>BTPI01000004.1:0-1222500 GCA_036584455.1 Tetratostichococcus sp. P1
CCTAAACCCTAAACCCTAAACCCTAAACCCTAAACCCTAAACCCTAAACCCTAAACCCTAAACCCTAAACCCTAAACCCTAAACCCTAAACCCTAAACCCTAAACCCTAAACCCTAAACCCTAAACCCTAAACCCTAAACCCTAAACCCTAAACCCTAAACCCTAAACCCTAAACCCTAAACCCTAAACCCTAAACCCTAAACCCTAAACCCTAAACCCTAAACCCTAAACCCTAAAACCTAAACCCTAAACCCTAAACCCCTAAAAACCTAAACTCCTAAACCCCAAACCCTAAACCCTAAACCCCTAGTCGTACGCCAAAGTTATGGCCGTTTGAAGCCAAAGGAGGCCCAAATGGGGGCCGCCGATCGGGACGCCGACCCGTGCTTCCAACAACCGTTTACGGTGGTGGACCAACCGCCCGCGCGGCCGCTTGCACACGGCACTCCGGCCACCGCGCCGTCGTTGGTGTCCTCATTGTCAAGCATCAAGATCCTTGCCAAGCGTTGAGAGCGCGTAGTGGCGTGTGGCCAAAATCGGGAGGTTGGTCGCTCTAGACGTGTAAGATCGGACGTGCACACCGCCCTCCGAGGGTGCGAGGGGGCGGCGCCTTCAAGGTGCGCCCCAAATGCTTGTAGGACGGGTGATACGAAGTTTCAGCCCCTCGCGTTGGTCCTCACGGGGCCTACCTTGACGAACGTGGTTCCCATGGCAAGGTGGTGAGCACCCCCGGCGTCGCACTCGGCCGACCACGGCGCCTCTGACGTTACTTGTGGGTCAGGTACGACCGTAAAAGAGCATTGGACCCGGCCCCCGCTTGCTTGGGCGCTTGCACGACCCCACGCTTAGGGGAGAGGTGTGGGCGTGCATGGTGGGGGTGGTTGGGCGTGATGCGCTCATGAGTGGGCGCTTGCAAACGGTTTTGAAGTGGTCCTAGCTTGCATTGCACGCCCCCAACCACGCGCCGTGCGTCATGCGCGAAGTTGCACCGTGTGGGGGGGTGATTCAGCCACCCTGGGGTGAAATCACTGCCACCTCCACAAAAGTGGGTGGGAAGGCCCGTCTTTGACGGCTCACCACCGCCACCGATCAACACCGAATCGAACGCCGTAAACGGGAGGTTCTCCCACGTCAGGTGGACTACCTCGTGTCATGTGGGTGGTCAGTGATGACGTGGCATGACGTGGCAACACCTAAAACGGTCAACATGGTGTTGAACACCATGGTGGGTGGTGAAGCAAGGGGTGTGGGTGCTTTGGCATGGCGCCAACAAGTGTGGGTCATCTCTACGGACGTGTTAGAACACACTCATGTGGTTGGTGGCAATCACGCTCGTGAAATTCCATGGGGAGCTCACCCCCCCCAAGGTGGGTGAGTGAGTGGTGGCACTTTGCCTCACCTTTGGAGTCCTACCACCTACCAAACAACGTGTGGCATGGCAATGCTCTCCCACATGGCATCCTCGTGACCCATAGGCGTGGTACATGGGCGGGGCTCCCTTTGATTGGGGGCCCATTGCCTCCTATGCAAGTGGTTCAATGGGTGGGGTAGTGGTTCATGCTCCTTACCCTCTTGCAAGTGCCACCATGGCAAGGGGATGGACCCCATTTCGCAAGCACCACCCTCATCATGTAGCACGTGGAAAGGGCTTCACGTGGGTACGCCACTTGCCCATGGGCGCCCCTCCATTGTGGTGCTTGAGGCCGATTTGTGTCAAAAAGTCCATAACCATTTACCCTAAACCCTAAACCCAATGACTTCAATGGCCACCCAAAGAAGGTCTTCTTGGTGGTCATGGGAGCCATTGTGCTCGTGAGCCTCACCCACCTTGCCAATGCCCTCAATGTGGAGATTGCCAAGGCAACCATCCACCACCAATTGGAGGTGGTGGGGGCTCCCAACCATGTGTGTGACTCCCACACTTTGAAGGAGGCAAAGGAGGTGGGGATGGTGGCCCTACACTCTAGGGCATTTCGTCTTGTGCCCTTGAGTGTGATGGAAGAGGTGGTGGACGCCTTCCCCATGTATTGGGGGTTTTGAAGGCACCTCTCCAACTCATGGGGGCAACCTTTTTGAACCACCACCACCACCACCCATCAAGGGTGGACATGCCAACCATCTCTACTCTCAATGCCACTATGCCAAGGGCTCACATCCCATCACCAATGGAGGTGGGTGACATCATGTGATGAAGCATGCACATGAAGGATATGGGGAACATGAAGTTGAACATGGAGGACATGGAGAGCATGGAGGACATGGTGGAGGACATGATGGACACCTTCACCTTGTAGGAGGGGGGCCCATCAAGGAGCTCTCATCACGTTCCTTCTCCACCATCCTCCATGCCCACCATCCCATCAAGAATGGTGAGTGAGTGACACTCAAAGTGAGCATGCATGTGATGATGATGAGCATGGACATGAGGGACATGTAGGACATGGAGATCATGAAGTTCACCATGGAGGACATGGAGAGCATGGAGGACAAGGACATGCACATGCACATGATGGAGGACATGGTGGAGGACATGATGGACACCTTCACCTTGTAGGAGGGGGGCCCATCAAGGAGCACTCACCATGTTCCTTCTCCACCATCCTCCATGCCCACCATCCCATCAAGAATGGTGAGTGAGTGACACTCAAAGTGAGCATGCATGTGATAATGATGAGCATGAACATGGAGGACATGGAGGACATGAAGTTCACCATGGAGGACATGGAGAGCATGGAGGACAAGGACATGAACATGCACCATTGCACATGTCAACATCCTCCTCCATTCAATGTGGTCTCTTGTTGTGCACATAGGGTGGAGGAGCACCCCCACCCAACATCCACATCCAAGAGCAATTCGACCACATCAAGTACACACCCCACCAACTCAAGTCCCACTATGGTTTGAGGGCACACAAGCCAAGCTTCTTCATCTCCATCAAGGCCCACTTGGAGGCCTTCAATGGTTGGTCAACCAACCCCTTCCAAGCATCAAGGACATCCTACCCTCAAATCAAGAACTCCACCATGGTATATGAGGAAGCCCATGTCAACCAATACCTTGGCTTCAATTACCTCTTTAGAGGAGACATCAACAAGCCCACCCTCATGGTGAGCTTTGCTTGCTTGCTTGCTTGCTTGCTTGCTTGCTTGCTTTTGCTTGGCTTTGCTTGCTTGAGAGTGTGACCACATCTCATGCCACTTGTGTGACCTCCTTCTCCTTGCTTTTGTAGGCCTCCTACACAAGTACCATCAACTACTTGGCCTTCATTGACTTCCTCATCTAAAAAGGGACCACAAGGAACTACATCAAGGCCCACATCACCATAGCAAGGTGAGGGTGGTGCCCATTTGGCAACGAAAATTGGGGTGGGGTCACCATGTTGCCATGCCTCCATTGCGAAAGAGCCTTGTCTCATTGGCCTCCCTCCCTCACAATTGTAGGAGGATGGTGGCCTTCCTTCTCTCCCCCACCCACCCCCTTAGCCAAGAGGCTAGCAACCTCAAGGCAATGGGGCAATGGCTCACCACCTTGCACTCTTGCAAGTTGGGAGTCACCATGACACAAGCATATAAGAACACACTCACAAGCAACAAGCTTGTGAGTGAGGCCTCCATGATGAGCATGGTTGACACCCACATGGATGAGGCCCTTGTCATCATTGGTGACCACCCCTTTGTGGAGGGGCAAGACACCCACTTTGGCAACAAGGCCACACATGAGCAATGCAAGAAGGTGCAAGTGGCATGCCTTTTGGGCATGACCTTTGGCTACCTCCCATCTCCAAGGCCTAGATTGCTAAGGCATTTGGTGCACCCTTCCTCACCCAAGGCAAGCTTTTGTTTGACTTGCATTGGTTGACCATGCAATTGCTCAAGCATGTCAACCTGTGATGCCAACCCCACTTGTTGCCACCCAATGTAGGTGTGTGGGTGTGGGGAGGAGGAGTGTGTGGATGGAAATAGGGTGCAATTCGTGATGGACAATGGGGAGGAGAGGGTCATGCTCTCTTATGGCCACCACAAAAATTCGGCTAGGACAAGCAAGCCCATTCCCTCCATTTACTTGCCTTTGGGTGAGCCACTCACCATGGTGCTCACATGGTGGCTCAAAGTGGGCCACCCCAAGCTGAGAAGTGGCACCATGGTTTCAGATGATGAGGTGAGAGCTATTGGCCTCATGCTTGACTCCACCATGCCCACCAATTATTTATTTGGTGGAGTGTTGCCACCATGGTGGCTTGCTCCCAATGAGGTTGATAGTGGTGGTGTGTCATTGCATAGGGAGGGGAGAAGGCCATTCCCTTATTCTTTCATTCTATCACAAGCATGGGATTCACAAGCAAGCAATGGAGGGTAATGTTTGGAGACATGTGTGAGAAGACGTGTGGCAAAAGAATGCCCCCCAACCTCACAAGGTGACCTCCTCCTCCTCCTCCTCCTCCTCCTCCTCCTCCTCCTCCTCCTCCTCCTCCTCCTCCTCCTCCTCCTCCTCCTCCTCCTCCTCCTCCTCCTCCTCCTCCTCCTCCTCCTTCTCCTCCTCCCTAAACCCTAAACCCTGAAAGATGTGCCAATCGCACATATCACAAGTGAGTGAAACGAGTTTTTCATGCAATGATGTAGGCACATCACCATTGGTGTGGTCCATGGAGCAAGGCGCCCAATTGAGGGGGCCCCCACCAAGGATGAGCTTGCCACGGCCATGGGGCATGCTCCCTCCACGGCCATGAAGCACTATGACAAGACCAAGCCCCAAAGAGATGCCCAAAGGGCTGTGGATGGCATGAAAGCATTGAGGGAGGCCATGAGGGCCAAGGTGGTGAGGGCTGATGGTGGGGAACTGGGTGGAGGAGAGGAGGTTGATGGAGGAGGGGAGGTTGATGACGAAGAGGAGGTTGAGCATGACATTGAGATTGACATCACTTGGTGTGATGATTGATGATGTGGAGGTGGCGTTTGACTACAAGGTGGTCCACCTTGCACCACTATTTTCGACCCTTGGAGCATATAGGCCACCACCCTCACCAGAGATGGCGTTTACCACGAGAAGCACGGCCCAACTCGAATCACCTCGAAAGACGGCCACGAGCTCGAGATATGGCGCACTGGCACTATCACCCTTCTCAAGTTGTCAGTGGCATTAAAAAGGAAATTGCCATAGGATGAGCTACACATGTCGGTTTGCCATGGTCGAAACGTGTACGTGCTCCATTTGACACGTGCCACCGGATGATGTGCATATACGGTGGTGCAAACCCTGCTGGATTACCTAATCTCGTGTCCACCACCCACCAGTGATTTTTCATCTTTTCGACCCTTGGAGCATATGAGCCACCACCCTCACCAGAGATGGCGTTTACCACGAGAAGCACGGCCCAACTCGAGTCACCTCGAAAGACGGCCATGAGCTCGAGATATGGCGCACCGGCACTGTCACCCTTCTCAAGTTGTTAATGGCATTAAAAAGGAAATTGCTATAGGATGACCTACACGGGTCGCTTTGCCATGGTCAAAACGTGTACGTGCTCCATGTGACACGTGCCACCGGATGATGATGTGCATATATGGTGGTGTAAACCCTGCTGGATGACATAATACACGCCAAGCAATTAAATTCATTAAATGCCATTATAACCAATGGCGTTGCAACTCGTGATCCCGGCCATAGGAACGGCTTGCCTGGCTGTCACCCTCGCACCGTGAGCCACCTCCCCCGAGATGTGGAGCCAATACCCTAGCCCATAGGTGGGGTGGTGGGGTGGCTTTGGGGGGTTGGCACCCCCCACCCCCCCAGAAATTCTGGAATTTAATTTCGGGGTCAATTTATGTTGCGCCCCCTGTGATTCGCGCTCTACAGGTCCCGGGGAGCCCGCCGATGGTCTCCACGTCGAAAAACAAGGTCATACGCCAAAGTTATGGCCGTTTGAAGCCAAAGGAGGCCCAAATGGGGGCCGCCGATCGGGACGCCGACCCAATCGACCGAGTGCTTCCAACAACCGCTTCCGGTGGTGGACCAACCGCCCGCGCGGCCGCTTGCACACGGCACTCCGGCCGCCGCGCCGTCGTTGGTGTCCTCATTGTCAAGCATCAAGATCCTTGCCAAGCGTTGAGAGCGCGTAGTGGCGTGTGGCCAAAATCGGGAGGTTGGTCGCTCTAGACGTGTAAGATCGGACGTGCACACCGCCCTCCGAGGGTCCGGAGGGGCGGCGCCTTCAAGGTGCGCCCCAAATGCTCGTAGGATGGGGGATACGTGGTTTCAGCCCCTCGCGTTGGCCCTCACGAGGCCTACCTTGACGAACGTGGTTCCATTAGCAAGGTGGTGAGCACCCCCGGCGTCGCGCACGGCCGACCACGGCGCCTCTGACGCTACTTGTGGGTTAGGTAAGACTGTAAAAGAGCATTGGACCCGGCCCCCGCTTGCTTGGGCGCTTGCACGACCCACGCTTTCGGGAGAGTCGTGGACGTGCATGGTGGGGGTGGTTGGGCGTGGTGCGCTCATGGGTGGGCGCTTGCAAACGGTTGTGAAGTGGTCCTAGCTTGCATTGCACGCCCCCAACCACGCGCCATGCGTCATGCGCGAGGTTGCACCGTGTGGGGGGGTGATTAAGCCGCCCTGGGGTGAAATCACTACCACCTCCACAAAAGTGGGTGGGAAGGCCCGTCTTTGACGGCTCACCACCGCCACCGATCAACACCAAATCGAACGCCGTAAACGGGAGGTTCTCCTACGTCAGGACAACTACCTCGTCTCATGTGGGTGGTCAGTGATGACGTGGCATGACGTGGCAACACCTAAAACGGTCAACATGGGTGTTGAACACCATGGTGGGTGGTGAAGCAAGGGGTGTGGGTGCTTTGGCATGGCGCCAATGGGTGTGGGTCATCTCTACGGACGTGTTAGAACACACTCATGTGGTTGGTGGCAATCACGCTCGTGAAATTCCATGAGGAGCTCACCCCTCCAAGGTGGGTGGGTGAGTGGTGGCACTTTGCCTCACCTTTGGAGTCCTACCACCTAGCAAACAACGTGTGGCATGGCAATGCTCTCCCACATGGCATCCTTGTGACCCATAGGCGTGGTACATGGGCGGGGCTCCCTTTGATTGGGGGCCCATTGCCTCCTATGCAAGTGGTTCAATGGGTGGGGTAGTGGTTCATGCTCCCTACCCTCTTGCAAGTGCCACCATGGCAAGGGGTTGGACCTCATTTCGCAATCAACACCCTCATCATGTAACACGTGGAAAGGGCTCCACGTGGGCATGCCACATGCCCATGGACACCCCTCCATTGTGGTGCTCTAGGCCGATTTGTGTCAAAAAGTCCCTAACCATTTACCCTAAATAGTCAAAAATTTAGCAATGCCCGGTCGCCTTTGCACCCCACCACAGCCTGCAGCATGTACAGAAGGTTATCAGAGGCTCCGTGCAGCATGTGACGGTGTCCGAAAGCTTGGTGCTGCAACGTTCCGCTTTCGCCAAAGGTGCCGCTGCGGGCTGCAAACCCGGCATCGAGAATCTGCCCAAAGAATCCGCAGATCCAGCCGCTCTGGCGCCCCAGCGCTACCTGCATCATGTCACAAAACGTCATCAGCGGCTCAGTGCAGCATGTAGAGGTGTCGGAAGCCCACTGCTGCTAGGCCCCACCCTCGCTAAAAGCGCCGCTGCGGGCTGCAAACTCAGCCCTAGAGATGTCCAGAAAAGCCCCGCAGGATCCAGCCGCCCCGATCGCGCAAGCTTCGCCTAGAAGTGCAAAGAGCGCTTCAAGCGGATCAGTGCAGCATCAAGGGTGTGGAAAAGCTCGCTGCTGCAGCGCAGCACCTTCGGCAAGGGCACCGCCGCGGGCTGCACACTCGGCACCAAAAAGCAATGTTCGACCGCCTCTGCACCCTAGCGCTACCTGCAGCATGCACACAGCGCTCGCAGCAGATCAGTGCAGCTCGCAGGGCTGTGCGAGAGCTCGATGATGCATTGCTCCTACGTGATCTTGCATGCTGCAAGGGCACAATGAGGTGACCATGCAGAGCACAGCTGACTGCCTCGATGGCAGTTCAATGCAGCATAGCACTGGACCGCTGAAGCCACCGAGCACCAGGCTCATCTCAAGGGTGTCACTTGAGACTCACAGATGACCGCGCGGCCGGCTGCCCACCAAAATCCTCTCCTTCACTGCTTTATGGTATGTCCTCTCCTATCAAAATGTCAACAGAGCCCGAGAACAGGGTAGTAGCCCCTCGCTGTGCATCAGGTAAAGCGCTCGCCTGCAAGCAGGTCCTGGAGAGATGCGGCGCCACGACCACTCAGATCCAGCTAGCAGCGCCACTGCGCGCCGCCAGCCGCCCACTGCAAGCCGCTGCAGTTCACTCCAGCAATATGAGGCGATGAGTATGAGCAAGATTAGGCATTGTGCACCATGCAGAGCCGCAGCTTGCGGGAACCCGGCCGCGGCGCCAGCCGCCCAGTGCAAGCCGCTGCAGCAGTGATGTGTCAGCACATTTGAGCAAACATTCCTAGCATGCACGGCACAGACATGCCCCAAACGCCCTGCATTATGCACCCGCGCGGGATGCGTACTGACACGCGCAAAGCATCATTGACGTCAGCTGCACAGTACAAAGCTGCGCCACAAACGAGCTGGCTCCGACCTCCTGACATGTGGTTCTATTGTCACGACGTGAGATCATGCTGAGTACGCCAAGCTGTGCACCAGTCTGCAGGGTCAGCCCCTCCGCTCATTGCATCGCTGTCAGTGAACCGCAGTACAACACAGATGTGTCTGCGGCACCGCTGCACAGCTCGCAGCAAGCTTTTACACACCATGTGCGGTCCACAGGATGGTCGATCGACCTGAAAAGCCCCAGTGTGCAACATGCATCAGAGTGGCTCCCCGCTCATGTCGCATCACTGCCGTCTGCATGACCTGAAACAGCTGTAATGTACACCAGGCGGCCAGCAGATGGCTGAAATGGCTCAAGCTGACATTGCTGAAAAGCAACATCTAACTGCTGCCACCAGCTGCCCAGCACGATCCTTGAAAGCAGATCTGGACCTTACATGCTTCGGCGTCTCCACACAACAGCAGCAAGGCATCCCACCAGCCCCTCACCGGGCAAAGCAATGGGAAAATGCGCTCGTCTGCTTGCGCGATTCGGCTGCCCAGGGCGCCGCGGCCACTCTCTTTATCCGGCCAGCAGGGCTGCTGCATCCCATCCCACCAGCGCTTCCTCTTATGCTATCCTGCAGATCAAAACTTGAGCAGACTCAGAAGCAGTGTGCGCCAATGTGCATCTTGTGCGCTGTGCAGGTTCCGCTTATGGCTGCAATGCCAAAAAACCGGTGAGCAGGCTACCCAAACTGACACAAACTTTCAGCAAGGGTGTCGCAGCCGTGGCAGCATGGGGGAAGGCGATGACATATCCTGTGCGTCATCATGCAGGTTGCCGCAGCACAGGAGGCGCAACAAGCAACGCTGGGCAGCAGCCAGGTCACCTGGACTGGCCAGCGCTGACAGCGAGAGCATGTGAAACTGCTTCCATTAGCTTGGCTGGACCGTCTAGGTCCGGACCACACGCCCGCCATGATCTGTCCTGCACCGTTTGGTTGCCTGCTGGAATGCGGCCATACTGGTGTCGGGCTTGCACACCTGCCTCACTTGCAGCACCTGCTGCGAAGGAATAACGTTACCACAGTGCGTAGTTGTCCGCTGCAAAGCGGCAAGCTGCTGCGCGAAACAGAAAAGCTTGATTGCTGGTGAGGTGATGCTGCATGACGTCAGGCTCCCGCGGAATATGTCTTTGGCGGTGGCCGAGGTGACTTGAAACTCCTGTCACTGCGGAAGCCGCTGCTATTTCAGGATGTCAGAATCCAATAAAGGCAGACACAAACTCACACACATACACTCTGTGCACATTGCCGTTGGTGTTGCGCCGCTACACTTATTTACCATTGTCTTACCACGGCTGCAGATTGGAGTGGTCTGGCTCTGGAATGGCATTGCCTTACAGGCGTTTTCAGGCAGTGCGGAGTGAACCACTTGTCTGCAGCCAGAATCGCTGGGAGCTTGCCAGCTGCCACGCACAGCGCTTTCGCGTTGACCACAGGACTCTTCATGCGCTGCGCCAGCATCATGTCACGCCCAGCGCTGCTGCATCGCCACCTTGCCTGAGCCAGGACCGCCAGGAGGTGTGCGGGAACAGCGTCGCCGACCGCCGGCTGGCCGGCGGGCGCTCCGGGAATGCGATGGTGTATTAGTAGGCCAGGCCACAGGATCGTTGCCACACCGGCGCCCGGTGGTGTTCCACCACCCCACTGCATGCAGCGCGGAAGGATGTTGTCATAGGCTGTGACACTGAACAGACGTAGAAAAATGTGTGAACAATAACGTTGGGCGTAGTGCCACAATGGCGTCGCACAATGGCATGTATTGTGACAGCGCACAATGGCATGTATTGTGCCATAGTGCACAACACAGGTCAGTGCACCGCCATATTTCGTGTGCTGGGCGTCTGCTGTGCAGAGTCGCCGTTGTCACAATAGCTGCGTGTGTTAATCAGCAACTTGTGAGACTTGATAGGCGGCAATTGTGGAAGTCCTCGTTGTTGGCAATGATCCTGGAAGCTCTACGATGCGAGGAGACTGACGTGACGTGCTGAGGAGCTAGAGGACAGCCGGCGACAAACATCCATAGGAAGGGTCGTTGGACAAAGGATATTTTACATGTATATGTACAAAACGCAAACATACAAAAGCTGACAACCAGCATCTTTGCCTCGGAGTACAATGGCAGGCATCATGCGGCTTGTTCGTGGCACAACGTTTGTCATTTGCGGGCTACAACTAGAGGCATCGTCCATGCAAATGAATTGACTGAGCCCCCTTGCTCGGCAACCACTGCTGCCAACAGAGCAGCATTCCGATATGTCATCATACACCGCCGGTATGCGATTGCATTCGTGCCACACCACTCTACATGCCGCAAGTCAACCACATTCTGAGATGAGCTTCCGCTCACGACATTCGTCACAAGTGCTGACTCAGGGCCGCAAGACAGCTATTGGCCGGCTGCGATCACGCTTGTGCTTGACCGTATCGCTGATGAAGAGCAGCCATCAGAGAGGCAACGGCACTAGCTGCTAAGTGATGACCTGCCGCATCACAAGTCGGGGCCGCAGATTGCACATCAGACGAGAACCACCCAGCACAAGAACGTCACCAGCAGCAGCGTCGTCAACTTCATTGCGGGCGACACCCCGCTGGCGTGTGGCGTCGGCTGTGGGAGTGCCGCTGTCGCCTCCTCCCGTCCAGCGGCCTGCGCACATCAGCAAGGCGGCAAGCATTGAAAAGCGCCGACACACTCGCGGTCAGCTGCATTGCGGGCGTCAGCATGCTGGACGCCAGCACCGCGAGTGTGAGGGCTTCTTCTCGAGCGAGCTGCGCATCACAATTATTGAATCAACGTCCAGTGCTTCGAATGGATCAGCGGACTGCACTGCTATTCGCCTTGGTGCACGCGCCAGCTTACCCACCAGCAACGCCGCTTGCGGAACCATTGACCGCCTTCCAAGCCACCGGCAAACCTTCATATGTTGTCGACACAATGTTCCATTGATCAACTAGAGTGGCACTCAACGCTATCGTCCACACTAGCGAAGAAGCAGATGGACTCGCCGGCCATGCCACACGACTGCGGCTGCCTCGATTTCAAGTGATGGCCACCCGTGTTGCCGGTCAGCAAATCAGGGTTCGGTATCATGAAACATTGACACAAAACCTTCATGCGGGTGCTTGCCTGGCAGCACTGTCCCGTGCCACAAGACATCCCTTCTGCTTTCATAAGTCGTGGTCGAGGCGAGATTAAGGTCATTGTTTCAGACACAAGAAGCCAGGGTGTTCTTATTTGTGCAACCGCCCCTGCTCCAAAGTATGAAATGGCCCATCCCCGCCACTGCCTCCGCCAGCAACAGCAAACGGCGCCACCTGCTGATTCAGCTGCTGCTGCGGTGATTCGAGAAACCACGTCTGAGAAAAGTTTCAGCTGGAAGGCAGCCAGGGTTGCTCGCCTGTGCAGATGCGTCAGCCCTGCAGCGCGGTGCAAGACCATTCCGCCGTCGTCGCCGCCGCTCGCAACAAGGAACAGTATCAGCTGCTGATGCAGCTGTTGAGCGACCATCTCCATAGGGTCAGTTTAATTCAAAACGGACAATTGAGGTTGATCGCCTTTGCAAGTGCGCCTGCCCATGCATGGTGTGATGTAATCTTCCGTCAGCAGCTGCGACCAGCGAATGCTGCTATTCAACAGCTGCTGCAAGTTTCTCCATTCTGATCTGTACTCTGTGACATGCGTCAGATAAGCTAGTTCATAGTCCAGGTTGCTCACCGCTGCAAGTGCGCCTGCACCGCGATAGACGGCAATTTTGCCGCCGTCACTGCCTCCGGCAGCAGCGGACGGCGCCAGCTGCTGTTGCAGCCGTGTCAGCTGCCGCTTCAACGCTGCTATTTGGCGATCCTTGCGCCGCAGTGACTCCTGCAGCAGCATGGTGAGCATGATACAATCAGAGCCTTCAGCTCACGCCAAGGCTAGTTGGCTTCATGCCACGCTGCTACGGTGTGCAGTGGCGCTGGTGAGCTACGGCGGCATGAGCGCTGCCAGCTGAATTGGAACTGCTGCAACGCCCTGGCTGAGCGTCAGGGGATCGGACACTTCAGCTCATGCGCACCTGGGTCAAGGCCAGCTTGCATTCATTTCTCACCTTCACGGGTGAAGCCGGCCTGCTGTACCGATACTGTTCATTTTCGGCAATTTGACTCACGATTGGGCCTCTCATCAAGATGCCCACCTGCGCCCTGGCCAGCTGCCCATGTGCTGTACCGCCACTTCGTGTGGTGGCGCCTGTCAGTTGCGACGCCGTGCCCGCCAGATCGGTGGAATGTGTCCATGCCGACGGCGACCGCTCGGAGCCTGCAACCATTTGAAACCAGGCGCTCGGCGATCGCCGACGTAATGACCATTGCCTGATTTGGACCTTGCAGGCTCCAATTCCTCTGTGCTGCGGCAACCACAGGGTTGGTGGAGAAACCTCGGAGCCTGCAAGGTGGTAACGAGCTACACAGCTGCTGTGGCAAACCTGTGCCGCTGACGCGGTTGTCTGCAATGGGTGCGCGGCAATTGAATAATGCACCGCATGTCATGACTGAGCGGAATGCAACTTGTCTGCAAGCTTCTTGGCAAGAGCACTTATGACTCATCTGACCGAGCAAAGCCAATGTTGCAGACCCAGCTTGCTCTCAGGTGCACTGGACCACGCTCAGGTCATGCTTCTGAAACCCCAGCTCCGCAACCAGCCTTTTGTTTGATCCAATCCTACACTCACCAGAGGAGTACGAAGAATCATCTGGGCTGCCGTCCGCCTGCGTTGACTGCAGCGCTGGACTCGCTGACCGCGCCATACAAGACAAGCCTCGAGCAGGTGTCGCTGTCGGAGCAATGCCGCGCCTTCAACTTTGGTGCTTCCGCGCACAACACACAGCGGCTGCTGCGCGCTGTCCAACACTCCGGCTTGCTGGAGCGTATGATTGCAAGGTGATGCAGAATGGGGTGTGCGGGCGTGGCGCCTCATCCTGTCCTTGCTCGAGATCGGTCTCGGTGTGCTTAGTTTCCCGTGCTTCCCTGGCGGGAGCGTGGCGGGAGTGCTCAGGACGCGCGTAGGGCTTAGGCGGCCTTTCAAACCGCCTCACGTTCAGGCCAGCATCACAACCTTCAGTCGCCTGCTCGCCACGCAACACTTGCAGGTGTAGGGCGCAGGTGCAGCTGCGTTGCGAGCTGGGAGCGGCAGCCCTGCAAGGTCATTGTGTCGATTGCAGCCGCAGCCAAGATGTCCAAGATGTTTGTAATCAAGCGGGACGGGCGGCAGGAGCAAGGTGGGCGGCTGCGTTGTCGGAGACTGATGCTGCGTTGGCCTGCTGCTGCAGCACCAATGCCTGACTGTTGCAATCCAGCGCGACTGATGCGGTCACAGCGATGCTGGGTTGCAAGCACACTGACTCTGCGCGTGTCAATCCTACAGTGATGTTCGACAAAATCACCGCACGCATCATGAAGCTGAGCTACGGCCTGAACCCCGACTTCTGCGACCCGGTGAGTGCCAGGTCTTGCATGCTCCAGCTCATGTTTGCATTCAAACTTGAAAGCACTCAGCTCTGGGGCCTTTCGGGCGTCCGCGCAGCTGGTCTGCGGAGTCTGGCGAACAGCAAAGGCCTCAGCACGCGCCTGCGCAGTCGTGGGAGCCACGCCCGCTCGCAGCCGCGGAGCAGTGCTTTCGTAGCAGGCTCACAACACTTTCAAACTGCCGGGCCGAGCTGACGTTGATTGCAGGCGTGCCAAGACGCCGCACCTTAGTTTGGAGCAACAATAGTGCCACTTGAAAGGCATCATGCTCATTCGCGTGGGCGGAGGACGCAGTATCGCCTGATGGGCTCATGCTGCACCGACTGCTGAGCATGCTTCGCAGCCAACAAGGCGCGTGCTCGGTGCCAGCGGCGTAGTGTGACTGTGGGCAGCCCGTACGGACTGCTGGGATCGTTTGCCTGAGTACAGAGGGTTACAGGAGCTCTTGTGGCCCAACACTGACTACCGATGTGATGGCAGTGCTGCTCCTCGACAGCACTGCAGCAAGCTGGACCAGGTTGAACAGCGGCAGGCTGTGCGAAACGTGAGCCCTGCTGGCACCTTTTGGGCGAGCCAGCCGACAATTGCGCGTGCCTCTGGGCTGCAAGGCGCCGCGCTCTTGGGCCGCCGCCTTGTCCTCCACTGCAGCCGTTTTCTCTCTGGCTTTTTGGTGCATGCCGAGCTGCAAGCGTCAACACTTCTCGAACAGCAGTGACGTCTGTCAGGCCCCAGCAAGAGGCAGCCTGCTGGATCACGCTGTAGTCGGATGCCGCAGTCATTGCCGCAGTCATGCGGTCGCACTCGGTGGGTTGCATGTGATGCGCAAATCGCCCAGCAGCACGTGTGCAGTCAGCCGAAGACGTTGATGACTCGGCGTGCCTGCAGATGGCGGTGGCAAGGCAGACGCTGCTGACCTTGCAACAGAAGGCCGCCGCAGCAGAGCCGCCTGCACCTGCACTTGCACCACTATACATCAGCAGTCTGTAGGCGATGCTATGCTGTCAGCTCCTGCAGGTACTGGCGGTGCTGAAGGTCACAGCAGGCGCACACGGGTGATTGCACGCCGGTGCTGAACATGATCACCAGCAACAAGGAGGTCAGCTCTGACATTCGTGTGCTGAAGTGTCCTCACGCATCAGGATGCTCAATCTGTGCAGGTGCCGGTGGAGAGATGGTGACGGCAGGCGTAGCGTTTGACTGCCACGGAGCTGGAGAAGACCACAGCAACAAGGTCATCAGCTCTGTCAGCTGCTGGTTCTCATGTGTATCAATGCCATCGTGCGCAGGTGCTGGTGGCGCAGAAGGTGACCGCGGGCGTGTACAAGGGTGTGACCACGTCAGAGCTGGACGAGCTGGCCGCCGAGACGGCCGCGGCCATGACCGCGACGCACCCCGACTATGCGCTGGTGACTCAGATTGACCCCACAGACCGCTTTCCACAGCCTCTTCATGCATTCTACCATGTCGTGTTTTGAGCGTGTGGTGGTCAGCTGCCCCCATGATGGTCATGAAATTCCCGCAGCCCGACTGCACGCTCAAAAACGCCAGCTGCTTCCACACTAAAGGACACACGCATTGTGGCTCTGCACTTCGGGCAATTCTGTTGGAAGGGATGTCCAGCATGCTGAGGTGCTTGTGGCTGCCGTGCAGCTCGCGGCGCGCATTGCGGTGTCCAACCTGCACAAGAGCACGCTCAAGTCCTTCAGCGAGACGTGAGAGTCCGTCACTGTGCATGGCTTGCCTGGCATTTCAGCTAGTAATGGCATCTGGCGTTTGGATTTGCCATGCCACACGTTGGCCCACAGTCAATGCTGTAGGGTTTAGGGTTTAACCCTAAACCCAAGTACTGGACACTTGCGTGCGCACTGACGAGCTCCTGCTCTCCATCTCCTGCAGCATGAAGCTGATGTACAACCACGTGAACCCAAAGAACGACCAGCCCTCGCCGCTCATTGCAGAGGATGTGTACCAGATCATCATGGATGTGCGTTCTTTGGGCTGCAGCCGCCAGTCTTGTTTCTGCGCAGAACCTGCACTGCTTGACATCGATGCAGTGTCTCTGGTGCAGCCCATCAAAGCTGCGCATGATCCGAAAAGCGCCTGAAGATGCATCATTTGCATGCTGCAGAATGCAGCAAAGCTGGACAGCGAGATCATCTATGACCGCGACTTCGACTACGACTACTTTGGCTTCAAGGTGAGCATGCGCAGCAGACCTGCTGGTAGGAATGTGCCGCCTTGAAGTCACTGTCGCAGGTGCTGGTTGGCAGCACTTGCCCCGCTGCTGTACATCATATGATGAGACCAGGCAACGCCACATCAGAAACGACAGAATTGTCATGCAATGATGTGCAACCATTGCAGAGGATGGAGCCGTTGTGTCTGCTGCGCATCTGTGCAACCAGGCGGTGCACAGGAGATACTGCTGAACTGCAAAACCAGCTGAAGGATGCTCACCCCATCCGGAATGCCATCCGCTGCAGACATTGGAGCGGTCGTACCTGCTGCGCATCAATGGCCAGGTGGTGGAGCGGCCCCAGCACATGCTGATGCGTGTGTCGCTGGGCATCCACAAGACCGACCTGGACTCGGCGCTGAAAACGTACCACCTGCTGTCAGAGCGCTGGTGAGCCTGTGTCCGGCCAGTGTTGTCCGGTTGGAGGGGAGGTTAGCATGGCTGCAAGCAGCGACCGGCGCTGTGCATGTGCCACCTGCTGTCAACAGCGCTGACGTGTGACTTGCCAGAGACGCTCCACCGGGAAGCATGGGCAGCCCTGCAGCATGTGATGCTGCACACAATCTGGCGGTGCGCCTGAGAACTGAGCAGGGAAACGTTGTGCAATCTACTGTGGCGGATGTTTCAGGTCGTCGTGCTGACCATGCGCTGTCACCCGCAGGTTCACGCACGCGAGCCCGACGCTATTCAACGCCGGCACGCCTCGGCCGCAGCTGTCGTCCTGCTTCCTCATCTGCACGAAAAACGACTCCATTGAGGTGCGCTGTGCTCCCTTCATGCCCATTCCCGAGGTACTATGAACCTCTTCTGCACGGTGCTGACATTGCTCCAGCACACGCCACAGCGCTCCCGTCACGAGCACTGTGATTGCAACACGATGATTGTTGCTGTCTCAGATCTGAAATGTTGCTGGTGCAGGGCATCTATGACACCCTGAAGGAGTGTGCCGCCATCTCCAAGTCAGCCGGCGGCATCGGTCTGTCCATCCACAACATCCGCGCCACGGTGTGCTTTCATGTCATGCCCCTGCACAGCTGCATTGACATCCAGCTGGTCCAGTTGCTCTGTCTTCTGCACACTTCGGCCTGCTAGATGTACTGGAAGCCAGCATCCACCCAGCATAGGGGACTACGTGTGCAGCTGACCATCATCTGCTGTTGCACTGCAGGGCAGCTACATCCGGGGCACAAATGGTAACTCCAATGGCATTGTGCCGATGCTGCGGGTGTTCAACGACACCGCACGCTACGTGGACCAGGTATGCTGATGCTGATGCTGATGCTGATGCTTCACAGATGCAGGGTTCCATCATGCTCGATGCCCGTCATGCTGCTTGACAACTGTAGCAGCATCTGTTGTGACCGCATGAAGCTGCAAGAGCTGTGACACGAGCGCGAGGGAGGTCAGACACACTCCAGCTCGAGGACGCGAAACGAAGGCTCCATATCTGTCTCTGCAGGGCGGCGGCAAGCGCAAGGGCGCATTTGCAATCTACCTGGAGCCATGGCACTCGGACATCATGGACTGGCTGGACCTGCGGAAGAACCACGGCAAGGAGGAGAACCGGTGCCGCGACCTCTTCTATGGGCTATGGGTCAATGACCTGTTCATGCAGGTGTGAAGCCGCTTGTAAGCACATCGCTATAAGTTGTAGTGGGATGCATTGCCTGTTGTTGTGCCATACTTCAGTTGTCCCAGAGAGGCTGGAGGATGTGGATGGACACTGCCAAGCACAATGTAAAGGGGATTGCACAGCGCTAGTTGTGAGGGCACACCTGTCGTCCAAGCGACACTGAAATTGCTAGAATGCGCTGCCGCCAGCACGCCGGGAGAAGAGGAGCTAAGTCGACCATCAGCCGACCTTGTGAAACGCCATTGCGCACCTGTTACACTGATCAGCCCATCAACCACATTTGACGTTGATTCTGCTTTCTGCAGCATGTGAGAGCTGAGGCCCCATGGAGCCTGTTCTGCCGCACCCTCAGCCCAGCTTGTGACAATGCATCTGCGGTCGGGAGCTCAGGAATCGTTGGTTGTTTATGCAGCGTGTGGAAGCGGAGGGCGCATGGAGCCTGTTCTGCCCAAACGAGGCGCCCGGCCTCGCCGATGTGTGGGGCCCTGAGTTCGAGGTCTGCCGCACTGCCGCACATGCACTGCCGCTGCGCATCCTCTGCATGTCTGCCGCAACGCTGCAATTTCTTGCCAACCGCATCACCGGATGACACTGCTTCCCTTCAAGTCCGCGCCTGTGGGTCAACGTTCTGATGTTGCTGCTGTGCAGGCGCTGTACACAAAGTACGAGGCAGAGGGCCGAGCCCGCCGGGTGCTGCCCGCGCGGCAGCTGTGGTTCGCCATCCTGGAGGCCCAGGTGAGCTGCCACTGTGTAGCCCATCGGAAGCTGGTCTCAGGTTTTTCAGGGGAATGGGGCAGCCTCCATTAGCATTGCCTGCACATTCGAACATCGGCATCCGAGAGGAAGATGCCGTATGGCATACACCGGCAGGGAAGCAACTTTTAAATTTGCACAACAAGTGACAATCGCATCACTGGTAGAGCACGCAGGGGGTGCTGGTCTGCACGATCAAAAGCTGCAGAGTCAGCATAACGAACCCGACGGAATTTGCTAATCTTCAAATGTCAGATACGAAGTGGTCAGTGTGCAGGGGTACTGCAAGGACTGCAGCGGTCGTATGTCAGTTAGCGGAACGTCCAATGACATGTGCCACTTTGGTGTGCAGGTGGAGACCGGGAACCCGTACATGCTGTACAAGGACAGTTGCAACCGCAAGTCCAACCAGCAGAACCTGGGCACCATCCGCTGCAGCAACCTGTGCACCGAGATCCTGGAGTACACCTCCCCAGAGGAGACCGCGGTGCGCCCATGCTGCAGCACATCTGATTGCCTAGTGTTGGGCTGATTGCCACGAGAGCCATCACCCTGCTGACAGAGGATGCAGTCAGTGTCGATGGGCAGATCCATCCAACTGGTCATTATGCCCTCACGAATACGTACATGCAATGTGCGCAGGTGTGCAACCTGGCGTCCATTGCGCTGCCGCGATTTGTGAAGGAGCGCACAGCCTCAGCCGAGTCGCAGGGCCGCCCCAAGCTCATCGGCTCCCACAACACTGCCAACAGGTGCGGCACCACTTGGCTGGCTCTCTTGAAGAGAATCGCTGATTGGTTTGGACCTTCAGCTGACTGCAGTTTTTGACACCGGCGCCATCTGCATTGTGTGTCCACATTTCCAGCTCTGGGCCCACCAGCTCCTACAAACACAGGTTCTCCCGCGTGGCACACCAGGTTGCGCATGACAATGTCGACTATCGTTGGCTGGCAGGGTTGGCGATGCCAATGACTCGCAATGCCCATGACCCTCCATATTTGCCCAACATTGTCCTGTTCGCCGTGCACGACAGGTACTTTGACTTCGACCGGCTGGCAGAGGTGACAAAGCAGGTGACGCGCAACCTGAACCGCATCATTGACGTCAACTACTACCCAGTGGACACCGCACGCCGGTCCAACATGCGCCACCGCCCCATCGGCATGGGCGTGCAGGTGTGACATCCCCAGATCTTGGCGTCGGTGCCTTGTGGATCTTCAACTTCTGCTGCAAGTATAACACCCTCGGTGGGCCCCTTCGTTGGCATGGGCATGAAGGTGCTGCTTGCATGACGTCATGACGCGATGTTGGCAGTGCCTTCCAAGCCACAGGCTGCAAATCGACAGCTGCAATACTGCACGCCTGTACAGCCCAGATTGCAGCGCTGCACAAAGGGGACCACAGACATGCTGCAGGTAGTTTCTGAGCAGACGTCTGGTCTGTTGCAGGGCCTGGCAGACGCATTCATCCTGCTGGGGCTGCCGTTCGACTCGCCCGAGGCGCAGCAGCTGAACAAGGAGATCTTCGAGACCATCTATTTCGCTGGTCTGGAGACCTCCTGCGAGCTGGCCGCCAAGGACGGTGCGTCTTTGGCGTCTTCGGTCACAAAGTTAGCTCTGCCATGCTTCTCACAATGATCAGAGCAAGGGGATGATCATAGTTGGTAGCTGCCTGCCACCTTGAGGTGCACACTTGCTGTTCGATCGTAGTGGGGGTCAGCACACAGGTTCCCCCGCTTGTTGTCCTTATGAACACCAAAGGGATCTCACATCAACAGCTGACTGCATTTACCGCCAGGTGCATAACAGATGTACGAGAACTGCCCGGTCATCAAGGGCATGCTGCAGCACGGCATGTGGGGCGTGGAGGTGCCTCCAGACCTCACGTGCTCCGTCCTCAACAGACACAAAGCATACTTGTCAGCTTGTCCCTCTGCACGCAGGCGCATACGAGACATACGAGAACTCCCCAGTCAGCAAGGGCGTGCTGCAGCACGACATGTGGGGCGTGGACGCGCCGTCCAGCCGGTGGGACTGGGCGGGGCTGCGCTCCAAGATCGCGCAGCACGGCGTGCGCAACAGCCTGCTGGTGGCGCCCATGCCGACGGCCTCCACCTCGCAGGTGCACTTTTGCCAGACATGCCGCGATGGCTGCTGCCTTCCTGCCAGAACAACATCATCGAGATCGCACAGCATGGCGTGCGCAACAGCGTACTGGTGCTGCCCGTGTTTACAGCCACCACCATATGTTATGATACTATGCTATGATACTGTATCAGACTGAGTCCTTCCTGTTGTCTCATACTGAGTGCCTCCTTTACATCCTGCTCTGGATAGCATCACCCGTGCACAGATGTCTGCGACCTGCTGCCGCTAGGCTCAGATGTGGCCTTGCTGCTGCAGATCCTGGGCAACAACGAGTGCTTTGAGCCGTACACCAGCAACATCTACGTGCGGCGCGTGCTCAGCGGCGAGTTCACGGTGTGCTGCTTCTCGTACAGGCCCAAGCTGAACGGCTGTGTCGACTTGCGTCAACTGCTGCCCTTGTTTTGACATCACTTGTGTGCCCCCGAACATTCTGATGTGACTGGAAACAATGCAGTTGTGGAATTACATGCACACATGCTTCGTCACTGAGACCAGACACCCCTTGACAAGCAATGTTATTGGTGTGCAGGTGGTGAACCAGCACCTGCTTGCTGACCTGACGCGGGCGGGGCTGTGGACGCGCGACCTGAAGAACGAGCTGGTGGCCGCCAACGGCTCTGTGCAGGTGCACCTCTACTAGCTCAAGGGATAACTTGATGCTGTCATGCTTGGCGACAGCCTGCTGTCCATCAAGCTTTTGGTTGTGTGCTCCAAATGCGCGATATGCATTAGCAGCTGGCCGCCGCAAATAGCCCCTTCTGGTGCAGTCGGCATTCTTTTCCGAGGCTTGTTGTGTGCAGCTGCATGCTTGTCGTGTGCAACAGTACTGGCAGGTTGAGGATTGCGGCACAGCAGTCTGCCTAGGCCGCTGCTGTGCTGCGTCACGGCCTTATCAAGCTGTGACAGATTAACACCAGTCCAGTGACTTCTACGACGAGACCTGATTGCGTTCCTGCACTTTTCTCAATGCGTGTCACTGTCTTCTCTTGCAGGACCTGGACATCCCTCAGCCCATGAAGGACCTGTACAAGACGGTCTGGGAGATTCGGCAGCGGGTGCTGGTGGACATGGCGGCTGACCGCGGCGCCTTCATCGACCAGTCCCAGTCCTTCAACGTGCACATGTCCGACGTCAACTTCGGGAAGCTGACCTCGCTGCACTTCTATGCATGGAAGGTGCGCTGCGAGTTGTAAGGTACTCCGCCGCTGTGGACGTGGCTGTTGCAGCTCAGGCAGTCTGTGGATGGACTGGGTGACTGGCACTGCTTTTCTGCAAGAACCCCTTGTCGCTGAGCTGCTGCTAACCTTCGCTCGGAGGTCACCTCGAACAGATGGGCTGAACCTGTACTGTGTTTGGTACCTGCAGAAAGGGTTGAAGACAGGCATGTACTACCTGCGTACGCGTGCTGCCGCTGACGCCATCAAGTTCACGGTGGACCAGCAGGTGCGCCCTCTCTCGCCAGATTTTGAAGATTTTCTTCTCAGAAATGTGGCACTGCGGCCCGCTGCAGTGACAAATGTTGCAGAAATCCAGATGCTTTTGGCGGGTCCCTTGCCGCCTGTGCCCTGCCTCGGCAGCTGTTGAGGGCAACTCCACAGTTGCTGAGCTTGCACTGACTGCCAAATGTGCTGGAACCAAGTCTCTCGCAGAATGTGCTGCAATTTGCATGTGCTTTCCCTGCCTCTCTGAATGGTACACATGCCGGCACTGGTGAAAAACCCGCTCGCAGTCTGCAGCCGAAGTCATAGCAGCAAGGGTCCCCAATCTGATGCCCAAACTCACAAAACATGCTGGGCCTACTCTCAGAAATCATTCTCGCCGCCGGTGCAGGCGCTGGCAAAGAACCGCTCGCAGCGCGCAGCCGACGCCATAGCAGCAGCGGTGCCTGATGTTGCAGCAGCCAACGGCGTGCCAGCGACGCCGCCAGCAGCCACAGCAGCAGCGGTGCCGCCGCCGATGCCGACAGGCTTCACGCCCGACTCCTCTCAGGCTGTCGTGGTGCGCACATTTGGATATCTGAAAACACATCTTCAGAGCTGGGATGTCATCTTGCCTCCAGCTGACAGCCATGGCAGCGGTCCAGCCGCTGACGCCGACAGGTTTCCACACCCGAAGTGCTGAGGCGGTGTGTACAGCTTGGTTTGCCTGCCAGTCAGCCTTCTCAGCTTCAGCCTTCTGCTGTCAGTTCCTGCAGCAGTGCAGCCGGTGACGGCAAAATGTCTCTTGGCACAGCTCCGCAGGAGCCATTATGGTTATGGTGACCAGAGTTGGCCCATTGCAGACAGAACCATGCTGAAGGACGCAAACGATCCCTGTCAGTTGATGACGCGCATGCCTGGTGACACTACAGGGCGACGAGAGGGCGGTGGCAAGGGCAGTGGATGTGGAGACGGAGGAGGATTGCCGCTCCGGCAGCCCATGAAAGCTCTACACGTCCCGACACTTGAAGCCTGGCGCACACATGTGCATGACCTTGCCAATGCAGGCCAATGGGCGGGCAGTGGCGAGGTCGCTGGACGCGGACATGGAAGAGGAGCGCCGCATGGCCGCCATGGTGTGCAGCCTGGAGAACAAGGACGCCTGCCTCATGTGCGGCTCCTGATTTGCTGCCAACGTGGTGTCCGGCGCAGCAGCAGCGGCCGGCAGCCGCACCTGCGGCCGTGGCAGCCAGCCATCAGGATGCGCGTGGTCGCGATGGTGTGCGGCCTACAGAACGGGGGCGCTTGCGTCTTGCGCATCTCCTCAGCCCGGGCATCAATGGCGTCACTGGGCCAGTGGTGGGGCAGCCGGCGTCGCGGCATGCGAAAGTCGTCAGCGGCAGCAATGGTTTCAGTAGCAGCTGTGCTTCAGCAGCTGACAGGGGCAATCAGCCGCCGGCATTGTAGATCAGTTGGTTCGTTTCGCAGCAGCAGAGAACAGAGCAGGGGAGGCACGAAGTTGTAGCTTTTTTGCCAGGGCATATGACACTGCAGGGCTGCTGTGCAGAGGGGGGTGTGCAGAAGACCACTCGGTTCTGACGAGTGACAGACGAGACAGCTGGCAACTGTGACTTGTATTCTTTTTGCATGCACAGCAAGTGTTTTGTTCGTAAAGGAGGCCCCCATCAAACGCTGAGCATGTGCTCATGGGTATGGCAATGTGTAAAGGCGCAACAGTGGTGCATAATTCCAGCCACGAGTATGCTCATGATCTGCACTGCTGCACTGGACCCTCGGCAGGAAGGCGCTGTGAGCAGTGCTTTAGAAGGCGTGCTGGCGTTACAATGAAAGTTCCACCCCCTTTGCGCTGTCCAAAGTACGGCAGATGCTCAGCTCGACCCTGTGGACAACGAGTGGGAGGATGGTGGAACGACAGGTGTTGCAACGACCTTGTGCTCTCCAGTGTGCAAGAGCACGTCTCCTGCATCATAGCTTCATTAGCTTGACGTCACAGCACATGCATGCACTGCATGCGGTCTGCTGCCTCAAACCTCTCAGCGGTTGCAAGGTTTACAGCCATCAAAGGCGACTGGTCCTCGCATTTGTTCACCCAAATACATCATCCCAATGTTCCCCCATACTCCTCTGTGTAGGCCCCCCACACACCACCAAAAGTCACCGGCGGCACTTATCGCTCCTCCAAACAGAACTTGGCCAGGAACGTGTCACCTGCAGATGTCAGACAGTTGCTCATGCAGCCAGCTGTTAATGATCCTGTGACCACACCGCAGGCAGTTGCTCATGCACAGGGCCCATGGGTGCTTGTCTGACATCTGCTGCGATGCCAGAGCCGCCAATGAACACCCTGCACGTCCACATGCATCGATGATGACATTGACACCTGCTGCGCAGCAACACAGAATCAGATGCGTCCCATATATGTGCTGTCCTCAAGAAAGCGCACCGAAGATGACCTCGTTGCCCAGCTTGAGCTCGTTGGGCACCATCGCCTCAATCTCCTCCTCGTCGATGAAGGTGCCGTTGGTCGACTTCAGGTCCTTGACCAGAACCCGGTTGCCCTCTGCAACGCAGCAGCTGACGCACGTCACAACACCACTTCATCTACCTGTGTTGTGCAAAGCGAAGGGATCAGACTCCGCCTCGTTGGTGAGGGTGCCTCTGGTCGACTGCACCCCTTGACCAACGCCTGGTCCTGCCGCAATGAAGCAGCAAAGACGAATCACACCCCAAAATGCTGGTTGTGGCGGTGGACCCATCTCACTACCATGACTTTCATCTCCTGCTCCTCCTTGTAAATGTGGGTGCTACGAGGCAGCGCCAAATCCTACAAACCGCCTGGTCACCCGGTGGAGAAATTAACAGCATGCCGTGAAACACAATCGTTTGTGCATCACATCCGCGGGAGTAATACTGTTGGACGCCAGGTCATGCCAGTTATCACAGCGTGCACAGCCTGTCTGCGCAGACACTGACAATGCATGCTGAAATCATGCAGATTTTGGGGCAGCTAGAGAGCAGGGCATTGTGCCGCACAACCAGCAAGTCGATGATATGGTCTCATAGCTGATGGCAACACATCTGTTCTCGGGATCTCGTCCGTTCAGCAGAAGTGGTGTGCCAAGGGACAGTCCTGTGGACACCACACAGCTGATTGCACGCGTATGTGCTCTCCCTCGGAATGCGAAACACAGCGTTGAATTGACCCAGTCAGGAGCAACTGCGCCTGCTGCAACTCCATCAATCAAGGTGCACTCCACGGCTGTGACCCTCAGCCTGCTCGACAGTAACTGTAAGCACACGAATGAACCTGTCAGACCTCTAGACCTGCGGGCACTGCGCAGCCAACGGTGTAGGTGCCGAGTCGCAGCTCTCATGAGCTTGAGAAGAGGCAATGTTGAGGAGTATGATCTTCCAGCTCACCGGTTGCCATTGTGCGTGCACGGCGGCCCATGTTGGCACGCCATCATTCAAATTCGCAGGCGCACAGCCGCTGCTGGTTAAAAACCGTCCTTCTTTATTTCGCGATGTCTGCACCATTGAGAATTTGCTGATGCAAGCCATCAGGTCGTTCAGCTCACCGACTGTGAGCTCCGCGTGCTTGGCGGACACTGTCGGCACGCCAATGACGAGGTCGGCGGGCGCGGACCTGCCAATGGTGTACGTTCCGTCCTTCAGCTCCAGCATGCCCGGCAGCTCCACCGCGTCATCCAGGTGGTCCACGCTGCCGTCGCCTGCAAATGGACATCTTGCATGAATCTCAGAGATCCAAATGTCCCATCCAAATGCACAGGTGGGTGTTTACAGTGCGATGCAGGGGCACTGGATGGTGATGCACGGTGTCAGTGCACTATGTATATGAGGTGGGCACCCGGCATGCATGTATGCGTTTCCTCTCAATCAACGTGACCCTGCCAGCCCGCAACAGGGATGCTGCACGAATGGCAAAGTGCACGCACCGGTGGGCACCAGCACCAGGGTGTCCTGTGTGACGATGCGGGCTGCCCGCGCCCTGGTGAACGCTGCAGCACCAGCACTACCACATATGGGCTCAATCGAACAGGGTGCGTCGAAGCACTTACAGTGAAGGACATGGGATCATCATGCACATGTTCAAGTTTGAAAGAGTAATCTGCTGCACAACTGGCTCAGGATCAGCGGCAGAAGGTCGCCAGATCTCATAGCACTAAAGCTTGGGGCTGATGAGCGACAAGTTGCTTGCCTGACGATCTGCACCGTTGGGCCTTGAGCAGGACCCTGCTGCTGCCAGCGCCCACAAAAGCGCGCTGCGATACCGCCAGACCGGATGCACGAAGCATTGTGACGCCACCTGCAGCGCCAGCATATTGCAATCAGTCCGATCAGCAGCTGCTCACGGCAGCAAGATACGAGCATCCGGACCGGCAACTCAGTAGGCTTCACCTGCGGTGAGCTCGCGGCGGAGGACGCTAACCGCTGTCCAGAGATACGGTGGGAAGCAGCTTTCAGAGGCGAATCGCATAAAAATTGTGAAAGCGCGCATTGGTAGGAGCAGTGAGATCAAAATGATCTTGCTGACTGTTCTAGAGCGTTGACTACCCTCGTGCCAGGTCGGCAAGATATTGACTCCGAGACTGTCTCTCGAGTGCAGGTGCAGCCATTGATGCAACCGCCATGCGGCGCCAGCAGAGCTCTTGCATCTTACTTGAGCCCCTCAGACTGCACCCACCAGGTTTCGCTGCTTCAATCTCGCCATGGAGCAGTATCAGTTCAGTGTCGAGCAGCTGCGCGAGTGGCTGAAGTCGCTGTACAGGCCGATGGCTGCCGAAGCCGAGGGCCTGCACAGGCTTTGATCCGTCACGCTGCAGCACCTGGCTCTGATGCAGTGGAACACGCTGCGCCTGCCTGGCTGCAACCTCAGCCTGGCCGACGTTAGGTTGATCAAGGCTGAGGCAGGTGGGACTCAGGACGTTGCGTTGGGAGCTGCTACCTGCGTGTGCATCATTCTCAAGCTGCAGTTATCGTCTTCACAGCGCCTCCTGCTCGCTGCTGTCTGTTAAATTGGCTGCCGCCGCTATCGCCCTGCAGAGCACCAGTGCAAGGGCAGCGCAACGCTGGTTCCCAGACCCGCCAGGCTGGTGGTCGGCAAGGGCTGCGCCGGCAGTTCTGGTGACCGGCCGGAGGTTGTCCTGCTGGTTGCGAAAGGGCAAGAATGCGTAGCGGGCATGGTGGCGGTGCGTGGGTGCCGCATGGTTTCACGCTGCCAATTGCCAAGGCTCCTCCTAAGCATCACCATGCACTCTGGCAAGACTGCAACGCTGGATGTAGTACGCTGGTCCTCAACTGATCAAGTCCTGCTGCAGGGGAAGCGAGCAACACTGCACTCTTATTGCATACCTCCATACAGGGCATCTGGACATGCATGCACATCAGGATCTGGTGTATACTCTGCCCTGCAGGTCACGCCTGACTGCGCATTTGACCTGCTGCTGGTGGAACCGCTGTTGAGCGAACCGCTGCAGCTGACCGGCGGGTTCGTCACAGCGCAGTACCCCGGCAATGCAGACCAGGTTACTGCTTATGCCTGCAAAGGTATGCGATCAGGCACCTGGCATCGATGGCATGTTGCAATGCTGTTACGCCTGCTCCTACGCATGAGGATCAGCAACACGCAGTCAGCACATCAGTTGACGGGGAATGTTGAGTTTATACATATCATATGTTGCGGGTGTCACTGGGTGGGCAAGCACTGTGCACGTGCTGAAGTTCGTGCACAAGGCATTCAATCGATCTTCTTGCACAGCGGTGCGGGCGACCGCGCAGAAGCCAACCGGCACGGGCACTGGTGGCTTCCTGTGGGCGGACCTGCAGCCCTAAGTCATCCAACCGCAACAAGCCATAACTCCCGAATGGCTCCTGGGGCGCGCCGGCTACAGGCAGCAGCAGTGGTGCAGGCCGGCAGCCGCCGACAGCGTTAAATGCTGCCGCCCCTCCTACGACAGCTGGTTTCAGATTCGGCCAGGCTCAGCCGCATGCAGCTGCACAGCCTGGCGGCAACACCGCTATCAGCCCAGCTGGTGTGCAGTCTGGCGGCTCTGCCTTTGGGGGCACATCGGTGTATCCTGCCGCAGCACAGCCCGGCGGCAGCACCGCTGGCAGCCCAGCGGGCGCGCAGCAGTCTGGCTGCTTCGACTTTGCGGGCAGATCTGCGTTCGACCCCGCTGCACAGCCCGGCGGCAGCACCGCTGGCAGCCTAGCTGGCGCGCAGCAGTCTGGTGGCTTCGGCTTTAACTTTGGGGCCAGTTCTGTGTTCAGATTCGCTCCACAGCCCAGCAGCAACACTGCTGGCGGCCCATTCGGCATGCAACCTTGCGGCAGCGGCTTTTGCGGCGGCGTCCTTTCTGGTCCCATCTTCAAGGTGTCCAAAAATGAGGTTTTTGGACGTGCTGATTGTCACCCGGCCATTGGGCAGCCAGCGCAGCCAGGGCTCAGTATCTTGCTCATTGACCCTGCATTCGGGCAGTGCGGTGCCTTGGGGCGATCCATTCCCACAGCCGGTGACCTCGAACGGCAGTGGCATTGCGAATGGCACTGGCGCGGCAGGGGCCAGCGGCAACGCCACCAACGACGGCAACAGCACCGGCGATCCCGAGTGTCATGGCAGCGGCAACAGTAGTGTTGAGGGCGGTCGTCAGAGTGGCGGCGGTGCTGGAATCTCCAGTGGCAATGGCACCAGCTCCAGCAACACCAATGGCAGCAGCGCCATTCGTAGCGATGCGGCGCCGGCGGCCAACTCAGTATGGCCCGCAGTCACAGCCCGCGGCTTACGTAATGTGCCCACCACCGCCGGCGGCAGCGACAGTGGCGGCGGCAGCGGTGGCGGCGCCAATGCAATTCTTGCTGGCCCACTCTTTGAAATAGGAGTCATGTTTGCCAGCAAGGAGGCCCTACTGGGGAAGTCCGGCATGGACAAGCTGGGATGTGCCCTAGCTGAAGCACATCTGCCATGACTGCACTCAGGTCAAACGGATGGTTCCCGCATTTGCCACTCAACGAACATTTGCGACTCACCTTGCGCTGCTCAAGCAAAGTTGACGAATGCAGTCTGCGAGCACAATATTTGCAGCTGGAGAGGGTGTGTGACTGAGGGCTTTTTTATACTATGGCGTGCTTGAACAGTCTTGGGACCTGATCTCAACTGATGCAATCATCTCCTTCTGGTGTGTTCCAAGCGGCACACTGTGCATGACGTGCATTGTTCTGCTCCAGAGTACAGCTGTTTTGCAGCTTGAGCAACTTTCGCATGACTCTCAATGCTGCCATGACTCTGAATGCTGCCATGAATTTCAATGCTGCCACCAAAGAAGCGCATGTCAGGACGCGGCAATCTTCCGCTGGTCGCTGGGCAGCGTCTGGTAGAGGGGCAGCGCCACCGAGTCTGCCGTCTTCAGAAACAGCGCCTGCACCCCCGCCCACTTCTTCGGTATGTGCTCCACTGCGCCCTGCAGTCGCAGAGTAAATCACTCGACCCCGCCTTCACCTGATTTGAGGCAGCTCGGAAGACGCCATGCAACCAGCAGAGTGAGCAGACACCAGCAAGATTCTTCCAGGATCTGACTCTACAGCGCGCTGTACCTGAATTGCGGCCGCCACGTTCTGCGCGCACTGCTGCTGGGTGAAGGACGACCGCGCAACCCTGCAGCACAGCATGCTTGACTCGGACACGATACACTGACAGTCCCAATCATCACTGCAGCTGCCAGTCCTCAATCGGCAGCACAGTCTGCTGCGCAATGCGTGCCCACAAACAGCACGAATATATGCGCGGTGTGTGCACCGGGTACCTGATGTTGATGCTGGAGCCGGACGCGGGGTACATGTACGTGGCGTTGCACGCCTTGCGCACCTGCTGCATCCAGTGCAGAGCGGTGATCAAAACCGACATGGCGCTCTGGATAGAACACAATGGCTGCCACCACTGGTCGTCACAAGGGTGGCAGCATGATGTCATCTTCTACACAGGTTCCGTTGGAGCAACAGCACACTGCGGCTCAATGCGGGATCGAACACTTGGATTCAAGCAGTGAATGGGCATTTGCGTGTGGATTTTTGACAGATGGCTGATCGATGAAACAGAACCAATGAAAGGTTCTTCATGCCCCACCTGCGCACCCCAGTCCTTCGCGCCCAGGTTCACCGGGATTGGCTGCTTCTTCTTCTTGAAGAAAGTTTTGCCTGCAGCACCACAGCGCTGTGGTCACACACCTGTGAGTCATGTGCAGACCTCCACTGCTGATCTGCCCTGCAATCTTCAACGCCACATGGCATGGCAGCAGAGCACCGCACATCGCCTTCGCAGACCATCTGACACTCGGATGCAATCGCTAAAGAAAGCTTGGCTGCCGCCGCTCGTCCGCCACATCTGGATCGCACTCGCTGCATCTGCTGACATTCAGGGTACATCATGCAGATGGGCCAGCAGGCAGAATGTCACACATGTCGTTCACCTAGCAGCTTGGGCAGCTGGGGTAGCACCCGCTCATCCGCCACAAACAGGTCATACTCGCTGCACAGCCGCCGCTTCGCCTCGTGCGCCTGTATGGACACGAAGTTGTTGCTGTTTATGACGTTCAGGACTTGTGGGCCAAGGAAGGCTGAGGTGCCACATTTCCTGCAGCTGAGCGAGGCAGCACAACAGGAAGTCTGTGTCGGCAACAGGGGCCAAGGGGCTGCACCTCGTACTTGGTCTTCAGCTTGGAGACGCCCACCACCTTGGCCACATTGGCGATCTTGGCCTCCCGCACCCGCGCCTTGGCAGCCTTGTGCCCCTCCCCTACAGCAGAAATTCCATAATCCTGTGAACAACTTGACAGACATTGACGAACTGATTCTCAGCTTGGAGACGCTAGCACCCTCGCCTCGGACACCGCGCCTTGTCTGCCTCATGCCCTTTCGCTGTGTTTGCACCGAAAGGCCTGGGCTCTGGGAGCGCATGAGAGTTTCATGCTCCCTGCTGTGGCAGTCAATTGGCCCGGATGGCGCACATGCATGCGTATGATCGACAAAAGTCTCGTGGCTCTCGATAGTGCATGTCGTTGAAGGACGATTCGCACGGCCAGTGTCAATGCATGCATGGTGTTTCAGTGCCTAGTATGATCCGGAGCTTTCAACAGTGGCTGCAGCCAGATACGGGCAGCTCACCCTTTTTGTCTTTTGCGATCAGGCAGACCTGCGCGCCGTCGAAGTCGTACAGCGAGTGCGGTATAGGTCTGCGGAGAGGCAGCAGGCAAAGCCAGTCGTAAAGGTGTGGCGCTGCATGCTGTGCATGCATGGTGAGCGGCGGGGTATGTGCAGATTGACTGGCGTGCACAATGCAGCAGTTCAGGCTGTGCACTTACATCCTGATGGGTTTGTGTTTGTGTGCTGGCACCTGCGGCGTCTTCTTCAGCGCGATGATCTGCATCAGCATGCCGCAGCACACTCAGCCGTCTGACGCAATGCCGGCAGCTGGGTCTGCAGGGTGCACATGTATGCAAGCCGCAGCAGCTCGATCAGTCGGCTGCAAACACTGTCCAAACCACGCAGCAGGGTCCTCACCAGGTACAGGAGCTCATCCTCGTTGAAAAGGACCTTCTCTGCTGATGTGTCTGCCCCAACATATTTCAGCAGCGCGCCCACTGCCTCCAGGACCTTTGCAGGTTGCAGCCCTGCAAATTTGCCTTTGAGTGTCAGGTCGTCCTCGCCCCGGCCGCTGGTGCTGGGCTGCTCCTCGACAGCAGCCATGCTGGGTGTCCAGAGTTCCTCAGCAGCAATCTGGAGTCTTTGCACGGCGGTATGGTATGAGAGGTGATCCGTTGCTGCCGTTAACTGTATGTCGATGCCCAAAGCAGCTCTGCTGAATCGCAAGTGACTTTGCTGCACTGTCGGAGCAAGATGTTCATCAGCTGATCTGGTAGTCCCGCTCGATGCCAGCACCCATATTAGGATCCCAGGAATTTCTGTAGCAAGCAGGACGTAGAAGAAGCAGCGAGTAAGCCGCCTGAAGTATGGGCCGGCCTCTTTGGCGGGCCCCTTTCGCAGCGTGCGACGCCGCTGTCAGCTGCTGGTCGCCGCGTGCAGGCAGGCGTCGCCCAGCATGGCGCTTGCGCAGGAGGTCAAGCTGTTTGGCAAGTGGACCTTCGAGGATGTTGAGGTGGGCTGCCCTGACAATCGACCCCGCTGGCCAATTCGTTCACTGGCAGACGCTCGAGCACGGCTTTCCCAACGGCTCCGGAGAAGCTGTGCGGTGGAGAGGATGCACAGCCAGGGGCGCTGTTGGCAGACGACCTCGAGATTGCTTGCTACTCTGTGCAGCAGAGTTGTTACGCCAGCTTGCAACGACATGGACCACCGCAGCGGCCTGTGCCGACGTTCCTGTACCTGCTGCAGGTCACGGACATCTCGCTGGAGGACTACATCGCTGTGAAGCCCAAGTTTGCGGTGTATGTTCCGCACACCGCGGGGCGCTACCAGAAGAAGCGCTTCCGCAAGGCGCAGTGCCCTATCGTCGAGCGGTGAGTGGCACTTCATCGAATGGAAAACTTCAGGGCTGTGCAGCGCGGCAGCGTGAGCGGCGTGGAAAACAAGGAGGAGCTCTTGCAGCAGACACGCTGCAGCGCTGCGGCTGGACGCCAGCGGCAGCACGCAGCTGAGTCGGCCTTGCAGCTGGATGCAGTGGAACGACAGCAATGCTGTCAGAACTCGTGCCTTTGTTGGGCGCTTGTATGCACTTTGGCCGCCGCGCGCCACAGGCAACTGTCAACATTGGCATTCTGCGCCGCCCGATACAAACAGCATGTAGCATTTCTGCACTCTACTGTGGCCCCAGCCGAACAGAGTGCCAGTGATGGCGTTGCGCTGGAGGCTGGTGTGCTTGGCAGCGCACCGTGCATTGTGAGCGACATTGAAGTAGAAGCACCTCAGGCTGACAGCTGATGATTTGCCGCAGCAACAGAGCAAAAGAAAGACGATGAGGGCCAACGGACCATCATTTTGACCAAACACTCTTTGTTAACACTGGCAAGATTCCGCCATCTCCTCTGTTGTCGCCGCAGGCTGATAGCGCCATTGATTGGTGCATGGCTGCAACAATGGCAAGGATTTCAAGGCGTTGGACCTCTTCCTGGTCCGGATCCTTCGACAGTGATCTAGGAACTCACCATATTTGTTGTTGGTGTTACAGGCTGACGGCGTCGCTGATGATGCACGGCCGCAACAACGGCAAGAAGATCAAGGCGGTGGAGATCGTGCGCAACTCGTGCGAGATCATCCACCTGCTCACCGACAGCAACCCCATCCAGGTCATCGTGGACGCAGTCATCAACAGGTGTTCATCACTGTCGCTCCATCATCTGCACGCCGATCTTGTGTGCAACCCCGAACATCTGCATCTCAATTGTCAGGAATAGCTCAGCCCACATCGCAACCAGCAGCCCAAGCCTATATTGCCAGACATATGGGCTGTGGGCGAGCCTGTAGTGCCTTTGTGCACACTCTGGTGCAGACATGCTGAACTTCCGTGATATGACCTTCTCCTGCAGCGGCCCGCGGGAAGACGCGACGCGCATCGGCTCCGCGGGTGTGGTGCGGCGACAGGCCGTGGATATCAGTCCCCTGCGCCGCGTCAACCAGGTGAGGTTTTGTGGCTTTCCTGGAAATCCCTCGCCACCTCAGAAGCGCATACCCAGCTTTCTGCCATGAGGGGCTGCAACAGCCAGCCATGGTGGGCTGTGCAGCTCAGACCCCTGCGCCGCAGTGACCGTGCAAGTCGTCTGCTCGGGATGCACTGTCGCTGCCGTTTTGGGACACGATTTGGGAATGGGAACAGCTGAGTGCAGCCCAGGGACGGCAGGGGCGCAGCAGGCGGCAGCCGCAATGGTCGATGCAACTCGGACAGCCGGTGGTCAACTGTGCACCGAGGTGGCTCATGCTCAGAGCAGCAGGCGGCGTCAGACGGCGTCAATCGGCACCTGCGGGAGACCTGATTTTGCAGCCTTTCAGCGGGCAGACGAAAACTTCAGCATCAGCGCCTGCAGCTGTGGCATCACAGCATAAGGGCCAGAGTGGACCGAAGGGGGATGTGACTGCGTCAGCAGCACCTCAGACTCACTGTCGCGGCTGCAGCGGTGGCGGCAATGTGCAGGGTCTGGCTGCAGAAGGAAGCAGGGGATTCTCGTGTCTTACGGTGCTTGTGCATTCAGGGTGTACATCAGTACCTGGATTTGCCACAGGCTATCTCTCTGCTGAGGATGGGAGCGCATGGGGTGGCGGCTTCCAGCATACTGAGCATTGCAAGATCTGTCTGCGTCCATCATGACGATCTACCAAACCTGTCATTGCTAATGCGACAGGCGATGTGCTTGCTGACGACAGGCACATTCCTGGTTGCATGCTGCAGCCTGCAATCAGCTCTTGTCATGCCAGTACCGCTCTTCCGAAGTCGAGCATGCACTCTAGAGCGTCACTGCTGTCTGCAGGCGATCTACCTGCTGACGACGGGAGCGCGCGAGGCGGCGTTCCGCAACATCAAGACGATCGCAGAGTGCCTCGCCGACGAGCTGATCAACGCCGCCAAGGGCTCCTCCAACAGGTGCTGCTCTGCCGCTGCAGCAAGTGTCTGGCTCGGATCGCTCCCTGCTTCCTGCTTCCTGCTTCAGCTGCTCCAGTGTTTGCAAACCCAGATCGCCAAGGGCTCGTCCATCGTGTGCTCCCTGTGTTCTTCGCTCAGCACTACAGTCATGAAAGTGGCAGCGCATGCATACATTGGACAGAAGCTTTTGTGCTGTGCGCGCTGTACTGCGGTGTGAAGGGTGACACTCCTTGCGTGTAGCAGTGCGCTTCCCGTGTGCCATGCTCTGACCCGCCGCTTTTCTGCGCATGCAGCTACGCGATCAAGAAGAAGGACGAGCTGGAGCGGGTGCGTTTCTCCCAGTTTGCTTGCTAATTTGCCTGTGATACGTTACCTGTGAGGCCGGATTGCGATCTTTGTCATCGGGCATTCCTGAGCTCGCTGCTTTGTGTTCACTTGATACTCAATCAGGAAAGCTTCTCCCTCCTGCAGGTTGCCAAGGCCAACCGCTGAGCTGTGCGCCAGTCGCTGGCTGCTGGGGTGGCTGCAAATGTACAGCATCCGAGGAGGAGGAGGCGCCGCGTCCCTTGCAGGGCAGCGTCACTGCGCAGCTGTCGGATCTGTGTTGACCTGATGTGTTTTTGGGTGCTGGCAGTGTTGCAAGCCTCTGTAAAGGATCAGGAGCGTGCCAACACTATGCAACAGGTGGTGGCCAGAGAACTAGCAGATGCCAAGTGCTTAGTGCATATTGCCACCATCGACACCGTCGCTGGTGCCTCATTACACACTGCAGCCACACTTTCAATCTCTGCTGCCCGCCCCTGCCCGAGTCCACGCGTAGTTTACATGGTGACCGTTTGTGATGTGCATCAGCACGCAATGCTGCCGACACATGCTCACTGCCTCTGTTTGAAGGTGGCAAGGATAAAATCGACTTGGGCAGCTGGCAACTGCCATGTCATGTGCTTGACAATGCCGCTGTTGCTGACATCAGCACGGCAGCGTGCTCGGTCGACGCTGCAGTGAAGCCATTTTTCATGCCGCTGCCGTCCCATTTCATTTGCTGGGGAAAGTGGCGTGATGTTTCAGCTGCGAGGGAATCGTGCCATGCTGCTGCCCCCTGCTGCTTGCACCTGGCCAAGCTTGCGGTCGGACTCTCGTCCTCCCCGGCTGAGGCAGCGCTCGCACTACGTCGCCCCAGCTGCTGGTAGCGCCATCGCGACCTCACATATCTGCCGCTGACGCCGCCTAGTCCCGCTTGCTGAGGGCGGTCAGGTGCTCGTTCGCCTCTTCATTCTCGCTGAGACGTCTACACGATGCCGGACAAGCTGTTGCTCACGCACGGTGGTTCACGCCCGCTGATGCGCCTAGTCCCGCTCGCTGAGGGCAGTCAGGTGCTCGTCCACCTCCTCAGTGGGTAGCACCCGGAAGGCGCCGCCCTGCACCCCCTCCTGCACCACGCCCACCTGCATGATATAAAGCCTTCATGTGAGAAATGCGACATGACGTTGCATGACGAGACAAACTCGACTCGCAGCGCCTGGGCCATGGGCAGCATCTGGAAGGCGCCGCCCTGCAACCCCTCCTGCACCGTGCCCTCCTGCACCACGCCCACCTGCATGATATAAAACCTTCATGTGAGAAATGTGACATGACGTTGCATGACGAGAACAAACTCGACTCGCAGCGCCTCGGCCATGGGCAGCACCCGGAAGGCGCCGCCCTGCGCCCCCTGCTGCACCACACCCACCTGCAGCACGCACTGCAATGAGTGCAGATGTCGAACATGCCCATCCGAACATCATTCCACAATGCATCATGAGGCTGTGCCAGGGTTGCAGGACAATTTTAGCTCAACTCTGCAGCACACCCCAGCTTGCTGGCTGCTATCCCGTCATATGTTTCAGTGGATGTTCAAAAGCAGAGTTGCACCTCGACAACTGCGGCCTCGCACTCTACCATGCGAACATTCTGCAGCGCGCTCATAGCCAGCTGCTGCCTGTCAAGTGATTTGTTGAGATCCAAAGTTCGCCTGCAAAGAGCGGCAACCTGACAGCGGTGGCCCTGAGTTTCTCTGACAACATGAAGCATCGCAATGATGGCCAGCTGCCCTGCTCTTCGCTTCATAGTGAAAGCTCTAATGATGCAACTTGCGGGTAGCAAAGCAACTGAAAAGAGTGGCCCTTCCATGGCAGGCCCCCAGACACCTTTGAAGAGACATTCTTCAGCTTCCCAGGTGCCAGCCGTATTCCGGATTTTCACTGCAGTCATCAGGAGGACAATGGAGAACGAAGAGGTTCGTCTGAATGTTGGCGACCCTACAGTCCTTGAATCGCAGGTTTTTGCAGCGCGCAGGCTGCTGTGGCCCTGAAGCGCATGCCGAAGGGAGGTTATTGGGGCGAGCAATGTGAGCACCTCAGCATTGGCGGCCTTGAAGTCCTCAAACGGCACGTTCTGCAGCGCGCCGATGGCCAGCTGCACCGCTTGCAGAAGTCTGGATTCAATCACGCGAAAGTTCGAAAGGACGCCAGCAAAGTACCTCGATGTCGGTGGCCTTGAAGTCCTCGGACAGCACGTTCTGCAGCGCGCCAATGGCCAGCTGGACCGCCTCTGCGTAGGGCAGCGGCGCCGCGCCCTTGACCTTCTTCTCCAGGAAGTTGACCGCCTCCTGGTCCTTGGCGCCCGCCGTGGCCGCCTGCGACGTGTGATGTGATCTGAGCAACAATGGCAGGAAGCAGCAATGCGCCCTTGACCTTCTTCTCCAGGAAGTTGACCGCCTCCTGGTCCTTGGCGCCCGCTGTCGGGGGCTGCACGAGGGTGACAAGGAATGCTGTTGGCTGAGCATATACGATGCTTCTCAATATCAGCAAGGTTGGCTTGCCCTTGATCTGCTTGTCTGTGGACAAGTGGACAAGTTGACCGCCTCCTGGTCCTTGGCGCCAGCCGTGGCCGCCTGCAACGTGTGACTGTATGTCAGTAGGAATGGTGAGAAGCGGCACCTCGCCTGTGATCTCCTCCCCTAGAGAAATGATCGCCTCCTGAAACCTTCCGGCGCTCGCTATTGCGGCCGTCACAGAGCTCTTTGTATGACAGCAAAGCACTTGTCCTGACAACCACCACCAGCCCAGCTCACGATGTGGTGTTTCGGCAATCTGCCCTCACGCCCCTTGGCACCCTCAGTCGTTGCTTCATGAATTGCAAGGAGGAGGGCTGCTCGGACAGGTCCGACATGCCAATCAAACCAGGTTCTATACATTATGATGCAGCTGGTAAGGTTGGGCGGACAGCATAATGTTGACAGTCGCAGGCTTTGCAAGGGACCTCAATTCCCAAGGGTGACAAACTGGCAGACCTCATAGAGCTGCGGGGCATGCTCTGAGCAACTTGCATCCTAGCTGAATTGCCAAAATGAGCACAAAACACTTTGAATCCAATTGCAGTCGTTACCTTATAGCCCACGAAGTAGCCGGCGGGGTCCACCTTGAAGAGTTGCGGCCCGCGCTCCTCATCGATGCCAAACAGCATCGGCATCACGCCCAGCGGCCGCATGTATGCCGCCTGCATGCGTGCAGCATGAAGCGATCAGCAGTGAGCGTCCTGAGAGCGGCTGCATTCACCACAACCTCACAGTCGACGCTGAATACCATCGGCATCATGCCCAGCGGCTGCATGTGCGCCGACTGCAGGTGTGCACGAGTTGACGAGGTGAATCACCATCATATCACACCCAAACTTGAAATGGTTTTGAACAGACCGACTTCACTGTAAACTAAAGCATTGGCGCGAACATCTCCCCTCGCACCTGAGTGTACACCCGCGCCTGGTCGGCTAACACTTTGGCGAGGTAGTCTACTGACAACTTGCACCCACAACTTGAAGCGATTCTAGATCAGACTGACGGCAGTGAAACCTAAGCCTTTGGGGTGAGCGATTGCGCCGCACCTGCGTGTACACCTGCGCCTGGTCGGCCAGCACCTTGGCGAGGTAGTCCACCGGCATGTCGTAGCCGAACTTGAAGCGAAACTCCGCCGCCTCCGAGCGCGCCTTCTGTACCAGGCTCTTGGTGTCCGCTGCGTGACATGGTGCGGGTAAGCCTTGTGCATGTCAAATGGGCACCAGCACCTTCGACGCAAGTTGAGGTGTGTCACTCAAATGGATGGTGCACCTGCCGCCTGGTGCAGCATGATTCTGGCTGGCAAGCATGTCATTTCAGCCTTGCGGACGCGGCTGCGTAGGAAAGTGATTGCCGTGCGGAACTTGACGTGCGAAACCCGATGCAACTTCTCGCATGGGCAGGATGGGCTTGCAGAGCGACACACCTAGCATGCCGGTGGCGAGCATGCCTATGTGTTTCGATATCTGCACGTGCAGGACAAGCGACGGTCTCAGTGCCTCTGCTGCATCGCCACCATCTCAGGCAGCTGCCCATTTGCAAGCATGAGCACACAAACCATCTGCTCACCTTGAAGAGGTGTGTGATGCTGGAAGGGTCAATGAGTTTGTCCTGCGGAGGAGAGAGGCCCGCAGCACCGTTGCCATTGGCACATGTATCACCGTGTACACCGAATTCATCCTTTGGGATCAACACGGCCCACGAGAAGGGATGCAAGAAGGGCACAGCAGCGTGATGCTTAAAGATGTAGATATGCGTGAAGCAAGAACATGTGCAACCCTCACCGGCACTTTCTTTTGTGTGACAGCCACGACGCTGTCCTTGCCCCGCACCGCGATGCTGGTGATGCCCGACGACTTGACCGCCTTGAACGCATACTCTGCATGCAGGAGCAGACAGGTTGATGGTGACATGCCGAAAGACATGCCGGCTTCAGGCGTGCTGCATCCAATCGCAACTGCCAATACCGGCTTGACGTTCTTGCCCAGGTGCTGCGGATGCAGCTCAAGGATGCTTGAAGGCCTCACCAACTTGATACAGGCGGCCCTCGGGGCTGAAGACTGTGATATGGCGGTCATAACCGGAGCCGCTGCCCCGGGACATGTTTGAGGATTACACCAGGTAAGCTGCGTATTTGCACTTCAAATAGTAGGTTTTGTCTCCCGAATGTTCACAGACGCTTCAAAGCGCTGGGGTTGCGGTCCCTTCGTTGTCTGCAAGGATGATGGTGCAGCCCAAACTGAGTGGAAGGCGCCTTAGCGACTGCTGATGCCGCTGGCAGGTGTAGCTAAGACTTGTGACACACTCACAATTCCCAGCTTGCTGTGCAGTGCGCAAATGGCGCTGCAAAAGCTTCTCGAGTCTCTCTTTGCTTGGACAGTGGGGGAAATTTCGCCAGCGGAAGGGGCAGATGTCCACTTGAGGGAACAACCCTCTGCATATTGCGCAGTTTTGACCCTGCCACAATATGTGAAACCGTAGACGTGGGTGTTGGATCGATTGGCTCGGCTGTGACGCCTTGTCCTACTCAGAGCAGGACATCTTGCTGCTGACTATTTCTACAATTGGTGCAGTCACAATCGCAGCTGCTGCTGTGCAGATCGTGCTGTGTAGTATGTCGCTGCGCTCAGCAGGAAGGCTGATAGGGAGGTGCAGTCGGCTGCGAGCGTTGCAGAGCGAGGGGGCCTCGGCAGGGCAAAATGCTGAGGCACAGTCTGTGCACTCAGCGGCGCTGCAGACCAGCAGGCAGTCACATGCGCTATCGGGCGATGCTGGAGCACATTGCATTGGCAAGCAGCATGGTCGGCCACTGCTGCTGAGGCAACTGCACGTCAGCGCGCCGGTGCTGGCGGTGGAGGATGTTGTGGTGCCTTCGATGGGCGACTCGATCACCGAAGGTGGGGTTCTGCAGATGCTGACAACTCGTTATGCGTCTGCAAAACATGTCGAACAGCAGCTCGCTGGCTCACTGCAGACTGAGTCAGCCCGACAGGCTGGCGGCATACCTAATGAGGCAGCACGCCGTGTGAGGGCAGACAGCACATCACTTTTGGGCCCTGCAGAACCTCTACTTTGAATGAGTGTACACCTTCAGGCAATGTCATGTCGGAGAACAGGGTCACTGCGCGGACCTAGCCTGGTGCAGTCTACTCACAGTGATGAACCAGTGGCAATCGGGCTCACTGCGGTCACGACAGTGCATTCGTGCTCAGGCGTGGAGGATGCAGTGGCGGCGGACGAGGGTGTTGCGCTGATCGGAGACCGACATGGTCACCCTCGTCGAAGTCTGCACCTGACAGATAGACTTATGGCATGTTTGCAGGCACAATTGTCAATGTTTCGAAGGCTGCCGGCGATGCTGTGGCGGAGGACGAGGTCATCGCACAGATCGAGACCGACAAGGTCACGATCGACGTGCGGGTGCCACATGCCGGCACGCTCAGCGAGATCCTGGTGCGCAATACACATTGTCTTCAGTGTGTGCCATTGGCATGTCACTCTCTGTTCAACTGGCATGCCAATGCATGGACGTGATTTTCAGGGCTGAGCAGTAGCATCGCCCTGTACAGGTGAAGGATGATGACAATGTCGAAGTTGGGCAAGTGGTCGCAAAGCTCGACTCTGAGGGTGAGCTACCAGCATCGAATCGACTGCTGTCTGTAGCTGCTGGATGTTGCCAAAAGTTCGTATGTCCCAAACACCAATGGAGAGAAATTGTTTGCTGCCGCAGGTGGTGGTGCCACCGGCGGCGGCGCCAGCACACCCAGCGAGTCGCAGCCAGAGCAGCCGTCGAAGCAGCAGCAGGAGCAGCCGAAGGAGGAGGCGAAGGCGACGCCGGCCCCGAAGGTCGGCGGCACGCCTGCGCAGCAGGCGAGGCCGCAGCCTGGCGGCCACATAGATGAGGTGGGTGGTTCCCACGATCGTTCCGTATGCCTGACACTTGCATGTCAGAAACTGCTCCAAAAACCTGCCCAAAGGCAATCAGGCAAGCACGAGAGATGGTGAGCCAGCGTAGCTTGTGCGCCTGCAGCCTGGTGGCCATCCCACACTGAGGCAGAGGACTGCTGCTTGAAACCCACAAGTATGAGTCACATGGTGTTTCGGCCAAGGTGTTGTCATACCAATGATTGACGGCCAGCCTTTACAACGAAATGCCTCGCACCAAGCAACAACGCGCTGATAGAGCGCGCGTCCCTGTCACATATCAACTTTGTTCCTTTCGAACCACCTACGGGAGCTCGTGCTTGGCGACCAATCAATGCAACAGCCCGGGGTCACATGTGACAAGAGCTGTGCAGGTTGTTCTGCTCATACCTGTACACAGGATGGAAGCTGATATCAGACAGCCGCACAAGGCGCACATTTCTTCTGCTTCGCAGTTGACCTGAACATCAGCTCCAGGTCTTGATGTCATACATGTGTGCATCCTCAGAGGGCGGAGGCGGAGCCCGGCAAGCCGCACAAGGCGCGGATCTCGTTTCCGCCCCGGCGCACCGCCGACGGCACCCGCATCAGTTCCCTGCCCGCCGCCGAGGCGCAGCAGATCCTGGAGGAGCTGTCGGGGCCGTCTGGACAGCAGCAAGGTGTGTGCTAGGGGTGGTTTCCACATTGCAGACAGCTGTCAACCACGCATCGATTCTCTGCCCGCCGCCAAGACGCAGCAGATCCTGGAGGAGCTGTCGGGGCCGTCTGGACATCAGCAAGGGGTATGTGAGTGTGCTAGGGGTGATTTCTACATTGCAGACAGCTGTTCACCCCGCATCATTTCTCTGCCCGCTGCCGAGGCGCGACAGATCCTGGAGGAGCTGTCGGGGCCGTCTGAGCAGCAGCAAGGTGTGTGTGAGCGTGCTAGGGGTGGTTTCCACATTGCAGACAGCTCTGAATCCGGCATCAGTTCCCTGATTATGAGTTCACACGATCATGCAGCATTCTGCCTTTCCCTTCCTGCCAATGTATCCACCCTGTGCCTTGGGCAAGGCGGACTGCATCTCGGCCAACCGCTCTTTGACACAGTAGGGCTTCAGTGTCAGAGGTGCATTGTTCAAGTTATCAGGAGCTGATTCACTGACAGGTTTGCTTAGCAATGTCGGCACATCAGAACAGCGAAAGCGGCAATGCCCCGCCAGAGACGCAAGCGGTGGGGTACAGAGCCGGCAGCGCAGCTGGGCTGCACTCTCGGACATATCAGATGCAGATTGCGTCGAGGCTGGTATGCTGTTCCTGCAGAGGCCGGGAAAGCACCGGTGAGGCGCGCAACAGGCAACGATGGTGGCACAGGCGGTGTAGGGTGTCTGAGGATCCCATCGATAGGATGCCGACCTGGGTCTGATGCACATGGTGCACACGCAGGGGCAGTGCAGCTGCAGCAGGGATGCGGGCGTGAGGCCACGACAATGTCGGAGGCGGCGTCGGAGATCGGCCATGCTGCGAATATATTTCACAGCGCTCCGTACGCAATCGAATGTGTACTCTGCGGGTGCAGGGGCGGCACAGCAGCAGGGCGGCGGGCGGGAGGCCACGACGGCTGCGGAGGGCGGCGTCGGAGATGGGGGGCCTCGTAGATCTGCGTTCAGTAGTCAGATTCGAAGTCGTATGTGCTGCGGAGGCAGGGGCGGCATAGCAGCAGGGGGGCGCGCGGGAGGCCACGACTGCGACGGAGGCCGCATCGGAGATGGAGGGCATGTGCACATGCTGTCATCTTGCACTGACTCAATTGTGATGTACTGCGGATGCAGGGGCGGCACAGCAGCAGGGGGGCGGGCGGGAGGCCACGACTGCGGCAGAGGCGGCATCGGAGATGGAGGGCGTGCGGCTTCGACGGTGGGCTGTCGGCGGCGCTCTGCCCCTGGACGAGGTAATCAGTCTAGGCACAAACCTCGCAATGTCAGCATTGTCTCATTTTGATGGTGATGTGGCTGCGGCGGTGGGGTGTGGGCGGCGCTGTGCCCCTGGACGAGGTGATTCCTGAAATCGGACAAGATACAGAGCATAATCTTTGCAGTATCAACGTGTTGCCATGTCGTCACTCTACGGCTGGCTTGGGGTGTGCGAAGCACCCGTCGTGTTGGGGAGCTGAAATGCCAACGAGTTGCCTGTTGCTGCCTGGTCGTCGGCATGCAGCCACGGTGATGAGCTGTGGGCGATGCTCTGCCGCTGATTGAGACAATGAACATAAGTTCTGAGGTCATGCTGGGGAGGTCAATCACTGTGAGGCGGCAACATTGCTGCCTCTTCTGATTGAGGGGTTGATGCAGTGGGAAGTTGTAAGGTAGCATACCGCCGCCGACCAACTTGTGCTTCTGCAGTGGATAAGGCCACAAAGTCCCTACTGTCATCTGATTGCTGTTACTGCGGCGGTGGGCTGGCTGCAGTGCGCTACTAAACCCTAAACCCAAAAACCGCAGCCACTGGGCAAGGTGGCTGCGGTCCCCAACCTCCCGCCTGCGCATGTTGGCCTGGTGGCCGACGTGGTTCCATCAGCTCATCACCTGCCAGCAGGCCTCTGTGCCCGGACCTGGCTTGGAGTATATCGTCGTCACACTAGGAGTGAACCTTGTGTGCCTTTTGCCAGCTTCGATCGCAGGGTGCTGCCAGCGCTGCGCAATCAAGCTTGGATCCGGGGGCGTCAACACATTGCATGTGCAAGAATGTGTCAGCTCCCACATCGATGCATGCTTCACGGTCACCCTGCAGCAGATTATGATTTTCAATGCTACAGGACTGGATGCCGGCGCCTGGCAAGTGGGCGCTGTCGGATCGGGAGATGGAGATGATCGACTTGGGCGGCGCAGACCCCTGAAGTCCGAACAGAGAAGGTCGGTGGGCGGAACAGTTGTTGGACGCGGGTCAGGCTCATGCACCTACCAACAGCTCGAGGCACATCGGCAGCTTCTGCATGGGGGTGATGTCTGGAAATGCCGTGGGGATAGTGGGCAGGTGCAAATGTGCTCAAGCAGTCAGAGTGGAATGTCAGGTTCTACGTGTCGATGAGCCGCAGTGAACAATATGACCATATTTGCAGCGCGGTACGTTTGCAATCAATTATGAGCGCCCAGAAGTTGGCAACAACAGTAGTTGCAGACGCGGTCAACTGCCTACATCTCGCAGAGCGGCTTCCGATTTCTACTGCCCCGTCCCTGCTATAATGAGCAGTGGGCTTTTGTCATTCAAACAGCTGGAAGCAATCGAACTGAAGTTTTGATATACGATTGCTGACGTGTCTTTCTCCGGCACTGCTTTTTACCAGGCCGGTCCATCCGAGAATACCATACATGCCCTTGTACGTACCCGTCATCCGACGGTCTCGATAGTGCTCTCCAGCCCTAAGCGGGTGCTGCATCGCTCGAGTGCTTGTCGCAGTCGCAAGCAACCCTCGTGTCCAAGAGGAGCAGCCCGTCAGGTTGCGCCATGCGGCTGCCTAGAAATTGGTTCAAAAGGATTCGAAGACCTTTCAAGATGCTGCCGCGCGTGATAGGTCACAGCATCACCAGGCAGGTGCCCAATTTCATGGGAATGATGCCACGCCGCAGCAGCAGCTGGGGCGGCACAATCACCTGCAAGCACGACCACACCCAGGCGCGTGCCTCCGCATATGTAGCAATGAGCTTACGCGGGATCTGGATCTGCCTCACATCGGTTGCTCTTAAGCTGCACTACTGTCATGTGCCCGGTGCAGTGTATGACTAGATCGCCATGATGTAATCAGCGCACCGGCTGCTGGTCCGGATATGTCATCACGGCTCACACTGCAAATGAGGCCGTCCAGAGGTTCTTCCCAAGTCGTTGAGCAAATTTCTGGGGTGGTCCTTGCGGCATCGCTGTGCCACACCAGCATTGCAAGTGGCATGAGACGCTGACCGACTGCTTTGCACTAATATCCTGATTCGCAGGCGTCAGCAGCCAGTTTCCTGTGGGGCAATCCCAAGTTGTGGGAGGAAACCATGGCGGTTGGCGGAGCCGTCACAAGAAGCCTGGCCTCTGCCGCAGTCAGCGCCAAGCTTTTCTTTGGCACCCTCCTTGCGGGCGTGGACTGGGCGCCTGACGCAGAGAAGGAGAGGCTTGGCTGCGCAACTCCAAGGCGAGGGCTTCCTGTGAAGGTTGTTCTCGCTCGTCAGCAGAGTTGGGAAGCTGTGCATAGCAACCTTGTTGCCGCCCTGATGTCGTCGCAGCCTCAACAGGCATGCAGACCACAGCACAGGTTGCAACCTATGAAGCGTAGCCGCATGCGGTTGCATGAACATCAACTATACAGGCAGGTGGCTCGGTGAGCTGGCTGCAGGCAGACCCGCACAATGCCTCGCTTACTACAAGCATGCTGACTTCGAGCCTCAACAACGCCGCCGCTTTTTGCGGTGCAAACTCAGCACGATTTTCAAAGGTGGCTTTTGGAGATTCATTTGATTGCGGCAGCCTGATATTGTACTGGATTTGAAGGTGTGTGGCGCGCATGATTAGCTCCGCCATACACATCTTGCCGCACAGACTACCTCGTGGTGTGTGACGAACCTTTTGTTCAACGGCTGTGACGCTAACTAGTTATAAGTTAGGTTATAAGTGGCTATGCATACAGCATGCACTGAGCGTACCATCTTATCACGTGATATCCGTCATCTGCTGTTGCAGGTGGCAAACCAGAGAAGAAGCTGATTGAGCTGATGGCGCATGTTGCTAGTGTTCAGGCACGCATGGGCAAGCTCGATGGAAGGGATGCATGAGTAACCAGGGGACGGGTGTGCGCGCAGCTTTCCCTGACATGAAGTTCAAAGACAGGATGTCATCATCATTGATCCTTGTAGATTTGTGGCATATTGCAGTTGGCTCAAACAATTCGACATGGTGTCGTGTCTGCGACTGACACCAATTCGTTAGAGTCAATGCAACCGCACCAACAACGATTGAGTGTTCCAATCACATAAGGCTCCAAAACTCTGGCGCTCAGCACCCCTCTGTTGCTCGCTGCAATCCGAGTCACTTTGATGCGCGCGCTCAGCTTGCTTTCTCTTCTGCGGCCTGGCTGCGCCTTGCCGGGCTGCTTGCACTTGCCAGAGCAAGCTACTCAGCCTGGTGAGGCTGCTATTGATGCTGAGCGCCATTCCTACCAGCCTTGATGCCGCAACCGCCGCTGCACTTCACATTGCATCCATAGACAGCGGCGGTGGCTGTAAGGCATGACTGCCCTTTCTGGGACCCTCATGCTGCATCTGCCTCTGATACTTGTTGGAGTTGGCTGCATCTTCCGCTGAGCTGTCTTTGCTGGGGCTGCCGCCACTCAGCATGACGGGCATCAGCGGGCAACACTGTTAGCGGCAAAGCGCGGCTGCCAACTTTGCTCTGAAATGTTGCAGCTAGCTCTTTCCCTGCTTAGAGCTGCCTTTGCCGGGGCTGCCGCCGCTGAGCATGACGGGCGTCAGCGGGCAGGGGCCGTCGGCGGCAAAGCGCGGCTGCCCGTTCTTGGCGCACCGGGGGCAGCGCTTGCCGTGCCGCACCAGCAGCACGTGCAGATCGTACCTGCACCATGTCAGAGGACGACAGTGAGGACGCATTTGAATGGTGAAATTTCAGTGAACTTTCAGACAACCGTGACAGGCCATACTTTGCACATCGGCTTTTACAGTCTGGCACCAAATGCGCACCACCTAATGCAGCGGCTGCATGTTGATGTGACCGCAGTCGCGATCATCGACCTTACGACAAATCGACAATTGACGATCTGCCAGCAATCAGTGGAGCAGGGGCGCACTTCACGCTGTCGGGGACTCTCAGGTTGAGATGGTCGTATGCCTGGTCCCGCGTCGCCTTTGCCGGCACCCACCTGCGCAATACATGACATGGCGTTTATATATCTGATATATTATCTGCGATGGAATGAAGCCAACTGCAAACCTGCTATAGCCTGCAGCATAGGTCCCACGTCCCGGTTGCCGACATCCATCTGCGCAGCTGATCGTTTGTGTCGCAACGTGCATCATCCAGAATTGCAGGACCGCAGCCGGCTGCATCCTGCAGCAGCCGATGCTGCATTGCTGTTGCCGCTGCTGGCCTGTCTGCAGCAGAGACACAACCCTTATAAGATTCACACAATGGGTCCATGCGCAGCAACTGCAGGAGAGTGAGGGTTGCTGCAGCAGCGGTTGGTTCTGCATCGCATCCAGGGCCAACGCTCATTGATGTGCAACAATGTCGGGCAGTGGCTGGACGCCAGCAGCACGGCATTATCATGTTGCTGACACAAATCTGCTGGTGCTCAACGCCAAGCATCCAGTGCGGCCGCCCCGTAAATATCAGTTGGCAGAGGCGTAGCCCAGATTTTAGTGCCCAAACTAGGCACTGCATTTTGCGCCAGACAATTCTCTTCACGGTGAGGATCCTTGTGCGGCAGGCAACAAAGCAGTGCGTGGACCGCTGGTGATGTCACGCCTCCAATGCATCAACAGACTTGGACAGCGCCGCACATGTGTGTCGATGAAGGCTTGCGGCTCACAGGCAACCGACTTGCAACACGGTACCTGGTTGACACATGCCTTCAGTGACATCGCCCCACGGACTGGGACGTGTTCCCAGCACTGCTGTCGCTGGAGTATATGACTGACAAAGGCAGCACATTTGCACAAAAAAAATGCTTTTGGCAGGAACAACATGGGAAGCCTCGATGTCCCACCCCAGCGACTTGGAGATGCGCCAGACGTGCGTGTCGACCGGGAATTCCTTCCGCCGCAGGCAGAACATCAGCACGCACGCAACCGTCTTCTTGCCGACGCCCTTGAAGCGCGTCAGCTCCGTCTTGATTGCCTCATCGTCCAGCTCCCTGTGAGAAGGACACATATCAGCATTGACGAGCTGTTCAGCTTGCAAAACCCAGCAAACTGCGACCGTCTTCTTGCCCACATCCTTGAAGCGCGTCAGCTCCGCCTTGATCGCCTCATCGTCCAGGTTCCTGGAGGCAAACGACACTATGACTCATGACGTTATCATACGACCAATCTCTGCAACATAGGCACTTGCTGCCAATGTCCTTCGAGCACATCAGCTCCGCAGTAATCAGAGCGTTGTCCATTGCAAAGCTGAAGTGCGGTGCTGGCTTGAGCTCATGGCATACATACTTGTCCAGCTTCCCTATACCGCACTCGAAATGCGGGAAACACGCTTTGCACATGCATGTCGTCACGTCAAATGCTTGCAAAGACCAGTGATAGCATTGGCATCTGGCTGTCCGTCAAGCACTAGCAGTGAGTCCCAGAAAGGCCGCCACGATGCTACAATGCCGTCTGTGCACAGCCGCATCACAAGCCCACCACAATCCAGGGCACACCCCGCAAAACCCTTGTTGTCTGTTTGCTGCCACCTGCAGGTCTGCAATAGTCTGTATGCATGCGCAGATGCTGATCGCACAGTAGGCCTGCTGCAGACTGCCTGTGATTTAAACCCTACACTCTGCCACATTGGCCTGACTTCTCGACCTCGCTATGGGATCATCCCCCACCGCGAGGAGGGTGTGCCGCGGCAGCAGCGAGGGTAAGAGGGCGGTCAGGGCGGGCAGCCCGCCGCGGCGAAGCATAAGCTGCCACATTGGCGCTCATAGTTGATAACAACAATTCCAGATGGGCTCACCGAAGTGCTTCAGGGTGCACACACAGCTGTACCCCAGCAACCTGAGAACATGCTTCGCTACGACTGCAGATCTGCTGAGTAGTGAATACAATGTTCGAAATGTGATGGAAACAGCTGGTTCTCACCTGAGGTACTCCAGGGTGCACTCACCACGTTCATCCAGCAGCGTGTTCAAGATGACCTACAGCAAAAAGGCACCAGAGTCACGACCACAAGTGCCTCCTGCACCGCTGGTTCCCCACCTCTGATTCCCAGTGAACAACATGTGCAGGTTCCCCACCTTTGGTTCCCCATAAACAACATGCGCGTCTTGCCACTCACAGTAAGAAGTAGACACAATGGTGGGAGACGTGATGTATCCTATACGCTGGCGAGAGACATGAGCAGCGATGTCACCTTGATGCGCTGCGTCTTGATGTCGGCGAGGCCGCCGCAGCGGATTGCCTCCTCCACAGCACCTGGCAGACATGGTCCTGGAAAGTCAGAAATTCAGAGAGTGTCCGCGCCAAACTCAGCTCAGCATATGTCGCCAGAGTTCACCAGGCATCATCCCAGCCATCCAACATGAGGTAAAATTTGGCGTCGGCCCATCAGCCTCTGATGCGGACAGGCTGCCGCCACGGCCTGCTTCCCTCGCCATGCGCACCTTCGGGTGCTGTCCTGACGGATTCCCATGCCGGGAACTGCGCCTTCAGCGACTTGAATGCCCGCACGGAGTTGGTGTCTGTTGTGTTTTGCGACAGGATCGTCCGGACCTGCAGACAGACACTTACATTAAGAAGCTTTTATGTGAGCAACGGTCTTTCAATGATGCGCCTGTTTTGCACACCGTCCGGTGCCAAGCAGCGTCAATGGACGGGTGTGCTGGCATGCAGCAGGAGCATGAAATCAAGGATCGTGGAAGGTGACAGCACATGCGGAAGCACTGCTGACCAGCGAGTCGAGCACAGTGCGCTGCTGGTGGGACGCCTCGCTGTGGTCATCACCCTGGGACGACGATGCAGCAGGCACCTGGGGAAAGCAGGATTCTTTGGTGAACGTGTGCACCGCTGACACGAAATCGCTTTGCGCTGCAAATGGACCGACATTGCAGCAGGCTGCAGGAGTGAAACTGCCAACTCAAGCCAACGGCAGCCGCATAACACTGATGTTGATACTATGAAGCAGTTCATTGCCAGGGGCAGGCGAACAACATGCTAGGCATGTGATGTGGTAGCCAATGCCAGACGCCATGCTGACCATCGACAAGCAGGACAAGCGAGAGGATCCCAATCACAGACTGACCTTGCTTTCGGCAGAGTCCTCCACTTCCTTGACGTCTGGTTCCCCGTGCAGGGCCGCAAGCGCATCGCGTGCCGCCTGCACTCCGAAAATGGCAGAGTTGACAGGATGAACTCACACGTCTTCTTTTGCAGAGGGCAGGTTGCCATGATGACCATGTCATACTGCAGGCGGCATGCGTTCGCAACATATGCGCACATGCGATGCCTGTTTGCATGATGCACACGTCCAGGGTTCTGGCTTGGTTCCGGAGCCTCATCTGCTTCCTGGTAACCCTAAACCATGGCCTGCACCTGGCACTCCTCCGGCAGCGGGCGCTGGAAGTCCGGGAATGGGCCCAGCGGCGCCGCCGTCGGCGCCTGGTCTAGGTCGACTTCGCCTTTTCTGGCGGCTGCCTCCGCCGCGCCCGCCTGCACGGCCCAGCCCTCGACCCTCACCCTGGTGGAGCCGCTGGGGCGCAGCGGTGTCAGCGGCTCCTGCTTCACGGCCGCCGGCTGCTGCGTTGCAGCAGCGCCGGGCTCCGCTTTGACATCTGCGATGACGTCGGCCTCGACCTCGGCTTTGACCTGAGCCTCCACAGCTGCTGGGGCACCGTCTGCCGCTGCATCTGCCTTGCGCTTTCTGCCGCGGCTGGCCGGCGTCGACGGGCTGTGCTCGCTTTTCATGATGCCAGCGGCAGCGGATGCTGCGGACTCCTGCTTCACAGCGGCTTTTACGCTGTCCGTCAGAGGCTGATCCTCTCCTGCAGGCGAGGAGGATGACCTGGCTGCTGAAGCGGTGCTGCGAGCGGATCGCCTTACAGAGGCGGGGGTGCGCGGCGCCGACAACTCTGCGGACTTTGCGGCTTTTGTTGCTGGGCGCCCCATGCTGCAGCAGTGCCGCCAGGGCAGCTGCCTCCAAGGTCGCAGGAGCCCAGCCGTGGTCAATGGAGAACTGCTGATCTGAGTCTTCGGTTCGTGCAGTGTATCGAGCTGCATGTACTGACCAGGATGCACTCGCAATCTCAAACAACGCCCGTTGCGTCCAGCAATCGATCAAGGAGTTTGACAAAGAGTTGCAGCTGCTTGACCCTCCTTGATGCTGACAAAAAAATGGCAGCTTTCCAAGCTGCCATCGTGGCCAGATGCAGGTTCATGCTGTGCCGTGCTTCGTCTTGGAAACTGTGCTGACTGGCTCATTTACTGTTTCGCGGCTCAGCTTTGTCAGGTAGCTGGTCACTGGCCTCCTGTTGCACAAGCGCACCGCCTGCTACGCCGCAATGAAGCAGCTGAGACATCGCAGGTGTCACCACCACACCATATCAGCACTGCTTTGCGCACCCAGATGACTTGATAAAAGTGTTGAGTAACTCGCTCAGGGAAGAGCACACCATGGTGCTGCTGGTGGACTGTGTTCTTGCGAACGATCGCGAAGCCAACCAAGGTACGTTCTTTGTTGACTCCAAAGCTGTCGTGCCCAATCTCAGCTGGAACCAAACAGCAGCTCTGCAGTGAACCTTCAGGCCGTTGCACTGGGACGTTCAACGAGTATAAGAGTGTTCTCGTGAAGCAGCGCTGCTGCATGACGCGCTGGCGCAAGGCAGTCTGCATCCGGCGTTGCATGCGGCGATGCGGCTGTATGTCCTCCAGAGCAAGGCCCAGGTGTGCGGCTCTGAGGTCCACAGCAATGCATGTACCATCTCAGCAAGCATGCAACCATCACATGGGCTGCATGCTGTCAATGTTGGGCGTGGTCAAATTCCACATGCTCTCATTGCCGCCGTGTCATAGCTCACGCATTGGCAATATGTACACGGTCGTGTTGTTAGGCGGGCGAGGTTGACGAGGCGTCGTCGGTGCTGCTGGACGAGCTGCTGCCGGTGCACCACGCGGGTGGCAGCACGCCGCTGCGCCTGCATGTGGCCATCAAGACTGAGGCAAGTACAGGACCTCCGCTCTCGGCCATGCTGTTGTGCACACGTCGGACTTGTGCTTTGCATGTACTTGCCTGCTGAATTCATTCCAGCAGTAGGACTGCACTTTGTCGCTTCCCTGCAGGTAGCACTTAGGCGGCTGCGCAGCATGCAGCCCAGCTGGGAGGCATTTGCGGCGACGGCCGCCCGGCTGTTTGGCTGTGAGGTGCAGCCGGAGCCAGTGGGCCTAAACCCTCCCAGCCGTGGGCAGCCGCCGCTGCCGGACGTGCTGACGGACGCCGCCAGCAGCGGCGCCGGCGGCGGCACAGCGGGCGGTGACGCTTTGCAGGCTGCTGGCCGTAGGCTGGTTTCCGACGTTGCTGCAATGTGGCGCTCTGCAGGTGAGGGACATTTCTCACAGACACATTCTAGTGGACCTGATTCCGCTCCATCCTTCCATATTTAGGGTGATATGCAATCCTGACGCCTCAGTGCATGTTGCAATGTGTTGCATGTGCATTGGAGTCCTCACCTGCGGCCAGGCCTGCGCTAGCACAACACTGTGCCGATGTAGGTACTCCCCAGTGCTCTGTTCTTCTGCCTACCTCTGCCTCTCGTTAGGACCATAGCTCTTGTCCAACATGTCAAGCCCTGACACCGCCTTGCCTGGCCCTGACCCCACCATGCGGAAACCGCAGTTGCTGGTTGATGCCTCAGCAGATTGCTGCTGCAGCTGCCCGTCAAAACTGAACCAGATGCTGGGATGTCACGGCATCTGACCATCACTTCAGGTCACGGGCTCGCAGGCGGCAGCAGAGTGGCAGCGCTGCGGCCGCTGCTGGAGCGACACCCACGCGGCATAGCGCTAGATGCCCTTGACGGTGAGGATGCTGCTGAATTAGGGTTTGTTTTTCCTGCATTTGAGGTGAAAATGGACATGTTCCTTGACTCTGCTCCGGAAGGATCCTGGAAATGATGCATGCAGAGATCGTAGTGATGCATGTTGCCAGCAGACTGCCCGACCTCGCTGCAGAATGTGGGCTTGATACTGACAGAGCTGCTCTTCAGCAAACCAAAACGACATTGCAGACAATGTCGTGAACGAATGCACGGCACTCCGAGTTGACAGGTTGCTGCATTTCCACGCATGCAGAGGCCGTCGCTGCGGTGCTGGCCGTGCAGCGGGAGGTCTGCCGTCGGGAGGGCCTGCACGATGCCCCGGGGCTGTCTCCTCAACCCTGCGCCGCAGCGGCCGCCAAGCCCGCTGCCACGGCAGACGCAGCGGCTGCGGCGGCGCTGACGCCCTCTCAGCTGGCTGCAGCCGACAGCGGCGGCGCAGCCGGCAGCGGCAGAGCCAGTGCCGAAGTGCGTCATGCAGGCACAGGTGCGTCCTTGCCTCGGATCACAGGAGAGCCATGCATGTTGTTCCGGCCTTGAGTTGATGCAGTTGAACAGGGTGTCCTGTGTAAACCATCGTGTGGCAGGGTTAAGGGTCAGGTCAATTGCAGGCGACGAGGAGCGGCTGCGTGACCAGGCTGTGCTGGACGCATACCCGCCACGCTCGCCGCTGCATCCTGCTTCTGGCAGCCCCGGATCGCCACGCCGCCGCAGCCGCCTGTCGGACACTGCCAAGGTCAGTATCAACAAGGCTGTTTCCACTGCTCAGGAGTACGATGTTAGGAATATTGTAATACGAGTCTCGTGCCCCTGTCATGAGGTGGGCAGCGCAACGTGAAGCCTATTGCATCGGTGACATCTGGCTGGCTCGTGCTGCCAGTTCCTGTGAGTGGTATCTGCAGCCGTATGCAGAGCCATGTTGCTGCATTGTGTGCCTATGCATGTGCTTCTGCGCAGTGTGGGCATCCGAGGTGATTCAACTTCTCGTTGGTGGGTCACAGCCTGGTGAACTTGCGGATTGTGTTGGAGCAGGTGACGTCGCCAGCGGCGGCCTCCATTTCCTTTGGCAGCGTGGTGCCGGCAGCGCGCTACAGCAGCGGAAGTGCTGCCGACACCGCCGCCGCTGGCGGACCACCCACTCTCCCACCGCTGCAGCTGCTGCTTTCGGGTTCCACGGTCGCGTCGCGGTCTGGCGTCGGCAGGGGCAGCGGCAGCGGCGGTGCTGCGGAGTCGGCATCGTCGCCTGAGGTGATGCCATGCTGCACCCAGAGGAATGACGCTTCCCTCCGGCGTCCAGTCCCACCTGCGAGCCAGCAGGCGCCGCAGAGTCGGCTGCTATGCATGACGGCATGAGGCACACCCCATTTGTGACGGTCACATGCGGAGGCGACGCTGTCCAAGCTGGTGGCATGTTGGGCGAGCTGATCTCTCCTGCAGGCTCGTTGTGCATGCAAACCAATCTACTCTGCAGACAATTGGTGTGTGCAAGCTGAATGTAGACTGTTCATTATCACAGGCGGCGCCGTTCACAACCCCAGTGCCGGCGCCTCAGCAAACGCAGAACCCTTTGGCAGGCTGCTGGGGCAGAGGCAATGCTCGCCAAGCCAAAGATGCATCCAGATGCTAATCACTCTGCCTGCCTCAACACAGGCGGGAGTGTCTGCGACACCCATCCCGGCGCCTCAGCGGCAGCGGTACCCCTCGGCAGCCGCCCGGGCGGAGGCGACGCTCGCCAAGCTGCGGGCGTCCTCGCGGCGCCAGCGGCTGTACCCGCCGTCCCCCGCGCCCTTCGTGAGGTCGGCGCCTGCGTCGCACGCCGTCGATCAGACTCCCGCTGCTGATTCAGCTGCGCAGCGTGTCTGCAGCTCCGCGCCTGCCGTGGCAGCGGCCACGCCAAATCAGGCTCCAGCGGCAGCAGCCATCGGCGGCGGCGGCGCCTCGGCCCGCGCTCTGCCACCGGACGTGTTCGACTTCATGCCCGAGCTGGAAGCAGTGGCGCCGTCTCGAGCGGCGCCAGCAGATGCTGCAGACGCCGTGACCACAGCAGATGCCGCAACCGCAGCAAGCGCCGCCGCAGCAGCGGCAGCAGCTCCGCCGGTCACCCCGCTGACAGGGCCGGCGAGCCCGCCCAGCTTGCATCCTGCACCGGCGGGCGATACAGGGGGGCCGAAAGTGGCCGCCGGCGCGGGACGTTGGCCTGGTGCTGCCCCTGCTGTTGGCAGTGGAGGTGCTACAGGGCAGCCTGCCGCCGTGCATACCGCAGCAGCGGAAGCGGCAGCTGCACTGCCTGCCACATCACCAGTCACGCAGCTCTTCACGGAGCCTGCTGCGGCAGAGGCAGCACCTGCTGCTGCTCCGGCGGCTGCAGAAGACTGGTCAGAAATGCCAGATGCAGTGCCAGACACAGAGCCAGCCACAGAGCCCGCTCCAGCAGAGGCAGCGCCTGCGGCTGAGGTTGCTGTTGCATCAGCTGCTGCAGAGGATCAGCCAGAAATGCTTGACGCAATGCCAGACACGCAGCCCGCCACAGAGCCCATCGGGGTGGACACAGCGCCTGCAACAGCGGTGGCCGCAGCACCGGCCGTGACACAGGCAGCCGCTGCAGCAGCGGCTGATGCAGCCACAGATGCTGCGCATCCTGCTGACACGCCAGCCACGCAGCTCGCCGATCCAGAGGCAGCGCCTGCCACAGCGCCAGCGGAAGGTGTCCGCGCTGCCGCCGCCGCCGCTGGCCGTGCTGCTGCTGAGCCAGAGGCTTCGGCGGCACCACAGCCCGCCGCCCCCGGCATCAAGTTCACGTCTCAGCCGCAGCAGCAGGCGACTGCTGCAGGTGGGGACAGCAGCGGGCCGCCGTCTTCGTCCGACAGCTACGTGTCAGCCGCCGAACACGGCAGCGCGGCGGCGGGGTCGTCGGTGTACACCGACGCCCAGGCGCTGGCGCACTCAGCCGGCGCGGGTTCCCTGGTCAGCAGCGCCGACCAGCCCGCGGTGCCGCGGCTCCGTCCCCCAGGGTTCAGAGACCGCCTGCAGCAGGGCAGTCAGTCGCCTGCACCCGCCAGTGCTGCGGCCCGCAGGGGCAGCGAGGGCGGCAGGGGAGCAGCCTCTCGGCCATTGGATGCGGCGGAGGAGCCGGGACCTGTGGCGGGCGCCGCGGCAGCCGGGCCTGCCGGTGATGCAGCAGCTGCAGCCGCTGCTGCTCCTGCTGACGGGGGCGGGCAGCAGCAGCAGCAGCAGCAGCAGCAGCAGCAGCAGCAGCAGCAGCAGCAGCAGCAGCAGCAGCAGCAGCAGCAGCAGCAGCAGCAGCAGCGGCAGCAGCAGCAGCAGCGGCAGCGGCAGCAGCAGCAGCAGCAGCAGCAGCAGCAGCAGCAGCAGCAGCAACGGCCAGCCGTGGCGGTCGGCGCCATGCAGACGGAGCAGCTCCTGGTGGAGCCACCGCTCGCGGGCCAGCCTGCGACCTGGCCGCCACCCGCCGGTGCAGCCCCGATGGCCAAGGACGCCGCCGCCGCTGCTGAGTCTGGCGCTGCATCAGCTGCCACGCTGCGGGCCAGTGCAGCGTCGGCGGTGGCTGCACCATCAGTTTGGGAGCGCGTCGCCGCCGACGCGGCCGCGGCTGCGGCGGCGGACTCCGAGCCCCCGCTGCTGCCCGGCGCCGATGATGCTGGCGACACGGGCGGAGATGCAGGTACCTGACCCCTCAGCAGGTTCCCACAGCGGCGTGACACGACATTTGGTGCTTATAATGTGTACTGCAGAAAGGCATCAATTTGTGGAATGCAATGCCAACCTTTCTGGAAGATGGTGCAATCTTGTTGCCGTGTTTGATCAGTGCCTCTATGCCAGAGCAGGTACAGTGGCTGCCAAGGCACAGATGAGCAGGCTGTCCAATCTCACAGCTTCACACTGTTGCTTACTCAGCTGCTTCTCTTGAGTCTCTCATTGCCACGATCGATGCTGCTGCGCAGATCACGGTGCGGCGCGATCCTGCAGCCCGCCGCCCTCGCCAGGGCTGCGCCTGCCGCACCGCAGGGCGGCAAAGCGCAAGCAGATCAGCTTTCCTACCAGCTCCTGTACTTGACTTCTAATGTTCACCTTTCGTGGCTGCGCAGGTGGCGGGCCAGCGCGGCCGCAAGGCCCGAAGTCGTTGTCGGGGCTGCACCTGCCATTTTGCGGGGCGACAAAGTGCAGACTGGCTGGCCTTTTGCACAAGCTGTCAGGTGGAATTCTTCCAATCTCCACATCTTGTGCCTGCGCAGGTGGTACGGCAGCTCGGTCCCAGAGCCCGCCATCCTCGCCGGGGCTGCACCCGCCGCAGCGCAGGGCGGCGAAGCGGAAGCGGCCGCAGCGGATCAGGAGCTCGGAGGACGCCAGCGAAGCGGCCGCCAGCCAGGACGCCGTCTCCGGTGCGCGGGCAGCCGCTGTGCCGCGGCCTGCTGCCACTGCAGCCGGCACTGGCGCTGATGGAGGTACATTCCAGATACAGCTGCTTCCTGCTGCTTCCTGCTGCTTACGTAGCAGAATCTGCCAGGAATTTACTGGCCAAGGAGGCGCAGGCTGCTTCAACATGACTGCACGCCGTCAAATGTCCGAGCGGTTCGTGTTGGCATGCGTTCAGTCGGATGTGTGTTGGCTTGCAGAAGCAGCAGGCGTTGCAGCGGCCGCACCGGCAGCGACGTCAGCGCGGCAGCGCACGCCTGGCTCTCGGCCACCTGCTGCAGGTGCCCAGCCATCCTATTCCTTGGACTTTTGCTGATGATACTCAGGACTTTGGCCAATTTTGCTATACTCTTATTTGAACAACTGCCGGGCATCGAGGGTGTGTCTTGTAAATCTGAGCTCCCGTGTCCCATGAGGGGTCATCTGCAGATTGCGGTTCATTCACAACTGCAGCATAGTGTACAAGAGGCACTTCCTTAAGTCTCTGAGGCTATGCTGCGTGCTGCTTCTGCAGCCGAAGCAGGCTCTTCTCCACGGCCATTGGCTGTCATGGACCATCGACCCCCGCCAGGAGCACAATCAGCAGCTTCAGGTGCATGCGGCAAAACTACGTTCCACTTCATACATGCTGCCAATGCTGTCGACCACCATATGCCATACCAAGGTTCACGTGCCATCAGGCATGACCGCAGGCACATGCCGCATCATGCCTCATCAGTGCGTGCACGTTCCTTCAGAGGCATAGGGCTGGTCACTTGCACTTTGTGTGGTGCTTCAAGAGACGTGGTGCTTCAAGAGACCAAACCCTGCCTGCTTCTCTTCATCCTGTGCACAATACCCCAATGAGCCTCACCATTTCAGCCCTTTTGGATGGGTTTAGTCATGCGCTTTGTGATCACATGCAGCCATGGCAGCGCGACACGGTGTCTCGCCTGATGGCGACGGTGGCAGCGCCAGCGCCGGCGGTCAGCATGCCGGGGCTTACCACCAGGACCACCCCAGGTACAGCTTTCGTTAATGTAACACAATTTCTTGCTTGTCAGCAAACTGTGTACAACAGAATGACACAGCACAGCATGTCAGGGGCTACAGCAGCGGCCTGCAGAGCTCACAGCTTCAGCCAGGCCCAGCATTCGGCTGATGCCCAATTGCAGCTGAACAGCTCAGCCAGCGCTAGCGGCTGGGCGACCGACTTTCGCTGAGACAGGCACAGATGGACCAGGCAACTGTGCTCGAAAATTGGGTCCTCAGTCCATGTTGCAGGGCTCTGGATTCTGACTCAGGTCACTGCGCAGTGCATGCGGGAGACGGTTTGCAACAGGTGCTCATGATATAGCTGCGAGGCTAGATTTGGACGCATGAGGTTTTAGGGTTTTAAAAACCCTAAAACCCCTGTGTTGCAGGCGCCACCCGCTGAGCGACGGGCGCTTGGCGGAGAACCTCACCCAGGTCGAGACGCTCGTGATAATGCTGGACAGCATGCAGACCGGCGCAGACAATGCCCGATGTTTTGGAGTGGATTGCAACAGTTGTTGCATCTGCCGCAGGCGGCACCCGCTGAGCGCGGTGACGGACCTGACCCAGGCCGAGGCGCGCTCCATGGTGGCCCGCATGGGCTCACGCTGCACAAAATCCTGTCTGCAGTCTGGCTTGTGCAAACTGCGTTTCATCTGCCGCAGGCGGCACCCACTGCGCGACGGACGCACGGTGGCGGACCTGACCCAGGCGGAGGCGCGCTCCATGGTGGACCGCATGGGCAGGCAGCCCGGCCGCCCGACGCACTTCCTCATCGCGCTGCGGTTCCAGGTGCGCCTCTTACAGCAGCCGCGGAGCTGTGTAAGCTACGTGGAACAACGTAAGCGCTTGAAGTCGTGATACTGCATTTTCTTGGATACCAAAGAGGTGGCTGTCAGCAGGCAGCCCGGCCGCCCCATGCGTTTTCTCACCGCGCTGCGCTTCCAGGTGCCATCCCATGGCGGCCCCGGAGTTAAAAACCCAGGATTTGCTAGCCCTCTCCAGTTAAACTGCAGTCGCGACCACCGGAAGAGTGGCTACAGGTAGGCAGACCGGCTGATGCTCTTGCTTACCGCGCTGCGCCAGTAGCACAGTCCAGTGAGGAAGTTGCAGACATACTCTAGCGGCTTTTAGGTCTCGCCTGCTGTGCAAACATCATCCCAGGGCGCCTCGGCAGCCTGCAGCAGATGACGTGTGTTGAGACACGGTCAGATCATACCTGGAAAAGACATCATTTGCTTCATGCGCTTCCTGAAGCTTCCCAAAGCGATGAACAAGACACACAAGACAACGACTTGTGGTCTAGGTGGCAATAATGACGTCAGTCTGAGTACCGGGTTGAGCAGAAACTGGCGACGTTAAGCAAGCCTCGAACCGCTTGCATGTATGTTAATACGCTTGGAATGCTGAGTTGTCAGAATGATATAATGCAAAACACCATTCGATTGCGCCTTCAGGCCGGCATGGAGACGGCTGCAGCTCGCAAGCGCCGCCTGGCAACAGAGGAGCATCAGGCTCCGGGAACACCGACTGGTCTGCAGTTGCAGCCACAGCCGCGGCAATCTCAGCCGCAGCAGCAGTTGCCGCAGCAGCAGCCTGCGCGGCTGCACCAGCTGCCGCAGGCCCTGCAGCGGCCGCTGACTGCAAGTCCGGCAGCATACAGCCCCAGCGGCGGCCAAGTGGCAATGCCACAATATGCCAACCGCCAGGCGCCACTCGTGCCAATCTTGAACCCCGCCGGCAGCCCTGCTGCAGCAGCGGCAGCGCCTGCCACGGCACCGCAGCAGTTTCACCCCAGGGTAGCCAGCGGCGCCGCCGCAGCAGCGGCAGCGCCAGCGCCAGGCTCCAGCGACCGCCTCCGGCGGCCGCAGTCTCCAGGCGCTGGAGACGCAGCTGGGTCGCCACCGGCCAAGCGCCGGCGGGTCGATGTGTCCTGGGCCCAGAAGTACATCGAGGCCAACCGACACACACTGGCATCTGCGAGCCCGGGCTCTCCTGCACTGCGGCGGCGTCTTCAGCAGCAAGCACAGCAGCAGCAGCAGCAGGAGCAGCAGCAGCAGCAGCACCAGCAGCAACCAGCGGCACAGGGTGGGTCCGGCGGCGTTCCGCCGCTCCCGGGTGGGTCCGGCAGCTTTGCGCCAGAGGGTTTGCGGGCGGCGCAGCGGGCGTGGCCGCAGCCGGCGGCGGCGGTCCCGGCTGGGATCTCAGGGTTCAGGGCCACTGCCGCGGCGGCATCTGCATCTGCAGACGGCGCCGCAGCGGCCGTGCCCCGCCATGAGGCGCCGGCAGCGACTCGGCGGCTGCCGGCGATGCCGACAGGTATACAGCGCGACACCACAGGAACATGTTGTGAAAGAGGAAAGGCCCACGAGCTGAGTTGCAAATGGTCTCATGGCTCAAAGATGTGCCCGCGAGCATGGGTGTTTATCATGCCGAAGACCTTCAAGCCTGCATGTTCATGACTAACACAGTGATTAGACTGCGCCCGTTCAGCAATAATAAGCCGAATGCTAGACGCCGCCTGCGGGTCTGCCATTTTTCTGCGTTTGCAAATACATTCTCAGACACAAGCTCTCTACCGGTGCAGGTGCATCAGCATCTGGCAGCGGGATGCAGCAGCGGCGGTGGCCTGTGCCTGCTGGGCAGCCGGCTGCGACTTCGGTGGCGGACCCCGCAAGAGGTTGGGGCTCCACTGGCAAGCATGATCACCGCTTGAGGCTCACTGTCCAGATGCACCAGTCCGAGAGGCTGCACTTTGGACTTCCTGTTGTGCCAGTCACCCTGCCTCCTAGCTCAACCCCTACTGCTGAGACAATTTCATTGGGCGCTGCTTTGGCTGGCAGCGCTGCGGCGGGCACAGGACTGCAGCAGCGATGCTGTGCTGCCCAGCAGCCAAGTCAAACTGCTGTCAGCCAAGCGAGTTGTCTGACTGCAGCAGCAATACTGTGCTGCCCAGCAGCCAAGTCAAACTGCTGTCAGCCAAGCGAGTTGTCCAACTGCCGCCCTCAGCCACCAGAGCTGAGTGTAGACCCTGAACGCTCTCCTGCCGCAGGGCCGCCAGCCGCCAGAAGGACTGGGGCCTCCGCCCCGCCCGGCAGCCCGCCAAACTTACTCTGACAAACTCAACTCAGCCCTACTTAGCCCGGACTAGAAACGCTGTGTCTGCCGTCGCAGCTGCCGCTGCTGCGGCGGCGGGCGGGTCGCGGCCGGTCGGCTCGTCCCCAGGGCGGCTGCGGCCAATCCCCAGAGTGCTCGCGGCGCGGCTGCCGGCGCGACCGCTCGGGCAGGCCGGCGGTCCCTTGGCACCCGAGGCTGCCGCCGCAGAGGAGTGAGCCGAGTTGCCCGCGGCTGCACTTGGCCAGCTGGGGATGCAGCTTTGCACCTGATGCATGCATGAGCTCGTACGCTCTTCTTGTCAGTTGCAAGGGCTCGCCACATGCAGCGAACAACCAGTTGAACAATCACCCTCGTTGCACGCTCATGTTGCCAAGCATCAAGCTGACCAACTTTCTTAGCAGTATTGAGCCTTGACATCTGGATGCAGGCGGCGGGCGACGGCGGCGGCGCTGGCGGCGCTGCGGGGTGGGCAGCCCGGCCCAGCCATACTGCCGGCCAAGGAGATCGTGCGCCATGCGGTGCGTCCTATGCTTGTTGCGTCCTATGCTGATTGTCCGCTAGCTTGTTTCTACAGCGACCGGTAGCACCAGGAGTGGCCCGGCCCAGTCATACTGCCGGCCAAGGAGATCGTGCGCCACGCGGTGCGTCCTAAATGCTGATTGTCCGCTAACATGTTTCTACAGCGACCGGTAGCACCAGAAGTGGCCCGGCCCAGTCATACTGCCGGCCAAGGAGATCGTGCGCCACGCGGTGCGTCCTAAATGCTGATTGTCCGCTAACATGTTTCTACAGCGACCGGTAGTACCAGAAGTGGCCCGGCCCAGTCATACTGCCGGCCAAGGAGATCGTGCGCCACGCGGTGCGTCCTAAATGCTGATTGTTCGCTAACATGTCTCTACAGCGACCGGTAGCACCAGAAGTGGCCCGGCCCAGTCATACTGCCGGCCAAGGAGATCGTGCGCCACGCGGTGCGTCCTAAATGCTGATTGTCCGCTAACATGTTTCTACAGCGACCGGTAGCACCAGAAGTGGCCCGGCCCAGTCATACTGCCGGCCAAGGAGATCGTGCGCCACGCGGTGTGTCCTAAATGCTGATTGTCCGCTAACATGTTTCTACAGCGACCGGTAGCACCAGAAGTGGCCCGGCCCAGTCATACTGCCGGCCAAGGAGATCGTGCGCCACGCGGTGCGTTCACTGCTCACCGTCAGCAGGCGTTTTGTGGTGAACGAGTCCAGCTGCATCAGGGGTGGCCCAGCCCAGGCATACCGCCAGCCAAAGAGATCGTGCGCCACGCGGTGCGTCCGGCTGTATCCCATATTTGCCGGCTGTTTTCAGTACTTGCAAAAGCCAGATCAGGGGCGGCTCGGCCCAGTCATACTGCCGGCCAAGGAGATCATGCGCCACGCGGTGCGTCCGACTGTATCCCATGTTTGCCGGCTGTTTTCAGGAATTGCAAAAGCCAGATCAGGGGTGGCTCGGCCCCGTCATACTGCCGGCCAGGGATTTCGTGCGCCATGCGGTGCGCCCAGTGCTGACTATTTGCTGGTTCTTTTTCTGCTAACAGAGGCCATTAGCACCAGAAGCGGCCCAGCCCTGTTGTGCGTCTGGCTAAAAGGAGGTCGTGCGCCGTGCAGTGCACGCCTGTGTCAAACATGGTTTCGAGTTTGATTTGAACGCCCAGCATCATCATGACAGCCTCTGTTATCTGTCAGTACTTTGTCGTCAACCTGAGTAATGTTGGCAAGGTCCTTCGGATCCCCTCAACCCTGATCACAATGGGAGCCTGCCATCAGTTGTCTGAAGCTGAGCGCAATTTGGCCTGCCACAATGCAGTAGTTTTTTTTTTTTTTTTTTGGCCTTGAAGCTCTTCTTGGCGATCGGTGCAGGTGATGAACCCCGGGCGAGTCAGCCTGCCGAGCATCGTGCCTCCGTCGATGCAGTCGGCGCAGCAGCGCGCAGCGCAGGTCATTAGGTGCGTGCAGCCTTACCCTCTCCTCAGCCAACTTGACATGGGCTGATACGCTTCTCGTTGCACGAGCACAGCCAGAGGCAGTCTACTGCAGAGTTGCGGCGTCCTTCTTGAGCGGTAGCATATATAGCAGTTGCCTTGAGTGCTGTTGTTTGCACACTGTCCTGTTACAACATTGCATCTTCTGCTTCGTTGGCAAATCGTATGGCGACTTGCTGTTGTGATGTCGTTTGCACTCTGTCCTGCTGCGCTTACCTGGAATCCAGTGATGTGCTAACCCTAAACCCTAAAGCTCCGCTGGCCCGCTTGCAAGCCTGCCACCTGGTATCCAGTGATGTGCTGAGGCAAACATCCTGCGACTTGTACTGGGTTCAAATAACATGCAACTTCCTGCATGACACCAAATTTCACCAGATCTGATGAGGAGGGGTGTCTGACACCAGGGACCTGGGGGCAGCCGGGCCCTCGGGCGCCCAGAGGCAGAGCCGCGCAGGAAATGCTGATGCTGTGGCAGCACCGACGGCGGCACCGGCGGCTGCGGCCGCCCCAGCCGCGCTTCCGGCGGCCGCCGCTGCGCGGCTGCAGGCGCCGCAGGGCGGATTGCCGGCAGCGCCGGCGGCGTCGGCGGCGCCGCTGCAGAACACAACAGGTGCAGATCAGGAAGCGAACAACAGGCCGCAGGAGTGGACCAGTGCCAGCAGCGTCCTGGCTTGGAAAAGTCCGCTTTGGGGGTTTCATGGCGTTGCCTGAGCACACCTAACGTTGAACTCGTGCGCCATCCCGATGAGCAGCGGGTGTTGTCGCACCGCGAGCGCCCTTCTGTGATGCTGCAGGCGAGCGCAGGCGGTGGCAGGGCCTGGCTGCCAGGATCGCCGCCAGGCTCGTGGCAGCGCAGCCCAGCACGGCATCAGACCTACAGCCTGCAGCGGCAGCAGCAGCAGCAGCGGAAGCAGCGGCATCTGAGCCGCCGCCGCCGCCGCAGCAGCCGCAGGGGCAGCAGCAACACCAGGACGGGGATGAGGTGCCGACCGCCGGGGCTGACCCGGCTGCGGCTGTGCTAGCACGACAGGGGCAGCAGCAGGGGCAGCAGCAACACGGGAACCGGGGTGAGGTGCCGACTGTCAGGGCTTTGCCGGCTGCGGCGCTGCTGGCGCGACAGGCGGCAGGCGCAGCTTCCGCGCAGCCGTATCTGGCGCAGCAGCAGCGCAGCCCAGTGGCCCGGCTGCAGGTGCGGCTGCTGTATCTCGGTGCATGTTTCCCTGAGGCCGTTTGTGCCGAGTGCATGCACTGGAACAGCTGGTGTGCAGATCCCTCTCAGCAGCTCTGCGCACATGGCATGCACGGAGGAGCAAAGCCACGGCAACACGTCCTGATGGTGTGAGCGGCTCGTGAGGCTGTGCTGCTGAGCAAAAATGAGCACAAGAAAAGGTCTCCCGCAAACCGCAGGCTTCCTTTGATGCTGTGGCAGCCGCGGCGCAGCATTCCGGCAGCGCAGCCCCGGCGCCCGTCGGCGCTGGCGGCGAGCTTCAAGGGCTGGCGGCCGGCGCCGCGGCACAGGATCCATTTGCATTCCGTGGCAGCAGCGACAGCGAAGAGGATGTGGTGCCGCGCCCGAAGCGGCCGCCTACCAGCGGCGGCCTCAGGTGAGGTGCGCCTTACAACCAACTTCACATGCCCAAAATCCTGGGGGCGAAGCATATGATACAGTATGCGATGCATCAAACCCACACGAGAGATCTGGCTGCACACATGGCACAGCGGGTGCCATCCAAGTTTCGTGGCAGCAGCGACGAGGACGCAGCTGTGGTGCCGCGGCCAAAGAGGCGGCCCTCTAGCAACGGTGTCAGGTGAGGTGTCTGAAACCCTAAAAACAAAAAACAAGACAGTCGTGCTGCAATATGACCGCGTGAGAGGGACGGCTGGACACATGGCAGCCTGGCAAGCTCCTGGCATCAGCTCTCGATGTGGACCATGAAAGGCGCCTGCTGCAGTGCAGCAATGCAGGCATCAATTTGCGTGTGTCTCTGCCTGCCCACAGTTTGAGGTCGATAGCGACGTGACAGACCTGGCACAACAGCCACAAGCAGCACCAAGAGCAGATGCTGGCGCACGAAGCCGTAGAGTGGCGCCTCCATGCCTGCACATCTGCGGCAGAGAATCAGCAGTCGGGGCCTCACCTGAGGTGCCTCTGTCACATCGCATTCGAAGCATCAAGCAGACAGGCAAGAATTGCCGCCAGCAGCAGTGGCAGCGATGGAGGTGACAGTGCGCAACTCATGAGGCAGCCCAGCAGCAACGTCGGCGTCAGGATCATTCTGTAGATTATCATTCTGTACATTGACATCGACCTTGTAAAACCGTCAAACCACATGTCTGCCATAATCAGTATGTGTAGAGGCACACAAGCTGTCTGTCAAGCTGATTTTCCTGTCCTCGCTGCAGGTGTGCGCTGCAGTGTGTCAGCGGCCAGCAGCCCGCGGCCGCCGCAGCAGCCAAGGCCACCGGCCCAGGCCTGGGTGGCGGCGGCCACGCAACGGCATGGCGAGCTCGGCAGGCGGCACGCCAGAACACGCAGCGGGACGGCGGCCAATCCCGTGACGGGGCTGCCAGCAGCGCCGGCATCGCCGAGGGCGTCGCCGGCGTCTGTGACACCGGCTGCGGCGGCGGCAATGACGGCGGCGCAGCGGCCAGGGACGGGGCGGTCGCAGAGCCAGGGGCGCAGAAACCGCCGGAGCAGGGGGCATCAGAGGACGTCTGGATGCAGCCGTGCCGCCCGGCGCGCAAGCGCCGGGCGGCCGACGCCAGAGCGGCAGGTCGGACTTCTGAACCTGCCGACTTCCGTCACGTTCAGAGAGTGCAATTTGCTTGTGGTGTTTTTCCCGGACCCCGAGTGTGTGCTGTGACTGTACAGTACACATGTGTTGTCCCCACGAACCCATAGTGTGTGCAGTGCATTGACTGCGTCTGCAAATGTTCAGTGCACGATGGCGTCCGCTGTCTAGCGAGCGGTCGGGGATGCATGCTTGCTGACGATCAGCAACGATCTGCTTGCAGCGTGGGCGGTGGAGCATCTGATGCTACAGCTGAAGCGGCAGTGAGTACTGCGTTCAGTTGGTCCTTTGAGTCGCGGTCAATTAGGAAGTATGGTATACGGGATTGGGTTTTGAGAAGTCAGGCGCCACCAGCAGTCGATACCTTCTGTTTGCCGCTGCAAGTAGTGGCTGTGCAATCCAGCAGGTCAAGCGTTCATCTATGTATCAATTTGTTAAAATGTCCTGCGGATGGTTGACACTTGGATGTCGCTGGTTTCAAGATGTTCGTGTCCGCTGGTGTGAATGGAAATCCTGCAACCAATCGACCGCCACACAATCCGCCGATGTGACCCTGTGCAAAAGGACAGAACTTTCGGACCTTGGCTCGTCAGTATGCAGTTCCAATTTAAACGGTCAACCCACAAACAGCCGTGCTGTACAACTGGTGGGCTCCGCAGCGACCGCCTCGCTGTACCATCGGTCGAACCGATTGCGGGTGACATATCACCTGCAGAAACACCGTCCATCGCCACTCTCTTGGAGCACGTACGCAGAGGCCTACATGAGCCGAATGGCTACCATCAGCTTGCATTTCACGCCAGGCTTTTGACAGTACCGCATTGCATCTCAGTGTGCACAGGCGCATGCATGTCCTTGTTGCGGACGCATGATCATCATGTGCCGTGCACGCTTAGGCTGTAGGCTCCAGCATCCGTCGTCGGCCCAGCTAGCATCCTGTCCCGCATGCAAGGGATGATGCCCTTTCAGCACGAACCTGAGCCAGACATGCCGGAAAGCGCCGCAGCGCCTGCAACTCAAAGGGAATAATGCAATGGCGCAGCTGCCAAGCAGTGGCATGATGTGTGCTTCACAGGTGGTGCCACAGCCGCCTGGAACTGACAGGGGCCACAGAAGAATCGGAAATGGCGCAGCAGCTGAGGAGTGGCATGACGTCGGTGCGGCGCGCGATCGCGTCCGCTGCGCCGTCAAAGATCGACACCGAGTCAAGCATCGTCTCCGCCAGCTGGTGAGTGCTCGCGCCACCTGGAGTGATCACGATCGACCACCCGCTCACCTGGTCCATTATTCTCCAGGACCGGTGCTGTCGCTGGTCATCGCACAGGTGTGTTGGCCTGGCCGCCTCATTTGACAGCCGGCCTGCTGCTTCCGGCGCGGGCTATGCGACAAGACAAGCTGCGCTCGCAAAAGCTCATCAGCATGTGCCTCTGATTTCCGGTCTTTCACGGCAGGTGCATCGGGCTGGCCGCCTTCACCCTGGGCTACTGCTTCGGGCGTATCCAGGTATGATGCCTTTCTTGGTTGTTCACGCTGCTTCCAGTGGGTAGTTCCCGCCAGCATCACTGCGGTCACAGCTGCAAATGCTGCTGACGCTGCCGATGCTGCTGCTCACGCTGGTGGTGCAAATGAATGAAGCTGCTAATCCCAAGGTGGGCGTGCACAGGGGGTCTCTGAGGCGGAGCGCCGCCGTGAGAAGGAGATGCGCGCCTGGGAGAAGTCCCAGCAAGTATGCATGCGACCACCACCCTCCTTACTCGTTGCTGCCTCTTCACCATCCTAAATGAACATGCAATGCACTGCAGCTGCGAAAGCGAGCTGGTGACATGCTCACAGGCAGGTCCTGGCAACTGTGCTGGTTGTCGCTTCAAGTATGCCCCCGCAATGTGTGCACAGCAGATGCACTTAAACAATGGGTGGGTAACCCTAATACCATTAGGGTTATTCCTGTTTCCTATTACTCCTGTTGCAGCATGCTGACAGGCGGACAGTCAAATCAAAGTCGGGGTTATATATGCAGGCCCAGCTGGAGGCGGCCGTGGCCAGCGTGCACGCGCACATCGACGTCCACAACGCCGAGGTGCGGCCTGCTGCAAGAAACAGGCCCTGCCGCGGGCCTTGCCTGCCTAGGGAGCTGCAGCCGGCAGGCTGTCGCTGGCGCATTCACACCACAGCTGTGCAGGCTGTTGCTGCCGCATACACAGCTCCCCTGGTGCGCTGCACGTCAGACTACATCCTGTGGTGTACATGCGGCATTCTAAATATGAAGAATTGTTGAATTAAATTAAGTTTGTTTGTTTAAGTAATAAACTTACTAAAACTATAATTCACGTACATTGAGCAGCTAGCACATGTCGGGCTGTGGCAATCACACCACGACTTCATGAAAGACGACTGCACATGCGCATTCTGCTTGCGATCTTTTGTCCTGTGACGGCTGGTGCTCAATGCATTGTCTGATGTGCAGACCGCGGAGCTGCTGGCACACATCGGGCTTTGGCAGCCGCATCAGGACCTCATTCAGGGAGCGGCACATTTTATTTGCATGAAAATTTCTTCCTGTCACACTGTGCGCTGACGGCTTTGAAATGTGATGCACAGATCGCGGAGCTGCTGGCACACATCGGGCTGTGGCAGCCGTACCAGGACTTCATGAAGGGGCGGCAGAGCCAGCGCGGCCGCGGCCGCAGCGGCTGAATGTGAATGGCATGCCAAATGTAAGCCGAGAGCATGATATGGAAACGAGGCACGGAGGGTACGCCGCAGCTCTCTCATGGCGGCCGCGGCCACAGCAGCGGCGAGTGACAAGTCAGTCCGGAAGTGGTGGAAGCTGGCTGTCAATGTGAGACACGGAGTGCCAGGATTCCATGCGTTGTGCCAGGACTTCATGGTGGCTGCCGGCACCAGCGGTGGGCAACGACCAGCCACCCAGCATGGGGCTCGGAAGCGGCATGTGACAGTGAGCTGGGACACTACTTGCGCCCGGCGAACGCCATGCAGTGTGTGGGTGCTGCAACACGGTTGCGGTGAGGATGGCAGGCAGGACAGGTAATGCGTCCCGTGCCTCTTCACCAGAAGCCAGTGAACATGTTGGCGGCCATGCACCTACTAGATTACACAGGTGCACACGTGACCGCCAGATCAGCCCAGCTGCATGCGACTTTGCAATTGGGCGGTGTGACTATGTGCTGGGCTGAGAGGAAAGGCGATCTGTAGAGGGCAAGGCTGCGACCCGGCAGGTTTGTTGTTGATCCTATCTGATGCAGTGCAGTTGCTGGGCCAGTAGAGTTGTACAAGGGGTTGCAAGTGGAGTCGATGGGTTCGAGGGATGTGAACATGAACAGAAGATGCAACGTGATTACACCAATCAGGTGATCGCAAACAAGTCGGGCGTGGCAGATGTCCACCGGTCCAAAGTTTTTCGGCTGCGCCGCCGGGCTTGGCATGAAGCCAGATACCTATCACTCGAGCCGTGAATTCACACACCACCATGATTCCTGCCATTTTCATGCAAACTCTGCACGTCACCTCGAAACAACACCCGCCAGAAACCCCAAGCCACCAAACCTGAAGCATCCCAATGCGTTCTTCGTGCTGTCTCGAGCAAGTGCCCGCCTCAGAGGCAGTGCTGTGTGGCTCGTGACTCTCTGAAAGTCAAAAGGCAAGTCCGCAAGGCGGTCCAACGCATCTGCTTTGAGTTTCACATCACTGTCTGCCTGCAGCGGCACCCGCTATTTGGACACCGACTGCTGACTGTGGCTGTGTTCTGACAGCTGGCCTCAAGTGATCGGCACCACCCAGCCGATGCCGTTGGGCTTCCGCCCCTGCTGTCTGGACACCACCGCTGCAGCTGTGTCGTGACATCCGGCCACAGGCGATGGGCACCACCCAGCCCCTCTGCTGTCTGGACACCGCCGCTGCAGCTGTGGTGCGGCGTCCGACCCCGGGCGATGGGCACCACCCAGCCGCCCTGCTGTCTGGACACTGCCGCAGCAGCTGCATTCCGATAGTCGGCTTCAGGTGATGAGCCGAGTTCATTGGGCGCCTGCCTCTGCTGACCGGACGCCGCCGCTGCGGCTGCGTTCTGATATCTGGCCTCAGGCGATGCGCACGACCCAGCCCCTCTGCTGTCTGGACACCGTCGCCACAGCTGAGGTGCGACATCTGGCATCAGGCAATCAGCCGAGTTCGTTGGGCGCCCGCCCCTGCTGTCTGGACACTGCTGCTGCTGCTGCTGCTGCTGCTGCTGCTGCTGCTGCTGCTGCTGCTGCTGCTGCTGCTGCTGCTGCTGCTGCTGCTGCTGTGTTCTGACATCTAACTTCAGGCGATGGGCACCACCCAGCCGAAGTCGTCGGGCGTGCGCTCCTGCTGGATGGACGTCAGCGCCTCATACAGATCCAGCGTCACGGGGCCTGCAGATGCAACATTATGTCTTAGCTAGCAGGCATTTTAGGATTTGATGAAGTCAAATTAAGGCATACAGCACTGAAAAGGCTGCCAGCTCTTCATACAGTTCCAGCGTCACCGGCCCTGCATATGCAGAGTCAAAACCTAGGTTGCTCAGCCAGTAAACATGTTGCCGGATGTCATAATTGTCCGAACTGCCGCTTGCACATAGTGCCACCCACCGAGGAGATCCTCCCTTGCTTTGTGGATCGAGCTCATAAGGAAAAAGCTGGCGCCGCACCTGGCTGGCCCTTCTCGCCATACTGCCGCTGCTGCCCCTTGCATGTGATGCCGACGCCACTTCAGACTTTCCCAATACTTGATATATATCCAGTGCATATATGGCAGAGGGTGGTGCCGCACCTGGCTGGCCCTTTTCGCCGTACTGCCGCCGCTGCCCCTTGTACGTGATGCTGCCGACCGAGCACACGACCACCGCCGTGCCGCTGGTGAACACCTCGTCTGCCTGGAGGAGCGGGAACTGAAGACTGTCAGCATGGTGACGCCAAACACATCGTGTGGCTGCCGACCGAGCACACGACCACCGCCGTGCCGCTGGTGAACACCTCGTCCGCCTGTTGGCGGCATCAGAGACAGGGCCTGTCAGCATATCGAGAATGTGCATGTTGCAGCTGCCGGCTGTCCACACGACCACCGCCGTGCCGCTGGTGAACACCTCGTCCGCCTGGAGGAGCGGGAAACATAGATCCCTCACCGTGGCGAGATATCAAATTGTGCGGCTGTCAACGAAGCGCACAACCACCACCGTGCAGCTGGTGGAGACCTCGTCTGCCTGTCAATGGCATCAGAGACAAGGCCTGTCAGCATGCCGAACATCAGCTTGTTTCAGCTGCCGACATGAGCAGCGACCGTCGCCGTGTCGCTGATGAAAGCCTCGTCTGCCGATCTGACGACATCAGAGACAAAGCCTGTCAGCATGATGAAGATCAGCTTGTTCAAGCTGCCGAGTGAGCAGACCACCACCCACGCCGCGGATGAACACCTCGTCCGCTACAAGGCACCACACGCAGAGACCGTCAAAGGCATGGTGAGATCATGCACAGTGTGCAGCTGCCGACTGCGCACATCATCACGTACGTGTCGCTGGTGAATGTCTCGCCGCTGGAGACGTGCATCACAGCAGCTGCACGCCTCCATGGCCTGGACAATGCGCACGTCCATTTCCTCCAGCATCACAGCCTCGACGCCTTTTCAGGGCGCGTGGCGTCGAGGCCTGGAGCACCACAAATACTCAATCACATTCGTGAGGCATGCATCGCGGCAGCTGCGCACCTCCATGGCCTGGGTGATGGGCACGTCCGTCTCCTCGATGTTGTAGCCGCGCGCCTCGGCCAACTGCAGCACCGCGCTGCGCGTCACGCCCGGCAGAATGGTCCCCTGCAGCCATGTGATTTCAAATCTTCAAATTCAAAAGATGTCACAGCAGACTTGACGGCACAACTTGGGTGTGCTGGTTAGTCTGGCTCGAGCTTGGCCAGCTCCAGCTCCAGCACCGCACTGCGCATCCCCTGCAGATATCCGTTCGACATTGTGCAGGGTGTCAGAAAGCATGACAGACGTGACGTGTTAAAGAGTCACGTGCACTTCGGCTTGACCAGCTGCAGCACCACGCTGCGCGTCACCCTCGGCGCAGAAAGGGCCCCTGCAATCATGTGCTCGGCCCGATCAGAAGATATCGCAGCAAACTCAGGTGTGCTGATTGGTCTGACTGAAGGCATGGCCAGCTCCAGCACCGCGCTGCTCGTGACGCCGGGCAGACTGACCCAGTCAGTCCCTACCATGGCGTGTGGCCGACACATGTGCAGCTTCAGCTGCTGCACTCCAGACGCACTTCAACATCCAATTCCGCCGAGCCTCAGCACTGTATTGCAATTGATGCCTGGTGGAATGGCGCCACGCAACCTTTAAACCGACAATTGACAACCTTCGACTGTGTCGGTCTCTTTGACTTCAGGTTTGGCGGTATTTTGCCGCGCTGTGGACCGCGCCCAGCAAGATGGTGCGTCGCACATATGCATGTCATCTACAGCCAGCAATATGACAAGTGCCCTCAGCACAAAGGTTGTACGTGCATATCTTCATGACATGGACCACGGGCACGGATGATAAAAACGTTGCAGGAGGACACTTCCAGCTGAACACATGTTACATTGTACTGCAGCAGCATCGTGGGACCCGTCACATGGCGCTGCTGCCGCGCACCCCGGCGCACGCACTTGCGCATGGTCCTGCCGGTGACGGTGAAGGTGTTGCTGGAGGACACCTCCTTGACATCAGCTCCTTCTATACATCCGCGTGATCCTGCGTTACTTTTGGAGACTGCGCGCAGCATGCGGGTGGTGTTGCCGCTGACGGTGATGTTGCAGGAGGACACCTCCCTGAGCTGAGGGCCTTCACGGAATTGCAGAACCCATCGATGGTTTGGAAGGCCGCGCACCCGCGGCGCGGGCGTGCGGATGGTGTTGCCGCTGATCGTGAAGATGTCCCAGGGAAGCCATTTCCTCAAGCTGAAGACTCTCATGGAGTCACAGAAGCCAAACACTGCAAAGCTGCGCACCCGTAGCGCGGGCGTGCGGATGGTGTTGCCGCTGACGGTGAAGATGTTGCAGGAGGACACCTCCTCGAGGTACGTGTCGCTCTTCGCGTCCAGGTACACCACATCCGAGTAGCCCGCCTTTTTGGCGTCAGCCTGCAGCCGCAACACCTGCGGTGGCATAATAGAGAGCGTGTCGCACAGTTTCAGTCTGGCTCAGTGTGCGGATGCACAGGAGTTTCATTGCACAATATCCGAGCAGCCCGCCTTCTTGGGTGTCAGCCTGCAGCCGCAGCACTTGCGGGAGCACAGGGCAACATGGTCATTGGTGATTTGAACCTAGGGTTCAGGTTTGGATCTGTTGGCGAAGATGCCCCAGTACACCAGATCCGAGCAGCTCGCCTCCTTGGCGTCCGCCTAAAGGACAGCACTGTCTACAGGTTTAGGGTTTCTGCAGGTTTGGAAGACCACGACCGCATCCGACGAAATCTGAGGAGGAAGCGTCAGGCGCGCACCGGCGAGTAGTTGCCGGCGGCCTTGACGGCGCCGTTGCCGCCAGGCGCAGCGCGGTGGAAGCGCTCCTCAACCAGCAGGTCGATGGGGTCCAGCTGCCCACCCTGTATGATGACACCACGCAGCCAGACTCAGGCATTGTGTCTCTTGGCGTCAAAACACCAATTGCTGCCGGCGCAGCGCGGTGGAAGCGCTCCTCCACCAGCAGGTCGATTGGGTCTAGCTGCCCACCCTGTATGATGACAACACGCAGCCAGCCTCGGGCGTGGTGGCGTCTGTTGTCAAAACACCAATTGCTCGTGTGTGAAACCGCAGTACAGTGCCCATCAGCTGCATGCATAGCGAAGACAGGGTAGAGGTGGACGCTGACCTTGAAGTAGGCGCCGACAGCGGCTGCGTACACGACAAAGGTGTATGAGGGCGCAGGTCCGAGACCCAGCAGCGGCCCCGAGCCCAGCAGCAGCGGCCTGATGTACAGCGCGCCCTTGCCCAGCGGCGGCACCAGTTCCTGTTGCACAGAAGAAACCCAGCTGTTTGCTGAGCTAACTATGTGACCAATATGTGACAGGTGCAGCACCGCAGCCCCAGCCGCAGCGGGCCCCGAGCCCAGCAGCAGCGGCTTGATGTACAGCGCGCCCTTGCCCAGCGGCGACACCAGTTCCTATTGACAGCAGAAGGGAATCCAGTTGGCTTTGTGCATGACAACAGCAACCTAGGTCGCAAAAAAATGGAAACAGTCACCAGGATGGCAGCAGTGAGGCCGCGTGCAGCATGGACAACCAGCTCACGGGCAACGCACAGAGGATCTTCGCCATCAGAGTTCGAACAGGAATCATGTACACATGGTTAGCCACTACAACCTCCTTGCACGCGAGCCTCGCCGCCATCGTCACTTGGGGAGCGTTGTGGGATCAGAAGTTCACGGGACAGACAGTCGAAATTGCTGACCTGGATGGAGGCTGCGGCGTCCCGCACGGCGCGGGTGAACAGCTCCGCCGATGGCACCAGCATCAGCACATGTGAGAACGGTCTCCCAACAAAAGTTCACAGGGTAGGCGGCAGCAAATCCGCACCTGGGTCACGTTCACACCCTCCGAACGGCGCGGATGGACAGCTCTGCCGACATAACTGGCCATGAGCACATGAAGTGAGATTGGCATTGTCGACTTGTCGGATGCGCAGACGTTCGCACCTGGTTGGCGTCCACGACCTCCCGGACCGCACGGATGAAGAGCTCCGCCGGTGGCGCCGGCATCAGCATGCGTGCGGCGCCGCTCTGCATGCGCTCCGCGTTCCTGTTGGGCCGGAACAGCACGATGCGCCCCTTTGCGCTGCGCTGTGCCTGCGCACAAGCCGTTGCAGCCTGAGCGTCTGCAGTTGAGCAGGGGTTTGGGGACCAGCTGGATTCTCCGAGTGGCTCAGTTTCACATGTTGCAGATGGCAACCCCGCCCGCGAGCTGGGCAGCAAGCTCATGGGGCCGTACAGTTGCAGGATGAAATCGTTTGACAACAGTTCCTGGCGCAGAGGGATCACCTGCATGCCCTGAACAATGGACTGCCTGCAACCAAGCGCCCGCCAGCTGGGCAACATGCTGATGTCGCCGTGCAATCACCTAAGACAGATTGGTTCACCTTCATGCCCTCGAAGATGGATTGCCCATAGTTCAGCGCCTGCGAGCTGGGCAGCAAGCTCAAGGGGCCATACGGCTGCAGGCCGCCCCGCCAGCCGCCCTCCTCGCTTTCATATGTCGCTAGAAATTGTGTCTGCGGGTACAGGAAGGGCATCTCAGCTGGCATGCAGAAAGTTGATGGCGCGAACATGCATCAGGCTTGCCACCCCTGACATGCAAAAGGCCGCCCCGCCAACAGCCCTCCTCGATCTCGTATATCGCCAGAAATTGCGTCTGCGGGTGCAGAAAGAGCCTTTTGTTGACAAATAAGCTTCGTTGCTGCTCACAGCCCCTGAATGTGTTGACGCCGCCCTACGGCCCGCCTCCTTGCTGTGATAAGATGTCAGGAACTGCGTCTGCGGATGCGGGAAGGTCATCTCAGCTGACTGCAGAACATTGGTGGCGCCAACATGCATCAGTCGAAATAACCTGGAGGTGCTCAGACCGCCCCGGCAGCCGCCTTCCTCGCAGCAGCACATCACTAAGACTCGTGTCTGCAGGTACAGACAGGATGCTTGGCTTGACATGCACCACTTGTGATGATCCTGACATCCCGCTGGGGCCGGAACACCAAATCTGCCCTGTGTTCTGCTTGGAGCCACCAGAAACTATGGATGCAGGCCCACAGGGCGTGCGTGCACATGCATGGACCGGAAGACCAAATCTGCCCTGTGTTCTGCTTAGAGCCACCAGAAACATGCAGGCCCACAGGGCGTGCGTGCGCATGCATGGACATTCGCACCAAGGCCATGGTGCAGGGGATGCCAGTCCGTCGTCATGCTGATATCGCCGGTTTGATAGGGCAGGTTTTTACAGAATTTAGGGTTTTCGTTAGGAAGTCATTGAAATAAAGTCAACACCACAGTAAAGTGCACACCTTGCCCACGTGGTCGAGGCCAAACCCGAGCTTGTCCCAGTCGACCTCAACTGGACTGCAGCAAAGCAACAGCAGGGCGTCAGGCGGGAGCTGAAGCAGGCAAACGAGTGGGGCTCCATCAGCCCTATTCGCCACCTCCGGCTACCACTGTGTGGTCACAGGATCCGGAACACAGGCACAGCACAAAGAGCAGGGGCAGCATTTGGCGCTCACAGAGCAGCCCCACCTGACCGGCTCCTGCTGCGCGCTCTCCGGCTTTTCCGCGACCGCTGCCTCGGCCCTCGGCGGAAACGCGAGCCGCAACCGCGGCGCCCGCTGCTGCGCCGGCTGCTGCAGGGGGGCCGGCCTCCCGGCGTGGCTGGTCTGCAGCCTGTGCAGCCTGCAAGATACATGATGCGCGCTGACCTTTCTGTGCAGTTGCGTCTCATGCAGCGGGTGGTGGCAGGGTGTGACTGTAGAGCTGCGGGTCGCCAAGGCAGCCGCTTGAAATCATATTGATCATTGCGCACTGTTTCCACACCTGGTGCAAGGACCACACCATCCTGCTGCGCTGCCGAGGTTGACATCCCTGCAGAGCGGCACGGATACATGTGACTGTATATCAGAGGGCGGAGCTTGCAGACACCACCTGCAGGACGTAAGCACTTCTTCAGGCACTACACTAGCGAGCATTCATGCAGTCTCACACCTCAGGTGTTCGCTCACCTGGCTCCTAACGTCGGAGCCATAATCTTTACAACACCCCCAGCGCCACCTGCTGGACGGAAACGCTTTGAGGCTCACCCATTCAGCAGATCAGACGAGTGAATGTTGAGCATCAGCGACACCTCGCCAGAAGTTTCGGACTAACCAGAAATGTGGCACCAGGGGATGGCGTGCCGGCAAACTCACAAAGCTGCAGCGGCGCTTTCTCCTCTGTCAGCCAAGGCGTGTCAGAACTCCAACGAGGTGTAGACCTGCGATCTATGGGTTCATGAAACGCGGCAACTGGCCGTCGCGTGAGCTCACGCTAGAATACGGCTGTAGGGTTTGCCTGACAGAATTACCCAATCGCAGGGTACTGTGTCTGACGCGGGACGACATCATTGGAGGCGCATCTGACCTCATTTCCTGTTGAAGATAGAGCCCCGCGACAGTGTTGCACACCACCAGGATAGTCCCACCGCCTATTGGAAGCAGTACCAGCACGTCTATCGCCCGAAGTTGGCTCTTTGTTGCTGAAACCTTTTGACCAACAGTTCCCGCAGCCGGCGCCTGCCAATGCGTGTCAAGTTGTAAAAGGAATATGAGAAGCGACTGGTATGCTTGCGAAACAAGGTAGAGCGCCAGAGTGGAAAGTTTCTAGACTACAATCTGCGCATCTGCTGGTTCCTGGACAAGAACATGACATCGTGAGAGTGTGGAGAGGTAGCGTCTTCCCTCGAGTTCAAGACACTTTGAACGTACACAAGCGCAATTGCGCAACCGCTGCATCCTTGTTTGAATTGATAGAGTGTTGGCCTCGATGGTTATAATTGCTTCATTCACCCAGAATATCCTTCTTTTCATGCTGGAGGGGTGGTGTGAAGTGGGGCAAGCCTGTCAAACAAGATTGAAGAGGACTGCAGGTGGATATATGTTGTGGTGTTAAATGTTGGCGTGTAGAGTTTTAATATTTGAGTAACTTCATTGGGACAGGAACATGACAAAACTTCTTTTTCAGACGAACCACTGCTGACAACAAGGATTCAAGGGCGGGTTGCATGCTGTCCATCATTTGCATGAAGGGGCTGATGTGCAAGTGTGAGCAAACGCCTGCAAGGCTGCTGATCTTTGCAACGAATATTCAGATGACAAGCATGCAATCAACTGCGTATGAACAACACAATATGCCTGCTGAGCCTTGCACAAACCCATCTCGCCGGCCATGCGAAAGCTGCAGTCGCCTTGCAACTCGGAGTCTCGGACTGAATGATTCATCAAAACTGATGCATGAATGTGAGCTGCATCGACACTCCGCCCTCCAATGAGGTCCCTCAATTGACTTCGCAGTCCTCGGCAGTGTATAAATGAGAAACCGGCAACATCCCTTCCCATTGCCTGGATTGCTTCTGCCCCACTCTTCTCTCCGAATGCGCTCACCGTCAGAGTGTTGCAATTGACATTTCAGTGGCAGTGCTTTCGGGCAGCCGAAGCACACATGTGGAGATGTCACAATGGTGTTGATCCTCTCTGTGCACTCCGCTCTCTTCACACAGTCGCCGCCACCGGCGACTCGCCGGCATCAGCGACGCGCTTGCCGGTACCGGTGGCAGCGGCGTGGTGGTGCAGGGGAACCTCCTTGTGGAGCAGGCTCAGGAAGATGATGGACAACGGGTTCATGATCACAGCAATCGTCGCGCCTGCACTCAACCACAAGACCCGTTGTCATCACTCAGGGTTATTGTCAACACAAGCCGATGTTCATGATACAAGACGGTGCAAGCATGCTCTTGAGAGGCCGCTCATCAGCGATTGCATGCGATGTGGCACAGCAAGGCACACGTAATTGGATGAATCAATCACCTGCAAGTGTGACCTGGATGGGCTTGGAGCCATACACGAGGTTCGCTGCCGCATTACGCTTGTAGTAAAGCAGACTCTGCACCTATTGCGACACGAACAGGATGCTTAACATCGGGATGATGGTGCCATCTCGCCGACTCTGCTTCATTGGGTGTTGCACAGGCGTGAAACAGCATATTGTGACGGTAAACCGAGGCAGAGCAGATTGCATCAGATTTCGCTTGCAATGCATGCGTGCACTTAGCAGCATACCTGGAGGGTGACCAGGGCAAAGCAGTAGGTGAGGAAGGCGATGAGGGCGAGGCGGAACTTGAGGAGGTGGCGTGGGAAGACCAGCAGCGCGCTGATGGTCAGGAAGATGACCTGCGTATGCAGCGCGTGTAGGGGTGGGTCGCTGAGCTTGTTGTGTAATGGGACAGCGCGTTGCATCAGCTGTCATGGCACCTTGTTCAACTGCACAACCAGCGCATCACAAATGAATTTCAGCATGCGCACCAGCTCGAAGAACAGCAGCCACCACTGCAGCGCGAACTGGTACTTGCCCTGGCCAGGCTCCGGGTAGGGCACCTGCGTAGAGGCGCGCAAACACAGCATGGTTCCACATCATGGCGCTGCCTGCTGGACTGACGAGAAGCCGTGACAAAGCAAAGCATAGCATAGCGTCCCTGCAAGCGTGTGTTGAATGAACGGCTGTCCCACACACCTGGCCCGCGGATTGGAAGACGTCGGTGTACAGGGTCTGGGTGGCGGCGTCCAGCGAGGTGTTGTTGATCGTCTTCTGCAGGGACGACAGGCCGCCCAGGGTGATGATGAACGCCGCCTGCAGTGAAACAAGGATCGTGATCAGTTTCTCCAGCTGTCCACAGGGAGGTTGTTGCCCTCTGCTCGCTCTCTACAAGTGCAGCAACGCCGCCATCATGTGGGTGCAGATGCCGAGGCGGCGTGCAGTGTGCGGGCTTACCAGGGTGATGAGCTGCGTGAAGGCAAGACCGGCGCGAGCGAGCGGCGAGACGCTCGCGTGCTCACCGCCGCGCATAAATCCGCCCCTCCGGCCAGTGGCTCCGGTGTCCATTGTGGTGGCCATCTGCACACAAGGCGCCGCTTTTGCTGCCAACATGATAGCGAGTCAGTGCATCTCAGTTCAGTAGCACCAACCAACGCTTTCAGAGGGCTTTGGTCGCCTCCAGACAGCGATTTCTGGCAGAGCCAGGCAAAGCACCGGGCACGTGACGCAGCCTTGACAGGTGCAGCCCCTCGTGGACGCAGCCGCGTTGCTGGCAAGGCTTCCAAGAGATGCTGGACGAGCACAACAGTCCGCAGCTGCGGTATCGCGCCTGCGACAGACTCGAAACGCCGGTGCTAGGCGGTGATCAAGCCGTTGTGACCCGTGCACGTGGCTCTTATCTTCAAACATGTGGCTGCGGCGCAGCAGCCATTCTGTGCGGCTCGCTAAGGTGCAAAACTGGTGTGATCGCCTTGTAGATCGTATGGCAGCCGGCGGACACAGCTGTATCGGTGCGATCGGAGGTTTTGAGAGCTCCTCAAGATGGAAAACCGCGAGGTGCTGACCGCAGTGTTTCAAAGCCGTCCCGGCACCGCTTGCACAGCCGATTGCATGTTTTCAAGCAACATATAGGTCAGTCACAGCATTTGCCTAGCCGCGATGGCACATGTTGCCCCTCTTGCAAGCGCTTGCAAGCAGTGAGGCAGCCAGGTCCTCGGTCCCGGTACGACAGCAACCCACCTTTGCTTGCTTGCGCGTGTGGCGGAGGGTGCGCCGGCCCTGTGAGTTGCGCTCGAATCTGGTGGCGATGTGCAATCGATGAATGGCGGCCGCAGGCGGATGAGAAATGCGGTGATCTGCTCGAGTCTGCTCGCAGCCTTGCAATGGTGATCAGACGAGTCTTCACCAGTTGCCAGTCTACATCCTGCATGCATTGCAGCATTGTCATGCGAGGGCACAGCCCGCAGAGGCGCATTGCTTGTAAGGGTTCTCCATAGTCGATACGAAAGCGTGCAGGATCTGCGCTGTGTCCTGCTGCAAGCTGCTGCAGACTGTGCTGCCCAGCAGTGCGCTGCCTGACGCCGGCAGGAAGTGCTTTCGTCTGTCCTCAGAGGAGCAGCAAAGGATGTGGTTGACGGTTTGCGGGGAGATAGAAGGAGAAAATCCTGCAAGAGAAACCTGATTGACCAGAGCAACCTCGCCATGCCGCACAGCGCCGCGGCATGGAGCTCAAGATGCTGGGTCAGCCTCAACATTGCCAAGTGTGGTGCTGGAGATCGGATGACAGTAGCATCCAAGGGCATATCTGATTGCGGTTGACATGAGCAACAATGCCATGCCGCACAGTGCTGCAGCACGGAGGTCAAGATGCCGCGTCAGCCTCAGTGTTGCCAGGTGTGGTGCTGCATGTCAAGCGAAACTAGATCCTATGCGTCATAGACTACATTCGGTGCTGCAACGGCAAAATCTCGCGACAATTCTCTATATTGCTGAGTTTTTGGGCTTGCGCGGCGCAGGCCCACATCCATTGCGCAGCCATCATCAGCTGCGCAATAAATGGCTTCGATGGGCAGGATCCGCTGGTAAGCAATTGTTTGCTTAATGCTTGTTAGAATGCCTCAAGCGCAGAGCTCGATTGCCCGTTCTGTCACGCAGCGCATGTTTTCACACAGCGGCTTAGAGTTGTGACGAATCTGGCTATTGGCATTTCGGCAGCATTCGTCAGCCGACTCGGGTTCGATCTTGCCGTATCCGCGGGGTCCTGCTGCTCGAGTACCTGCGGCTGTCCATGTCCATGTGCAACGGCACCTGGATGCATGGACACCACGCACACCAAGCCGGTGAGCGACGCCCTGCCAGGCCGTGCACATGCAAACCCTGAACCCTAAACAAGAGCCGCTGACCTGGTGCACTGCTGTCTTACTGTTTCTGAATGCAAGTAGCCGTCCCGACCAGTGCAGACCAGTGCATCCTGGCTGAGGGCGCCTGTTCATCAGGTCAACATGTTGGGTGCATCCTGCATGGAACTTGCTGAACACTTTCGATCTTCTTGCAACCGTGGCCTCAAGTTTGCACATGTGGCCATGATGTGCTGGTGCATCATACTCCGGTCTTGAGTCCTGGCCGCCTGTCAGCCTAAACTTTGATGACCTGTTTGCTTTGCAGAAGACCCATACGATGACCATTCTAACACCTTTCTGCAGCAGCCATCGGACTATCAGTGTGAACAGTGGTGCGCTGCGGCAATGCTTCAACCGGCGAGCCTGGTCACCTTGCGGTAAGAGTGTGTGCCTACCCCTGCGCATCTTCTGCTCCTGAATGCCTCATCATCTCGTACCCTGTATGTTATTGGAAGCTGCCGATAGGAGTCGAGTTATGGACTGGTGAACACTTCAGGATTTGACTGTACTACCTCATGGTGCACACCAGGCTGCATCTGCCATGGTGCCCATTTTAGTCACCCGAGAGAAGTGCTGAGCGGCATGCGGAATGGTACAAGAACCAGACGTTCGTGGACGCGTGCCTCCTGCCAGCCTTTCATGCAGCTGTGGTGGTGCTGCCAGCAGCGGCAGCGGCTGTGCGGGTTGGCGCACATTGAGAAGCGGTGCCACATTGGCGCACTGATCACGACACGTCCGGTTTGGCGATGCTGATGGATGGAAGCTTAGCAATGCTGGCAGCCGCATCGCGGTGGCTAGACTTGTAAGCGATTGCATTGCCAGAAGTTAGTATGGGTGGGGTCACTGACTTGCCAGGATTGTGCATGACAATGCGCACATTTACTTGATATTGTGACTTTGCTGCTCGCACAGCAGGACAGTACGAACTCTGATCCTGTTTCATGCATGTTGGATGAAACATGACTTCCAGTGAAGTGTCAAGGCTGGGATGCATTGTCCTCGTAAGTTCAGCATCAAGAGCTTCAAGCCTTTCCCGGGCACGACTACCGTCCAGAGAGGGGCTCCTGCCCCCTTCATGACTGCAGCACATTTGAAGGCCGTGCCACCCTCCGCACGGTCAACAGCACATGCTGACCCGACCGCAGCAGGCATTGCTGCTGTTTGCCGCCCTGGCCATTTCTTGTTCGCCGCAGCGCATCCAGTGCCCTCGCCACCCTCTGCATAGCCAGCAACACACGCTGACCAGACTGAGCGAGGCGTACGCCCGGCTGCAGCCACGCCGCCCAGGTCATCTCCTCGTGATCGCAGCGCACTCTTTGCCCCCGCCGCCCTGCACGCCACCAGCAGCATGGTGCCCCCGGCTGCAGCCCTGCCGCCCAAGAAGCATCAGGCGATGTCTTCCAGCATGTCCCGCTGCCCTGCATGCGCAGTCGCCCACGAGAGTGACCACCCAATCGTCCCACAGCCTGGAACACTCGCGGCAGCCGCTACTGCGGGTGCGCTCTCTGCAAGGTCTTCTGGCAGGCACGGCGATTGCACGGGCAAGTGTGGCCTCACCATGCATTGATGATGTGCAGGCATCCGGTGTGCGCCTCGTCCTTGTGCCCCAGCAGGCTGCGCGGCACAAGGCGATGCCAAAGCCTGCAGCAGAGTCGCCGTTCAACGTTCCTCTGCAACGTCGTAGGTGCTAGTGAGCAAAAAGGGTGTGACTGAGCATGCAGCTTGGACGGCATTTCCTGATTGATGTCGCACTGTCAGAGCAGGCCACAAACGACAATGTGGCGCGGTGCACCTGTAGGCGTGCTGCTAGAGTGCATCACAGAGGGCACCCCCAGCGAAAGGAGGTACACACCCAGCAAGTTTGAGCCCGACCTGATGTGCCTGTCACATCAAACCAGCTCAGAGCGCAGGGATGAATGCCGTGTCCAACAGGGGCAGTGCTGCTGACCGGCGGAGCCTGATGGCGGCAGCGGTGGTGCAATGTTTCCCACCCTGACGCCGTGGCTGGGTTTGTTCGCAGTTGCAGGCGCCGGGCGGAGCCACGTCACGGCGGCAATATTGCCGCTGCCGCCGTTTCCCATGATGCCCGAAGCGCATGACATGCCAGTGCGGCGTGCCAAGTTTGCAGCAGATGCTCAGCTCATATCAGTGTCCCCTACTTCGGGGAAGCACTGGCTGCTGGCTGTGCCGGCAGCTTTGCGCCAGCAGGCCCTTTGGCGCCACCGAGACACAGTAGCGATGCCACCGGCCAGCTCGCGCCTGCTAGACAATGCAAAGCTGAGCTTCACCTCTCACCTGTACGTGCATGCAGCTGCTGTACCGACATGTGTTTATCAGCATGTCCTCTGCGCAGTGCGCACCCGCTTGAGTGCAGCAGCAAGGCTCCGGCCGTGATGCTCGCGCGGTGCAGATAAATGCTCTGTCTATCACACGAGATATGAAGTGTAGCATGAACGGTGTAACTGTCCAGATTGATGAGCGCACTGGTGTCGGAAGCCAGAGCAATGGCTGCCAAGGCGCTGCGCTGATCAGTTTGCTGCTGCTTGAAGCATCTGATAAACCAGGTAGATCAGATCTGCAAACGGCGGCAATCGCCGCAAACGATGATCTATGGCTGGCAGGTCGCCTTGTCTGACAGCCGAAGAATGTCTTGTCTGACAAAGGAAGCAGGAAGCATTCTATCCAACTACTTCCTGATCACCGCCCACAGGAGCCACAACTTGCACCGATCTTCCGGCACGGCGACTCTTCGACCAGTCGCGCTCCTGTTGCTTTCGTTCCTCCGCGCTCAAGTGCCAACTCTGCCTGCTAGCTGCTGTTGACCCCGGAGCGGACCACAACTCAGCCACGATGCAGTGCAAGGTAGGGGGAAGAGGCTGCTGGAAGATGTGAACTGCCGAGCCGGCAAACCGATGTCGGGAGCTACGCTTTGACCCAACGCCTGCAAATGGAACACTAATGCTGAATGCTTGTCTTTCTTTGCCCGCAGGCTCCAGTGTGCCGCCCTGGGTGCGTGTCTACTCGCGTTTGGCTCTGGAAGTTCGTGCATGTTTCCCCTGTGTCAGCGGCTTACTATGTGTGTTGTCCCGTGCCCCAGATGCGTTGTATCACACAGCTTCGTTGCTCTGCAGCATGCTCGGCCGCCAGGCTGCGCCGAAGCCCAACTTTGCAGGCCAGCAGCTGCGCACACAGGTGACTGCTTGCTGCACTGCATGACGATTGTTGCGGCGCCTTGACGCACTTGCAGGCAGAACACCACTCCTGACTACCTCAAACGTCTGACTGACTCCCACGCTTGTTTGCTTGCCACCGTTTCTGCACCACACTGAACCGAGGTGATCTCCGCCGCCACCGCTGAATTTTGCAAGGCTGACCCTAATCGAAGCCACACCTGGTGGCACCCTGCAGGTCGCAAATGGCTCCAAGGTGCGCATGATGGCGTCCAGGAGCCAGCGGGGCCGGTGGTCCGGCATGGACGCCGACAAGGACATGTCCGACGACCAGGTGCGCTCCTGCTTCCTCTTTCTTTCTTCCTCTCCCCCACTTGACATGGCCAGTCAAGGTGTCGGTGGGCGCCTGCATTGTGGACGCCTCCCGACACCTGCAAGCTGCGCAGCCTGTCGCGAGCCACAGTGTAGCGAATCCACCTCAAGGTGTATCAAGCATGGCGTCATCGCTCCTGTCTGGCGTCAACCTTGTCGCACCTTGCCGGCTTGCGTACCCGTCCAGTGCAAGACTGACACGCCGACATGCCTCGGGCCCCCTGCAGCAAGACATCACCCATGGCCGCGGCTTGGTGGTCACCCTGCAACGGGGCATTCAGGGCCTGGACAGCGTGCATCTGACACCTTGCTGAATCCGACTCACTCGCTGCGCTCCTGCCCCGCCTGCAGCAAGACATCACCCGCAACCGCGGCATGGTGGACACGCTGTATCAGGCTTTCCAGAACCTGGGCGGCAAACATCTCACACACTACCTACCCTGATTGACACGCTGCGCTTGTGCCACCCTGCAGCAAGACATCACCCGCGGCCGCGGCATGGTGGACAGCCTGTACCAGGGCAACCAGGGCCTGGGCGGCACGCAGAACGCCATCCTGTCCTCCGAGGAGTACCTCTCCCAGGCGCAGCGCACCCTCAACAACATTGAGGTGCGCTTTGTTCCCCGCCGTGGCGTTGCTCTTCGACAGATCTGTCGAACGCGGCAGCTTGGGCTAGCTGTTGGACTCAGTGCAAATGTTGTTCGACACCGTTGACTCAGCCAGACGCGGCGCACGCCCAAGACATCAAGGAGCGCACCTTCGCCGCCAAGCCTTTGCCTGCTGCATGCGACGGCTGCGGCTCTGGCAAGCTGGCTGAGCAACCCGCCTGCTGCTCACATGGTCGTTGTGGCTGCACAGTTGCCATGATGGCTGTCACGCCATGTCAACTGTGGCGTGGGGCCCACCATCTGGCAGCAGTGTCATGAGGGTTTAGGGTTTCATCAAGTTGGCAGATGGCTGTGCATGCAGTCGAGCGTCTAATCTCCCTTGTTTGACGGCTGCAGGATGGCTTCTACATCAGCCCGGCCTTCCTGGACAAGCTCTCCATCCATGTCGCCAAGAACTTCATGGACCTGCCAAAGATCAAGGTCCCGCTGATTCTGGGCATCTGGGGTGGCAAGGGCCAGGGCAAGACCTTCCAGGTGTGCTTCACCGCTGCCGTCACTATTTGTCCATCAGCAACAGCAGCACGCAATTGTGACTGGCAGGACGCACTGCATTCGCTCTCCAGTGCCGTGCAGGTTACCACAGCCAACATGATGTGCATGTCAGGGCGGCGGGCGGTGCCGTTCATCCTACAACTGTGCACTCTCGCTGACGTCCTTTGTTCTGGTGCTGCGCAGTGCACGCTGGCGTACAAGAAGCTGGGCATCAACCCCATCGTCATGTCCGCGGGTGAGCTGGAGTCTGGCAACGCCGGCGAGCCCGCCAAGCTGGTGCGCCAGCGGTACCGGGAGGCGTCCGACGTCATCAAGAAGGGCAAGCTGTGCTCGCTGTTCATCAACGACCTGGATGCCGGTGCGTGCCCTCGGCCTCTCGACCGCCTGCTCCTCTGCTGCTTCATGTCTGAGATATCCTGCTGTGACATTTCATGATGACGGTGTGCCCTTCGCCTCTGGACCCGCCTACCCCTCTCTCGCCTTGTTGTCTGGAACATCCTGCTGCAGCGTGTCTGTACTAAATACGCTCTTGTCTTGTCATGTGATATGCAATCAATTGTCACCTGTTGCATTCAAAGCTGCACTTGCAGATGGCACATGTGGGCTGCCGTCTGGATCTTGAGTGGCACTATCCCAAGGGCCCAGCCATTGGTGTTGGCCTGGCTGTTGCTGAGACGCAGCTGTCGCCGCATCTTGCCGCCTGATGCTGCACGGGCGCAAGCCGCATGGGCGTCGACACGAAGGACACCGTCAATGAACAGATGCTACTGACACCTTTCGGTTGCTCACTTGGCACGATATGCTGCAGCTGCAGGCACCGGCTGTATGGGCGATGGCATGCGAGTCACCGTCAACAACCAGATGTTGCTGACACCTACCTGTTGCTCGAAGCTGTGCTACTGCTGCTGCCGCAGGTGTCGGCCGAGGAGATGACGGCATGCAGGTCGCCGTCAACAACCAGATGGTGCTGAGACCTGCCAGTTGCTGAGACATACTTGTTGCTCACAGCTCCGATTTCCTGCTGCCGCAGGTGCCGGCCACATGGATGACGGCACGCAGGTCACCGTCAACAACCATATGGTGCTGAGACCCACCTGTTGCTGTAAGCCAGCTGTTCCTGAAGTTGCTGCCTGTTTCTCCTGCAGGTGCCGGCCGCATGGGTGACGGCACGCAGTACACCGTCAACAACCAGATGGTGAACGCCACGCTCATGAACATTGCCGACGCGCCCACCAACGTGCAGCTGCCCGGCGTGTACAAAACCGAGGAGGTGGGCACCGCCTCCTGACAGTGATTCATTAGGGAAGGGGTTGGCGCTCAGTTCAGCGTGCTGGTTGCTTTGGGTGGAGGCGCACAAGCCGTTGCTGCAAGCCGCACACGCTCATGGCGATGCAAGCTCGAAGCAGTCTGCAACGATGCTTACTGCCTGCTTGTCATGTGCTTGCTGATACTTGCTGTCGTGCCTCATGCAGATCCCACGCGTTCCGATTATCTGCACGGGTAACGATTTCTCCACGCTGTACGCGCCGCTGATCCGTGACGGCCGCATGGAGAAGTACTACTGGAACCCGACCCGCGAGGACCGCATTGGTGCGTTGCTGATCTGATCACCCTGCTCATCTGCTAAGTCTGCTTCTTGGGCACATGTGCTAGGATCCAAGGATTTTAGGGTTTTAGCGGTCTTGGCCATCCAGCCCATCAGGCCTTCCCTACCACTGTGATCAGCACCACAGCAATCAGCGTCATATGTGGTCATGCAGGCGTGTCCACATGCATCCACAAGCACAGACTGTGGACCTGTCTGCTGCTGCTCTGCAGGTGTGTGCATGGGTATCTTCCAGCATGACGGCGTGAACCGCGGCGAAGTGGAGAAGATCGTCGACAGCTTCCCTGGACAGTCGATCGATTTCTTTGGCGCGATGCGGGCCCGGGTCTACGATGACAAGGTGATTTACGCTTGCAACGCCACGAAAACGCTCCTGACGGCGCGGAAATTGACTTGGCGGCGCGGGGGATGTGTGAACGGCGGTCGGGCGGCATTCTGGGACAAGAAACCTCCTGTTTTCGCTGCTGTTCTCGCCATAAAAGGTACATCGAGTGCCACGAGGCTGACAAAATACAATTTCAAGCTCACCTGGGTGCTCGTGCAGGTCCGTGAGTTCGTGGACAAAACCGGCATTGAGAACCTGGGCAAGCGGCTGGTCAACAGCCGGGAGGGGAAGGTCGAGTTCGAGAAGCCGAACATGACCCTGGAGACGCTGCTTAAGTGCGACCCTCGTCTGCTCTGCTGTGATGCTGTCGTGCTAGCTTGCTGCCCTGTTGTGTTCTGTTGCATATCCGCATGCTGGAAGGGTTGTTAGCTCGGAGGTTGCACCTCCGCTTCAACCCTATTCATCACAGTATTGCCCTGGGCTTAGCCAGCAGGCAGACTTGCAATTGCAACAGATGCTCTTCTGCTTTGCACCCCCTGCCGCAAGTACGGCAACCTGCTGGTGGACGAGCAGGAGAACGTGAAGCGGGGGCAGCTGGTGACAGAGTACCTGGACGGCTCTCAATCAAGCTGAGGCAACACGTTAAAAGCTAATCTGTCCTGCACCCCCTGCCGCAGGTACGGCAACCTGCTGGTGGACGAGCAGGAGAACGTGAAGCGGGTGCAGCTGGCGACAGAATACCTGGACGGCTCCGCGTCCCTGGCCGGCGGCCGGCAGGCCGACCAAAAGCAGCTGGACGAGGCCATGGCCGCCGTGAAGAAGACCGCCTCGTGGTAGTGACCCGCAGTTTTGCATATGCTATCTGCAAGCCCGGCGGCTGGCGGCCACTTCTTGGCCACAGCCAAAGAGGAACGACAAACCCTCGGCGGCACTGCCTACCGTTCTACAACTGTTTGCGCACCGCACATCGCTGCTGGCTTTCATTGAAAGTGTTTGCTTTGATGTCGAACCTATGATGCCCCCCGGAGGGCACTGATGAGACAGTGACAATTGTAGAGCTCGAGTGTTGTTTCAGTGTGATTGTCCAGCTTGGCGCGCAGCATCTGTTAGAGGAGGCACCCAAGCTGTTTGTGCAGGGTTGCAATTCTGTAAGAACAAGTTGCGCACTTTTTCACAGCTCACTAAACATGTACGGCAAACACCACACGACTATGCAAGAAGGTGTGGCAACGTGCTATGATGGAGCCTTGCATTGCCACCAACATCAGTGGAGACTACCGAACAGAGTGACGACCTGTTGGACTACCAGCACAGAACTTTCGAGAACGCTGTCGGAGCTCAACGAGCCGTCAGGCAGACATGCTGCAGCCTTTCCGCACGATCAGCGACGCTGCGATTGTCGACGCTTGCGTGGTAGCATCCCAAGGGATAGTGTCAGCAACGCACAGAAGGATTCAGCGCTGCGGGGCGGCACAGCCGGCATGAACACGACGAGCAGGATGTGAGTGCCGCGCTGTCGCATTTCGTTCTTCTGAGCTGTAGTGCGGCGAAAGCAATCACAGCCGATGCATAATCTTTCTGACACTGTCCGAACGTGTCGATCAGCGCATCATCAACTGCAGCCGTCGTAGCCAGCAACCCAGGCAATCCAAACCAAAGGGTTCGGAATGTGCCACAGACTTGCAGCGACCTTGCAGCTTGTCTGACAGAGCTGCTTTTGCAAGCGAAAAGCCGCGTGCTGCAGGGCGTTGCACGGTGTCGTCTGAGACCTGGGTGCCGCATGCAGCCGCTGCATGTTCTTCCTGCAGTTGTCAATGTTCCCAACTTGACCTCGTGGCCCCTGCCGGACACTCGTAGTCATGTGACGCTGCTACAGGTCTGTGCGGTTCTTCACAGCCGTGCTACTAAGCACATCAGCCGCGACCACAGCCAGCAGCACTGGCGGCTGGGGATGCCGCCGGGTTGCGCAGCCACTCCATTGGCGGCTGGACCCCAGTCTAGTCGCCCGTGCCTGACGGCGTGTGCATGCTGATCATGCAGGGCGCCTGCCAGCACACCACGGATGGCTGCGGTGCAGCGCGCGAATGCGCTTACCCCACGGCTCGCGCCGCTGCAGCACCAGCACAGCCTCCCAGCACAGCCTTTCAGGTGGGGCTGGGGCTTTCATACGGAAGCTTGAATCTCGACGTGCATGTGCGACCATCTGCAGCCCCTTAGAGTGCATGCAGGTGCATAAAATCATGCAGTAAACAGGCGAACCACGGATGTGGCGTGCATGCACTGCAGCCGGCGGGGCGCGGTGCGGACGCTCGCCGCCAAGGAGCTGCACTTCAACCGCAACGGCGAGACGCTGAAGAAGATGCAGGCGGGCGTGGACAAGCTCGCCTCCGTGGTCGGCGTCACGCTGGGTCCCAAGGTGGGAGACTGCGCAGTGTTGACTGCTTGAACAGTCGCAGCAGAACAGCAGTTACAAATCAAGCATGTGGGGTCTGTCAGTTCAGGACTCCCTACAACATGCAGCAGGAGCCGCTGTTGGATGACTGAGTGCCGTCGTCAATGTTTGAGGTGCTGCATGAGACGCCGCGATGTGCTGCTCGAGCAGAAAAACTGCAGCCACCACTCAGTGGGCTGTTGATCTTCCTGCGGGACACCACATTGCGGCCTTGCAGCACTAAGTAGTCACAGCGTTGCACACTGCGACCCCGCAATCACACAGTGCACAGACTCCCGGGAGCTGCATCTGTGTTGTGAGGCCGCAACACTGCTTTGACAAATGGATGCGGCGGTCTCACGGTGGTGCGGGAAGGTGTGCTGAGACCCTGCCACTGGGTGTGAAGGGCCGCAACGTCGTCCTGGAGCAGAAGTACGGCAGCCCCAAGATCGTGAACGACGGCGTCACGGTGGCGCGGGAGGTGGAGCTGGAGGACCCCGTCGAGAACATCGGCGCCAAGCTCGTGCGCCAGGTGAGACGGTCATACTACCTGGCCTCTGGCCGCTCTTCTGCTCAAGCTCTGCTGTGCACTGGTGGCGCGGGAGGTGGAGCTGGAGGACCCCAGTGAGAACATCGGCGCCAAGCTCGTGCGGCAGGTGAGGGCTGAAAAATCATGTATTTATCTGCCTGTATGTTTCATGAAATATCCGGCAAGCGTGCTGTTGTGGCACGGGAGGTGGAGCTGGAGGACCTTGTCCAGAACATCGGCGCCAAGCTCTTGCGCCAGATGAGATGAAGCTGTTCTGCCTCGAGTGAAGCTGCTGCCCATTTTGCTGAAACCCGGGCAAGCATGCTGTGTTAGAGGTGCGAATGGTGGAGCTGGAGGACCCGGTCGAGAACATCGGCGCCAAGCTCATGTGCCAGATGAGATAATCCATAGGGTTTGTTACATGGCCGCTCTTGTGTTGAAACCCTACTGCATGTCGATGACATGGTGTGCAGCTGGAGGATCCCGTCGAGAACATCGGCGCCAAGCTCGTGCGCCAGGTGAGGAATGCGCATCAGAGTGGCTACATGTTTGCTGATCTGCTCAAAACCAGGTTGGGCTTGCCAGTTTGGTGGGAGGGATGGCAGTGGGGGAAATGCTGAAGAAGCGCGAGAGGAAACCGTGAACTTGCTGCGCCAGGTTGAAATACAGCTCAACCGCTGTCTGACTCAGCCTCCTGTACGATGACAACGACCCGCGACACATGATGGGGCTGGCAGACCAGCATCGGCATTGAGTTCATATCGCCAGGAACCATACTGTGCCTTCAAATGTGGGAGATTCGCCTGCAAATTAAGCAGGAGTGGAGCAATTGAGTGTCATGCATGGTGTCGCACAATGCAGGCAGCAGCAAAGACAAACGACACAGCAGGAGACGGCACCACCACGGCCACCATCCTGTCGGCAGCCATCATCGCGGAGGGCATGAAGATCGTCGCCGCGGGCGCCAACCCAGTGCAGGTGAGCTCAGGGTTTAGGGGCTGCGAAGCTGGGTCACCACACCGCATGGCCGTGTATGTCTGTCATGCAGCTGTGCCTCGCATATGTCCATCATACCGCTGTGCCTCAGCTTTTCTGCAGGATCTGCAGCTATGACTTGTCGCGAAACCCTCGCCAGACCTCTGCGCTGACACATTGCTGGTGCCGTTTTTAACGCAGCTGACCCGCGGCATCGAGAAGACGGTGGCCAAGCTGGTCGAGAAGCTGGCGGAGTCCAGCACGGAGGTCACAGACGAGGGCTTGGCTGACGTCGCCGCCGTGTCGGCCGGCAACAACCGCCTGGTGAGCACTGCTTGCCGCTCCGTTCTGTTGCGCCGTCTTTCAGATGCTGGTCCATGAATGCCAGTGGACCATGCCAGAACAGCAGCAAGGAGCTTTACAGTTCTTGCTGTTGTTGCTGGGACAGCGCTACTGGCATTTTGCTGCTGGAGGTGCCCAGACGAAAGCACCTTGACATACAACGCTGATCACCAAGAAGCAGCACACACACTGTTTCACGGCTTCATGCTTTGCTGCAGATTGGCCAGCTGATTGCGATGGCCAAGGTGGACTGCGGCAGCGCGGTGACCATGAAGTTGCATCAGACTTCCTGATGGTCCCTCTGTTGTGCCACAGATCGGCGGGCTGATTCGCCGAGGCGATGGCCAAGGCAGGCCGCGGGGACGTGGTCACCGTGACATTATGCATGTCTCCTGAAGCTTCGACCATGATAACACCTCTGTTGCGCCACAGATCGGCGAGCTGATCGTAAGGGCGATGGCCAAGGTTGGCCGCGGGGGCGCGGTCATGGAGGAGTCCTGTTACACCTTCATGGTTGTGTAATCCTTCGCTGCAGATCGGCGAGCTGATGGCGGGGACATGGTCATCATGCAGGAGTTCTGTTATGTGTTCACGGTCATTTGATTCTTTGCTGCAGATTGGCGAGCTGATTGCGGGGGCAATGGGCAAGGTGGGGCGCGGGGGCGTGGTGACCATGTACGACCCTTAACTGTCTATCGAGTTCATGATGTCGCCTCTGTTCTGCCACAGATCGGCGAGCTGATTGCGGGGGCGATGGCCAAGGTGGGGCGCGGGGGCGTGGTGACCATGGAGGAGTCCCGCACGGCGGAGGACCACCTGTACGTGGTGGAGGGCATGCAGTTCGAGCGCGGCTACATCTCCCCCTACTTCGTCACCGACCCCGAGCGCATGGTGAGCAGTTGTGTGCAGCAGTGCCTGCCTGTTGCATGGTCAGATGGTGACGGGGGTCCAGTCTCATGGCAGGTTTTGTGCAGTTGGTAGCAGTGCTCTGCCACGCAGCAGGTGTCAGTGTAAATGAGCGGGTGATGATTTTGTGGATTCCCCTTCTGGAGCCACGGCCTTGACAGAACGTATTCGTATCCTGACGCTCACGGCTGGTCCTGTTTGCATGTTTGTGTTGCATTTCACCTCTTTCGTTTGGCCTAGTTGCAGCCTCAGGGGCCCGCCAAAACCCAGCAACTAACCACTCTTCGACTGGCTCGGCGTTCCAAAGTGATATGGCATGTGGTGTCGGCGGCCCGCAGGTGACGGACTTCGAGAACTGCCGCATCCTGCTGGTGGACAAGAAGATCAGCACCGCGCGCGACATGGTGGGCATCCTGGAGTCCGCCATCCGGGGCGGCTTCCCGCTGCTCATCATGGCGGAGGACATCGAGCAGGAGGCGCTCGCCACGCTCGTCGTCAACAAGCTGCGCGGCACCTTGAAGGTAAGCAGAGTTGCTGTCTTTAGCACAGCAGCCATGCCAAATTTTTATCTGAATAGCAACCACAGCAGCTTCCCGCTGCTCATCATGGCGGAGGACATCAAGCAGGAGGCGCTTGCCACGCTCGTCGTCAACAAGCTGCGCGGCACCTTGAAGGCGAGTTTGCCTGCAGGCTGTGGCATGGTCATTCTGCCACACTATTAACTAAGAGTCAAACACAGTGGCTTCCCGCTGCTCATGATGGCAGAGGACATCGAGCAGGAGGAGCGCCCGCCACGCTCGTCGTCAACAAGCTGCGCGGCACCTTGAAGGTGAGGCACTCGAAAGCACGTCCGATGCGCTGCATCTAAGAGCTGTTACAACCTCTTAGGTTGAACTGGGCTGCCCAGATTTTAATGGGCGAATCTTTGTGAGGGCGGGTGGCTCTGACAAGCAGTGGACCAGCTGCTTTTGAAGGACCCTGTCGTGCAAATCTTTCAATCAGCCTTCTTGGCTAACTTGACGCTCCCAATTTGACAGGTGGTGGCCGTGAAGGCGCCCAGCTGTGGCGAGCGGAAGACCAGCCACCTGGAGGACATTGTCCATTCTTTCCGCTGTCAGGACTCCTGGCTGTTGTGGCATTTGCTGTGTCTACAGGTGGTGGCGGTGAAGGCGCCCAGTTTCGGCGAGCCAAAGACCAGCTACCTGGAGGAGATTGCCATTCTGAGTCTTTGGTTGATCCATCTGGCTGATGTGACACATCTTCTTCTTGACAAGTGGTGGCATTGAAGGCGCCCGGCTTTGGCGAGCAGAACACCAGCTACCTGGAGGACATTGTCCATTCTTTCCGCTGTCAGTACTCCTGGCTGACGTGGCATGTGCTGTGTCGACAGGTGGTGGCGGTGAAGGCGCCCAGTTTCGGCGAGCGGAAGACCAGCCACCTGGAGGAGATTGCCATTCTGAGTCTTGAGTAGATCCGCCTGGCTGACGTGACGCATCCTCTTCTTGACAGGTGGTGGCGGTGAAGGCGCCCGGCTTTGGCGAGCGGAAGACCAGCTACCTGGAGGACATCGCCATCCTGACCGGCGCGCAGGTCGTCAAGGAGGAGCTGGGCCTGTCCCTTGACAGGGTGAGTGGCTGGATCAGCCGCGTTGAAGCAACGTATGCCGCGGATGAAATTGCCAAGAGCCATGTCAGCGCTGTGAGGCATGTGTCAGTCTCATAAAAGGGCAGTGTCGTACTGGCTGGCCGATTGTAATGTGTGCTTGCAGCTGCTCTGCTTGCACCTTGCCAGGCACCGTTGTGGAATGCTTCCGCATCCATGTCTACTTCTTGGCGTCTTTCATGTCACCAGCATCAGATTTGCTTTGCATCACAGCAAAGATAGTGGCCTGCAGCTGTTGGCCAAGATGAGGCTCAGCTGCTGGCCAAGACCGCAGGCAGTGACCCATTATATCTCTGGTGAACTGCATCGCATTTCCAATGCATAGGTGGGCGAGGAGGTGCTGGGGCTGGCGGCCAAGGTGGAGGTCAGCAAGGAGTCCACCACCATCGTGGGTGACGGCAGCAGCGAGGTCAGTTGTGCCCCCAAACTGTCCAGACTTGCCAGGCTGTCCAGGAAATAAGCAGGCTGATGCTGTGTTGTTGGTTGTGGGGGTCTGTCTGTTTTTCATTTGTAGACAACTTGTTGAAAATTTGTGGGTGACGGCAGCAGCGAGGTCAGCCCCGCACCCCAACTGTCCAGGCATTCCGAAAACCAAGCAGGCGGATGCAGTGTTCAAATTGAGCTGAGGCAGAGGGTGATGGGGAACACAGAACAGGTCCAGAACGATATGTGCGTGCAATCTGATGTGTTGTGCTGGTCTCAAAACCGCAGGACGCGGTGAAGGCGCGTGTGAAGCAGATCAAGAACCTGGTGGAGCAAACAGAGGCGGATTACGAGAAAGAGAAGCTGAACGAGCGGATCGCGCGGCTGGCGGGCGGTGTGGCCATCATCCAGGTGCTCAGGGGTTAGGGGTTCTTTTTTCCACACCCAGAGTGTCATGTAGCTCCTGTGACACTTTGCGACATGCGGAAGAAAGCCGCCTTGGGCACACTGTGCGGCTGTCTGACAGCCTGGCAAAGCCCAGGGAGCCTGGCGACGTTTTGTCTACTGCTTTAGCTATGTGCCACATGGAACAGTGTGGCAGGGGCCTCTGCCGTGGGGCATAAAAACAAACCAAAGCTAATTGTATATTTAAAAAACTTGAGTGCAGGTGTTGCTGATCCTCGCCTGTATGCTTGACACAGCTGCATGCACACCTGATGTGCTGGGCACCAGGAAGGGTTCTGTGCGCCGACAACCGACGCCTACTGTGCAACAGTCTGTGCACCCAGGACCTGAGAGAGAGAGAAGTTCACACCTCCAGCCTCACTCAGGCTGACAGGAGTTCATCATCGAATCGCCGGCGAAAGCACCATCGATAGCAAGTGCAGGGGCACAGCTCATGTGTAAGACTTGGATTGGGTTTCTGAGCCATCTGCTGCCTGTTCCCCCTCCAGGTGGGAGCGCAGACAGAGACGGAGCTCAAGGAGAAGAAGCTGCGAGTGGAGGACGCACTGAACGCGACAAAGGCAGCGGTGAGTCAGGAGATATCCATTTACCTTGTGACACTGAAGTGCCTCCAGCAGGCGGACACAGATAGCACAAAACAGCACACAGTCGCAGCTGTCGCCAATACATCGTGCACGGCACACCTGTCTGCCGCACATGTTTCCGCACCATGTTTCCTGCGTTTGCGTTGATGTCTTCCTGTGTCGTGTCCCAGGTGGAGGAGGGCATCGTGGTCGGCGGCGGCTGCGCGCTGCTACGACTCAGCCAGCACATCGACGACATCAAGGTGAGCAGCAGCCAGAGTCCATTCTGGCAGGCTACTGCCGGGGCTGAGCCCCAGTGCTGGCGCTTTCCTGTAGTTTTCCACATGGAATGCAGATGTCCAGACTTTGATTGCATTTGTGTGCAGGATTTTGCAGAGTGGGGCAGCAAGTGGGAGGTGTGATCCTGCTTGCACGTCATCTCTGTTACAATGATGCAAAGCCTCGACTCCTCTCGAACGCAGGCGAGCTTGGAGAACGATGAGCAGCGGGTTGGCGCGGAGATTGTGCGGCGGGCGCTGCCCTACAGCCTGAAGCTCATCGCCCGCAACGCCGGCACCAACGGCTCCGTGGTCGTGCAGAAGGTGCTGTTTACGCTTCCTTTTCTGGATTCTTGTCTGGATTTTTGCTTTTCACCGGACAAGAGCTCTGAGTCGTAAACCTGGTCCTGCAAAAGATGCACTCCTGCTGGTTGATTCCAACACAGGTTGGCTTGCGGAGCTGCGGCCAGTCGGTGCCAGATGTCTACTGCCTACGACGCCCGGGGCTCCACTGGCACCGCAGCTGTGCAGAATCTATCAACATTTGCCGGATGCTCGTGGCCTTCCCAGCTCGTCACTCATTCTGGAACATGTCCTTCGGTGTCCTGCAGGTTTTGGTGGCTGGGCATGGCGGCCGCCTCGGCAAACCGAGCCATATACACTGGGACGTGTGCTGATTATATATATATATATTTACTTATGGTGCCGCGACAGGTTGGAGGCAAGCTCACGTCACTCACGGTGCTGATGCAGGTGCTGGAGTCGGGCGACACGAAGGTGGGCTTCAACGCGTCCAGCGGCACGTATGAGGACATGTTTGCAGCCGGCATCATCGACCCCGCCAAGGTGCGCGCCCACTAAACCCTTGACCTGCGGCTGCAGCTGCCATCGTGTGTTGCCTCGTGCATGGAGCACAGTCTGTCAATGCAAAACATTTTGTTCAAATTTCGTTGTCAATTTCTTTGGACCAGGTGGTTCGGTGCGCACTTGAGAACAGTGCCAGCGTGGCGAAAACCTTTCTGATGAGCTCGGTCGTCGTCTGCAATCTGCCAGAAGAGGAGGCCGCAGCGGCAGGGGCAGAGGCAGGCATGGGTGGCTATTAGCCGCCCAATCTGACGACAAAGCAGCACACAGCACGGCAGCAGACCACAGAGCCATGTCCGACAACCGCTACGGCTGCGGACTAAGACGCGTTGGTGGTGGCGGCGATGAGATGCCGCTCAGAATCAGACATCAAACAATTTCAGTTGCCTCTTAACGATCATTACGGTGGCTCGCTTGTTCGCGATGTCTTCTTGAAGTTGACAGAGTCTGCAGGGTTGCAGCACCCGAGATTGTGCAAACAGAATTTGCAGTGAACTGCTCCAAGTGGGGGCACCGCCTGTAAAGTCACATCGAGTCCCTTAATGTCCTCCTCAGTCGACACAGCCATCCTTCGGTGCTCTCACTGCTGTTACAGGCTCTTACAACGTCGGCATGCCAATGTTTGCGGTCAGATTTACATGGGCTGTCACGCCCAGCACGCCAGCATGAACTCTGCAGTTCACTCGACCGGGATGTGCACACAGCCGCCCACAATACATCACCGCTGTACTGAGATTAGTGCTCTGTCATGGTCATGGCATGAGGCCCCGCGAAACATGTGACATGCCATACCCCGCTCGCAGGCACTTCGGCATGTGCCATCTGCGCAGCGGCGGCAGCTGGTGGAGAAGTCGCTGCAGGCAGTCGATGCAGCGCTGCAGAAAGCAGAACCCGCAGCCCCCGCGCTGCGGCCGGCGGCCGGCGGAAGCAGGAAGGCGACTGCTGCGCCGGCTGAGCGCACCATGGCCAGCGCGGACGCCGCCGTGCACGCCCTGCTGGTGGGTCCTGCCCTCTGAGACACACTGTTCCCTTTCGATGATAGAGGATCTTTCGATGATAGAGGAAGCGTGTTCAAACATCTCCGTCATCAGTGGCAACGAAGCATGACTTACAGTTGCAAATCATGTGCCAAACTCACCAATAAATGAAAATGAATTATCAATTCATTGATAATAGAAACCTGCGTTTTTTACTGACAAAGCAAGGCTGCTGCACTGATCCTGCTACGCTTTTGACGGCTTCCTGGGCATGTGTTGGCAGGAGGAAGAGGAGCGGGGCGCCAGCAGCAACACGGCGGAAGCACCAGCCTGCAGCAAAGCAGCCAAGAAGCGCGCCCGGGAGAAGGCCGCTGTTGCCGCAGCAGCAGCCGCTGCCACTGCCGCCACCTCAGCCGCAGCCGAGGTAGTGCCATCGGCGGCAGCGGCACCAGCAGCTGCGGCGGCGGCAGCACCACAGCACCCAGGCAGCTATTCCGACGGGTGCGCCCGTGCGACGGTCGGAACAACCGGCGGCGGCCGTGCCAGCATCGCAGCTTCAGCAGCGTCGCAGCTGCCACCGATCAGCCAGCAGCCACAGGTTGGTCCCTCGGGCGGAGTGCTCCGCGCAGCTGCCGCCAGCGGCGACACGCCAGCGGCAACGGCGGCGGAGGCAGATGCCGAGGGCAGGATGCGGAGGCTCAGCATTGCGGGCGGCGCCGACTGGCGACTCTGCCCACTGACAAAGGTATGAATGCCAGTCTCGCCGCGTCTGTGAGAGTTATGTGCGCATGTGACGTAGTTGGATTGCTCCTCATGCCTGACTTGAACTTAGGGCTGTCAACAAACACTTCAGAGCCTGGTACAAGCACGATCTCATATACTGCACCGCCGCAGGCAGACCCTACGGCATTTCTGTGCAGCACCAGATCAGACAACAGTCGTCATGGCAAGCATCGTTGACATTGACGGCGATAACATCTTATGTACTCCACCGATCACACAACAATCGACGCTGGATCACGTTGCTGTGGAGCACCAGGGCACACAAAAAGGCCAAAACCCTGAATGCCATCAATGGCACGAGAAACGTCGCAAGACCAAATAAGGCAACAACAAGGTGCGGCCGCCGCGCGCAATGCAAGCGGAGAGCTAAACTCAGCAGGGAAAGCCCGCCAGGCATGCATAGGCAACACAAAGTAAGTAGCCAGCATGGTGCCGCCGATGAGCAATGAGCCTCAAAAGGGCGTCAAAGGCAGCCTGCCTGGCTTCCGTAACCCGCAACCTGGCATCACACCTCAGCAAGCCGCAAGGCTGTGAGGGCCGGCAAAGCCGGAACATTGTTGGGTAACCTCCTCCTAGGGTGAGCAACATGGTCGGGGGTGACAGTCAACCACTGGGGTGGACGAGGCCCGAACTGCTCCTGCAAGACCCAGTGGGGGCGTGACATTGACATTGATATTTTTACATGTCATATATTGCACCGCCGCAGGCAGACCCTGCGGCGTTGCTATGCAGCACCAAATCAGTGGGGGCATTGATAGCGACATTGACGGCGATCAAATCTCACAACAATCAATGCTCACGGGGAAAAAAGGTTACTATGGAGCACCAGGGCAGACGGCACCAGGGCAAAGGCCGAAACCCTAAATCAGTGAAGCCGCGGTATAATTTTGTCACGGCGGTTAAGTATATGAATTTTAATGGATGCAAGGAGCACGTCTGCCGCGTGTGGCGACGCGGCAAGACAATTTACCCTCGGATACCTGGGAAATCAAATGTCTGTCACGACGCGGGTTCGATCCCGCGAAACACATGTCATCCCCTTTTGGGTTTTCGTTGCGTCGCTGTCTTGAAGCGATTGTGGAGACTGCACTGCAGCAGCACCGCAGTGACACGGAAAATAATTTGGCTGTGACGCCCACGGAGGCTCATTGCTCAGTCTTGCATCGTCAAACAGCAAATCGCAGCTGCTCCGCCTGCATGCAGCATTCCCTGCCATCATGGTCACTGCACGTCTCCTGCACCTCTTGCTGACATGAAGATTCCGTTTCATTGAATCTCACTCCCTCAGACCATGCTATCAGGCTGCATGCTGCACCTAGCAGCAAGTGTCCACATGGGCAGCAAGCACACCCACACAGCGTTGTACCCATGACCATGGAGGCGAGAAGGCCCCCACATCAGCTGAAGCATGGACTGTGCCACACGTATCTGCCACCGGTAAACCCTCTGTGCACTGGTCTGGGGTCCACAAAGTGCAGCTGAGTGGGTGGCCAATGGGCACTGGGTGTTGAGCTCGCCTGCGTAGGGTTGTCAAACGGCACCCCAGCGGCCTCCTCCTGTTTGTCGATGCGCGAGATGTCCTCCATCTGGCCGAACAGCTGCTGGACCTCCTCCTCTTTGGCTTTGCGGTCGGCAACCGCCCTCGTGTACTCCTTTGCCGCCGCGGCTTCTACGCCCTACAGATCCCATATGGGATGGTCCCGGGCCACCCTGGTCTCCTAGTGTTGCAAATGCACACGTTCATCATTCATGCGGTCTTTCGCGCGCCGCGTGCGACTTGAATGACGACGTGTTGATAGCTGTAGAGCTGGGTGCATGCGTTGTCCTTTTCACTGCAGTTTCATTCGTCTTGTTGGCCTTCGTGGCTGGAAACATGCAGATGCGCTCGAATGAGCACGCGATCGCACTATGCACATGACAGTAAGGAGCAGTAATCCCTTAACGGAAACCTTGTCACAGAGGACGCACCATGATTCGAGCTGCTCTTGTGCTTGCTGCTGTCAACTGCTGCGCAAACCTCGGGTGCAGCTCTGAGCAGCTCATCTCTCGGTCAGTGGTTCGACGCTGCAAGTTGCATAGGTAATATGCACAAAGGGTAGGTTGGTGGAAGTGCTGGTCACATATGTCAGGTCTGTGTCCGACATTGTCAGACAGGCACGTGCCTCGCGAATGACGCCTGCCAGCTGCCAGTGTCAGGGCGACTCTCCATCTGCGACTTGCTTCAGATTTCAGCTTTCGTCAGCAGTGTTGATGAGCGTCCTGGCCAGCGTGATGTGTCCCTAATCTCGCGCATCCGACAGAGATCTGAACACAAGTCAGCCTTTGCCGGTATTGCAGTCACCGGTATCCAGTTGATGAGCCTATGCACCTCGGATACTGCTTGACTTGAGAGGATTCTAGGGGTCCTTTACTCTAGCCTGAAACCTTGAGCCTGAGCATCACATACTCTGACATCAAGTCCAAGTGTTCTAGTGTTCCCTCCAGCACCCAGCCGGCACAGCACCACGCGGCACAGATGCATTCCTACTGAAGCGGAGGCCCGCTGCCGGAGCGGCTGGCGGCTGGGGACGATGGCCTGAGACATCGGAAGATCGACAACTGCCCATGCGGCGTGATGGCCGCACAGGCGGCTTCGCCTCCATGCGGGGGGCCCAAGCGCTTGTGGCGCTGCCTATCTGCCTCGCCTGCTTCGCCCTGGCGCTGCAGGTCAGAAAAACTGCAACGATATGCTCCTGCATGGCAGCAGTTTGACAGTTTTGCCAACATCCGCATGATGTGGGAGGCCGCGCCGTGATGCGGGGCGCCCAGGCGCTTGTGACGCTGCCCTTCGGCTCGGCAACTCTGATCTGACGCTGCAGGGCCGCTCCTGGGGATGCCCTCTTGCATGGCACATAATTTTCACAAGCGCACCCTTTGCATTTCCACTCCGTGCGGGCTGGCGCCGGCCATGGCCTCATGAAACGCATTTGCAACCCAAGAACAGTCGACATGAGACACGAACGTTTTGTTCCTGCTGCGCAGATGTCATCACGGGCGCCGGGCGCGCAGCCTGTGGCGCTGCTGGGTCTGGCGGATGACGCCGGCGTGCACAGGTAGGGGATGTTGCCCTTTTTTTGGCCTCAATTCGACTCGTCTCATGAATTGTCGGTCCTGCGCGTCAGTCTCGGCCGCTGCATACCGCAGGGTATGCACAAGCAGCAACATGCAGCTTGTGCCATACCCTAGTGACATCCAGCAGACCGCGATTGCGGTTGTCATGCGCATCAAGTCGTGCGGGCCCAACCCCAGATGGGCCTACCCCTCGTGCATGCAGAATGTGTGCTGCTGCAGACATTTGGCAGAAGATTCTGACCGAGTGTCTCACTGAGAGGTTTATTGGTGGATTGCAGCGAGCGCGCCAGGTTCATGCAATTGCCGGAGCGTGCCCTCAGCCGCGCCGGCGACAGCCTCGCACACCTGCTGAGCTCGGAAGGCGACTACGTGGCTCACAATCAGAAGGTGGGCCCGTCCCTCGGCACTGTGTGTTGCTGTGATGAATGGCATGGCAGATGTCTTGAGCTGGCGAGGACCAGCGCATCTGGCAGGAACAGAGTGTCACTGCTGTGCTGGAATTTGCCATGCGCACCCACAGCTGGAAGCGTGAACCTGCCGCCGGTACAGCTGCACAGTAGAGGCCCTCAAAATCCTACTCGGACCCGCAACTCGCTCCACAGCGACAGTGTGCTGCTGTCCTGATGCTGTGAGCACCTGAAATGCACGGCTGCAAGGTTGCGATTGGTAAAAACTTTGTTTGATTCTGCAGAACAACTTGCTTTGTTTAGAAAACCTTTGTTTTAAATGCTTTTATTGAAAAACATAAAAATCTGCAAGGTTGCGCCCCTCACACAGGTGCCGCATGACTGGAGCGCCATGGGTGATGTCGTGCCAGAGACCCTCAGCGGCGCGCAGCAGGGCCCGCCGAAGGTGAGCGGCGAGGGTTTAGGGTTTAGGGTTTCTGCTGCTGTCGCTCCATGCTGGCAGCTGGCTGTGTTATATCAGAATGTCAGACGAAAGCCACGCTTGTGTCAGCGAGGCGGTCGCTTTCCGATGCACCAGCAGTTGCCGGGGTCGCAAGGAAAGCAGACCTGCGGACCAGCTCCATATGCTGCCTCGTCCATCATGCAGTGCACCCACACCTGTGAATCGCTCCACTGTGCATCCAGCTTCATTGTGTTGCACTGCGGTAAACGTTCATGTTGCAAGCCCGATGTCACCACAGTCGGATTTTTGCCCCTGCAGCTGGCGTTCATGACGACTACGTCCGACAGCTTCCGCCAGATCCGTCTGTGGAGTCAGTACCACCGGGCGCTGGGGGTGGAGCTGTTCTACCTGTTTGTGGACGGCCAGGTGAGATGCTCAGGCGCGGTGCTTTCAGACTTTGCCAGGAATAGCCTGGCATATATTGTAAACTGATGCCTTCTTGCGCTGGGGCTGGAGCTGTTCTACCTGTTCGTGGACGGCCAGGTGAGTTGCACAGGCATGGTGCATCAAAGAATAGCCAAAAGTGCTCTGTCACTGGTTGTCAGTACAACCGCGCGTCGGGAACAGAGCTGTTCTACCTGTTTGTGGACGGCCAGGTGAGACGCTCAGGGGTTTCGGCGAGAATCCTCAGCCAAGTGAAGTTAGAATTGCCGCGCTGGAGCAGCTGCCATAGGCCTGCCCGGTATTAGCGTGTTGCAAGGACGCTAAAGCTGAAATGGCATCAGGGACGTCTCGTTTGGTGTGGTTTGCATGTATGATCAATCTCATCTCCCTAGCTGCCTGGCCAGACGTCATGCTGCAGGTGAAGCAGCTGCCGGGCGTGCACGTCATTCCCAGGAAGCCGGTTCCGAGGCGGCGCCAGGAGCGCGGTCACCAAACAAGTGCTGACTTCTGCCCATCTTTTCCTGCAGGCTGCCCGGCCCGACGTCATGTCGCAGCTGGAGCAGCTGCCGGGTGTGCGCGTCATACCCAAGTCGCCGGAGCTCAAGTGGCGCCAGGAGCACTCGCGCATCTGGAACGAGACGTGGCTGTCAGCGTTCTTCCACAAGCCCTGCAACCACGAGCTCTTCGTGCAGCAGAGCCTCAACATGGAAGGTGGACCGTGCCTCGCTTGCTTGACACCTGAGCGGGGCTTTGGATGTCCTGGAGCTCGACACGGGCGCATGTGCACGGCCGTTGCAGCTTGCACGCCCTCGTCGCTCGGGAGCTTCCAGCTGCAGCAATTATTACACGACAGTTGCGTTATGTACGACTGACGCCCTCACAATGCCAAGAGCGTCTGCAGCATGCATCACATCCGCGGCTGTCTTCGAGGTCGAATGCTCGTTTATATTGCAGTGTTTTGTCAGCTTGCAGTGGGCATCCAGCTGGCGTGCAGGATGGTGTTCAGCAGGTGCCGCAGACCAATCGCCATCCCAAGCATGTGGAACCACCCCAAAGATGAGGGGATAAACAAGACAAAGATCGCCAACACTGAAGTGTGGACCGCCCCGCTTGCAGAGGGCATCAAGCTTGCGCGCAAAGACGGGGCAGAGTGGGTGCTGCACATCGACACGGACGAGCTGATGTACCCCGGCGGCGCGCCCCACTACTCTCTGCAGGTTTGGCCCAGTGTCTGGCGGCGGGGCTCTACGACTTGTCATCACATATGCTGGACGCTGAGTATGCTAGTGTCACCTGTTCTGTCCGCAAGCCTTTGTAGCAGGCATTGAGTGCGCATTTCAATCACGGATGCTGAAGCGTGGTACAGTGCGGACCTTCTGACATGAGATTTGGGCTTCTGGCGGATCTCTCGCAGGTGGAAACTGCAACTCTTCCCTGCCACAACAACCTTGCACGGTAGGTACCGGGTCATTGTGGCATCCTCTTCTCGATGTGCAGGCCATTCTGGCGGACATTCCAGCAAGCGTGGACACCGTTGTGTTCCCCAACTACGAGTCCATGCCGGAGCGCGACGACATCACCGACCCCTTCACCGAGGTGAGTATGCATATTTCAAATCTACTTACGCTTAGATGAGTACCCCTATAGTGAACCGGCACACACAGTAGATTCAGGACTATGTAGAATGATACATGTGTCTCAGCTGTGTCGGAAATGCACGTGTCTTCTGGTCAGGTGCTCAATTGTTCAGGCACACCATAAAGATGCGACTGCACATGCATGCTGTTGTGTGTGCAGGTGACGCTGTTCAAGCGCAACTTCCACCACGTGGTGTCGGACGCCTACTTCCAGTCGTACAAGACGGTCACGCGCGGCAACCCCAACTACTTCATCACGTACGGCAACGGCAAGTCCGCCGCCCGCGTGCAGCGGGGTCTCCGGCCGAACGGCGCACACCGCTGGTTCAACTACTTCAAGCAGCCGAGGTAGGGTCCTGCTGCAAACCCGCATCACAAGCTGCAGTTGCAGATGTACAACAGGGGAAACACAGCGGGGCCTGCAGCATTGATCAAATGTATTGTGTTCAGAGGTTCTCACCATTCGCATGTGAAATGGCTGATGCCCACCGTGTTGTGTTCGTCATCAGCAGCGGATTACGTCGTTGTGAGACACCACATTCTGTACAACATGGCGGCGGTGCTGCACGCCAGCTTGGGACGGATGATGATGCAGGCTGGCAATTGGTGCGGCATGTTGGGCCTGCGAGTTTGCTGTGTCTGCCCGCAGGGAGGTGACGCACGACATGGCGGCGGCGCTGCACTCCACACACAGATGCGAGGTGGATTGGCAGCCTCCGCAGCATGCTGTGCTCAGGGACTTGCTGTGTCTGCCCGCAGGAAGGTGACACAAACCATGGCGGGCGGTGCGGCACCACACAGTCCACCGCTTTGCGGACTGGCAGCCTTCAGGGTTTGTGCGCAGGGCTCTGCTGTGTCTCTGCGTGCAGGGAGGTGACGCACGACATGGCGGCGGTGCTGCATTACACATTCCACCGCTTTGCGGACTGGCACCCTTCAGGGTTTGCGCGCAGGGCCCTGCTGTGTCTGCGTGCAGGGAGGTGACGCACGACACGGCGGCGGTGCTGCACCACACAGTCCACCGCTTTGCGGACTGGCAGCCTTCAGGGTTTGTGCGCAGGGCTCTGCTGTGTCTCTGCGTGCAGGAAGGTGACGCACGACACGGCGGCGGTGCTGCACTACACGTTCAACCGCTTTGCGGACCGGCAGCCTTCAGGGTTTGTGCGCAGGGCTGGGCTGTGTCTGCGTGCAGGGAGGTGACGCACGACACGGCGGCGGTGCTGCACCACACATTCCACCGCTTTGCGGACTGGCAGCCTTCAGGGTTTGTGCGCAGGGCTCTGCTGTGTCTCTGCGTGCAGGGAGGTGACGCACGACACGGCGGCGGTGCTGCACTACACGTTCAACCGCTTTGCGGACCGGCAGCCTTCAGGGTTTGTGCGCAGGGCTGGGCTGTGTCTGCGTGCAGGGAGGTGACGCACGACACGGCGGCGGTGCTGCACCACACATTCCACCGCTTTGCGGACTGGCAGCCTTCAGGGTTTGTGCGCAGGGCTCTGCTGTGTCTCTGCGTGCAGGGAGGTGACGCACGACACGGCGGCGGTGCTGCACTACACGTTCAACCGCTTTGCGGACCTGAAGTCGCGGCGGGACCGCTGCGACTGCGCGCCCACGGACGCCGACGCCAAGCGCTGCTTCATCCTGCCCTTCGACCGCCTGGTGGGTCAAATCCCGTCGAATTCCGTCAAATTCAAATTCTGTCTGGCCCTCAGTGGGGTCAGGCCGGACCGGCTGTCCTGCAATGCAGCCGGTGCACACTGCTGCAGCAGGGGGCGATGCGTCTGCGTGCCAGCAGGCGCTCATTCCGAGCAGTGCCTCATTGTGGCGAGCACTTGCTGGCAAGGACTTGCAGCTGTCCATCAGGAGGCAACACTGCTTGATGTGGAGGTACATTATCTTATTTTCACTTGCCGACGGCAGAGCTGTGCATTGCCCGCAGCCCGCCAGCTGTAACCATACTTCGAACCAGAAAAAGCGCACTTGCTCTCGGCATGGCCATCAGAAGCAAAAGACGGTCCAGCACATGCAAGCACATCAGTCGCGTCATCACAGGCCGATGTGACAAGCTCACACTGTGTGCCGTGCTGTTGCTGGCGCACAGGCCAGACGCTACTAGCATAGTAGCACGAACTCCTAGAAGAAGTGCCTACATTTGTGGCCCCAACTACATTTGTGACATATCGAGTCATGTCATTACAATCTGTTGGTCTGATTGATTCGGATGTCCAATTCACAGGCATAATTGGCGACCAAGCCGGGAATGGATGAGGGGTTGGACACATTCTGGCAGCATCTGGTGTGATGCACCCATATCGCGGCAGCCCCTTTGCAACGAGGACCATGCTGAAGTCTTCCACTCTGCAACAGGCGTGCCTGTTGGCCAGCTTCGAGACAGACAAGGGGCCGGTGAACTGGCAGTGGATGAGCGCATGATTGTCAACTCCCATGCAACGCAAACATGGAGTCGAGATGCAGGACTTTGATGCATGGGCATTCCTGGCGGCCAGCCTGAAGACGGATGCCGAGCTGGTGTAGTGGTATTGGTGGCGCCTGGCCTAAGCAGACACTCATGAGTCCTGCTGTGCCTTGGATCAGGTTGCTGACATGTGCGTGTGTGCGTGTCTCTTCAGAAATGTTCCCGGCGGCCAGCCTGAAGTCAAATGAGGAGCTGGTGAACTGGTCTGGACAGTGGGCGGGCACACTGCTGTCAGCTCCCACGCAACACACAGACGGAGACATCATGCACGATGTTGCTGCACAGGCATTCCTGGCGGCCAGCCTGAAGACGGATGATGAGCTGATGGAGTGGTGTTGGCAGCGCCTGGCATTTGAGCTAGCATCCGTGAATCCTGCTGAGCCACAGCTCACATGCACATGTATCATTATTGCTTACAGGCATTCCTGGCGGCCAGCCTGAAGACGGATGATGAGCTGATGGAGTGGTTCCGGCAGCGCCTGATGTGAGCAGGGATACCTAAGCCCTGCTGAGCCACGAAGCAGGCTCTTCACATGCGCATGCATCTTTGCTGAACACAGGCGTTTCTGGCGGCCAGCCTGAAGACGGATGACGAGCTGATGGAGTGGTTCCGGCAGCGCCTGGTGTGGAATGACCCGGCGGTGGTGAAGGAGCTGGTCAAGAACGGCCTGTTCTACCGCATCTACACCCCACAGGCACGCTCCGTCACTGAATCGGCGTCATAAGTGCTGATTTCAATTGTCGAGTTAGACTAGCGCCTGATGTGAATCAAGCCGGCTTTGGCAAAGAGGCTGGTGATGGCCGTCGTGTTATGCTGCTTCTATATGTTTGGTTTAATCATTGGACCACCAGCTCGCCACCTAGACCGGCCTCTGCTGTCCGACACACTGACAGGTGCTCATCAGCAGCATTATCCCAGCAAGAGAATGGCAGCGCGTCGAGACAGTGGGTCTTGACCCCAGAAAGACCGAAAGCTGACAGCCAGACAGCCGGCCAGACTGACCGCTGCCGCCTGTTGTGCTGGCAGGTGCTGACCAGCAGCTTCATCGCGGCAAATGAGCGGACGCAGGTCAGCGCGGTGGCTCCACCTTGGCACCCCTGTAGGAGAGCAAGCCAGGCACCCAGGCTGACCAGCTGCATCCGCCATGCCTGCAGGTGCTGATCAGCAGCTTCATCGCGGCGAATGAGCGGATGCAGGTCAGCGCGGTGGTTCCGACTTGGCACACCCCTGTAGGGGAGCAAGCCAGGCACCCAGACTGACCAGCTGCATCCGCTGCGCCTGCAGGTGCTGATCAGCAGCTTCATCGCGGCGAATGAGCGGATGCAGGTCAGCGCGGTGGTTCCGACTTGGCACCCCTGTAGGGAGAGCAAGCCAGGCACCCAGACTGACCGGCTGCATCCGCCGTGCCTGCAGGTGCTGATCAGCAGCTTCATCGCGGCGAATGAGCGGGCGCAGGTCAGCGCGGTGGTTCCGACTTGGCACCCCTGTAGGGAGAGCAAGCCAGGCACCCAGGCTGACCAGCTGCATCCGCCATGCCTGCAGGTGCTGATCAGCAGCTTCATCGCGGCGAATGAGCGGGCGCAGGGCACTGCGGTGGGCCCCGACCCCGGAAGGGCGGCCGCCGGCGCCGCCGCCGCCGGGGACAATGTGTCCAAAGCCCTCGCGGGCGCCGCGCTCGCTGAGCAGGTGCAGCCTACTGTGCGGCCGTTTTTTCCTGCGGTTCTGCTTTGGCAGCTCCCATGTCCTGGGCAAAGGTGGCTGCTGAAGCACGACTCAAATGGATGCTGCATTCGCCGGGGACGTGTCCAAAGCCCTCGCGGGCGCCGCGCTCGCTGAGCAGGTGCAGCCTGTGCGGCCGTGTTTCTGCGAAATACCTCTGTCAGCAACCTCGTTCCCCGGGAGGTTGGCTGTTGACGCACACTTATGCTTGGCGCTGGATTCGTCAGAGATGTGTTCCATGCATTCGCGTGCGCCGCGCAGGCTGAGCAGGTGCAGCTTCGACAACCTTTTCTTTGTTGTTGTATTGGGTTCCGACCCGAGCAGCTCCCATCTAGTTGGCAGAGGCCAGGCCAACTCTAACAAGGCGGCAGTCGGCGCGCAGCCGCCGAGTCGTGTCCCACACCCTCGCGGGCGTCGCGGCCCGCTCGGCAGGTGCAGCGGCAGCAGCAGAAGCAGCGCTGCCAGCTCCTCCGAGGGTTCTGAGCCGTGCCATAAAAATCTAATTAAATTAAGTTCAATCTTATTCATGTAAAATTTTTTGTTTGTAAATAATTTTTGCTGAGGTAGGCCATGCTATGTGCTCAGGCACAGCGGGCGGTCCTCGAGCGCATCAGGAGCCCATTAGGCAGCGAGCCGGCTGCAGCAGGAAGCAGCAGCAGAAAAAGACAGTTTTTTATGTAGTTAAAGCCGTATAATACATCCTGACGGCGCCCGTTGGTCATGCTTCAGCAGGGGCTCATGAGCAATGAGTGAGCAGTCAGGCGGGCAGGCGGCAGCAGGAAGCAGCATCGGAAGCTGCGGCGGCACAAACTTCCCCAAATTGTGTTGTCAAGTCAAGAACTTCCCTGCTAACCTGCGCCATTTGTTAGTCAGGCACAGCAGGGGGTCTTGGAGCCCATCAGGCAGCGGGCAGGCAGCGGCAGGAAGCAGCAGCGGAAGCAGTGGCATGAGGTCCTTCAGGTGTCACAACACAAGCCAGCACAAACTGCTAAAATGCGCCATTTCGTATTGCAGGCACAGCAGGACATGCTTGAGCCCACCAGGCAGCGGGCAGGCGGCGGCGGGAAGCAGCAGCGGAAGCGGCGGCGCAGGGCGCCCGGCTACGGCTACGGCGACGGCGCCGCCGCCGGCGGCGACCTGGCGGGCGGCGCAGCAGCGAACAGCGCGGCGTCCCGTCCCCATGCAGCAGGCGCCGCCGCGGCAAACGAAGTCGCAGCAGCAGATGCGCTTCAGAGCGACCGGCAGGGCGGCGGCGGCGGCGCCTCGGCAGATCGCCCAGCGGCGCCAGGTGGACATTCGTATAATGCGCAACTGCTGGCACCAGCGGAGGCGCAGTCCATCGCAGATGTGGTGGCCGCGGCGACGGCAAGGGACCAGGCCGGCGGTTTGCGCAGCGGCGCAGCCGCCAACGGCGCGGGGGGTGAGGGTGCGGCTGCTGACGGCGGCATCGCGATCAGTGCCCCTGGCAACAGGACGGATGCAGTCAGCCAGGGGCATATGCGCAGCGAGGGCGGCGGCGGCGGCAGCGGTGGCGCAGACCCGCTGCTGGCGGACATTGGCGGGGCCTCGCTTGACAGCAGCAGCAGCGGCAATGGCGGCGGCAGCGGCGGTGGCGGGCACAGCAGTGATGGCGCCGGCCGCGCGGCTGCAGCCAGGCCCGCTGCTGCAGTTGGCGACGGTGTGGTCGCGGAAGCACAGCTTCCTGCTGCCACCCGTACGGCGGCGCTGGCGGACGACTTGCAGACCGGCGGCGTGGCGGATTCGGAATCGGAGCAGGCGGCTGCGGGGGAAAGCGGTCGAGTCGATGCAGTCGGCGCATTTGTTGGCGGCGGCGCCTCGGATGCCGAGCAGAGATAGCGCCGCCGGGAGTCCGCAGACAGAGGCGCTGCTGCGGATCGTGTCGAGGAGGCTGCCGACGGCGGTGCACAGCAGGAGGCAGGAGGCGCACACGGCAGATGCAGACAAGAGATCGCTGGCGCCATCGCGCATCCGGTGCCAGCAGCGGCACAGGCCAGGGTGTCTGGCGGCAGCGGCACCGGCGGCGCTGCTGCGAGTGTTCTGACAGACAGTAGGAGCTTTGGTCACGGCTGCGGCGGCCGCTGTGTCTGCCCTTAAACCCTAAAACCTTGCTGCAGGCAGCCAGGCGAGCGACATCTTCGTGCGGAGCTGCCTCTCCCTGCAAGCTACTTGCGGCTGGGGTGCGGCATGTGGATCTCTAAATTTTTGCAGTCAACCGCATTAGTCTGAACACTTCCTTGACCAGGTCATCAATGCAATGCGATGCAGGTGTGATCCGTATTGGGTGATGCACAAAACGTGAAACTGTCTGCGCAAACTTTCTGCAACATTGTCAGACCCTAGTGCCGTTCCCGACAGACCGCCATCAAAGCACAGTGACATGAGAGCAATTGACCTACCTGGCTATCCTCATCCACAGTGGCGTCACAGTGGAAGTCTGAATCGCTGTTTGTAGGATTGGTTCAGGGACTGGCACAGGCATGTCGGCACACATGTGGACCCGTCCAATTGCAAGTGTCGAGTGCCAATGCCCTTTCATTCAGCCTGTTGTTTATGCTTGCCCTTGTGGCGAGAATAACCCTCGGGCAACTCGGGAAAGGCTGATCTTGCGGTGCGCTAGTCCAATGTCAAGTGGCACTCTGAGTATAATCATCTTTGATTCAGCCCAGAAGATGACGTTGCTGAGCTGCTTGATGTGCACAAGAGCTTGAAACCCTCAGTGATTGCTGCGGATTACACATGTAGGCGGGATCATTGTACAGGTGCTGCATTGCGTTTGCGGTCGTGTTTGCAGCCTGGCTTGGCATCACGGTGCTCACACTATCACCACCGGTACCAAAGGGTTAATCAGCAAGTGGATCATGCGCACGAGAGGCCCGCAGTTCGCAATCACTATCAAGGACATGGTTGACTTTGACAGAACTGGTTAGCAAACGTGTGTGTAGACGGTCGTCTGGGTCAATGCTAGGCCAAAAGATGACGTCTTTGGTTGGGCACAATGTGCCGACCCTGCAGGCTTACTTGTTTGAGGCCAGTGGCCAATTGCCCTGCAGACGGAGTCGTCAAGTTCACAGATGGGGTGTACATGTTGCAACAAACTTGAGTAGAGAAGCATGATTCACGGCGAATTGTCAACCTCGACTTTATCAGGAACATACAACGAAGTTGTGCACAAGTCCAGCGGCTCTCCAACATGATCGATTGGTGGAATCCTGAATGTTTGCAGCCTTCGGCATATCGCATCCGCATGCGGTCATCATATAACATGCCCAGCGGAGGAAACGCCGCCGCCGAACTGTTTGAAGACAGCCAAATTTTGTTTCCCAAATCAACCCAGGGCACCACTGACTCGACAAGTGTGTTGAATCTTCTCCGATTTGAAACATGCACATTCTTACTGCTCGGCTGTGGCATAGCCATCCGGCGGTCACCACTTCGTTTCAGATGCATTCCGCAGTTGCGGGGTGATGTGTGGTAACCCAATGCCGCATGACCACATGTGCAGCATGTGCCAGCGCCGCAACTCCGCTTGACTGTCCAGAATTGTCGGTAGTCCTTCTCATGGAAGCCCACCATGCTTGCCTCGGGGTGGTGCGTGACGACCCCGTGCCGCATGTCCACATTTGCGGCGGGCGCCGATGCCTCAGCTTTGCTTGACGGTAGGCTTGCCGCTTGTCACTTCCCATGGAGCCCACCGTTATCACCTCTGGGTGGTTCGTGATGACCCGGTGCCGCATGCCCACATTTGCGGCATGTGTCTCGCCTCAGCTTCGCTTGATCGTCCAGGATTGTTGACTGTCACTTCCCATGGAGCCCACCATGATCGCCTCAGGGTGGTTCGTGATGACCCAGTGCCGCAAGCCCACATTCGCGGCATGTGTCTCGCCTCAGCTTCGCTTGACCGTCCAGGATTGTCGACTGTCACTTCCCATGGAGCCCACCATGATCGCCTCAGGGTGGTTCGTGATGACCCAGTGCCGCAAGCCCACATTCGCGGCATGTGTCTCGCCTCAGCTTCGCTTGACCGTCCAGGATTGTCGACTGTCACTTTCCATGGAGCCCACCATTATCACCTTTGGGTGGTTCGTGATGACCCGGTGCCGCATGCCCACATTTGCGGCATATGTGAACGCCTCAGCTTCGCTTGATCGTCCAGGATTGTCGACTGTCACTTCCCATGGAGCCCACCATGATCGCCTCAGGGTGCTTCGTGATGACCCAGTGCCGCAAGCCCACATTTGCGGCATGTGTCTCGCCTCAGCTTCGCTTGACCGTCCAGGATTGTCGACTGTCACTTCCCATGGAGCCCACCATGATCGCCTCAGGGTGGTTCGTGATGACCCAGTGCCGCAAGCCCACGTTTGCGGCGTGCGCCAGCACCGCAGCACCCCACAGCATCAGCAGGTCCAGCGGCGCTGCAGTTGACACGGTACAGACTGGTCAGTCGGCTCGTCAAGATCCAGAGAGCAGGTTGCCCGTGGCCCGGCTCTGAAGCGTGCGCCAGCACCGCAGCGGCCCACAGCATCAGCAGGTCCAGCGGCACTGCAGGGCATAAACCCAGAAGAGTCATGAGTGAAATCTCAGATCAAACGCCATCTGCCGCCGTATGCTGCCGCGTGCCCGCATCCGCTTGTGCGCCAGCGCCTCACGGCATCAGCAGGTCCAGGGGCGCTGCAGTTGACACACCGGTACGTACAAACTGGTCAGTTTGCAGGTTGTGATCCAGCTGGGAGGTAGGTTGCCGCAGGCGAACAATAATCTGTTGTGCGCCAGTGTTGCAGCACCCCACAGCATCAGCGGGTCCGGTGGCTGCTGCACCTCAGATTGTACAGACTGGTCATTCTGCAAGCTGTGGTCTCGAGAGTTAGGCTGCCACATGCGCAAGCTTTGCTGCATGCGCCGGCACTGTGCACAGCACCCTGCAGCACCTATCAGCAGGTCCAGCGGCGCTGAAAAAAAAAAAAAAAAAAAAAAAAAAAACCGGCGACAGTCATGAGTTGGACGTCGAAGTCAGTCAGAGCGTCACAAGCAGGTGACAGATGGCATCTGTCACATGCTGCCACTTCCGGCAAGTTCCATTGTGCGCCAGCGCCGCAACACTCCACAGCAGCAGCAGGTCCAGCGGCGCTGCGGTCGCAAGACTCACATGATTCGAACCTTGGTGTATCAGAAGGCAGCACGGAAGCAGTGAACGGGGTGCCCTTCTAGAGGCCAGTGGCGCGGCGCAAGAAACCAGAGCAAGCTGTGTCCTCACGGAAAATGCCACCAGTGCAAACATCGCCGCCGTGCTCACAACTTTTGATTCAAGCGGCACCACACGGCATCAGGCATGTTCATTATTGACGGCACTGCAACAAGTGGTGCAGTCCGACGTGGGACGCCGAGCACTCTAGAGTCGGCTGAAATTGTCGTTGCTGCGCTTCATCAGCAGATTGTGCGGCGCTGCCCTGTCAGAAAGTGTCAGCAGGCACGATGCTCAGAGACATAGATGCTGCAAAGGGTCATCATGGTCAGGAACAGACCCTCGACTCCTGTGGAGATGAGACATGTGCAACGACAAGGGGACCTTCTACAGGTTCCTTCTTGCTTGCGGAGACCTCATCCGCCGCCGAAGTGTGAGGCTGATGCAGTCCTATATGGATTTCACGCAGACTTTGCAGTCTGATAGCAACAGCAATCCAGCAACTCGTAGGACGGTGCTCACCCCAGGTGCTCTTGAGCGCAGCGCAGATAATGATGCGGCGCATCTCGGTCTGCAGCAGCGCGTCGCCCCGCCTCGTCAAGCTTTTTAGTAGGTTTCCTTCAAGACCCAGGCTTAACAGCTTGGAGCACAGGAGGGCGCACCCCAGATGCTCTTCAGTGCTGAGCAGACCACAGTGCGGCGCATCTCGGTCTGCAGCAGCCCGCCGCCCCGCCAGTACAGCCCGTGGTACATCAGCACGGCGGCGCCGAGACCCGCCACCAGCAGCAGAACTGTGACGATGTACGGCACCTGCAGCCAATGTGGACATGCTCATCGGTTGATGGCACAGTTCCGTCCCGCCACCAGCAGCAGAACTGTGATGATGTACAGCACCTGCAGCCAATGTGGACATGCTCATCGGATGATGGCCCAGTTCCGTCCCGCCACCAGCAGCAGAACTGTGATGATGTACAGCACCTGCAGCCAATGTGAACATGCTCATCGGATGATGGCCCAGTTCCGTCCCGCCAGTACAGCCCGTGGTGCATCAGCACGGCGGCGCCGAGACCCGCCAGCAGCAGCAGAACCGTCACCATGTACGGCACCTGCAGCCGATGCAAGCATGCGTCTTTGAGATGCCAACCTCGCCCTTGCGCGGTCACAGCCGGTGGTGCATCAGCACAGCGGCGCCAAGACTCATTACCGGCAGGACAACCGCCACCATGTACAGCACCTGCAGCCGATGCAAGCATACGTTTTTGGGATGTCGACCTTGCCCTTGCGCGGTCACAGCCGGTGGTGCATCAGCACGGCGGCGCCAAGATTCATTACCGGCAGGACAACCGTCACCATGTACAGCACCTGCAGCCGATGCAAGCATATGTTTTTGGGATGTCGACCTTGCCCTTGCGCGGTCACAGCCCGTGGTGCATCAGCACAGCGGCGCCGAGACTCATCACCGGCAGGACAACCGTCACCGAGTACAGCACCTGCACCCATGAGAGCAATGCGCTTTCACTGACAGTGACCTATCGACCTGCCAGTACAGGTCGTGGTAATTCAGCACGGCAGCGTTGGGACCCGCCACCAGCAGGAGAAATGTGACCACGTGCGGCAGCTGTGGCCAAATGAGCAAATGCATGTTATTGTTGGCATATTTTCGACCTGCCAGTACAGCCCACAGCATGCCGGCACAGCAGCGCAGGGACACGCCGCCAGCAGCAGGACTGTGACCTTTACGGTACCTGCAGGCGAGTGAGAACACACGCTTGTCGTTGAAGGATGGCGCCTGCCACACCATCCCAATTGCCATTCTTGCATGTGGCCATGGCCGCAAAATTTGGATACTCCATGTGATGGTGCATGTGATCGCCGGCGCCAGATCAGCAGGGCGCACCGCGCTTCACCGGCCCCAAACCAAGTAATTGATAAAACCCTGTGTAAAGCACTCACCAGCACCAGCAGCATGCTGTTGCTTTCGGGTTTTGACCGGCTGTGAGGTCGGGGTGGGGGCGGCTTCTGAAGCCGCCATCACATGGACACGGCTGATGACAAGTTCTGAGTATCAGAAGCTCTGTGCACACACCCATGAGTAGCAGCGCACCAGCAGCGGCAGCCTGATCCAGGAACAGGCCGGCAGCGGCCCCAGCGGCAGTTGGCAAACCCGAAACACCAGATCATGCGCTGCCGTCCGCATGAAGACGAGTGCCAGCAGCAGATGCCGTCAGAACCGGATTCTTGCAAGAGGAGCTGCAATGATTCCTGATTCCAAGCAAAAGTGTACCAGGGTGGGCAGCGTGATGTTCCAGGTGCAGGCCGGCAGCGGCGCCGGCAGCCGGTCTCGAGACACCACATCGCCTGCCGTCGACTGCACGAAGCTGAGCGCCAGCAGCGCCGTCATGTGCTGCAGCAGGCCGCGCAGCAGCAGCATGCCGGCTGCAACAACCGCCGGCTTCAGCTGCGGTGGTGTGAAGCAGCAGATACTGTATGTACATGAATGTGTGGTTCCTGTCCCTGGGCCATGTTTGTGTCATGCTGACTCGCCTTCCGAGCGCACACGGAAAGTGCCGATGGCTGGGATGGGCTGGGGTCTGTTGTTTGCTTGGGACCAACATCATGGCAGATATGTTCTGGATGCGTATGCACTGAAGTTTGTGTTCCGCACCTTGTTGACACGCCACAAGTTGACCAGCCTGCAGGAAGCAATTCATATGACCAAGGCAAAAAGCTGGATTGTTGCTTGACTTTCTTTTGAGACCGAGCCACCATGTCCTGCAGGCATGTTGTTGTCATCCGGCAGTTCCAGCATATTTGTTAATCCCCCGCAGCAGCGCACCAGAGCAGGCATCCTGGCAGCACTGCGGCGGCACAGTAGGCGGCGTGCACCCAGAAGCAGGCGGACAGCAGCTTTGCGGCTGCGGCGGCGGCGCCGAGCCGCGGGACAGCCAGCTGCTGCGGCGGCGTCGGCAGCAGTGCCATGGCCGCCCAGCAGGCGTTGAACGCGGCGGCAGCGGCGACCCGGCAGGCGGTGCACCAGCACATCTGCAGTTCAACTCAAGCCATGCGAAAGGCATAAGGACGTGGGATCTTTGATCGCTGACGACTGTGCATACATGCAGATCGTGTGTCACCACTGACAAGGCCGGGCAGTGCCATGCTACTTTGTTGTCTCGTTGCGAGCAGCGCACACCTCGGAACAGGCTTCAGGCTGCCTCGCTGTCAGGGGCGGCCTCCAAGACTCCCTCTTGTCCAACAAAATGAATGCTCACGTCGGCTTGCAGGTCGCCAGTGGTGTACACCAGACGCTGAACTACAGCGGCAAGCAAGCCGAAACTTAGCTGCTGAATCCTCTTTTGGTCAAAATTCAATGAACGAGTCAAGGTGTCACAGCAATCAGCGATGTGCGACAGGGCTGCTGTCAGACAGAAAGCGGCAAAGACACACGAGCTCCGCATGCACGCAGGCGCCGTGTATCCCGCCGATTTGACCTGGTGCGGCTGCTTCCAGCAGCCTGTGCCATGCCCCGCCCTGAACCGGACACCACGACAGGGTCGTCGACACTCCAGCACACGAATGCACACAGCAGCAGCGCGTCCGTGCGCAAGCACTCGCCTATTGCATCTAGTCGCTTCACTCCGTTAGCCTCGCTCGCGGCAGCTGCTGCGTCAGAAACTCACCTGCCAGCGGAGCATGAGTTGTCTGGCCCGCAGAACAGCTGATCGACATGCTGCAGCCCAGCATGACACGATCTACCGGCGGCCAGCCGTCGTGACGACGCTTCACAGTGCATCAAACAGCAGCATGATGCTGCACCGTGTACCCAGCAGAAGCCTTGCTGTTTCGTCCCCTCTACGCCGCGCAGCACGACCATTACCGCCGCGGCACTGCAGCATCAGGTGCTGACGGTCGACGCTTGACTGAAGGCGCACTGTGTGCACGCCATGGCAGCAACAACTGCGAGTAAGCAGGAGTGCACTTGCAGAGCCATAACAGTTCAATGCTGACAACATCTGTTATGCTTGCGCTCTGATGCAGAGCGCGTCGCAAGCGTCGTCAGACGGGCTGTGCTGCATTTCCGGTACGGTACTTTTGATGAACAGACCACATGGGTTCGCACGCTCATGCTGGTTGCCGGCCGCTTCACGCCGATCCTTTCAAGAAGCAACATCGTTCAGATTGATGTCAGATGACTGCTACGCATGTGGGCTGCAAGCCTGTGAATGCGCCAATGTTGGAAGTATTGCAGATGCTGATACCATATACAGTGCTGACGAGCCGATCAGATGGCTGCAGATCTGACCGCAACAGGGCTCTCCATTGCATCCGCGACTGGTGCTTGGGATGGGCACGTGCATATCTCGACTGTGCACATCAGTTCAGTAATGATGCATGCATGCAGGGCAACGGATTGGTCATCTGCGTGCGGCGGTCGGCAGGAGCGGCACATGGCGCTCAACAATATTTTGGTCAAGACGAGGTTCACCTGAGATTGGCAGAAAAGCACATGCCCCCTTGCGCGCATGCAGGGCTCGGAGGTAGCCGTGCAACTCGCCGCTGCGGTGGCCACCGGCCCACATCTGGCACTTGGCTTAGGTTGCGTGGCATTTGTGGTATTGATGATCATGCCTGACAACAAGGCGGTGCGTCCGGCTTGCGTTGTGTGCTTCATGCGTCAAACTCGATGCATCACAGGCGGTGAACTTGCCCTGCCTGGACATTTCTTTGCATCTTGCATAGTCGCAATGTCCGCATGGGCTGCGCCAAGTAATACGGCGTGACCTTCACTCTGCTGCCCCGCGCTGCTTTGCCTATCAATGTGACAGCTGAGAGTGCAGTATTCAAATCGACAGGAGTATGTGCTAATCGGGGCATGTGGTATGACCATGCTCCTCTTAGCAATTGGCTGGTTTCGCATGCTGCTGGTATGCACTTGGAACGGCTGATCATTTGTCACAGATCACACTGGATGTTGTCATGTATTGCCCTCCGCAGTATTTGTGCGCCATGCAATGCAAGTATTGTAGGGTGCAGGCTAGGAGGCTGACGTTGTTTATGCTTTGCAGTGGAGCGTGGTGCACGAAGACGTTGCCGTTTCCTTCATCCTGTTGTATCTACTAGCTGTGCTCGCAGGCATCATCCTTTACGTCAATGGAAAGCAAGACCTCGTGGTGTGCAACCCTTGTTCGTGTACACACACCGTTCTTGCGTTACGTGAGTTGGCAATACATGTCATGCAAAACACAAAATTCTGTTGTTGTGGATCGAAGCGTATCAAAATGGCTGTCATGTGTGCAGAAGGCGATGTTATGGAAGGGGTTTACGGCTGCCGCCATTGCTGGATTTGCATGGATTTGCATGCGATAATACTCTTCATCACGGTCGTCAGCAACAGAAGTGATTATATTCACCGAATTATGGAACCGTGTGCAAGGGGCCTTCGGAGCACATTTGCATGCTATCTGCACGCCATTGCGGAGTGCGAACTGCAAGTTGCAATGTTGAAATTTGATTGCATCTATTCACATCCCTTCTTCCAAAAATGGGACATCTGACAGGCCTGTCAAATATCCTATCGGCAGCAGGACACCTCACCCCGGCACTCCGGCACGAATGACACGCAAAAAGCCTTCAGAGCGCGTTTTGCTTTTCTGTATGCTGGGCTAAGCTCCATCAGTCAGCTTCACAGTCCAGTGGTGGCTATTGCATTCATACTCTTGCATCTGCCTTTGGAGTAGCACAACCCCACAATCTTCATATGGCGCAGAAGGCTTTGGGCTCCAAGGCTCAATCGGCACGAGGCTTCTTGATTGTGCAACATGTTAGGCTCCAAATAGCTTCATCTATTGATCGTCCGATTTGATGCATTGCAGCATCTACATGCATGGCGCCGCTGCTGCTGCTGCTGCTGCTGCTGCTGCTGCTGCTGCTGCTGCTGCTGCTGCTGCTGCTGCTGCTGCTGCCGCTGCCGCTGCCGCTGCTGCCACATGATGGAATTGACGGCAAGCCTTCCCGGGGGGTTCATGCAAACAAGACACCGTCATCAGCGTCGCGAACTATGGTGACAATGCTTTTACACAATGACTCGGTCGAAGTGCTACATCTGCGCTCTAACGTAGGCGAACCTGGGGCATGCCATATGCCATATGCGGCGGCAATCGCACAATGATCATGACCGCACATGGGTGCACCGCACGGCAATTGCACATCAACCTAACAAATGAGATACAGCGGGAAGCAGTCACAAGCACCCCCGTCGTGTTGGCTGTATCGAGCCTGACAAAACAGATGCACACACCTCTTCTTGCTTGGCGGTGCGGCGGCGGTCCATTTGAGCTTCAAAGCCTCTAACAAATTTCATGGGCCAATCCTCCATTGCGTATGCCACTTCCTTCAGGCACAAGGAGACCGTCGCGACGCCTGAGACCACAATCGCCCCCCATACCCACACCTCACCGTCAGCCACCTACAAGCAGCGAGTGGGATCCACACGGTACCACAATAGCGTGCTGCTGCGGGTCACCGCCGTGAGGCAGGCGCAATCGCAGTCAACAGATGTGTTGCAAAGGTGCAAGCCGCGCATGCAGCAGTGAACGCGCTGAAGAGTGAGTTATGCAGCTTCTTCGTGCTGGAGTGCCGAGACGCTGATGACAACATGCTGACGCATGATCAAGACCTACCATACCACCAGCAGCTTTCTGGGCTGGACAGCTGCTCGTTTCACGCAATCTCATGTTTTGCTGATGACTTGGCTCGTTGCAGAAGCTTGCGCGAAATGATCAGCTCGGCAGGCCTCCCCATGTGTCCTCTTTCCGCGACCTTGCCCACTGTCCAAACGTGAGATTTTCAAGACCAGCGCCATCGCTCAGACAAGACCGCACAGTCGCTGACTTTTAATGCTCTGAATCGTATCGTAACGCAACTCACACCACATCAACGTCACAGCACGCACAATCTTGATGAGGAGGCGGGCGGTCACGCTCGTGCGGGCCGGCTTGCGAGCACAACAGGCTGCCTGCGGGCCAGCGGAAGCAGCGGCGGCGGCAGAGGCACTGCAGGCCTCGGCAGGCAGGTCGCAGGCGGGGCGCTTCACGGCGTATCTGCAGGCGCGGCAGCTGCGGCGGCAGCACGGCGGATGGCACAGCGACAACAGGTGCGCGGCACTGACACTGGCTCACTGACTGAGGCTGAGTTTCCATACTGATGTGGTTCTCACATCGACGTGTGGTGCTGTGTGTCACAAGTCCGAAGCCAGGCTGATCTGCAAGTTGTGACGGCGGCATCAGAGGTGACATGAACATCGACAGCACGCAGTGCTGTGGTGTCGTGCTGTCCAATCGCGACCCTTATCGCAAACAGTCCGGAGCAATGACCATCTGCTGCAGACGGCGAGGCAAAGGCGATGCGCAGCATCGTGTTCCCCATGTGATCCACTGCAGTGCTTGGTCAGAACAAGGGCCCATCTATGGGACGCGGGGCGCTGGCATGGTGCCCACAGCGATGACATTGTTGCTGCGCCACAAATGGCGAGCACTCCTTCAGCAGTCCGACGTTGTTCCAGCAACGTACTCGGCCTTAATTCGATGCTGTTGCCAATATCTCTGCAGAGGGACAACACCTCCTGCCGGGCATGAGCGCACATGCGCTCCTGCAATTCAGCGGTCACGTCGTCATCTTTGCCGACGAGTCCACCATCGTGTTTGTGCCTCTGCAGGGGGTACCAGCACCTTCGACCACCAGGCGCGGGCGTGCGCACAGTCACACTGTCCAGTAGCCGGGCTTTGTGTCAAAAACACACACTCAGTCTCATCTTCAGGCTGTTGCTTCTGCAGATGATACCAGCACTTTCGACCGCCGGGCGTGGGCGCATGCTGACGCTGTCCAGCGGCCTGGCGTCGATCCAAAAAACACAGTCGGTCTGATCTTCAAGCTGCTGCTGCTGCAGGGGGGGTACCAGCACTTTCGACCGCCGGGCGTGGGCCGCATGTTCTGACGCAGTTCCACAATCACTTTGCGATCTTTGTCAGGGTTCACCTCGGTTGTCATGCCTGCGCAGGGGGTACCAGCACTTTCGACCGCCGGGCGTGGGCGCGCGTGTTCTGACGCATTTCAGCGGCCAGACGCTGGTCGTCGTCGGCGGCGGGGTCGCCGTGATCTGGTGGTGAGCTCATCTGTGCATCATCCTTGGTCCAACCCTGTTTACCTGAATAGAGACAAATGTCAAAATCCAAACAATCTGCCCCAGCCAGAGGCTAATTGTAACCAGCTGCAAGGGTTTGTCACTCCGTGGTCGGAAGCTGTGCACCACATCAGATTGGCTGCCACCCCAAAACCGACTGGATTCGGCATGAGTCTGCTCTGTTCCCAGCACAGATTATGCAGGCAATCACGATGGCTGGCGCCAAGCCGAAGCTAGCAAAGTTGAGACAGGTTCGTGCGATCTGCATCCACCCCTGGCAGATGTGCTGGCTCGGTCCGCATGCACTAAAACCCTTGCTACCGGTCTTCCCAGCGGAGATGCTATGTATGCACGGGCCAGCACATGCTGCTACTGGCCAATGAGCTCAGGTCCCACGCAAAGAATCTGGCGCTGGCCCTAGATGTCATAGCGCTCAAGTCTGCATCACTGCAGGGCCTTGCGGCAGAAGGTCAAAAGAAATAAAAATAATAATAATAGATTGGCGTCGGCGCACAAAGCTTGCGTGCTCGGAGTGCCCTGATGCGTCTCGGCCTGACATGCTTCAGGCACGCTGCGCACAACGCTCTCCTGTTGGTACGCAGGAGCTCCAGGCAGGAGGTCCCCTACACCCACCGCAAGCACGCGGTGCTGCTGCCCGTCGGCGCGGAGCGCCAAATGGGGGAGGCCACCTTCAAACAGGTGTGCAGCACCAGTGGCGAGGGTCCAAAGGTGTCCAACGCTCGCAAGCAGCTGTCACATTTGTGTTGCGGTCATGGTCAGCGGTTTTGAGGAGGGGGTGGTTTAGCCCTTGGGCCACCCCGCACACAATGTTGTCGGGGTGGCACAGCAGAGGCAGCAATTCAGAACCCACCCTGCGCAGCAATGGCAGCAGCTTCATGCGTGATTTCTGCGGCATGTGTCATGTGTGCAGGTGCTGCAAGATGCGCAGCAGAAGCGGGAGGTGCCGCCCAGAAGCTACCACCCGACGCAGCAGGACTAGCGATTTGGAACACCACCCCATCCATAGTGATATGCAAGTTGTGCTGTGCAGGTGCTACAGGATGCGCAGCAGAAGCGGAAGGTGTTCCCCAAAGGTCACCCTGCGCAGCAGCGCGTCGAGCGCATCGGGCGCCAGATCGCGGCGGCCGCCAGCGATGGCACCGGCGGCGGCTTCCAGAAGCACATGAAGGTGAGAAAGCTGGGCAAGATTGTACAGTTCACTCCGAGTGCTTTTTGCATTGGGCGCCGAATCGCGGCGGCCACCAGCGACGGCACCGGCGGCGGCTTCCAGAAGCACATGAAGGCGAACAACAAAATCGGACGATGTGCTTCGATGTGTTATCAGCAACTTGAATTGGCTGCCCAGTTGCGGTATTCGCCAGCGACGGTCCCGACAGCGGCTTCCAGAAGCACATGAAGGTGAGGAAAATGGACGACATGCTGCAGTTCACTCCGAGTGCAGTTTGCATTTGGCGTCAGACCGCGGCTGCCGCCAGTGACGGCACCGGCGACGGCTTCCAGAAGCACATGAAGGTGAGAAAGTTGGGCAAGACGGTACAGTTCACTCCGAGTGTTTAGTGCATTGGGCGCCAAATTGCGGCGGTCGCCAGCGCTGGCACCAGCGGCAGCTGTCAGAGGCACATGAAGGTGAGGATTGAGTTGAGGCAACATGTCATAAGGTGTTCAGAAGCCTCTGCTCTATCCTGTCGGTTGCGAGGCGGCTGCAGCCGCCAGTAACATCACCGGCGGCGGCATTCACTGTTTCAGGGGCAGTTTTAAGGCGAGCCAATCACCACAGCTGTCAAGATGTATCCGTCTTTGTTCATCATGAACGGCCAGCGTCAGGTCAATGCAGCCACCAGCGAAAGCACCAGCGAATGCATTAGCAGCATGCCGGAAGCGCTTGGCAGTGCGTGCGCTAAGCCCGAAATCCCTTTGCTGCTGTTCAGCGGCTACTTGATGAGCCTTCAAGGTTGTGTGCAGCATAAAATAGTGTGCGACATAACTTCTCTCACATTACTGCATCTGGCGCCACTTTCTTCTCAAGCAGCAGAAATTATGTTTTGGATGCGATGACTGCGAGTACTGAAAACCATCATCGTGCCGAAAGCTCATTCTCTTATTGAAGGTTCAATTTGGCTGCGTAGATGGTCAGGCGCTGCGTCATTGGAAGCGGACGACTCACAGGTTTGGGTTGCATCTGCTATACCTGCTCTGGCCCTGCTGTTCCGGAACCGTCCTGATACCATGTTCGGCTGTTGCTGCACAGGACCTGAAGTGGGAGTACGTGGTGATCAACTCGCCGGAGCTGAATGCCTTTGTGGTGCCGGGCGGCAAGGTGAGGCTGCAGATCATGCCCGCTGTTCTCATGTGTACGGCGATCTCAATTCTAGCACTTCCGCTGCGGCGGCTGCACTGCTGCACAGCTAACACTGTGCGGCAAACCGTCACAGCAGCCGGCATCTTTCACAAATCGTCAGACAAGCTCGCCTTACCTTGACGGTGCCACTGCATATCGGGCCGGCCCAGGCGGTGTATCGAGTTTCACACCCGAAAGCTTTCCAGTGGTGTTGCCTGCCAGACACCAGTGTGATGTGCCGTCTGCTGACCTTGCCCCCAGGTGGTGATGTTTGCCACCGATGCTGCATTTGTGCCGCACCAACGACATCTGGTCTTATCAAGTGCCGATGTTGACAGGACCGCATGTGTGCCTGCTGATCACAGTCCAGCTCAGCCCCTTCCGAATCTGTCCAGGTGGTGGTGTTCGCCCCGATGCTGGAGGTGTGCCGCACCGACGACGAGCTGGCGTCGGTGCTGGCGCACGAAACCGCGCACGTGCTGTCGCGGCATGCGGTGCGCCCCCACCTGACTTCCCAGGAAGCAGAGACAGTGAAGGCTTTCCAGCTGCCGACGACGAGCTGGCGTCGGTGCCGGCGCACGAAACCTCGCACATGCTGTCGAGGCATGCGGTGCGCCCTGCAGCTTCTTGAGACCTTCGGGCAGATCAACGGGCTTCTCATGAATGCTGGCTCTTTATAACCTGCCGGCGCATGAAACCGTGCACGTGCTGTCGCGGCATGCGGTGCACCCTGCATTCAATGAACGATGGACTTTTCATGAATGATGGGGGCCTCTTCATCACCTGCCACACTGGTGACGAGCTGGCATCAGTGCACAATCGTTTGTGCATATGCTGTCATGGCATGCGAGCTGCCCCTGAGCTTGCAGGATCAGTGGGATCGTATTCCCTGTGCGAAAACCCTCTGTTTCCATCATCTGCCGCGCCAGCATTGATGCTGGCGCGAGAAACCACTTCACACACGTCTGATGACTTGGTGTCGATTGTCAGGCTGAGTGCACGACAGAGCGTATCTGGATCGCAGCGTTCCAGCCGCGGTTCTACGCCACGCTGGGCTTTGAACCGCGATCTCCGCTCTGATCAGCTTGCCTACATCGATTTCCTGCCGACTGAGTGGATGCTGTTGTTGATATATAGGCTGAGCGGGGGACGGAGGAAGAGCTGGATCGCGGCGTTCCAGCTGCTGTTCTACGCCTTGCTGGGCTTTGGACCGCGATCTCTGCTCTGATCAGCTTGTCCACATAAAATCCCTGAGTGAACAACCGAAGTGAGCGGCTGCTGTTGCTGATACAGGCTGAGCGGGTGACGGAGCAGAGCTGGATCGCGGCGTCCCGGCTGCTGTTCTACGCCGCGCTGGGCTTTGGGCCGCAAACTCCGCTCCAATCAGCTTCTCCACAGCAGATCCCTGAGTAAACAGCCGAAGTGAGTGGCTGCTGTTGCTGATATACAGGCTGAGCGGGTGACGGAGCAGAGCTGGATCGCGGCGTTCCAGCTGCTGTTCTACGCCGCGCTGGGCTTCGGGCTGCCGTCGGACCTGTTCGCCCTCGCGTTCTCGCTGCCGCATTCCAGGTGATACTTAAAAACTAGAAAATAAAAAAATAAAAAAGAAACAAAGCCCCCTGCATGCCAGGCTCACACGCGGCGTGTCGGCTGCTTCGCATGCTGCGCTGGGCATCGGGCTGCCGTCGAGCCTCTGTTTGCCGTCGCCTCCTCGTCGCCGCACTGCATGCAGCAGTCTGCAATCCCCTGGACGCATCACTCGATTGCGGCGTTCCAGCTGCGGTTCTGCGCCGCACCGGGCTTCGAGCTGCCGTCGGACCTGTTCGCCACGACATTCTCGCTGCTGCACTCGAGACAGGACACAGAGCATCATGCGTGTCACACTCAAAAGCACATGTGCAGGCAGCGTCCCAGCTGTAGTCTCGATATCATGATCGCAGTCGCAGCTGCATGTGTTGGCGCATCTGCCCTGCTGCATCCGATTTGCATCTGCTGGTGGGCTTTAGGGTTTAGGGTTTATTAACTGCACCCACCCGCTGCAGTGATGGAGATTAAATGCGCCCGCAACGCCACAGCATACACAGACGCTCGATGTCACTCGATGCAGGAAGCAGGAGCTGGAAGCCGACCGGGTGGGCATGGACCTGGCGGCGCGCGCCTGCTTTGACCCCGCCGCCGGCAAGCAGGCGAGCTGTTTGCGCTTATCGGACTGAGGGTGTCTGTGAAAGGTCGATGGGCGCCGGCATAGCTCCCACACTACCTCGCACACGCTCTGTAGCTGACTGTCGTGCTCAGCTCGATCAAAGCATCAGTTGTGATCAAAGCGCCCGTTGACCCTTGATGTCAAACAATATAAGGTTTAAGTTTCAGGGGTGGTTGTGATATAAAGGGTTACGGGCGCTATATTCGCGATCGATGCTCTTGTCGAGCTAAGCACCACACTGACGTTACTCCTGATGTGAGCCATCTGTCCACTACGCAGGCGGTTTACATGCTAGGAATGATAAATTACAAAAATAGAATTATAAAGCAAAATAGAATTATAAAGCAACAGGTACACGCCGCCAAGTTTCCCACGCTGCTGCGGATGCACTCTGACCCTGATGATTCATGCTGACGTCCCGGGCGCGTGCCGCCTGTGCAGGTGTTTGGGCGGCTGGGGGCAATGGATCGGCAGGCGGGCGCCGGCAAAATCCCATGCTGCTGCGTATGTCTTAGGATGCAGTCATCCTCCCCTAAACCCTAAACCCTGGACCCTCATCACTGGGATTTTTGCACCTCCGCAGGTGTTCATGCGTCTCGGGGCCATGGAGCAGAAGATGGGCGCCGGCAAGGTCCCGACGCTGCTGCGCACGCGTGATCAGGCATTACAAAAACCTTTGATATTGTGTTTCTGCGGGGTTCACGCGGCAGGTGTTCACGCGATTGGGGGCCATGGAGCAGAAGATGGGCGCCGGCAAGGTCCCGGGGCTGCTGCGCACGCACCCGATGTCGGACGCGCGTGTCAGGGCCATCGAGGCCCACGAGGCCGAGGTGGGAAGAGCAGCAGCCGCGCACTGCCTGTTCGTTTTGATGTCTCTCTCTCCCTCGAGGTGACGCCTGTGTGCATCGACTGCCACGCTCGTGCCGGCAACGCATGCCGCCACCTTGCCAAGCTGGCGCCGGGCATGCCCGTCTGATTGTGAGGCCTGCGCATCTGCCGCCGGGTCCCCTGTTGCTCGCCGACAGCAACTGACTTGAGAGATATCCGGACACTGTCTGGCTGCAGCGCAGTGTGTGGTGAACGATGTCATGTGGTGCTGCTGTACATGCGTGGCAGTGGCAGTGGAAGCTGAGACTGCTGCGTGTGGCAGCCCCTTTTTTGTTGTTTGTTTGTTTGTGTTTTTTTGGCACCTGGCTGAGCCTCTGCACAGGCACAGTTTGTATAAACCGCCAGCCACTGCAGATAGCCGGCCTTTAGAAAAGTAGGGCCTCTAGTTTAGGGCCTCTAGTTTTCAGCTGACGGTCCTGACATTTCCGCGTTGTGCAGGCGCGGCTGTGGTGGGAAAAGTCTGAGTGCGGCGCCCGGCAGCAGCGCTTCTTCAGCGTGTTCTCGCCCCTGGAACCCGGCGCTGCCGCCGCCGCAGCCGGCAAGGGCAACAGATCGACAGCGCGGCCATGAGCGGAAGTTGCGCATTCCAGTGGCCATGCGACTGATGAAATGCTCGATCAGCTGCAGCAGCAGCAGCACGTGCAATTTTTACGCCTCAGCAGCAGCGCTGCTCCAGCGTGTTCTCGCCCCTGGAGCGCAACGCCGGCACCACCGCGGCCGGCGACTGCGGCAGAGCCACGGCGCAGCAATTACCGAAGAATCACTGCGCATCTGGGGTGCCGTCCGACTGCTGGACGAGATTTCTGCGGCAGCAGATGCGACATGACGGCATGGGCAGCAGCGCCTTCCCAGCGTGTTCTCGCCCCCGGAGCTGGCGCCGGCTCCTCCGCAGCTGGCGGACGCAGCAGCTCCACAGCGCAGCAGTGACCGACCGACACTGCGTGTTGTTCGGGTGGCCATCCGGCTGATGGGTGAGGGTGGCTGAGGCAGCAGACGCGACATGATGACCCCGGGCAGCAGCCCTGCTGTGGTGTTCGCTCGCCCCAGGACCGGGGTTGCTTTGAAGACGCCTGATGCTTTGCGACGTCACAGGGGATATAGATATCTTAGTTTAGTTGATAGTCACTAGACCTATATACAGATATTTTAGTTTATTCAATAGTGGCACTGGTATCAGGGCGAGCTGGGTCGGCCCACATGGTCTGGGAGCAAATGATTGCGGCCGGGCCGCGGCGCACTGCTGTGTGCCGATCAAAGCAGGCACCGAGGGGCTGCGACAGCCATAACAAGAGCAGCAGTGCCGCCTCTGCCTGAAGGCAGACTGTGCGCACCTTGTTGCACCACGGTCTTGTACAGTAGCAGCTGATGACAGAGCCGCGTGTGGTGTACATTTGTACCTTGTTGCAGTCGTCAAGCCGACAGCGTACCTGGCTTCCAGTAGCACAACTGTGCGGCGGCACTGTGCGCACAACATGTTGAGCTTCATGTGGCGCTGTCCTGTGCCTCATGTTTGTAGAAGGTCACTCAATATTGGAAGTCATTCATCGACATCTGCATGCCCTTGACCTGCAGCAGTGCCGGACCAGGGGGGGCCAAGATGTTGCAGTGGACTGCTAATGCGGCATCACAGCTTGATCTGAACGGAGCTGCTTTGCATTCGGAATGCCAGACGTGGTGTACAGTGGCGAACAGCAACAGTGCTGAATGGCGCACAGACCGCGCGACCAAGTCGAAATGCCACAGCTGCTGTCTCTGTTCAAAGGCAGTGTTGCGGTGCAATCACCAGTGTCGCCAAACCCTGCTGATGACGCCCGCCAGGCCGCCTCACGCATGCATGCCAGAACTGTGTTCCCGGTGTGTTCAGGCGCTGAAAGCGCTTCCTGGCTGAGCCAAAGTGATCGCCGCGCTGTGCTGCATCAGCATCATCGCTGCCTCCGCATGTCCAGTGCCGGGACCGCAGTCTGCAATGCTCAGGCGCTGCTCCCTGCACACCAGCCAGACCGTGTGGCTGCGCTGCCTCAGCGGCGCGGCCGACTCCAGCTTCACTGGCCCAATTTCCAACTGGACCGCACTACTGCGCTACCTCAGCGGCGCGGCCGACTTCAGCTTCACTGGCCCACTTTCCAACTGGACCGCACGACTGCGCTGCGTCGGCGGCATGCTGCGTCCGCAACATCACTGGCCCGGCCGGTTGGGCAGCACCTCGCCCGTCTTCTTCAGGTACCGCACCTTTACGCCGTCGTCGCCAATCCTGCGGTGGCAGACACACAGGAGCGTCAAGAGAAAGCCTCACACGTGCCCTGGATCTCCGCATTTCTGCACGAAATGCTGTCTTTTTTTTCTTGTTTACATAATACAGGTATTATTGAAATTCACAAGTGAAATGTTGAAACCAGCTGCTGTTGAAGCCAACTGCTGTTGGAGCGAGGGCCAGTCACATGGTTGGTTTTGCGACTCGTGGCATTGCCGCCGACCACCGGGCCCCAGCCGGGCCAGCAGCATAGCAGCATGTCTTCACGTCCCAGACATGGTTGAAGCAGATTCGAGTTGCGGTTTTCTGCACTTGTGGCTGATACGCAAGGCGGGCTGCGTCTTGGCGCAGTGCGGCAGCAACTCGGCAGAGTAACCGAACAATGCTGTCTGGCAAGACATCAAGCAAAAGAAAACCGAGGTGTAATCTTATATGCAGCCAATGCACACGGCGTTCTTCTGCTCGATGATGTGCAGCTTCGTATGAGCGCCAGCAGATCACATGATCCATGCAGAAAGGATCCAACTGCAAACCCTAAACCCAAACTCAAAACATTAAGGCCGATGAATCGGGGAGCTCACTTGTAGCCGATGCGCGAGGCGACCTTCTGCTCGGTGGAGTACAGCATCGCGTTTGAGTGGTGGATCGGCGACTCCCGTTCGCTGATGTTGCCCGGCTCCCCCTCCCGCACCGGCTTGTTGTGCCGCGTCTGCACAATGCAAATGAACCAACAATCGACATGTTATTCTGCTATCCGTCACTTCTGCCTGAAGCTCGCTGACGTTGCCGGGCTCCCTCCAGCACCGGCTTGTTGTGCCACGTCCCGCGCGTCGCAGGACAATCCAATGTGGGTCGCACTCACATGACTGCAGCACATACATTCAGGGCGATGGTGTTGCCTGGGGCCCCCTCCTACACCAACCAGCTTTTTGGAGCAACAGGGAAAAGCCAGTCGCATTGCTGCCACCTCAAGGGGGGCCACAACACGGACTGCGGCTGCAGTTGTGCCAGCCTGTCGTGCTGCATGTGCACATGCACACCGGCCTGAGCACTTCTTTCAGACATCCGCAGCACCTACAGCGCCTGCTGCACATGGCACTGCAGCTGCTGCTGCTGCGACTGCATGCGTGCGACGCTTGCTGCCCTGTGGGCAGCGTTCAAGCTGCAGGGTTTTTGGGGTGCGGCAGAAACGTGGTCCGCGCTCGCGGCTGTGCTGGCGCCTGACGGTCTGGTGCATCGCAGTGCTGCAGACTAAAACCCTAAACCCTAAAGCCAGCCGCCAAGCTGGCCGCTGTGCTGTCTGGCGTGTCCGATTGACGCTGCCGATATTGCGGAAGGCCCAGCAGGCGCCGCAGCCTCTGCTGGCCTGACGCAGCTCGTTTGCGCCCAAGGCTGACGCAGACACACGCTAAGGATCCCGCGTCCATGCACCGCGAGCTCACCTTCAAGTTGACGCCCTCCACGACGATCTGGCTCATCTTCGTGACGACCTGCATGGGCAGCGAGATCCACGTCGTCCCGTGTACTGTTGCAAGCGCACTAAGCCCGCCTCCCAAACACTGCAGCCAGTAGCCGCCAGCAGGTTTCCTGGTTCCCAGGAGTGTGTGTTTTGGTGAGCGCGTTGACACATGCGCTCCATCCTTGACATCTGGGGACTGCACCGTGCACTACTGACGGACACCAATCTCAATCTCAACAGTCCTCTCACCACTATCCATTGTACAGACCTCGCCCTCGACCTCGACCTCGACCTCGTCATGCCGTGGCGTGACTGTCGCCACGTCTAAGAGACTAGGGAATGGCTGCAGTAGGACGGATGGTCTGCAAGTCACAGCGATGTTCCCACCTTTGTGACCTTGCCGACCTTCCCCTTATCATGTCCACTGATGATCTTCACCGTGTCGCCCGTCCGGATGGGCATCGGCAGCCGCACCGGCTTGCCGTTTTTCGTGAGCGGGTAGTGCTCCCACTCCTTGAGCGGACCCTGCATATTGGACATCACGACACTGCTGAAGCAAGCCGCAGACGACGTGCCGCAGCGCTGACACGTGTGCAACATGTTCACTCAGCGTCAACGCCAATACATTGCCGGTGTGGCAGGTGCAAGACCAGGTACTCACGATTTTGGCTGCCTGGGTGACTGTGCTGTAGGTGACCGCCACCTGCGCACAGCAGAACAACATGCGATGAAGAATGCCATCATCAAGCAGCAGCACCTGATCTGACGAACATTTATGGACTTCTTCTCACTATAGTGCTCAGCAGACCACCTGCAGCTCGCTGCCGAACCACAGGCAGCCGTTTGGCATGCTGCCACCAGGTGCCAATGCCCATGGACAGCTGGACTGACAATCCAGGCCACACACCCGGGGCATCGGTCGTAGGCACAGCTGCCGTCCGCTGAAGCTGGCATGCCTGCAGCCCAGTGCGTGCGGCGCCCCGCACGACAGAAGAGCCGCCATGATTTGCACTGGGATTGCTGCACTGGTTGACACCACTGACCACCCTGGCGGCGATTAAACGCGTCTCAGCCGGTTGAAAAGCTCGTTTGGCAGCTCTGCGTAGAATTTGGCTGTCTACAGGGCAGCTGGCTCGCGATCCGGAACAGTTTTGCCCAGCGCCTGCTGCCACCGCACCGCTATCAGACGACAGGGTTTAGTGGGAAAGGCCGCAGGATGCATCAGCAACCACTTCCATGTGTGACTCGAGGGCAGCGATCATCGCCGATGCCCGGAAGGTGTTGAATGCACGATTTGGCTGCGTCTGGGCCTCTAGTTCGATTGCAAACGGGATTCTCACTATCTCTGTGGCCTGCACATATCGCTAGCGTTGAGACCAACGTTTTGGCGGTGCTTCAGATCGTTGAATTAGGGCGCGGAACGAAATAGCAGCAATTGCAGCAATGTTGCGGGGGTCCAGCCTCGCTCGCCTGGCAGGGCTGGGCAGCAGGTTCCTTGAAAATTGCGCCAAAGATGCCGGGCGGGCCATGTCAACATCGTCAACCGACTTGAGTGCAGTGCTGGCCGAGAAGATCCCGGAACAGCAGGCGAGCAACGCAGTGCATCTGCATGCCAGCAGGCGATCACAGACGCATCTGGGGACGTAATGACCCTCCTGTTGACGCGTGAGGCTGCGTGCTGCGCAGCACGATGCATGTGCACCTGTTTAGGTCCGCTGCGGCAGCGGTACGGACTGTGCTCCAAACATCTTGAATCGATCCCGCCACCGCAGGACCGGCTGAAGAAGCTAAGGGCGTCGAAGGGGAAGTCGGAGCTGGGCAAGGTCACCCTGGAGCAGGCCATCGGCGGCATGCGCGGCATCCCGGTGGGTGACAGGCTGTGCGCCACATGTGTTCGGGACCATGACCAGCAGCAGTAAAATACAATGAACATTGTCATTGCATATTCAAAGTGTCCCTGAACTGGCTCAAGTTGTTTGCTGTATGAGGAGGCCATTTTGTTCGCCCTGCCTGAGGTCGATTCAGGCATGGGGGAAGCATCGCCGCCATCTTGCAGCGTTGTCCTGATAGCACAATTGCAGCGAGAATCCTGAGTGGCTTCCCTGCTGCTACAGGGGCTGCTGTGGGAGACGTCGCTGCTGGATGCGGATGAGGGCATCCGCTTCCGCGGGTACAGCATCCCCGAGTTGCAGGTGCCGCCTTAGCACCTGCAACCTGAGAGGCAGAGGGTGAACGCAAAGGAGTGAAGGCAGGTTGGAAATAACAGCTGAGCAGAATATCACAGTATTCTGCAGGATTTTTTAAGAAAATCCTTCTCAGCTGCCAAGTGCATTCACTTCCAGGGTCCCTGGGGCCGCAGATGCGCTTCCTGCATGCATGCATGACGCTGCATGCATGATTGTGGCAATGGCAGTGCTGTGCTCCTTGCCAATGGACATTCCACGCTTGCAATGCTGCACACGAGCCTGGACTGCATGCATCTGCTTCTTGAGACGCTGCACTTGCCTGCGTCTGCATCTGATGCCGCTGCTTTTGCGGGCGTCATTTGTGAAGCACCTGCGCTGCAGTGCCCCCTGCCGATGTGCAGCTGATGCCGGCACCGTTGCATGCGAGGGTTGCATTCGTCTGCGTCTCGAGCCGCTGCGCCTGCATGCACTGCAGGAGAAGCTGCCGGCGGCGAAGGAAGGCGGCGAGCCGCTGCCGGAGGGCCTCATGTGGCTGCTGCTCACCGGCGAGGTGCTCACCCTTTTCTTACCTTTGTCGTGTCCTCCGTGGCCGAGCATACAAGATACTAGACAGTGCTGCCGGAGGGCCTCATGTGGCTGCTGCTCACCGGTGAGGTGCTCGTTGTCGTGGCCCCTTAGGTTTTCCCTTCCCTCCTTCTGCTCCTGCTGACATAGTCAGCTCGATGATGCTGCTCACCGGCGAGAGGTGCACATGGTTTTTCCTACCATGCATGTCCTCCGCAGCTCAGCATGACAGACACCAAGCAGTGCTGCCGGGGGGCCTCATGTGGCTGCTGCTCACCGACGAGGTGCTGACCCTTTTCTCACCCGTATCATGACCTCCGCAGCTAAGCATGACAGAATCGAGACTAAGCATGACAGAATCGAGACTCTGCTGTTGGAGGGCCTCATGTGGCTGTCGCTCACTGGCGAGATGTGTAACTTCGCGGCGTTGGAGCCCTGCTGTTCCTCATAAATGTGCAGTCAGCTCATCACTCCCGGAGGTCCCATGTGGCTGCTGCTCACCGGCGAGGTGCTCACCAATTTCTTACCTTTGTCGTATCCTCCATGGCCGAGCATGAAAGACACTAGACAGCGCTGCCAAGGGCTTCATGTGGCTGCTGCTCACCGGCGAGGTGCCCATCTTCGCGGCCCTTCACTGGTTCTGCTCCCAATGATGTTAGGTCAGCTCATCGCCATATATTGGAGGACCTTGTGTGGCTGCTGCTCATGCAGCACTGACACATGCAGCTGGCCAGCCGCTGCGGCTGCCGCCTCAAGTGCATCGTGTGATGGCAGATTCATGTGGGGATGTTCGATGTGGATTCATCAGCAACAGCACTGCCACTGCTGGCCGGCAGATATGGTCAGCAGTTTGTGGTTGCAGATGCGGTGAATCCACACCGCTTGAAATGAGGGCTATATCTATGCATGGGGTAGCAACCCGTCATGCCTGAAGGCATATGATAGCCTCACCTCTGGCAGCAGATTGAGATAAGACAGCCTGAGATAAAGCATGTAATGGGCGCTGTCTGGGGCAGTATGGGCCTGAGCAGTGCGGCCAGAGCTTCACGAAACTGACATTGTTTGACGTTGCGCACACGCTTGCGACCTTGGAAGCTCTTCTCCAGCTCATATCCCCTGTGATCTGCAGGGTGGAGAGCTCAGCGGTGGGCTGGGGACGCAGGCGTCTTTGCAGCGCACGTGATGAGACGAGGGCCAACGCCGCTACAGTGGACCAATCTGAATGGTCATGTTCCCTTGCGGCAGGTTCCCAGCGGACAGCGGGTCGCAGAACTGTCAGGGGAGCTGTGGGTGCGGGCGTCCCTGCCGGCGCACATGACGAAGACGCCGGCGGCGTTGTTACAGTATGTCAATCTTCGACGGCGGGATTGCCCTGCTGCAGATCCCCAGCGGCCAGCAAGTGGCGGAGCTGTCAGGGGAGCTGCGGTCGCGGGCGTCGCTGCCGGCGCACGTGACGAAGACGCTGGCGGCGCTGCCGCCGGGCACGCACCCCATGACGCAGCTGTCCATTGCCGTGTTGGCGCTGCAGGTGCATTCTCTGTGTCAGAAAGGCTTGTCTCGGTTTTAAAATTTCGAAGGAAAGACGATGGCGGCGCTGCCGCCGGGCACGCGCCTCATGACGCAGCTGTCCATCGCCGGGCTGGCGCTGCGGGTGTCTGTGCAAATGCTGAAACAGAAAAGCTCGTCCCACTTGAGCAGAATGTGAGAAAACAGACAAAAAGCATGGACAGCACTGCCGCCGGGCACGCAACCCATGACGCAGCTGTCCATCGCCGTGCTGGCGCTGCAGGTGCATTCTATATGTCAGAAAGGCTTGTCTCAGTTTTAACAATTCGAAGGAAAGACGCTGGCGGCGCTGCCACCGGGCACGCACCCCATGACGCAGCTGTCCGTTGCCGTGCTGGCGCTGCAGGTGCATTCTCTGCGTCAGAACGGCTTGTCTCAATTTTAAGATTTCGAAGGAAAGACGATGGCGGCGCTGCCGCCGGGCACGCGCCTCATGGCGCAGCTGTCTGTCGCCGTGCAGGCGCTGCGGGTGTCTGTGCATGCTGAAACAGAACAGCTCGTCCCGCTTGAGCAGAATGTGAGAAAACAGACAAAAGGCATGGACGGCACTGCAGCCGGGACGCACCCCATGACGCAGCTGTCCATTGCCGTGCTGGCGCTGCAGGTGCATTTTATGCGTCAGGAAGGCTTGTCTCAGTACCAGACGCCGAATGAAAGCTACTGACAGCTCTGCTGCCCGGCACGCACCCCATTACGCAGGTTTCCGTGCAAGGGCTGGAACGAACAAGTGTGGCCCAATCGTACAGAGACAAATGGACGATGCTAGTTGCGGTGACGCTGGGCATACACCCCATGACGAGCTGCGCATTGCGGTATTAGCATGGCAGGAAGCCAATTGCTCCCAGACTCTGCTTGCATCGGTCTGAGGTGATGCTGGCCGCTGCATTTGGCATGTTCCCTGCATGGACCTCCGGCTCGTTTGGGGGGCCCCTGCGCTTCATCATTGACTGCTGCACTGTGTGTGCTTGCAGCCGAGCAGCGAGTTTGCGGCAGCCTACTCCAAGGGCATCCGTAAGACGGAGTACTGGCGCCCCGTGCTGGAGGACTCGCTCAACCTGATTGCAAAGCTTCCCGGCATCGCTGCACACATTTACAGGTGAATGGCCGGCGCTCTGGACGAGTCATTCCCAATGTAGTTTGAGGGTGTTGCCCAGTGCGCTCAACCTCATCGCAAAGCTGCACTGCATCGCTGCACAGATCTACAGGTGTGCCCGGCCATAGCGGTTGGACCATTTGCTATATAGTGTCAATGCTGGTCTTGATCAGCGCGCTTCTGGCTGTGTTCAGTCTCCATTTGCAACTCCACCCATCCCTGCAAGGCGGCAAGGCAATGCAGCATGCAGTCATGATCCAGATGCCGACCTATCACAGTTGGGACGAGATTGGGAGTGACAACCTTCCCAGCTTTGCAAGTTTGGTGGCTGAGTGCATCCACACTCGGCCGCATGTGGCACCTCCCTGCCTCCTTTCCACGTCTGCCACTGTGTCAATTTCTGAGTTACTCCTGCCTGCAGGTCGACGTACAAGTCAGATGAGGCGCGCCCAGCAGACCCGGCGCTCGACTGGGCGGCCAACCTGTCGCACATGATGGGTGCGCTGCTGTATGATGAGGCACTCTGTCTTGCCTGCGCAGCATGCTGCATCACACCGTCGCAGGTCTTGTTGCCGGCAGCAGGTAAACTGCGCAGCCACAGGCAGGGTTACAGCGTGGCCAGCTGTGTTGGAGCTCACTGTGGCCATCGTGCGCACAGGCTTTGAGGACGAGGGCGCAAAGGAGATGATGCGGCTGTACCAGACCATTCACACCGACCACGAGGTGCGGGGTGGCATGTGCTCAGCTGCCGGCTCAGGCTGCATCAGAAGTGGCCGCGCGCTTGATGTGTGGTTGACAGGTGGCAGTGTCACAGCATGCCTTGGAAACGCTTGCCAGAGCCCATCAGCATTTGTCCATTCAATTTGCGCTGTGACGCATGCTGCTTGTGCAGACTTCATAGATACTTTCCTTATATAAATTTTCGCATGATGTCGGGGTCTGGTGGGCCTCCAGTTTAGCGGCCAACTACTCCTCTTCGACATCGGGTTGCCGCCACTGAAATGACTGCGGACGTCGTTGGATTCGGCACAGGGCGGCAATGTGAGCGCGCACGCGACGCACCTGGTGGGCTCCGCGCTCAGCGACCCGTACTACTCCTTCTCGGCGGGGCTGAACGGACTGGCGGGGCCGCTGCATGGGCTGGCCAATCAGGAGGTGCTGCGCTGGCTCATGGACGTCAAATCAGAGGTGAGCACTACGCTCATTTCGTGGCATGCTTCCGGTGAGCACTCAGAATGAACAATTGTTCGGCTGGCAGGGCTCAGCGGTTTGGCGGGGTTGCTGCATGGACCGGCAATCAGGAGGAGCTGCGCTGGGTCACGTGAGGGCATGTGCCGGAAGATGTGAACCTGCCCTTGCAGCTGGACGAACCAGCACGTACAAGCCTCGCTGTGGCTTTGCAGCAATTGGGTCAGTGTTGTCTTCCAGCCCAGCGGCTGTTACTCGTTGGAGATTGCAGTTGCCCTGCAGCTCGGCAGCTGCATCAATAATGAGGCTGGAACAGCTTCCTGCAGCAAAGGCGCTGTCTAGCGGGAAAGTGGCGTCCAGTCTGAGCATGGGCGCCTGCCACATGTGGTTGCATGACGCGGTGCAGGTGTCTTCCGCAGTCGGGGGACGACCCGAGCAAGGACGATGTGAAGGCGCTCACAGAGAAGGTGCTGCTCAGCGGCAAGGCGGTGCCAGTCTGTGCACGAAAGCCTGCCGCACAGCTTATGTATGTGTGTGCCGCAGCTGAGGGGCGACCCGAGCAAGGAGGACAATAAGGCGTTTGTCAGGGAGAAGACGATGTCCAGCGGCAAGGTGGTATCAGCCGTGTGCACAAAAAGCTATCTCAAGATGGTCGCCTTTGTTCTGCAGCTGGGGGATGACCCGAGCAAGGAGGACGTGAAGGCGGTCACGGAGAAGACGCTGTCCAGCGGCAAGGTGTTGCCAGTCTGAGCATGGAAGCCTTCCGCGACACAGAAACCCGTGTGTTCTGCAGCTCGGTGATGACCCGAGTAAGGAGGACGTGAAGGCGTTCACGGAGAAGACGCTGTCCAGCGGCAAGGTGGTGCCCGGCTTCGGGCACGCTGTGCTGCGCAAAACGGTGCGCTGCGCCTTCTCCATGCCATATATGCCGGTCAGTGTGTGCTGTGACTTCTCAAACACTTGTGCCTCACTTCACTGTGATGCGCACGTATGCCTGCAGACGTGCAGCCAGTCCCTGCCAGGGCGCAGCTCAAACACGCTGTACAACACCAGAAACTTGACAGCGTGTCAGACGCCTGGCAGCACTCATGATGTAAACTTTGAATTACCTGCAGGACCCGCGGTACATGGCGCAGCGGGATTTCGCGCAGAAGCACCTGCCGGACTACCCGCTGTTCAAGCTGGTGTCGCTGTTCTACGAGGTGGTGCCCCCCGTGCTGCAGGCCGGTGGCAAGGTGGGGGACCTGAAACTTGAAAATCGCAAAGCGCTTTCTTCTTGTTTGCTAATAAACACTTTGCAATAAGTTTGTAGCGCAGCAACCTTACACCTTGAGTCCACCTCACACATGCAGCTCACCTGCTTGATGTTACATGGCTCTTGACGGTGTCCTCAGACCAGAAGGTGTTGCTGTCGTCAAGAAGGACTGGGCCCACTGTGGGTGTACATTTAGGGAGTGCTGCTGCATACCTACACCATGGCGCAATGTGCATGTTCGAGAAACATGCATTTGCAGGTGCCTGCAGATATAGAGACTGCAGCCTGGTTGGATGCAGACTCGAGGCTACTGCAGCGGCATGCAACATGACGGTGGCGAGCTGTTCAGAAGACACGAATTTCCGCACGTGATCAGGTGAAGAACCCGTGGCCCAATGTGGACGCGCACTCGGGCGTGCTGCTGCAGTACTACAACATGACGGAGGAGAACTTCTACACGGTGCTGTTTGGCGTGTCGCGCGCCATCGGCGTGCTGTCCCAGGTCTGCAAGCAGTTCTGAGCATTTCCTCGCAATCAGAGGTGGTCCAGAGGAAGCAACTCTCCCCTTTCGAATCCTGTCACTGCCTGCGCCGGGGGCAACACGGCTTCTGTACTGCACTGTCTGACCGGCCGGCGCCTTGAGCATGTTGCTGCAGGTGTCATATGTGCATCTGTTGTTTCCCGTGCTGGGAGATCTCCTTTCACCTTGGGCGAGCTGCTCGGTCTCGCCTCAAGTTATGAGAGTCGTCTCGCCTGTGAACAGGGCGCAACAGAGCTGCTCACGCCAGTCTGCTGTACACTGAGGGCTGTCTTGTGCTGCAGGGTGTCTGGAGCCGTGCGTTGGGCCTGCCCATCGAAAGGTGTGCGAGAAATGCCTTGTGGTGCTCGTGCTCTGGCTATGCTATGCTCTGGGATGTCTTTCGTGGGCTCGAGTGTGTCGCTCTTGGTGCATGTCAGCGCTGTTTTGACCCAGGGCAAATAACACCTCGTGTCTCTCTGTATTCATAGTTCATGCTACCCCTCTGTTCGCAGGCCCAAGAGCATGACGATGGACTGGATCGAACAGAATGTCAAGTGAGGGAGATCGATCAGAGTCCGCCGCTGCCGCTCCAGCTCGCAGCGCATCCTGTGGCGCGACCCACCGCGGTCATGCAGCATACCCGACCGCATCCCGCAGCACATGAAGTTCACCCATCAACAGCAGCAAGCAGACATAGCTGCTGCAGGTCTGCATACATTCTCAGACGTGGCACCATGCTTGTAGTACAGTCTGTGTCAGGATCTTGATCGGCAGCCGAAACGGGTTTCATCATTAGGCATCATGACAACTACAGTTTGTTAGCCGGCAGGCAAGGATGTGCACAACATGCACATGTGTCATCAGTCCTGCAAGACGTGTGTGTGCCTGTGTATCACCTGTAACATATCCACAATTTGAAACTGACTCACGTATTGTTGAGACGTGTTTACAAGCACTGCTGACCATTCACCAGGAAACACAGGCAGCAGGAAGCACATGCTGCTGTTCCTGTTTAAGGGAACTCACTCAACAGCCAGGCACTTGTCGTTTGCAGGCATTAGATGGGCTTGATACGTTCTCGAATACTGACAAGCGCGTAGCACTGGTGCACACATCTTGAACCCAGCGTGCGGCCCTAGACTTGCCCCGGATTTGCTCGTCAGACTTGAAGGCTGCAGCTCATTTTCCTGTGGTAAACAGGCCAAGCATAGCACCTGCAGCTTTCATCAACGTCATCAAAGCCATGGAAGATGCCACGGCGCCAGAGGGCCTGTTTCTGAGCCTGGATGCCCTCATCAAGAAGAACACGCAGGTGCGCGGCAGTGCTGTGTGCACGCCATCCTGCAGCAGCTGACTGCCCCTGGTTGATGCGCTTGTCAACGCCGCCTTCTCATGACCTCCTGGATTGCAGCTCCCCACTGCCGTGCTACGGTGCTACGCGTATCTGATGTTGGGCAATTGATGCGCAGAACCGGCAGCAGCAGGGCGTTAGAGGCGGAGGGGCCCGCGGCCAGCAGCAGCAATCAGGTGAGGCTGCTGCCGCGCCTCATCACGTGGCTTCATCGGAGCAGTTGTTGGCAAGGTGCCACTGCCGACGGGAGCACTGGACAGCCACAGTGTGGCACCGCCACATATGGTGGCGAGCCAGACCCCCCCTGGAGTCTGACCGGTGAGAGCAGCTGAGATGCGGGTCTCGTATCATCAGGGCTGAAAATTTTGTGCATGTGCGTATCGACACAGGAGGCAGGGGCAGCTTCGGCAGGCAGCGGCCCGGCCTGGCGGTCAGCGGCGGCGGGATCTCAAAGGGCGGCCGCGGCGGCGGCCGCTTCCAGCGCGGCGGCTTCCAGCAACAGCAACAGCAGCAGCATCAGCAGCAGCACGCCCAACATCAGCAGCAGCAGAGGCAGAAGAACCCGTTCGCCTACCGCAGGGTGAGCGCGCAGCCTGTCTCTGCCATTGCAGGCAATCAGGTGCCGCAGTCGGCATACCATGCTTGGAAGCTCTGCAGCTTACGGCAGGGTATGGGAGCTTTGCAGCTCTCTGCTCCGCAGGATGGCAGTGCATTCCGCTGAGTGGAGATATTATTGAATGTATTGATATATTGTGCAAAGCAGACATAGCCCTTTGCAGCCGAATGCCAGTGGACAGCATGAAGTTTGAAACAGCACACTGCCGGCACACCAAAGTTGACTCCATTGTACGTGGCTGCAGTATCAGCAGTGCTTCATGGACGAGGAGACGGGCGACGTGCTCGTGATGTTCCACAAAACCGCCATCGTGAGGGTGAGGTGGTGCCTCTGCCGGGCGCGCCTTGCTGCCCTGCGGTTGAGGCGGTTGCGCACGCTGTTGCCTGCCTGCAGCACACAAGCCGACTGTGGAACGGCAGACAACTGGGGATACCACAGCTGTGGATGAACGAGTTTCAGCACAAGCATCACGTATGTTTCGAGCACATTTGCGAGCACAGACCTGAGTAAGTTTCATGCACCGCCCTTGCAGATCAACCCGCAGGGCGACGTGACCCTGAACTCGGGCGGCTTCCACACGGTGCGCTTCCATCACATCCCAGTCTCTGCGGGTACTGTGCCAAGCATGCACACCACGGTTCTCGCCCTGTCATGGACGGCAAGCCCCTCAACTCAGGGTTTCCGTTTGGCACCACAACACCATGGAGGAGATTGCTGACGCCAATGCATTGCATTCCGGCGCTGCGGATTTCTGCAAACCCCGGTGCTCCTCACACCCACAGGACACGACGCTGAAGTCCTTCAACGACGTGCTGCCGCCGATCGGCGTCAAGGTGTCCGCGCCGGAGGCGGGTCACCCGGCGGACAGCCAGTGGCTGGTGTCGGACGGCCGCTCGCTGTTCCGCTTCACTGACGGCATGGTGAGGTCCCTGCCCATGAGCTGGTCATGCCTGCCTTCAGCATACCTCTTTTATTAGTGTCTGAGACGCATCACCCGGCGGACAGCCAGTGGCTGGTGTCGGACGGCCTCTCGCTGTTCCGCTTCACTGACGGCATGGTGAGGTCCCTGCCCATGAGCTGGTCATGCCTGCCTTCAGCATCCCTTTTTCATTAGTGTCTGAGATGCATCACCCGGCGGACAGCCAGTGGCTGGTGTCGGACGGCCGCTCGCTGTTCCGCTTCACTGACGGCATGGTGAGGTCCCTGCCCATGAGCTGGTCATGCCTGCCTACAGCATACCTCTTTTGTTAGTGTCTGAGACGCATCACCCGGCGGACAGCCAGTGGCTTGTGTCGGACGGCCGCTCGCTGTTCCGCTTCACTGACGGCATGGTGAGGCAAGCCTATTGGGCGCCCCATGTGGCACCATGTTTCAGGCTCCAAGCCCACGTCAGGTCGCCCACCTGATGGCTAGGGACTGGTGATGGATGGTCGCAACCGTTTCAATTTCACTGACGGCGCGGAGGGTTGAATCTTCTGCAACCGCCAGCCGTTGCGCCGGGATTTGTGCGGAGGCCTGACAATACTTTCAAAGCGCCTGAAGCCCATGTTAGGCCCGTGCTGGTGGTGGAGGGGTGGATGTCCAACAGGAACTCAGTCGTGATGTACAGTCTCGAAGCGGGTGTGAGTCTCAACGGGGCCGCAGCATGCAGCAAGGGGGGCGCCAGTGCTGCAGAGATCGACACAGCACTGCACACAACCTCGTCGCTAGTTCCTGATGGAACCCCTCCATATTCATGGACGCTGATCTCGAAGGTCCCGCAGCATGCAGCGAGGGGGCCGTTGGTGCTGCAGAGGCTGAGAATTCTGGAAAGCCTCCAAGTAGTGTCGAGACACCTCAATATTTTCGATGCAGACGCTACTCTCAAAGGGTGCGCAGCATGCAGCGAGGGGGCTGGTGGTGCTGCAGGGGTGACATTTCCGGAGGACCTCAAGTACAATATAACGCCACAACACTTTCAACGCAAACGCCGATCTCGAAGGGCCCGCAGCATGCAGCGAGGGGACCACTGGTGCTGCAAGGATTGACACTGCATTGCAGACGACACCGTCCCTAGTGCTATTGAAGTGCTAATGGATTTCTACCATGATTATGCAGACGCTCATCTCGAAGGGCCCGCAGCACGCAGCGAGGGGGCCGCTGGTGCTACAGGGCTTCAACAACCCGGACGCGGCCGTCGCCAGCGCCGCCTCCAATGCTGCAGGTGCAGAACGTGGTCACGATCTCGTGCCCACGACCTTGTCACACAGAAACAGGCTGCCTGATCATGATCATACGCCGGTGCCACAGCCACGCCCTGACACTGCAGCATGTATGCCAGGGCCCATGTGTTGCTGTGCTCGGCGCACATTGCTGGCAGTGCAGCGTCAGCCCATCCTGTGGCGGCCCAGAGAGCTGCAGATGGTGCTTGAACATCGATGGGCATGTCGCATGTGCAGCTGTGGCGGCGAGCATCTTGTTAGGAAATGCGCCAGCATTCCTGCTGCAGCTAGGCAGCCGTTTCGCCTTGCCTCAGCGCTTTCTGTGTGCCTTCAATCATCAACTTGAATGCCTATGTTGCACTGCAGCTGCTGCAGTGGGCAGCCTGCCGAAGAATGCTCCGGGAGTGCCATTGGAGCTGGGCAGCCTATGAGTCCTGCCTCCGTGGCTTCCTGTGTGCTGCAACTCACCCCACATCTGTGCCCATGTCGCTGCAGCCGCTGCAGTGGGCATCCTGCCGAAGAACGCACCAGGGGTGCCGCTGGAGCTGGGCAACCCGAAACGCAGCTGGACCCGCAACAGCGGTGGCGGCGGCGGCGGCGGCTTTGGCGGCTTCAGCAGCAGCGCCCGTGGCATCGAGAATGGCGGCGGCATCGGTGGCGGCGGCAATGGCGGTGGAATCTCGGGCGGCCGCGCCGGCCGCTTTGCAGGTGGCTGCTGGTCTCACACCGCACATTCCTCCGCACTGGTCGTCCACCTTGCGACGGATCACTCGAGCTGAGTTTGAAAAATGTTTGCTCCACAGCGAAGCGGACATGTGAGCAGGGCCGGTGGTATGCAGGTCGCCTCAGATAAACCGTCCCGTCCCTTTCACAGACCTCCGCCAACGCGACTGCTTCAAACAGTCTGAGATGTTTGGCACTGTTGCTGTCGCTGACCAACTGGTTGCTGCCCAAACCAGCCACGGCCACGGCAGAGGGTTTGGCAGCAGCGGGGTTTGTCACGGCAGCATCAATTCAGCCCACGGACTGCTGCCAGTGCAACCACGAGTGAAGATTTTGTGGGTCTCCGAGTCCGCACTACCTGACTGCCCGCTGCTGCGCAGGCGGCGCCGGGCGCGGCTATGGCAGAAGGTTTGGCGGCGGCAGAGGGTTTGGCGGCGGCCGGGGCCCGCAGCAGCATCAGCCACAACAGCAGCAGCAGCAGCAGTGGCAGGACATGGAGTACGAGGAGGAGCAGCAGTACGATGAGCCGCGGTACGACGAGCAGTCGTACTACGAGGAGGTGGGTGCTTGTCTCCCCCGTCAGATTTGGATGCGTCCGCCGAAGCAGTGTAGACTTAAGCAGCAGCAGTGGCAGGTAGTTGATTTTAGATTGAAAGAGGCAGTTCGCGAGCCCTGGTGTGATGAGCAGCCGTACTATGAGGAGGTGGGGGCTTGTCTCGTGTGAACAGAGGATGTTTGCTCTGGATTGCTGAACGAAGTGTGACCAGCTGTTCTTGAAGCTGCACAACGGTAGTGGCATGCTGACGATTCTCTTCATTCATCAAGATATTCGATCTGCGTACAAATTCCATTGCATGTCCCTTCTGACCCACTGATCGATCGTCTTGTTGTTGCAGCCGGGAACCCTGTACGGCAGCGGTGGCACGCGTGCGGACTGCCACGATGCTGCAAACATGAGTACAGTGATCCACAGCTTGAAGCCGAGTGCTGACTGTCTGGTGAGTTGTCTCTGCAGCCGGAGCAGCTGTACAGCAGCGGCGGCATGTGCGCGGGCGGGTGCGACCCCGAGGACTTGCATAAGGAGAAACACGCATTGAACACAATTCGTGAGCTGGTTAAATGAGCTGACTGTCTCTTTGATGCAGCCAGAGCAGCTGTGCGGCAGCGGCGGCATGCGCGCGGATGACAGTAAACTTACAAATTACTACACAAGAACCATCGCGAACAAATTTTTCCTGAATGGTTCTGCCGATCACCTGTTGATGCAGCCGGAGCCGCTGCACGGCAGCGGCGGCATGCGCGCGAACGGGCACGACCCCGAGGATCCACACAAGCTTGATCATGATGCGCAGTCAACAATCCCTGCCTGAACGTTGGTTCCAGTGTTGCAGCCCCTGTACGGCAGCGGCGGCATGCGCGCGGACGGGTACGACCCAGAGGACCTGCCCGGGGACGTGCGGGGCGACGACGGCCGCACACGCTCGCGGCTGCGGGCCCAGGGCCGCCTCTGAAGTAGGGTTTAGGGTTTAGGGTCTATATATGGGTCTCGCTGGAAAGAATAGATGGTGGACAGCCACGGCATGCCGAGGATGCTGGTGCACATGGCGCCGCAGCCGGCGCTGCACTTTGGGTCAAGCGGTGTGGCAGCAGGGTTTGGCCATGGCTGCGGGCGAGGGTCGTTCCAAACACGCCGGTGCAGCTCAGCAGCTCGTGTCGCGGACAGGCGCGGCACGCCGAGAACGGCGGCTCGCAGTCCCGCAGCCGGCATCGCAGCTTGGAACAAGCAGGGTGGCAGCAGGGACTGGGCAGGATTGTGGGCACAGGGCCGGCTTGGGAGGCGGCTGTGCATGGCGGGGTGGTCGTGGCGGCAGTGGCAAAGGGTTTGCCGCAAACTGCCCTGCAGCCAGCAAGCTTGTGCCTGTGCCGCGGGCGCTGCAGGTCAGCAGCCGCCCTCCGAGGATGATGCACAGGATGTCGCGACACCGACAGCCGCACCTGGGGCGGGGCTGTGGCAATGGTGGCAGAGGCTGCAGCTGTGGCAGAGCCGGCATATGGCGAGCAAGGCAGACCCTGTACATACGACAGCAGCAGCAGTGACAGCGGCGGCCTTGGCGCCCCTGGTGCCTGCCCAGCTGTGGACACGATAACCACAGCATGCACTGTGGCCAGCGTGGCTGCTGGATGTGGCAAATAGAAGTGACAGCTGGACCCGGGTGGCATCATGACATGGAGCAGACTGTGAATGCCAGCTGTGGTGCAATTGCTCTTGCAGCAGCTTCGCCATACGATTGCATGCTGATGGAAAGCTTCTTGACTGCTGTAACAACCTGCGTGTGCCTTTCGTGATGAGAACAAGATGGCCGAGCGACTGTGAACATAGCTTACAGTCCACCATTACAACTCAACGTGCGCCAATTTCTGATTTTCACCAACATACAGCCAGCTGAGATCCAGGTGCTGCTTCGTGCACATGCTTACATACCAAAACCTCAGCAGACCATGGCAGGCTGCGTCGAGGAGCACTGCCAGATGGCGGTGGCGCAAATCTGGATCCCGCCAAACCCTGCTCTGCTTGACCTTGACTGCAGGGCGACATGCTCGCCGCCGTGAACGTCTCCAGGTTTTGGTGACGTCAGCGTGCACGAAAACACCCTCAGCCCGCAGATGCGGCTGCCGAGGTTGCTGCGGTTGCACCTGAGCAGCGGCACGCAGTGCGTCGTGCGGCAGGCGGTGCCCGACTCGATTGCGACAGATGCATGCACACAGGACCAATGCCAGGTTGCAGAAGTGCACCCACAGAGTCTTACAGGTCGTCGTGTATGTACACAGCAGCGAGCAATGCTTGCCTGCAGGGATCGGGGGCGATAAAAAAAACCTGCACCAATCAGATGACCACAGGAACGGCAGCGTGTGTTGCATGCAGGGCCGGCAGTGCACCGAGCACATGCAAGCAAGCAAACGACGCAGAAGGGGAGCACACATGTGTGGCTACAACGTGCCATGTGATATCAGCGTATACACTGCCTCAACAGGTGAAGAAGTAAGTGGTTGTGCACCGCAGCGGGCCTGGCAGCCGTTCTGCAGGGGCGTGAACAGGCGCGTGGGGTCGGCGGTGCCATTAGTCATCTGCGTCGCGATGATCTGCTGCACGCCCTGCGCGGTGGGGCTGCCGCCCAGCAGCGTTGCAGGCGGGTCATAGTAGAAGACTGCAGCGCATGCGCATGCGCAAGAGCACATTACCGTCACAGTTTCATCGCGTTGCAGCGTTCCCCAGGTTCAAATCGATGGTTTTGTTACATGCGCCCCTCTGGGATCCTATCGTATCATGGGCATACTGCAGCATGACTTTCGTGCGGAGGTGGTGACAGGCTGAGAACAACGAATGGTTTGCGACAGAGCTCGGAGCTTGGATGTGGGCACGCTCACATGTGCCAGGTGTTGCAGAGTTGATGATGGATGACACGACGGTCTGCGGCAGCAAAACATGGCAATCGGCGGCCATTTGATCATGGTCAGGCAAACCCGCAACCATGTACGTATGGACAGTAGTGTGGACATATAGATAGCCTGAGGCGCCTTGCACACCTGCTAACACAGGCTGTTCCAATAAAAGTGCACGACCCTGCGTACAAAGACGGATGCGTAAGCCATTGCGTCCTCACAACTCGCTTGCATGGCTACCTGTTGGTGGCCATGCGCGAGATGACAACCTTTTGCGAGTCTTTGCAACAGAAGCGGCTGTATACACGACTTTTGGTCATGGTCAGCATGCAAATGAGAGGCAGAGTGGGCCACACCGCAGTGCTGCAGGTGCATGCAAACCCTAAATAATAGTGTAACTGGCGGGTGGCGCTCACCCCACAGGAATCGCAAAGGTATCTAGAGGAGCAAGCTGCTGGTGAAGAAGATTGCCATTCAGGAAGACGAACAGGTCCTGCACAAAAGAACGACTGACACTGGACAGGGGCAGCTCTTATCACCAGGCTGTGCATGCAAACAGCACACATGCTGTCACGTGCATTGCAGTGGCACCGGCAACTTGATGACGACGTCTTGGCATGACCCTCTCTTGCTGTGCAGCCCCGCCATATGCCCTGAATTTTGCAAGCTCTACGTTGTGCAGGCACAACTTTACACGGCTCACCATCAGCCCCTCTTCTCCCACCATGACTTCTGTGCCGTTGGGCTGCAGCAATGATAATCACGTGGTCAGTCATCATCAGCTGCTTAGCCCGGGACACAACGGGGCATGCCAATGATCTGCACTGGTCGGCATGCCAGTGTGAGCAATCCGGCATGCCAATTACGTCACGATGCAGGTAGAGCTCTCGGGGGCGCGCACATGGATGTGGGTTGTGAAGGAGGTGCAGGGGTCCAGTGAGAAGATGACTTGCACCAGGTTCGCCGCTGCACAGCCACACATGTGCATTTCTGGCACTTATCACACGCCCTGGCTGTCACCGCAGTGAAGGGCTGCTCGCCGCCGCACAGCATTGACACGTCATCGGGCAGCCTCGCTCAGAGTGTCAACGCACCCTTTCACACGCCCAGCAGCAGAAACGAGTTCGGAGGTAGCAACACAGGTGCAGCCGCTGCAATGCATTATTACTGGAGCATCCAAGCCAAGGCAGCAGCTGGCAAGCCCCTTTTCAGGCCGGCTGTGGGGTTGGCCAGAGCTTCATCTGTTGTGGTGGTGTTTGGTGGGGGCAGGAACGCGAGGTCTGCTTGTGACAGGCTGAAGAAGCCGTCCCCATCGCCGGGGACCGCCTGAGCAGCAGCTCCTGTCACTGCTGCCTATAAAGCCGCCGCGAGGGCCAGCACTGTGAAAGGTCGAGCTTTGGACGGTGAGCAAGCCATACTTGGTGCCCCTCGTCTCAGCATTGCAGTTGCAGATGTGCTAGTTGAACGTGCAAGGAGGATCTGCAGGGACTAAGGGCTAGCTACAGCTGACCATGATTACAAATGCGTGAGCCACACGGTTGGCAGCTGAAATAAAAGCATTATGATGCAATACCATAATGACATAAGAAATGCTATTTGCTTCCCATCGCGCTCATCCGTTTGAGGCAACCCAGAATCTTTCTGTGGCCTGGCCTGGGGGTCTTTGCATGTATGCATGGCTGGAAAGTCCCATTAGTGAGAATCATCACAAGGTGGTGGGCTGCCGAAGGTGGCGATGTGATCGCCTTCGTTATGTCGATGAACATGTCCTGCTGGCTTGCGTTGCTTGCAACTCCATTGCTTGCTCTGACTACTCTGACCATAAAGCTGGAAGTCTCAAGATATCAACACAGGCGGTTTCAAGCATGCAGTACGCGTCGATCAATGAACAAGCCAACATAAACGCTTCAACAAGCACATAGGGTGCCATCCGAGATTTGTGCCTGGCCCCCAGGACCATTAGTGCGGTGTCCGCCGTCAGCGTCAGTTGATGATATTGCGGCCGCTGTTCGCATGCTAGTCGCCGGCAGCAACGTTGCTCTAGGCCTGGAATTCAGGCCCTCAGCAGCCTCAGTGAGCTGTGCGGAGCCGCCGGCCTCCTACATGCAGAAATGATCGGATCACACCACCACATAGAAGGCGGCCCACAGGCGACGTCCTTCTTCAGCAAAGAGGGATGATAACCCCCCAATCAAGAGCCTAATCCAATTTTGCAACGACCTGCATGGACATCAAAGGGCGGGATTGGGGTGCTGCACAAACGGCATGCAGCGGCTAATGCGCCCCCTTCAGCATTGAACTCACGGCAGTCGGATCTGCTGGGACACCATGTATGGTGCTCAAAGGTGACCTGAAGAGACTCATGCTGGTGCTGATCTGAGTGAAAGTCGAGAGTAAATAATGAAAGTTACTATTATTGTGGCATCAAGACCTGCCGCACCAGCAGATGTGCCCGCAGCGGGGTCGGCGCTCGCGCCGCCCATGGGACCGGGCGCAGTCGCCGAGGGCAGACCTGCACAAGGAAATGAAAAAGGATGGACGATCACCAAACCCAGCACTGGGTGAACACCCGACCGACATGATCCCCGCAGCTCCACAAGGTGCCTGCCAACCTGCCGAAACAGGTGCTTGCCGAGATGTGCCGTCGGAGCGCTCCATGATGCTAGCATCAGGCTGAATTTCAGCATGCACACCAGCCTCGGCACCAACCGCTGAGCACAATCCAACCATCCGCTGGTGGCCCGCACATGAACCGCCTGCAGCGCCCCTGACCCTGCGCACTCACCGCAGCGGGCCTGGCAGCCATCTTGCAGGGGCGTGAACAGGCGCGTGGGGTCGGCGGTGCCGTTGGTCATCTGCGTCGCGATAATCTGCTGCACATCCTGCGCGGTCGGCGTGCCGCCGAGCAGCGCTGGCGTGGCGTCATAGTAGAAGAACCTGTCGTTCATTCACACACTGGAGTGGAGGCATGTACGCCCAAGCATGCACACGTGACATTCTGCTTCCGAGGGGTCCTTGTCTACGCTGCTGTGGACATCCCACAAGCTTGTGACAGTAGGTCAGAGGGCGGATTCTCACGTGCCCGGCGTTGCAGAGTTTAGACTGGCCTGGGTGACCGTCTGCAAGGACGCACATGAGAGAACTGTGTTTGCAACGGTATTGCACCAACAGGACACCCGCCAGCGGCATCACACATGCAAGGCAGCAGCGCCTCAGGTTTGCAGATCGCTGCACGGGTCGGACTGAGGTCATGTTGCACGCCTACCTGTGTACAGCCAGAATTATAGTAGAAATGCACGACATCTGCAATTGCATGTTGAGGCATGCGTCAGCTCACAGTGTGGCACGTGCATGCAGTGATCGGTTCTGGGCAAGCCAAGAGAGATGTTGACCGGAGCTGGCCCGGAACTGCACATGATTCGACCTGAGAGTTCCGACAGTAGTGTGATGCAACGTGCAGCACCTTGCGGGATGGTCATCGTGGTGAGCTCCCGCAGCTGCTGGTTCAGCAGCCGGCCGTTGAGGAACACGAACAGGTCCTGCGGCACATCAGCCAGCGCTCGCTCATGCTCCCATTCGGTATGGTCAACTTGCAGCTCAGCGATAGACGCCATCATGCTTCTTTGATGGCGCTTCTGATGTTGATTGTAAGCATACTAAGATGCGCCAAAACATGCGCACCAGCTGGCCCTGAATGCCGGTCATGACCTCTGTGCCATTTGGCTGCACAATCCGTGAACATGACGTCGTATATCAGTTGCGCTGTCTTGCAAGCAATCAGGTCGCAGGATAGCAAGAGGGAATTGGTTCATGTATGCAGCAGCTCAGTGGGCATGCGGCGGCGGCGCATCCTTGCCGCCTGACATGCCGTGCTCACATGGATGTGGGTCGTGAAGAAGGTGCACGGGGGCAGCGAGAAGATGACCTGGGCCAGGTGTGCCGCTGCACATTCAGGAACACAAGGCCAATTCGACCTCAAAGGCCGGGGACATATCGAACATGGCGGCGGCAACCGTCAGAATGGAGTGATGCTGCTTTCGAGATGCCCCCCTATACTGTGCCCCTGCACTTACTATCGATGGTGGTTTCGCCGTTGATTCGATGATGAACCCTAATCAGCCTGAGTGACGCTGGAGGTGTAAACTTCTCTCTCTATGCGGAAGCCTTACATATCACATGGCCCAGTCGGAGCACAACACTTTCCCCCAGGCACAATGTGCTGCGCAACGAGCATGCAGCAGGTTGAACATCTCTGAGGACATGTCTGTGGCGAATGGCAGTGGTTGGGATACAGCAGAGGCGTTCAGAGAGCTTGAACTAGGTCTCAAACTGCCCAGGGGCAGACACCCACAGACGCACTCTTCAGGCCGTCGCTGGTGTCGCCGGTCGCTCCAGCGACGCTCGTGACGTTTGCGGGTGGCACGAACACTAGCTGAGACTGGTTGAAGTCCTGGAACGCGAGGCCGTTGGACGGTTGGGCCTGAGCTGCAGCGCCAGAGACTGCCGCCAGTAAAACCGCCGCAACAAGACACACGTTGTTCGCCATTGAGCTCAGCCAACTCCTGCAGATATGGGTGCCTGCAACCAGCTGAAACTTCAAAGCGCTGTACGAGAAATCTGGACCTTGAACGATCAAGGCTGCTCCTCGTTGGAGGTCTGCAGAATTGACCAATCCAAGAATATCCTGGGCAATCGATGGGCAACACGACATTTGGCAATTGTCCTGGTTGGAGCGGAGCTTCTCGAGATGCAACGCGCTATAGATAGCGAGACGTTACGTGTAGAAGTCTTTGAGATAGGCCGCCATGGCATTGCCGTATTCGATGTTGTGCGTCGCACCGCCGACGGCGGCATGCATGCATGCCATTGATGAGTTTGCTAGCGGCCGGAGGAAGTGAGCGTGGCAGGAGCTGGCCTCTGCAGGTCGTCAGTAGGAGGGTTCTGCATGAGGAGTTCGAGGCCCACTGGAGCAGCAGCTCGAGCATCATCATGTTGCCGGCAGATCAGTATGTCAATAAGCTTCAACTACTAATACCTGTGAAACATTGCAATGATGACGCAGCGGTCAAACAGCACGTTCATGACGGCGGCATGCATGTTGAAAGCGTGGCAACAGGAAACTGGCAGCCACTGAAATGCGGTGCGCAGCTCCAACATCAGGTGAGCGAGGCGCTCGAAAGTGCAGCAGTAATGTAGGTGATATTCTCACTTGTCAGCTCTCGATAGCAGCTCCGGTCTGGGCTGTACTCATGCCGTGCAGCGTCTAGTACCTCCCTGTCCTGCAGCAGATTGGTGCTGGGGTTGGCGCTAGTCACATGAAGAGTAAATGCCATCGGCAAAGCAGAGTCCGCTCCACAGGTGCACGCACAGCACAAGTTGCTGACACCACAGACAAAACAAATGAGATCCTGTGCTGAGACATCACATAGGAGCGTCTGACCTGGACCTGCATCCACCACTGGCGCATTGCGCTCTGCAGTCATTCACAATGCCTTGTTGGTAGGCACCAAACTGCAGTATGTTGCAGCAGGGCATGCACCTGGTGCAGCACACAGCAGCGCAACGGCATCACGCATGATACTCGCCGACAACGGGTGGCGGTGCTCTTCAATGTTCCTGGCTTAAAACCAAATCACTGATATTCCCAACGAATTATGCTAGCAAAGGATGTAGTGCACCACAGAGTGCCCCACACAAAACACTTCCCTACATTGCCGCTGCAAGGTTTTCCATGCAATCACATTATCGGCCATCGGCAACTCTTGCTGCAGGGTTGCTACTTTCAAAGATGAGTTGGAAGTGAATGCAGTGTGGACTACGACGATCGTTCAAGCAGAATAATTAAGAAGTGGTGATGGAACAAGTGCTGAAGATTTCTGCAATTCCGCAACTGGTAGAAGCCACAGATCGAAGTGTGAACCTTTCTGGACACAGCGATTCTCAACTGGTAATGTTGGTTTGGACTATGCACACACTTCTCCGGTTGGTCTTACAAACGACATATGCACATACAACGATACAACGAACCGGCGACGCAGCGCCACCTTCAACCAGATACCTAAACTATACCCCAAGCAGAATCATCCCCCATCATGAACTGTCTCGTGATATAATTGCAACCAGTCAGCAATGTTGCAGATCAACAAACTTAAAAGCATGTCATATGTTTGCCAAGTTTCTGTAAGGTCTGACAATCGATTGGACAAACACATCCATGATATGATACCTAGTTCCCAAGCTTATGTTGATGCGTGGAGGAGACGGCGGCCTGCAACATAGCAAAAATATGCTCACTGTGTTGAAATACATGTTGCTGACGGTTGGGAGTGAGTCGGCTCACTCTTGTGTGTTGATTCGCAAGTCGCCCATCTACAGAGAACGCATTGATCGACAAGGCTGTGAAACTGTATGCGAGGTGACATGATGCCTCCGCTCACCGGCAGCGGCACCGCCATTCGCTGCTGCAAGCGCAGCTGCATGGAGCACATTGGACCGTATTTAACATATACATAGACAGTCATCTATCATATTTATAGACAGCTTGTTGACAGGTCAGATGCCCATGCCTCTCTGGCCGTTCTGGCTCAACATGATGTTAGGCCACACATGTGCCATACATAAGGCATTAGAGGACAGCTTCTAACACATGGCGGATGGCACACCGCAGCGGGCCTGGCAGCCGTTCCGCAGGGGCGTGAACAGGCGCGTGGGGTCGACGGTGCCGTTGGTCATCTCAGACATGATCAGGCCCTCCGCATCCGCTGCCGTGATGTTGCCGTCCAGCAGCGACGGCGGGACGGTGTAGTACAAGAACAGGCCCGGCGTGAAGGAGTTGAGGGTCGCAATAGACATCGTCTGTCAGGACATATGGACCCACACGGTGACAAATCTACTTAAAATTGCAGTAATGTATGCTACAAACTACATTGCACTCTGGGGCTCCTAGTTGATTGCTGGCAAGTATACATGCCGAGTTGCCGATGGGCTGACCAGGCTAATGTGTTGTGATTTGACCATGCAGACGGCAACTTCAAGAGCGTACCCTTATGCACTGATTATTGAAATAGAAGTGGAGAACATCTGCATGGCATAGGTGCCAAAACGTTAATGACGCTGCCTGTGTGCACAGCGCTGCGGGTGGTGTCCATGCGTGAGCAGGCAAGTCGGCAAGTGGCCATGGCAGCCAGTAGTGTCTTTCATGCCCATCAGGCATCAGAAAAGGCATCTGGATATTGGGTCAGACCCAATCTCTAGTGCAAAAACCCTTTGGCGCCACTATCGAGTCAAGAGGCTGCAGGCCCTGGTGGATGAGGGTGCCGTTCAGGAACACGTAGAAGTCCTGCCGCACATGTGCAGATCAACATGTTCTGCGGCAGCTCTACCGAAACCTGTCATGGACCACAAAGCAGGGGCAAGCGACATTTGCCAGACCAGCTATAGGGTAATAGAGTCTGAAGAGTGCGCACCAGCAGTCCTGATACGCCCGTCATCACCTCTGTGCCATTTGGCTGCACAAGCACATCAGAGAGTGCAGATCAATCAAAGATACAAAGCTGCAATCTCGGATAGTGAACCAGAGCATTCAGAGCAATCTGCAGTAGGGGCATGCAGGTGGACGATGCGTGCGTCATGACAAACTGCACACGTGAATGTGGGGAGCGAAGAAGGTGCACGGCTCCAAGTTGAAGATCTCCTGGACCAGGTTTGCATCTGTAGCGGCATGAGCAGCCTGTGAGCTTCTAATGTGCGTGCACATAGCCCTGACAGGCACTCAGGCAGGTTTGTCTTGTGCCAGCTTCAAAGGTCGTGCATGTCTCAACTAACGGCCATCCTAGGGTGCCTAGCGTCCATATTGATTCAACCTGAGGCGGAATAGCTGTCAATTGCTGAGGAGAAGCATTGCACCGAGGTCCGAGCACTCGACCGCTGGTGACGTCACTGGATTCTGGTGGGTTCAAATCGAAGGGCAGCACCTTGCAGGCCTCGAGTCTCGTAGAACGGCGCGTCGTTCATGCTGAAGAAGCCTGCTGGTGGCGTTGAGATGAGGTCCGACGGCATGAGACCCGCAAAGGCACCGCCATTGCCAGGCATCGGCGGGGGAGGTGGAGCTGCAGAGACCGCTGTACAGACCGCCAGACTTACCGCCGCTGCAAGCAGGGCGCCGCTGAACGACATCCTGAGCTGCATGTGGGGCACGATCGACAAAACTGACTGCAATTGACAGGCTGGTGCTTGGCTCTGTGAGAAGAATCAGTTGTCCGGAAAGGATCCGGTGCTCGCTGATGTATGTCGGCACCCTGCCGGAAGTTGCACAAATTACCAACCTGGAAACCCTGTCTGTCCAAGGTCCGATCACTGCAACTAAGTTGCCCAGTGTCAGGGTGTGCCAGCACCTCAACCTTGATTGCAAGCCTACGTTGTTTGGTTAGTTTACCACTAATACAAGAGTGGACATGCGCGTCTGCGCCTCCACGTCGGCATCCAGCACAGTTGTGGTAGCAAATGGCGCGTCGCCTGTCACAGCCACAGCTGCTCACCGACAATCTGCACTCCTGACGCCCTGCACTGAACCAAGGCGGCGCGTCACTGCTTGCAATGCATGCGGCAACGTGTAACGACAGCCTCTCATCACTACTAGGTCGCATGCAGATTAGCAACTTGATTGCCTCAACCTGCGGTGTGATGCACGCACGCATGCAAATGCTGGATCGCCCCACCTGCCCTTTGTGCTCAGGTCGACAGCCAGCGTCTCAAATGCCGTGATACTGCTGCCGGCGCTGGGCCATCAGCTGTAGTGTTGCCTGATGTACAAAGAACACCAGTCATATTCCGAGTCCGGGTCATCAGCTGTACCACAGTAGTGGCAGAGCCTGGCAACATATGCGCACATACACTAATCAGCCTCATTTGGCAGCTCTCAATGACGTCCTGCAGCCTGTGCTCGTACTGCATCGGCTCCTCTGCCGTTCTCGCCTGCGTTCAATGTGCCAGCCAGGAGTCGATCCAAGAAACTTGGCGCCCTTGGCAGCAGACCTTCAAAATGCCAGGGCTGCTGTGTGATCGCACACACTGCAGTTGGCCATTCGGTATGCCCTTCAGAACGTGCACCTTGACACAAGCCAAAACGACTGCATGCCTTGTGCTCTGCCAGCTGCTTCTGCAGCGCATCGCGCTCCGCAGCATGTGCCGCCGCCTTCGCTTGTGCCGCCGCCGCCGTCCTGCACGCCAGCTCGTGCCGCGCCTGCAGCGCCGGGCGAGCAGAGTCATTCAGGGGAAATTATGACATGTGAGACCCTTCTTGACGTGCGCTTGCCTCAGGCGAATGCTCCGAGCTTGGCCAGCAAATGCATCGGTGCATATGGCACGCTAAAGAGGGCAGCTACTGGTCTTGCAAGGGGGAGTGCATGGACTTGGCGCTTCACTGGTCACAGGGAGAAATCTATTGGCATATTGTCAGCTGCCATCGTGATGATCTACGGCTTGCTTTGTTGGAGGGTCACCTCCAGTTCCACGTAGTGGCACCGGAGGGCGACCGGAGCGGCTTTGCGCTCCGCAGTTTTGGTCCGCAGCTCCTGCAATGACAGCGATGCAGCCCATGTGATTGATGGCAGCAGCAGCAGCGACTCCATCTTCATCCTCAGTGAGCGGCAGATCTGTGCAACATTGCTGCCCACAGACAAGTGGCCTGCTGCATGCGACCGCTGGCTTCTGGGCTGTGTCAGCCAACCTGAGCAGAGCACATCCTCGATCATGCACCTTGATCCTTCCTCACCGAGCTGTCATTCTTACATCACGTGAGCTTGCACAGGTTGTCGTTTTGCCCGCTTGGCTCCGTATGCAGCGTGACGACAATGCCTGAAATGGAGTACTGGCCCAGCAATTGTCAAGCGATTGCTGCGCACGGATGGATGCGCTGGTGCAACGGTAAAGACATCTCTGCGCATTTGCACGTCCACCAGCACAATGTTACAGTATGAACGCGGATACGGTGTGCTCAGCGCGGAAGTTCGCGTCCTTTAGGGCTACATGCACAGCGTGTACTTTGCACGGTTGGCAATGTTAGGGTTTGATGCTGTAAGGTCACACTGGCAGCCACTACAGCAGCATTGCCTGTAGCTTGCGGCGCTCACCGCTCATTGATGCTCCGTTCGTGTCTCAGCAGCCGCGCCGCGTTATCGCCAGTGAGACTCAGGCGCGGGCACACACATAGATCTCAGTCCTCACGGCACGCTACCAGCGTTCCGATGGCGGTGCAGGTGGGCTGTGTTCGATGCCTCTTGCACAGCACATGTCTTGATGATGCGAAGATAACCTGATTCGATGTCGTTGGCGATTGGCATGCGCATAACATCAGTCGACGGCCCGCTGACATCGCAGGAGTACATTGACAAGCATGAACTGTCGAGGCGGGTGGAGGAGGCGATCAACGCCACAGTCAAAGACAAGCCGGAGGAGCCACTCGCGTACCTGGTAAGACGTTTGTGCATGTCTGACGACGCCATTGGCACGCAGTCAGCAAGCTTGCATGTGAACCTACCAGAGATGATCTGAGGCAAGCTGACTGCTGAACGTGCAAATACGCCACCCTGTGATCTCTATACGACTTCCCGACTTGTTATGTATGCATCAGAACGCCGGACGCAGCAGGTGGCCGGCCGGCGGATGAGAGCTTCTCATGCCCTAACGTGACATGGTTGGCCCAGCACACCAAGCGCCCTGCGGTGCCTGCAGGCCGACTACTTCAAGAAGGCCACGCCGCCGGCCATCACCGGCCTGAAGGCGCGCCAGATCGTAGACAGCCGCGGCAACCCCACGGTGGAGTGCGATGTCTTCACGCACAAGGGTAAATTCACCGCCGCCGTGCCGTCCGGCGCATCCACAGGCATCTACGAGGCCGTGGAGCTGCGCGACAAGGGCGACAGGTGAGCCAGGAAGGGCCTGATGCCCTGTGCAAGCGGAGATCATGGTGCTGATGCTGCTGCTCTGGATGTAGTGTTTTAACACATGGGCAGCGCAGGGTCCCAGGTCAGGTTGAGGGGTCTACAGCACGTGGTCTCTGCTGCGATTGCAGCAAGTGCTTGAGTGCAAGCATCCGCATCCCACATTTGTGGACTGCTGCGTGTTGAGGCATGGCTGCCTTGGATCACAATCTTTGTCAACAGTGCGCACAGCTTCTGACGCAAATGTGTCGCCTCATGTGTGCAGCTGGATGGGCAAGGGTGTGAGCACCGCAGTGCAGAATGCCAACGAGATCATCGCGCCCGCCCTCACCGTGAGTTTTGCGGTCCTTGTCTCATCACGAGGTGCAATGCAGGATCTGCAAGCCTCTCTGAACCACAGCAGCACATCCCTGGGCTTTCGAGGTCCATCAGTTTGCGCCGCTTGACAGCTGACAAAGCGTGTGCTTTGGCTGCAACAGGGCATGGACCCCACCAAGCAGAAGGACATCGACAACAAGATGATCGAGCTGGATGGCACCGATAACAAGGTGGGCACTGGGTCGGCATGTGGTTGGGGTTATTGAGACTCCGACCGCGAGGCGTGTGATCAAACTGACATTCCGGGAGGAACGGGTTCCAGCTCTGCAGTGACAGTGGCTCATGCTTCGCTGGATCCAGCAGCGGCTTGATTCTGCACTCAGCACGCCGATGGCCAGGTTGGAAGTGTCACACCTGGTGCATGCGCTTGCGTGGGTGTGCAAGGGCGGCGATAGGAAGTTCCGACGCTGCAGGGCTGCAAATCAGTGGACATACCGCCTGTGTCAGCAGTGCTGTCGTTTATCACAGCAGGCCTGGCTGAGCGCCAATGCCAGATCTGGCAGCGATAGTGGCAGCAGTGGAGGCTGAGCAACACCAAAAAAGGACTCGGCAAGTGCGCCTGCCAGATGACCTTGTTCATCTCTGCACCGCAGTTACAAAGCAACCTGGGCAGCGGCGCTATCCTGGCGGTAGCTCTGGTGGCAGCATCAAAGACTGACAGGATGGAGGACTGCTGTGTGCAATGCTTTGATAAGCCGACCCGTTGCCTGCAATCTGCACATTCGCCTCCACTGCAGGGCAAGCTGGGAGCCAATGCCATCCTGGCGGTGTCCCTGGCGGTGGCAAAGGCGGGCGCAGCGGAGAAGGGCGTGCCGCTGTACAGGCACATCGCGGACCTGGCCGGCAACACCAAGCTGGTGAGACCGAGGCTGGCCTCGCCCTCATGTGGTGAAAGTGAGCTGCAGAAGTGTCATGCAGCGAATTGATGGGCAAACTGCTGCGTGCGCACACCAGCAGCCTGGACGGCAACGCCACAATGGGTAGATGTGCAATGAAGTGCAGAGAACGGCTGCATGCTGTGTGCTCTGTGCCGAAGCTGGCATGCGATCCGAGAGATTCGTTGCTGCACAACCTGATAAACTTGCTGGAAAGCAAATGCTTGGTAGATGAACGCATGTCGTGCAGGAGAGTGGTTGCTTTGCATGCTGCAGTGTAGAACATTACCGCCACCCTGTAGAGTTGCCCTGCAGAGTTTCCTGTGACAAGCGGGCCACTGCAGTCTCTACTGCACATTGGCTCGAGCAGCGATTGCCTGACGCTCATGCTTATCTGCTGATGCCCCTGTCATTCACTCGCAGACGCTGCCAGTGCCGGCGTTCAACATCATCAACGGCGGCAGCCACGCCGGCAACAACCTGGCGATGCAGGAGTTCATGATCCTGCCGGTCGGCGTGTCCACCTACACCGAGGCGCTGCGCGCCGGCGCCGAGGTGGGGCTGACCTTTTTTTTTATGCACCCTTGAATGATTTCAACTCACGAATGAGGGCCACCTCACCCGGCACATCACGAGCAGGGCGTCGAGTTACGCCGAGGGCATGTCGACCATGGCGATTAATATATCGAGTGCTTGGTGTAGTGTGAGCTTGACGGTTGACGCTCTGAGAGCGTTCAGAAAGGCAGCACACGCTGGAGCTGGGAGTGAAGTTTTATGTCCGCTTCAGCTGCAGCGCTGCCCATAGCAGAAAGTCCGCACATCAAACCGCCCTGCTGGTTTGACCCCTTGGAAATGTCACCTGCAGAGCCGATGACGCTCCTGCACCTCCACTCGTGCCGCAACTTGACCAAACAAAAAAATTTGCATGCCATACAGGTGTACCGCAAGATGGAAGTGATCATCATCAAAATGATGGGACAGTACGGGCTGAATGCCCCCATGCTGCTTCCGGAACATGGATTCGACCCTACACATCCGTGTGTATGCAGGTGTACCACAACCTGAAGGCCATCATCAAGAAAAAGTACGGGCAGGACGCCACCAACGTGGGCGATGAGGGCGGCTTCGCGCCTGCCATCGCCTCCAATGAAGAGGGCCTCAACCTGGTCAACCAGGCCATCGAGGTGGGAGTCGAGCTGTGAGATATGCTTCGACTTTCAAGTCGAAGAAAGAAAGTACTAGATCTTTGTGGATCTGATACCGGGGCAATACTGCGCCCGCAGTTGATGAAGGTGCACAGTACGGGAAATTGCACCTCCTGCTGGCATATGCAATTGATTGCGTGTCAACTTTGTCTTTTCGTGCAGACATGACGATCTGCCCTGAACATCGCACTGCAGGCGGCTGGCTACTCGGGCAAGGTGAAGATCGGCATGGATGTGGCGGCGTCAGAGTTCCTGACAGAGGACGGCAAGTACGACCTCAACTTCAAGAACAAGCCCAATGACGGCTCCGATGTACTGACAGGGTAAGTGCTGCGTTCTGTGGCGAGTGGGAGAACGACGGGTTGCTACTCATGCAGCATGACCATCTGTACAGCATGCGCAGCTGGCCGTTGTGACTTTCCTGCGGTGCTTCAGCTGACAACCTGCATTGGGCACGCAGCGACAGCCTGATCGACATGGAGAAGCACCTTTCGAGGAGCATGTTCGCCATCATGCCGTCTGGCATTGCCAACCCCTGTACGTTCGATGACAGTCCGCATCCTGCTGACCACATTTGTGACACTGCACTGCAGCGATGGCTTGATCGACATGTACAAGGGCTTCACGAAGGACTTCCCGGTCATCTCCATCGAGGATCCCTTCGACCAGGACGACATCGAGAACTCGAAGAAGCTCACCGCGGAGGGCGTGTGCCAGGTGTTGTTTCTGGGCTGTCCAAGTGTATGTGTGTCTGCGTGGAGCGTGTCAAAAGACTTCACTGCTGAGTCCTTCGACCAGGATATCATCCAGCATTTGGAGAAGCCTTATGCCTTGAGGGCAAACGCTGCTGCATAGCTGTGGCAGATGCTCGCAACAAACACTCCGGAACATCGCTGGTCCGAGAGGCGTCAATCACGCTCTGTCTGCGGGATCCTCTGAAGCCACAGCCGCAGATTGTGTGCAGAACCCCAGACTGCCAGTTTGGAGTGGTGTGGGGTATCCAGTGGGGCAGTGCCCAGCTGATCTGCACATGCCTCCAGAATTCAGGACTCGAGTGCTGGGATAGCGCTCTGCACATGATGGCTGAGAAGGTCTCCGGGTGTGGAAAAGGTTCATGTGAAGGTGGGCGTCTCTGGACAAGGGGTATCAGGTCGAATCTGTCAGAGCGCTGTTCACGAGTCCTCCATATTGTATGTGCGCAGGTGGTGGGTGACGACCTGCTGGTGACCAACCCGAAGCGCGTGAAGACGGGCATCGCCGAGAAGTGGTGCAACGCGCTGCTGCTGAAGGTCAACCAGATCGGCTCCCTGACAGAGGCCATCCAGGTACAGTAGCTCAGCGTCGGCGCAGTGGATCACAAATTCGATGTTGACATTCTTATCAAACCTGGGATCCGACCAGTGTCGCGCTGCCGCCGCGGAAGGGCAATTTGGACGGGCTCCCTGTCGGATGTCAGCAAGGCTAGCGCTCCCTCTGTTTGATTGCAACAAGCTCATAATCTGTGACCGAATAATATACGCATGTGCAGATACCGCGGCTGCTGAAAATCGCTTCACTGTCTCCCTTTCAGAGTCCATTCAATCTAACTGCCTGCAGATTGACGATTTTCGTCTGCTGGGTCTGGTGCCTCACAATTCGCAAAATCTGTATGTTCTCAGAGCCTTGTGTCCAACCCACAGGCGGTGCAGTGGGCAAAGGAGGCGGGGCGGGGCGTCGTGACGCCACACAATGTATCTCCACATGCGCAAACTGTTGAGCGCGTTTCTGTTCGACACACAGGCGGTGCAGTGGGCGAAGGAGGCGGGGTGGGGCGTGATGACCTCCCACCGGTCGGGTGAGACGGAGGACTGCTTCATCGCGGACCTGGCGGTGGGCCTGTCCACCGGCCAGATCAAGACTGGCGCCCCCTGCAGGTACGACATCAGCTTGTCGGACACGGCAGGCGCCTGTCTGCGCCTGCCGATCGTGCACCAGGCGCCATGGCAAAATCGTCCGCCAATAACAGCATCCACACCTCTTGACAGCCTGTGGCCGGCTAATGCTTGCTGACGCTGGCTGCTTCATGGGCAATTAGGATCCACCTGGTTTGCATGTCCAATGTGTGTTACAGATCAAGTGCAGGAGCGAGTGGCTTATCATGTACAGCCAGAGCGTGTGTACAGGGATGGGCGTAGCGGTGACATTCTTGCTATCAGTGTGCCACACGACTGCTTGCGTTGCCAATTGCAGGAGGATTGCCCAGCAAAGGTTCGCTGAGCTGCAGAGGTCCGAATCTTCAAGAATTGCCCACATGTCATAGCAACCGTGTGTTGCGCTCGCGTGTACAGGAGCGAGCGGCTGGCGAAGTACAACCAGTTGCTGCGCATTGAGGAGGAGCTGGGCAGCGCGGCAGAGTATGCCGGCGAGAACTGGCGCTTCATCAAGTGGGAGTCCGCCTGATTGGGATGCCCTGCCAGTCTGCACACGACGGCGGCGGTGCAACCCTTGCAAGCATCGACTTGGCCAGCTCATGATGTAGTGGGTTGCCAGAGCAGTCAGAACAGCCTCGACATTAGTAATATATTTTTGTGAATTGGAAACAGCATGTGCACGATGCGGGGCATAAGAAAACCACGGCCAGTTACTTGGCATCATGACGGCAGCAAGATATGCTGCATCAATTGCCATCTGACATCATCACGAGGCCTGTCCCTAAGACCAGTGTTGCGCAATGTGGAGATCAGGAATCTGCAGGATGTGGCTCTTGCCAGAAGACCATCTTCTGCACAATGTGCATGCACATCCATCCAGTGACTCTTTGGTGTGGCATCAAGTGAAACTTTGTCGAGTTGTCACATACACATCAGCATGAATAGCGACATGTGCAACACTTTTCCCGATTGTGATATGGAATACACTAGAAACCTCTGATTTGTTCTCTAGTGTACAAGATTGGTAGCTTAACACGCCACTGCGATGCGCGGGCTTCACAGTGTCCGCACATGTTGCACATGCAGGCATAGACAGCCAATGGCGTATTCTAAATGATTCTACTTGGCGCTATACCACATGATTGAAGCAGTGCCCGCCAGTGAACCATCCATGTTGTACATGTCGAAGCCAGTCAGTCCTGCTTGATAGGCTTGGCTCGTACAGAGTTACCCCTGCAACCATACAGAACATGCCACTGTCATCAGCATGACGCCCGTCTCCAATGAATGTATGGAATGTCTCACATCTGGTGCCTGATACAGAATGTGAGTCAGCTCACCAGGCGCTGTTGTGCAGGTAAGCTGACGCCTCGGCATAGTCCTGGCTGTGCACCGGAAGCGAGATGCAGATCTTGCCAAGGTACCAGGCGAACAAGATACTGGAGCGATCCCCCTCATCTGTGGCGATGGCCAGCAGATCCCTGAGCGTTCGAGAACGTCACTTTATCGCGTTCTCGAAACAGCCGCCTGGCACGCTTCCGAAAGGTGTCCTCTGTGTCGACAGCATCTGCCATAATTGCATCAGCCAGCTGCGCGACTCGTGGGCTGGCACATTCAGCAGCTCCGCAAGTAGCTGCTGGCTGACAGTTTTGGACGCATGCCTGCTGCGGCGGCTGAAGGCGTGCTGGCAGCGTGGAGATGAACGCAGAGATGCTCAATGTACAGGGGGATGCCTGCCTCTGGAATGCTCCAGCAAACTGCAACAGCAGGACAAGGCGATCCCTCCATTGGTGAACTTCCGCATTTATAGGGTTTCTGGCGGCGGCGGCATCTGCGCAGCAGATTCAGCAGGCATCCAAAGCGCCAGGGCAGGATCTAATCGGCTGCAGTGGCCGCAGCGGTGAGCCCTGCAGCCCCGCCCTATAGGCGGCAGTAGATGCCTGGCGGCGGCTGGATGCTGGCGGCAGTGGCATCGGCGCCGGTGGCGACCGGCGGCAACGCCTGCACAGCCCCCAGTAGCACCAGCCGCCAGCTCTGCCCAGGCCATGCTAGCCCTGCTGGTGTGCATTCAAAATCAAATGTCTGTTCATAGAAATCATTCCACGTGCTCAAAGCGCACGCCCAAGACAATAATGTTGCCGATTCGCAGCAGTCGGCGGCTGACAATTGCAGCTTGCTCGTTTCAACGGTTGATGTGTGGGCTGAGTCACTAGCACCGTCCTCACACTTTCATGACTGTTGCCACGCTGTGATGCACACAGTAAATGCGCAGATAATTGTATATCTGACGTCTGTGATATTTGCAGTGGCCCACGCCCTTGCGTTGGACTTGCTGCCGTCAACGTTGGTGCCAGTTGAAGGTCATGGGCCTGTCAATAGGCCTGACTGCACATCTGCGCCGGCAGCGGCGGTGCCCAGACTTGTGTCCGTGCCAGAGGAATCGCTCACCGCTGGCAGGCCACCTGGCAGGCCACACCTTGTCGCACAGTCACCCTGCGCATGCAAGGTGCCGAGCATGGACGTGTCTGCTTCCTGCATGCTTTGCAGCGGCAGGCTGAGGCACATTCCGGAGCTGCAGTAGTAATCACGGGCACTGTGTCTCAAGTGCACGAATGGCATTGGCAGATGGCGTCGTGCAGGTCGTGCGAGCGCATCATCTCAGGAACAAATCTGCATGCTGGCGGAACGTATGAAAGGGGAACATCAGGCACCTGTACAGGCTGGATGATCCTCGTGGTGTCCACAGTGATGTTGGGCGTGTTGTTTGTCGCCACATTGATAAAATTCTGCGTGGTCGGCGCGCCCTGCATCAACGCAGCATGCTCGCGCAAGCTCGGTGGTCGCCCTCGTCACTCGTGTATGCATCACAGCAGCCAGGACACTTCTGTGACATATCACACAGCCTGGCTGTACTCGAAACCTGCTGCGCCGGGCCGCCGCAAAACCCAGGTCTGCATAAATGTGTACAGTGGCACTAGCGAGTCTGCACCTGCCGCAGCTGCGGTGGGAAGTTGCTGTAGTAGCCCAAGAACCCCGGCGCAGCGGCAGACAGCACCGAGACAACAATTGCCTGCGCCGGGTAACATGAGACAATCACCCGATGATCAATGTTGCTGTTGTGTCTTTGATATGGAATATGAGGGGAATGGACATCTACTCCTGTGTGCATGCGCATCATCCCTCGGAAGATGCAGCTGCCAGCCTGGAACAAGACGAAGGTGATGCAGTGCGTGATCATTTTCACTGCATCACGAGCATGTATGTGGGATGATCACGTCCAGCAAATGGACATTCTGAAGGCTGGGGAGGGGTTCTTGCAGCAGGCGAGCTCGTGCTTACCTGGGAGCATTGCGTGTTGAACAATGCGTGCACCGTGCCTTCAGGTATGAGGAAGGTGTCCTGCAATGGCAGACACAACGTTGTTGAATCCTGAAGTAGGAAGAAATTTGCATGCAAACTCCGCAATTGTAATGCGGAGCCAGGTCCGCACAGAGTGCAGCCAAATCAACGACACATGCCCGCCGTGAGACTGCGTTCCGGATTGCACGAGCATGCACCCGGGGATTGATGTTGTCAAACGTGACGTTACTGTCCAGCAGGAAGTAGGCGGTGATGGTGCCGTTCGTTCCAGTCACCAGCTCCGAGCCGCTGGGCTGCATGTGCAATGACACACTACGCTCCTGCAGCAGCTGCAGACTTGTGCAGCAAACCCATATCACGCAGCATCGTGCAGCAATCGCAGATCGTGAGCGAACTCAGTGCTGACGCCAGCGAGCTCCCTTCATGTGGCGTCGGGCTTATGCCATGTGCGGCACCTTATTGCAACACTTACTCACTTTTCACTGGGAGTGACATGGGGAAGGTGTTCGCACATGGGCATGCGGCACCAGGAACGAGCAGGGGCTCAGAACGATGAGCTGCTGTGCAAGATTGGCCCCTGCATGCACAGATAGACCACAGTGCGGCAAAGTAGCGCGGGATGCCCCACACATCAAGTGATTGCAGATGCAGTGGGCAGGGTGAGCCGATCCTGGAGACATTTTCACAAGATGTTTCACAGGAGACTGAACAGGCCTGGCATCACTGCTCGAACGGGGTCTATGCTTCGGCGCGATGACCCCAAGCATCAAGTGGTGCATGTGTCAGCGGTCATCAGCATGCATGTCTCGCACTTGCAACGGCGGGCGCGCTGTTGTACCAGATCCCAAAGGGCAGCGGAATGGTTGCGAAGGACGAAGCGAAGTCTGGTGCCGAAAGATTCGCAAAGGGGCCACCCTGTGTGACCAACTTCTGTGCCGCAACCGCAGTGGCCATTAGGAGTACAATGTACAGCGGCGCAGCTGCCCTTGCACCGGAACCAATCATGCTGGACAGCGTTAGGTCTTGGAGTCGACGGCAAGGGTGACTCGTTCAGGCGGGCCCTAGCAGCGGAAGCATCATCGAGGCCGATCCTGGGCCTGTCCAAGGATGGCTGTGGGGGTCGTTCACCCTCGAACTCCCTTCGAATTCCCTCCACATCTGCCAAGGCACTCCCAAATTTGAAGCAGCTTCCACTCGGCTGCTTGAAGGCCAGCAGTGCCACCTTCCCGAACGCAACACACACTATCTTGCATCACAGACTCACCAAACACTTGCGGTAGCATCCCACTGCGTTTTCACGGGCCCAACCGTCGAATAGCGCTCTGTAGCTTTGCAGCGAGCTTCCGGAAACCTTCATCCCTAGTGCAGCCTCGGGTGCAATCAACAGCATGGGCAGCAGACCAGCCAAGGCCGGCGTTGGTAGTGCCACAGACTCAGGCCCCAACGGCTCTGACGGCGATGCAACGCCATCAGGTGCTGTGCAGGACGATGCCACAGACTCAGCGGCGTGATTCGCATTGCTATTGACCGCCCCATGATCATGCCGTAGAATCAAAATTTCCGTCAATCTTGAGCATTCTCATGCGTATGAGGTGCAAATTCAGAGGGGCGTGCAGTATACTGGCATGATCTTGCATGCAATGTTGCCGCAGGGTGGGAAAGTGCGTCGCAGGAGCAGCAGCAGCAGCAGGGGCCGGACCAGCAGGAGCTGCAGCGGCTGCGCGCCGCCCTGGAGCGCATGGAGTCCCAGGTGTGTGCTGCTTCATGCAGATGCCGCACCATGTGTTTGTGTGTGTTGGGCACTGAACTTCGTGTAGTGCAGTACGTATACAATCATTATGCCACGAAGCGACTTGCATCGGCAGGACGGCACGCGACGTGAACATTGCACGGCGTGTGCATCTCCACTGTGCAAGTGTTGCTGCACAACTACTTCAGACACAACCTGTGCAGTCTCCGGATGTAATTGCAGTGCAATGGTGACGACCTCAACCATGCTACATCCAATCTAGAGCTGCGCATGAACAATCTCTTGTACATCCTTGGTACACAGCTGGTCCTTTGCCCGCAGGTCATGGCGCTGGGGGAAATAGGTCAATACGGGAACATGCTGAAGCTGTGATGCAGGCAAGAATTTTGCAACGTTTGCTATCGAGCTGTGCGCACACGCCATCGCTTGCAGGTCGAGGCGCTCAAGGTGGAGCTCAACAAGGAGATCGAGCTCAACTCGGAGCTGCGCACTGAGGCCAGCCGCCAGCAGCAGACGACATACCTCGCGGTCGGGGCCGCCGTGGCCGCCGCGGCCAGCCTTGCAGCCCTGCTGTACAGGCGGCGGTAGCTGGCCTGGATGGCAGCTGGATCGGGCGGCAGCAGCCGGACCAGGGTGGCCCGCTGCAGCTTTTGTGTGGGCTGCACTGGTGCAGCTCAGCTGTGCAGGTGGCAGTGATTCGGCAGCACGGATGACTCAGCAGGATCCAGTGGCTAGCAGATTCCAGTGGCAGGAGGCGTTGCCATTCTCATGTACCACCGGTGCCACGAGCAGCATACGTTGGCAGCAGGGGCGCCGGCGGCGGCATCAGTCAGTCTGGGAGCCCTGGCTGCACAGATGGCGGTGGCGCGTAGGCGGATGTGATCATGGGGACCCCAGATGACAGCGGACGGGAGCCGTGGCGCGATGGGCAGCCAGGCAGGCTTGCTGTCCATGGTGGCGGCACACAGCTATGGACAACGACTGCTGCGGCCCTGCTGGACGGCGGACGGCACTGACTTGATCACGAAGCGAGCATGTTAGCTGTTGTTGCGATGTACGTGGCAGACTCGCTGCGCAGGTGATGATGACCTAGATGCAAGCAAATTCCGGCATCGGCCGCGGTACCGAGGCACCAGCGACGTCCGATGTCGGAAGCAGACTAAACATCCTACCTGCTCGGAGCTGCGGCAGCAGGTTTGGCGGCAGGAACATGTCCTGCACCACGCATGAGCTTTTCATAAGCGTTTAGCGTTTGAGGGCGGCACAAAAGTCTTTCTAGGCATATTTGCTGGTGTTGGCAGTATGATGTGTGCGTCGCTGTGCAAGATAGGCAGAGACTAACAAACAGCAGAAGGCAGGAAGGACAGGAACTGGCACCTTCTTGACGGGTGCTGGCGCACGTGCTGCTGACTGGCCATCCGTCATCGCTGGCAGCTGGCGGGCTGTTTCGATTCTTGTCAAGTTGTCCACAAGTGCCCGTGGTGTCACACATCGGCACTGCCTGGCGGCAGCATAGAGCAGCACAGCGACATTGAAAGTCCCGCAGCGTACCCTTGCCTTTGGCTGCCGTGGGTGTCTTCGCTACCTGCAGACACCGTGACCCGACCACGCTCATGCACAGTCTCTTAGGGTCACCAGGTGAGACTTTTCAGTACTTAGGCCTTGAAGCAAAAGTACTCCGGCTAGAGCACTTGGTGGTCATCCCTCTAATTTGGGATGCTGACGGAGGTGGTTGATACGGCTGCAGGCCTTGTCGGCGATGCTGGGCAGCAGGGCGGTATCACTGTGCAGAGGCAGCTCGTGGTGAGAAACATCCATCTGCAGCCACAGCTGCCGCCCCCCCCGCACAGACGGCAGCGCGGCAGGCGATGTGTTTGCCACAGCGACCGCCCACCGCTCCGCGCCTCAGCGTTCAGCGGCGGGTCACAGGAACGCGCTGAAGCGGAGGCCGAGCCACGGCTGTCAAAAGCGCTCGGCAGCGTCGGCGACCGTTTTGCCGATGCGGCGCAGCAGCTCAGGAGCACATTCAACGGCAGCGCAGACGCCGCAGCCGACGATGCCGCACAGCAACGGAAGCAGGCAGGCAACAAGCAGCAGCGGCAGCGGCAAGGGGGTGCAGGCGACGCCGGCTCCGACCTCGCGACGGTGGTGGAGTCGGCGGCTGAAGCTGGCAGAGCCGGGCTGGAGGCGGGCTTCGAGCGCGGGAAGCAGGACCTGGCCAAGACCATGCAGCTGGCAAACAAGCACCGGCACGCGGCGGCGGACGCGCTCAGGCGCAGCGACAGCGGCGGCAGCGGCGCCAGGAGCGTCAGGATGCAGGCCTCCAAGGGCAGCGGCGGCAGTAGTCCTGGCAATGGTGGCAGCGGCGCCTCGGGCAGCGGCCTGATCCCCAGCGTCTTTGGCCGCTGGCGCGGCAACGGAGACGGCAACGGCAGCGGCGATGGTGCGGATGCTGAGTTGCGCCAGAGCCTTGATGAGGCGGACAGCTTCATCGTCAGGGCCCGGCAGGGTGCCAACAAGGTGAGGGGCCGTCCTGATATGGCTCATACCCTGCTCAGATCCTCTTCTGACGAAATGCCTAGGGTTTGAGGTCGCTGGAGTTTTCATATGGAGTTTTTTCACGGGCTGAGCGTGCACTGTGCGGGCGCATCTGCTTTGTCTGCTGTCCAAATCGCTGCTGACTTGCTGGGTATCGGCAGGTGGCCTCGGTGCTCTCGACGTCAGCGTCGCAAGGCAGCGTCAGCTTCCTGGATGCCACGGGCGTGGGCCTGTCTGCCGCTGGCGAACGCCTGCAGCAGGTGTGAAAAGTCCCTGTCTGGCCCAATTCTTGGACAGACAGCAAGCTGTGTGCATGGACCCCTCCTCGCTGCAAATGCTTACTGATGTGGTGGTGTGAAGGCTGTCTGGCAGCTGGAGCACACACACCCCAGAACACTTTTCTGTGCGGCTTTCATGTGCTGTGCTTCAATGCTGTTCAGACCATAGACCGTCTGCCCTTGCACAGCGGGAAAGGCACAAGTTCCATGTGCTATGATGCTGTCCAAGCAGCGAAAGCCTGCTTGTCAAGAGCGGGAGTGGCGCAGTGTTCCTGTGTCTTTATGCTGTCCAGGCCGCAGTTCGCCTGCCCTTCAGCAGCGGGACCAGCACAATTGTCCGGTGCTCTGAGAAGCTTTACAGGCCATAGGTCGCCTGTCCTTCACAAAGTGGAGAAAGCGCAACACTCCTCTGTGCTTCGATGCTGTCCAGGCTGCGGACCGCCTGCCTTCGAACGGCGAGGAAATGGCAACACTTCCACGTGCTTCAAACCTTCAATGCTGTCCAGGCCGCGGACCGCCTGCCCTCAAACGGCGAGAAAATGGCAGCACTTCCACGTGCTTCAAACCTTCAATGCTGTCCAGGCCGCGGACCGCCTGCCCTTCAACAGCGGCAATGGCGCGGACGGGCGGGGCGACGAGTCGGACGAGGAGGAAGTGGGCATGGCGGCCGGCGCGCGGCTCACGCTGGATCGTGTGGAGCGGCACCGGCTGCCGGCAGCCCTGTTGGCAGCCCTACTTGCCGGGTGAGCGTCGGTGGCTGGGACGTGTAGTCTCACCCTTGATGGGGAGCCTATCCGACAACCTGAATTGGCAGGGGCTTCGAACAACACATTTCACGGACATCTGGGCGCGGCTCACGCTGGATCCTGTGGAGCGGCACCGGCTGCCGGCAGCGCTTTTGGCAGCCCTGCTTGCCGGGTAAGCGTCGGTGGCTGGGACGTGTAGTCTCACCCTTAATGCGGAGCCTATCCGACAACCTGAACTGGAAGGGGCATCGCACAACACATTCTATGGACATCTGGGCGCGGCTGACGTTGGGGCGTGTGGAGCAGCACCGGGTGCTGGCAGCGCTTTTGGCAGCCCTGCTTGAAAGGGTGAGTGGTTGATTGCCGGCAGTAAGATTCTCTGATCCGAAGGCTAGGATGTGCACACGGTTGGGAAGGGGGTGGTGCATGGACAAGAAAGGTCGTATATGGCAGATGCTCTGACGTGTCTGAGCAAGACTGGGCGCCGGCTGTGCTGTTGACAGCCGGTGCATGCTCATCCTGCGCTCTTTGGGTGGGTGCAACTCTGGTGCAGATCAAGGCACGGTGCAGGATGACATACACTTTGTTGCAGGCACTTCACACACAATACTCGTCGCCGCACGCATGTGCCATCCATCAAACCTGGTTCAGTATTTCATCCGTTCTTGAATGTCCGCAGGTGCCTCAAGCCAGAATGGGGCGCCTCCGTGCCAGCTGGCGGGCCATGGGTACAAGCAGCACTGCTGGCCCTGGTGTTCTTCCTGTACGGTGAGCCTTGTGCAGTAAAGTCATCTGTGCTCGTGTCCCGTGCAAGGAGCCCCAGCTTGCGTGTGTGGCACTGCATCGGCCCGCCAGCGGCTGCTGCTGCACACACAGGGCCACAGGCGGCGCTCCTGTCTCCACCCTGTGCTGTCGCAGCAGCAGCTGCTGCAGACCATGTGTGGTCGCCCGTCCACGCCGTCTGGCTACTTACGATTCACTGGCTGTGGTGGTGCAGGCCTGAACTTTGGGCGCACCGCCCTCTTCGCGGGCGAGGCGCTGTACGCATGGGGCAGCCTGGCGCTGCAGCACGCCAACAACTGCCGCATCAGGTGCCGAACTTGGCGAACCCTCACTTTGTGTCCGATGAGATGTGAGGATGAGAGCCTCAACCGCGGTGTTGTCTGCAATGGCTGCCGTCGGCGGCAAGCCCCGTGACCATGCGCTGCAGCGCGCCAGCATAGGGAACCGTCAGGGAGCCGCATGCAAACGTCTTCATGTCTCACATCCTGTAGCCATGCTCCTTCTCTCATCTTGCTCGTTCTGCTGGTTCTGCTGGCAAGGTTCGCTGCAGCAGATGCGGTGGCATGTACCTGTCAGCAAACTAATGCAGATTCAGTAGACTGAAAGTGGCCGGTTGTCCCTGAAAGCAGCCCATTTGTCGACACAGGTACATCTGGCCGCGCTCGAAGCTGTCGGCGACCGCCCAGGAGCTGAAGCTGCAGTCCAAAACCAGTGTACTGGTCCTGCAGGTGTGTGCCCAAGGTGTCTGAATCACACTCTTCGCAAATATATCTGAGATCAATTCCATTTCATGCAACCGGGGCTAGATAGTGATGCAAGGCCTACAGACGTGTCTTGCAGAACGTATATTCATTGGCTGCCCTTGCAGCAGCACCCTAGGATGACATATCAGATAACCTGCAGCATCCTCTCTTGCAGTGGGTGCTCTCCACAACAGCCGTGACACTCGGCCTGCAATACCCCAGCACAACCGCACGGTGTGTCCAGGGATGGACACAATGTGCGTGTCGCCATGGGGGAGATGTGCAGGCGGTGCTCAGTTGGCAAACGGCGGCATACCACGCCAACAAAGTCACTGAGCTGCTGCACATCGCGACATCAGTCCAGTCTGCTAGCTGGTCTACAGGGCGTGCAGACGTGGTGCGGGGCGGCCGCCATGGCGCTTCCCAGCTTGCTGGCGGCGGCGATTCAAACCCTTACTGGCAGATGTTGAGGACTCGTAGCACATTGCCACAGTATGCAGTCGCCTGTGTTCTGAGTCTCCAGGGCGAGCCACACCGCCGCATCATCGCCGCTGATGGCGACAAGGCCGAGATGAGAGGCTGCCAGCTGCGTCCTTGCTGAGTCTCCAGGGTGTGGAGACGCGGCGCGGGGAGGCCGCCAAGGCGCTGCTCAGCTGGCGGGCGGCGGTGTGGGTCGCCGCCTCGTCACCTTTGATGGCAGCAAAGCTAGAGATCAGCAACTACCAACTGCATCCTTGCTGAGTCTCCAGGGTGTGGAGACGCGGCGCGGGGAGGCCGCCAAGGCGCTGCTCAGCTGGCCGGCGGCGGTGTGGGTCGCCGCCTCGTCGCTTTTGATATCCCCCCTGGCGGCGCTGTCGGTGCGCTTCCTGCCGCTGGGCGGCGCCGCTCCAGGGCTGGCCCTCGGCCTCGCGGCGTGGTACTGCGCGCCCACCACCCTCAGCCGCAGCATTGCACTGACAGAGGTGAGCAGACAGCTGAGCAGGCAGCTGCTACATCTATGGAACTGTCTACGCTGCTAATGCGTTCGGAAAGGTTCCAAGAACCCTGCCGCTGCGAGGCGCCGCTCCAGGGCTGGCCCTCGGCCTCGCGGCGTGGTACTGCGTGCCCACCACCCTCAGCCGCGGCATCGTGTTCACAGAGGTGAGCAGACATCACATTCATTAACTCTCCACGATTTGACAGACATTGACACCTTGAAAAGGGATCGAGAAGCCCTGCAGCTGCAGACATACTGGCGTCAGGACTGTGCAACTGTCATCGTCGGAAGGCTTCACGACCGGCATCAGGCACCTGCTGCAGCGTGCTGCATGAGCAATGGGCAGGTTTTGGAGCCGCACCTGTCATCTGAGGCTTCGCTATCTGCTGTGCAGCGGGCCAGCTGCAAAACCTCTAGTGTAGCACGCTGCTTGAGCATTGAGCTGCTGCTAAAGTGGACAGAAAGTGGACCCAATCGAAAGGGACCCAAATTCTGAGGCGCTACCTTCTTTCGTGCAGCGGGCCGGCGGCAACACCGCCTTTGCGCTGCTCACGGCGGTGGGCACCAACCTGGCCGCCCTAGCCACGGTGCGCCCTGCTCCAGACTCTCCGACTGCACCTCAGTCTTGGCTGCTACTGTTGCAGTGACCCTTATCGTGATCCTCATCGTGATCCTTCCTGGATATCGCGAGCTCCTGTTCTGTTGCTGCATCCGCACCACGCCAGCGTGACCTGACTGCCATGCACTCATGATGCAAAACAGCAAAACGTTGTCTGCAGCTCCATGTCTGTGCTTCTGTGCAGGTGCCGCTGCTGGTGGGCCCCGTGTTGGCGCCGCTGCTGCCGCCCGACGTGTCCATGCCGGCGCCCGCCGTCGTCCTCGCCGCGCTGCTGCGCCTGTGCGTGCTGCCGCTGGGCGCGGGCGTGGCAGCCCGCCGCTGCTTCCCAGGTGAGAGGCGCATGCACATTTCCCTGGTCGCAGCGTCTGAAGTGGCAAGCGTCATGTCCCTCGGGGCCACGGCGGCAGCCCGCCGCTGCTTCCCAGGTATGTGCCAGGCGCACACATCTGCTCACAACACCATTGTCGGGAAGTCGAAGATAGTGAGCACCAGAACGCACGCTTGGGCGGAGCGGCAGCCCGTCATTGCTGCCCAGGTGTATGAGGCGCACGTGTATGCCCCTGGTCTTACTGTCCAGCTGGTCAACCCTAGATGTTTAGGCATCGGGGCGCCGCCTGCAGCTGCAGACTGCAGGCTGGAGTCGGCGCCGCTCAGGGCCCGCCCTCAGGGCCCGCCGTCAGCACCTGCCGACCCACTCCCGAGTCATCTGGCGGCTGAAATTTGAAATTTGAGTGCTAGGATGCGCTGGCCCCCACTGATGTGTAGCAGTTGCGGGGTTGCAGTGGGTAGACACGATGACACACTCAGTTCTGCCGGCTTCACTGCCTTGGCCAAATCTGCTGGGCCAGCAACATCATATGACTCCCAGTCGGCTGGGATCCTCCCGTCTGCCACAAATCACTTCCTTCCACTGCTTCCTGCAGCCGACGCGGGCAGCAAAGGACAGTCAGAGCAGGCCACTCAGCGTCACCGGCACCGCCGCGCTCGCGGCTGTCGCCTGGCTCCCCGTTTCTGCTGATGCTGGACGATGCTGACACGCATTCCCACCCTTCCTGCAGCCATTGCGGGCGCGGTGGACAGGCACAGCCGGCCGCTGAGCTGCGCCGGCACCGCCACGCTCGCGACCGCCGCCTGGCTGTCGGTTACATGTGGATGCACCTGTATACTCTGAGATCCGCTTGCAATACTTCCTGCAGCCATCGTGGGCGCGGTGGACAGGCACAGCCGGCCGCTCACCCAGCACGCGGGCACCGCCGCTCTGGCGAGCGTCGCCCCGGCTTGCACTTCAGTGTAAATGTGGCTTCCGCATCTGATATGAATCTCAATTCATTCCCAGCCATGGCGGGCGCGGTGGACAGGCACAGCCGACCGCTCAGCCACGCCGGCACCGCCGGCCTCATAGCCAAAGCCAACTGACAACCAATCCGCTTTTGAGTCTGACATACCTTTCCACTGCTTCCTGCAGCCATCGCGGGCGCGGTGGACAGGCACAGCCGGCCGCTCAGCTACGCCGGCACCGCCGCGCTCGCGTCCGTCGCCTGGCTGTCGATCAGCCGGGGGCTGGCGGCGCCGGCCGCCCCCCCTGTGCTGCCGGCGCTGCTGCTGAAGATCGCGGCGGCGGCGGCCGCCGCGCACGCGGCGTTCCTGGGGCTGAACACGCTCGTGGTGCACCGCTGGCAGCTGGGCGGCAACGACGAGCCGGAGTCGTACTTGTACGAGGGGTCCGCCTTTGACGAGGAGGCGCACCAGGCGCAGGGTGGGCAACTTCGCGGAATCAATTGAATATGAACAAACATGAAGATTTCGTTCATCAGAGCATCGAATCAAGTTCCCAGCTGCTGGCGCCTGCCTGCTGCTGTGGTCTCAGTTGACCGGCTGCAGATGCTGTTCCTGAGCTGTTGCAGCTGAGCTGAACCGTGCCAATGATGCCACATGCTCGTGATAAGCTGGCACATAATTGATGCCTCCATGTGTGCAGCTGCTGGTGCGTCATGTGCTTCCAAAGCGCATGGCGCAGCACATCAATAAGCAGTTGGGATGCTGAGATCAGCATGGTCTTTGCGTCCGGTGCGACGTGACGTCGTACAACTACGCAGTGTGACATGTGGCCTGAACCCTGCCCTGCCTCAGCCCTGCTCCCTCCGTGCGTGCAGCCCTGGCGGTGGAGCGGGCTGCGGTGATCGTGGCGTCCCAGAAGACGCTGCCGGCGGCGCTGGCCCTCGTCGGCCTCTTCTGCACCTCAAGTATGTGCCTGCTGGCTCCCTGGAAGCCATGTGATGCGACTTTGGCCTCCGGAAAACCAAGCACTGTTCATCCCTCCTTAAGTCTCTGGCAGTTGTAAGATTAATGCTATTGCTGCTTTGCAGGCGGCACTCTTGTTGGTGGAGATGCAACATGGCGGCTCTCGGTCATATGCTTGTCTTGAAGTCATGCAACAGCAGTGCTGCTGCTATGTTTCAGGTTGCGGATGAGTGGGCGGATCGCCCTGTGGCTCGCCATTGGCGGCGGCAGCGCCGGCAGCGGCCTCACTTTACCTGCGACCCTGAGACATAGCTAGTAAGGCAAATGCCTCTTCTCTGTTCCAGGTGGCGGCGGCGCAGGCGGGATCGCCCTGTGGCTCGCCACCGGCGGCGGCAGCGCCGGCAGCGGCGTGTGCATCCCTGATCCTGAGATGCGATCACCAACCCATATGCCTCGTGCCCCTTTTCAGGTGGCGGCGGCGCTGGCGGGATCGCCCTGTGGCTCGCCACCGGCGGCGGCAGCGCTGGCAGCGGCGCGGCGCTGTGCGGCGCGGCCACCGCCGCCGCCGTCGCGGCGCACCTGGCGCAGACGGCTGTGGACACGGTGTCCGGCTGGGCGTGGCTGAAGTACGACCCGCTGGCGGCGGAGACCGCCGCCCGCACGAGGAAGGCGGCGAAGAAGGCCGGGTACGGGGGGGATGACTCGGCGCTCACCACCGCCTGAAGACTTGCAACGCAATAGAGGAATGCTGCAGAGACCGCAGCCCAGACGGCAGCAACGACTCGGTGGTGCAGCAGCAGGACAGCAGAGATGCCACTAGGGAAGGCGATTGTGGTGGCGACAACTCAGGCGCTCACCCCTGCCTAAGGACTGCTTTTGGTCGGGGTTCACTGGTTGTCCGCGAGCATCATGAAGGTCCTGCCCTCCGGCTTTGAGGGCGGCAGGGGAGGTGCCTGTGACGGCGTTGCCTGAGCTTCGTACACCGCCTGAAGACTTCTGGGGGGCGCCATCGTGGTTGCATGGTCACAGACTGCTGCCCGGGGGCTGGTGACAGCATGATCGATAGCTGTAGGAGCAACAGTGGCCGCTCTGTGCATGTGGCCACGTAGGCCCGGGTGCACGGGAGGCATAGGTTAGACATGGTGCAGGCAGCATTCAGTGGGCCTAGAATGCTATATAAGTGTTGGTAGCATTTCTGCATTATCCGCAGCAGACGCTCAGATGAGCAGAGCCTTTCAGACCGGCAGCGCCATTAGCGGCGGCTGTTCGAACACTACAGAAGTTGATGAGGATCTCCAACCCGCCATGGTGGTTGGGGTGTAGGAAATGCGCATCCGGCTGCGTTTCGCACTATAATTCAATCTGAACACTGGAAAACATGAGCATTGACAGCATTCGGAGGCAGGAACTGGCACGGGTCTTCATCTCCTTCTTGTTCATTCGTTCTTCCATCGCTGTGACAACGGGTCTGCCAGTTGAAAGACGACACCAGCACCTAAGTACCATTCCTAGAGATGATCAATTGATGCCTTGGGGAGACCTGCAGCGCAGTGACTGCAGACCCCGCACTCGCACCTCTACAGCGCCAAACCAGCGGAAAGGCTTTGGCAGTCAGCAAACAACGTAACCCAGCAAACAAGCCAACTGAAGGCATTCAGATCAACGTGCAAAACCAGGGGGCAACTGCACGCACATGAGGGGTTCAGTAAATCAGACGCGCATGCATTGCCCCCTGCAACAAGGCCCGGCCCGGCTGTACGCCCATATCTCAACAAGTTGGACGACGCCGTCGGCAGAAAACCGATACCCGTCAACAAGACGGCCGCCTGATGCTCCGCAGCTGGGCGGTCCGCAGCGTGCACGATCATGGATCGTAAAGCAAGGTGAAATGCAGGTCAGACTTTGCAGATTCCAAACCAGCGCCTGATCCCAACGCCGGGTGCTCTTGTGTCAGTGGCAGGAGCCATCGCCCCCCCGTTGCAATTCGTCAGAGTTTCGGACTCCGCGTGCCCCAGTTGGCGGCACAGGTTGATCTGTCATGTCCTTCCACTGGAAGCGCATTTGGCTGCTGGCAATGCTGGCGCTCCCATCTTTGTTCGACTGACGGCCAGCAGTGGTCCCACAGAGAATCGGTTGTGCTTTGTTGAGCCCGCCAGTGACCGTCTCCGCTGCAGCTGCCAGCCATTTGCCGCACACCTTCTGCTTCTGCGCCATATGTGCGTGCGAGTCGCTCGCTTGCCAGCTGGCATCGCAAGCTGATTGCCTTAAACCCTAAGCCAGCCGCAGCAGTCTGCCATGGACAGATTGCTGACGCCGCCGGCCCCGCATCAAGCTGCGAGGTGATCCGGTGCGCCGATGCTCCGCACTGGTAACCATTTGCTTGCTTGCCTGCTGCCGGTGAGGCGGCCGACCATTCCACCTGAGCTGAGGGCGGTGACCCGCTTTCGCTGTGTCTGCCTGTTGCGGATGGCGGCATGTCTGGGGCACCCGGGCAGGTGGAACCCTAGGCGGCGGCGTGGAGCTCCTCCAGCACCGATTGCTTATCCAGCTTCAGGCCAATGGGGGGCTCCTTCTGCAAAAGGGAACGTCAAATTCTGCTGTGAGTCTGTCAAACTCTGGGCTATCAAGTCAGGTGAACTGCAAATAGTTGAACGCACTGGGCGGCCGTGCATGTCTTCGAGCATCAGGGCGTGCTGGTCTTGATGCTGCGCAGCATCTCCACTGATATATGCTGGTGAGGACACTATCTGGGCCAGGGGAGTTCAAGTACCATGCACGGATGACCCACCGGGCGGCCCCGCAAGTCTTCCAGCATCAGGGCGTGCTGGGCTTGGTACTGCACAGCGTCCGCGATCGCCATCTTTGTGCCCATGCAGATGGCAGGGGCCGAGATGCACGTGAACCGTGGCGGGCCACCCTGTAGCGCCGCCGCCACCGGGCTCGATACCTGCTGCTGCGCTCCGCAGCCACTCATAGCGGCCATGCTGCCGCTGCCATTGCCGCAGCCGCCGGATGTGACGTACGGTGGCGGCGGCAGGCAGGCGGTGAAGGCGCCGGCGCCGCCGAAGCTGCCGGAGCTCATGCGGAACGGCAGCGGCGGCAGCAACCCGTAGGGGGCGTAAGCATTTGGCGATGCCGCCGTTGCCGCCCCCGCCGCTGCTGTGGGCTGCAGCAAGGCCTGCACCATCATCTGCGGGGCCTGTGGCTGTGCGGCTGTGGCCGCGCAGCCCCACGTGGACGCCGCATTGCCGGCGGCCGCGATGCCGGCGGCGGCGCTTGGGGAGCTGGCCGCGGAGTTGGCAGCGGAATTGGCGGCGGCGACAGTGGCGGCGGCGGCAGCAGATGCAAACATGCCAGTGCCGGCAGATGCCTCCGACATAAACGGCTGCAGATCCGCCTCAGCAAGCACCTGCAGGGTAAGCATAACAGGATGATGTAATGGGAATCGATATATAGATGGGTTGTGGCCAAATCTGCAGCGTGTCTGATGGCGCAGAGAGGTGGCCGATGCCAGGGGAGCATTGGCAGCAAGTGGTGGCGGACGCCAGCATGCACAGACCAGCTGCCAAGAGCAGAGGCAGATGCTGCTGTGATGCAGATCTGTTCTAGGCATGCAACTGAGAGTTTCTCAACTGGCATGAAGCCCACAGGGAGGGCACATCACAGGCAGAGGGCCGATGCGGAGACAGACACCTCCACTGAGCTCCACAGCTTGCAATTGCTGCTGATGCTGAGCAACTTGAACATCTTTAGTCGTATTAACAAGGTTTTGTGCCGCGTCCAGGCAGTTTCCTAAAATGGAATTCTTTGCAGCAAAACTTCACCTCAGGCGGGATGGCCAGTGCGGCGGCGGTGAGCTCCGCCATGCTCCACAGCTCCCCGTCGCTGTCGTCGCTCGACAGCCCGGTCGCCAGGTCGAAGGACGTGTCCGCCGCGGCGTCGAACGCCGCGCCAAAGTCGCCAGCTGCCGCGCCGGTGCCGTCGGGGCTGCCGGGCGCCTGCTGCGTGAGGTGCTGCTGCGGCTGCTGCTGCTGTTGCAGCTGGTAATACTGCTGCTGCTGCTGCTGCTGCTGCTGCTGCGGCTGCTGTGGCACTGCCCGTGTGTCGCCACAGCCCTGCAGCATCGGCTCATGCTGTTGAGGTTGTTGGGGCTGCGGAAACGACGGCGCGGACGGCGGCGTCGGCGGCAGACCCGCGGCCAGCGCCGTGCTGCCGCCGCTGCCGGTGCACGGGCTGCTCGACCGGCTGCCGCCGCCGTTTCTGCCGACCGCAATGGCCGCCAGGCCCGGCAGCCCCAGCTGCTGCGCAGCGGAGGCACCCTGCAGCGTCAGCCCGGCCGCGCCGGTGGTAACGGTGGTGCAGCCGCCCGCCTGCTGCAGGGTGCGCTGCAGTGCCGCATGCTGCTGCTGCAGGGGCGGCGGGACTTGCTGCTGTCCCACCAGGCCCGCGATTCCGCAGCCTGCGGGCGCAACAGGCGTCAGCCCCCAGCTGGGAAGCGGCGCCGGAAACACCGTCGCAGATGACATGCCGTCCCCAGTCACCAGGCCAGCCCCCGTCACCATGCCGGCGTTGCCGCCGAAGCACCAATGCGCCGGCGGCTGCGCCGGCGGCAGCCGCCACGCTGGGTCCAGCCCGCAACCGCCGCCACCGCCGCCGCCGCCGCTATTCCCGTCGCCATGGTCGCCTCCGTCGCCGCTGGCATTGATCACTTTGGAACCACTTGTGGCGTCCTCGGTGCCGCCAAAAGTCTCGCTGCGGCGCCGCAGGTCCTCCCGCAAGCCCGGCGGCAGCGCGGCGCCCCTGCGCGGGGTGCGCGGCGAGCGGCGGCAGGGCCGGGGGCTGACGAAGTTTGGCGTCGAGCGCGTGCGCAGCGAGGCGAGGCCCTTCCTGCCGTCGCCGCTGCTGCCGCAGCCAACCCCGCCGCCATCCAGGGACTTGCGACTGCCGGAGCGAACCACGCTGCGCACAGACACGACGGATGATGTACTGGCAGTTGAATGTCTGCATGCATGTTGTCTGCATGCATGCAGGATACTTGTGCAGGTACAAGACAGCGGCTGACTGGGCGGCGCGGAAGCTGTGCATGTCACGGCGCCGCAGCGGCTCGCACCCGCTGCGGTGCTTCTGCAGGTGGGCGGCCACCGCGTCGCGCGTCAGGCCGGCGGCGGCGGGGCCCATATGCTCTAATATTGCCGCCGGCACCGCCGCTGGACCCATCGCGTCCGCGGCCTCCAAGAACGCCTTGTGCAGCTGCGGCGTCCACTTCTGCAGCATGGGATGAAGGTGATAAATATGTGCCTGCGCTCACTGGGTGAAGTAATGAAGGTGCAAGCGTTGCAGGGCGATCTGAGGCAGGTACTGTTGTTAAGGTATATGCTGTCAAAGGTGGTTGATCAGTGGCGCAAAGACGCCTCTGTGCATCACAAGCTTGGGATCAAACGCTCACGCGTCCTTTCTTTGGCGATCCGGCCGAGGTGAAGGGCTCCCGCGGCATCGTGCAGGCCGCTTGTCTATCAGATGTGTATTTCAATATTTCCGCCAGCGGCCGCCGAAGCCACGGCTGGCTCAGTGCCGTGCCTGTATCAGAAGGAGGCTGTTAGACTCGAGTCGCGCCAGCATTCAGCGTTCACTTGAGCCCCATGACCGCGTACTTGCACACGCTTGCATGGCGGACTGCAGTGCAATGCCGCAGAGACGGCGCTCGTCAGGTTTTTCTGTCTTGAAGCATGACAGGACGTGATCGGACTGGCGCAGGAGGCCTGCATCGGCTCACAATCAGGCACAACACGCCCCAGGTCGCCCGCAGCTTCGGGCTTTGACAGCTCTCGTACGGCCCATGCACCGCGGCGGTAACACGCTTGGTCATCAGAGCGGCACAATATTCAGCCCACAATATCAGCGCTGCTGCGCTAAGCACGCTGTGTGCGTCAGCGGCCGCCGTCGCAGCTTTGTGACTCTAGTCACGACCAGGTCAACACCAAGCTTTCGCTCATGCGCACCTGGCCAGCTCAGCGGCCTCCACACCACCCGATCAGTGTGTGATCAGCGACTGACTCGCCGCCGGGCCTCAGGCGTCAGATCGCTGCGCTGGGGAGCCGGAGCGGCGCCAGCTAAGCAGGAGGTCCGAGGGTCCAGGTCAGCTCCCCCAGCCGCCGGCTGTTGCACAGGGCGCCTGAGCCCTCGTCGCTGCAGCTGCGGCCCGAACAAGTTCACCACAACTCAACTCTACCTCAGTGTGCGGGCGCAATCACCCGATCAGCGCAGATCAGCGCAGATCGAGATGGCCCGACCAGGGGATTCCGCTGTATCTTCTAAGCCCTAACCCATTTTTCTCGCCACGTGTACCAGAAAGACAAGCTTCCTCACCTTCCTGCTGCCATGTCGGCATTTCTATCTTGACCACGTCGACCCTGGCCGGCACCATCTCGTTTGCAATGCTCTGATCGTGCCGCACATCTCAGATTGATACGTGCCAGCTTGTGGAAGCTGCTAGCTCAAAGGCAGCTTATTGCTCGGCTGGTGCAGTTGGTTCCAGGGCAGTCTGTACCAGTGCATGCAGTCGACCAGCAATCCGTGAGGTTTGCCCGTCGATTTGGCAGTGTACTGTGCTTGCAGAGAGTGTGCTGACATAGGAATCAGCACCGGCGTTGTTCACCTACGCGTCTTGCTGCAGGTGATTTGCTCCGACATCTGTTGCCAGGCTGCAACCTTCCAGCCAGTTGCCGATGAACACGTTCCGGCAGACTGGAATCACTGCTTATCAGCACAACAAGGCCGTGCTGACTGGACGCTGATCTCTTGTGGCCTACAAGGGCACATCAATCAGTGGCACGGCGCTGACCGCTGGCACATCATAGATTTGCGGGAGTGTCATGCATGCAGGACGCGCATCTGCTGCACGACACCGCTTGAGTCCACAGGAAGGCGACATGCTGGCTTCGGCACCACACGCAACGCCGCTGCTGGCAGCGCAGCCAGCGGCGTGTCCCTTCAGCGCCCTCCGCCGGCCGCGGCACAGCAGGAGCGCGGCAGCAGCCGGCCGCCGCGCGAGGGCGGGCCCGCCGCACGAAACCATTCAGCAGGGCAACAAGCCGGAGACGGCCACGCCGCCGCTGCACAGGCGGCTGCTGTCGGGGGCCGCTGCCGCGACGCTGGCGGCGGCCCTCGCTGTGACGCCTGCGGGCCAGGCGCTCGCGGCAGACGCTGCAAAGGTCGGCACTGCTTGACGGCCAGACCGCCACATCGGCTTGGTGCAGAGTCAGGCCGGCAGCAGGCCCTGTGCTCAATCAGAACCGCCGGTGTTACCAGGGGTTGTGTGCAATTCCCTGTGTGTGATGCTGCCTGGTGCAACATTCGTCCGATGGTCAGATTGGGATAGAAGGAGAGAGCATGTGTCAGACATCCGCAGGTCGGCACCTGCCTGCTGGAGAGCTGCCAGCTGCAACTGGCGGGCTGCCTGGCCGATGGCAACTGCCTCCAGGACCTGGTGTGCCCCGTTTGACACTTCTGTTGTTTTTTGTACCACTTGTGCTCTTCATTTTGGTTAACCGGGTCTCCTCCTGTGAAATCCAGGCTGCACCACTCGTGTTGCTCAGTTCGCAGCAGTGCACTGATGTTATGATCCTTGTGTCCTGCAGATCTGTTTGAACACTTGCAATGGGCGACCTGACGAGCAAGACTGCCAGGTATTGAAGCGCACTGAGCCGCACAGACTGTCGATGTATCCGAGTTTTGTTGTGGTGAAAGCGTGTGCATTGTACTGACCACTGTGTTGTGCACATGACACTGGGTTCTTACCTGTGCAGATCAAGTGCGGAGACCTGTATGAAGATGGCGCCGTGCAAACCTTCAATGCGTGTGCCGTCAGCGACAAGAAATGCGTGCCGCAGCGCGTGGACATCGACAAGTACCCGGTGAGGACCATCTGCTCTCTCGGATCAACAGTTTGATCCCTGTCGAGGATCCCACCCTCAATGCAATGTGTGTCCATCCATGCATGCATGGCCGACAGCAACAGCATGGGCATGGACCCCCTAGCGCATGGACACCCACAACTGGGCAGTGAAGCCTGTGGACTTATTGTCAGTTCGCGATGAATTGGCTGAACATTGCCTCGGAGAGCTGATGCTTGCGAGGCAGCTGTTAATGCCAGGCAGCAGCATGCGCAGCAACCATACACTGCATAGGGTCTCGTAGAATGTGACAGAAAGGACGCTTCTACATGGTGGTGCAGGTGCCGCCCGACTGTGCGAGAGACGAGAAGTTCGACCTCAACAAGTTCACGGGGCGCTGGTACATCACCGCGGGGCTGAATCCGCTGTTCGACACCTTCCCCTGCCAGGAGCACTTCTTCGGCGTGCCGGAGCCAGGTGAGAAACTGTGAAACTCCTTGGTGGGTGTTGAGGGGTTTCGCAAGGTGCATAGTGCGAATTACTGTGCTGTTTCACACTATCCTGTTCCGCTGACATGACCTTAGACTCGCTGAGGCAGTGGACATGGCGATGTTCGTTAGTCTCTGAACGGGGCAAGGCAGGGCAGTACAGCTGCTGACGTGCAGCAATGTATGCAGTCAGTGTCAGCGGCGACGTGCATCACCTCACGGGTGTCCGCAGGGCAAATTACGGCAGCATGTTTTTGGTCGATTCTCCCACACGGATTTTCTCAGGCTGAAACCCCAAGGCAGCCGGCGCCTTTCTGTCCAGTCATGCACATCTCATCAGGTGTTGACAGGTTGTCCCCGATGAAGCCAAGATAGAGGCATTGACAGGCACATCGACAGCCGGATGATGTCAAGTTTGATCGCTATGAGCTGGATCCTGTCCCTCGCAGGGCTCGTGCATCCAAGTTCAACTTGGCGGACACCTAAGGCAGCCAGCATCTTTCCGGAGCGCAAGAGCAAAACAATGCATGTATCCATATGCTCTTGCCACAGCCTGTCGAGACTGCCTTGTTGAAATTACAGGTCTGCTGTATGGGAAACTTGACTGGCGGGTGCCCAATGCGGACGGCGACTTCCTGCAGCGTAACAGCAAGCTCAATGTAAGCTTTCATGTGCTGTGCCACAGCTTATCGAGATGGCCTTCCTGCAATCGCAGGGCTGCTTTATGGGAAGATCAACTGGCGGGTGCCCAAGGCGGACGGCGATATCCTGCTGCACATAACCGACCGAAATGAAACTCCACATGCTCTGGCACGGCTTCTTTGTGTCAACTGTGTCAACTGCCTCCCTGCAATCACAGGGCTCCTGTATGGGAAAATCAACTGGCGGGTGCCCAAGCCGGATGGCGACTTCCTGCAGCGGGGCGTGGTGCAGACGTTCCGGCAGCAGCAGGACCCCGCCGTGCTGTGGAACCACGGCAGTGAGCAACTTGTCTTGCTGTCAACTGCGTGCCTGCACTTGTGCAGCCTGTGATGCAGCTCCATAGCTTGTTGCACTGCTGTCGCCAGCACACCATTCGCATGTCCATTGCGCGGACTTGGGCTGAGGGCAGCGAGCTGGCCAGATCATAGCAAGCAGCAACTGTTGGAGACTCTACTGATGAGATGTCCTTTCCTGCTGCAGACACCTACCTGCACTATGAGGACGACTGGTTAGTCGGTGCTTGCGAAATGTTGCAGACCACGACGTGCACAGTTAGCAACTTTGCTTTCTGCACATGTCTGCATGTGTACTTCAGTCACTCACATGATGTGCGCAACCTCTTTTCAGGTACATCTTGGCAAGCAAGCCGGACGAGTATGTCTTCATCTACTACATTGGTGCGTCTTCGGCTGTGCTCCTCTGTTGTATTGGTCGATGCATTGCCAACCTGGTGCTACATGTTTCAGAAGCCATTCGCCTGGACGATGCACAAGACCTTCAGCAAGTATGCATTGTGCAGGCAATAATGATGCCTGGAAGGGCTATGGCGGTGCTGTAGTGTACACCAGGTGCAGTCATTGTCAGTGGATTGCAGCGGTGATACTGTTGCACACGAGGATCGACATCAGCATGTGAGCTACTGCATCACCAATTCCTCTTCGTTGATCCAAGCTGTCTAGCCAGCAACCTCTGTCTGGGGCACACAGGGATTCAAAGCTGCCAGAGAAGTACGTGCCGGAACTGAAAAAGGCTGCTGCAGATGCTGGCATCAAATGGGAGGACATGCAGGTGACCTCCTCCACCATTCCACACTCAACACAGAGTCTTGCTTGCTCGAGCACCTGCTGAGAAGGCATGTTACCAGTCTCGGGATGCTGTCGACATGCAGTCATGGTCCAGATCATGTTCACAGGGCTCCACCTATGTGTGGCTCTGGTTGCTGCCAATTGTGTGTTAGCTGTCCGTCCAGACCACCAATATAGCGAGTCACAGATCCATCACGAAAAGACCACATTGTTGCGGATTCTCAGACTCTGATGCCGTCTCACCTACGGTTTTCTTCGTGGACCGCAGCTGACGGACAACACCTGCCCGCCGAAGCCGCCCATCAAGTCGCTGCAACAGGTTCTGAGCGATGACATCGCACTGGTGCGCCCCCGATGATCGATTTCTGCTGCTGACTCCTTGTTCCTCTGGCTGGCTTACCAGTCTCTTGGGGAAGCAGATGCCTCAACATAGCTAGATGCACATGGCAGGGGCTGCGCGTGCCAGGGTGGCAGAGCACAGGATGTCTCTGAGTGTCTTTGAAGATATTAGCCTGATCAGTCAAGTGGTTCCTGGTCCTTCCAGGCAAGCGCCGCTCTGCTGCTGCTTGTCTGTGGGACAGCTGCTGAAATGTTTGTGGCGCGTGTGCTGCAGGCAGAGAAGGACGTGGGCGGGTTTGTGACGTCCTTCGGCAAGGGCTTCACGGTGCTCGAGAAGGAGCTGGAGCGCGACCTGACAGGCGAAGAGAAGGTGAGACCGACTCCAGAAAGCAGGGCAACATCAAAAATCGTATGTTCAGTAGGCCACAGTAGGCCACATAAACATACATATGGATGAGGGCTGCACGGTGCTCGAGAAGGAGCTGGAGCGTGACCTGAAAGGCGAGGACAAGGTGAGATCGTGCCGCAAGTGGATGCCAACAGAAGCAATCCCTTTCGACGCCCTCTTATTGCTTGGTGAGCTACTGGCCCATATGCATTCCTCATGTCTACTGCAAAGCGACCGTCAGGCCGCTCTCTTCATTAGTCACTTTTTAGAAATCAGATGGGACGCATTAGGCGGGGGGTCCTGCAAGCAACATGAGACCTCGGGCCCGGTCTATTCTCATGGCGTCCCCGCCTTTGAACATGTGGCCCTCTCCTGGTTGCAGGTAATCCAGCAGGAGCTGGAGGCGGCGGAGAAGTACCTGGCAGGGGTCGAGAAGCAGTACGAGACGGGGCTGGCCAACCTCCCGCCCTTCAAGTGGCTGCCCTGGTTCGGCAACCGCACCGGCCCCGCATCTTCTTAAAACATGGAAGTACTAGACAGAAATACTAGACATCGTCACACCGCCGGCGATGGCGTTGGCTGCCGTGGGTCGCCAGCGACACCGCTGGCCGGGGGGCCATGTGAGCGCATTGGCATTTGACGCCAAACCGGCATTGATGGAAATGTTTTGGCAGCGCGGGGTGATAATGTAGCGAGCCCAATACAACAGAGCACGGTTGAAGCAGTGGCGGCCGCATTGCCTCGGCAGATGCGGCCGCCGCTGCAGGGGCTGCACGAACATGACATCGTGCAGGAGTGGGGCAGGTCTTTTTTGAGTTTGGCAGAACGTTCATCACAGCAATTGGCCGATGACCACTCTGCGTGTATTGTGCAAGCGATGTCACCGCAATTTGATTGTGCTAAGCCTGTGACGCATCGAGAGGCATGTAGTCAAGGTGTCCAATCTACATTGTGGTTTGTAACATATCGCATGGGAAACAGAGACTCGTGTTTCTCTCCAGCCATCTAAAACTGCAGCTAAAACTGCAGCTACAAGACCTCAAAACAACACCCACTCGCCTTTACTGGAAAGATCAAACAAACATGCAAGGTTCCATCCAAACAACTTGGAATGCGGTGTGACATCAAGATGCCCTCAAGTTCGGCCATCCTTCGTTGCCTGTACATGAACAACTGCGAATTCCGGGCAGGGAGTGGTGCTTCCATGTATGCGACTGCATGTATGTGGCTTTCAATATGGTCCCGTGCGCCATTGCGAACCATGAAGGCGCTGCTTGCCGTGTCGCTTTCATCATGCAACCCAACCCAGCGCTCCTCTCAAGTCTTTCTGTATCATCGCAGCTGATTCTGCACAGATATGTTGAGGGGAATTTGCTGCACGTCTAGCTGTTTCACATACTGCGTGTGCGCAAGCGTCTGGTGATGCTAATGATGCGCCGGTACATGCGCACGCCAATTGCTATCAGCCGACAGCTTTGCGCAGACAGCAAATCCAATCTGGTTGCGTCGTCTAACGAGGGCCAAGTCATCTGACCTACCGCCTGCATGACCACACACATTGCATGTGCTAACCATCAGGCGTGTACCAAGCCTCTTGCAGGTATGCAAAAGTAGAAGGCAGTTGCCGCATTTGAAGACATACCATGCCTGGCTCCGGAGAATCCGCGCCTCTTCGCGAGCTTCGTGAAGTTCTCCCGTTGTCCCGGTCACGGTATGACCAATGTGCTTCTCAACAAGAGGACTGAGAGATACAAGACACCAGTACCAATGCCGAGGACGAACCACACAAGATTGCAACGGCCCGCTCCCTGCAACCACGAGAGGACTTGGTGTCAGTGGTGTCAAAGTCTGCTTCCAAGGCTGTCGCACAGTCCAGGTGGAAAAGCACACGCTTGCAGATGACTGAGTATGGCAGCTGCATTGGGTTCACGGGGAAGCTGCAACCCCCGAGCTGCAAGCAAGGGCTGCACCCTATGAGATGCCGCGGCGTCATGGTGCGCAGATGTAGTATCAGGCGCTCGTGGCTGCGACACCGCAGCAGCTATGACCTCGAGGTTGCCATTCATCTGGTCTAGCTTGTGAAGCAGCCGCTCAGCCGTGTCGTCCTCACCATTGTGCTGATCTTCCAGCTGGCCAGCACCCAGTGACGAGGGCGGCGCAGCAGCAGGACCGCTGTGCATGCTGCCGACCAAATGTTATAGCCCACAGCGCACTGCAGCGCTCTACAGCATCTAATAGCTTTTGGCGAGCGTTGCACTTCGGGTGTCGGTGGCAGGACAGCAGCAGTCTCTCGTGGGGCCTGGAGTCTCGGCAGTTGGAAGCAGCAGCTCGAGCCCCGCCAAACCTGAGCAGTCACCAGCTCGTCAGAATGCCATCCGCGGAGACACCCAAGTCACAACGCTGCGAATCTCGTTGCTGAAAGCTGCGAGCTGCGCCGCGACCTGAGGAAGTTTTCGCGTTGCAAAGCAACAGCCATCAAACTTGTACGCAGACTAGGATCTATCAGGAACACTCCCGTTCCATGCCATCGGGCTGTCTTGTTCTGTAGAAGAAGGCGTGCATCATGCCGCCTCCCAGGAGCAGGATCACACAGGTGCTGGTGTGGCATGATGCAGGCCCGCATGCGGCAACCGCATGACATTGCGTGGAGCCAACCATGTGGCTATAACGTTGATGCAGCAGTTTCCACATGCAGGAAACCTTTGATGCGGCAGTCCAGGAGAACATTGAGGAGTTTGACATGGAGGTGCACATGCATAATGACACCTCACATTTGACTGCATGCGCCCTCTGGCAAATTTAATGCGACCTGCCCCATAGCCATCCAGCGCCCTGCTGCAAGCATATGCGTTGGACTCATGCAGCCGGACGAAGCCATCAGCAGCGCCACACGGGAGTTTGAGATGCAGGTGCAGCCAGCTGCTGCCAGTGCGTGCGCTGTCTGCATGCATGCGCTGCTCCGCAGCCGATCGGCAGCACGTCAATTGCTTTTGCTTGTTGTAAGAAGACATGGAAAATTTGCAAAGTGGGTACCCGTGTCTTACAGGGTGTGGATCTGACGGGCATCCGGAAGGTTGCCGGCGGCGCCGACACAGACACGTGAGCAGACATTGAACACTGACACTGCTGCGGCATGGCACAGCCACTCAACTAGCCATGCAGACCGAGGTCGCAGCATGTACCCGTGAAAGCACTCGGTCTTGCAAGACATCTGCTGCCGACAGATGCGGCTGTGGCATCGCGAACCGCCAGTGGCTCAAACCCAGCAATTGCGGTTGTGCTGGGCAGGCACCCCGTGGCGCTTGCGGTTCGGCAAGTAGAGGCGGCAGCACAAGCATTGCCAAACGCTGGTGTCGCTGACGGGGCACTACCGGCGGCGCTGAATGCTCTGCTGGCGACGCTGCCACCCGGCGACTCGGATGCGCTGACAGGTAATGGCTTCCACATACTGGCAAGCCCATGTACACCGCAGCATATGACCCTGACTCCCGTATTGCTTGCAGATGCAGGTTATCAGTGCAGTGACAACATCTGCTTCCAACCTGCAATGATTGCTAACTGGCACATGAAATGCCATATTTTTGTTCCAGTGCTTGCTTGCCAATGCTGTCACAGGCCAGGGTGGTGTTGCAGCAGCGCTGCTGGAGCCTTTGCCACGGCTGTTCTGCGGATGATGTTGCGGCTGACATACATGGCGCCGTCTGCTGTCAGTATGTGGCCTCCTGCATGCAGCCACTGACCGGGGCGTCTGCCTCCTCAACGCTGCCAAGAGCCGTGCAGCAGCTGCCAGACGGCTTTCGAAACCCTATCTCCATGCGAACATTCATCTCCTCGCAGTTGCTGGGCAAACCAACGCTGTGGCGGCGCTGCTCGAAGCCGTGCAGCAGCTGGCTCGGCTGGGGCAGGACAGCAGCGCGTGTGGCGGCGGTGAAGCGGCGCTGACCTCCGCAGCACACACCTGCAAGGTCATCGCAGCGCCCTGCCGGCCTTCTCTTTGCTTTGGCCCGGGCTGCCTAGGTTGCCAGGCCCTGTGCAGTTTGATGGTAGTGAGCAGCTGCTGAACCTGTGTACACAGCTAGAGGGCTGGTGCGTCTGAGGTGAGAAGCCCCAGCTGCAGCCGCTGCTGGTTCAGCTCCAGACCAGTGCTGTATGGGACGCCCTTGAGGCTGGCAGCGGCTCCCTGCTGCAGGCAGTCGCTGGACGACCAGCGATGCTCCTGCTCACAAGCAGATTCTCGATGGCGTGCAGGTGCTGGCGGCGGTGCTGCAGACCGATGCTGCGCGGGACGCCTTCGAGGCCGGCAGCGGGCCCAGGCTGCTGATGCTTGGAAGACGGTGCACAAGTTGTCACCGGTGGGCGTGCGATTGCCATGGAGTGTCGTTGCTCTGCAGGCGCTGGCGGCCGTGCTGCAGACCGACGCTGCACGGGATGCCTTTGAGGCCGGCAGCGGGCCGCGACTGCTGATGCTGCTGCTGGACGCCCTGCAGGGGCATCACGCAGGTTAGTTCAGCATGCGTCCCAGGAGTCGCAAGGCAGTGGTCTGCATGTTTGCGCCGGTGGCTGAGTGCAACATTTGTGCATCTACAGCATTTGCAAGTCGACCGCATTCTCCTCTGGATCCGTGCTGAGGCATGTACTTTACTGCTTCCCTCATCAACGACCCTAAGATCCATGGGCAGCAGAATATGCTGACAGCGGTAGTTGCAGTTCGCAGAATCACCATTGCGTGCGTTCATGATGCCTCAAAGTACATCTTCAAGCGACACAAGGGCGAGGTGTGCTGATCTCTTGTCTGCAGGTAGTCAAACGCTGGCGGCAGAAGCGGCATTCTGTGCTGCCGCCGCCGCGCGCGGTCACGAGGACAACAAGTGCCTCGTCGTGGACAGCGGCCTGGCAGCTGCGCTGCTGGCCACCCTGCGGCAACATGCAGACACGTCAGCAACCCTCGGCGCAGCAGCGGTTGGTGACGAGCCTTGTACGCACCTCGTGGCAGGTGCGTGTGGCCTTCCGCAAGACATTCGCACTTCCAACTGCTTATGTGAAGGTCGTTGGGCTGAGGGCAGTGTCACAGCCCAATCTTGTCTGAGGTCATACATAATTTCGCTATCGTCAGCTTGCTGACATGCGTCCCGACATGGACAGGCAGCTAGACCTTGCGAAAATCGCTGTGCGCCGCGTTCTGCAAGCTGCCTTGAACTGCTTGGACACGGCCAGCAACCAGCTCGTGCGACGTAAGGCAGAGCACATGCTATGTCCACACATGTAGGCTTCCAAATTGTTCTCTGTGCGCGAATTGCAGGGGTGTGCGCCATGGTGTGCGCGCTGTGCATTGCCGACGACCAGCGACCGCTGGATGTCCCAGGCGGCCGTGTCCCTGGCGGCAGGTAAGAATGTGTATGCTCATCTGCATGATCAGCCTGTGCGCATGATCGAATTCTGCTGTGCTTCATGACAGACACTTTTTGGCACTGCTTGGCGACCAGCAGCTGCCGAACAATGTGGGTGGCTGTCCTGCCAGGGGCTGATCAAGTTTCGTGATCTGGATGTGCTTGCGTAGCAGCCCACCAGGGGTCGCCTGGAATTTCGGCCGTCCTTGAAGTGAAGCAGCAGCCACAGGGCATATTGGGCGGCCGTGTGCTCTTGCGAAAGGCACTCTGCCGTCCCTGCTCCTCAATGTTTGCCTGGCTGCTTTTTGAGGGAGGTGCTCAGCACTGCTGGCAGCTACGGCAGTGACATCTTTCATGCTGACAAGCTGGCACACCGCGTGCGAGGCGAAGACCGGCAGTGATTGGCAGCGGCATCTACGGCTGAGACATGTGCCTTGACTGCTCTCGTTTCACTGCAGGCATTCACAGATGTCGTCGACATCCAGCAGGGCCTCTCCAACATGTGTGGGACTGGCAGCAGACGATCGTGGCGTTAATCGATGCACCATCTCAGTCGACCAGCTCGAGACACCGGGATGTACTTCCGTAGACGTAGACTTCTATGACTGCCTTCCAGGGCATTCCAAAATGCTCGCGGGCTGGCGGTGGACGGCGGTGGCATCGACGGCCGCGGCGTGTCAACTCTGGTGCCGCTGCTGCGCCGTGCCGCCGCCGCCGCCGCCGCCACAGCCGCAGCGGAGCCTGCTGGCGACAGCCGCAGCCAGCCGGCAGCCGGCAGCGGCACTGTTTTCAATGTGGAGCGGCGGAATGATGGCAACGAGGCCGGCGGGGCGGATGTGGCGCTGCCGCTGTGTGGGGCGCTGCGCGCTCTGGCCGTCAACGACGACGTCTGCAAGGCATGTTCTGACCTCAGATGCTGGTCATGATCAGAGAACATCAAGGCATGCGCTGTGTTCTGCATGACAGCTCTGCAGCGCATTTTGCACATGGACTCCTATGGGAGCTGATTAGCCGCTGTCTGTGCCACAAGTGTCATTGGCGCAGGCGTGCACGGGTGGAGTCTTGAACACATTGAAACCGTTTGGGGACATATGTCGCCAAAACTGTGTAATCGTGCACCATGAAACACATCATAGCCACAGCATGCCGCAATCAACCAATTACACATGCATGAAGTTGTATGCATTCAGAGATTCAAGCTGGCTGCACGATCAAAGAAAAACTGCGTATAACCAGACGTTCTCTGATGCAGGACATCGAGGAGACGGGCGGCCTGGGTGCGGCGGTCGACCTGTGGCGCTCGCGCATCGGCGAGCCGGCGGTCGTCGCCGCCGCGGCGGCGCTGTGCCGGCAGCTGGCAAACCGCGACGCCGTCAAGGTGGCCTGTTCTTCTGCAGCAGCTCGAGCTGGTCTGAGCCACGTGGACTGCCACTTTGCAGGCTGTAGGGCTGTAACGGCAGTCAGCCATTTGCGTCGCTCTAAAGTTGAGGGGTTTATGTACGGCTGCCACAAGATGGACAGCGACACTCACAAAACCGCTAGACATATCCACATTTGCTATGTTCTGCTGCGGGCAGAGCGCACTGGCTGCGGTGGGCGCTTTCGGTTTGGTGGTGCGGACCGCCTCGCTGCACGCCAACAGCACAGCAGTGCTGGAGCAGGCAAGCCTGAACTGACTGCCTCGCTGCATGCCGACAGCACATCAGTGCTGGAGCAGACCGGAGCATGAACTGATTGCAACATGGTTGGTGCTCCTATGCATATGCATCACATGGAATCAGACGGTGTAACTGAGGCATCGGCCTGCAACATCCATCCCAGCATGCCAGCATGTCAGCTCACTCCCCATCTCTGCACGCGCTGTCAGCTTCTGTCACATGTGACTGTGGGGCTATAGGTGATTGGCCTGGTTGTAGCCATGGTGCTGCGGAACCCGGAAAATGCTGCTGCGGCGGTGGAGGCCGGGTGCCTGGATGCCATTATTCAGGTGACAGACTGAACGGAACCCGGCACGGCACTTGACAACAGCATATGAGGACTGGCATTGTGATGGGCATCTGCTTGTGAAGTTAGGACCTGTCAGCATGAGAACCCAGCCGGCCCGCCTACAGCATGCCGCAGGCTAGAAACATGCGCAGCAGCGATACGATAAATCGGCGGACATGCAGCAGCGGGGCTGCGTGGCGCTGCGCACCCTCTGCAAGCACACCAGCGGGCACTTACGAGCATGCTCAGTCTGGTCGCAGGGGAAAAAAATAAAATAAAATAAAAAAATAAAAAAATCAACGTACACCGTGGCCAGAAGGGCAGCAGGTGTGCACCGACATGGGACAACACCCAACGTCTGCGCTGACCTACCGCCTACCAAATGTGCTAAAACGCTGTTGAACAAGTCCTGCCATCTGCTGCAGACAACGAATACGCAAGTCAGCAACACCAAGGCGGCGGGCGTGCAGCGGCAGGGCTGCATGGCGCTGCGCAACATCTGCATATGCTCCGCCTGTTGAATGATTGTTCAAGTCTATTGACAAGTCCTGCCATCTGCTGCAGGCAATGAACACTCATGCTAGTAATGCCAAGGCGGCGGGCATGCAGCGGCAGGGCTGCATGGCGCTGCGCAACATCTGCGCGCGCTCCCCCGAGCTGCGCCCGGCGACGCTGGCTGCCGGCGGCGAGGCCGCCGCCCGCGCTGCAAAGGCCAGGTGGATTGAGGCTCACGGAGCTAGAGTATGCTGCTGTGGTGTGGGTGGTGTAGATGCTGCTGCTGTAGTATGGGTGGTGCACGACTTGACAGCATGCCATGGACCAGGGTGCCATGGATTCTGATGCACAGTGTCGGCTAACGAGCGATGCAGACCCTGGTGGACATCGATCCTGATGCCTTCCCATCGATTCAGGTTCCCGGCGGCGTGCGGCGACGTCGGCTCGGCGGCACTGCGTGACATGGGCTGCGACAACTACAATGCGTAACGTACCAGGAGCGCCACACATGCACAGCAGCGTTATTGTAGGCAGCCCGAGTGAGGGCCTGACTGGGAGGCACTGCCGGGCGTGGTGATGCGACATATATCATGTCCGCGACCATGTCTACAGGTTGAGGTGGTGCTACGCGGCACACAAAGGCAGCATGTACAGTCCTTGAGTGCATTCTTTTGTGAACACGGTGTCAGGATCGTCAAGAACTTTCAGATGCCCCATGTACGGCGATAGGACGCTGATGATGCCATGAGAGTGTATCGAATGCAATCAGTTTGAATGACACAAGGCCTCTGTGCCTCTAGGCTCGGGCTCTTAGGATGGTGTTTCGGAGCAACAGCTTCCTGCTGCAGCCATGTGCTTCCATGCATGCTGCGCAGCTCCCAATGGCCGGGCACGCAGAAGCTGCCATACCTAGCGTGCCATGCGTCTTGATCCTGCTGGGTCATGATCGCAGCTCGGCTGGCCCGTGTGCGACACCTTTGGGTGACCAGCGGACCTCTGCGAGGCCCCTCGTTGCAACACACCAGCCGTTGCGAGGCCAGCAGGCTTGCTGTAGCCCGGAAGGGGCAGCCAAACTGCAGCAGTAGAAACAGCCTTTATAGACGCTGTCGCACAGCTGTGATGAGCACCGCGGCGCCGCCTGTGACGAACGATGGCGCGGCACAGTCACAGGAGCTCGATGCCCTCAGAGAGCAGCTGGCAGATCTGCAGGTGGGGGCTTTTGATGCTGATCGCATACTCTCCCACACAGTGGCGGCATGCTAGAACAGTTGCACGGCCAAGTTGTGCCCCTTTATGATTGCAAATTGATGCATGTGACATCATGAGGGCCTGATGATGCGTCTGCATCAGCGCCTGGTCTTGTCAGAGCAAAGCCACGCAGCAGCCTCCAGAGCTGCTTCTCGTTGGACAGTAGCTGCAGGATCAGCAGAACATCACGCCATTGATGAGTTTCAATCCCTCAAGCATGCGCCCGCGTGCAGCCACTGACCCCGCAGGAGGATGCGGCATGTGCAGCGTCACACCCGGTCAGATTGCCAACCTCAACCACCCTACCCAACGTAACCACTCACGCTGCCATTCGGAGCATGACGTCAAAACACATGCAGATGACAATCCGGCGGAGGGAGGCAGCGCGCGTGGCGCCCCACTCAGCCAGCTTGCCGTCGTCGGAAGCACAGCTGATGCCGCCTGCAAATCAAGTAGGCCCCGCACTCAGCAGCTCGGCGTCGGTCCACATGCAGATGGCAATCCGGCAGAGGAAATGGAGCAGATGGCGCCCCACTCGGCCAGCTTCCAGCATTCGAGGCAGAGCTGACGCCACCTGTACACGAAAGGCCTGCACTGAGATGTCATAGCGTGTGCAGATGACGATCCGGCAGAAGGAGTCGGAGCGGGTGGCGCCCTACTCGGCCACCTTCCAGCGCACCATAATTTCCGCCATCCTCAAGGCCGGGGACGGCGGCGTCAGCCAGGTGGGCAGCCACAGAAGACCCTAAAGTCGGCATGAATGGTGTCAGCCTGGGCACCGAGAAAGTCGAGCTAAACTTGCACGACTTTGTGACCCGCAACCTCATGCCCTGGGCCTGAGAGCTGAGCAGCCCAAGGTTTTGCATGAACGGTGTCAGCCCCGGCACCGAGAAAGCTGAGCCAGAACTGCAGGACTTTGTGACCCGCAACCTCATGTCCCGGGCCGGCTTGCTGAGCTTTACGAGATCTTAAACAGGTTGGCCGCACGATGCGGGTGGGCGGCTGGGTGAAGACGGGCCGCATCGCTGGCGGCGGCGACTTCGCCTTCCTGGAGGTCAACGACGGCTCCACCTTCGCCAACCTGCAGGTGCTCCTGCAGTCGCCTGGGTTTGGACTGACGTGAGACATACAGTTGCATGAATGCTGGCATTCATGCACCCCTACTGGCAGCGCCGAGCTGTCGTTTAAGACGGCAGGTGCTGGTGAAGGAAGACTCTGGAGGGCACCAGCATGCTGGACGGCTTTGCGCTGCCTTTTGAGCGGCCTTCGTTGTGCAGAGTCCCACATGTTGGTACCCTGCGCTGCAGGTGCTGGTGAAGACAGGAGGTGGTGGAGGGCAGCAACGCCGTGGGCGGCCTGAGGGACGTCACCAGCACTGGCACCGACACAACTGGCGGCGTGACGCATCACGCCGCTTTCCGATTTGTGGGGCTCAAACCCTCACCATGCCGCCACATGCTGCAGGTGCTGGTGAAGGAGGATGTGGTGGAAAGCGCCCATGCCATGGGTGGCCTCATGCTGGCTTCCGACAGACTTCGTGCCACAAACTCCCATGCTTTGGCGCCGTGTGCTGCAGGTTCTGGTGAAGAAGGAGGTGGTGGAGGGCAGCGACGCCTTAGGTTGCCTCATGCTGCCTTCGACAGTGTTCATGCTATAGATTCACACACTCTGGTGCCATGGTGCTGCAGGTGCTGGTGAAGAAGGAGGTGGTGGAGGGCAGCGACGCCGTGGGCGGCCTTAAGGACGTCACCAGCACAGGCACCTGCGTGCTGATTGAGGGCGCCCTCAAAAAGACGCCCGAGGGCACCAAGCAGGTGAGTTTCTGTCCATCACCCGCTCCCATGGGTGGTTGGACTCGGCCGTCAGCCTGTCACAGCTGCCACTGCGATATTTGCTTGCTGCGTATCCGCATGTGAACGGGGTTGATGCAGCTGGCAGGCTGCCCTCCACTGCGACAGCAGCAACAGTTGCTATTGACAACATGTCTGCCACTCGAAGCAGTTGCGCCCTGTGGCTGCAGACGTTAATTGGTGGTGTCAGATGCGAGCGTGGCGTTCCTGCGCAGGAGGGATGGGCGTTGCCAGACGACTATGGGCAGTCTTGGGTGACCGTCACAGTCTTAACATGTTGCAGTTGCCTTCCAGTAACGTATCTTTCCTAATCATGTGCAGCTGGTGGAGCTGGAGGCGAGCAGGGTGCTGCATGTCGGCAAAGTGGATGCCGCGTCATACCCGCTGGCAAAGAAGAAAACCAGCTACGAGTTCCTGCGGGAAAAGGTGGGGAGTTTCAGCACGTCAGGACTTGTCACCATGCAGAATTGGTTCTCTTTGGCACGCTGATGCAGACTTTGCTGACCAAGACAAGGCCAGCTGCGAGTTCCTGTCGGGACAACTACTACAGGTGCAGCCATCCTTTGGAATGTTTTCAGATGCTGTGGGACCAGCTGCTGAAGGTCCAACATGAATGTGCGCTCCAATGAGGCAATGCAGACCCTAGCCTGCCATAGTAGCTGCAGCATCAGAGAGTGCGGGACAAACCTGTGCTTGACCGCAGAGTGTTGAGTGTTGACGAATGCAGGCGCACTTGCGACCGCGCACCAACACGATCGGCGCCGTGGCGCGGATCCGCAACGCGCTGGCGTATGCCACGCACAGCTTCTTCCAGGTGCGGCCCGAGCAAAGTGTTGGGTTGCAATCATTCTGCAGGTTTTGCATCTGGGGGGCACTGGGTTCGTGCTGCCTTGTGAGCAAGCCGTTGCGTGGTGCTGCTGTTGCACTGCTTGGTGCTGCCATGCCCCGGGGTCGTGTGCCTGCGATGTGCACATCAATTGGTACAGCAGTGGCGCTGCTCAAGACACCTGGTCTCACATCTTACATGCAGCACATCCCCCTGCCCAGTCTGTCTTCCTCCTGTGCAGGAGAATGGCTTCCTGTACGTGCACACGCCCATCATTACAGCCAGCGACGCTGAGGGCGCCGGCGAGATGTTCCAGGTGGGGCATAGGAGACTCTCCATGAACAGTTCACATGGCGTCGAGGAGGCATGACCAAGCCTGCATGCTTCCATTGCACTCCCTGTGCACGCGAGTGGCCAGCGAATTTTGGGGCGGTAGCATCATAGGTAGAGTGGCATCGGACTCCATCGTCATCCACAGGTGGGGCATGTCAAGGGTGAGTGCGTCATGCCTGAACTCCAATGGCGTAGGCATTGAAGTCCAGGTTGGCGGGCACTTCCTTCACATGGACTGTTTGTGTCCTTCATACAAGTTTCCATTCGTTCAGCCACCCTTCTGACAGCCGCTGACCATGCTGCTGGGTAACACAGAGGAACATGACCAGGTGCCTCGGCTCAGCTTTCAGCTGAACGACATTGTATGCGACTTCTTTTGTTGCAAGGTGATGACAATGACATGTTGCCACGGATAATCATGCACATGAGCGCTGGGAGGGAACAGGCCAGGTACTGCAGCAAACCCCATGCACGTTGACAGACTCTCAAGCTCGCGCCTCATTTCTGAGTACTGAAGTTGTTTGCCTGCAGAAGACGATGCCGCTGAGTGATGCGGAGGCGAAGTGCAATGTGCAGCGGTGCATTTCATGGTGGCAAGGGTCAACTTGATGCTGCAGCTCAAGTCTCCGAAAGCTGACTGCACAATGGGTGACGACGCTGCTGGGCGATGTGGAGGCGAGAAGCAGAGTGCAGCAGTGCAGCCCATGGCGGAAAGCTGGCCAAATGCCAAGCCCGATGTCTGGACATTCAATGCCATTTGCTGGCAGGTGACCACGCTGCTGGGCGATGTGGAGGCGATGGGCAAGGCCCAGCAGTGCAACCTCTGGCAGCTGGCATGTCAAACGCCAGGACTGTCAAATGCCAAGCCTGACGTCTGACCGTCAAAAGCTGTCTGCGCGCAGGTGACGACGCTGCTGAGCGGTGTGGAGGCGAAGGGCAAGGTGCAGCAGCTGAGCCCGCAGCAGCTCGAGGAGCTGAAGCAGCGGGCGTCGGCGCAGGGGTCAGCCGTCAAGGACGCCAAGACGGTGAGCAGGACATCAAACTTCTCACACAGGTGGAGTGCTGGACTGCCAGGCCCACCACATGTGCGTGGCATATGCTGCAGGTACCTCCACAAATATGGGAAGCAGTGGCACTGCGCGCATGCACCTGGCCACAGAGGCCAAAAGGTGTCCACGATAAAGTTGAGTCGGCCAAGTTAGTTCGGGAGAGAAATAAGTTGGCACGTAGCTTCAGTTGACAGCAGTCGTGCATTGGCACACCATGCAGGCAGCGGCAGCCAACAAGGAGGACAAGCAGCTAGCGGCGGCTGCGAAGGCGGAGATCGACAAGCTCATGGCGCTCAAAGCGGAGGTCGCTGCCGCCGAGACTGGGTGCGTGTAGATGCCTCACCTTCACATTGTGCTGTGCTGCGCTATTCTGTGCTACGAGCATCCACAGGTGTCCTGCACTTGGCATTTGCACATTTGGGGAGCTGATCTCGCACTATTACGCTGAGCAAAGCAGAACGATGAGATGTACCTGTCAATGTGACTGCAGGGAGGCGTCTCGCTGAATATTATGCTTTTCATTGTGCAGGCCGCGGTACGAGGGTGGTCTGCCCAGGACAGCAGCCGGGGGTGTCGACTACAGGGAGGACTTCTTTGGCAAGCCCGCCTTCCTCACCGTGTCCGGCCAGCTGCAGGTGTTCTCGCTGGCCTCATATCTGACACCCTTTGATCAGCACTGATCTCCCGAAGAAGTTTGCATCTTTGACCATGAGATACCTGTGTATCCACTCTGTCAGCCTGTTCTCATTTCCTTTTCTGCGTGCAAAAAGTAAGGGAGCTTCCATGCGTTTGACCCCGAGGTGCTTCTGTATGAAGGCCCTCGAGCAGCCAGCTGCAAGCTGTGTGGGTGGTATATGTTGCCGACGAAGTCCTTCATGCTGCAGCAGCCCCCGGAATGCGCCCGCGGACTGACCGACTCGTATGTCTGACGAATGCAGGTGGAGAACTTTGCGTGCGCGCTGAGCAACGTGTACACCTTCGGGCCCACATTTCGGGCGGAGAACTCCAACACTGCGCGCCACCTGGCCGAATTTTGGATGATTGAGCCGGTATACGCGCTGCGCTTCTCGGTCATCAGGCTTGCACCATGATTCACTGCAGACTGTCAGATGCTGGGTCTGTGTGACACAAGCTCATGCCGGGGCATCCATCAGCATGGCAAAGTAGCAGGCTGACCTCTTTCAGTGCCTGAGCTTTACTGCCTTGGTCTTCTTGGGAGATGTTTTCGCCAGACCGGAGGATGACGCACGTTGTGCGCAAGGCTCGAAGGAGGTCTGCCATGCCCTTTGTGGAATGCTGAAGTCACTGGCACCGCCCGCGCCACGCAGGAGATTGCTTTCGCCACCCTGGAGGACGACATGCGGTGTGCGGAGGACTACGTGCGGTACTGCTGCCGCTGGATCCTGGACCACTGCATGTGAGCGCCCCAGTTGGACCCCCTGCGATGCTGCTGCTTTGCTGCTGTGACGGGCAAGGCACCCAACTCGGATGTGTACCAGTGCCCACTGTGCATCCACCTAATCATTGGGCATTGTCAGCCATCAGCAGGCTGCAGGGTGTAATGGCTTTTGTCTGCGATCAATGGCCTCAAGAAATACGATCTCTTCGTGCTTGAGCCATCGAATTTTCTTTTCAAATTGATGACAAGCCGCCAGCGACAAGCTGCAGCACGCCATCACACTTACTGCCCCAGAACTGGTGTCAGGACTGATGACCTGCTTTCTGCTGCATTCGCTGCAGGGACGACCTCGAGTTTGTCACCAAGATGGTGGACAAGAACGCCATCAACTGGCTCCAGACTCAAATCGCACTCACATCGCACTCGCTGCCTGCAACACAACCTTTCGGACTGATGAGCTGCTGCTGGCTGCAGGGACGATTTGGAGTTCATCGCCAAGATGGTCGACAAGACCGCCATCGACCGGCTGCAGCATGTGGCCACGACGCCGTTCAAGCGGCTGAGCTACTCGGATGCAATTGAAATCCTGGAGGGCGTGGTGCGCGACAAGAAGAAGAAGTTCGAGTTCCCGGTGAGCGCAACACAGAGATGCCTTTCTCTCCTTTCAGAACACTTGCAGTGATCTTTCGAGCAGCTGTCCATGCAAAGAGACATGTCATGCTGGAGGGTGTGGCTCATGACAACAATAGCAACCTCGAATTTCCTCGTGAGCATGTGGACTATTCTCGGGAAAGTTGCTTTGGTGGCACAAGATTGCGCAGCCACGGGGAAACGGCGTGCAGCTGTGACATGTCAGCTGGCGGCATTGCTGTCTCTTGTCTCACAATGTTGCAGCGCCGGCAGTGCGACAAATCACTGTGGCCGGTCACAGCAGTTGTCCCATCCTGACATCCCGCCTGCGCCGTTGGCAGGTCAAGTGGGGCATCGACCTCGCATCTGAGCACGAGCGGTATCTCACTGAGGAGGTCTTCAGGTATGTAAATGTCCCAGCAGGCTTCCTGCATTGTGTGAAATTTTGGACAGAACCATGCTGCGCATGCTATTGATGAGTTGTTGCTCTGTGACACGGCCATACACGCTTCTGCGTGGAGCTGTCCATGATGCATCTGAAAGTTTGTTCTGTTTTCCTGCGCAGGCAGCCAGTCATCGTGTACAACTATCCAAAGGACATCAAGGCGTTTTACATGCGGCTGAACGACGATGGCAAGACCGTGGCCGCGATGGACGTCCTGGTGCCGAAGGTGGGCGAGCTCATCGGCGGCTCGCAGCGCGAGGACAGGCTGGAGGTACGCCGCTTCATGCTTTGCAGCATCGCAGCTCCTGTCCATAATGATTGTTCAACGGCTGAATGTGCCCGGCAGCTGCGGAGGTGTCGCTCAAGATCGGCGGCTCAGAGGAGCGGGAAGGGACTGTGGTGAGCACATTTCGCAGCTGCACTGTCAGCACACGCGCCCGCATTTTTTGGAAACTGCGCATCAGGTGTGGACCGCAGAGGCAGACCCATCAGAGCCCCATGGACCACTGCTGGATGTCAAATCAGATCAGGGCCCGTGTATATTCTCAGTTTATATCTGATCCAAATGGCAGCAGCGGTAGCGGCTGTCAAGGAGGCCGGCATGGAGGTGGGAAAATGCCCATACAAACTGAGCGTCAAAAACCACAGATCGTCTCCCAACTGCAAAGTCGTCACACGCTGCAGGTGCTGGAGCGGCGCATCAGGGAGGGCGGCATGAATGTGGAGCCCCACGAGTACTACCTGGACAAAGCATGTGCTCCAACATGTGACTCTCAACCCACATCTCAGATCACGGCACGAGCTGACCATGTATCTCTGCACTGCAGGCGTTGGAGTGGCGCATCAGGGAGGGCGGCATGGAGGTGAAGCTACGCAAGCACTTCCCAAAGCAGTGCTTCTGAAACAGCTCAGACAGACTCCCACCGGCGAAGCGCGCAGACCCTGCAAGTGCAGGATCGGTTCATCAAGGAGAGCGGCATAGAGCTAGAGCTGTACGAGTACCACCTGGGGCAAGCACGTGCTGCAACATGTAGCTCTCAGCACACACCTTGAACGATGGTCGGAGTTGGCTGCAGTTGAGTGTCTTCTTCTGCACTCCAGGTGCTGGGGCGGCGCATCAAGGAGGGCGGCATGGAGGTGGAGCCCTGCAGCTGGACAGCTTCACCTGGGGGAGATCCTGCTGCACCGTGGAACGTTCAACACACGCATTACAGTTGTGGCATGAGCTGACTGCAAATCCTTGCACTTCAGGTGCTGGAGCGGCGCATCAGGGAGGGCGGCATGGAGGTGGAGCCGTACGAGTACTACCTGGACCTGCGGCGGTACGGCTCCGTGCCGCACTCCGGCTTCGGCCTCGGCTTCGAGCGCCTGGTGTGTGGCTGCTACTGCAAGTCGTTTTCCAGTCTAGTGATTCCAATGAGCTTAGTTACTGAGGCGGTGCGCCTTGTGCCGCACTCGGGCTTCGGCCTCGGCTTCGAGCGCCTGGTGCGCGGCAGCTACTGCAAGTCGCTTTCCAATCTAGTGATCCCAATGAGCATAGTTGCTGAGGCAGTACGCCTTGTGCCGCACTCGGGCTTCGGCCTCGGCTTCGAGCGCCTGGTGCGCGGCGTCTCCTGCAAGTGGCCTGACTGTCCAGTGGTTCTCATCGGCTTTGTTGCTGCGGCGGTATGCCTCCGTACCGCACTCCAGCTTTGGCCTCGGCTTCGAGCGCCTGGTGCATGGCTGCCATCAAGTGCAGCAGCCTTTCCGCAGTTTTTTTTCCAAAGTTTTTCAAGGTTTTTTTGTGTTTCAAGCGGAATGCACATAGCTGCCTTGCTACACTGCACTCGGCTCGGGTCCACCCAAGCAGATGAGTGCTGCCAGGCGCTCATTTCAGGATTCATACGCGCTGCTTCGTGAGCATCTCCTCCGGAGAAGCTGATCCGATCTAATCATGTCCTCTGTATGCTGATCTACTTTTGCACTTTCATAACATCACAATGTTAGGCATCTCTGTTTGCAGGTGCTGTTTGCCACAGGGCTGGAGAACATCAGGTGCACATGTACCGCAGCCCTGTGCGGCCTCTGTACCATGGCATCTTGTTCCCAATGCTTGAGCTGCAGCAGTGCTGATACCTCTATGCTATTCATCACCATGTAAACCATGTGTGTTCTCGGAGTTGCAAGCCATTTCCTTGCATCGGTGTGAACAGCATGTATCTTCCATGCCGCAGGGAGACGCTGCCATTCCCAAGGTGGCCAGGCCATGCGGAATTTTAAGCGATCCAATGGCTTCATACATGGTGGTCATCGTGCACAGAACCTATGCACTGGGCCAACATGATTGTACATACGCTCATGCAATGCTGCAAGGTGGCACACTGTTCAACTGACGCTGCTGTCGTGTGGTAATTTACTCACATTTCAGACCATGACTCACAAGCTACATCGTATTATTTGTAACATTGATCGGTGTCTGTGTTTCAGATCACATATCAAGCAGGCCCATCCCCCGCATGAGCCGCGCCATGGTCCATTTTATGCTGCATCACGTATCTTCAGTCTCTCAAATGTGCACCGAAACGAAGTCAGGTCTCGATGCAACACGAGATGGTATGCTGACCTCAAGGCCTCACGGTTGAAGCTGCGCTTGCTCTTGCAATATTGATACCGGGCGCTGCCTACAATGGGCAACAGTGGCGGTCCAGACCGGCTGCCCAACTTTTCCTGTCGGACATCCTCTTGTTTCCGGCAACAGGAGTCTTTCAAAGGGGCCATGAGATTGGGGATATATGCTCAGGGTGCTGGAAACACTGCGCATGGATGTGGCTGCACACCACACATGCATCAGCTGAATGTGCACATGCTGTCAGACAGTGACCAAACATGTCCGGCAAGCGCAGCAAACACCACAATCACATTTCGACCACACTTGACATGCGTATTTAGGTTGTCGCCCTTGTCGGACGGCCGCCGAATCGACAGTTTGGCCATTGAGTCCTGCAGCCAGATCACACTTCCAGAGTTTGTCCTGTGTCTGGATCACACAGCCGTGGAGCGCCAAAATGCCGTCACCTGAGCTGATAGACCACAAGGAGTTCAAGGAGTCGATCAGGAGACTCGGCATCGCAGACGAGGTGGACAAACTTGTGCAGACGGTGGAGGGCGATGTGCCGCCCTCTGTGCTTCTGGCGTTGCTGGATGCAAGGTGCGACTTTGATGCACCTGAGAGGTTACGCTCTGCGGCCTCAGCTTCTTGCGTGCAGCCGTAAAAGCAGCGACTAGACGGACTCGGACCAATCGCTGCAGCCAGACTGCGGCTGTCGACTCACCTGAGATTTGACCCGCTGCTGCTGCACCGCCGCAGGAAGCTGATGGGCGTGCCATCCAGCGCCCCATTCGATGTGATGTTCCTGCTGGAGGTGGCGGACAGAGCGCCGCTCAACTTTGCCGCTGCCGCCCTGCCGGCACTGGCCAACATGCTGACGCAGCACAGTGAGGTGCGCCATGTGATATTGTGTTTGTAACTTGCCCCGTGCATGGACTGTTTGCAAAGGCGGCTTCCCAGTAGCTTTTCCCGTTGCTAATAATTTCGTTTGGTCGTATACAAGCTCCCTCTGATCAGATGAGGCGCTCACCTCAAATATTTATTGCAGGCAAGGAGCATGGAACGTCTGGTAGCTGTTGCTGCTACCATCGCAGCGAACGTGCCAACGCTGGGGAAGGCGCTTCGGCGGCCAACGCTCATCGACAGGGCAGAACGCTACATGCCGAACTGCGTCTCTACGGTGTGCACTGAGCCGTTTCAAGCCACGGAGGTGTCTCCGCTGTCGAAGACGGTGCTTCAGCATATCCACCCCGCTGCGGATGTGTTCCTGAGGTGCAAAGCCTGCCGCATCACTGCTACAGTACTCTTATCAAGTGGACAAGTCAAGTCACTGGTGTGCACGCTATTGCTGAGGGTCAACCAGTCCATCTGGCGCAACAAGAGATGTCTGTGCACAATATGCATAACTTGCAGACGAACTTCGACCCGGCACAATTGCAGAGGTACGTCACTGCAATGCGAGGCGCTGTACTGCGCCCTTGCCAATCCTTCACCGTTCTAATCAAATCCCGCAAGGCTCGCAGCGCCGCTCACCTCACAAGTTCGCATCAATGCTCGTGAATGAGTTGTATCACTGCAGATATGGCGGCCAACAGGAAAGGAACCCTGAGCTGCCGGCAGCTAGCCCAATCGGCATGTGGTGCAGCGTTAAACAAGTTGGCTGTGCCCAACTCTGCACGAGTCTTCATTCACTTAACGAGTGCAGTGGATTGCACGCCAGGTTTGCCAACGATGGCGACGACGCGGGAGCATCGCCCTTCCTGGCGGGCATGGCAGCCAAGGTCGCGCGGGCGGCTGCAGAGGCCGGGGCGCTGCCCAATGGCGAGGGGGCGCTGCTGCAGCTGGTGCGGCGCTGCCAGGTGTGTGCCGCTCGGTCTCATTTGTGGTGCCGCCTCTGCTCCTTGGCAAGGTCATATGGCGCCTACACACGCCAGGGCGCTGCCTGACGGCAGGTACGCAATGGTGTGGCTTCTGCCAGATGCATGCTACTGAGTGGCTCGGCATGTGCTCAATGCCAGATGTTTCCAGAGCAGCTGCCGAGACTGGCGCATTGTCTTTTGGCGAACGAATGTGGCTGTGAGTATTGCGTCACTGCCGAGAATGCAAGCCACATGCATGCGTGTTTGACAAAGATCATGAATGCACATGTCCGGTTGCTTGTGCACGGTGGATGGCGTGCCGCATGTTGGCAGGAGGCCGCTGCAGCTGCGGCTGCCGGATCGCAGTTGAATGCCCTGTGCCCAAGCAACCTGACACGAAAGCTCCATGGCTTACCTGCAAGCTGGTCGCCTCGATCGTGCTTCCGCATAAACGAACGGCTGAGAGTCTGACCATCCCTTGTGCCTCTGCCAGGCTTGCATCACGAAGGACGTTGCCGCAGGCAGCTGCGGCCCTGGCAGGATACCCTCCGAATGGCTCACACCCCTGGCCGTGGCGCTGCAAGCCCTACAGCAGGTCAGCTTGAGTGGCCGTGGATGTGTGAAGTGTGTGAGACTCTTCCTTCCTTGTGTGGACTCAGTTGTGCGCCGGCCGCAATGTGCGTCGCGCACTCTCGTCACCAAGTGTGCACACTGGACTTGCAGCAGCTGTGATCAAGAGTTGTTGGCAAATGTGCTATCCGTACAGTCTGACCCTGCGTTGACTCTGCAATCAAGGGTGCCGAAACGTGATCACGGTTTGGTACACCTTGTTTGTGCAGTCTCGCACAAGCAAACACGGCATCGTGCTATATACATGACGCAGGTTGCTATTGGGTCCTGGAGCTATAGAACACCGACAGCCGTCAAGACCAGTGTGTCGCCCGCCGTCGCTGAAGCATGCCTGGGTGGCTGCAAAGCCCTCATCAGACACGAGGCGAGCCCTGCCTGCCCTGCAGCAGCCACCCTGGAGGACACTGTGGTAGGCTGATCTCCCTTGCCAATTTTGTCACAAGTTCGCACTGTGTTGCGCTATATCCAGTCGGCAGCATGGCCGTCATGGATCAGAGGGCTGCGGGCAGCCATCCGCCAGAAGCTGTGCCTGCACTCTGCCACGCTTTTCTGCGAGCATCCCTGTGTGATGACTCGTAGCCACAAGCAGTTTTCCCAGCATAAGAAGGTCAAGCCGTCCTGCTCTTGGCTTCTACTGCTGGTGTGGATGCCAATTGCAACGCAGGTGCAGCAGCGGTGCGCTGTCAACGTAGCACATAACCTTCCGCTGTCGTTCTCCTATCAGGCGGCTATGGTGTCGGTACTGGCACTGGGGCCGTCGGCGGTGCAGCAGCAGCGGGAGTTCCTGTGCGAACTGGGCGAGGGCATGGCGGCAGCGGTGCAGCTGCTGCCTGAGACGAACAGTGGCAGCCGGCCGACCTTGAAGGTGACCGTGGGAGCGATTTCCATGTGACGCAACCCCCCGACTGCTCATTGTGTCATGCTTTCCGATGGCCTTTCGCCTCACGGATGGTTGTCGGTGGACCCTTTCACTGGCTCAGACCTGTGTTCGTCTGCTCTCCACGCACAGGCGGCAGCTGCAGTCATGCGCACAAGCCAGTGCATCAGGATCGCCACTGGAGTGTGCAGGTGGGCACCACTTTCACCACACAGATGATCATCTATGCATGCCCAGTCACTGGCAGTGCAGGCTCCTGCAGCAGTACAGCGCAGTGTGTATTTGAGACATGCCCCCTGCTGTGTTGACTCCTTGAAACCCTGCATCACTGGACCCTGCAAAGTTGCAAAGTTGTGCTGCGGCTGCAGCTCCGGCGCCGGGAGACACATTCTCACGCCGGACGTGGCGGTCCTTCGGCACTGGGCGATGTTCACGGCGGCGCCCCTGACAGTCGTGGCCAAGGTGATCCGCAGCTGGCGAGAGTATGTGTGTGGACGCAATTGCTTGTGCGGTGCCCTTGCAAGCGCTCTGCGATTTCTGAGACCCTTGCACCTCCCGCCTACTCATCCGCATCGACGCTTGTTCCTGCATCCTGAAGTCGGGTTCAGTGCACTGTCGCCCCTTCCATCATCATCTGGGCCTTTTTCACGTCCCTTTGAATTTCAGCAAACATACAATCGAGATTCAGCCAATCTGATGCAACCTTCTGGTGCAGTGGCTGGACGATGCGGCGCCGGCACTGCCAGAGGCCGTGGAGAGGATGCTGCTTCTCAGCAGCTTCAACCTGGGACGCGCAGGTGTGGGGATCAGCATGTTGTTATAGCATGCCGGGTGGTGTGAAGCATGCTGGAAGGTTCTGTTCTGCATGGACCGCAGAAGCTGTGCGGCAACCATGCTGTTGTCAGGCTGTGTAGCATGAGAATGGAGTTTGAGAGAGCCTGGTCAAGTACATGGGGGTGACTGAAGAACTTTTGTCCGTACCCTGAAGCACGTGCCACTCACTTCGGCGTGAAATGGCTCATGCACCCACTGCAGGCGACCTCGCGCTCAAGGTGGCGATGTTGGGTGGCATGCCCACCCTGGAGCGCAATCACGGCGACCAGCTCATGCACGCGCTCACGTCGCACATGTGGTGCCACGCCGGCGTGTTCGTGCGCTTCGTGGACGCGGCGGTGGAGGCTGGCGATGCGGATCAGCGGGATCTCGGCATCCACTGCTTCCGGCAGGTATGATGCAAGCCGGCCTGTGTTGCTGCGGTGGTGCCTCTTCAAAATAAACAATCGCCGCAGCGCCATTCTCGTGGAGTTGATGGAATACCAGCTGATGTGCTATCTAAGGCTGTGCGAGGGGGATGTCCACAGGCTGGGTATGCAGTGATGCCCATTTTGAGTGTCCCACTGCGGTTCCTCCCATTCTGGCAGGTGGCGGGTACGCTGCACGCGGTGGTGGAACTGCTGCTGAAGCCGGCAGAGCGCAAGCCGCCGCAGCTGCCGCCGAAAGAGCTCATCAGCGGCGCCTGCAGCGCCGCAGATGCCATGCTGGGTGCGGCTTGAGATGCTTTGAGACAGCTTCTACAAGCAAGCTTGAACCGAGAGCCGCCGCAGCTGCCGCCGGTAGAGCTCATCAGCGGCGCCTGCAGCGCCGCAGATGCCATGCTGGGTGCGGCTTGAGATGCTTTGAGACAGCTTCTACAAGCAAGCTTGAACCGAGAGCCGCCGCAGCTGCTGCCGATGGAGCTCATCAGCGGCGCCTGCAGCGCCGCAGATGCCATGCTGGGTGCGATAGGACTTGCTTTGAGGAGATTGCCACAAAGATCAGCAGAGTTAGCACTGAAACAGAAGAGCCGCCACAGCTGCGGCCGGTCGAGCTCATCAGCGGCGCCTGCAGCGCCGCAGATGCCATGCTGGGTGCGACTTGAGGTGCTCTGCGTGAGCTTCCACAAGCAACTTTTGAACCGAGAGCCGCCGCAGCTGCCGCCGGTGGAGCTCATCAGCGGCGCCTGCAGCGCAGCAGATGCCATGCTGGGTGCGCTGGTCCTTCCTCTGGACAAGGGGCAGCAGAACTAGCAGTGAGACAGAAGCCGCCGCAGCTGCTGCCGATGGAGCTCGTCAGCGGCGCCTGCAATGCCGTAGATGCCATCCTGGGGCATTGTAAGATGAGTGTTTCCTCAAGTGAGATCCGAAGAGAAAGCCACCGCAGCTGCCACTGGTATGGGATGTTGCTGCGGGTGCCGCGAGCTGATCTGATCAGTGGTACGTAGAGCCCCAACGATGTCGTGATGGGTCGGCACTTCTGCTCCAAACTACTGCTGCACATCAGACTGGTACCTGATTGGCATCCGCAGCATGCTGCTCTGGTAGTACCAGTCTGATCCGTACCCGTTTGATCTGCACTTTTCCGATCATGCCATGATGCTGCTTGGCTGCTGCAGGGCTGGCGTCACAAGGTGGAGGGTACCACCAGCGGCTTGCAGGCTCTGTGGGATGTGACACGTCGGCATGAAACAACATGTCAAGAAGACGCACCTATGTCTTGACAGGGCTATGCCAAAGCAGCATGAGTACCGCCCTGCTGTCTTCGGTTGCGCATGTCTGATGCCAGGCCTTTCAGATTCACCGTGCAGAATACGAATGCACGAAATCTGATCAACTGCATCTGCAGGAATGGCAGGAGAGAGGAATGGAGTCCCCAACCTGCTGGCGATGCTACCAGCCTGACATGCTCGCGCTGCCCCTCTGCTCTCAATGGTGCATGCACTTTCGAAGAGCCAAGATCGTCATGAGTGCGCCGCTGCATCCGCAGGTCTGGCGCAGAAGGAGGACGAGTACCATCAGCTGCTGGCAGACTACCAGCCCCACCTGCGCGACGCCAACAGGCGGTCGCTGCCGGCAATGCAGCGCGCCGCGGAGCTGATCACCAGGTGGGTCTTCACATGCCACAACAGCACTGGCACCGAAGCTACTGGGCGTACACCTGCTGTGCTGTCAGTCCCGCACAGCTGACAGCCCACATGGCATGCCAGCAGCATACGAGTATACTCGTACTCCACAGATTCACCATATGTGAGACTGGCAGCCGAGCGGCTGTGTCAGTGACGGCCTTGCTGACCTGACAGCTTTGGTTCAAACCGTGCAGGGTGCTGCGGGCGCTGGGTCCCATGGCGGCGCTGTGCCTGGGCACCAGGCGCACCGCCAACAGCCTGCTGGCGACGCTGTCGTGCATAGCCCTCGCGGTGCAGCCGCTGCCGCCTGAGGCGGTGGGTGTGTCACACCCTTTCGGTCTGGAGCATGGCAGCCGCACTTCCCGTGCCCTCACCAGCCTGCGAATCCTCTTTAGAGCTCTGGGTAGCCACATTGCCTGTGCTCACACCAACCTGCCGGCACGACAGAGATGGCGAGCTGTGAGAAAGCACCGTGGCCGCTGCTGATCTGGGCGGGGTTTGCATATCACCATTGACAGGAGCACAGTGCAATGCACGGCGCTGCTGTTGCAGATGTGACAGAGCGTCAGTCAACTTGACAATCTCCTGGCTGGCAGCTTGTTTGAGAGTGGAACCAGTCCGTGATGTCCACGCCGCCGCAGGTTCCTGCCATGAAGGCTGCTTGCAAAGCGCTGGCCGTCTTGTTCCGGGACAGCAGCATGGCGCGCAGCGAGTACGCCGCCCACGACCCGGCCCGCAACTTCACCTGGCACAAGGTGTCGGGCCAAATCAGAGAGGTGCGGAACTGCCGTCGATGACCTCACGCTCTCCGGTATGTCAACAGTGTATCGACGATTAATATAAATAAGTTGTTCAATTTGGCTGGGTACGCCGCCCACGACCCGGCCCGCAACTTCACCTGGCACAAGGTGCCCGGCCAGATCAGAGAGGTGGGGATCTGTTCTCGGGCATGAGACGCTGTCCTGGATAGCAGATTGAATGTTGCCGGGTGTGTCACCCTTAATCTGGCCCGCAACTTCACCTGGCACAAGGTGTTCGGCCAGATCAGAGAGGTGAGAATCCATCGCCACGCCTGTATGCTTCTTGTTGAAACAGTGCCATACACATAGCTGAAACCATAATTCGAAACCCCAGCCTGCAACTGTACCTGGCACGCTGCACGAAAGCAGATTAAGGCGGCGAGGCGCTCGTCATCAACGCGGACCATGTCTCGTAGCATCTTCAGCAGGCTGCCATCTGTCACCACCGTTGAGGTCAGGTCGGTGTCAGGTCAGGTCAGTGTTCACATCTTCTCTACTCAAGGGCGACATGTCTACAGCACGGACTGGCTGCATCACATGGTTCTGGACCAGCACAAGACGTTTGTAATCATGCATCTGGAAGTTGTGACCAACTCACACGATGTGACAAACCTTCCGCGCAGGCTCTACGGTACGAGCCCGCCAACAGGCGGCAGCTGGTGGAGCGGTCGCTGCAGGAAGTGGACGCCGCCGTGAAGCAGCCGCAGCAGCAGCAGCCACACCAGCAGCGGGGACGAAGGGCAGCAACGGGGGCCGGCTCAGCTGCGGCGGCAGGGGCAGCGAGGACGCAGGCCAGCGCCGAGGAGGCCATGCGCTTGCTGCTGGTGAGCACAATGTGACTCCAGCAAGACGTCACAGGAACAACAAACGACAGCAGTACAAGCAGCGGGGCCGGAGGGCAGCTGTACACGCGGGGGCGGCAGTGTTGGCAAGGACGGCGGCCAGCTCCGAGGAGGCTATGCACATGCTACTGGTCGGCTTTCTAAATATATCTCCCCCACAGAAATCAGGGAGATAAAGAATATCAGAGACACAAAGGTTGCAGTAGCGGCAGCGGGACAGAAGGCAGCCGTATTGTGCGGCTCAGCTTCGGTGGCAAGGACGCAGGCCAGCGCCGAGGAGGCCATGCGCGCGCTGCTGGTGAGCAAACTATGACTCCGGCAAGATGTGACAGGAACAACAACGTTTGCAGAGCGGGAAGCGGGGCCAGGAGGCAGGAAGCAGGAAGCGGGGCCAGGAGGCGGCCGCCGGTGCGGCGGCAATGCGGGCGGCGGAGGCCATGCCGCAGAGCATGGCCCCTGCAGAGCAGCGCAGGCCAGCGCCGCGGGGCCCATGCCCAGGCTGCTGGTCAGCTGCTGCAGAAGTTTTTTGGGTAAGAACTATCACAGGACAAATCGACCTCAGGGCAGCGGATGTGGCAGGAACGTGGGCTCAGAACTTCGGGAATCCCTGAACGAGGCAATGCGTTAATATGCTGAGCCACCGAGAACATTATCGAGCAACACATTCTCAGCAGAAGGAACTCTCAGGAGACAGTGTTCGAGCACGGCGGCGGCGGTCAACAGCTCAGCTCCTGACGAGGACGCGGGACCGCGCGCTCTGCTGATGACCTCTGGCATCCACATCTTCCCCAGCGTGCAACCCTATAAAGTGTGCAAGCTTTGCAGCGACGCTGCACACGCGTCGTAGTGGAATGCCTAGCGGGAGTCTTGGAGTGCGGCAGGTCAGAGCAATGGCGGCAGTTCTGGCCAGCACATCCGCATCCGTGTTTGCATCGTGTTTGGAACACCGCAACCACTGCTGCAGGAGGAAGAGGAATTGAAGGCCGCAGGGGCGGCGGCGCCCAGCAAGGCTGCGCAGAAGCGCGCGAAGAAGAGGGCGGCCGCAGCAGCCACATTGGCAGCGGCAGTGGCACCGGCACAGCCGGCGGGGGCAGCTACAGCGTACCCAGTCGCAGCCGGCAGTGTGCCGAGCGCAGCTACAGCCGCCGCGGCGTCGGCAGCCGCCATCGCTGGTGCGCACGGCACCGCAAGGCTGGCGGCAGCTCAGCAGCCAGTCGCCGCGGCATCAGCATCGGGTGCAGCTCGCAGCGCAGCTGCCGACAGGGACAGCACTACAACAGCGACACCAGCGGCGGCGGCGGCGGCGGCGGGAGCGGCGGCGGCATTGCCAACGACTGGCGCGGCGTGCAGGTGTCAGTCAGCGGCAAACGGCTTGCAGAGCTTGGACCTCACGGACGGCCGCGAGCAGGAGGGCGGACAGGCCGCGGCCTCAGAGGCCAACGAATGGTGGCAGTGCCCCCTCACCAAGGTGGGGCAGCGGTGTACCACACATCCGTATGGTGTATCTGCAATGCTGCCTGCTTCAGAGCTGCCAGTCTGCAAGCTTTTCCAGCTGATCTTCGGTTTCGCCTCTGGATAGCGCCATAGTAAGTAGCGGTCGAGCACGACCTGTATGCAGGACCGACATGTGAAACGTTAGATGTGCATTGCAGGCGCGAATGGTGGATCCCGTTGTCTGCTTGGGTGATGGCGCAACATATGAGCGGCGTGCGATCGCAAAGTGGTTTGAAGCCAGAAGAACATCGCCGGTCACCGGAGAACCGCTGTCGAACTGTGCTGTGGTGCCAAATCATGCACTGCGCAGCCTGCTCCAGGCCACCCAGTAGAGTTTCGTCATGGGTGTGTGTGCCATTGTCCGCTGGCTGAAGGGCTGTGACCTGTCTCCTGTGACTGGGCAGCCGCTGGCGGCAGTGGACCTGCTCCCCAATTACACTCTGAGGTGCATGATTCAGTGTGCCCACGTGCACAGCTGAGTGGCACCACGAACGCCAATACATGGATCTTTTGGACGTTTTCTGCGCTTCAGGCTGATGAAACCTCGGAGCAAGTCAATCAAGGCAACGTCAACATACCGTCGCTGCAAGGCTTTCACAATTGCCGGTGTTACCTGACGTTGGAGAGTTTTGCCTGGCCTAACAATGCGTCACTTGAAGGAGGTTCCGCAGTGCATGGTTCGGCACCATGTCGCGCGTGGTCAGCAGCTGCCCGGTTATCGGCGAGACGCTGTGCAATTCGAGCCACTCCGCAATCGCCGCCCGCTCATATGTCAGGCCATCCCCCAAGCAGACCACAGGATCCGCCATCCTCTCCTGCAGGTTGCAGCACACCAGAACACCGCATCAGTGACGAACCTGATCGAGTCCGGTGCAGGAGGCCCCTTCGTGGGTGGACCCATGTCAAAACACAGCAGAGGAGCGGCGGCCACCTGGCTGGTGTGTTGCGCCCCAGCAACCAGAAACAACATGGGGTCCTTTCGTCCAGTCAGCAGGAGCTTGCGCACCCGAGTGAGGGGGCATCTCCACCAGTCGCCGCTATCGGCAGCAACTGATGATGATGAGGGCAATGTCGATGGTGATGAGCCACCGCTGTGCTGGCCGCCGCCGCCGCCGCCGCAACCGATGCCGCCTTCAAGGCCTAGCCTCTGCAGATCCTCCTCCGCTGATGCCAGGCCGCTGCTCGTGGGCCCGGGGCTGTTGGAGAGGGTCGACCTTCGCAGGCCATTCTCTGACGCTGCCGTGGCGCCGCCAGCTGCTGTGGGCGGTGCTGCGGCTGCGGCATCTGCCTCACCGCCGTTCGCTGCCATGCTGCCAAATTTGTCACTGGCGGGTGCACCTGAAACGGAAGGCGTTGCCGCTGGTTCTGTACGGTTGTCGGCCTCCACTGTAATGGATGTGCCTGCAGCTGGCAAAGCATTCTCGGAAACCGGACTTGCCGCCGCCGCAGTTGCTGGCGCTGCCGCCTTCCGTGCTGCCGACGCAGCGGCGGCAGTTGCCTTCTTCTTTGCACGCTTGCGGGCTGCCTTGCAGGGAGCTGCACCTGCCGGTGCGCCTGCCTCCTCTTGTTCCTATGGCAGACCAGGAACTTGATCAGCTGCAGACAGCCACGACCCATGCCTCACAGCCTCTCGGATGTCCAGTAGAGGACTCACAGCAATCAACCTACACAGAGGGTCATGAAACAAGTGCGACACATTGTGCTGCCTTCATCTCTATACACCCACCAAGACTGAGCCAGCTCTATCTCATTACCCCAAGAGCATTGGACAGGCTCATGTTGTGCGTGTACTCCTCTTGCGCAACACTCTGCGAAAATCCACCAGCATGGTCTCTTCGGCAGTGACCTGCGCCCACACCGCCACAGGTGGAATTGGCGTTGCCAGTACCCTGGTCAGATTGTGTTTCTGCAATGCTTTCCCAGAACACCTTCCACAGCAGACCACCAGCAACGCGCGCATGGCTTCCTCTGCACTGGCCTGCGTGCGCTGGGGGGCGCCAAGCTGTGGTCATTCCTGCTGCTGCGAAGCCCAAATTGTTGTGTCTTGGAATCCTTTGCCAGAACATCTCCTGAAATCGCCCTCACCAGCAGCACACGCATGGCCTCCTCGGCACTGGCCTGCGTTCGCTTGGGCGCCGCCGACCCGCGGCCACTCTCGCCTTTGTGAAGCCCAAATTGCACTTCTTCAAACCTCCTGCCGGATCACTCCTGAAATCTGCCTCACCAGCAGCACACGCATGGCCTCCTCGGCACTGGCGTGCGTTCGCTGGGGCGCCGCCGAGCCAGGGCCACTCCCGCCTGACTGCTCCGGCGCCGGGGGCCGCTGCTGCTGCGGTGGCGCCGCCGCCGCGTCCACCTCCTGCAGGCTGCGCTCCAGCAGCTGGCGCCGGGGCGGCGGCTCGCTGTGCACCACCTGCAGCGGTTGTGTGTGTGTCGTGAAATCCGACATGAACATAGGCTCAGCTTCTGAGAAGGTGCAGGGATGTGTGCATCAACGAGGTGAGCAGGGCGAGCTGATCATCAGGAACCATTGGCAAGCACAGCCCATGGGACACTCTGGATGTGCGAGCGCCGGGCATCTCTGTTGTCATGTGTGTGTAACATTCTGCATGTGGTCGCAGCAGCATTGCACATCAGCTGGCCTATGGGATCAGCTGGCGTGTCAGACCAGTCGTCTGACGTCTGAAGAGGAATGATCACAGCCGGCACGATTCACAGGGGGAGGGGAAACCCTAAACCCGACCTCTCTGATCTGGCCCGCCATGCGAGGCCAGTTGAACACGCCGTCGGTGCCGGGCGTGCCAAACTCCCGCCGCGCCTGGGAGCTGCCCCGGAACACAGCGGCCAGCGCCCTGCAGGCAGCCCTGATGGCGGAGACCTGCACGATTTAGGGGTTTGGATTTCATCGTCATGTCGGCAGCAGTTTCGATTGTGGAATGTCGAGTCTCCGGATTGTGGCGGCCGGCTGCAAGGGGGTCTGCCGGCAGAAAGTGCTGTGTAGCATGTGCAACAGTGCCGCCGACAAGGCAGGCTGTAGGTGACCTACAGAAGTGTTTTTAGTGCACACACAAGTGGTTTGCAGGGACATCATTTGCTGCGGCCACATACCGCAGCTGTGGGTAGTGGCCTCTGCGCGATGCCGCAGCAGATCAGGAGGCCCAGAAGACTGTGTGCCGTGCGTTTCTTGCCGAGGGCGGCAGCTGCGCCACTTCCTAGGCTCTGCAGCACCCTGCATGACAGAAGTCAGGCCACGCATCGAACGAGACAGGCAGATCTTGTTCTGCAGACACCAGCTCCTTGCCATTGGAACCACCTTTCAAAGAGCAAAGGAGGGCAGCATCGGACATCAGAAATGTCTGCACGTGAGATGGCAGCGACTGCAAAAACATGGTGCGACTGCAACCTCATGGCGAGACTGTCAAGCAATCAAACAGCTGGCTGTCAATACATAAGCTGGCATTGCACCTGGATGATCACAGATCTGCTGAAAGCAAAGCCCACCATGCCTGGTGTGTCACCTGGCGGCGCGCTGCGGGATTGGCATCAAAGCCCTGACGGGCTGATTAATGACGCGAGTCGGTATTCAGCAGCTCGCAGCGGCGTCAGTGCAGAGGGGCCGCACCGGGTGATCAGCTCAGCGGCCCGCTGCAGCGCCGGCAGCGACCTCCTGTCGGCGGCGCGCAGCTGCGGCTGGCGCCTCACCAGCAGCTGGTGGTACTCGTCCTCCTTCTGCGCCAGCCCTGCACCCGGCGCAGCAAAGTTGTACGTGGATGTAACTAGGCAATTAGATACGAAACCTGGATGTAATTACCTCGTAGGCAATTAGATACGAAACGTGTCACAACAGTAAGAGTTCGCTGTGCGAACGCTTCTCCCGCTCCGGCCCTACAGCAGGCACAGCACGACCCTGTGGTGTCAAGATGTCCGAGCATGTCGTGTCAGTCAGAATGACGTCGCCAACTCCCAGGCTTTGCGGCTGCTCTGTGACCGCGGGACATGCGGCTCAGCCATGCAGGCCACTGCAGATACAGGGGAGCCGGTGCAGCAGCGATACCGCGATGAGTGCTCTTAATAAAACAGGCTATCATGCACGATGCTGCAATGGGCACTGCAGCAGATGCTCACGTGATTTGGCATCCTTGGCGCAGTACACGATGCTGGCTCTTTGAGTGCCTCCACACAATGCTGGCCTGGGCACATGGGTGCCGTGACCAAATGATTCAACAAATGCTTTTCCGTAAGGAAAAGTGGTGGTGACACTAGCCTGACTGATGCGCTCCAAGGGCAGCGAAGGTGGCTTGCACTCTGCTGTTGCAGTCTGCTGCGCAGACACTCGGGTTGAGTACACAAGGCAGGAAGCCTGCCGAGGATGGGAAGCACTGTCGGCAGGCATCGGAGGTGGCAGCTGCGGCAGAGGAGGCTGCTCCGTTCCCACAATGTTCAGGCGTTCGTCCAGACAAGCAACCCACCCAGTAGGGCATCGGCGGCGTTGCACACCCCGCTGAGCAGGTCCGCCTGCGGCAGCTTCGGCAGCTTGCGCTCTGCCGGCTTCAGGACGGTGTCCACTGCCGCCTCCAGCAGCGCAGCCACCTGCTGTCAAGTGATCCTGCTCAGTAAAAGGGCTACGTGACCTGAGCGCCCCATGGCCCTTCACATCGCATCATGCTGAGCCCCGATGCCTCGGTGCTGCTACAGCTTTGGGACTTCAAACCACACCCTCTTGAGCCGCACCTCCTGGACTGCATTTCCGTTAGACTGCATCTAAATTAGATACTCCGCCTGTTGACTTGACACTTCTGAAATACTGTGGCTTCATGTCCAAGACCGGGATGAATGCTGCTGTCCAAGAAGCAGCACACCAGTCGATAGGGGCTGATAGGCGCTGATAGGGGCTCGTGCAGCGGCGGGCGCCTCCCCGCAGTGGCCGCCTCCGCGAACCGCACGAATGCGCCGGCACTGGTCCACAGGTGCGCCGCCAGCGCGTGCAGCAGCTGGTGGCTGCTGTTTCGCTCCAGGGCCGGCACGCCGCCCGCGACGGCGGACTGGAGCGCCAGCTCGGCGGTGCGGGCCAGGTCCAAGCTTGCCCCGATGATAGTGGTTTCCAGGCATTCCTCCAGCACAGGAGCCTCGTCATCGATCCACCTCGTCACGAGGAGGAGCGCCGAGCCCACGCCGGCGGTCCATGGCTGCAGCGCGGGTGAGTCCGCCGCCAGGAGGTGCTTGCAGCTGAGGTCGCACACGCGGGCGGCCAGCCAGATCATCTTGCTGAGGCGCTTCACTGCGGCGGCCACCCGCAGCGGCGGCGCCCGCCCGCTGCCGGGGTCCGGCGCCGCCCTGAGCGCATGCGCCATGCCGTCTTGGAGGTTGTACAGGAACTCGGCGGGCGGTCAGTGCTGGCTTCGTGCGCCTGCAGCACGCCGCTGGCTGCCAGGCAGGCCGCTGCGGCGGCGGGCGCGACATCGCACTCGACCGCCGTCGGGGCGTCGTGCCGCCAGGGCCCGACCGCCACGCGCCGCAGCGCGAGCAGCAGCACCGCGAGCGGCGGCGCCCAGTCGGAGGGCAGCCGCCCAGCGGGTGCCGCGTGGCCCTGCAGCTCGATATCGCAGAGCAGCCCGCGGCAGCAACGGGCTAGGAGGCTGATGAGCGGCGCCTCGCCGCCCGGCAGGCCCTCCCCTTCCGCCGCTGTCAGTGCCAGGCGCGCCGCCAGCATGGCAGAGCTTGTGCCGCGGCTCTCCGCGTACCTGCGCCACGCGCCCCGCAGCTCATCTCACGATCCCAGCGGCAGCCGCAGGCGGGCCCAGCAATGGCATGCACCTCAGGACGAGTTTGCTGTGAGCTTCGGTCTCTACAGCATCCAGTGCCAGCTCCTTCGTGGGCCTCAAGGTGCAATCACACAGAATGGCAGGCTAGGTGACGAGCACACGATGCGAGGCTGCGTAGCGCACCTCAGACACAGCATTGCAGCCGGCTGAAGGTGGGTCAGAATACACTGCCATGACCTCGTTGATTCGTCAGCCCTGGACTCCTCCGCGAGTTGCAGTGGACCCATGCACAGGTCCGCCACCGCCTCCGGCGCCCACGCTTCTGCCATGTCGATGAGACCAGGTCGCCGAAGCGCAACACCGATGCTTGGTACCAGCTGAATGACACGATTAAAGGCTGCATCGCGCTGACTGATGTCCAATTTCTCCTGCAGCATTCAAATATTCATGTACATACCCCAGTATCAGCAAGGCAGTTACCGGTACATCACAAGTGCACTTCCCTTCTGCAATATGTGTTTGGATTTTCACCTCTGTGATGTCAGAGGTCAGGCTTGAGAATGCTACCAATGCGGCAGCAGCCACAGTTATGGGCGCAGAGGTCGCCATGACGATGAGGCAGGTGTGCGCAGCCTGGCTGTCTCCAGCAACGACAGCGTCTCTGCTGCTTGACAGCACCACAAGTCAGTTGCAGGCCAGCATGGCGTCTTTGGTAGGCATAGATGGCGTCACCGGTGGGGTGTGCTTCATCGTGCGAGCATGCGGCGGATGCTCTGCGGCATGTGAAGCCATCGGGAGGCCATATTAACGTGCACACGGCCATGACACACCTGCTGGTGACGCGCTTCACGACTTGCAAGACCACAGTGGGTGATGCCTCGCCAGAGAGTGCCTGCTGAACCTTGTCGACTATGTCCAGGAACTTCCTGCCATTCAGTTCCTCAACAAACTGTGCATGTTCAAGTAGGGGTGGAAGATCCATGGCAGCCGCAGCTGGCACGCTCTCCTGCAGATGCCTACTCTCTCACAGCGCCGATCATTGACTAAGCTAAAGCATGTGTTTGTGCCGCGCTATCGTTTTCCAGCGTTGTGCAGAAGACTGTAGCTGCGACAGACACCTTCATCACTTGCTACAGGTCTCATAGTATGTTGAAGAGGTGTGTTGCATACTGATGCTGATCCTCGATCTGTACGGCTTCATGTCTGACATGTCGGACGTGCAAGATCGAGGGCGTTGAGAGATCACGATTGTGTTGCAGCATCTTCTGTTCCTCGAATCCACGCTTTCGGTCCCGATCCTCGTCTCGCAGTGCTGAACAAGCAGCTTGGTTGCAACCTGATGCTGTTGCCTGGCAGGCGGCTCCGCTCGCAGCCTAATCGTGCATGCGCTGCTGGTGCTGGGATCAGCACCACGTTATACGCGACACTTAGACCAATCCCGAAACAGCTAGGGTCCAATACATCAGCAGCATGGAATTGACTTTGCAGGAAAGACTGGATCTCTTGACCATGGCTGCTCCCACGCAGTTTTCAGATATTGCGCAGTGGCAAGACGTGGCCAAGCTTGTCAAGGATTACATGCACCGGTGAGCTTGTTTGAGACTCTGAAAGAAATCGACTCACATCAAGATGATGCCCTGGTCTCATTTCCCATATACAATGCTGTTGGTATCGTGCTGCACCCAACCCGCTGCACGCACGGCTGTGTGTGGCGCTGTCGCTGACTCGCTAGCGTCTGGCTGCTGCAGCGAATCTGCAGACGGATCTGCTGAGCGCGAGGTGATGGCCTTGATCACGTTGGCTTCCCACACTGAGCTGCAGCAGGTGTGCCAGCATAACTGGGTCAATGAAGCTGCAGCATCATGATGATCCTGATCTGCACATCTGCAGGCATTGCGAGCCGAGACGTCTGGGCAGCGGTAGCTGATGGAGCGTTGGCTGCAGTGGGTGGGTGCCGCTGTGCACTTCCAAACTCCAAATTCACCGCAGGGTGCTGAAGCGCGAGCTGAGGCCGCCATGCAGGCATTGCTGGTGATGGCCCCAAGAAGCTCTGTACCCTCAGACGGCGTGTGCTTGTGAAGTCCAGATGTGCCTGCTGCGATTAGCGTGAGCTCGGCTGGCCAGGCTGCAGAGCTGCTTCAGATCTGATTGCAGATGAAGACAGTACGACATGTGTCTGCTTCTCGATACAGGCGGAGGAGGAAGGCACAGCCAAGCCGGTACAAGCGGTGCCGCCCAGCAAGGCTGCAGTGAAGCGCGCACGCAAGGAGGCCGCAGCTGCAGCTGCAGCAGCAGCTCTCGCCACAGCATCCCCGCCCTCATCAGCAGGCACCCACGTGCGCGCAAGCCTGCTGCGCGCTGCGGCCGCCACGGAAGCTTGCGGTGGATGCAGCAGCACCAGCGCAGCACGTGCGGCGCTGCAGCCGCCCTCAGACACCGCTGCGGGTGTATCATTCGGCGCCAGCTCAGGGCAGGACACCAGAGGGCTTGATGCCTACTCGTCATCACCATCAGCGGCGCCCGCCGACCGAACCGCAGCTCCCACGCCGGCAGCGCCGCGTCCTCTGCGGGAGGCGGCAGCGCCTGACCTGCAGCCGTTGCAGCTGGAAGACCGTGGCGAGCGGTAGAGCGGCGGCACGGCAGCGGCGGCAGCGGTGCAGCCCTGGATGCTGTGCCCCATCACCCAGGTGTGCGGCATGCATGCCTGCTCTCTGTCCTTTCGGTGCAAGCTGTTCCTCCTATACAACATTCCGTGTCCTAGGTGGCATGGAAGGCATGCCATCAAGGGCCTCTTGTCGCATTTGCAGGAGGTGATGACGGACCCGGCCCTGTGCATCGGCGACGGCCACAGCTGTGAGCGGCAGGCCATCACCCGCTGGCTGGAGGGCAGCAACGTGTCTCCTGTGACGGGGGAGCCGCTGCGAACGAAGGAGCTGGTCCCCAACTACGCTCTGAGGAGCATGATCGCAGTGCCGGCGCTAGTCTGCCGCTTCCCAAATACTGCTGGCAAGGGTTGGCTGCGCTCTGGATCTGTACATCAATGCCGTCGACGCACCTTACACATTCAAACGTAGTGTTTGGCGTTCGTGTCGCACGACAATCTGTGTATTGAGTTATAAAGTCAAACACAAGGCGCCTCCAACGAGGGAGCTCTCATCTGCCGGCCCGCGTGGAATGAAGCGATGGGAAAGTCTGGACTCTCTGCTGTTGGACTCTCAGGAGAGACCAGGTCATGCATGAGTGACAGCAATGTCAAGCAATGTCATACACAAATCAGGCCGTACAAAGGCCCGTACATTTGGCATCCAGGTCATTCAAACAACACACTAGTCGTTGTCAAATCTTGGCTTAGTGCCAGCCCGCAGGCATGCAGTGCGTTCGATACGTTGGTATCGTTAGAGTGCCTCAAAGTGTTGAAGGCTAGGCCGATTCCAAAGCACTTGCCTGAGCAATCCTGAGGGACCATGCCGCCCAAGAAGAAAATGAATGCCAGCCACCGGTCGGTACTGGCTGCAGTCACTCTATCAGCAGTAGATACTGCGCGTCTGCTGGATGGTACATCGTCCACGTCCAGCTTTATCGAGGGACCGCAGCCAGCAGGGCTGCTGGCAGTGGTTGCGCGGCTGACACACAGGCATGTGTCACTTGCGTTTTCGTGTCTGCAGCGACTTCTCAACGCCTGTCAGATGATGATCAGTTGCAGCCTCCAATCCTGCGCCTGCTCGCCTCCGACTGCAGCATGGTGTTGATCCAGTCTTGACCAGCAGGGGTGGGATGTGCTCCATGCTGCACATGTGTCAACTGTTGCGATGCCAGCTTCCACCTGACTTTCACATCCGCATCTGGCTGCAGGCCGCATCTCGGACCACAGGAAAACGCGGGCCGCCTGGTCTCCGGCCTGCTCAAAGTGGCGGCAGCGGCAGAAGCCGCTGTTGTTGCTGCCCTGGCGTTAGCTGCGTTCTCCTGCCGCCTCACTACATATCCCCAGGCAAGACCCAGACCACAGAAGCGATGACGCCAGCTTGGGGGTTGCGGTGCGCACTTCTGGCTTGGCCAATGGTCCGCAAGTGCGCGCAGCAACCGGTCAAGCGGCCATTCCTTGCCGACTCGCATCGCTGCGCATGCAGGACAAGCAGAACACGCGGCCACTGGAGCTGGTGGCCATCGAAGCATCCCTGGCGGACCTCGGCAGTGCCCTGCGGCGCCAAGATGTCGTCGCCTACGCCACAGCCTTGGAGGAGGACTGCGTGCCCATCGTGGTGTTCGGGGTGATGGCCCTGGCGATGGTGTTCCCGACGCCCTACGAGACCGTCCTGTCGCACCTGCACCCGGTGCTGCTCCAGTGCCTCAGGTGCGCTGATGCAAGCCGCACAAATGTTCAAGCCGTGGTATCGTGGCTGTGGCTGATGTCTGGTAACTGAGGCCGCGGCAGTGCTGCTGCCCTGAGGCAGGAGGTCTTTTCAGTTCTGCACACCAGGGAAATGAGCACTTTTGGCCAGGTCATAGCCAGCATGACAGGTACAAGGGAGTCAGGTGCTGATGCGCCTTCTGCTGCAGGTCGCGCATGATACACGAGGGGGAGCCCAGCCAGTGCAGCGCCGTCCACGCCGAGTCGGCGGCGAGGCTGGCGCTGTCCGCCACGGCCACGGGCGAGCTGCCGGACGGCTGCGAGGAGGCGCTGCTGGCGCTGACGCAGCGCTGCACGGAGGGCATAACAGCCACCCTGGCCGCCCAGTCAGCCAGCGTGGCCGCGGGCGGCGACGCCGCACTGCATGCGGCCATTGCGGAGGTGGCTGGAGGTCGCAGATTCGAGGTCGGCGGCTGGAAGTCCGCCTGGGCGGCGCCGCTGGCAACGGCGCTGCGGGCGCTGGCGCCATCGCGTTCCAAGCCGCAGCGCTGCACATCGTCTGCGGCTGCCGCGGCCGCGGTGGTGGCGGGCGCCGAGGCGCTCATCGCACACGAGCTTTCGCCGCTCCGCGGTGCAGACGACGTGAGCGCCTGGGAGCTGGGTCTGTGCGAGCTGTCTTTGTGGCTACTGCGCTCGGCGTGCAGCAGTCCCAGTGGCTTGCAGCATGCGACATCCAGCCGAATCCGCTGAGCTCGTGTCAAACTAAGAGCTCGTTGCATGGGCTGCCATGCAGGCGGACCAAGACATCATGGCAGGCATTCTGGCACCGCTGGTGCTCGCCGGCGCCGCCGCGGCGCCCGTGCAGCAGCAATGGCAGGCCAAGCTGTGCAGCGCCTTGGCAGAGGCCGCTGCGACTCTACCGCCATCACGCAGCGACACCAGCTTCACGCCAGCGGCCGCGGGAGCCATGCTGCGACTGAGCGCCCTGATCACTGTGATCTTCGAGAGATGCGGTGACGGCCGCCGCTGCCTCCTGACCGACGCCGGCTCGCCGTGGCAGCTCTTCAGCGATGTGCTTGCTGCCGCGTTTGGCAGGGTCACAACGCTGCTGACATGGCAGCCTACAGAAACGCATCCGGCGGAGCAGGATGTCAGACGCGGCGCCGCCACTGCAGCGGCCGCTGCCGCCGCCGCCATCGCCAGTGCCGAGGGGCAGAAGGCGGAGGATGCCCTGTTCCTGGCTGCGCTCAACCTGTCTCAGGCTGTGGAGCTCGTGCTGGCTGCGGTGCCGGCTGCCGGTGGACTGTCTGCCCTGGAGGAACCGCCGCTGCCGGCGCTGCTGCATTCGCTGAGCCGCTTGTGCCGCGTGTCGCCGGAGATCATACAGCGCGCCCTCGTCGGGGAGGCCGCAGACGGCAAGGCTGCCCAGGAGCTGGTGATCCCGCAGCGCGTCCGCCGGGTGACCGCGGTGTTGGAGGAGGCCGCGGGCATCATCCTGTCTGCTGCCGAGGGGAGGACCGCCGTGCTGGCGTCTGATGAGCTGCTGGGGCCCCTCGCCCACAGCATGAGCATCCTCGTTGGTGAGAGTCCCGCTTGCCTAGAAGGTGTCTGTGCCCGAGAAGCATCATCATACTTGCTGCTGTTCATTTACTGGGATGCCGAGAGTGTGTGGTCTCAATGTCTTTTCTCTCGCGATACCCTTTCCCTCCAATACCCTGCACTCCCGTCCTGCCCGCATCTGTGTGTACACAATCTGTCTTTGGAGCACATTATTTGGAGCCTCTGGTGTGTTGCACACAAAGTGGTCAGGATGGCAGTCATACATCGTCCAAGGCGCTGGCCAACAGCTTTGACCAGTCAGCCCTGCGGAACACGTGTCACACTGACAGAGGACACATGGACGGAGCAGGTCTTGCAGAGCGCTTTGTGCATTGCAATTCCTGATTGCTGCTGCTGAAACTGCAGGTGGGGGGTTGCGACAAGACTGCTGCCAGCACCACAATGCAGCGTCCAGCTCCCAGCCGTCATACATCCGCACCGCACCCTGAGAGCACGCGTTCATTGGGCAGCAGCGCCAAACACCCGTCGCTCTGCTGGCCATCGTGCAGGCAAGTTTGCGCAGGACCTGCGCATCCAGGAGTGGCTGGACACGCAGCAGCCGCGGGCACCGGCGCCTCCCGGCAGCCAGCCGCTGGAAGCCCTGCAGCGGGCTGCGGGCCTCTGCGGCCGGCTGCTGCGGGCATTCGGCCGAAGGGGCGCAAGGCTGCTTGATTGCCATGGCGTGGCCGGAGGCCTGGCCACCTCGCTGGCGCTGATGGCAGGGAAGGGTCTGCTGGGCGTGCCGCTGAGGTCGGTGTGCGCTGCACTGGCGGCACTGCTGCGGGTCAGCGATGAGGCGAAGCGGCAGCTGACCGGCAGCGCCAAACGCGAGTCTGTGTGGGCGGCGGTGGTGGCTGGTGTGCGACAGGTGGGGCAGCTTTTCTGTTTGGCACGATGCTTGGCACTTGCTGATGGCAAACCAGCGACAGGTGGCCATATGTGCACGCTGCGGTGGGAGGAGGCGGCTGATGTGCGACAGGTGAGGCAATCTGGGAGGTTGGCTTGCTGTCGCGCTGTACAATACCTGCGGATAGTTTTGCCAACGACAGCAGACCGGATGTGCACGCAGTGGCAGATGGCGTAGCAAGCAGGATTGATTCCACGATTAGAAGACAATGGCTTGGCAAGACTGTTCACAGACCCTCACTGTCGAGGACAGCAATGGAAGCCATCATGACAACATCAGCGGCGCCACACCCCTCATGTAATGCAGGCAGCTGTGGTACCTCCATTGTGTGTGCAGCACTTTCATTTACTGGTTTCCTGCTTTGGACGGTCCGGGCACCATGGCAACGTTTGATGCTACCGTGCAGCCTTCCTGAGCACGTTGAGTACTGTGAACCCTGGCGCTGCAGCTGGTACCTGAAGCTCCTCCAGGATGCTTGAGAGCATCTGGGCGAGTAGGCGCAGCGCTCGATGGGTCCGCTGGCTTGGGCATTGGAAGCTCACACACTGGCATGTGTCGTTCTGCAGGCGCTGCAGCAGCAGCCCAAGGCCCGGCGGCAGCTGTGCGAGCGGGCGCTGCAGGAGGTGGAGGCGGCCCTGGTGCAGGCGCCGGCGGCAGCAGGAAGCAGCAGCCCCGCTGCCAGCGGCGGTCGAGCGGACGCCGCCAGCGCCAAGACGGCGGCCAGCGCCGACGAGGCCATGCGTGCTCTGCTGGTGGGTGGCCTGGTGCAGCTCTGGTGACCTGTTCAAGGTGTCTGCTGCACACATATTGAACTCGAGAACTTCATGGGGCATCAGTTGCGATCTCCGCTCTGCCCAGCCGTGTGGAGTGCTGACCTCATGCACATCACCGGTACCTCAGCCGTCCATATTGCTGACCTCACGCGCAGCAGCACACACTGCTGTGGCTCATGACGCATCGTCAGCTTCGTGGCTGCAGGCAGAGGAGGCGGCTGCTGCGCCGAAGCCCAGCAAGGCGGCGCAGAAGCGGGCGCGGAAGAAGGCCGCCGCCGCTGCCGCAGCCACACCAGTTTCGGCAGCTGCGGCACCAGCTGTTCGGGCTGAAGGGCTGCCCGCAGCTGGGCTGCCGCCGCCTGCAGCCGCAGCGGCACCAGAGACAGCTGGCGCAGCAGCCAGCAGCTCAGCAAATGCTGATGATGGTGCGGCACCCGTTTGCAGCGCAGGTCCAGAGGCAGCGCCGCAGCAGAGGATCATCACTGCCAGCAGAGAGCCTGGCAGAATTGACGCTGGTGATGCTGCCGGCGGCCTCGGAGGCCTGTCGCTCGCAGATGGCGCACCAGAGGCGGACGACCAGTGGATGCTGTGCCCCATCAGCAAGGTGGGCCATGTGCATTTACCATTGCTTCAGGGGTCAGTTTCTGTGCCTTGCTGCATATTAAATGCAGCGTCGCAGTCTCGACATCTGCTGCTGCCATGCATCACAGCAACGTTGGGCACGTTGCCGCACTCTGGAGAAACGCCCCTCACGTCCCTGTAGGTCATCATGGCGGATCCGGTGGTGTGCGTCGGCGATGGGCAGACATACGACCGCAGAGCCATCACTGCCTGGCTGGAGACACACGCCACCTCGCCTGTCGGTGGGCAGCCGCTGGCAAGCAGGGACCTGATCCCCAACTTTGCGCTCCGCAGCATGATCCAGGCGGTCCAGGGCGGCTGCTGACGAGTTTGTCGGCGGTGCTGCAGCAGCAATCTTCTGGGTTTGATCATGCTTGCCCTCGTCAGCTTGTACCGCTGCTTGTGAACCGCTGTCAGCTGTCTGAACTCCATATATGGCCATGCCGCCTTCCAGGGTTTCATTAAGATTCAGCTGCAAGATTGTACCTGGCAGCAGCCCAAAACGGCTCACATATACCCTTCCAGCCCCCTAGGCTTGCGACACGGTGTAACGTCAATCTCTCTATACTCTCGCATGTCCAGCTTCCTACACAGCGGTGTGCTAGAGGGTCAGGTAGCCTCATCTCGAACTGAACAGTGGTAGACGAGCGCAGCAGGCTTTGGTTTGCGCGTTGCAGGATGGCACATCGCTCGACTGCCAATGTGAAACCGACACGGGCTTCACTGACGCTTTCGGCAGCTGATGCGTCGCAGCTGCTTGCCAGTGTGAGGCAGGGCTGGGCAGATGGCATGCAACCAGCCGAGCTCACAGTAGAAGTTGCGCGGCTGACGCACAGGTAAGTGATAATTAATGTGCCTTCTGAGGTGTTGCGGACATGGATGCGCTTGTTGACGTTTGATCACCGATAGGTCTGGTTTCGCAATCACGAAATGAAATGCTGCAGCCATGGCATTGTGCATTGTCCAGTTCACGCATGCGGCTGCGGTCTCTTCTGCTGGCTGATCAGTAAGTGATCGATTCGTTGCGATCATCTGACCTCTCAGGTCGGGCTCTACGTCGCGTGGCAATGTTGCACGTGAATTCGCGGGTCTGACTACACTGGCGGCAGCAGCTGAGTCGGTTGAGGTTGCAACCACGGCATTTGTCGCCATCGTCACCCGGCTTTCACAGTTTTCGCTGGTGGTAAGACACAGCTCAGAAACATCTGGTGCAGGATTGCGGACCCCTGACAGCCTGAGAAGCAACCACAGACAAGTGGCAATGTGGCTGCCTGTCAACCAGTTGATCAGGCATCTAGTGCGTTGCTGGCACATGCCTGCTTGTGCCAGGGGTTGTGACCTGCACCCTCAGTCCTGCTGTGCTCCATAGTCGGCAGCTGCTAATCAGGACTCAGTGCGGCTGCCACGTTACATTGTGTACACAGGATGGGCAAGCCAGCAAGGAACACAACGCCGCCGTTGCCGCCCTCACGACGGCGCACCCGTCCATCGGCAAAGCCCTCAGGCGGCCGGGGCTGGTCGCGGGTGCAGAGGCGGCCGCGCCCCACGCAGCAGCCGCGCTCGTCATGACACTCATGCGCATGGCAGAATCGGGCCAATGCGACGGCGTGGCACTGCGAGACGTGCTACTCGACCTGCAGCCGGCCGCGCCACAGTATCTGAGGTCAGGACACCGACGCCCTCCCCCCTGTTCACAGCATCCAGCTGCATCAAACCACTGAGACGGTGCTGCTGCAGGGTATGCTGACGTATGTGCAGCCGGCTGGCCCTCCTTTGTCTGAGGTTAGTGCGGTGTCGTTTCGCCTTGTCGACCTGCCACTGCCGGTGAACTTCTGGATGAAAGCTGACCGTTGCGCTGCTCCATCAGCATCGGGTTGACCATAGCTCCACCATGCCCGTTGTTGGCTGGCACATCAAACGCAGAGCAAGAAAGAGTGCAACTGGCAGCTTTTCGCAGCATTCCAGGTCAAATCTGCGCAGCCAGCCAAAACCTGATCGTGGTGCATGCAGGTTTTTGGCGACCGACGATGAAGCCATACTTGCCCATGTCCTCCGGGATGGACATGCCTACGATGTGCAGCTGGCAATGCGGCTGGCGCAGACGGCTGCAGCTGGCGAGGTGACACAGCACCTGACAACATGGTTTGGATCGTCTGCATGATCAAACGCGATGCGCATCTGAGCAGTCAGCACATGGTAACTGCAAGAGCTTGTGGTGTGACCACTCATGAGATGCGTTGCTGTCAGGGCCTGCCGATCAGCTGCGAGGCGCAGCTGCTGCTGCTGCTGAGTCGCTGCATGACGGGGCTGGTCCACGACCTGGGAGCGGTGGTAACATCGGACGGCGGCGTGATGCGGGACGCAAGGCGCCGCCGCAGCGGCGGAAGCGGCGGCGGCGGCGGCGATGGGCAATCGGCGCAGCCGTCCGCTTGGGCTCAGCCGGTCGCGGCAGCGGTGCAGGCCCTGGCGGCGCTGGCTGGCAGCAGGAAGCAGTGGACGGCAAAGGCTGCGGCCTCTGCGCTGGATGGCGCGGACACGCTGACTGCGTATGTGTGCACGCCACTGTGGCCAGCAGACAAAATTGATGTCGACATCTTGCAGGTAAGCAGCAACACGCTCAGCACCATAGCATCCAACTTGATCCTGGAAGACTCGCATGCAATTCAGAGAGCCACAGGCCGCAATGCCTCAGTTGGCGGGATGGGTCAGCCATTGGCTGCAGAGGGCTATGCAGCGTGCTTCAAAGATGCATGCCGTCTGCACTCATCCGCCGGATGTAGTTCCATTCACTTGCAAGCCGCAAATGGATCGTGGTCCCAGCCATTTCCAGAGTGAAGACTCATAGCCTTTGGAATGCATGGGCACCTTTGCGCACTTTCGGTCATGCAGGCGATCCTGACGCCGCTGGCCTTCGCCGGCACGCCGGCCGAAGGAAAGCTGGATCAGTGGCTGCAACACCTGAGCAGCAACACAGCCACGGTGGCACAGGCGCTGCCTGGGTGTGGCGTCCCGCGGGAGCCGGAATTTGAGGCCGCAGCGGTGGCGCGGCTCAGCACCGTGCTGGCCGCCGCCATCGGCAGCTGCCACCGCTCCGCCGCCCGCCTGCTGGTGGACGGCAGCTCCCCCTGGCTCGGCTGCAGCGAGGCGGTCGCGCAGCTGCTGGCGAAGGTCGGGCCGCAGCTTGTGGCGATGGGCGACACCGCCACCGCCGCCACGCACGCCGGCCGCGGCCTGTTACCGGACGGGGAGCACGCCGAGCGCATGCTGTTCGTGGCGGCAGTGCGCCTGGCGAGACCGGCCGGGCTGATCCTGGATGCTGCGGGGCCGGCTGGCTTGGCCACCCTGCAGCAGTCGCCGTGCCCTGGGCTGCTGGACAGCCTGACGGCTTTGTGTCACGTATCGCCAGACGTGTTTGGCCGTGCCATGGCTGCCACGCCAGCGGAGGCGTACTCCATAGCAGGCGTGCAGCGGGAGGCCATTCTCAGCATCCGCGGCGCCGCTGCTGCGATCGCAGCCGCGACAGTGGCGGTGCTGGCAGCAGCAGAGGGCCCCGGGCCGCAGCTGCCATCGGCTGAGCTGCTGGGCATTGTATGCCGCGGCGTCAGTGTTCTCGTAGGTGAGGCGGTGGATGTCTTGATGCTGACGGGTGGTTGGCGTCCTGATCCCACGGTGGCAACCGTGAGCTGCATGATTTCCTCTGCTGGCATTGGAGCCACTTCTGACGATCTGGTTGCTGTGTGGCATGTCATCATGCTGTCGATACATGTGTGTCACCGGAGACTTGCTGCCAAAGCTGTTCACCGTGTCCCCATCTTCAGTTCAAATTCTGCTTTGCGCTGCAGGCCGCTTCAAGCAAGACACCGGCTTCGAGATCTGGCTGGGCATGGCGGCCACCCTGGGGCAGCAGCGGCGCGGCCCAGGCGGCGACCGCCCGCCGCTGAAGGCCCTACAGCAAGCCGCCGACCTGATCCCTCGACTGATCAATGCCTTCGGTCAGGCAGCAGCGTCCCACTTCATCAACACAAACCTCGCGGGCGGCCTGATCGTGTGCATGTCACAATCAATGGGGCAGCTGGCACAGTCGGCGGGTGCGCTGCACGCGGTGTGTGCGGTGTGCGGCGCCCTGGCGGCGCTGCTGCGGGCCAGCCCTGTAGCGGTGCTGCGGCAGTGCACCGCGGAGCCGCTCACCTGGCCTGTGGCTGCGGCAGGCGTCAGAAAGGTGCTTGCTGCCTCTGTCTGGAGCAGGACCGACCTGACCGACAGCTGCAGCAGAGCAGACCCTCTGACAGCTGCGCTGCATGTCGCCGGTGGGTAGCGGTAGGCATCCAGCTGGCGAGTTCGGCATGCACTGCGTGCTGCAGGAGGTCGGCTTGGCGAGAGGATGCATGCAACAGGAAGTTGTGACATGCTGTCCTCCATTCGGAACGCAGGCGCTGCAGCAGCAGCCCAAGGCCCGGCGGCAACTGTGCGAGAAGGCGCTGCAGGAGGTGGAGTCGGCTCTGCAGCAGGCGCAGCAGCCCACAGATCAGGCAGTCGGTGGCGGCGGCGACGGCGGCGACGGCGGAGCCAACTGGGCAATTCCCACCAGGACGCATGCCAGTGCGGAGGCGGCCATGCGCTCTTTGCTGGTACGGCGTCCTCCTGTGACTACCTGCTCTTTGTCTCCCCCAGGTGGCTGCAGGTCAAGCGCTGTTTGCATCACGTTGCATCATGCTCATTTCGTTATGCCCGATTGGGCACCAACTTGCACCCAGGTTGTCTAACATTGACGTTCTGTTGGTCGCCTTGCTGCTGGCAGGCAGAGGAGGAGGCTGCTGCACCAAAGCCCAGCAAAGCGGCTCAGAAGCGGCCTCGGAAACGAGCGGCCACCTCTGCCGCTTCCGCGCCAAATTCGGTGGCTGCTGCACCAGCTTTGAGGGCTGAAGGACCACCTGCAGCCGGGCCGCCGGCACCAGCAACAGCAGCAGACTTGGCGGCAGCCGCAGCTGCACCGGAGACAGCAGGCGCAGCAGCCAACAGGAGTTCCGCGAGCACTGATGATGACGCGACGCCAGACTGCAACGCGGGTGCAGACGCCATGCTGCAGCAGCAGACCAGCATCGACTCCACCGAACAGCTTGGCAGAAGTGACGCCGCTGATGCTGCCGGCAGCCTCGGAGGCCTGCGACTCGCAGGCAGCGCACCAGAGGGGGACGACCAGTGGATGCTGTGCCCCATCAGCAAGGTGGGCCACGCGCATTTGCCATGGTCTTCAGGGGCTTATTCCTGTGCCGTACTACATGTCGATTGCAGCGCCGCAGTCTCGACATCTGCTGCTGCCATGCATCACTCCAGTTTTGGCGCAGTGCCGTGCTCTGAAGGAGCGCCCTGTGTCTCTGCCTGCAGGTCATCATGGTGGATCCGGTGATCTGCATCGGCGATGGGCAGACGTACGACCGCAGAGCCATCACTGCCTGGCTGGAGACACACGCCGCCTCACCTGTCAGTGGGCAGCCGCTGGCAAGCAGGGACCTGATCCCCAACTTTGCGCTCCGCAGCATAATCCAGGCGGTCCACGGCGGCTGCTGACGAGTTTGTCGGCGGTGCTGCAGCAAGTTTTCAGTTTCATGCTTGCCCTCGTGAGCTTCTGCCGCTGCTTGTGAACCGCTGTCATCTTCTGAACTCCACATGGTCATGCCGCCCTCTAGGGCTTCACCAGGATTCAGCTGAGATTGTGCCTGCCATAAGCAAGCCTGAAACGGCTCACATGTACTCTCACATCTACAGCTTCTACACATGTGCGAAAACATCAGGTAGCCTCATCTCTAGCTGAACAGTGGCAGACGAGCGCAGTCAGCAGGTTTTGATTTGCACGCTGGTCGAATCGCTGCACGTTGCAGGATGGCACATCGCTCGACTGCCAATGTGAAACCCACACGGGCGTCACTGACGCTTTCGGCAGCTGATGCGTCGCAGCTGCTTGCCGGTGTGAGGCAGGGCTGGGCAGACGGCCTGCAGCCAGCCGAGCTCATAGTAGGAGTTGCGCGGCTGACGCACAGGCAAGTGCTGAATAATGTGCCTTCTGAGGTGTTGCAGACACGACGTACACGTAGTTTTCATTGTTTCATCAGTAGGTCTCATTTCGTCATCGTGAGGTGGAATGCTACGGCCATGGCAATGCGCGTTGCTCAGTTCACGCATGCGGCTGCGGCATTTGCTGCTGGCTGATCAGTAAGTGATCGATGTGTCGCCAATCTGACCTCTCAGGTCGGGCTCAACGCCTCAACGTCGCATGGCAACATTGCACGTAAGATCGCGGGTCTGGCTACGCTTGCGGCAGCAGCTGAGCCGGTTGAGGTTGCAGCCATGGCGTTTGCCACCATCGTCATCCGGCTAGCACAGCTCCCGCTGGTGGTGAGACACGTGACAGCCTGGGAAGCAGACGTGTGGCGATCCGGCTGCCTGACACCTGTTGATCGGGTGTCTGACGAATCCACCGGCGGATGCCCATGCCAGGGGTGCTCATATGCATCCTACATCGTGCTGTGTTCCGTGGGGGTTCGGCAGCTGACCAGCGTCAGTGCGGCTGACACGGTACATTGTGTGCACAGGATGGGCGAGCTAGCGAGGAACATAACGCCGCCGGCGCCGCCCTCGCGACGGCGCACCCGTCCATTGGCAAAGCCCTCAGGCGACCGGGGATGGTCGCGGGTGCGGAGGCGGTCGCGCCCCACACAGCGCCGCGCTTGTCATAACAGTCATGCGCGTGGCCGAGTCGGGCCGCTGCAACGGCGTGGCACTGCGGGATGTGCTGCCCCACCTGCAACCGGTCGCGCCGCAGTGTCTGAGGTGAGGACACCAACGCCCTTTCCCCTTTCCTCACACACAGACAGCCCATGCAGCTGCATCACAAACTGAGCCGGCGCTGCTGCAGGGTGTGCTGGCGTATGTGCAGTCGGCTGGCCCTGTCCGTCTGAGGTTGTTGCGGTGGGCTTCATGGCATCAAGCCCCATGTCCCTGCCGCTGCCTGTGACCTTCTGGATGAATGCTGACCATCGTGCTGCTCCACCAGCATCGCGCTGACCACCGCACCACCATGATTGCTGCTGGCTGGCATATCACATGCGCCATATGCAGACCCATGCACTTGCATGCCGCACGAAGTCACAGTTCAGCCATTCCAGAGCGTCAACTCGCATGTTTTGAGACCGCACGGGTGCATTTGGTCATGCAGGCGATCCTGACGCCACTGGCGTTCGCCGGCCCGCCGGCTCAAGGCAAGCTGGACCTGTGGCTGCGACGCCTGAGCAGCACCACGGTCACGGTGGCACAGGCGCTGCCCGGAGGTGACAGCCCGCGGAAGCTGGGTTCGCTGGAGGCAGTGGCGGCGGATCGCCTCAGCACCGTGCTGGCCGCCGCCGTCAGCAGCTGCCACCGCCGCTCTGGCCGCCTTGTAGGTGGACGGCAGTTCCCCCTGGCTCGGCTGCAGCGAGGCGCTCACGCAGCTGCTGGTGAAGGTCGGGCCGCAGCTCGCTCTGGAGGGACCACCCGCCGGCATCGCGCACACCGCCACCGCCGCCGCACACGCCGGCCGCAGCCTCTCACCGGACGGCAAGCGCGCCGAGCGTGTGCTGTTTGCGGCGGCATTGCGCCTGGCGGCGCCAGCGGGGCTGGTGCTGGATGTTGCGGGGGCGGCCGGCCTGGCCACCCTGCAGCGGCCGCCCTGTGCCGGGCTGCTGGAGGGCCTGGGAGCTCTGTGTCAGATGCCGCCGGACGTCTTTGCCCGAGTCACGGCCGCGGAAGCGGAGGCAGGCCCGCAACAGGCAGGCAGCGGGATGCGATATCCAGCATCCGCAGCGCCGTCGCTGCTATCTCAGCCGCAACAGAGGCGGTGTTGGCGGCAGCAGAAAGGCCCGGGCCGGAGCTGTCGTCAGCTGAGCGCGTGTGCGTCATATGCCACAGCGTAAGTCTCCTAGTGAGTGAGGTTGTAGATGATGTAGGCCGCTGCTTTTGTCGTTGCTGATTATGATACTACACGCATCGCCAGGTGCGCAGTGGGATGGTGGTCAGTGACCTAAGCCCTGCGGCAATCTTGAGCTGCTTGATGTGCTCTGTTGGCGTCGAGCCACGGCTGGATATCTGGGTTGCTGTGGCGCTCATCATTGTCCTACCGACACCCGGTGTAATTAGCTGGCGAGTTGTTAACGTCTTGCCATCTTCAGTTGAAAGGCGGAATGCCTGCTTCGTCCTATAGGCCATTTCACGCAACACATTGGCTTCGAGACTTGACTGGCGGCCACCCTGGGGCAGCAGCGGCGCGGCCCGGGCGGCAGCTTCTCGCCGTCGAAAGCCCTGCAGCAAGCCGCCAACTTGGTCCCCCGGCTTCTTCGCGCCCTCAGCCGGCGGCATCGTACTTCGTTGACGACAACCTCGCGCCCTTTCTGATCGTGTGCATGTCGTTTCTGGAGGGGCAGCTGACGCAGTCGGCGGCGCTGCCGGGAGTCTGCGCGGTGTGCGGTGCCCTGGCGGCGCTGCTGCGGGCCAGCCCTGTAGCGGTGCGGCGGCAGCGCACCACGGGGCCACGCTTCGCCTGGCCCGTGGTTGCGGCGGGCATCAGGCAGGTGCGATCCGTGCATGAGGGTCACCTGCCTGATGTTGCTGATGTCTGAAGCGGTGCATCATGCACTCGGCGTCGTTGCTCCTATGTTTGAGCAAGGCTGGCTTGGCCGACAATTGCAGCAGGCCAATCTAGCTCCGCATAAGCCGGGCCTCAAGGCAAGCGGCAAGATACCATTCAGGCAAGCATATGTTGGCAGTGAAGTCGGCTTGCGGTCTGAGGATGGATCACCCTGATTGCACAGCTGACGCCGGCAGCCCACATTTTCACATGGCTGGTGGCGTCAGCAACTGCTAGGCAGGCAAGACCAGTATGGCTCAGTCTGAGACTGGCTGCACAGGCACAGCAATGTCCGTACGCGAGACTTGTGCTTACTTTGGGTATTGATTTGCTCTGCAACATACAGGCGCTATAGCAGCAGCATGCTCGACACCAGCTGTGCAAGAAGGCGCTGCGAGAACTCTGGCTCGCTCAACATTACATCAGGTTTCTAATGGTTGCAAATTGCATGCTGTGTGACGTGCAGGCGCTGCAGTCGCAGCCCAGGGCCCGGCGGCAGCTGAGTGAGAAGGCACTGCAGGATGTGGAAGCGGCCTTGGAGCAGGCGCAGCAGCCCGGGGCTTGGGCATCAGCCGGTGCAGAAGCCGCAGCGGCTGGTCACGGCAGCGGTGGCGGCGGCGGCGCCACTCAGCCGCTTGTTGCCAGGCCACATGCCAGTGCAGAGGCGGCCATGCGGTCCCTACTGGTGCAAACATCTTCCTTCTGCATCTGCTAGATGGCAGGCAAGAGCCAAGCTGCCCTGCATCGTCCTCATGTTGCGTCACACAATTGGGCGCTACGTCGCACTTGTCAAGTGCTAGCTCAATGACATGCTGGTTGGTTTGGTCTTAGCAGGCAGAGGAGGAGGCCGCTGCGCCAAACCCCAGTAGAGCAGCTCGGAAGCGGGCGTGCAAGAGAGCGGCCGCTGCAACGTCTCTGGCGGACCTGCTATCCGCAGCAGCTCCTGCCGAGCAAGCGGCACCCCACACACCGGCAGCTAGTCTAGCGCCTGTGTCTGCAGCACATGCAGCGTCGACAGCAGACCCAGCCGCGCCGGCTGCTGCACCAGCAGCAGCATGCGCATCAAGCGGCATGGACATGAAGGCCACAGCACGTGGCGATTGCGCCGGCCTGGCAGCAGCAGCAGCACCGTAGCACAGCAGTGCGGTCTGCGATGGGCACGGCAGCGGCGCTGTGACAACGTTGTCAACCCGCCTGGAGGGCCTCTGCGTCGCAGATGGCGGTGCAGCATCAGATGGACGTGCGATCGCGCCGAGCAATGATGACTGGATGCGCTGCCCGATCAGCAAGGTGAGTTGTGAGCAACGCACAGTCCGTCATTGATGCAAGGCCTTCAGCCATGTCTGACTTTGCCATCCCATATGGAGTGTGCTCAGTGCGAGGAGCTGGTCTTCTTGACACTGCACAAACCCCAATGCGGTTGCTCTGCATGTGCAGGTCGTCATGCAGGACCCTGTCATATGTGTTGGGGACGGTCAGACGTATTGTTGTGCCTGGCAGCCTTTGATGCATGTAGCCCTACAGGGGGACTGCAGGGCTCTGATTATGTAACGTGTTGACAGCTGTAAGTCGTCACGTTATTGAGACGAGTACTCGTATGCAGAAAAGGCTGTACATTCTGCATCGGTAAAACGGCACTGTCTTGCCACCAATGGTGTCTTTCGACACCCCAAAGATACATGCGATGCTTATCATACTCTCAGTGGTTCTCTACGTTGTGATATATTGTGTGACACAACACGTATCAGCGCACAGCAATCACGTCGTGGCTGGACACTCACGGCACATCGTCAGCAACAGGGCAGCCGCCGGCCACCAAGGACTTGATCCCCAACTTTGCCCTCCGCAGCACAATTCGAGCACTTCATAACACTTGACGATGATGCGGCACGCAGGATGTTGAATTGTAATTTTTTGTTGTTGCGGGATGCGTGTTGTCATCAGAGTCAGACTCGTAATAAGCGTGCACATGGTTTGGTGATCCTACGAATGTAATCATGGGGCCATTGGGTTTTTGAATGCCACACTTGATGTGCACTTCGCTCCAGTCGTGATTCGAATACACTGACAAACTTTGCCATGTGGCGTCACATCTAGAATTTCCAAGGCCTTTGCACATCCCCGGCAGCTCTGTTGACGCGGCAGATGGCGGCAAAGTTTCTAAAACAGGTTCGTTGTCCATGTCGGTTGTGGCACAATTGCAATGCAGTCAATGCCCTACAATTTTGATGGAGACGGGGAAGTCATGAACACATAATGTAATATTCTTGAGCAGCCATGGACCAGCAGAGTCTGCTGTTGCGAGTGTAAGAGCAAGCGACCTGGTGTTGCGTGCACAGCACCGTCGATTTCCCGCAGCAGCCAAAGCCACATATGTGATGAACATGCAAAAGTGCCGCCTCTGTGCCTAGCCATCTCGCGAGGAGGGCCGCCATGACTGATTGCCTGCCTGTAGATGCAAGCGATGCGTTTCAGTTGGCATCCTTGCAGCCTCCAAAGTCGTACTCCTTGGGCAGACGTTTTGCGGGGAGTGTGTGACGTGATGGCGGAGCAGGCACCAAATGGAACTTCTTACTGTATGAGCGCCGCATACTGCCGTATTTTGGGGTCATGTGACCATGAGTCGCAGGTGCTGTCCTTGTTGACGATCGATACAAGTTGTCGCTCTTGTTGCTCCGTGTTCGCTCCAACGGACGATGCACGCAAGAAGATGCTGCTAATGCTCTTGTTGCTACCTATTGCCCCATCATTGCCACTAGTAGAGCCGCGTGCATCGGTCAACAGGTTGACAGTGGGCCTGCACAATCGTTTGTTTTGCAGCTGAGCAAGTTGATGAATGGCAGTCAACGATTTGCTGCACGGATTGCGATGATGCCGGCATTGCAAGCAATGTACAATTTTGCGCACACACCACAGTCATGATGCCCACGCGATGTCGCTGCAGCACAAGACGGCCCTTGGCGGCGACTGCCAGCATCTCTAACGGCGGTGTTGATGTCTGGTTGTTGAGATCGGCTGCAAATCTCTGTTTTTGACATCAACGCCCAGCATTCGACATCGAAAATGGGTTTTCCACACGATGGGTGTCATTGCCGCCGGAGTAAGAGAGCCCATCACCACACCCGTGAGGACTGTCCCACCTCATCTGCCGCTGCAGCCGCCCATCATGTTTAGAGACAAGCTTGGCTATCACTGCACCAACGTTCATCGGCACACTCACGCGAACACCAGGTACATCGGGATACAGCACGAGGCCAGAGTTGCTTGGCATAAGGACTCCATTAACTGCGGCGGCAAACTGCTAACAGCTGCTAGGGGCATTGCCGCTACTGCGACATTGCTGCTGTGGAGCTTGTGCGTGCAATTCAAGCTTGTCGGGTTAGACTCAACTATTACAACTCACGTTAACCCCCCTAACTCCTCGATTCTGTCCATGCATGCATCAACAACAGGACAGTTCACGGGATAAGGATACGAATCGTCAATGCAAACGAACAGTCAATTGTGTATGTCCCTGGATGAACATGTCCCTGAATGACTAACATGCCAGTGTCACTACACTCCTTCCCGCCAACCAAAACTTTGGCGGCCTCGCCCGTATCAGGTGTCGACTAAGGATGTAGATTTTGAAAGCTATTGTGCAGTCGTATACGGGTTGTTCAGTGGCTTATCTCGGTCAGTAAAACGGTTGTTCAATTTCAGGTTGACTTTCAAATTGAGCTGCTCGTCTTGGTGGTTGGTCAAGTCCGGGTGGAAGTACATCCACGAAACCTTTGATGATGAATTGTCAAACGTGTTCAGGGTCAACGGTGTGTGCCTTTGCAGAAGTGGTCCCAGTCGAAAAGGAGTTGGTGTCAAGTATGATATCTTCTCCAATAGTTTCGAATCAGGACCATCCAAAGTCCAAATAGTCGTCCAAATTCTGCACCATGTTGTTGCAAATCGAAAATGAAGTATCGTGGTTCTTGAGAGCCGTTGTTGGAATTGTCAATTCCTCTGTCATTGTCACGTATGTTAGCAATAGGTAATGCAACATCGCCATGCCACAATGGTGTGAAACGAAAACCTCTCCTGAATGGCATGCCGAAGATGATCTCGTGATTGCTGTGAGGCATTCAGCCACAAAGAATTTCCTTGACTGAGGCAAATCAGTAACTGTAGGCAAAACGATATCGACGATAACATGATCATCGCATTTGTGTGTGGATTTATCTGCCAAAGAAAGAGTGCATGAGGCAGCACAGCGCCGCCTTTCAAGTCCAAGTTTAACGGCAACATCGGGCCGCATAAAGTCAGCAGATGCACCAATGTCAAGCAGAGCAAGATGTTTATGACCTTTCACTGATACCTCAATGGTCCAGGGTTTAATTGTCGGAGGATCTTCTGAATTGAAGACATCCGGCTCGTGTGTTGTTGGAAAAACCGCGTCCGTAGGAATCGTGTCAAGAATCTCCTCAATGTCGAAGAGGCAAGAAGTCAGTAGGTAAATATTCTTTGGCGTGCACTTTCTGATCCAATTTGATATCTACGCTTGAAAGATATGCTAGTCCATCGTCCTCAATATTGTCACCCCTGACATGAATCGTCGATGCCATAGCAAGTGCTGGCTGCCCATTTCCAGAAGCTCTCCATGAGGAATTCTTGAATGCTCCATTGAAATTGTGGTTTCTGGTGTTATTGCGATTAGTGTTGAATCGATGTGAATTACCATAAGAATTACCATTCCCATTGTTGTAAGTGTTGCGGGGTGTGAAAGCGTCAATGTGGTAAGTAGGATGTTCATTCCCCCGATAGTAAATATAAGCAGGATGCATAGGAGGCCTCATCATGCCTTAAGGGTTGTAAGAGGGGTATTAGTTACCCGAATTGACGTGTCGGTCTGAAACATGGTTGGTGGTGTCAGCCCATTATTGAAAATATTGCGAGTAGTCGTGAGGGGCACCCATTGATTGATGCATCATTGGCCGACTGAAATGTTGGTCACCAAAGGTAGCCCGCCGCTGAATGAGTTCGCTTTTGCAAGCAACTTGCATGGCTGCGATTAATGTCGTGCAGTTTTCGATTATCACAAGATGCTGAATGGTAGGCCGCAGACCTCGAATGTTTTTGTCGACCTTCTCGTCCTCAATAATGTTGGAAATGTTGGCCGCCAAATCCATGAAGGTTGAATTGTAGCTCTGCACTGAATGATTCTGACGAAGGGCGTAAAGCTTGTCCCGTGCCAACGTGTGGGCATCAATCGGCTGGAAATACGTCATCAAATCACGAATGACAGTATCCCACGAATCAGTGATGCCGTACTGCAGCATGGCCTCCTCCCTATGCCTGTACCATGAAGTAGCTGAGCCCATGTCAGATGTGTGCAAACCAGGGCAACCCACCGCTCAGGCAATTCGCCAACTGCCACCAAATACACTCTCATGGAGCTGATCCATCTTGGAAGGCTTAAACGGGCGCCATCGCCACGAAAAGGTTGAGATGGATGAGGACATGCCGTCGATTTGGATGGAGTCACGGATGCTTGTTTCAGCTATTGTTCGATATCTTCACATTTAGTCTTAAGTGTAGTAAAAGCGTTGGCAGCCGCTTAAATTTTGGTCTCACTCTCTACCAAAGCCTGTGCCAACATCTTTTGCGTCACAAACTCAGATGCATCAGCCATACCTCCTTGTGCCATTCTTCAGTGACTATTTTTAGGGTTGAAATGGCGGTCTTTGAGCCTCGGTGTTGTTCTTAGAGTCTTATAGTGTAGCCTTGATATGTTGCTTGTCAGGATTGTGTGTCTCTGCTGTCACTTTGTGCACTGCGGCAGCGCACTCGTGTGCCTGTGGCTGGCTGGTACGGTCGCAGCCGTCCAAGATGCTACTAATGACATTCTACTTGCGTTTTATAGTCAGCTCTGTTGTTCAAATGCGCTGAAGTCAACGCTAGTGCTCGATTAACAAATGTGCCTGAAGCACTCTGTGCATCAAAGTTTTGCGGATCACCACCCAAGTGTGGAGCTTGTGCGTGCAATACAAGCTTGTCGGGGTAGACTCAACTATTACAACTCACGTTAGCCCCCCTAACTCCTCAATTCTGTCCATGCATGCATCAACAACAGGACAGTTCACGGGATAAGGATACGAATCGTCAATGCAGACGAACAGTCAATTGTGTATGTCCCTGGATGAACATGTTTCTGAATGACTAACATGCCAGTGTCACTACAGCTGCGGCGCTGCCGTAGGCAACGCGGCAGCGCTGCATGCAACGCCCCACGCACACGCAACATTGGGTCAGAGGCTAGACTGATCCAATGAAATCCTCAAAGTCTCGAGCTATAGGGAGAGCTTGGCAAAAACCCGCCCGCCCGGAGGCCCTGGGGCGAAACGCGCATTCAGACGTTATGTACGTCACAAAAAATCCATTTGCAATAGTCGAACGAGGCGCATTCGCTTGCGCACACCCGGTCTCAACGCCACTACCGCCCTGGAGCGGTCACGATGGTCCAGTGGTATGATAGCACCCTGCCACGGTGCAGACCCGGGTTCGATTCCCGGTCGTGACAAAAGAGGTTTTGGCCGCCCGGCACCACCACCGGGCGACTCCCGGTCGTGACATTGGTCCTTTTGGCGGCGGCAGCGCCCATGAGGCCCCGCCGCGGGCGATTCCCGGTCGTGACATTGGTCCTTTTGGCGGCGGGGGCGCCCATGAGGCCCCGCCGCGGGCGGTTCCCGGTCGTGACATTGGTCCTTTTGGCGGCGGGGGCGCCCATGAGGCCCCGCCGCGGGCGATTCCCGGTCGTGACAAAAGAGGTTTTGGCCGCCCAGCACCACCACCGGGCGATTCCCGGTCGTGACATTGGTCCTTTTGGCGGCGGGGGCGCCCATGAGGCCCCGCCGCGGGCGATTCCCGGTCGTGACAAAAGAGGTTTTGGCCGCCCAGCACCACCACCGGGCGATTCCCGGTCGTGACATTGGTCCTTTTGGCGGCGGGGGCGCCCATGAGGCCCCGCCGCGGGCGATTCCCGGTCGTGACATTGGTCCTTTTGGCGGCGGGGGCGCCCATGAGGCCCCGCCGCGGGCGATTCCCGGTCGTGACATTGGTCCTTTTGGCGGCGGGGGCGCCCATGAGGCCCCGCCGCGGGCGATTCCCGGTCGTGACAAAAGAGGTTTTGGCCGCCCGGCACCACCACCGGGCGATTCCCGGTCGTGACATTGGTCCTTTTGGCGGCGGGGGCGCCCATGAGGCCCCGCCGCGGGCGATTCCCGGTCGTGACAAATGGGTTCTGGGGGCACTCCCGGTCGTGACATTGGAGTCCCTTTGGCGGCGGGGGCGCCCACGAGGCGCCGCGGCGGGCGATTCCCGGTCGTGACAAATGAGTTTTGGGGGCACTCCCGGTCGTGACATTGAAGTCCTTTTGGCGCCGCCGCGGCGATTCAAAGTCCTTTTGGCTGGTGCTCTTCCGGAAGGTCGACGACAATGCCCGCCACGTGAGGGTTTGTGATGATGTGTCTTGCACGACAATGGTCATGTAAAAAATAGTGTGTAGTAAAAAGTGCTACTAGTGGGAGACTCTACCAACTAAGCCATAGGTGCAGAGAAATAATGCACCCACCCGGATTCGAACCGGGGACCTTCCCATCACTGAAGTGGTCCCATCACGCCCAACGCGATTTCCTAGCATATATGTAGAGTTGTTCCGCTGGTGCATTAATGCACGGATTGATGCTGCACTTCTCGCTTTGCGCCAGCGGACTGCGGCCAGGGTGGAGGCCGCAGGCTGTCAGAGACGGCTTCGCGGCCTTCGAGAAGTCCGCTCCCCAGCCTTGTCAGGGCGTCTGGGGTTGTATGGTGGTGATTGGCATCGTCGCTCAGCCCATTCTTCAGACTCGTGGGTTGCTAGCCCTCCAGCGGAGCACGCTTGGGGGCCCACGATGACTGCACAGCGGCCGCACAGCGGCCGCTCGCCCCGTTGAGGGTGGCTGCTAGACCTTCTGGCTGGCTGGTGACCCTTATCCGCATTGGCGAGGCCCAGCTTGAGGCGGGGCGGCTGGCGTAGCGAACCAGCAGCTTTCGACAGTGAGAGTCAGCGGTTCTGGCGGCCCTCCCAGCCGCTGGCGGGACCGGGGGGGACTACGCTGCAGCTGCCTGGACGGGATGTGCAGCCACTGCAGCGGCCTGGCCGACCTGTCAGTGGGGCGGCCTGGCGCTGGGGCCAACCACCCGCTAGTAGTGGATCATAGCACTGCATGAGCTTAGTTGTGATCGGTGTGATGAGGCTCGCTGTGGTCTGGATGTGGTTTGTCAGCGCGCGCCGCGTCGGCAGCGGCGATGGGGAACCGGAATGGTGGTGGCGACTGGCGTTGGTTTGTTGCGATTGTGGAGAGCGCAGCGCCACCGCAGTGACACAGACGATGTGTTGGCTGTGACGCCCACAAAGGCTCCTTGCTCATGGTCAGCGTTGCATTGTCAACCAGCAGACCGCAGCTAGACGTCGCCGCCCTCTGGGCCTTGCCGAGCAGCAGTGGCCTGAGCTTTTTCCCACAGCCGGCACTATTAGTGTGGCATAGCGACATTCCTCGTGTGCCTTTGGGTGCATTCAGTGACGATTGTTGTCTAATCTGGTGCTGCGCAGTAATGCCGCAGGGTCTGCCCGCAGCGGTGCAATATATGTGAGATACCATCACCTTGAATGTCTGCTCAGACATTCACGCTCGGCAGCCGCACCTTTCGGTTCCGTTGCCTTTGGTCGATGTTCCTCGTGCCATTTATGGCATGCTGGGCTTTGTCCTTCGTGTCTGCCCTCGTGCTTCAAACGTTCGCGGCCACGTGATACAAAATTGATTGCGTCATGTGATCGGTGGAGTACATGAGATCCAATGGCCATTGATGTCAATGTCGGTCGTCTGAGGTGTGCACATCGTGCATGTCCAATGTCGGACATCAGCAATGCCGAGCAGTGAGCTCGGCTCGGCTGTCAGCATGTTGATTGTGTAATAACACACAAAATTATTCCGGCAAAATTCACAAGTGCAGGAGGCCTGGCTTGTTTTGTCTGCTCTCAGGACATGATGCTTCTTCCTGGTTGTTTAAAGCCTGCATCGATGATAATTACATGACCGCAATCTGCCGCAATGGCTGGTCATAAGGCACGGCATTGTGAAGTCAGCATGATGTAGTAATGAGGCCTTCATTGCCCCACAATGACTAGACATTTGCCATGGCGTGCTGGCTTATTTCCAGCTCATGGTTGCAGCATTCAGGTCCTGTCTTTGTTGTCACAGCTCCTTTGGTTCCCCAACAGGTGCATGCTCAGCTTAATGAGACTGCAAAGGGGTCTGCCGGCCGACCGTAGCAGTCTCCAGAGAAGCGCCCCTGCAGGTGGCGCAGCATTTGCTGGAATGTCCACGCCATGACCTAGCCTTGCTGCAAATGTACAGTATACCGTGCTAGAGCATCGTCAGCTTGCTGCTATTCTTGTCTCCTGCTGCCGCTGAGTATTGGCCACCGCCTGACAGCCTCAACAACGGATCTGCAAAGCGTCATGCTCTGTGATTGCCGCCAGGCTGGTGCTGCAACACCCTCAGACGCTACAGCCGCTGCTGCTACAAACGCCGCTACTGCAGCCGCCGCTATGTTTGCCGCTGGTGTTGCTGCTGCTGTTGTTGCTGTGCTGCCAATCACACCACCACTTCCAGCCCTCAGCCCCTCCGCAGCTCCGCGATGCGCTGCGACAAGTCGTCGTTGGCCTGCCCCTGCGCCTGCGAGCGGATGGGCGCATTCGCGGCGCCCGGCAGCCCCAGGCTGACCTCCAGCCCGTGCTCGTCTGCAGGGGGAAACAGAATCAGGTCAAGATTGCATGTGATCAGCCAGCACCGTGGCTCTGCAAATGGCCGCATTCGCAGCACCTTGCAGCCCTAGGCTGACCTCCAGCCCGTGCTCGTCCGCCAGGGGGAAACAGAATCAGGTCAAGAGTGCGTGTGATCAGCCAGCACCTTGGCTCTGCAATGGCCGCATTCGCAGCACCTTGCAGCCCTAGGCTGACATTCAGCCCATGCTCGTCCGCCAGGATGGATACAATCAGGTCAGGATCGAAAGTGTTCAGCCCTGCACGCTGAGTTGAACGGTGACCTAATCCAGGAGCTGAAGCGGCAGCAGCGACCAAAGGGTTGTTCAAACACATGCAAGGTCTCAGGCCCGGTTTGTGGGTAGCACTGTTCTGGTGCACCTCACAAAAAGCATTTAGAGCAGTGGAGATGCATTTGCGCACAGTTAATTGCAGTAAGTCATCAGGACGAAGCAACCAAATCACGCACCTGCGACTTGCTGCAGCAGGTCGTTGACATCCTCCTCCGGCGTGGACAGCGCCGCCTGGTTGTTCATCGCATTCTCCACCACACCCTGCAGCACAGGTGAATCCATGCTCAGGGTCAGTCCCACACGGAATGTTCTCAGCCGCAAACCACAGACGTCCTTGCTCTCCCGTCTGACCCGCGAATGCTCATGAGAGATGGAGGTGGTTGCACAGCCTCTGCTTCACCACATGACCTTGCGGCTGCTCGAACAAAACACATAATTTTGCCGCAACACTCCATGGCAGCCCCTGCTTGATTGAACGTGGCAGCATGGTGGCGCTCAACCCGCACCAGACGACCTGCAAGTGCGGTCTTTGCGAAGCCGATGCTGCTTGGGTGGTTCGGCACATGCAGATACAGCAGAGGACAGCTCACCGTCTGCACATCCAGCGTCTCGAATTGGCTCTCGAACTTGTCCATTGTCTCCGCCATCTTCTCCAGGTTGTTGCCCGCGAGCGCCACGTCCAGCGACTTGACGATGCCCACCATGCTGGCGTTCACCTGCACCGTCGAATAGGAATGTCGGACTCTGCCGGTGGCAAAGATGTGAAAGCGCCACTTGACGATGCCCACCATGCTGGCATTCACCTGCACAGCCAAACGGGGAAGTCAGATTGTGCCGGACCAGAGGATGTAAGAGTGCCACGTCCAGGGACTTGACAATGCCCACCATCCTGGCATTCACCTGCACGGCCGAAAGAGATTGTAACAGGCAGTGTTGTGTGAGAGCATTTGCAGGTCGCTGTGGGTCGTCATCCGCCAGCGTCAAGTCCAGCGACTTGACGATGCCCACCACGCTGGCGTTGAACTGCACAGCCAGATGCTTAACTCAAATCTTGCTGGGCCAGGGTGTGTACGAGGATGTGCAGGCTTTCTCCGGGACGTCGCCGGCAGTCATCATCTCCTGCACCTTCGTGATGCCCGCTATGCTGGCGTTGACCTGCCCAGCCGAATGAGGAATTCATATTCCGCCGGTGGCAAGAAATGCAAGGGCATGTGCAGGCTTCTCCAGGACATCGCCGGCCACCTGCCACGTCCAGCACCTCCGCAATGCCGACCATGCCGACGGCAACCTGTGGTGACCATGTCGGCAATACCCTGTGGTGACAAGCTGCAGATTCGAGCTGTCCTGTGCTTTGGGTGGGTGCGCCTGCTGAGTTGTCCGGAGCGACGCGACTCAGTGCCGCGGCTGGTGGCTTCACGGTCTGCAACTGCATTCTGATGGACGCATCCAGGCGCAATGAGACCGCTTCCAGACCTGGTGCCAGTCAGCACATGCATCAAGCATGCAAGCAGACGCACACCTCGTTGTGACCTGCATGTCCAGCGGGGTCCACAAAGCCGCTTTGATACGAGACGTCCGTGCATCGAAGGTGGCCTCCAAAAGAATGAAAGCTGATGCACACCTGGTTCATCTTGACCTGCGTGTCAAGCCGCGATGACACTGCATCCAGCCGCGACGCCAGCCGCAGGTAGTTCAGCGCCTCGCTCTTCTTCCTGATCGCATTCTGCGCGTACACCTGCATGCGCGGCGTGCACGCGTCAGCATTTGACGCTGGGAATTGCGAGTCAGGTGGCGAGTGCGCACCCTCCGCATTGCGCGGCCGGCTGCACCAGCATCTGATTGCAGGAGCTTGCCGCATGCAGATTTTAGTCTGAATGCGCATAGGCTGCGCCCTGACGGAATGGGTCTGAGATCTGACGTCTGCCAGCGCATTGGCCGTGTAGTGCATGCCCACCGCTGACCTACAACGCCGCTGCACGCAGTGGCAGCAACTGCACTTGACAGCGTCGAGCACCTTTGCGATGTCGATGTTGCCCTTCTCTATTGCGGCCTTCACGCGCAGCTTCTCCGCCTGCGCATCGGCAGCACCGCGTGTGTGCGTACTTGCAAGGTGAAGAGAGTCCAGTTATTTTGCAAGCACGGCTGTGCGGCGCATACATGTCCAACATGGCTTGTTTTAGACTGCGACTAAACAGCCCTGCAGCACCTTCTCGTCCTTCTCCGCCTTCTTGGACGCCTTGTTCAATTGCTTGGAGGTGAACTTCAGGTTGAACACCTGCGCCACAGCGGAATGCCTGTCTGGGCCGTGAAATGCACTCTACAGCGGGGGCGCTTGTGCGAGCAGACGCGTGTTGCAGATGCTTGGTGAGGCACAGCACCTGATCCATCATCTGACGCTCTGCGCGGGCTTTCATGAAGCCCATGGCGGTGTGATGCTTTGGGCACTGCGGCACGGCACTGGCGCTCCGGCTGTGAGGGCTACTGTCGAAGAGGTTGGGGGCCAGAAACCTCAGCGGCGCAGCTCGCAGATCGACCTGGACCCTGCTGCAGTATCTACAGCAGTTCCTGGAGCAGCTGACTCCCTAGCCTTTGTTGACCCAGTGACAGATCTGTTCCAAATTCGTGCCAGGCTGCAGCAGCGTATGTCAGATATTGAGGAGCAGCACACGTATAGGCAATCGTGCAGCTTCACTCTTGCGTTTCTGCGTTTGCACAGCGGTCCGAGCTCTTGCAGAGGCTCTCGTCACGTAGAAGCTGAGCAGGTTGCAGATGGTCCTGCTTGAAAATTCGATGGCGGCAAAGCTCCTTTGCGGAGAGGTCAGCACGCACTGGAATGTCAGAAAGCGCAATTGCGGTCAGCACGGAGCCAATCTGCGCCAGTTTGAGCTGACTGCACATCGGGATCTTGGTTAGGCAATCGTGCGTCAGCAGAATACTCAATTTAGCAATTTTGGCGACAGAACAGCCCGCTTGCGACTTGGCAGGTGGGTGATACTCTTGCGGCGTGACGGCGAGTTCCCGGCGTGCTTATGATACTGCTGCGATGGCAGAAGCTTTGCGAGCCAGCATGCAGTACAACAGTAGGCGCACCCTCAGTATGCTCTGCTGTAGACCGACAACACAGTGCGTCTTCTCGAATACGAATTCACGATGGACACACCAAGAGAACTGCTGCATAGTCAGCGATCGGCACCGTCGTCAGCGCGGCCTGTGCGCTGCGCAGCTCTGCACGGCCATTGCGTCAAAAGAAACCACACCCCAATGCCGTAGGTCATGGGCGGCTCATCAACAGCTCACTGTGCAGCCCAGCTGCCACTGCTGCTGCAGTTTGTAGCGGCAGTTGCCGCCTCCGGAAGCCCACTGCCTTCACGGGGTGTGGCTGCCATCCGGCATCGAGCCACTCACTGACTGGCGCGACGCTTCAAGTGGCCATGTACCGGCTGAACTGGGTTTGCTTCCTTAGGGCAGACTTTCACGTCAGCACCTCCCGCCGCCATCCGCTGCTGCTGCTGCTGCTGCTGCTGCTGCGGCTATTGTGACTCTGCCTGCTGTCAAAGCGACCTCGTCGGGCGGCAGCGTGCGCTTGCAGCCCGAATGTTGTGCGGGATGACAAATTGGCCCAGAAGCTGCGTAACTGGGCGCCCTGCATCGTAGCTGTGGCGCCTCTGCCGCAGCGCCAGCTGGCAATACGGCCGCATGCAGCGACTTCCAGCGCTGCACACGCTGGGATGCCAGAACGGCGTCCAGTGCTAGAAGACCGGCAGCAGCGCAGCACACGTGCCTATGCCGCAGCATGTGCTGTGGTGCCGAAAGGCTGGCAACGTCACGTCCGGCGGCGGTTGCCACAACAGCGGCCGGCGCGAGAACAGCGGCAGCTGCGCAGGCCCCGCCTATGATGCGGCATCTGCTGCGGCGCCGGCTGGCGACGTGGCTGCGTCCAACGGCGGCGGCGACACTGGAGGCGCCTGCTGCAGCCCCGCCAGGTCCGGCGCCGTGTGCTTCAGCAGCACCACCATGGCCGACATGTTGTCGCAGCCTGCGGGCACACGCAGCAGCTGGTATGCAAACGAAGACCGGGCACACCACGCTGCCTTCCATCACCCCCCGTCAACCCTAAACAGCTAATCAGGCCACCGCGGGCTGGAAAGAATTACAGGACACCAACTCCTGTTCTCCAGTGCAGGCCCTGCCGCGAATGTAAATCTTTCGTTGCCCCTCCAATGCGCAGTGACGTGAGCTGCAGCAAGGCAGGGAACTGTCAGGGAAGCAGTCGGCACCATATCATATAGGCCGGGGTGTCAGCTCACCCGGCCACAGCCGTGACATGTTGGGCGCACGGCAGGCGGCGCACGAGTCTGGCTCTGAGAAGCAAAGCCTTGAGCCTTGAGCCTTCAGCTTCACAAAGCCTGCTCTGCTTGCGATGCAGCTCGGCCGCAGCCGTTGGTATTAGGTGCAAGGCAGGCGTCGCACAGCTCCTGAACGCCTTGACCCCGAACCCTAGCACAAGGATCAAGCCTTAAGTTGGGGTGTCCCTACTTCACTGTCGACATACCTCGGCCGCAGCCGTTGGTATTGGGCGCGAGGCAGGCGTCGCACAGCTCCTCGCAGATCTTGCGCGGCGCCATGCCCCGCTTCAGCCTCGCCCGCACAAAGTCCACTGCCTGCAGCAGCAGTGAAGGCGGTAGGTGTGACCGGAATGACAGCGTGATATCTTGTTACAGAGTGTGAAAGCGGTTTGCGAGTGGCCACCGGATCTGTGACAATCTTACATTGGCACTCTCACATCCAGCCTGGCACATGCAACTGCACAAACTTCTGCAGCATGTGGAGCACGTGTCTCGGAACATGCTGATCGATGTTCGTCCTGAACTCTGCACCGTTTGCAGTGCATGCTCCATGCAATGTAGTGTGCTGATGCACGGTCTGTGATTCTGACAAAGCAGATTGCAGTGATGCTGCATGACCTGCTTGGTGAATATGTCCTAGATGCCTATGCATGCCAGCAGTGGAAATCCGCCTCGTGATGGTGACGCGACACAGCAAGTCTAATAGTATGAACCCTGCCGAGCAGTGAGTGCTTGACAAATCAGCTGCCAGCTTGAAGCTCACCTGCTGGTTGGTGAGCACGTCCCAGATGCCGTCACACGCCAGCAGCAGGAACTCGTCGCCCTTCTGCAGCGTCAGCCGCCGCACCTGCGCGGCAAGATCAGTGAAAAGTTTGATCTTTGAACATGTGCGATTCAATGGGCAGAATTTCTCAACGACTGTGAATGGCACTCGTCGCCCTTGTGCAGCATCAGTCGTGGAGGTTCACCTGCACAGCCCAGTGACGCGTTCAAGTGAAGTCAGCAAGCAATTAGCCGCAGCGAGATGACAAGTGTGCTGCACAGCGCGAGGCATGTGGATGGGGATCAGAGGCACAGCTGACCCTGTAGCTGCGGGGCATGCAGAGGCCCACAAGCCAGCAGCAACTTTGCAGTTTGGTCACATGCACATCTGTTGCCACCCTTTCAAGGACATGTACAAATTTGTCTCGTCTCCGAGTATGCCATGGCAACTGATCAATGAGCTTGCTCCAGGCCCGCTGACTGCTTGTTTAGCAACAGTTTCAAGGGCATCGTGTGAATTGTGTGGCACAGACAGCCCCTACCTCTGGCACGGCGGTGACGATCTGCTCGGCAGCCCCGAGATCCGCTGACTGTTTGTACTCCATGTCACCCAGCGCACGGCTGAGGTTCAGGCTGCCATTGACCCGCCCGTCCGTCACAAAGCCACCCGCCTGCAGCAGAATCGTGAGCCTGAGTGGTTAAAACTGGCGCTATACAGTTCGTCCCCACTGCAAAGCAGGGGTGAGGGTGTGTGTGCTCCCAGCATCCCACTACATAGCAGGGCTCACGGTTGGGCCTATTGCAAGGTTGCACCGTCGCAAGTGATGTCTTCTGTGATGTCCTATAACACATGATAATCATCGCTTCTGTGCCACAGCAGTACACGAGCAGTTGTGAGGCTGTTCGTCAGCTCGCCAGCCGGCCCCACCTTTTTGATGCGGTCGTGCTCGGCGTCGTCGTTGGGCTTGTGGTCCACGGTCATGGCAATGGCGCGGCCGCTGCGGCATGCCACGCAGCGGCTGTCGCCCGCATTAGCCACAATCAGCTCGCCGTCCGACACCAGCGCCGCCACCTGACGTCCAGGAACACACGCACTCTTCATGGTGTTCCATCATGCTGTGCTTCATGATGCCTGCGCCATCTGTGAGACGACTCGTTGCTGCTCAGGACATTGCTGCCTGCAGGCAGCGTGTTCCACATCCAGGTCATGTCTCTGACTCCTCTTGCAGCACCACTGCAGCAGATTTGGCCATGGGTCAAACCATCACTTGAGGCAGCACACATCAGGGCAGCTGGCTGGAGGCTCTGCATTTGCGGCAGTGTGGCCGCAGGCAGGGGGCCAAGACAGCATGTCATGCTGCAAAGGAAGATTAGAGCAGATGCTGGCGCAGACAGCAGAAAGACTCCCCCACCGCAAAGCAGCCGGCCCTGGGCCCCATCCAATTCTCCGGCTGGAATAACATGGCTGTCGGCAGTTGTTCATGTCAATACATGACAAGATCAAGATGTACAGATGCTGAGACCGTGCTCACTGCGGTACAGCCGGCCATGGGCCCCGTCCACTTCTCCGGCGCCGACGGCGTGGCTGCCGGCGGGCCACTGCCCTCGTCCTCGCTGGAGCTGCCGCTGCCGCTGCCGCTGCTCCTGCTGCCGTCCTCGGCGGTGCTGTCGGGCGATCCGCCTGAGCAGATGGTGAAAAAAATGCAGCTCAAGGTCTGACAAGTCGCCTACAGCGTTCGCTGCCCAGGGTTGCAGCGGGAACTGCTGGCTCCGCCTCGCCACAGCTGCCCCTCGCCAGACCCTGCTGCTGACACCAAGCTACTGCCAGCACGCATGGGTCTGCTAACCCAGGAGAGCAGGCTGGGAGCAAGAAAATCATGTGACACACTGGGACAGCAGCCCACAGCAGCAGCATGTAGCAGCGGCATCACGCACGCACCGTGCGGCTCCGCGGAGCCGTTGGCGGTGGGCGCAGCGGGCCTCGGCTCCGCCGCCGCCTCCGCGTCGGCATCTGCATTGTCCGTGGAGGTGTCCATCGCGTCGCCGCCCTGGGCCAGCTCCCGCTTGCGCTTGCCGCTGCGGCCCGTCGGCGACTCATCGCTGTCTGCGGCACAGGACCGAGGTTGCTGTCCGACACTGCGATGCCTTGCAACATCCTGCCAGCTAGGAGGACCGACTCGGCCAGCAGGCGGCATGGCGGGAAGCACCATTGCGGCACGGGGCATCACCTGCAGAGATGGCCTTGCATGCAGTGTGACAAGCTAGGCTTGCCCTGGCTTGTGGTGATTGCCCGAAGCAGTGCAGCTGGAGCCATGTAGCTGCCACCACATGAGCTGCTAGAAGGTTTCAGGGTGCCGCTCATCAGGCTATGCTGGCTGCAACTCTAGGTAGCATGATGTTGGGCTCAGATCAATGGGGTAGAATGTAGCTGCAGCGCTCAACAGGCTCGTCTCTCTGACTCACCTGGGGGCGACGCGGGCGGCGAGTCGCCGCGCTCGCTGCTGTTGGCGGAGCTGGCCTCCATGCTGGCGGCCTCGCTCTCGGCGGCCGCCTTGGCCACCGCCGCCGCCACATCCGCCGTCAGCGCGTTGTCCAGCTCCACGAGCTCCGCCGGCACCGGCTCCTCGTCGTCGTCCGCGCTCTCTGCGGCTCGTGGCCCTGTGCCAAACCAACAGTAAGCATATATGGTCAATCACCACGAGACACAGTGTCCAAAAGCGCTCTGGGCAGCCCGCGTCCGCTGCAAGCAACTGTTCCACCCCACCAGCTCAGCCGGCACTGGCACCTCCACGTCATCATCCACGCTGTCCACGGTCCGCGGCCCTGTGCCAGACGATAGGGAAATGCAGGTTTCGTACAGGTGTGGAGGCTGCAGATGCATCCAACAAGATGCACAGCCTGCAATCAAACAAACAGACCAAGGGCCCCGGCGAGCAGAGCGGCGGGCGAAGACGATACGGCCGGCAAACACACAACCAAACCAAGGACCTCGGTGGGCCAAGCGGCGGGCGCAGATGAGAAGCTGGCAAACTAGACTCAGCCAAGCACCTCGGCGGGCGGAGCGGCGGGCGCGGTCGGAGCGCGCCCGCGCCTGGTCCAGCGCCGCCAGCTGCAGCCGCAGCGCCTCCGGCAGGTCCGCCGCGTCCACCATCAGCGGCTGCCTGCGGGGTTGCAGGGCGCCCCTGTGTCAAACGCCTGGGGGAACAGCCGCAGCCCCTCAACATGCTGTCAAAAACGCTACGAACATCGGACAAAGCAGGCTGCTGCTCACCCAGAGTCGGCGGGCGAGGCGTCTCGACGAGGCCCTCCAGCTTGGGGCACGCCTCATCGCGCGTCAGCAGCTGCCAGATATGCTGTGAGGAAGAAAATCAACATCACACAAGGCAGCAGCTCACCCAGAGTCGGTGGGCGAGGCGTCCCCGGCGAGGCCCTCCAGCTCGGGGCGCGCCTCGTCGCGCATCAGCAGCTCATCCATGCGCAGGTACACCTGCACCAGCGCCTTCTGCAGGTCCCGCGTGGACCAGCCCTCCGTCTGCACCAGCTCCTTCGCCTGCGGGCAGACAGGTTGCGCTCTCAGACACAGGCGTCACAGGCAAGCAGCCGCCTGCACTTGGGTGGATTAACTTGCAGATCTCAGCAACAGCGCCCTTCTCTGTGCAAGCCGAGTGAGTTTCTTCGCAGATGTCTCGAAATGTTGTTTGCACTTGTTCACCCATTGCTGCTGACATGGGTTGCGAGCTTGCCAGTGCTCAAGCAGGTGCCAGTCATGACGGGGTTTGTTAAGCAGGATCACTTGAGGATGCCCACCATCTTCAGCGCCACAAACTTGGCGACCTCCTTGCCGCCATGGCCGTCAAACACGGCGAAGAAGCCCGTCTTCCCGTCGTTGCCCACATCCAGCGACATTGCATGCGCATCCTCCTGTTGTTGGACACAAAAGATACAACTCTGTCAGCGGCCAAGCTATCCTGCCGCCCAAGTACCGCTGCTTACTGCTGACTCGAGCAGGCACCGCCTTGCGAGCAGCCAGGCCACCGATTCTTGCTCGCCATGCATGCAATGAACGTTCCAACAGCTGGCAAGCCCCTCCCACCATTTCGGTGCGCCACCCCTGCATGGCCGCGACGCCATATTTGAACTGCTCGCTCTCGCCCTCCTCCGACTCCTGCACCAGTCGCAGAGGAACATCTGCTGACGCAGAACGCCGCGACTTTATGTGCAATGCAGCACTGGCCCGCAGCATCGAAGCGGCGCTGTTCGCTTGGCAAGAAGCTGCGGCGCACCTTTTCTGTGATGGGTTTGCTCAGGTACGCCCCCATCGCACCGTCAGCTGGAAAGCGGCCGCAGTGCGATCACCTAAACGGCATGCGGGCGTGTACTTTCTGCGACAGGGCCAGGCGAACGAGTTGGAGGTTGCAATCCAAACTACTAATGCATTCCGCGCCGGCTCATCGTGGGAACAGCAGAACACCTGAGCTTCAGACGATGTGTTCATCTGTAGAAAGCTTGCATGCGTCTGCTCGCAAGCTGTGCCCCAGGTGCAGGCTAGTGCATGTCGTGAGGCAACCCATCCACCACTGTAGCTCGTCCAGCTGGAGGCCTGACATGCGGCAGCTGGCAACTGTCGCAGCTCTGGTGGCTATCAAATCCGCCTCGACACACACACGCAGTGCTGCGCAGGCTGCGGGGCTGTTGCACCGCCTCGCAAACGTAAGGCTGCCCCAACTGAGGAACACCCATTTGCATGGCCTGATGCTTGACACCCTCAACGCTCCATCACGCACGATGAGCCGCGATGCAAGCTCTGGTCAACTTGTGCGTGGCGTTTGTAGCCCTCAAAGACTGCCCTACGCAGAGCCAGCCGAGGCCGGGTGTTGGCGCGACACTCGCGGCCGGGAGGTGACACTGTGTACCTGATGGTTCAACCAAACATGTCACCTGATTGATGGCCCAGGCTGCTATGGATGCGAGCGCAGCGGGCTGCGGCAGCCTGGTCGCCAACCCAGCGGCGTGCGAAGCGAGCTGCTGACTGTAAACCCACTCAAGACACACCGTGTTTTGCCTGACAGCCGCGTGCCACTCCGCGATTGCAGCTTTGCACAGTCGCACAGACAATCACATAAACATCTGCTGCTTTTGCCAGCCGTATGTTCACCGACTGCGCTGTGTTCCATGTGATCGCTCCGCCCTTGGTTGCCACTTGGCACCAAGGTGGCTCTGACCCGGGCTAAACAACTGATTGAGCATCGATTGGGGCCCCTATCGAACTTCGCCCCCAAGGCAAATCACCGCTTAAGGTGCTGCGTACTTGCATAGAGCGCTCGTGTATCATCTGCGATGAGTCACAAGACACACGCTGTCACTGAGGAGAACGGTGTGTGCACAATTCCTGTCGCACCGATGCATATGCCTACAACATCCCACAGGCGGGAGAGCCAGAGCATATTTCACTCCTAATGAAATGCTGACGTGCAGGGGGCGTGTGTTGTTGGCCAATCGATGTTACAGACCTGATTTTATAATTGACTTACGACTGGTGAAACATGAACAACAAACAATTCTGCCACCGTCCCATGAACTTGCTTGGCGGTACAGTAACGAACACGAGTTCCATACGCTGTGGTTAGGATAGCACAACATGCTGTGACCACACACGACGTCAACGGTGCGACTCAATACGGCTGTTGTCGGAGCTCTGTGCTGCAGGACGCTGTTCCTCAAGACCTCAGACGAAACACGCAGCACGCATGCCGGTCTGTGGTGCAATGGCAGATAATAATGCAGAAGCCCCTGCAGAGTCGGCAACTGAGATCAGCCAAACTACAAGATTGGCGCCGCTGCTGCAACGAAGCAGCCATGCATCTGCGGCATGAAGCTCCGCCACAGCCGCGGCACCCTGACATACAAATGACATTGGGCCGACTGAGACACGTCCAGATGCTGAAGTTCCGCGACCCACGCCCACCGAGGCACGCCGCACAGGCTGGCATGCTGTCCCATAACCCGTAGGTTCAGAACCGAAGGTAACACACTCGCTTCGACCTCACCGCAGCAACTCACGGCCAACTCACGGCGACAGAAATTGCCAGATCGGCTGAAACCATTCTGGCGAGATTGCGACCGAGGCGTCGGCCAATGAAACATTGAGCGTCAGTCTGGGCCCCAGCTCCGTGATAAAGGTCTGTGCGAGCCGCAGCGGCACGACGTTGTCGCGCGCCGTCCACAGCAGGAGCACGGGAAACACTCCAGGGAGGCTCCTGATGATGCCACCATCTGAGATTGGCGGCGCTGTAAGCACCAGACGCTGGATCCGCTGCGGCCACGCCCGCGCAGTGTTGAAGGCCACGATGCTGCCCCAGTGGTGCCCCATGATGCGGAACTGCTGCGCCTGCAGATGATGAGCAAGCAATGGATTGGCCTCTGCTGTGAGGACGCAGGGCCAAATGCACATCGTTATCCATCGCGCCAAGCACGCACGCTCAATCTGCCAATGCAGCTGAATGGTTAACACCGTGTGAAAGGATCGGAACATGCACATGTCAATGGTCTCGCAGACGAGCATGACAGCTGCAAATACCTGCAGTGCATCTGCAACTTCTATCACCAGCTTCACCGCGTCACCCGCTGTCAGTGCTGCCGGCAGCGTGCTGTCGTTCGAGTGCAGGTCCGGCAAGGCGACGCGAAAGCCGTGATCCGATAAAAATGCAGCGGCGTCCTCCCAGCAGGGCCCCTGTGCCCGCACAACACGCCCAGGTACACTTTCAGGGAGTGTTACAAAAGGCGATAGATATTTACACGCAAAACCCCACGCATGAGCGGCAGGCCAGCTGCTATATGAATACAAAGCTCACGCTGGGGCCGCTGCCCCGCAGCGCGATGACCAGAGGAGCGGAGGTCAGGCCGGCTGTCTGCACACGAAAGTGGTCAGAAGCTGAAACTTTGTACCGGTCTGAATCTGAAGTTCCGGCGCCTTGGTGCCGACCCGACAACATGTACAGCAGTGTGCGGTACAGATGACAATCTTCAAGGCCGTGAGGTTCTGTGCACCAGCTGCATGGCCGGCTACTGCCACCGTTAGCCACAGCTGGAGGCAGAAGCGACGGTGGCAGTCGCGAGCGACAGTCACGGTATACTAATGATCACATCAATTCAGAAGGCCCCATAAGGTCAGCAAACGCATCTGAGACATGTACGCTGTGATGCTTTTGTGTGTACCACACCTGCACACGCACTTGGCCTCTGAACGACGGCAGCTGCAACTGCACGTCCGCCAGTCTCATGCAGGTCGCAGCGGCGATCCTTCAGGCTTGTGCAGTAGCTCGCTGAGCTGCTGCAGGCAGGAACACCCCCAAGAGGTCGGCTTCCGGCTCCGAAACCCCGCCACGCTGTCTGCCAAGCAGCGTGGCCCCTTGCGCTGTTCACCCAACCGCCGATCAAGCTGCGACACGACATTCAAGTGCACAAGGAAATCTGATTGTGACAAGGCAGAGTCGCGGTGCACAGTGTTGTGGTTGCGCCCACCAGAATGAATCTCAAACGTTGATGGATCGTGATGTATCAGTCACCACCAGCTTCCCGCTTCTTTGCAGCGTTGCAAGCATGGCAAAAACCCTCCCTTGCTAGGCGCCAGTACTTGGCCAGACAAAGTGCCTGACAATTACGGCTCGAGCATGGCAGTGCCGCAGTGGCTGATGTTGCCACCAGTGTTCCTAATTGATCACTGCTGAGCCGCACAGCGTTCCGCTCGAGTGAACGGCACGTGGCAGGGCGGCCCACCTGCGGTTGTTCAGACCATCATCCCACTGCCTGACTAGGTCGTACAGGTTTCTCAGAGCAGCCGGGCGGCCACAGATGGCGCTGTCCGGCGCTGCCATCGGCTCAGTGCTGGGCCTGGGTGTGCAGGTGCGCTGCTTGCACATGAGTGTGCCGCAAAGCTGCCGCAAGCCATCAATGCCGCGTGCCCCACTGTGCGCACAAAGAGCACCCTGCATAGGCATCCTGCATGCAGCATGGCTGTCAAGCACCTGCATCGTTTGGAGCTCATTCAAGGCCAACCTGTGTGCAGCTGTACGCCAATGCCGTGCGCAAGCTGCCGATGATGCGCAATCCATGGGAGCACGTCATTGCTATTGGTCTGGTGAGCAGATTGCCTGTTAGAATTGTATGTCTTTGCTTTTGCGATACAGTGCGCTGCTACATGATATGCTGACGAGCACAAGGGTGGTGCATGCTCTGAACCTGACCGGGTCATCCTACTTGGCCAACACCTGGTCTTGCATACTTATGTTGAGAGGGGTGATCGTTTTCAAATGTTATGTCGCAAAAGTGTTTCTTCCATGACGAAGACGTGGACCATTGCAAGGAGGAAGTCGAGGATCGCGTGCAGGCTGTGCAAGACGAATCGTCCAATTCTGCATACTGCTAATTCAACATCGCTGTTGACCTGGCCCCAACCTTCCTGGGACCGCAGGGCGGGTACGCTGGTAAGTGGCTTGTGGAGTTCGAGGAGCGCACACAGGCAGAGCTGGACGAGATCCTGGCGAAGCGCGCAGAGGTGGGGCACCTCAACTTTGACGGCTGCAATTGCAGCTCTGGTGCACTGCTGCAATATCGCCTGGCCGCCTGTGCAGCATGATTGCTGCAGCGATGCCAGCACGAGGAGGTACAAGGTGACGGTCAGCTGCCGCCAGCACTGACCCAAACGAAGCAAAATCTACGCGGCTTGCTGGAACGTCCAGCTCAGTCTGTCTTCAGTCACACGCGCCAGCATATCAGATGTGTGTCCAGGCTGATTCACCGTCACAACATTACACCAGGAGTGGCTGTCAAGCCGGCGCCTTTGCTGCTGCAGGCCAACCAGGGCGTCAACTTCAGGCATCTGGACAGGCAACATGTCACCTATGTCGACGATGACGACGATTGAGAGGCTGTGAACTGGCGCGCAACAGCTGAGCAGGACGGATTGCTCTCTAGTTTGCAAAATGTGTGCGCCAGCGCAGTGGCATGTTGGAAAACGGACGCAGGCTGAGCAGCGGTGTCGTGTCCAAGTACAAGCGCAAGTGGCGAAGCACTTGGTCACGTGTATGTGCTCGAATTCTTGCAGCACTGTGGAAGGTGCACTGCGCATTTGTGTGGCGGACTTGGCGTACTATCATAGTGGACAGTGATCGCTGCAACACTGGCAAAGCAATGAAGCAGTCAACCTCATGGAGGTCACGCTCTCCTCCCCGTCCTTGCCCGTTTGCTTTGCTGATCTCCCTTTTGTACACCATCTACTGCGCCGCTCTGCTGCTTCCTGCATCATCCAGCGGAAGTGGCGTGATGAAGCACAACAGGCAACACGCAGCTTTGCATCATCCATCACATCTATATTGCGCATCGCAAATATCATTGCAATGGCAGCATCATGAGTCGTCCCACGCAGCCTGGGGAAGAGAAGAAGTTGCTGCTGGCGCCGTGCGCAGAAGAGTACACAGCATCACTCAAGTGTGAGCAGCCAATCGAGCATCAGGGCGATGCAATGCATGCGATTTTGCAGACTTTGTGTGTAGACGTTCGAATTATCACCGCAGGATATCGCATAACTGCGGAGGTGCTTGCTCATGGCACTGGCAGACAAATTGCTGTTGCGCTGAAGCACGTGAAATGCTGTGCTGCAGGCCTGGACCGCAACGATTACGATCGCAGCGCGTGCGAGCAGTACTTTCAGGCGTACAAGGAGTGCAAGAAGCGCGAAGTATGCTGCCCCATCATGCCCCAGCATGAGCCTGCATTGCCCACCATCAACTTGCCTCTGCTGCAGCATGCACGCTTGTTAGCTGCCTCCTGCATTGCATACGGCAGTTCTCAACGACACCATCTAGTGTACGGCTGCATAGGTCGAGACCAGACTGGAGCGGCGGCGAGCTGAGCGCAAAGGCGGCCTGTTCTCCTAGTTGCGGCGTGCAGCAGGATTGAGCACAGCCAGGACGTGCAGCATCAGCGGCTCGGCTCCGTATCACACTGCAGAGCTGCAGCAGCTGTGTGCCAGAAGCGAAAACTGCGACACAAACCTCGTCCATCAACGTGCAGCTGTGGCGGCTGGCTGTTAGCAGCGGCTTTCGCCGCATGCTGGCGGGGCCATGCTGCGGCAGCGGGCAGGATGTTCCCTGCGGCAAGCGGCGCAGCGGCTCTTCTCTGTGCATGCTCCGGCAGCGGCCAGCGGCGGCGGCAGCGCCCCTCTTGTGGGCACCCTGCAGCGGCAACATGGCCAGCAGCCACTGCAGTCGGCAACCGCCGCCACATGCCCAGGGGGCAGCCCAGGCGGCTCCGCTGACGGTCAGCTCCCACATGCGGGGCAGCACCTTCAGCCCAGCCGCCTGCAACACCATCGTCAGCCGCCAGACAGTGGCTCGGTGGCAGCCGCAGCTGCGGCCTGGCCGTCGCACACAACTCGGGCAGCCGCCTCCGCAGCGCCAGGCAGTTGGGCGGCAGGGCCTGATGCGCCTGCATCGAGCTCTGTTATAAATGACAGCGCGCGGCACACGCTGCAGCTGACGCTCAGGCAATCGGCGCCCCCTCCTGGCGGCGCCGCCTACAGTGCCCTGGGCCTGGCGCCAAATCTGCTGGACATCGTGCAGCTGCAGCAGGCGTGGCATAGGCAGCAGCCGCCTCTCGGCAGGATGCCGCAGCCCCAGCAGGTGTGCAGCATCGCCACCGCCGCCGCCTGGCAGCAGGGGCAGACAAGGCCTGCGCCACACACCTTTCAGCTGTGGGGCAGTCGCAGGGCGCCCCTGCTGCCGTCGCCGCAATCGCAGCAGCCGGTGCAGCAGCCGCCGCAGCAGCCGCCGCACCAAACCCGCGGCTTTGCGACGGCCTGGCAGAAGGGGCGGAACCAGGCGGCCGCCAACAGGCGGGGCGGCCGCGCCGCGCTGCCGGAGCCGCCGCGGAAGCCGCGCGTAAACTCGGAGATCGACGGGCCCCACGTCCGCCTCGTGTTCCCGGACAACACGCACAAGGTTTGTTAATCTTGTCAAAATGCGGCAGATGGTCCTTCAAATCATCACACCACTTCCCTGTAGTTGCTTCCGAATGTGAGCAGACATGCGCTACTGGATCGTCGGCAACTTGCATGCCCGGCTGGTGTGTCTGTCAGATGTGGATGGGGTGGGGTGGGGTGGCAACATTCGACTTGGTCGCATGCTGGCATGATTGAAGCAGCGTGCCAAGTTGGAACCTCTCAATGAGCATGGCATTCGAACACAAATATGACAATTGCTGTCATCGCAGGTCATGCACACTCAGGACGCGCGATGAGCAGCTCGCAAGGTCAAGATGGACTGGCGGAGCCGACGTGACCTGCCAATGGTGCCGTGCTTGTCAGCAGGGCGCTGTGACACTGACCGACGCCTGTCCCTCATCTCAGGTGATGCGGACTCAGGACGCGCGGCGGGCGGCGCGAGAGTTCAAGATGGACCTGGTCGAGGTCGATGCGCGGGTTCGGCCGCCGGTGTGCAAGCTGCTGGAGGTTGGCAAGGCTGCCTACCAGGCTGCACAACGAGAGAAGGTGAGAACATGATCACTCAGACCTTGCGCTGTGATGGTGTAATGTATTTCGACAGAAGGACAGTACTGCGTGAAAGTGTGGGTTCGGCCGCCTGCTCAGCGCGAGAAGGTGAGATGTCGACTACCAAGTCGCATCAAAAGCATCAATGAAATCATGCACCGCAGAAGTAGCCGGCAATGCTGCGCGCAAGCGCTGGTGCGGCTGTTGGTCTGCAAGCTCCTGGAGATTGGCAAGGCTGCCTACTAGGCTGCCCAGCGCGAGGAGGTGACAATATTAGCGGCATATCTCTTTTAGTACCCACCCTATATGCGGCGCCCTTTGGCGCAGTCTTGCAGTTTTGCACGCAAGTGCGGGCGCGACCGCCGCTGCGCAAGCGCATGGAGGCCGGCGAGGGCGCATGCTGGGATGTGTACCAGGGGATCTTGTGCGGGATCTTGTGCTCACGTCTGAATCTGAATTGCAAGCTGTCAGCTGCACCCTGTCCCGCAAAATTTGAGCTGGCTCCTCTCGACTGCACTTCGAGAATGCCTTGCAGAACAGGGCAGCCTGTGCACCTGGGTCGCCTACAGAGTGCAAATTCTGCAGGCTATCAATTCGACCTCGTTCGACGTTGCCCGGCATGCAGGAGCACAAGAGGTGGCTGCAGGAGTTGCACAGGAGGCAGTCTGGCCATGATCTGCCCTGTCCCTCTGATGTGCCCAAAACCGAGCAGGGAATGTAAAGTCATCAACGCCAATACTCTTTCGTGTGGTGTGCAGGAGCATAGAGCTGCAGGAGCTGCAGTGGAAGCAGGCGGCCCAGGATGTGCCCTTTCAGTCTCATGTAGTCAAACATATACGCAAATTCTCGTTCGCCTACCAGCATGACGTCTGTTTCAACAATATGCAGGAGCACAAGCAGAGGCTGCAGGAGCTGCAGCGGGAGCAGGCCATCAAGGATGTGCCCTTTCAGTGTTGTCTTGTGGAACACAGATGTTGGATCTTGTTCAAACATCAGCAGAACACGTCGATCGCATGGCATGCAGGAGCACAAGAAGAAGCTGCAGGAGCTGCAGCGGAAGCAGGCCATCAAGGAGGTCCGCTTCTCGCCCACCACCGCCGGCAATGACATCCAGGTGCCTGCACTGTTGCAGTTCCGAATCTTCTTATCCTTTTGGAGCTCCAACCTGCTGTTCTGCCCTGCCGCCACATTCCACAGGAGGAGCGCATCGCCCGCTGGCACGAGAAGAAGCGCCTGTGGCACGAGGAGAACCCGGGGCGGCCGTTCCCCAAGGGCATCAAGTTTCCCAGGCCGCAGCACCTGCGGCGCAAGAAGAAAAGGCGCAAGGGCCCCATCACCTGGCCCAAGAAGGCGACCCGGCAGCGGTGGAAGGCGCAGCGGGCGGCGGCAGAGGAAGCGGCACGGCAGAACCGCATAGAGGCCTGAAGCAGCAACAGCCCAGCGGCCACACTCAGCTGCAGCTGCATGCGCCGACGCCTGCTCCTTCCTGCTGCCCGTGCAGGTGCGCCTGGAGATGTCGAGAAGGTTCATGCCCAGCCGACCACAGCTGCTGACGTGGGCAGCGATTCTGGCACCCTGCAGCCTCTGCAGCAGCCACAGCTAGACAGGGAGTCTTGTATAAATCTCACAGTCCTAAGGGAATTGAGCTGTAACAGACTTGTGCTGCAGATCAGGATGGAGTATGCGCTGGACTCTATGGACAGGAGCAACCGCATGCGGCTGCAGCTAGCATTCCCATCGCATGAACAGGAGCACAGATCTCCACCCACTCATCTGCAAGCCATGCTCACAGCTTCCGCGGTTATGCCTCTGCAGTTTAAAATGGAGCAGGCGCTGGGGTTCCTGGACAAGGGCAACCGCGTGCGGCTGATTGTGACGTTCCCCGCAGCGCGCGCCCGCCAGGCGGCCCTGGAGCAGGCGGCGCGGCTCAGGACTTTCGCCGCCGAGCGTAATGTGATGGCTGCGCCGCCGGATGCGGGGCGGCCGCCAAAAAACGCCATCGTGCTGGAGCTCGCAGCAGCAGATGCAGCCGAGTGAATGTGTCGTTTCACTGGCAACAGCAGGGCATACAGCTGACTTGAAACGAAATAGAGTGTGAACCTGTGAAGGCTGCAGTTTTGGTGGTGTTGGCGGATGCAATTTGATACCCCTAGAGGATGCGGTTCACACCGCAACTGTCTGCAGCTGACTGAGGAGTGCCAAGTGCTGAGTAGGATTCACCAGGCATGTATCAATGTGAGGAATGGTTGGGGATGCGGGACGATGGCAGGATCCAATCGGATGGACCAAACCAACTGGTCATCTCATGCTGACGTGTGAATCACGGTACACTCTCGCTCATTGGTTATAGTGGCATCGGTGCCAATTTGCGTGCAAGCGCCATGCTGTAAAGCGTATGTCACGGCAGGTTCTCGCCGTCAAGCAGGCGGTATTTGCTATTGGAGAGAATGGAGCAACCCATCGCGTTTCAGCCTGCACAGACAGCTGCCCTGCTCGACAATCTCGACCGCGCCAGCCCCGCAGACAGGCCCTCTGTGATTCAGGAGCATGTCGTCCGGGCCGTGCACAGGTACTCAGGGCTGGTCCACGATGTTGACCTTCGCATCATGCACACGTCCATGCGGTGTCGCCTGGACCCAACTCTTCTCGGCTGTCGACCGCAGGCAGTGCAACGGCACCTTTGCGAATGTCGGCGGCACCATCGACGTCCTCCTGACCCTGTGTCAGAGGCTGCAAGAGCACCTTGCGCCAGCTGCTTTGGTGGCCCTTGGTGACGCAATCTGTGATGCCCGCAGCCAGGTGCTCATGTGCAGCATTCCCGCCCGCCAGCGTTGTCATCGCCCTTTGCGCTTAAGCATCTGGCTGGCTAGCTTCATGCCAATCGGCTTGTCCTGCTGCCAAAGGACCTGTACCGCAACAGGCCACGCCGTGCCTTGCATGTGGCACACAACCCAGCTACGTGTGGCATGCAGCTGAGCCCCGCAGAGCTGGAGAGGCTGGAGCCGTGGCTGGTCTGCCAGATCGCCAACCGGCGCCTCAGGTTTGGCAAGCCACGGGTGCTCGAAGCGGCGGAGGCGCTCCGGCCGCACTGCGTCTCGCGGCTGGTGCTGCTGATGCTGGCGCCGCTCGCAGCCAGTGGGGCAGGCAGTGAGGAGCACCTCGATGCCATGTGTGCGCTGCTGGCGCCGGCTGCGACACACTGCTTGAGGCAAGCTCGGCAGTGGTCGTCCAGTTCTGTATTCAAACTACAAACCAACCTCCTCCAGAGGCGCAGAGGCGGCACTGGGAACAAGCTTGACCGGTTTCGAGAATTGACGCTAGCCCCAGCTTTGACCTCTTGTCTCAGGTGAGTTAGTCCCACGACTTCTCATATGAAACTGATCCAGCAGCTTCCAGTCCGCACTGGATCCGCATGTCAGCAGCCAGAGCGACAGACTGTGCATGCTGGAGCCATTCGCAATGTACTACCTGAGCCTGGCAACCTATCCGCTACCTGGGTGCGCAAGCTGTGTGGTGAGTGTCCACCTGTGACTGGTGGTGCACAGCGACACGTGCCCATGTGCTCTGCGACAAGCAGAGTCTGCTGCAGATGTCGCAAGAGGTGCATCTGAAGATGCTGTCCGGATGTTGCAACGCAGCGACCTGCCGCACCTGCTGTCGTCGGACCGACCTGGGCGCCTGTCCTCGGCGGAGATGCAGGTCATTGCGTTTCTGGCCGCAAGCTACGCGGAGCACCTGCCCAGCGGCTCGCTGCCGCGCCTGCTGCAGCTCGTCGAGGTAGGGTGGACTGTTTTGGCATGTCTTAAAGCGCATGTCTTAAAGAAAGGCGTCACCAGCCCAGCGGACTTCAGCTGGCAGCTCTGCTGGCAGGGCTGCTTGACAGATGCAGCTTCTGAAGTGACTGTTACATGTGATGCATGCATAATGCTGTCACTGCGGCTCGCCTAGTCATCCTCCTGCAGCTGTGATGTGGCTTCGCTTCAGCCTTCAGGACGCAGACGCATATGCTCCCCCTGCCTTCTCATGTCAGGTCGTCAAGTGCGCTGTGCAAAAGGAGGCGGCCGCAGCACCGGGACGTCCGTCGCCGCAGGACAGCTGGCTGCTGGCGGCGCCGGCGGCAATCAATGCCCTGAGCCTGATGTGCGACCACCAAAAGGTACACAGGAGGACGTCCATTTCCTGACAACGCATAGCACATGACACACGCAATTCGGATTGCCTTGTTCTGAAATTGCTGAACCCACCTGAAACAACAACCCTGAACCCTGAAATCATTTCCAGGTGCCTAAGAGCGATGTCGCCGCGGGGTTGGAGGCGCTGGCTGCGGTGGCGGACCACCTGGCAAACCCTAATACAAATGCCACGCTGGCGCGCACCAACATGTCCCACGTCATGGGTGCCGCCTACTCCCTCGTGGGGCACGCGACCCACGAGGCGCGGCGGCGGCTGGTGCATGCCACGGCCGGCAGCCTGGCCGCGGCAGCCCAGGCGCTCAGCGGTCTTGGCCTGGACGGCCGTGCCGCTGGCAGCATCGGTCCTGGCGACGGTCCTGGCACACCTGCCGACAGCGGCGGCGGCGGCGGCGGCGGCGAGGAGAGAGCAGGGCAACCCTCTGATCGCGGCGAAGCGGCAGCACCGGCGGCACATGCGAACTCGGCCGGCGGCGACAGCAGCCAGTTAGTGGAGCTGGCGGCGAGGTTTGCCTCTGCGGGGCCGCCGCCAAATGTGGTGTACGGCCGGTGCCTGTCCAACCTGAGCTGCCTGGCGGGCTGCGTGCGGAACGCCGCGGCCGACGCCTTCGAGAAGCGCCGGCCGCGGGTCGGCGCCGAGGTGTGGGCGGCCTTTGACGGTGCGGCGGCGCTGCTGCTGCTCGGCTGCGCATCCTGGCTGGTACGCATCGCTGGTCCCAAGTTGAAAGTTTTACGACATGGCAAACAACACGAGCTTCAGCAAGCGACAGGAGCTTGATGTGGGCGCCCTTCGACAGCACGGCGGCGCTGCTGCAGCTCGGCTGCGCGTCCTGGCTGGTGCGCATCGCTTTCACTCACTGTCAGGACATAGATCGTGCTGAAATCATCATCAGTTCAAGCATTGCCGAGGGCGCCGAGGCGTGGGCAGCCTTCGACGGCGCGGCGGCGCTGCTGCTGCTCGGCTGCGCATCCTGGCTGGTGCGCATTCCTTTCACCTGACTGTTGAAACGAACTGCAGTCATGCCGACAAGCAGTATCCAAAGCCGTGCCAGCTAGTGATGGCGCCGAGGTGTGGGCGGCCTTTGACGGCACGGCAACGCTGCTGCTGCTCGGCTGCGCATCCTGACTGGTGCGCATCTTACGAAATAGCGGTCTGAGAAACGTCAGCAGCGTGACAGGAGGTCTCAACAGCCCTTGAAGAGCTGCTGCTGTTAGGCTTCATCTCCTGGTCAGTGCACCCCGGTGGGTGCGTACAGGCATATGTTGCTGCATCTGTATCTACGAGCCACAGCGCCATTCAGCTGCAGCCCGGCTGTACCTTGGGGATTAATGCCTTTGAAGAGCTGCATGCTGTCGTGGAGGTCACCTTCGTCTTTCGCAAGAGCACCGACCCAGATGCATCACATCCAATGCCTCCTAAGGGTGTGGTCCCATCAAGGGGAAGCTTCCCGAGTGTGCGGCATGCCATTCTTGTGACAGGGCCCGCAGAATGCTGGGCGTAGTGGTGGCCCTCTTGTCAGGCAGGTGCTGCTGGTATGGAGCCACAGGATGTTCCTTATGCAGGGCTCGGGAGCGCAGCAGCTGCCGGAGGATGTGGAAGAGGGCCTCGTCAACGAGTGCAAGAAAATGGGCATGGCGGTGGCGACATCAACAGATTGTCCTTCTGCAGGGCTCAGGAGCGCAGCAGCTGCCGGAAGATGCGGAGGAGGGCCTCGTCAACGCGTGCAAGAACCTGGGCATTGCGGTGGCGGCGTCTGCGGAGGCGGTGGCGGATCCGGTGGCGGCGCTGCAGCGGCCGCGGCCCCTGCTGGCTCTGCAGGTGGCGGCGCTGGCTGCGCTGCTGGCGTGGCGGAAGCACGTGCTGGTCCGAGCTCTTCAGGTGATAGTGTCTGCTGAGCAAAGGAAATGCAGAGCCGCCAGATTGGTACAGGGTTTTGCAGAGTCACTACCTCGCATGGCTGTCGATAACGCTGAAGCAGCTGCGCAGCCTGCTGGAAGCAAGTGGGGAGGCGCTGACTGAACTGCTGGCGCTTGCAGAGATGTGTTCAATCACGCAGTCAACACATATCCTGCCCCTCAATGGTTTCATCTGTCGTGGAAGCCAATGTTGCTGAATGGCGTAGTTGCCTATCAGCGGCCAGGCTCTGCAGACATGCGACAGCAGATATGCATCATGCTTGTGATAACCTCTGCCCGCAGGACATCCTGCAGGATCCGACAGCGTGGCAGGTTCTCTATGGCCATTGGGCCATTGCAGCATTGCAACCTGTGGCGCAGGTCCATGTCAGAGCCCGATGCTTTGCAGAAGTTCCCATTGGAATTCTGTCATGCGCTGTCTGTAGGACATCCTGCGGGAGCCGACGTCGTGGCTGGCCTTCATGCAAGTGTTCCGCCGGGCCGCCGACGCGCTGCAGCCCGTGGCGCAAGGCGTGATCGAGGCCGCAGACTGTGGGGACTCGGACTACAAAACGGACGAGGATGAAGCCGGCTGTGCGCCAGCGGAGCGGTACCCATCTGACACCGCCGTTGTCGCAGGCAAGTTGAGGTCGTGCTGCAGAGCTGTTGCAAAGCAAGATGGGGCACGCGGGTTCTAGTTGCGTGGCAGCATGGCAGATTGTGCAACGTTGAAGATGGCAAGGTTCCCTGGTGGATGACGCTGCTGTGACCATGCCTGCCTGAAGTTTAGTGCCACACTTGCGCAGTGCTGGGTTCGCTCTTGACAGCATCCTGGGAGACATTTCAGATGCATGCAGCCTAGGTGACCACAGGCAGCTGGTCAAAAGAAATGCACTGGCAGCGCTGCAGCATTGCGTCGCACTTGGCTTGCGTCTGCAGCGTCCCGGCAGTCTTGCAGCCAAGCCTGCATGGAAGAGTGAACTGCACGTTTGCACCGTGACTACATTTGCTGATTGGGTTCAGGTCAGCACACACCAGAGCCATGCTGCACCTGGGCGACCGTGAGACTGGGCGATGCAGCAGGATGCGCAGATCTTGAGCCTGAAACCTGCGAACATCTGCCTCTCGACCACAATCTGATCAATCTATGTTTCTGCAGCACGCAGCTGTGTCAAGCAGCCGCGGACACGGGCAATGGAGAGGAATGAGCAGCGCAGGAGGATAAGTGCATCTGAGACAAGAATGCGAGTCAACAAGACGCGGAAACCGATGCTGCATTCACCTTTGATTGCAGCATTCTACTGCGCTGAAGCGATTCTGGACTTGAAGGATCGGGAGGCCTGGGCAATGCAGCAGTGTAACCATTTATTCTGCACACCTGCAGCAAGCAGCTCTGCCAAGCATCTGCGGACATGGGCGTTGGAGAGGCTCGGGCGAAGTGAGAAACTGAAACACAACCAGTGATTTGTGAACAAATGGCAGTACTGGCACTGCACCCTCTGGTTGCAGCATTTCGCTGTGCCAGAGCGATCCTGGACCTGGGGGATCGAGAAGCCTGGGCGGTGCAGCAGGACTCAGGCGGCAATGGCGATGGCTCCGTGGATCGCATCCTGACCATGTACCATGAGGCCGGCGAGCTATTCGGTAATGATGTGGGAATTAGCTATTTGGCGATTGTTATCTATCCAACTCATGTATGTCCAATGGCGAGCACCTGCCGCTTGTGGCCTGCCGGTTCCTAGCAATTATGCTACAATCATGCAGCAGTGCAATTCTTGTGCACCTGCATCGAATCCATGTCCATGGTGTCCCTGGCACAGGCGGCCTGGAGATCAGCTACTTCAAACGGGCGCCTCGGCTGGGGTTGGACCTTAGGTCGCAGGCGCTGCCCCTCGTCGCCAGCCGGCTGCTGGGTGCGCTGGGGCGACTGTCGCAGGCGCGGCCGCCGCCTGACGTGCTCCGCCACATCCAGGTCAGATCTGGCGTGGTGCTGTCCGGAATAAAACCTTTTTCACATCTGATTGTCAGTTGGCTGCTGGGCGCGCTGGGCCGGCTGTCGCAGACATGATCGCCGCCCACAATGCTTCGCCACATTCAGGTTTATTTTGGTATTTGCCAGCCGCATGCAATCCAACATGAAGACATTTTCACACCGTTAATCGCCGGCCGGATTCTGGGTGCGCTGGTTCGGTTGTCACAGGCGCGGCCGCCGCCTACAATCTGTCGCCACATTCAGGTCATACACGCACTCAGTCCAACGAGGAATCCTCTCATAAGGTTGATGGCAGTTCGATTGTGGCCAGCGACTGCCTGGGTGCTGCTGGGGCTCAATCAACCACAGGGTCTTGCTTACCCTTCTAGCCGTTTCAGTGCCACACAGCAGTGAAGCGACTGGTGAAGACATCCTGTGTAGACGAGGCTTTGCCCTTGTTCAGGCGCCTGAATGTGCTTGTCAAGTGTGTTGATTCAGCTTGCAGGCATGCGAACTGCCGCCAATGGTGCTGCTCCTGGCACAGATAGGCGGCATTGGCAGTCACACTGGAACGATTCTGACTGCGACATCATCGTCCTGAAAACTTTCAGAAAAGGTCCCTCTGATGAAGCTGTTGGTGCCTCATGTCACCTTCCCGAGCTCAAATGGTGCCTCTCACTGATACATCAATGTGCTGGTCGACAGGAGGCGTGCACGAATGCACTGGCGCCGATCCTGCACCTGAGCCCCGCCGCCAGGCGGGTGGTGACGGCCCCCCCGGAGCGAAAACCACCGCCGCCGCCTCGGCAGGGTCCCGCAGGCATCACGGCGGCATCAGCCATCCCCTTCGAGCCAGAGCATCCGACCGCCGACTGGGCGACCGTGGCCGCGGCCCTCCGCAGGGGCATGTCCAGCCGGATGCCCAGGCAGCGGAAGCGGCAGCTGGAAGCGGCGCTGCAGCGCGTGGAGGAGGCCCTGCAGCGCCCCGTGAACGGGCCGCCGGCGGTGGTGCCTCCGACCAGCGCCGAGGAGGCGCTGCAGACGCTGCTGGTGCGTCCAACAGTTCCTGCATCTCTAAAACCCTGGGTGTGCAGATCGGCAAGTCTGGGCCGCCGGCGGCGGTGCCCCCGACCAGCGCCGAGGACGTCCTTCAGGCGCTGCTGGTGCGTTTAAGAAGGATGTTTCCAATCATGACCGCATGCACTTCAAGCCCTGAGTCTGCAGACTTGCAAGCCTGTGACAAGGTGGCCAGGCGGTCGGCGGCGGCCGCTGCGTCTTCATGGCCGCTGAAGACCGATGCCAGTGCCGATGTGTCGGCGAGGCTTGCAGGCGCTGCTGATGATCCACGTGATTCGTCTGGCGCCTGTACCGCAGGTGCCTGTCTGCAGATGGTTGCTTCAGAGGCGAAGCAAGCTACAATCGGATCGAATCGAATCTTCAGGGCTAGGGTCAGAGCCAATGACGCCATGCAGGCGCTACTACGGACTGCCCATCTCGTGTGGATGATCGTACACGAGAACTGTGTGTAGGCCATCAAACACGACCAGCAGCAGTACGTTGACTCACCTGCACGATGAAGCCTGGGATGGGCAGGTGCGGCATGGAAGGACAAGAAGCTCGATGCTGGCTGCGGCGGCATTGGTAAAAGTGCAACCGCGGCGGCCGTCAAACAATATGGCAACAACCCTTCGCCAGCAAAATTCCAGTTTGTGGATGGTTTGTGACCTGCAGGAAGATGTTGAGGAGCGGCTGGCAGCAGGTGTGGAGACAAGTCCTGTGGACAGAAACCCAGCAGCATAGCCAATCTATCGATTGTCGACGCACTCAGTTGCTGCAGTTTGTCGTGCTGTAGACAGAAGCGCCAGGATAACCGGCTGACAGCAGCTGCAAGGCAGCCGACGCAGCAGTCAAGCCCAGCAACGGGCGACTGACCACTCATCTGCATTGAGATCAGTTCTTCGGCTGCGTACGTGCTGCAGGCGGAAGTGGAGGGACGACCTGCGGCAGCAGCGTCATCGCCACCCAATGCAGCAGCGGCGCCCAGCAAGGCGGCTCAGAAGCGCGCCCGTAAGAAGGCAGCCGCCAGGGCAGCGGCTGCTGCAGCCAGCACCTCGGCCACGAAACACGTCTCCCCTTTGACGCCCGACACACCCGCAGGCGGTGCCGCAGAGCAGGACACCGCGCCCACCGGAACTTGGACAGAACGTGTTCTTTCCGGCTCGACAGCGCAGCTTGCAGCGCCGGCAGCCGCAGCAGCTGTCGACAGACGGGCTGCTGCTTCAGCTGCCGCCGAAGAGTCAGCCTTCGACTTGGAATCTGCCGACGAGTCAGCCTTCGGCCTGGAAGCTGCTGCTCGCCGCTGCCTTGCAGCGCTGCCAGCACCGGCGCCGGCAGCAACGGCGGCATCGTTGCTGCTGCAGACAGAGCAGGCTTTGTGTGGCAGCCTGCACACACGGCATGAGGCCGGTGCGGCGGCAGCAGGTGCTGACCTGGCGGCCCTGAGGCTGGAGCCTGGCGGTGCTGATCCAGCAGATTCTGCAGCAGCGGTGGACGCGGCTGCGGGAGGGCAGCGCACGCCGGATTGGATGGTGTGTCCGCTGACACAGGTGGGACCTCAGCTCGGGCGTCCTTGCAACATGCATCAGCTGATGCTGCACATGCGCATGCTGTCATCCAGCATCATGACCAAACATAGACTCTGGATAAGCGTCATGAATTAGTCTTCTAAAGGCGCTATGCCCTCATCTGAAGGGGCTATGCCCTCATGCGTGTTTCTGATGCCGGAACCAATGTTGATGGTGCACAGCCCATCTCGTCACTGTGCGCAGGCAGTCATGGCCGACCCGCACATTTGCGCCGATGGGCTGACCTACGAGAAAGAGGCCATCAGGGCATGGCTTGCCGCACACGATGAGTCACCGGTGACGGGGCAGCCGGTGCCCCACAAGGACCTGACACCTAATCACACGCTGCGCAAGCTGATTCTGCAGGCCACTAAAGAGTACTGATGTGGTGGCCAGAGCCGCATCATGATCCGACAAGTACCATATGTGTGTCATGCAAGCGGATGTTGGAAGCCAGTGCCGCCGCCGGAGAATCACCAAGGCCTTCATCAGGGCTACACTGCAAACTTGACAGGATTCCTGATCGGTGGCACGATGGAACCTGCGAGAACAGTTCGTGGTTTGACTTCTCCTTTCTTAGCGTTGTGGAAACATAATCATAGCTGCAAGTGAGGACAGGAGCGTCCCGTCCCTGCCTTGGGCAGCGCAGTAGTTGTGTGACGACCTGCTAGCGTGCAACCTCGTCAGTTCGTTCTCCAGTATGGGGTAGTACACGGCCATCCGGTTCACTGAATGCCTTTGTGAGCTCATAGGCTTTGGAAATCCAAACACAGAGAAATGTCTTGCAGAGTCGTCATGTTGTGACCATCAACAGCATTGACACCCTGATTCCATGAGCTTGAACATTCATGCAGATTCATACGCCGTTCTGCTGTAGTTCAGGGTTGCATGGTAGAGTGTGAAGTGTGTCTGTGCAATTGACTGACGCACTAGCGTGCCTGGAGCTGATAAATTTGCCCAACGCTTGCACAATTGTCCTGCTCTGGCTAGGCTTGCTATACAGCAGCACTCCATGCCTGTGCATGCACATGGTGACGATGGCACCATTGTGGCATGCCACTGCCATGCTGTGCACTGAGACGCAAACGACACGGATCAGATGCACTTGAGCTGTGTTAGGTGAGGCCGGATAGTGCTTCTACGGCCGCAGGTGCGGATGGTGCATGCAGCAGCGCAGGGTGCAGAAGCAGTTTCGTGGAGTTCCGACAAGGCGCTCTGCAGCAGTGGCTGTGCATCGTCAACTGCCCATGCTGCTGAATGGGCTAGCGAAGTATGATTTGACCAATATGGCCCGTTACATGCTGGTGCCAAGGTGCTTGCAAGAGCAGCTCCGCCAGCGCTTTCAGCACATGCGCTATTAGCACATGCTGCGCTCACATTGGTCGCCCTCGCCCTCGGATCAGTTTCCAGTCTAATGTTTGCGAGTACTGAAAGGTACATCAGGATCTCCAAGGGCGACCGCTGCGTTCTCGTCCCTCTTCTAGCAGCGCCGACATCTCCATGCTGGCGTCACGAGGCAAAGACTGATGGCTGTCCCCGATATCGCTACCGCCGCTGTCCTCTGTAGGTGCATATGCCGATCGAAGTGGCCGCCCCTTCCGCCGCCGCAGCAGCTCTTCTGGGTGATAGGGCACGAACGGCAGTGCAGCGGCTGCCGAAGCCTGTCGAATGGCCGCTCCGCCGTCACCAGCATTGGCGCGTTCGCCCAAAACTAGTTCGCAGGTCTCTTCGACCAGGTCCTGCAATCCAGCACAAGCACAGGATCACGAATAGATGCCTCGACAGATACCAACTCTGACGGGCACGAATGGCATCGTGACAATCAGCACGTCTCTGCTTCTGCTCAACCAAGGCAAGCATCAGTTCCTGTCATGTGAATGGCTACCTACGCTGTGACTCCGCAGCCACTGCTTGAAGCTGCGTGTGTCTCTTCAATGCCGACCAGATTCACACGACCCATGAAAGCCGCTGGGTCTCATGTGGAAAGACGGCAACTGAAGGCGCACTTTTATTTCTGGTTAGCAGACGGGCCACCATTGGCCGCGCGGGTCCCACGAACAGGTGGTGCAGACGCAGCAGGGCCATCAAACACTTTCGTATCGAAAAGTGGCAACCGGAGGTGCACCTTCCTGGTAAGCAAGCCGGCCACCATCGGCCGAGCGGGCCCCACGAACAGATGGTGCAGCCCCAGGCCGCGGAACAGGCGGTACGCCCTGGCCAGCGGCGCCGGCTCGCACACCTGCCATCACGCAGAACCGGCGTTTGTTGGACGCCGCACTCACCACCTCGAAGCTGCAGTCGTCGCTCACACATGCAGCCACCCGCTGCGATGTGATGTGGCACCACGAGTGCATTGCTTGGCTGCAAACCAAGCAGGGTGCCAGCACCACGTGCACGCTCTGTGAAAACCGTGCATGCATGTGCGTGCAACCGGGATCAGGGAGCTACGGCGCACCACGAAAGGCGTGCGCTCCATGTAGGGGCGCAGGTCCAGGGCGAGGTCCCGAACCTCCACCTCTGTCAGCTCCCTGTAGGTTGAAGAAAGCTCCTGCTTCTAGAGATCTCAGCATGTGGCCAAGCCAAACAACTGGTTTCATGCCATTTGGTCATCAAGCACGTGAGTTGCAGTTGAGGGCTGACAGCCCTCACAATGCGGCAATATCACATACAGGCGAGCTGTGGAGTTGCTGCACATGCATACTATTTCGTTTGAGCAGACATCAACAGAGTTCAACTATGGCAGCGTTGCCGGAGGCCGCACGCAAAGATGAGGGACTGCTGCTGTTGGGCGCGCAGTTTCAGCGGGATCTGTTGGAGCTCCTCCAGCACCGCCAGCCGCTCCGCCTGGGTGTCTGGCACCAGCGCTCCAGGGTCTCCGCCGGCCTGCAGCCACAATGAAACACAATTTCACAGTCTCCGACGCCATCTGTCAGTCTGTAGGCTGGTGGAACGCGATGCAGCATTTCAATTGTGGTGTAGACACGAGGCGAGTCTCGTGCAGTTTTGAGGAATGCCCTAGAGGATCCGATCTCGACCTTGGCAATGCATGTTCGCAGCAATTCCTTACCATTTGGAGCGCGCCTTCCACACTCAATCTGCATGAAAAGTCCGGTCAATATTTTGCACGAGGTTGCCGACCTACCTGCCCGGGCTGCGGGATCGGCACCAGCCCAATGCGCGCCCGCAGGAGCCGCAGCACCGTGTCATGCGAGACCACGCCCTGGAGCTCGAATGCCTTCGGATGCAAATGCACCCTGTCAGTCGCCCTGCACAGGGTCCGGCACCAAGTCGCGCATTCCTGCTGAGTGTGTCTCAAATAACAGCACAAAACTTTAGTGTCAATATCATACCTGCCCCGGCTGTGCTACCACTGCCGCATTGGCAGTCACTGTGAACGTGGAGTGGCGGCACTGTTGCTGCATTGTGCGCAGCTTTCACATTGTCGTCACTGGCAGCGCTGTGATAAGCGAAGTGCACATACACTTCCTTACTGTCCGGATTGATGCGAGCTCGGATCATGGTAAGTTTTTCGGCATGGTTTTGTATGATTTTGGTTTCGTATCTGGCCTGGCTCTGTCGCGTCCGCAGTGACTAGGAACAACGGGTGGCAACGCCACGGCGGCAGCGCCACCAGCAATGTGAACATGCACTCGTCGCTGTCTGACCTTGTGCGAATCCAAACAAAAGCAGATTATTGTTGTCATTTCCTACCTGACCAGGCTGTGCCGCCGCCGCTGCGTCCGCGGTCACCGGGAACGAGGAGTGGCGGCACCCCCGCAGCGTCGCCAGCAGCTGCCGCAGCGGCACCACCGGCGGGAGTGCGACCAGCGATGTGCACATGAGCTCGCCAGCGGTCAGCTTGTCCGCCACCATGGCCTGCCGCAGCTGCATGTCTGCCTCGGGCTGCACAGCAATATGGGCAATGAGATGCGAGTATATGGTATCGCAGACATCAGCTGTAAAGTCGCAAACAGCAATGTGCACATGAGCTCGCCGGCGGTCAGCTTGTCCGCCACCATGGGCTGCCGCAGCTGCATGTCTGCCTCAGGCTGCAGAGCAGAAGACGAACAGTGTATTTGATAGTCTGACACCAGCAACATCGTTTGAAGCTCGAACATGAAGCGATGTGCTCGTGAGCTTAATTGGTAGCAATCACTGCCCTTCTGCAGCTGAATCCCCACCTTCAGCTGATTGTTGATTCAGCCGACAAGTGAGTCATCACAACCGACTGAATGCTATGGGAGACACTTCGCTGGCTGCTGTGCAGCAAGTCGGCTGATGGCATGCGGTCATGACCCAACAATCAGCTTCGTTGTTGTTCAAGGCAACCAAAAGTTCGACTCTAAACCAAAGTATCTCACGTACTGCTATGATGACGTGTCGGCAGAGGAGTGGCCCCTTTCACGGTACTTGGTCAGCAGGGACCCTCACCAGCACGGGGGCGCCCTTGATTTTTATGTGGGTGTCGTACACTGACAAGCCGATGGCGTCGCCCACCAGCTTGGCGAAGAACACCGCCAGCATCAGCGGCACCAGCACCTGCAGATCGTGTGCGTGAAGATTGTGATTACACGTCCCTGGTACTTCACTGGGTATTGGTCTGGCCCTTTGCACAACAGGGGCAGCTTCGTTGCCGCTTTGCCGGCAGAATGAGAGAGGCTTCGGACTTCATTTCTCTGTCGCAGTGATACAGAGGCATATGGATGCTGCCACAGACTGCCGCATCACCTGCAGTCCGCCGGTGGCCTCCATGACCAACACGGTAATGGAGATGGTCATCCGCGTCACCCCGCCTGCGCAGTTTCAAGAATGGTAGCTGTGACAGTCGGACTTCTTGAAAACCAGCGCAATGGAACCTGGTGCCTGGATGCCTGATATCGCACACCATCGGCATGTACAGGCTTTGGTCGATTCTCTCGGATAGATGCGCACCCAGCATGGCAGCTGCACCGACGACCGTGTACGCCGGAAGGGACACAGGTGGCGCGCCAGCGACGCCGCCCGCTAAACCCTGCACCGCCATGCCCAACAGCCGGCCCCAGCCGCCGCCGATCGCCAGCATCGCCACAAACAGTCCTTCAGACAGCATGGACATGTGTCTGCATGTGCCTAGCGGACAGCCGCTCACGACATTATTGCGCCGCCATGCCCCCCACCCGGCCCTAATCATCGCCAATTGCCAGCATCACCACAAAGAGTCCTGCAGATGGCGGGCACACGGAAGTTGCACCTGTCCAGCAGAAAGCAAAGTGCCAAGCCCTTCACCGCCATTTCCCTAATGCAACCCATCTGCTAGCCGACCCAATGGCCAGCAACAGCTGTTGCAGCTGAGACACCGATACTGGAGTGTCTGAAACTGCTCAAACCATTTCACGCTGAAACACATATATCCTATGGGCCTAGGCATGCACGCACACCAAGAGGAAGGATAATAATTGAAAGACCGGCCGCACGAATGCATCTGCATGCCGCACCCACCTGTGGGCGCGCCAATGCCGAAGGAAATGAGGGAGCAGCCGAACAGCACCAACGTCATCAACAGCAGGGTGCCAGCCGTGATTGGCTGTGCCTCGGCAGCCAGCTCTGGCGGCAGAGTCACCCCCAGCTGTATGACCAGCCGAACCTGTCGCACAGGACATGTATCGGTCGACATGGCGCCTGCTCAGGACGCTGATCCCTCTGGCTACACAGACGAAGTGCCTGGACAGCTACGAGATGATGTGGCGGTGTAAAGGTTTGCATGCTGCACCTGCTGAATCAAGGGGGTGAAGAAGAGCTGTCCCAGCTCACTGTACTCCCCGTCCTTGCACCTGCAGGATTTCTCACACGTGCGACTGGCCACGCACAACTCACGACATCATGCAGCGTGCTGTGAGGATGCCATGACAGATGTGCGCCGGTGGCAACTGACCATAGGCGGGGAAAGTGCTTCAGTCCTCGTGAATCTGGCAGGGTGCCCCCGGCATAGAAGTCATCCAGCTCGCTCTCAGCCTCGTAGTACCCCAAGGCCTGCACCCTTCCCCAGAACCCTTTGCATGCGTGGCTAATCAGACGTTGTTGTGCTGAAGTCAGCGGCGGGGTGCATGCACAATGCAAACTCGATCATGCAAGCTGTTGAGCACCTGTGGTGCACCTCCACAGCCGATGGTCAAGCGATGATCCTGTGATCTCACCTGTCCTGACGGCAGGTGCCGGCATGGTGACGCATAGCAGATCAGGAAGTAGACGGTGGCGACCAGCCACCCGACAACCAACACCTGCTCGGGGCATGCACATCACAAATGCATCAGCGCACGTCACTCGCGGGGCTGCTGCGAAAAAAACGTCATGGAATGGTGCCGGACGGGATCTGCTCAGCACTTCACGCGTGCAACGAGCTGCATAGTTGTGGGTCATTGACCACGCACCAGGATGTACTACAGAGCGAGTCTCACCTCGCACAAACGGCGCATGGGTCGGTTTGCCGGCACATGCTTTGCCCGCACACGAATCATTGCCACATTGATCTTGATCCATGCAGCCCCCAGAACGCCGCCAATGCAGCCCATGATGACAAACACCTGCCCACACATCGGCATACACACTGGCCCCACCAGCTGTGACGATATCTGGTGGCTAAACACCATTGCCAGTGCAGGACGGATCCTGAAGGTATGTCCGCGGATGCGGTGTTGTGGCTTGACCATGTGTGGTCAGCATGCACCACTTTTGAAAGCAAGGATCATCTCGCACCGGCAGTTCCCAGGCGTAGAAGAAGTAATGCGCCCCGCGCTTGGCGATGCTGTCAGCGTACAGGCCCAGCTCGCGGCGGATGCCCAGCTTCAAGAGCCACGGGCTCACAGCAGACGACTGCAGGCACGAGGCAAGCATGTTACTGTGTGGTCTGCAAGGCCATTGCACTGCTCGTCATATCAGGCCGGCTGCACGCTTGGCACATAATAATGAACTGACGCATTTTTCGCACATGCTCTGCAACAGTAAGGCGCCTGCTGGCTCAGGCATGGTCCTAGATTTCTTTTGTAGCTTCGGCTGACCTTGAAGAACGCCAGGAAGTGCAGCACGACAGTGGTGGTGCATGTGGCCAGGAAGCCGCGCCAGAACAAGCCGATCGTCAGGAAGCTGCTGCCCTGCACCATCAGGATGAAATACAGGCTGAGCAGCTCAAGCAAGCAGGAGTCCTGCTCTCCAGAACCTTAACACTGTCCTGAAACAACGTGTAACTGGCACATTTGTTGCTAGCACTGGTGTTCCATTATGCGGCGTCTCCTCAGAATTGCTAGCGAACCAACTGCTCATCGTAGACTTGCTTCTGTGACGGCGCCAAGCGACACAGCCTGGGCAGAAGCGAAGTTACCATGCGATGTCCATCACATGAAGTTTCGACACACCGAGGAGCTCGGAGCTGCATCATCGCAAGGAGGAGGCACCCGATGGAAGTGGAGAAGGCGGACGCCAGCCCGCGGCGCTGCCATTTCAGCTGTAGACCTGTGTGACATAACACATTCCAAGTTGATTTCGACACACCCAGGACGTCTCACCTGCTCGATCGCCAGGAGAAGGCCCCCTATCGGAGTGGAGAAGGCGGACGCCAGCCCTGCGGCGGTGCCGATCAGCACAAAGTCCCGGTGCTCGGCGTCGGTGCGGAAGTAGCCGCCCCACTGCCGCGGCGCCGCGACGGGGAAGCCGAGGACCTTGGTCAGGGTTCTGCAAAGCATGCACCGTGCTTTGCTGACTCGTGCACCAAGCAACTGCACTCAGGTCACAAGTCATGCTGCGTTGCTTTGGCACCGTGTGAGTGGCGTCCGTCACGGTAGCTGCCGCGTGCGCTCCAATCATTTGGTGTGACCACAATCAACAGTACCTCTCAGCATGCAAATGCTGACAGTGATGCACGCCGTCAGGGGAGCTGCCCATGCTCGTTGTGGCTGAGCATCCTGTCCCTCAGACAGTCTGCATGAGGCACACAGTGCAGGAAGTCGGGTAGGAGGCGTTCACCTTGATCCCATGCCGCCGAGGCCGCCTCCCACAATGCCGCCGCCGTGTATCAGCGGCCCGTCCTTCCCCGCAATGAGGCCGCCGCCCATGGAGAATGCCACCGCCACCAGCTTGCACACCAGCGTCCGCATGGCCAGCAGCCCTGCACATGGGGACACAAGCTGCGTGACTGCGGAACTTCATCCATAACAATGGTGCACTCACTCTGATGGAGCATCTTCCAGCCCTCCGCAAATAGCAATGATCGCCCCAAGAAGCGCTGGTGTTGCTTTTGCAGATTCGAAAACCTGCTCGCCTCGAGTGCGCACGCCATTGAGGTACGTCTTGATCTCGGGGATGCCGCTTCCTGCTGCCAGCGGCGCGCCCCACGCCACCAAGCCTCCCGACACCGCCACAAACCTGCAGGACGATCAAGCGATGTTGCTGCGCTTACTCGTCAGCTCGTTACGTCCACAGCTGGCATGCTTTTGCCAGATGAGGGGAGCTTATGCAGAATGTGACAGCACCACTCTGCTTCCCAGATCAGGGCAGATGACAATAACGGCACAAGCGAAGGAGGTCAGCCATGAACTCTGCCTAAAGTCAGCGCGGCACCTTGCATAGCGCTGCGACCTCAGACCAGAAATGCAAAGGTGCAGAATGTCAGCACGGCCAAGCAGTAGCTCGAAGTCACCCACCGAAATAATGTGTGACCAAGATGCAGCCAGCCCAGAAGCCGCCAGCGTTGCCAAAGACCGGTCTTGTAGTGCCGGCTTTGCCACTGGTGCATCTGGCTCGCTTGAGATGTAAAACTGTGCAGTGCGAGCACTCACCCAACCGAGATGGCGGTGAAGGTGAGGTAGGGAGCCCAGAAGCCGCCGGCATCTCGGATTGCTGCCCTGGTGGCACCAAACTTCCATGCGTTGAGCGTCACCACTGCCCAGTCCACTGCGAAGCCCAGTGCGCCCATGGCAATGCCGATGAGGACTGTACGAAAGCAAGACAGCCCCATTAGGCAGTGTGTAGATGTTTTCTCGATGTGGGAGGAATGGCTGACTGAGTACCTTCGCTGGTGCCTGGCCATCATGAGCGATGCAAGTCTGTTGAAGCCCGTTGCAGCAAGGTGGTGCCATCGTGAGCTTGTGAACTTGCATCATGAGCTCACATGCGATGGCCCACCGCCAGCTCTCTTCCGTGGTGTAGTCCACATACTCGCGATTCATCTGCGTCTCCCGCTCGATGTCGTTGTCCTGCATTCGGTGCCATCGATGCCATCAAATTGCACCGTGCACAGTGCAGAAGCACGCTGTCAAGAGTATCAAAGCAGCCGAGCGAGCTGCCAAATGAAATATTGCAGCAGAAGCTGAAGGGCAAAAATAATTGAGCATTGCTGACTGCCCACCGCGGAGTCGAAGTTCTGGGTGTCAAAGGCGTCCATGCGCTTGAGGCGCTCCAGCAACTCCCGGCTTTGCTACAGGGTGCAGGCACACGGAACTCGAAATGATGTTCGACCAGGACAGTCATCGCAGACAAGTTGCAATCTAGAGCAAGGATTCTTTCAGTCGGCTCTTGGGTCGAGGGCCTGCTGCAGCACCGCTGCCATGCTGCAGCATGGGCTTTGAGCTACAGTCCAAGCCAGTAGTCAAGACACAGTGGGGTGCATGAACAGGCTGCCTGCACCTGCGCATTTTCTGGTGCGCCGTGCACAGTTGCGGGCGCCTCCGCAGCGGCCTGGGCGGCGCCTGGCACCAGTTTGGGCGCCACCTTGTGCGTGATGGCGGACACCTGTAAATTCATCAGACTGTCCTCGGGCTCTCAATGTGAAATGCTTCTGCTGCTTGAGTCGCGCCTGGCACAAGACTGGGCGTCAGCTTGTGCGTGATCGCCAACACCTCCTGACTGGCACATTTAAATATCAGAAATTAGTTTTGGTTGCACGCTGACTTGTCATATTATACGCACCAACATAGCAGCATGTGAGATGCGCTCATGGGTCCAAACGGCGTGCAGTGCATTCGAAGCAGTCGACTCGACAGTCGGAGGCTTCATGCTGCTGCGCCTAACCAAAACCGTCTGATGCTGTGCATGCACCTGCGCGCTGAAGGCGTGCAGTGCGATGCCCCCAGCAGTCTTGCGACCCTGGCGTGCCACAAGCTGTGCGGCAGATGTCTCGTCATCCGGCAGCTCCAGGAAGTGCCTGCAGGTCAAGTCAGCCGACACTGTAGCATCCTCGGTACCCGGGCAGAGCTCAATGCAGCAACATGCCGAACGCAAGCTTGACACCCACGCACGCCCTCTTCACTGTGGCGCATGAGATGCCCAGAACCCGCACAAAATAGCCACTTGTGTGCTCCAGCAGCAGTTTCGGAACGCTCATACCGCCACAACAGAATAGCCACCTCACCTGAGGGCGCCCTGCGACGTTTTCCCTGGGGTGCTGTGTGAAGTGGCCACTCCCGCCGCATCCTCCATGCCAGGGTTGCGGCAATTCGGCACCTCAAATCGTGTTTGGACGGTTCCGATCAGAAGTTATCGCCCATACGGTCCAGGCATAGTCGTTCTGCACCAGACAGTGTCGATCACTGTTCTGCCTGCTGGCAATACTGGATGCCGGTCGGGTCGAGTCAGGTCATCACAACAGTACCTCGTGCACGAGCCGTTGCATCAAGGATATTCAATGCTCTGGCTGAGATGAGTGTCAAGAACTGTGAATGTTGCTGCGATCGACAGGGCAAGTGCAACGCTCGATTTGCTCGTCCGAGAAGGGTTCTAGGACGAATTCGACTTTGTGGAGTGAGCAAATGGGCCTGAATGTGTCTCACAGGGGTGCATGGGGTGGGCGCTGGCGCTGACGGATCATGCTCTGCGACAAGGGGCTTTACCTTTCCGTGAACTTCTGATGTTCTCTGTCGTGACATCGAGAGAACGAGCTGACCTGTCGACAGCACCAGGCGCCAGCTGACTGACACATCTCTCCCAGATCAGCCACTGTCCAGCTCAGATCAGCTGCCCTCGCCTGGTCTCCATAGCCGAGCACCCGTCCTTGCAGACGATGGCTGCAGTGCATCTGCCTGCCGGGCAGACATGCACGGGCCAGCAGACTGCAAGGTGTCCAATCTTCTGCTACAGCAGGTCGATGGTGCCAGCTGCGGCATTGATGCGGCATCCCAGCACACAGCTGCGGCAACCACTCGGCAGCGCGGCGCACCTGCAGAGCACCCGCAGCATAACGCACAGCTGCAGCAGCCGTGGTCTGGCTTCGCAGCGGTTGCGGCAGCGGAAAGCAGGATCAATCACCTGTAGCGCTGCTGCGGCAGGCAATGCTGGCGCCATTCCTCAGCCCACAGACGACAGCGCACGTGAGTGTGATCCAGACTGGCTCAAAGAAAAGCTTTGATGCGTCTGAGCTGCTGAAGCTGGTACCATGTGTGTGCATGCACAGACACTCAGCCCTCAAGGTCTGCCATGTGCAATGCACCGAAACACACCTGCAATGTGTTGTGCACGGAGGTGGGGGCGACACGGCAGCAAAGATCAGGGGCCTATGCTTCTATCTGTGGACGCTGGCTCTGTCAGTGCCGCTGTTTGTGGTCATGCTGATCATGGCGCCGTTCGTGATGCTGCGCGACAGAATCAGGTGGGCAGTCGAGCTCAGCAGGTCGAGAAGTGGATGCCAAGTATCAAGGACTCCGATTAGGGCCTGCCGCTTGCGGTGCTGCAGTTTGGCATCATGCAGATCATGGCACCGTTCGTGAAGCTACGGAACCAGATCAGTTGCAAAATCGTACTTCATATCTGAACATCCCTTTCTTGTCAACTACATCTGGGATGCTAGCGCTGTCTTTCTCGCATGGTCACGGCACTGGTCATGGCATTGGTTGCAACACTGCGCTATACAGGCTGGCAGCACACCAACAGGCAGTCGCGCTTCCGAAACCCTGGTTAACGGGAGCTGTTGCTATTCGAGGCCGTGTCAGTCATGATTTTCTTTTGTTTTCTGCACAGCACCTTCAGATTAGGCGTGCAGAGTAAAGCCCTTACCTTGCTCCCTAACAGGTGTGGCTGGATGGGATGCGGCTGCGGCGATCCGCAAACCCCGCTCCGCTTCCGCCCCTGTGCTGTGTGAAACATGCAGGAGTTTGAGTGTGTGCGTGTGCAACGCCGCACAGGCGGATATGGCAGCACGAGGTGAACAACATCTGGGCGCGAGCCAGTACCACGCCCTGGTACCGTGTGCAGGTGAGCGTCTTCCATTGCCGCAAATTCGTGATGCGATCTGAGCGTCAGCATCAGGTTTGCCAGCTGCGCTGCTGCGCGAGCTAGTGAGCCGGCAGGGAGGTGAGCACAAGCGGAGCCTCGCGATCGACCAGGCAGCTGCTCGAGTGGGTCCAGGCCGGTACGGGAATGATGTGCGTGCTGCGTGCAGATGGAGGGACTGGAGAACCTGCCGGCGAAGGACGAGGCCGCGGTGTACGTCGCCAACCACCAGAGCTTCCTGGTGCGCTTTTGGCTTCTGAAAGTGTGTTTTGATATTTATCCACCATCAGCGCTCGCTGCTCCATCTGCTATGCACTCCGCCAAACAGCCTGCTCTGCGGCTGTGCCTTGCTGGGCGCTACGTTGCATCCTCCGTGCTTCATGCCGGGGTTTGCATCCGACAACCTGCCGTCGAAGTTGCTGCAGTCGTGTGGGTTTGTCTTGCTGCCTCCTGAATGTCTCACATGGCTCGACTCTTGAGCTCGATGTCGAACGACAGGTTTCAACTCTCGGCTGCTGTCGCCGGTGCTGCAGGACATCTTCTCGCTGTTCCACCTGGACCGGCCGTTCAAGTTTGTGTCCAAGACCAGCAACTTCTACATCCCCATCGTCGGCTGGTCCATGTTCCTCACAGGTGCCTGCTCCCTCTGCATGCTGAGGACACAACATGATCTTGCAAATTAGCTGTCAACAGAGCACAGCGTGTTAGCTGACCAATTGTGGTCAACCAAGCTGCCAGCCTTACACTTGACAAGCAGTCGGAAATTCGCATGTGATGGAGGGCATGTCATGACCGTCCGCTTGCATGTGACGCAGGGCATGTCATGATCGACCGGATGGACACGCGCAGCATGATGCAGTGCTTGCTGCATTGCGGCCAGCTGCTGAAGCAGGTGAGGCTGCGCTCTTCATGCACCAGCGCCGAACTTTGACGATGTGTGATTGCACAGCATCTGAACATGCCGCACACATGCTGTGGAAGGTCATCCCATGTCCCCGGACGGTGGGATGTCAGGCACACGGGCTGATGTTGCATGCGCCACTGCAGGGCGCATCTGTGCTGTTCTTCCCGGAGGGCACGCGCTCGAAGGACGGCAAGATGGCTGCCTTCAAGAAGGCAAGGCACATGCAGTCGAACAGATCTCAACCATCACCTTCAAAATCGGCACGACAGTCTCCAAATTCAACTGCTGGTGTGGTGAGCTCCACATTTTAACCGCTGAACTTCACTCCCCCCGTAATGGCTTTCCAGACGGTACCCGTGCACCTTGTGCAGGGAGCATTCAGTGTGGCGGTGAAGACGGGCAAGCCGGTGGTGCCCATCACGCTCGTCGGCACCGGCAAGCTGATGCCCAATGGCCAGGAAAGCAGGCTGTATGGCGGCGACGGCGTCCGCATCATCGTGCACCCCCGCATCGAGGTGGGGTCCTGGCTGAAAGATGTTTGTCAATCAGCTTCTGGTCAATGGCGGGCGATCTGACGCCCAATGGCAAGGGGCATAAATTGCACAGTGGCAGCAGCGCGCACCCGCACAACGAGATTGGAGTTGGCAACACATGCAAACCTAGAAATCATTTCACTTTTGACGGAATCCTAAACAACTAGACACAAAGCAGCTCCATGCATCAAAATGCTTTGTCAGAACGCTTGGCAGGTACTGCCGTGATGTCGACACGATGCTCTTTCTGAATTGCAGGGAAAGAATGCGGATGAGATGTGTGACAAGGCCAGGAAGGTCATTGCGTCCCGGCTGCCGCCCAGTGAGGTTGCCTGAAGTCCATTGAGGCCAGACTCTGCGGCGTGGAAAGGGTTTCAAGCACAGCAAGACACGGGTTTGTAGAGTAGGGCAATAGCCCCAAAGAGTTAGACTTGGGCATCCTGCGCTGCAGCGGTCACTCTGATGATGCTTCCAGAATTGCTGCAGTTCTTGGTGAACAAATTCTTATACATGAGACCTAAACATGCGAACATTTAGATGTGGCAAGAGGAACCAGATCCGCATGCACAATAAAGTTTGGCCACGAGAGCAAATATATGATGTTACTGTGTGAGCTGTGCCGAATCATGTCTGGAACACAACAGTGAGATCATGTGCCTCGTGACTGCAACCCCATCCGCCGTCCCTGATATCGTGCTGCGTTCAGCACTAAGACCCGGCGATCAGCGCTTGGCGCTGTAAATCGACCATCAAATTGAACTTCTCTAACCCCGAAGCGCCCAGCATTGCCGCCGATGCATTGCACATCAGTGAAAATGGTGCCTCTGGGGCACCGGCCACAGCCGCCACATGCCCCGTCATGCCGCGGCGTCCTTCCAAGCCGCTGTTGCCGGGGCTGGTGGCGCTGCTGGTGCCGGGTGGCGCTGTTGCACTGCTGTCGGGCATCATGGCTGCCTGCTTGGCTGCGGCAGAGGCCCAGGTGCCTGCTGCCACGCCCGTGAAGGGGCTGCTCGTTGGTGCTGCAAACTGCATGCCAGGCTGGATGCCAAGGCTGCGGCCGTCAAACGATGCCGCGGGTGTGCTGCTGAAACCTGTCGGCTGACTGGTTGCGCCAGAAGCCCGACAGCCTGCCACAGGGCTTGCAACGGGGCTGCCTAGTGGCGCTGCATGCTGCGGGCCAGGCTGGACACCGCCGCCGCCGCCGCCGCCGCCGTTGAGTGGCGCCGTTGCAATGCTGAAATCTTCCATCTGTTGGCCGATCTCGTTGGCCGTGCTGCCGCTATTTAGCGGCAACTCCGCCCACGGACCGCCCGGGGGCGACTTGAATATCGGCCCCATCTGGCAGCCGCCGACAAAGCTGCAGCCGCCGAACAGGCTGCCGTCTGTGTGCTCGTCGAAGCTCAGCGCCGTGGGTGTGGAGGTGACCGCCGCTGCTTGCTGCGGCGTCGCGTCGCCAGTGTTGGCCGGCATGCTAGCTGGCTGTGTGTCTGCTGCAGGCAGCGGCGTGGCGACTGTTTGCATGATGGGGTGCACGAGCACCACGGTGATGGTGTTGTGGATCTCACCAATGACCTTGTCGCTCTGTGGGTTCATCCACTGCATCGCTCCCCGCAAAGCTGCAGGAATGGGAATGCCATCGTCAGATGGACAAGCGTTGCAATTGCAAGATCACAGACAGCTGGAAGTCAAGTCATTGCCGCGTGATGAGGGGGAATCGAACAACCCCAAACTGAGTTCGATTAGATCTGCAACTGGCGCCATGCAGAGCTCAGTGGCTATGTGCAACCTCAGACCAATGCAAAGCTCTCACGCTTGCAAAGATGGCCCACAGCTTGCTGCCCGTTGGCGAAGGCGACGGTCGTGCTGGCCCCGCTGTCCTCGAAGAGGCTGCCCGGCGGCAGCACGGCGTCCACCAGCAACAGATCAAAACCTGCGCCAGAACCCACCTGGTCCAAGTCAAGCAACGGGAAGTGTTGTACGCAGGGAACAAGTGACAGCGCCCATCAATACATCCGCAGCGTGTTGATGAAGGGTGTATGTACACGTGGCTCGGGAGGTGGAGGGGCAGGCGCACCATGACCGACCCGACAGTAGACAGCAGGCCGTTGGACACGGACATGTCCACGTACAGACAGGATCCAAACTTCCGAGCATGGACGCGCGGCGGGCTGCGCAAGCCGCAGTACATGTTCTGATATTTACCTGCGCAGCAACACACGTATCATGTTGGCACGAGACTGGCGCAGAAGAGTGGCAAACGTGAGCATCCGACAGCCAGCAGCAGCCTTACAGCCACGCCCGCACCTTGGACATCGATGGGCGGTCGTGTTGACAACCATGAAAGCATTCCGCTGTGGCGCTCTCACCTGCCCGCTCCCGGATCAGAGGGATGTCAAACGCCGTCAGCGGGGAGCTGGGGTCCTGCGCCAACGACTCGGGCGTGGTCGTCAGATGGGCCAGGAGCCTGCAGCCTTTCCCCCAAAGCCAGGGCGCCGCGGCGGCTGCTAGATCGGGGTCAATAACTGAGCTCAGCCACTCATGCAGCTGCGAAGGTTCAGCGAACTTGAAGCTGCTCATGTTTGCAGCCAACAAAGACAAGACAAATATCAGCTGCGGAGCGGGATGGCCGCGAGTGAGCAATCAACACACGACCACACCCACAAGCAGGTGTGCTGCCTGAACGCGCGTGCAGCTGCGCAGTGATCTGTCGGCAAGTCTGCACGCAAGCGCAGAATGAAGTATCGAAGTATTGAAGTCAGACGCAAGGCGCCTCCAAAAAAGATGGTAGCGACCTAGCTTCCGCCGTGAGTCACTGCGCGGGAGGTTTTAGACCAGGGGAGGGAGGTTTCAGCTTTCAGGGGTCGGATTCCAAAAGACATGCAATTGATGCAATTGCAGACAGCTTCACCTTACCCTGTTCCCTAGCACACAGCACAGTAGTGGCGGGGCAGGTGCCGTGACCTCCCGAAAGAACATTGGGCAGCAGGCTGTGGGAAGCGCACCCGCAACGCCTGCCGTTTCTGAGGCTGCGTCAGTCATTGCTCCATGTTATCTCGGCAGACAAAGGCCGAAGTCAGTCATATCTCCAAATGTTGCTGTGTTCTGCGCAATGATGCTCTCAGCAAGATGTTGCAGACTTGCGATGAGTTGGGTCACATGCCCTGAGACGAAACAGTCCGCTATGTCGCCGCAGACGTTGTGCTGCAGATAGAACACACATTGGCCCTGATAGATGCTGCACTGTGTCTGTGCTTGCTTCTCACTGCTTCTGTGGCCGATAATCACCTTTGAAAAATATACCTAGCCCCCGATTATGACCTGATGGTGACTCAGCATCAGCTTGAACCTAGTCCAGAACACGTTTTTCCTCATACGAAGAAACATATAAAGAAGAAAAAAAAACCATATGCGACATGGAGCAACGTCAATCTCAATCTAGCGATTAACCTATGCAATGTATCATTTGGGTGCTCCTGTGACGAATGCCTTCTGATCTAATGCTGCATATCAGAGCCGCAGGGTTTGCCTGCAGCGGTGCAGCATACGAGATGCAACCACCGACGATGTCTATGCAATGTATCATGTAACCACAACTTTCGCCGGAGTTATTTTCGCAAAGCCTGCGCTGTTCGTTCCTCACAGCTACTGCGAGACCAAGCACCGCTTGGTAGAGCTTCCCGTGCTCAGAGCAGAGATGAATCAGTTTGTCCAGCACTTCGTCGGCTGCCAAATGGTTTGCTGTCAACTTCCTGAGCGGTGTTACTCGAGGCAACACAATGAGCATTTGCCACTCCAGTAAGTGTGGCCCATGTATACACTGAGGTGGATGGCACCCGGCTTTGCCACCAGCTGCGTGATCCTGGCGCCGTCACGTTCAAATGCTTCCCTCGTGATCTGTCGGCACTGGCCGGCTGCGAGCGGACGCTGCCGAGCGGATCCCGTTGTGGATGCTGCCGCCCCTCACGAGCTTCCATAGAGCTGGCCTGCCGCCGCTGCCGCCGCCATCGCCCGGCAGCGGGCCTCCGCATCGGCAAACGTGGGGCGGGATGTTGGTGCATGCGCCAAGCATTCCTGGACATGGCAAGGTAGATCTGCCTGTTGATGTCGGACAACACACCATGATGAAAGTGTCGTCGGACCCTACGCACCCTACACGTGGCGCATGTGGGGGAAAGCGCTGGTTTCCATGATCCAGTCAATGCTGGAGGAAATGCCCGGATGTTGCTGTCGCTGCAATGCTGCTGTCGTTCGAAAGCGTCTGTGAGGCAAGTTGGCACAGAAAGTGCTTTTCCTGGGCTGGGCACCTGGGCGAGGCGGCGGTAGGGTTCTGGAGTGCCGCCGGGCCACTTCAGCGCTGTGCCACCCTGCCCCTTGTCCAGCATCACCTGCACCGGCCGCATGCCGGCCCACGGGCGTTGCCCTGTGTACCTGCGCGCATTGTGAAAGTGGCACCCGATTGGCATCTGCTCAAGCCATCATGAATCGAATGTGAGCATGAAGATGCATGTGCAGGATAGTGGTCATGGGAAAGCTAATAGGATAGTCCTGGCGCTTGATCGCGCACACGCAATCCGGCAAGCAGTGACACAGCGCAGCGCCATACAAGCTGACAAGGCGTCGCGGTGGCGGGCTACTCGCAGTGCAAAGTCAGATTTTTCTTGGGCGCTCACATCTCCCACAGCATGACGCCAAAGGAGTACACGTCGGCGGCCTTGGACAGTGTGCCCTCGCTCAGGAGCTCTGGCGGCATGTGGGTCACCTGCTCACCATGTCAAGTCGTCAGTGCATGGCCGGCGAACACTTGCACAGAGATGCTGCTGAACAGGTGTCGGTTGGTGACGTTCTCAAGCGCTGCTGGAAGAGCCTGCTGGTGGCCACTCCACATGCGGATGCGCACCGTGCCGAAGGTGTGGGTCTCCAGGCTGGCGTCCAGCATCATGCTCCGGCTGAGGCCGAGGTCTGCCACCTGCAGTTGGCAATGAATCACGAGGAATGTCGGCTGGCCAGGTCGTTTATCGTTCACCAGGCTGATTTCCAGCTTTGTTCTTGCCTCCCAACGTTTCATGGCAGGGCACATCATGCAGGCATGCAGGTGGCCAGACTCATGTGGCCTACTGAAACCATGCGCTGCCAAAGTGCGACTTGCTGAGGTTGCACCTTGCACTTGAAGCCGCGCGGGTCGGCAGGGTCGGTCGACAGCAGCACATTCGTGCACGTGAGATCGTTGTGTGTGATGCCGCGGGCGTGCAGGTATGCCATTGCCGAGGCAACCTCCACGGCACATGCCAGCAGCAGCTGCATTTTGACTGGCACCGCAGCATCGGCGCCTGCTACGGGACCTGATCTGGCGCCATCTGAGCTGCCGGCGGCACCGTCATGTCTGACGGAATCAGAGCCGGCGGCACCGTCAGTGTTCGCTCTGGCAGCATCTGAGCATGCCACTGCGCCAGCGCTGACAGCAGGCTCCGGCCCAGGCACCCCATCGAAGCCGTCAGACGCTGTCAAATCAGCCGCCATGCCGGCGGTATCACCGGCTTGTGGCCTGCCACAGGCTGCATCGTCCGCAGGCGCCGCCCTCAGCCTCCCAGAATCGATCGCATCCTGAAATGGTACCCAAGGACACGTGGTCACCTCCAATGGTGCTTGGGCTGAGAATGGAGCTGCAGATGATGACATGGCATCCTACAGCAGGCCTCCAACATTCAGCACTGCCTGCAGCGCCATCGTGCACAGTTTGTTGACCGATGAACGAGCAGAGCACCTGCTGGAAACTGCTGGAAACTGCATGGCGCCCCCGACATGGTCTCATTCAGGCCACTGGTCAAGCCATGTCATTTCACAAGCACACCTGCAGCGAGCCGGCGTCGCACAGCTCCAGCAGGATCCAGGTCTCCAGGTAGCTGAAGCCCCGCTGGGCTTCCTCGGGCGCCGCGCCCGCGGAGTCGGAGCGCATGCTGAGCCGGCCGTCGGCAAAGCGGGAGGACTGTTTCTTGAAGATTGTCGCCTGCAGACGCTGACAGCCGTACCAGTGAGCGTGTGCCACGGTGCATGTTGAGGTAAGAGCAGTCATTACAGCAGTCATGATGTGGAGGTGCAAGCCGATACTCAGCTCTGAACATTACAATGTGGCGCAGTCCCTGACGTGGGGCCTGCTGGCACGACTGCCAGGCAGCACGGCTGGTAGGTTCATCATCAGCCAAGCCACATCAGGCAGAGAAAGCATGGCCGAGCCGCACCGCGCCCTTGCTGATGGTGGCATAGTCGTAGGTGCGCACAATGTTGTCATGGCTCAGCCCCAGCCCCAGGGTGGCTTCCAGCTCCTTGGCATTGGCCGCGCCCGACTTGCCGGTGTGCATGATCACCTACAGCCAGCAAACGCAGGACTGAGAGTTCCCCGCTCGGGACCCGAAGGCACCGCTGCTGCACTGATGGATGCACTGCTTGATGCACTGAGCTGCCGAGTGCTGCCCGTGCAGCACCTGACGAAGCCCCATGGTCTGCACATGCATGTATGTCCTGCCTGTCTCTGATCTGAAGCAGGTCAGCGACGTCGACATTGGAGCAGCTCATGCAGGCAGGATGAGAGTCGATTGCGAGCACCGGCCCCATGGAGCAGCCCACCTTTGCTGCGACTTCCTGCTCGCCGCGCCAGGCCCTGTACACACTGCCAAAGCTTCCTTTGCCGAGCAGGTGTCCGAGCCGCACATCTGGGAATGGCGTTTGGCCTGCATGCAGATGAGTATGAGTGTTGTAGTGTTTGGATGGCTGGCGTCATCAACTCTGACATCACCAACTCTGGCCATCGAGAGGCACTCGACGAGTCGCTCTTGCACAACTGTCTGTGCCTGGCAGGCGTTCCCAGACATGCATGCCAAGGCCTGTGCTGCTGCATGCTGGAGAGTCGTATTGCTGCTGTTTACACGACTCCCGAGCTGATGCTGTCAGGCAGCTGAGAGGACATCAGGCAAAGAGGAACATGGCGACTGCCCGTGTTCACCTGAAGAGGAGCTGCGGTCCAGGGAGCCACGGCGGCTACCAGCGTCGCCGCCGCAGGCGATCCGGCACCCTTCGCCACCGCCAATGCTGCGCCGCGTCGCGCTTCTGGTGTCATCGCTGCTGCCGCCGCCACCGGCCCTGACGAGCGTGCCGAACTCCGGGCCGCAGCCGTGGAGCAGCCGGTCGACGTTACCGTTGCCGACGCTGCGGCACCTGATGTTGCCGGCGGCGCCGCCGCTGCTGGCGTTGTCCTGTTGATTGAAGCTGCAGCTGCCGTCGCCGGCCATCTCCTGCTTGTCGGGGACCTGCAGTGCACCGACGATGTCACTGGAGCAGGTGATGACACAACCAACGATGGAGACACTGTGTCAATGCAGGCTGTCAAGCTCCCTGCTTGCCCACATGAAGTGCAGAGCACATGCATGATGCGACATGGTCAGCGATGTGCACGTCTGCAGCAGGCGCCACAATGCAGTGTGCGAAGTGCGGTGACCTGCAGGGTGGCCAGGTACATTCCAGCGACTGTGGTGTCCGCCAGGCGTGTGCTGGATGGTGCGTCGGCTGCTGCCTCGCCTTCCCCCTCCGGAATGATGGCAGACCTGCAGCATGCACACAGCCTGCATTGACATCTGGCCATGTCTCTGATGTGTATCATCACGTTTGCCATGCATGGGTGCATGGGATGCAAGCAATATCATGCTGCGCGTGGGCCTCCTGCACACAGATCTGTGCGTGCGCGAAACGTCTGTGGCGTTTGCACCGACAGGCAATGCAAAATGCTGGCCTGTGGGTAGCAGTGACTCGCCTGAGGCTGATGTGCATGACAGCGCCTGCAAATTCTGGGCTCTTGGCAGTCACCCACAGGCTGAAGGCGGCACCGCAGCTCACGCGGGCGCCGTAGTTCCGCCATGGCTGCTTTGCCAGGGCCCCCTGCAGCAGGACGCACAAGGCAGAAGTAAGCGCTGAAAGCGTTGGACAACAGCCCTTTGCAAATGCAGTTGGTTAAACTATGCCTGAAGCAAGAGTGTTGCCATTTCGGTTGGTAAGTAGACCAGTTGTCAACTGACCAATAGTCAACTGCAGAATGGCAGAAAACAACTTTGCTGGCAACACGTACAAATGCCAGGTGCCGAAGTGAAGAGAAGAAGCCCATCTGGCTGGCCTCTCACCTCAGCGCCCAGCAGCTCGAAGTGCTGCCAGAAGGTGGCCTCGTGGCCAGCAACACCGACGCCGCCGCCATGGGGCACCCCGGTAGCCCCCGCGAACCCGGCGTCGGCATACAGCAGCCGCCAGCCCCGCGCCGCGGCATCCAGCAGAGCCGTGCCGCCGCTGCCGCTTGCTTGTGGGAAGCGGCAGGAAGCGTCTGCAGCGGCCTCTGACGGCAGCGCGGCCGCACTGCCGCTGGACCCCTGCGGCTGCAGGCAGAACTCCGCCGCCAGCTCGTCCGTCAGGTCGAGCTCGAGCTCGAGAGACGGCTGGCTGCAGGGTGTGAGTGGCTGCGACGGCGCTGGGGACGCCTGAGATCTCACAGAAGGCGGGGCGGACGGCTGCTGCAAGCCCATCGAGAGGGCGGATGGTCGACAGGAGGGCGGCAATGGCAGCTGTCCAGGGCCGGTGGCGGTGGCCAGACGGGAGCGCCGGCGGATGCTGCGGCCGGGCGCCGCCTTCAGATTCCCGGCGCTGGAGCTGCCCCGCGTTGCCCACGTCGTCGCCGGTTCCGGCTGCGGCAGCGAAGACGCCCGGAACATGGCCGGGGCGTGTCGCGCTGCAAGCGCCTGCTCCGTGCTGCTGCGGCGGCTGCCGGCTGCTGGGCTGCTGGAGCGGCGGGTGCCGGCCGGGGGGCCAGCAGCCCTAGGGCAGCTTTGCCGCCGCTCATGCAAAGGAGCGCCGGCCGTGGCGGCCTCCGGCAGCGTCTCCCCCAGGGGGGGAGGAGCAGCCCTGCCCGCCGAGCATCCGGCATCCGTGCAATTGTTGTCGGGTGGCGCTGAGAAGTACGGCGCCTTGAACTGCACCGCTGCCGCTGCAAAAGCTGACATGGGTGGCTGTGGCAGATCGCCTCTGAGAGTCTGCTGCAGCGAGCTGCCGTTGGCGATCTGGTGCAGACTGGCTTCCGCTGCCGCCACAGCAGCCGCTGACTGTTGTAGCAGACCCTGCTGCATGGGAGTCGTGGGCCCCTCGGCTGTGGCGCTGCAGGCTGCTGGTGCCGCTGCGTCAGCGTTGCTGAGTGGGCTGCTGTACATGATCTGGCTGGCAGTGCGTCCTGCTGCAAAAGAGGGCCTGCGGGAGCCGGCAGCGCTGCTGTTGGGGCTGCTGTCTGCCTCGGAGGGCTGCATGCCTGACACGCTACTCCGCTGCACCGATGTCTGCTGCGGCGGGGTCTGCGGGGCCGCTGGTGTATCAGCAGCCTCAGCAGCTGGTGGCGCTGCAACTTCTTCGATGTCACTGAGCAGGCTGCTGTACATGGCGAGGCTGCAGACGCTGCTGACGCTGTCGAAGGACCGCCTGACCTGCCTGGCGGCTGGCAGGTTGACCGGGCTTTCTGCTTCGCCGCCGCTGTCTGCTGTTGCTGAGTCAACGTCGCCGAGCAGGCCGCTGTACATGGCGTGACTGCCGACGCTGCCAATGCTGTCGAAGGACCGCCTGTCGTGGCTATCAGCTGAGTGATCCATCTGGCCATCTGCTTTGCCATCGCTGTCCGCCGCTGCTGACGACTCGATGTCACTGAGCAGGCTGCTGTACATGGCGTGGCTGCCAATGCTGGTGATACTGTCGAACGAGCACCTGGGCGAGGCCAGGGCATCAGAACCGCGGCGGCTGAGGCCGCCTGCTTGCTGCCATCCTGAGTCGCCATGATGCTGCACCGAGTGCTGCATTGGCGGCCGCCATTGCCAGTGCTGATCCGCCTGGGAGGCAGCTGAGCCAGTCTGAGCAGCGCCTGCCGCTGCCACCGCTGAGTCAGTGTTGCTGCGCAGGCTGCTGTGCATGGCGCTGCCGACACTGTCCAGGGATTGCCTGGCCGGGGTACTGACGCCGGATCTGCGGCCGTCCCATGCGCTGGCGGTATCTGCAAAGCTCCTGCCGTCCGCACCGCTTGACAGCCTCTGCACGCTGCCGATCGTACGACTGGCGGCAGCTGCGGCAGGACTGTGGGCGGTTGCGCCGCCGCTGCCCAGCTGCCGTGCAGCCCCAGCAGCGGCCACGCTGGGTGCATTGCCGCTGCAAGGCAAGGGGGAGGGGCTTCTCCTGCTGGGTGTGATTGCTGCTGTCGGCTGTATCACCGCAGCAGCCTCCAGCTCTTGGGTCACGATTCCGGCACAGTTGATCAGCAGTGTGCGGGCGGCCTCGCTGAAGTCCCGCGGCTGGGTGTCACAGACACAGCTGCGGGCATGACAGCCGTGCGAATGAGGAGCGCATTGATATGCATGAGCTATGTGTTGGTGCTGCTGTCGCATGAGGGCGGTTCGTGCAGATCGTGCACCAGATCCAGACTATCATGAGCATGTGGGAGCCAGGGCTTCCCAGAGCACATGTGGGCTAGAAAGATGCTAGAAACTGGCACACGTCCTGTAGGGAGTTGAAGCAGGAGCCCGACTCACAGTGTGCCCAGATGCTGGCCAGCAGAGCTCACGAGCTGTGTCCCGGCATAGAAGCGCAGTGCCGCTTGCCGCCCGCTGACATATGGGCTGTCCCTCGTTCTGCATTACACAGAATCCACATGCCGTAAGGAACAGGACACCGAGGAACCTCAGCCCCCTCCCAGCCATGGCATGCAGCCACACCGCCGGGGCTTTGTGGCAAAGCCTTCAGCTTGGACCTGACGAGTCGATGAAACGGTAAACAATATCCACGCCGTACACTGTGCAGAATGGCTGCGGCAAGAACCCCCACAAGAGGTCACATTGCAAATTTCGGTTCAGATGCTCTGGTCATGCACCTGGTGTCTGCAGCCAGGTCGCGGATGACCAACACCTCGTGCCGCCCCTGCGTGTACTGCCAGGGGGTCAGGCTCAGGGCCAGACCCGCTGCCGCGCTCGCCACATTGCGGTCCGATTGCCCACTGCTGTCCTGTCCCACCTGCAGGATCGCCACGCCCGCCTGCATGCGCTCCTTTGAAACAGTCAGACCTGCATACTGTGTCTGATTGCAATGGCACTGCTGCTGTGCAGATGATACTAGTGGTGGCCGCTCCTGAATGTCGTCAGCGTTCTTGGGCCACCATTCACTCCAGTCAGCCTATGTCGCGGCGTGCCGCATCACAGCAGAGCTTCAGGCATCAACTCACCACGCTGAAGATGCGCTCCAGGACGCTGGTCAGACCGGGGCAGGCGCCTCCCTCGTCTGCTGGGTCGTGCGCCGCAAAAGCTTTAGCTGTGGACTCTGTTGCTGCTGCTGAGTCCCCAGCAGGCTGCTTGACTGTCAGCTGCGGGGAAGAGGCAGGTGCGGCTGCTTCAGAGCGACTGCCGGCGACAGATGCGACTGCCTGCTGCTGAAAACTGCCTGACGTACACTGCAGGCCGTTTGTTTCGCCATTGATGCCCGGAACGACCGCCTTCTTTGCCTGCAAATTGCTGGCATTGGTAACATGGCGCATATGGAGTGGCCGTGTTGCAGATGGCAGCACACCGCCGCAGCACTGGCTGCTGCATTCGCGCAGCTCAGTCGCACCACGCCCATCCTGCAGCCAGCGTATAGACTCAGGTCTCAAACATGAACCACGTATGTCGCCCTTACGACCTAGATGGTCAAGGTGCATTACGCAGGATAACACTGCCATCCATCTGTGCCCATACACTGATGAAGCGGCCGAGACGTATCAGAGCAGTCGCTTGATTTCTTGCAGGTCACTGGGCCTGTCTCCAAGGGTGAGCGGCGACGGTCTGCCCAGGCACAGTATAAGACATCGATCTGTCAGCCAGTACCTACCTGGTCTGATTTGCTGTACTCGCCGGCCTGTCTCGACGATGCGCAGCCCATGAAGATCCTGCGTGCAATATCCTATTCATATGCTGCCATGGCCGCAGCGCGCTGCCCTCACAAGTGGTCAAGCACAGTTCCGTCGCCTGCGGATGTCTGCAGGTGCACGCTGTGCAGGAAGAACGCTGTGTCTGAGGCGGTCTGTCATCGCGTCAGTAGAGAACAGAGACACAGTGCGCAGCGTTTCAGCACTGTCGCACATCGTAAAGTGTATTTACGACCGTGCCGGCACAGATGACTCAGGATGACCTGGCTGGCGATCAATCCCAGGGCAGCCAGCCCATCTCCAAATAAACACATGCTCACCTCCTCAGCCGAAGCATCTCGCAATATACTCTGAGGCTTTCAAGAGACTTTGAAAGAATACGCACGGTGGCCGAGCCGTTCCTTAGCCTCGGAAGCGCGTCAGCGGGCTGGATGCATCAGGCAGAGAGAGATTGACGTTACACCATGTCGCAAGCCCTCAGGCAGTAATCATCTACGACGGCAGGACGCTTGCATAGGACACCATTTTAGTTCAGTGGGCACCACACGGCGGCGGAACCGCAGCCGCGCGCGAGAAGCACTGTCATTGTGCGATTGCCTGCTGCCAGGCACCTGACGCGTTCTCGGCCGGAAGCCGTGTTGTGAGACGGCTGAATGGTCGTACAGAAGTCCTCGATTGGCTTGATGGGAAAGCTATCGTGCAACATAGACAGGTAGAGCTGCGGAAAGCTTCCTGCAGTGGCACGCCAACTGCGGCGCAAACGCTAGGTGCTGCATTGCACATGCCGCCTGCCACTGCACTCACAGCCTGAGCGCGGTGAAGCGCACCAGCGATGTTGTTACCTGCTTCCAGCCAGAACAGGGAGCCTGGAGGTTTTGTTCGGTGTGCAGCTAGCCTGGGTTATGGTCGGTGTGCTGTGGCGGCATGCAAGCCGTCAGAATGACGCTTGCTCAGCTGTTCATTGCCTTGGCGCTGTGGTGTTGACCCGGTAGTGCACCACCACCCTACGCTCATGACCCAGTGCAGCAACTCAGGCTGCACGTCAACATGCTACAGTGGCCAAGGCTTTCCGCATGCGCTCCACGGCACAAGGTGTTTGCGCATGTGCGCTACTCTCCAGACCACCCTGCGCTCCACTGTGCTTGCGCACCAATCCCCCACCGCCGCAGCAGCATCACTCCGAGGAAGCTGGCTCTGAAACTTCCTCGCCCGCATCGGCGGGCTCTGTGCTGGCATGCTCCGCCTGCGCCGCCAATGTGTCTGCCTCTGCTGCTGTGCCCTCCTCACTGTAGGACACCTGCATTCAGGCCATCAGCATGTGAATAGTGGACTGCACTGGTCCGGTTACAAAGAGACGCAACTCACGGCCCGCAACGCATGTGACATCTCCATCATCGACATGCATGTGCAGCATTGTGTCGATTGTTGCCAGGTCAAGCCAGCATGCTGACAGGAGAGGCTGCCGCTGGACACTGCACACAGCTGCAGTACTGAATGGCAACCCGACGGCACTGCACCCTGCATTCTGCCTGCATTCTGCCTGCATGTGCGGTTAATGGCGGCCATGGCAGAATTGTGACGCCACAGCAGAACTGTGAAGTGCACCAGGCGGTGCCTACAGGGTTGCCAGTCTGAAATGGGGCCATAGTCCATCATGCCGTGTTGCTCACCTGCACCATGGCGGGCCGCAGCAGCTGGCCGCCGATCTTGAAGCCGCGCCGGAACTCCTGCAGCACCGTGCCGTCCGGCACCTCCTCGCTGGGCGCACGCATGATTGCCTCGTGCACCTGCAGAACATGGTGCGCAACGCTCAGAGGCCTTGGTGCTTTCCAAGTGAACCGCTGCAGCGCCATGCCGTCCGGCAGCTCCTCGTTGGGCGCCCGCATGATCGCCTCATGCACCTGCGTGCAGAGGCTAATCGACTTTCACAGAGTGCACAGCAGCCAGCCACTAGCTACCTCAGCTCCTTGCTTGGCGGCTCAAGGTTTCCACAAGGCCTTGCCACAACCAGCTGCACAGGCCAGTTGGATCCAGCCGCTGCAGCGTTACATCAGCATGTGTGCAGTTGCTTGCGAGGCAGCCCGGTAGACATCTGAGGTTCATATGCATGGAGAAGATCTGGACCAGCGCCCCAGCAACCGACACGCCTTGATATTCACAGTCTCACAGTAGTGTTACTCCCTGTCTGGTGAGGGTCGAGTGTGTACCTCGGGGTCGAAGGGTGAGTTGACGCCGGGCACCACCTCCAAGCCCATCTTCTTGAAGGCGTCCACCATCTTCGCATACAGCCCCTGCACGTCAAGGCGGCACAGCATCAACCACCTCCCCTCCTGTTGCAATCGCTAACCAGAGCAGCAACCGCTGTGCTGACAGCAGGGGTGCTGCACTTGGGCAGCCAGGCGCCCCATGACGGGCTCAGCACTGACACACACCTGATATGACCCTGCGATACGCTGCTCGCCCTCTGTCTCTGCCTTCACCTGCCCCGCTGCCGCCTCAAAGGCGTCGATCACCGGCAACAGCTCCTGCAGGCATTTGCGTTGTGCGTGAGCGCCTGCCCGCTACGCAGGACAGTCATGTTGACCACCTGACTGCAGAACTGCTGTCTGATGTTCGCAACTGATTTTCCTGGTGCTCAATGCTCTACACGCCGCACAGTCGCTCACCTCAATGACTTTGCCCTTTGCTTTGTTCACCGCGTCGCTCTTCTCCTTTGCGGACCGCTTGCGGAAGTTGTCGAACTCCGCATTCAGCCGCAGATACTTGTCCTGCGTCCATTCAGCAGGACCATTTCAAAGAACCGCAAGAATGTGGTCCATGCCGCATCCACACCCTTGCTGCTGTCGACCGTTCGACCGCATGAACATGTCTGCAGCAGACGGCAGCATGTATAGATGCACACAAGACTCACCTGTGCAGCGTCCACCTGGCCCTGAATTGCACTGAGCTGCGCATCTGCTGCGTCTGCCCTGGCTGACGACACCGTCAGCTCTGTGTCGATCTCCGCCAGCACCTGGTCCTGTAGTACATCACCATGTGCACGACTGTCAAAGATGCATCTGCTGACAAACACTGCTCAATTTCCTGGCTGCTGACTGCATAATGTTTGTCTCCATGCTCAGCAGCATGTGTTGCTCGTACTGCACTGCTGCATAAGGTCCACTGACTATGGTACGACGTTGAATGCATGGTCGATACAATTGTACATGGTGCAAGAGATCACCTGGTCCTCCTGGCTGCCGGATGAGATCGCATCGCGCACGCGCTGAATGAGCTCAGCGAATGGCGAAGCGTCTGACGTCTCCTCTACAGGCGTCTCCTCTACAGGCGTCTGCTGCTCAGCCCTGGTCGCGCAAATAACATCAGAGTCTGCATGTGTTCAACATCATGCAAATGCACTGCACCGCACAGCAGTGCTGCTTGCTGTACACATCAATCTGCGTTGCAGTCGTCACTCCGACAGCCCTCCTGCCACCCTTACCCGCTCTCCTCTGTCTCGGGAGCCTCTACCTCTGCCGCTGCCTCCGCTGCCTCCTCTGTGATGGCCTGCGCATGAAGTGAATGCGGTCAGAAGAACAGAGTAGGGGATCCCACTGGCGGACATTCAGATCACTCGCACAGACGACTGTGCAGCCACTGCTGCAGCGTGCTGTCGCCGGTGCGGTGTTGGTGTCCTGGATGTATCGAATTTTGCATGCATGCTCACCTCGTCAGCAGCTGCCAGCGGCCTAATCTGCCGTCGTCGGGACCGGTGAAGGGTCGCTGATGGCCTGTGCTGGCTGATTCTGGTGGTCTCGTTGCGCATGAAACGGTGTGCCGGCCGGCCGTCTGGACAGCAGCACAACACCTTGGCGGCTCCAGACTGGAACCGGGTCGGCATCATGCTTTGCAGACCTGACGCCGCTGTGAGATTGGCTGCTGCCATGAGTTCCCAAGTTTCCAGGCTTTGCTGCAATGTGCGCCACTATCTGATCAGGACAGCCGAGCTGCACCTACAGAAATGTGTCGACTCTGAAGTTGTACTCCGCGATGACTGTGCCACAAGGCGGCCCCGCTAGACTCGATCAGCGAGCTTCTCAGATGTCAATTTACTTGTGACCCCGAAAACGCAGACTGGGCGCTGCTGTGCACACCTGAACTGCCAAGGGAGTAGACCCTTCTATAAAAAAATCTGCCCCTTGTGGATCTTGCTTCCCTCGAGCTGCCACGTGGCACTTTGTGCGTGGCCACAACATGCGCGCTGGGAGCTGGCAGTTTGCATTACGCCTTTGTGTTCGAGACAGCCGCGACGCCGCTGCAGGACCTCTCACTTTGCACTGCCGGCAGCGCGGCGCGGTCTGTGCCATTTCACCAGTTGCAAACCCGATAAGCTGCTACGATTTGACTGCTTCAATTCGGCAAACAAGCGCTTGTCGCATTTCCATCGATAGCTGGGCGCTGCCCTGTGCCGCGTCAGACGCCTTCTCGAGTACGGGGTGCTGCACAGCCCCAACTGGAGTTGTGCATCCCTGTTCCAGCCTGCCTTCAGGCTTGTAGGGCCGGGCCGCAATGGCAGCCATGCTGATGCGCCGGTCGCTGCAGAGGCTTGCGCCGTCGCTGAGGGCTGCGGTGAGGAGGCGGTGCTGCACCATCGCAAGTTGTGGCTGTGCCATATGCGCACACTTTGCACTGCCCGCCCCGCAATATCAGCCTGAGCATGTTGATTTGTGTGGCAGGGTGCGGCCGGCCAGCGGTCGTTCGCAGCACAGGTAAGCCTCCTGCATGCAGTTCATATACACGCTGGCCCGTGCCTCCTTTTCGTGGCAAGTTTGCGCACATGTCATGGCCTTACAGTGCATTGAGCGTGCTGAGCGGATATTCTTGTACAGGCGGAGCCGATCTCGAATGACGAGGAGTACTCCAAGTTCGCCTCCAGCTCCGACCGCAGCCATGTCACGGTGATTGCCAGGGCCTAAATGCATCTGGTCTTTGCAGCATGCCACCAAGATGCCGGTGTGCACCCCAATCCCAGCCGAGCCTGACATAGTTATGTGTACAATGTGCAGTGGCCCCAGTCGCTCAACAAGGGCTTGGCTGAGATTGACCCGGAGCTGTACGATATCATCGAGCACGAGAAGAACCGCCAGTGGAAGGTGCCGCACAAAGCTGCTGTTCTTTAACCCTGTTTTCGTGTCCGCTGCTCGACATGTTGCTGGCGATCAAATGCACTGATGTTTGTCAATACAACATGTGAAATGTGTTATGATGCTTCCCTCAGCGAAGATTCCTGCTGACCATGCCAGGGTCTGGAGCTGATCCCCAGCGAGAATTTTGCTAGTACAAGCGTGATGGAGGCTGTCGGCAGCGTCATGACCAACAAGTACAGCGAGGGCTACCCAGGCGCCCGCTACTATGGCGGCAACGAGTTCATCGACCAGGCCGAGTCTCTGTGCCAGGTCAGTCATTGGGCAGTACTGCATCCGAACTGCACACATGCACCCGATCAGGCACCTCCAATGCATCACTGAGTGCACTGAGATATTGCTGTCCGCTGCAATTACTGCACAGCATTGCCATCATGTCTGCACACTGAAGTCAATCCACACCATCAACCTTTTGCTCCGCAGACACGCGCACTTGAGGCATTTCGCTTGGACCCAGAGAAGTGGGGTGTTAATGTGCAGTCGTTGTCTGGATCCCCTGCGAACTTCCAGGTGGGCGCCTGCCGTCTGCTGTGAAGAGCCATTGCACACATTCCCAAGGGTGCTGTTGAGCGCATTCCCATGCAGTGAAACCTGCTGCTATACAGCCCCTTGTGGGCGTCCGGGCTGCCGCTGCACAGAAACATTGCATATCTCCTCGACCTGCGGCGCTGCTGTTGTTGCTGCAGGCTGTCCTCACAATGGCTTGTCATGCCATGTTTCTTTTGGCAGGTGTTCACGGCGCTGCTGCAGCCGCACGAACGCATCATGGGGCTGGACCTGCCACACGGCGGCCACCTCAGCCACGGCTTCCAGACTGATGCCAAGAAGATCTCCGCCGTGTCCATCTTCTTCGAGGTCAGTCCGAATGCTGCTGCTTTACAGCGCAGTTCCTCTTCCACCACAATGCACATCGAGTCCATTTGCTCGCCACCTTGACGAAGGTGTACTTATGTGTGCCAATGGCTGTTTGAGTTTCTCGATTTGCAATGCAGACCATGCCATACCGCCTGGACGAGAGCACCGGGCTGATTGACTACGATGGCCTGGAGCAGACAGCCACTCTGTACCGCCCCAAGGTGCCCACCTCACTGAATGCTGTGCCAGCACCGCATCATGCGTAGTGATGCAGCTACTCCATGCACTTTGTTGCCCTCCATGGCATGCCGTCATCTCAGTTGTTCCGGTTGCACTGCAGATCCTGATTGCGGGCACATCAGCATACGCACGCGCCATCGACTATGCGCGCATGCGCAAGATTGCTGATGCCAGCAAGGCATACCTGCTGGCTGACATGGCGCACATCAGCGGGCTGGTCGCTGCAGGTGAAGGCTTTCGGCAACGCAACTTGATCGTCGACTGTGAAGCGGAGTGAGGGTGTGAATACTGAAGACTTGCTGTCAGAACTGTTGTTGGAAGGACGATGGGCACACTGCGCTTTTCGCCTCAGACTGGCGTGTTGCCGCAAGCGCTGTGCTTTTGCCTCTGCAGGTGTGGTGCCGTCGCCATTTGAGCACGCGGACATCGTGACCACGACCACGCACAAGTCGCTGCGTGGGCCCCGCGGCGCGATGATATTCTACCGCAAGGGCGTGCGCGGGCAGACCAAGAAGGGCGAGGACATCATGTACGACCTGGACTCCAAGATCAACTTCTCCGTGTTCCCGGGACTCCAGGTGGGATGCTCGTGAGACCTCCGCAACACTCAGTGGTCTCATGTGTGCCCAGTGCTTTGTTCTATGCTCTGTCTCATGTTGTAGGTGCTCAGAGTTGCATGCATTGTACCGGCTGACCAGAGGTGGCAGGCAACCTGCTGATGGTCACCCACGTGTGTCGTCTCTGCTACAGGGTGGCCCGCACAACCACACCATCAGCGGCTTGGCATGCGCACTGAAGCAGGCTGCCACCCCCGAGTTTAAGGAGTACCAGGAGCAGGTATGCATATTGCCATCTGCTTTGGAGGCGGAAACTGGTTATCGAGTCGACTGTCGCGTGCAGCAAGAGCACCCTGTGACAGATGTCATTCGAGGATCAACCACCAATACGTGCTGGGATGCGCTGATGGCATGACACAAGCTGCAATGCGAGCTGCAGGTGCTGCGGAACTCGAAGGCGATGGCTGACCGGCTGCAGGAGCACGGCTACAGCCTCGTTTCTGGCGGTGGGTGTCAAATGCTCAGTTCCTCGCTGCCAGCATGTTGATCACGAACTGTGCAAAACTCTCATGTGCCTCATTGCACACATCATCGGCCTGTGTCCTTCTGGTGCTATGTTGCCTTGATGGGCCGACAGATCTGGTGCTCTAAAAAACCTCTAAAAAAACCTCTAAAAAAACCCTAAAAAAACCCTAAACCCTGTTGCCTTGATGGGCCGGCAGAACAGAGACTGCCTGCTGTCATGCTGTGTAGCCTTCCGAGACAATGCCCGCCTCAGCATGCAGTGCGACACCCACCTGATACGCTGTGGTGCGCCCCCTGACGGGCATAGACCACCACCTGGTGCGGGCGGATCTGAAGCTGCAAGGCATGGATGGCAGCCTTCTGGACCAGCACAGGTCATCATGTCCAGCAAATATCTGCACATCGAACCTTCTGCTGGCACACACTTGTATCGCCCACCAACAGGCGCGGAGAACCCCCTGGTGCTGGTGGACCTGAAGCCGCACGGCCTGGACGGCAGCCTTGCAAGGCACCGCCAGCAGCCCTGGCAAACTTCTGCGCTTCCCGTCAACACATTATAAACCTTGCACCAACAGGCACGCAGAACCACCTGGTGCTGGTGGACCTGAAGCCGCAGGGCGTGGGCGGCAGCCGCGTGAGCAAGTGTCAGCAGCCCTGGCAAACTTCTGCGCTTCCCGTTACCACATTGTATGTTCTTGCACCAACAGGCACGGAGAACCATCTGGTGCTGGTGGACCTGAAGCCGCAGGGCGTGGACGGCAGCCGTGTGAGCAAGTGTCAGCAGCCCTGGCAAACTTCTGCGCTTCCTGTGAACACATTGTATGTTCTTGCACCAACAGGCACGGAGAACCATCTGGTGCTGGTGGACCTGAAGCCGCAGGGCGTGGACGGCAGCCGCGTGGAGCGCGTGCTGGAGCTGGCCCACATCGCCGCCAACAAGAACACCGTGCCCGGCGACAAGTCCGCCATGGTGAGCTGCTGTCTCGTCGGCAGTAGAGTTCGTCTGGATGGCACTGCTGCAACCAAATTTTGTCACAGTCAACTGTAGGTGTCAGTCGCCAAGTGCATGTTGACTAGCATCGCTTGAAATTTTGAGCAGTCCGAGAAGGTGCAGCTGCACCCTTGCAGGTATCGGGCGCCTTGCGCATATGATTGCAAGCGCTGGTGTCACGTGACTTCGTGAATGTTAGGCGACCTGCTGCCTCGTGCAGCACATCTTTTGACGGGTTGTTGTTGCCTCAGGTGCCCGGCGGCCTGCGTATGGGTGCGCCGGCGCTGACATCGCGCGGCTTCGTGGAGTCCGACTTCCGCCAGGTCGCTGACTTCGTGCACAGGTGGGCTTCGGGATCTTCGAGTGTAGTCAATCCCCCCCTGGTGGCTGTGACTTGTGTATGTGTGTGACTCTGCACGCTGCGCATGGTGGAAGCTGGTAGTGTTGACACCCATCTTGCTGAAGTGGAGCATGCTTTTCACGAAGGAGTGGCAGGACGCATGCGGCTCAATGATGAATAGCTTGTCGTGGTGTGATGGTGGTGCGCTTTGGCTCTGGTTGAGTGGCAACGTGTTCTGCTGACCAGGGGCGTGCTGACTGCGAAGGAGCTGAAGGAGGCGTCTGACCCCAAGTTGAAGGACTTCCGTGCGCTCCTGATTCTCTCTGCTCTCAATTGAGCAGCGATATCCACCCTGCTGTGCAGGGGCGTGCTGATTGCGAAGGAGCTGAAGGACGCAAGCGGCCCCAAGCTGAAGGACTTCCGCGCGCTCCTGGATCAGGGCACCCCGCAGCCCATCCAGGACCTCAGGGACGAGGTATGTCAGTGTCATCATTTGATGCCGGTCGCCCTCGAGAATCATGAAGCAAAGCGTGATGTTGCTCTGTGGAGGAGTGTGGGCGAATCTCAGATGCAGCAGCGGCTCTGCCGCTGCTGTGCCTTGTTGCTACATGCTTCGCTGCCATGATGCACACTGTCAAACCCTGCTGCACATTGCACAATCGAGTGCCAATCGAGTATCAGGTCTTGATCAGCACCTGCTGTCGGCGTGCAGGTCGAGGACTTTGCCAAGAACTTCCCGACCATTGGCTTCGAGAAGGCGTCCATGCGCTACAAGGACTAGACGGCACACATACACAAGTGAGCGGGCACAGCCAAGGTCACACAGCTGTGGAGTGGCATTCGGTTATCAATCATGGCGGCGGGTTCTGCAAACATTGCCGATTATGTACACACTGCAGATCTGCTGCAGCCATGGTCGTCAAGTACATGTGGCGAGGTCGCACTGTAGCTGTTGCCAGTGTGTTTTTGCGACACTGAGGGGCTTGCTTCACGGGGTCAGGTTGAATGCGCACTGCTTGCTTGCTCTTACCGTGCGGACCATGATGAGCTTCGCTTCTGTGAGGTTTGAGTGCAACCGATTTCGTTCAAGAGCGGGTGTTTCAACACCGTCGAGACCTTGTGGCATGCACTCTCATACTTCTTGCATATGCTGTAAATATGTCTTCAACCTGTCCCGCAAATGCAGAAGTGATGCAACCAAACTAGCACAGCAGCCCTCCATCCTTCAACTTCCTGTTGATGGCAACCTTTCTCAAGTTTGAATAGTGCTGTATGTTCTTTCATCAGACCAGGCTCGTCAATTCTGCAACATGCACAAAGTGCACACCGTTTTGTGCATCAAAAGGAAACTGCTTTGCTGATCACCATCAGCCAGACATCGCCGTCCTAGAACCCCCTGATCCCCAGAGCATCGAAGCCATGACAGCACATGCGAAACCCGACTGTTTTACCCGCCTGAATGCTGTGCTATCTTCCGTGTCGTTGTGACAGGAGGAAGCCTCCAGGCCTTTGAACTGTCTTCATGTTGGGGCGCCCAGATCTGGCGATTAAGTGCAGCATTTCCTCCGCTGCACATCTGTGCAACGTGCATGACCTCGCACCCCCGCCGCATGCGGCATGGCTGTACAAAAATGCCGTGTCTGGTTGGCAAGCTGCAAAATCTGACCACTACTATGTGGCCTGGGATCCCACTGGCACGTCTGCCCAAAACTGCAGCGCCCCTGGATTGGCAGACAAGTGGTAAATGCTGGCCGTGATAGCGCCACCTGCCACCTGTGCACGCAACAACAGTCAAAGCCTGCTGATTCGCAGCTCTCATGGCCATCCGATCATCACATCGGAACGTGTTGTTCTGAACATGCATGTTACACACTTTGTTCCGTCTTTGTGCCCCGAAAACAGGACACCGTTCATGCTCACCAGCAACCACACTGCAGAGGCCGCACAATGGAAGATGCGGCGCCATTGTGGCGGGTGCTTTGCTCGATTGTACAGGAGCATGGGTATGACCAAATCCTGTGCGAGGATAGACCCCTCCACGGTCAGCACACAGGTCGCAGACATCAACAAAGGCTCTCAGCGAATATGCACCACCTCTGACAGCAAATCTTCAGACAGAGTTCATCAGACGTGTTGTTTCTGGCCAGTTTGGCATACTACAGGCTGGAGGAGTCACTGACCAGAGGAATGTAGCAGATGGCGCCGACGATGCTCGACATGTCGGCAAGCCCGGCCGGCAACAGAGTTGCAAGCGCATTTGGGGGTGTGACCAACTGTCGACACCTGCGAGAGGTCTTTACATGTGCCCAGGTACTGGGACAGTCACCACTTTTCAAAACAGACACACAGCACAACCCTACCTGCCAAGTACGCGGTGGTCAACACAAAGACACCAGTGCCACACTGCAGCAGCAGACACAATCATCATGACACTATTCGATAAGCTTTCGATACAGCCTCTTGTGCATGCCGCCATAGATCAGAAGCTCATCAAAGGCACGTCCGTTTTCGTCTTTGGCGCAAACCCCTCACCAGTCGGGCAAGGCAGTTTCTGGGCGACATCAGGTTGATCTGGCTGGGATCGCTCGCAAAGTAGTCCACCTCGAAGGGAGACATCAGTTTTAGAGACATGTGCAATGTCTCATGTAGGCACCATGGCCTCACGTGAACACTGGTGAAATGGATCGTGGAAGGTGGGAGGTTGCATGCCCTCAGTCTAGCCTAGGTGAGCTCACCAGCAGATAGTCGAGGATCTCGTACCTGCAGCCATGACCACACAGTCGACACCGCGACGACAGTGCAATGCATTCTGCGGGCAGAGGCGGCACACACAGATGCAGGTTGAGCTGTGCCGTCTGCTTGGCGGACGCTCGTGACATCCCATGAGACACAACAACCTCTTCACTCACGTCGGCCGGGCCCAGAGCTGATACTCCAGCGACACGTGCGCGACCATGATGATCTGCAGCGTGACCGGCTTCCAGTTGCGTTGGTGCGGCAGCGACAGCACGAACACTGGGGCTGCTTGGTTGCCAAATGCCTGCAATGACATGCGGTGCTTTCGAAGGCTGCCACACGCGTGCTGGCGGTCATACATATCTGATCAGGGTGTCTCTGAAAATAGCCAAAATCACAGACTCTGCTTCCGCATACAGCTTGACTGTTGCTGCAGTGCTTGCCATCAAACCTTACCCAGTATCCGGCGCATCCGACCAGTGCAAACACCACGAATAGGGCTGCAAATGCCACAGTGAACCCTTTCTTGTTGTTGGAGACTGCTGGCGGCTTCACGATGGATTGAATCTGCATGCCGGGGACACACACATGTTTCACCTACGTGCACAGCAGAGGCAGCACAAACTCTGCCTTTCACAACACTGCTACTTCCAGAGGCAGGCGGATAGAGTATACGGCAAGTACAGGGCATACCTCGGGCATCAGGATGTTTGCAAGTGCAAATGAGAAGATCGAGACTGACTCAAATGCCTTCAATACTGACCGCCCTGCTGACGCATACACAGGTGCGTAGCTGACTGGCCCTGTTCCCATCGACTGCCCTGCATGTGACCACGGAGTTGGTCTGACACGTGTGTAGTCTAGTATGTTGAATCTGCTTGTCCATCTGAGATTGTGGCATCAAGTTTGGCGCTGCTGCAAAGGCTGAGGCACAGTGTGCACGTGCAAATCTGTAATTGCTGTGATAGACAGGCGGGAGAGCATCTGTGATGGGCCACACACCTGCTTGGAAGCACTCCGCCACCACAAGGACGGTCCAGAACACCAGGGCCAGGGCTGCGGCGCATGTCAGGTGCCGCAGGTGCCGCATCGTCGGCAGCTGGGAGAGGACCAGCTGGATGGCTGCCCACACGAACAGCCACCAGCCGATGGGGACATTGCCGGCAGGGTGGAATGCCACATAGACGTTCTGCAGCACAACGGTGATGGAGTCCCCGTGGGGTCAGCTCACCAGCCGTGCAGTCTGAGGGCGCACAAACATCTGTGCAACCTGACAGATGGTGTTGCAGGTCAACACCCTGAAACCCACCTTCATGATGATGGCTGCTGCCAGACTGACTGGTATCGCGCCAAACAGCACTCCAAGCTGCTGAAGCACGAAGACGAGGTGCCAACCTCGCATGCCTGCACAGACAACGACGACCTTGACGGATGACAGCATGCCTGCCTTCGTGCAGAGTAACGGAACGTTGAGGCACAGGCCTTTGCACTACAGCATCGATCTCAGCTGCAGCAAGCAGTGTCACTGTGCAGCGCAGCGTCAAAGTGCACCCCAGATGGACTTTGACAAATCGCGGTAGCGCGTGTGCCTGATGACAACATTCCAGGTGTGCAGCTCGCACTGCGTGTATGAAACGGGCATGCTGTCAGCTCAGCGACGCATGTCAAAAGAGCATCGAGCAAGGGCAGCAACTGCAGCATATGCGACAGGCAGCTGGACCACCAGCACATCATGTATGCAGGTATACAGCATCAAGAGTGGTGCAGACTTCGTGTTCCACGACTACCCTCAGCACGTACACTTACCATCAGGAGGACGGAGTAGTAATGGCTTGCAGTAACGAGCGCCAGCACGGGCAGGCATGCCCACCATGTGAGACCCGCGAAAGCATATGGTAATGCCACAAACACTGCAAGTCAGAGCTGCAGCAGCTGAGCAACATTTCGCGCATCTGAATAGCCTTGCGTTCGAGTTCGGATAGGGGTGTTGTGCCACAGGTGCCGACATGTGCGCTGCTGAAGCTAATCGTGCATGATTGCGCAATCGGCAGCGCACCGACAGGTGAGCCCATGATGGCCAGCAGGATCCATGTCACTTCCCACCAGGTCCCTGCAGTCAACAGATCGCAATCTGTTCCAAAGACCGCAAGCCGCAGCCAACCCACAGCACATTTGTATGCCGAGATGGCAAGCAACAGGCCAGCCAGTGATCGAAGGTTTCAAATGCATACTGTTGTGCAATTGACAGATCCACCATGGGCAGCACACCAACCTGTGCCCACGTCGGAGTATATTGGCACCACAGGAAGGTGCAGGTGGTCCGACAGCCACGAACGGCAGCGTGCATACAGGTCCCCTGCCTCCAGGTCCTGTCCAGTCCGCTGCCCGCCACCGCCTGTGCTGCCGACTGCATGGGGCACGCAGCCGGTTGCCACGCAGTGTGACAATGCAGACTCTACTCACTGGCCGCATCCTTCTCCTGCCTGTGGCGTGTGTGTGGCACCTCCGACCTCATCAGGTTGACGCGCAGGCAGCAGTCCCCACCTTTGATGCCCAGACCCTGTTCTTCTGCCCCCTTCTGCTGCAGCGCCCCACGGCGGGCTGTGCTGCCGATGGCTGTTCCGCTGCCGCTGCCGGAAGTGACATTCTGCAGACTTTCAGACTGCTGCCAGTGCTGCTGGGCAACTTTCAATGGGGTCCCTTCCTCTTCGATGCGTTCCATGAGGTCAAAGCTGACCCTCTTGCCATGACTGCTGCGGCCCGAGCAGCCGGTAGTGTCCTCAGCTGGAGATGGCATCGTGATATTCGGCGAGGGTGCTCCCATCCTGCGTGCAAGATGTCGTGGCATCTGGTTTGCTTCCCATAGTGCACAGGTGCTCGATGCCACTTGAACAACAACAGCCTGGTGAGTGAGGTGCATGGACAGGCACACGCGCACGCATTCGCATGCTACCAGCAGGTCAAAGGGACGACTTTACCCTCATACAGGTACTGTCATCTCAGGCAGCAGACTCCGCTGCCGCCGCTGCCCGTGGATCGTCAGGGAAGCGCCTGCTGCAGGTGTGTTTCGAGCAGTTCTTCACGTTGTGGGCCGGCTTTGATCTGCTGGAATGGGCAAGTCGCCGGCTGATGACTCTTCAGCACATTGGACGGCTGTACTGAGGACTAGTTCGCAGCGAGACAACACGGCTGTGTCCGCATCAGACACCACCGACTCGGCGACACTTGCGGACAGCGCGGGATGCGGTGCCAAAGATGATCACAAATGCTGAGCAGATCACAGCTGCTACAGCTGCGATATTCCAAGGGCGAAACAGACACTGCGGGAATGAAGGAGAGGGCACGAAGGCAATACAATTTATGTGGTCGCCAGCGTGGGGCACGCAGCCAACATGCAAATGCACGGAAACACGCTGAACAGATCAGAACTGCAAGCAAATGAGGCTGCATCCGGAACACTCGTGACTCGTGACCCTGCCTGCGTGTTCAGGTGCTTGAAAAGGCGGTACAATCTGCCGGTACCAATGGTGCAACTCTCAATGGCATGTGCAGATGATTTCCTTTGGCATGATTGCACAATACACTCAGTGATTGGTGAGAACTGTCCCAAACGTCACGAAAGCGATGGTTCGCGGCTTTGGCGACGCCCCAGAAGGGCTGCAACAATCTACCCTGTCAACCATTCCGGGGCTGTGCGGTGAGCAATGTCGCATGCCGAGCTGCAGATGACGTTCGCGGGTCTTTCAAGCCCGAGAAACAGATGATATGTGGCTCATCACCTCCGGAGACCCATGCAAACGGGCTAGCTGCGCAATGGTCGCGCACACTGCGCGCTCACTGCTTGTATGGGCAGCAGCAGGGCAAGGAGCCTGACTACGCAGAGCAAACTTTATCATACAATTCTGCATGCAAGATCTTACCTCTGGTGTTCGGTCAGGAGGCTGCTAGACTCTTACAGGCAGGCAGCGGCACACTGGCTCACCGACAGAATCTGAGCTGCAGCTTGCTTTGCAAGCTTGCTCTGCTGGCGGATCCAGCTACATTGAATGCTCAGCAACACGAATTGGCGGGCAGGCACATACACGCTGGCCCGCAGACACATCCGCTTAGCATGCAGAATCAGTCATGTTGCTCAAAGGTATCAGCAGCAAGCATGTAGGAAGGGTCAATCATTGCTCACCTTGCTGTGGTGTGGCTGCACCGCAGGGCACGCCACATTGTTGGCTACGGACCCGCCAGTGGACCTGCTGGATGCACGGACCCGCTGGGCACAACACCAGCGGTAAACCCATGCTGCTCTTGCTGTGTGCTGCCACTGCAGTGGAATGATGTGGAGACGCTGCGCTGGAGAGATGTTGTTGGACATCGCGTGATATGATGTAGGCCCTGTAGCCCCTCGGCTGCCTGCCGTCCAGCAGGGCTGATGATTTTGAGGCTGCTCCGATTTACAGCCCCGTTGAACTGGTTTTGAGGGCTGTGCCTTGCACGTCGCCATGGCACCTCTGATCAGCAGCTGCGCGGTATGCGAGAGGTGGGAGGGGCTGCTCCCAACGAAACCTCCCACCGCGTTGTTTTTTGTCAGGAAATCTAAAATTTTCTCCAAATGCATCACTGCCGTGGTGGGTGTAGGACGGCATGGCCACCCGTCGCCGAAAGTCGTACGCCGCACATGAGATTGCCTTCTTGAAGAAACAGCACTTAGCTGTGTTTTCTTCTTCGTGTGTTGATGAACCTCCAAGCATCGTTGCGGTGGTGGTCCTACTTGCCTGAAACCCACATGGCTGGCTGGCGTATGGCTGCTAACGCTGTAGCTGTGTTCAGCATCGCTGCAGTCGATTGGCAGGCCGAGATTGTCAACAAGTGGGCGCAACATCCTAAGTACCGTGGCAGAGGGCCCACATACGGAGTCCGAGCTGCGCAGGGTCAATATTGTTTGCCGGGATGGTCTAGTGGATGGGTCGATGTGACGGCGGCGGTGATGCCTGTCTGCGTAACTCCCGGCGAATAGCAGTTTGGGTCGGCAACAGCTGCGAAGGAAGGGGGTTGACCAAGCAAGCCATCTTCAGAATTGTCATGTGTGTGACAGCGCTCGGCCTCCATCAAGCATGCCGGTGGAGCATGCGGAACGCCGCCATCACATCGCTGTGACTTCTTGTCTATATCGCTGTGACTTTTATTGTCTTTGTCTAGGAAAGCTCATCCCAGGTGATGCTTTTCAAGCCGTGGATCTTCGCAGCAGATTACTTTTCCTGGCAGCCACGAGATGATCCGTGGATGGGAGAGGGATGACTATGGTACGGGCACATCTCGGATGAGTCACGACAATCAACATCACCAACCGCAATGGACGATTTCATTATTCAATTCTTGATTACGCAGCACACATGTCAGGTTTGGAAACTGTTCTGACCGACTACCACGCGTAGCAAGGTGTCGGCGGAGGCCGGTCCACGTGACACAGAAGAGTTTGCAAGCAAGTGGCACGACGACCCGTATCCCCCGACCGGCGGCTGAAGGCAAGAAACGAAGGTGGACTCTCCGGCAATCACCAAGATACTGCAATCTGTTCCTTGTATTTGTTCCTTGTCACTGGTCGTGGCACGCAAGCAGTCCCTGCGACCCCAATAGGCCCCCCAAGCCAACACCTGCGACACTACTGATCGCAGCGACGGGCCGAAAACAAGATTGCACCTTGTCGGCGCAACGGAAGCGTTGATTAGTCTTCCAGCCACATTTGGCACGTTTTGGTCAGTCAAAGGATTTCAAATTTTTCCAAAGCACGGCAGCGGGTCGTCTCCGCACACGCTATTGGGGACGCGTCGTCGTTTTAAGGGTTGTATATGCTGACGGATGACTCTACACCTGAGCCGGGCTGGAGAGCAACAACTGGGAAAATCCCAGCTGCGTGCATGTCTTGTGGCCCGGATGCCCGGCTGCCGGGCTTTAAGGCCCTCTGCACACCGTCCTGCAGAGGGTACTGTACTCGAGTGCGTCCGTGCTTGACCTAGCCAGGACGTGCCGTTTGGGTGATCAGCCGCTAAGCTGTCCATTACGAGGTTGGAGCTGCCTAGGCAGCCTGCAGATGCAACGGCATTGCATTTAGCGTTGTAGCGCACGTGGATCGTGATGAGGCGGCTGAGAAGGTTGCCCGTACTCTGTGGCGGGATCTTGATCAGCCCAGCCAATCAAGTAGCCTGGTGCACCCGTATGGAAGCATCGCCTCAGCAAGAATACGCTTACTCGCTTCGAACGTCATAGCTGTTGCCATTTCATTAGACTTCGGTTGTGCTGGCATGCTGTTGCGTCACATGCCTTGCTTGTGTCACTCATGTGGAGTGGTACCGTATATGTGTCAGCCCGTTCGACAATTCTTCTAGAAAACTTTGTGTGGGCCTCGCATTCCATCCTCGCATCCCATCCTCTCCTGTCGGCCAGCTGCACCAAGTTTGCTTGATGGGGATGTGTCATCACTAGCAGTGGCGCGTGCAACATGCGGCGCTGTTGAGGTGGGTTGTCACCCTGCGAAGGCTCCGCTGCTCGCTTGGGTGCTGCCCGGTCGACGGCGTCGACACACGGAGACTTGGGCCTTGAAAGCATGTACCAGCTGACTTGAACTGATCATCAATATGCATGGTCACTAGGGCCAGTGGTGCGTGACTTTCATCACCGCGAATTCACCAGTGGCCCTAGTCGCCGCCTGTTGGAACTGTCCGCAAAGAAGCAAGCAAGCTGCGCGCGAAAATTCGCCTGGACCCGGGAGGCTGATTTTCCTGAAACTTTGCGCTGAAATGCTGTGCAGGGATGGCTCGCTTGCGCCGGCAAGGCGGCTGTAGTGACAGCGACGAGGACGGAGACTGGATCACCTACCCAGGCACGTCCTCTGGCGCGCCAGCGGCCGTAAGGAGATGCAAGGTAGCGATATGAATGCATGACCACCGTGCCCTAGCCAGATGCCGCTGGCTGGGGGAGCTGAATCGAGATCACTCATTCATCTGCTGTTATGGAGCCTGACCATGATGCGTTGTACGGTGAGTTTGATGCAAATGAGTGGTCAATGTACTAGATTGCTCGCAAAGGGCAGAGCGGTTGCAAGCAAGATATGCTTTGTCACATGAAGGTCGGCTTCGGCACTTTAATTTCACCATAGCCCTCCATGCCGCATGACTGCCGTGCGGCTGTTTGACAGTTGATGCCTCCCGTCGCTGCAGGTGGACGGCTGCGGCGTCAGCCTTGCAGAAGAGAAGACATTCTTTCGCCGGTCCAGATGCTGTCAGGTGGATGCATTGCCTCCCGACCCATTTGTATGACTGTGCATCCTGGTCGCCATGAGGGCAACTGCAAACCTGCGGGTGTGCCCTCTAAAAAGATCCTCTCGGATTGCTCTCAGAAGGACACTCTGTCTGATCGTGAGAGTCTGCATACGATGTGTAGGTGCACGCACGAGAGCTGCTGGTCCACGTGGATGGGCAGACGAGGCGGTTGTGTCAGCAGTGTTCGAGCTTCCACCCTGTCGCCGCATTTGACGGCACCAAGCGGTGGGCGTCCAGACCTAGCCTTTGTCTCTGCTGAAGCGGACCAGTTGCGTGAGCCTGCATCCCCGCCTGTGCCCGCGCTCCTGTCCAGATCCTGCAGAGGTGCCTGAGCTTTGTAGTGTGTGTTTGGCTGCCACCACGCACCCCCGTGCAGCAGGGCAAACCCTAAACCCCGTTCATGCGCCAGTTTCGTCCGACCCGACAACACCTTCCTGCCGCCTGCAGGAGCTGCCGCGAGCGGCTGGAGCTGCACAAGATCCGGCAGCGGGAGCTGAACAGTCGCCGCATGGCGCAGGCCGCGGCCTTCCAGGTGCTTTTCCCTAGCTGAATATATAGTTGCGGCGGTCAACATGCAGCAACTGAGACGCGTCCCCTCCGCACATCCTGACACTGGCACGCCTTCTCTTCTTCAGGCGGCACAGGAGGCTGCGGACATGGCGCCAGGTCCCACACAGCCAGCCGCCGCCGGCGTGCAGGTGCCGACCCTCACAGCCAGCATGCTGCCCGCGATGCCGCCTGGGCCCCAGCTGCCGACGCTGCAGGCGGCTACCGTGCTTGCGGCGCAGCAGCTGCAGCAGCAGTGCATGGTGCAGGCGCAGGTGCAGCGCCCGCACATGCCAGCCATTCCCATGCAGCCCACAATGCCGCTGATACCGCCACGGCATCAGCAGGCGCCGCCGCAGCAGCAGCAGGGGCTGGGCGGCATCGGCAGTGCTGCTGCAGCGCCTGATGTGCCCGGCATATTCGCTGATGTGCCACTCAACGAGCTGCCATTTGACATGCAGCCTCTGTGCCAGGTGCACTGTGCTGCGAACCAGCTCCTTCCAGCCGCTTTCTCGTGTCCCACTGCTTCCTCTTGGTCTGAATACTTTGGAAGGAGCTCGTGCCTGACACTCTGGGCGCCATTCCCTTGTGTACGTTGTGGTGGATGCCCATCACCAAGAATTGGTCATCACCTGAAGACTGCTTGCATGCCACAGGTGGAGAACATGGTTAATCGGGAGGTCCAACAGCTGAGCACCTTCTGGGATGCACCCCCACCAGGTGCGCTGCATGTACCCCTGCCATGACACTATGCAGAGTCACTGCGCGATGCGCGGTTGCCTGCATCACGCTGCAGCGTGTTCATGCTGAGATGTGCCTGCAAATGAAAGTTCTCGGATGTTAGGTGCTGCAAAGATGCTGCGACCTCTCCGCCTGATTGCCTGTGTTGTTGTCTGCGCAGCTTCCTGCCAAAATGGCGACCGCATGTTCAAGGCCCAGTCTGTCCCCCTGGCGGGCTCGACACTCAAGGATGGGCTGTACAACAATACTGTTGGCGCAGCTGCCTCGTTCCGCAGCCTGTCTGCGAGCGCTGGTGCGTTCCTGATGCCTATGGTCCTGCGCTTCTGCATGTGTTTGATCCATAATATGCATTTGCTCACACACCGAGGTGTACAGCGACCATTCAGGGACGAGTTTGTGTACCATGGCTCCTGCTGTGACCTGCGAATGGGTGCTGCCTATGACAGCGCCGCCTCATCTGCACCTGTGCAGGGTCTGAATCCGACGACTGGCTGTCGTGGTGGGCTGGTGCCACTGGATCCACCTTGCCCCCTTCACTCAGCAAATCGTCAGAAACCGCTACCAAGTCCGCAGGCGACCAGGACATCAGGCGCCTTGTGGGCGGCGGCGGCGGCGGCGGCTTTGGCCGCCGCCAGGCGTCCGTGGTGTTCGACTCTGAGGTCAGTCAGTCTGGATGGTGCCAGTTGATGTGCCCAAGCCATCTCTGCTGGCGAGCCTCGCCTGCAACATTCACGATGAATTCAGCCTGTTTGCGCAGGGGATATCAGTCCGCATCTGACCCCCAGCTTCCTCTGTCGAGACCCAGCCTATACAACCCTAAAGCTTTGCTGAATTGCAACTTGGACATGTTGCCTGTTGCTTCGTAGGAACAGGATCAGGTGCGAAGCTGATCACCCTTCAAGATAGCGCTTAATGAGCCTGCGCCAGATCATGAACCTCAGCCTTAATTTTACCCTGGTGTTGCCCAACTTGTATCAATGTGACTGCCATCAGGACCACGACAAGTGGCACCGCTGGTCGCCGTTTGCGACGGCGCCGAGGGCGTCTGCCAAGCGGCCCGCTGAGGACGCCAGCCTGCCGCCGCAGCAGTCCGTCAAGCGCGCGTCCGTGGAGAGCGCCCGCCGCGGCAGCCAGGTCCTCGGCGAGGGCTGCCCGCTGGAGTCAGCATTCCAGGGCAGCAGCCTGCCGGGGTGCGGCATCGACGGCCCACAGCCCGCCGCAGGCCTGCAGACCGTCAACAGCTGCGACGACTACACTCTGGCGGCGGCCAGCTGGCACGTCGGCCTGGACAGCCGCGGCTCCAATGCCAGCTCGCCCTCGAGGTTCACGCCGCCGTCTGCGAGGTGCCACCCTGGAGTGCTCACTGCACAACTGCCCATGGCACAGCACAGCTCCGCCTTGCATTGCCTACTGCCTGCACATGTGCTCAGGCGTGCGCATCTGTGGGCTGCTCCAAGAGGCCGATCTAAACCTGCACCTTGCAGCTGATGCATGAGCAATTTTATGATGCTACTGCGACATGTATTGCAGCGCTGATGAGGAGCCGCTGCCCCTTGCGGAGCGCCGCGCACTGTCGCTTCCGCTATCCGTCAGGAAACCGCTGTTCAGCAAGCTGCCCGACATCGATGAGGAGGCCCACTCCCGCGCCTTCCAGGAGCAGGTGATCAAGTGAATGTGTGTCAAGATGTATGGGCATGGGACAATCCCACAAAGGTGATGATGCAGTCACGATGCAGAGCTCATGCTGCCACTAATTTGAGCGTCTGAGTAGAGAGTCAAGCACGTGGCCTGGACGGACAACCGCCTTCTCCTGTCAAAATGTCAACAGCCTTCTTCTCGTTCTGACTACACGATTTTCATTTGCACAGGCGCCTGAACCGCTGTACCTGGCGGCCCAACTGGTGATGGACATGGGCGCCGACCTGCCGGAGTTCAGCTATGGGCGGCGCAGCTGCGGCTCTGACGCCATCCGCGTGCACAATGCCGAGGGGAGCTTCGCCCGCCAGTCTGCTCTGGTGCGGCTGCAGTGACGCTGTCGCCACCGCTGGCACCTGCGACGGGGTGCAAGCAATAACACCACACTGTGGGGATGTCGCCTGACTTCGCACCACGAAGAAGACTCGCCTGGCAAGCCTGCCGCGGCAGCAAACGACTGCGCGGCACCGGCCATGGCGATGCAGGCTGCCGCCGAACCGCGACGATGTCGCGAGGCTCAGCCCCTCAATGCCGATGGCCAGCCAGCGCCTGGGTTGGCTGGGTGCGGCATCCCCGGATTGCCACACAAGCAATGCCGCAACAGTAGTAGCATGCGGCTGCAACACTATAGGGCGGGCGGGCCGCCCTCCGCCGTGGTGTGGCCTACATAGTCCCGTGATCGTCGATGATGCCGCACGGCCGAACAATTGGAAATTGTATTGCCAATTTGCGAAGCTCATAACTCCTAAGTCAGCACCTATTCTGTCAGCAGAAGTACGCAAGCCTTCAGTACCCAAGTCTCAGTCCGCAATTCAGGCGGGGCTTGCCGCAGTGCAGCCTTTGGACTTTCACATGGCTGTGGGCGCCATGATATCCTTGTCAAGGCGGCCCATCGTCACGACTTTATTCACAAGCGTGTCGGTCTCTGCTCAGTTCTTCTTGTTTCCTCTCAGAAGTCGCCGTGGCACGCCTCTGCCACTTCATGCTGCTCTTGCTCGATTTTTCTCGTTTGGGGACTTTCCGCTTTGGGGTGGAGTTTGTTGGGCTCGCTGCACGGGCGCTATCAGATACTCACTTCTCAGCTCGCCGCACTCTGTTCAGTGTTGGGGTGATGCATTGGAACTTCCTTACTTGCTTAATTCCGCACCGGCGGCTGGAACTGGTTGGTTGCAGCTTGCTAACCACTGCCATTGGTCGTTCGCTAGGTCGCCGAATACTCAGCAACTCGGTTTGACAGTCTTTATGATTGCTGCCCGGTAGTCATTGATTTTGATATATGCGAACAATCATTAGAGCTGTGTCAGCCTTTCGATCCACAGAAGATGATAAGGTGTGAGTTCAAAGCCGTAGATGGTTTGTAAGCTTTTTGTACGTAATGACTGCTTCCAAAACGCAAATAAGGCCGCACGTCTTGGCAAATCAAAAGCGCAAGGCTGCGTGCACACGGCAACATTACAGCGACATCTGCTACAGAATGGCTGTCCTGATGTCATTTGATACACCACCTTCAGTACTCCACCACAGCATCGCTGCTGAACTCGACAGCGGGCGGCGGGAAAGCGGTTGTCAATGCGCATGCACGTGCATGTCCTTACATGAAGATGGCCGACCTTTCATGTTACGCATCTTGGTTGGCCTCTCCACAACTTAGCCAAGCTCTGCTGCTCCTGGAAAGACGTAGGCCTCCTCGCTGCAATGCTCACAGGCGGTGCAGCTGAGGCAGTGTCAGCAGCGCAGCACAGGGTTTGGTGGCGGCTACAATGCAGGGGGGGCAGACACGCACAGCATCGGCCGCCCACAGCGAGGTCCGGCAGCGACGTGACTAACCCCCCGGTATCCGCAGCGTCAGCAAACAGGGAGCCGGTGGCCGCGATGCCGTGCGGCAATGGAGGGCAGCCACAGCAAATGCCGGACACAGAGCTGGCGGCGCCAGCGGCGGCGGTGACACTGTACAATGAGCTGGAAAGATGCACAAGCCTGCAGGCAGAGTCGACGGAGTCGGGAGCCTTCACTGCAGCATGATGCAGCGGCGTGCCAATGCAGGATTTGGACCCGCCTCCTCGATGGAGGGGAGACAGCGTCTGCTGCAGTGCACGCTGCTGTTGCAGAACTGGCAGCGATAGCTCGATGATAGGCTCAGAATGGAAGCTCATGATGAACTTTGTCTCAGCAAGTGTCAGCTGATCATCTCAGACATTCTATGCGAGTAAACACTGCAATCTTCTGCGCGCAAATGCATTGCCCGAAAGCTGCAACGCACGGCATGCCGCGGCACACAGCCGGCGCGTCTCCTGCGGCAAGCCGCGGCTCACAGCCGGCGTCAACTGAACGCACCCTAGATGCTGGTCGACAGCTTGCAGTCCTTGCGCGCAGGCTTCAAATGCTCATCTCTGATGCTGGGGAAGTCAAATGCTGATTGAGATGGGTTTTGCAAATCAAGATCTCGTCTGATACGGCTTCACTCTGGATCCAGCGCACATCTCAGGTCCCGCGTGCATCGCTTGCCAGCCGCATCAGTGTCGCATGAGAGACGGATATCTGCTTCGCATCAGATTTTTCAGGTGTGTCAAGCTCTGCCAGCGGCCTTGCATGCTCAATTTGCGGAATGACGTGCATGCGGCCCGCCGTCTGCGCCAAACAGCCGTGTGCAGTAGCGTTCCGGTGTGATTTCATGTTGGAAGCTCTACTGTAGACAGCTTGTAATGGACTTCCATCAGATCATAGCGTGTCCATCAGGCTGCCTGAGGGTCAGGGTGTGCAGGCAGGACCATCATGTTTCGGCCGCTCACGTCCTGTGCCGATGACTCTCAGCGTACAAGTGCCGTGTACAAGACCTTTGAGACGTCTGCCGCGCTGTTTGAAGGACAGGCAACGGCGGCGTGGAGCTGCCAAGAAACTTGCGCTGTACCTGGACCGCCTCGGGGCCGGCTGTGTCGCCCTGATGGAGCGTTCACAGGTGTTGAGTGTCCGAATGCAGGTCTCATCGCTCATGCCGACGATCTGAGACGCCCCTGCGTCATCGTCGGCTGCGCTCAAGTGCTGCCAGTTCCCCCATCCCGTCAGACACAAGGTAAGTTTCCTCAACACATGCCACTGCCACGCAGACATTCACACCTTCAATACATGATTGTGTTTGGATGCGTGAGTTGCGCTGCAGTACGGTGTCGTTGCTGTTTGCTCATGTCGTTGCCGCCTTATGTCAAGAGCAGCAAGTTGATCCGAACTGTCCTTTCATCTGCAGATTTTTAACGCAGCGTCCGAAAGTGGACGCAGCCTAGGGTGGCGCCCATGGCATGCCATCATCCAGGGAGTGGTGCATCAAGTCTGGCAGCTGAGAAGCCCAGGCATGTTCTACTTTGAAGGATCTGAATTTGACACGGTCTTGCTTGCACTGTACGGTCATTTGATGTGTGCAAGTTTTGCTTGCTTGACTCATGCCCGCAGGCCATCGGTCCTGTCGGTACCAACGTGCACATGAGCTGTTGTCCCGCATCCTCCTCACATATCCAACGCCCACACGACAGTTCGGCACATCCTGCAGGCCCTGCACCAGGTTGCAGTCAATGTCGACGTCGACCGACATGACGATGCCGCATGAGGCCGCACAGCAGTCTGACGAGGACTTCTATGCTGGCGGGATACCCGGCGGCGCTGCGCAGCTGCATCAGGGTCAACAGCAGCCGCCGCGCAGGAAGATTGGGCGACCCATCGCCTATACCGGCGACCCCAATGCCCCGCACCTAACTGAGGCGGAGCGCCGCCGCATCAAGAGGTGCACCACCTTCGGAGTGCTTGTTCTGGACGGTGGTGGGCAATGACCATTGGCATCAGTGGTTCTTCTGAGATCTTTTGACGGAACATCGGCTCTGAGATCATCTGATAACATGCAGCGCATCTGAACCCTCCTCGTGTGCATCTGCACAGTGTGCATGACATACGGGTCGACAATCCATCGTGGTCCTGGCTGCAGGCGCATTGCCAACCGCGAGTCGGCGAGGCGCGTCCGCCGCAAGCGCCAGAATGCCCTTGAGGACATGCAGGTAGTGATTGTGTCGTTGCTGCGTCCTGGTCGTGTTCGGGGAGGTGCAGCTGCTGGTGCACAGCCTGATGGCTGGACTGGACACATATGGCCTGCTCTGCGATGATGACAGTCAACTGCGCCCTTGTCACATGCTGTTAGAAGCCGGGATGCCAGCAGCGTGCCAGGGTAGTCCCTGAAGCACGCCAGATTCATGCCTGCAGGACCAGTTGGAGGTAGCAAATGGCCACGTCACAGCGCTGGCAGCCCGCCTGCAGCAGGTGGGACTGTCCCGCCAATTGCGCTGATCCAGTTTCAGCTTCCACCAACCCGTTGTCTTGGCGCGCACCCAAGACTGTGGGCATACTTACTCTGCACCTGCCTCGCATTGGAATGTGGTCGGGCAGAGGAAGGTCACAGACTCAACACATCGTCTCGCCCTGGTTGTTAGTGCTGCTGCAATGTGCTGCGCTTATTCATCGCTGTGACTGAAATCAGCTCATGCACCGCCAGGCAGGAACTCTGATTGCTGGTGCTGCCGTTGTGCTGTGCTACGCTGTTCCACACTGCGCCTGGAATTACGGTATGCACCGCCACCCCTGCAGGCGGAGGGTGAGCGTGGTCTGCTGCTGCAGGAGCTGCGCGGCATGCAGGACGGGGCCGCTGCGCCCGCAGCAGCCCACCCTGCCGGCCCCACTGACCCTGCCGCCGCCGCTGCAGCCGCCGCCGCCGCCGCCGCTGGCACAGACACCGCTGCCGCTGACGCCGTGGAAGTGAAGGTGCCGGGCTGGGTGGCGCAGCCGGCGCTGGACCTGGGCCTGCTGGACATCGTCGGCTCGCCCGCGACGCCGCCGCCGCAGCCCCCCGGCGGTGGCGACACCGGCGGCGGCGCCGATGCGGCGAGTCAGCCCGCCCAGGCGGCCATGCCTTGTGTGCCGCAGCAGCAGCCGCCGCCAGCGGCGGGGGACGCGGGCCTGCCGCCTGGCGTGACGGTGCCCTGGTGCGGAGCTGCTGCCGCCGGCGCGGCCGCCGCATCACAGCCGACCGCGTCGGTGTGCGTCACACCAGCTGCGCAGCACACGCGTCTGGAGTGCTCTGCCGGTGAGTCGGTGCTCGGCAGACTGCTATATGAATGAGTCCTGCAACCAGGTGGTGCTGCAGGATGCCTTGTTCTCCATCCAGGTGTGATGCTCTCGGTGGGCTGTGGGGTCTCCGTTCCCCTTGCTTGCAGCAGTGCCCGACGGCAGAGCACTGCATGTCTGCTCTGCGTGTGGGCTGGGGTGTGTAATGCAGCCACGTCTGGTCTGCATGTGGGCTGGGACGCGCAATACTGCTGGTGCGACGTTTCCTTTGTGCTGCATTCCGCAGGCAAGCCGCCAAAGCACCCGCTCCACCTGCCGCGAAGCGGGCCGCTGCTGGACCTGCAGGTGATGCCGAGCGCGGACGACCCCCTGGACATCTTCATCCGCAAGCCCTCGGCCAGCCTGGACGGCTGCCCCTCGATGGGCCTGGACTGGCGGTTCTGACAGGCTTCTTGACAGCTCTATCTTTGGGGCGTCCAGTGGAGCGCTGCTGGGCTTAGGCGGCGACCTTCTTGCACGACTGCCGCCAAATCACATTCTCGGGGCCAGCCATCATGACAAACAGTGCTGACAGTCGGCACGACTGAGTGTCGGTGCGTGGCTTCTGCCATGGCTGCTGCATTATCAAGACTTGGCGGCCTCAGGGCCGCCGTCAAGATGCCCGCAGGGTACATCAGAAAGTCGGGGTTGGCTGTCAGTGGGGACAGCCTAGCATCTCAGACGGAAATAGCGGTTGGTTTCAGCAGGCGTCGTCGAGGGGAATGGGGTGTATGAAGTGACCTACGGCATCTGTATGTCTCGGCTTTGATTTGTCAGGGCGCAGCAAGTAAATAACTAATGGGGTATACATCACAGACAGCACTTTGATTTGATCAAGGGCAGGAGACTCTGCATTGAATGTACCCAGTGTTTTGGGTTGGCTCGTCTGACATGGGAGTCAATCTGGCTATGTGTTTCAGGTTTTGCCTTCGTGCATGCCATCATTGGACACTTGCTGTTGTGCAACTCTTTTGTTCATTGGGCACTTCGACAACGATATTTGTAACTATGGCTACCATCATTGTTGCCACATGTCGGCGCCATTACATGAGGATGACAAATGTGTCCCCGTGCACGCTACCAGCGAGAACATGCACTTCTGAGTCTGATGATCGCTCGATATCATCTCTGTTTCTGAAAATTTCTGGGAGTTGTGGAGCAACTCATCATTGAAACCATCGACCGCAACCATGGATATCACTTTGCACATGTTTGCGCATAGCATGACACATGCAGGGGCACTGATAGATGTTTCTGCTTCGGTGTCGTTTCTGGGAGTGAACTGGCAATATATGTGACAGTGCAGCACCTAAATTGTCGACTGCAGCCGGGACATCATCATACTGAAGATGCAAGGTTACCACATGCACTGAATGCCAAGCACATACATTGTTCCACGTCCAACAAGCATACACATGCATTCACGATCAGGCAACGAGATTGCCGGGCACGGCGCTATCTGCGCTGTACCATAATGAAAACTCATTGGCCGCTAACTGTACAGGGTGGCGGCACACCAACGCGATATCTCCAATGCCGCAGGCAGACAATGGAACAACTTTGTCAACTGCAATCCTGCACTGTCACTGTGCAAATGGCCCCCCCTTTCCCTCACCCGGGTGTGCCCACATCTACCCATACCGAAAACCACCCACAAAATTTGTCACTCACAGCACTGCAAGCATGACGCGCAGCATGGAGCAATCACCCCGAAAGCTGAATCAATAAAATGATGAAGGTCAAGCCAGATTGAACGGCCCTGTGGCCCTGACTGCATGCTGACTGCGCCTGCCTGTGCAGCGCACTCCATTGCAAAGTATCAAATCTGTCGAAACTATAGTGTCTATGTGTTGAGGCCGGGGTGGAAGTGCTGCCATCGTAGGCTGCCACATAGCCCCACTCTTACACCTGCAGCTATATTGCCAAAAGGACCCATGAGTCTCCTCAGCTAGCACCCTGGAGTCGCAGGATTTGCGCGCTGAGCATTCCCCACACTGCCTCCGCTGTGCGGCCATCACTCCCTACCCGGCTGCAATATGTAAACCCGCTTCACACATCCCGTCCAAATGGCTGGTGTGAGGCTGCCACGACCGTACGCTGTTGTAGATTCCTTGCCCGTCATGAAGGCTAGCAATGAATATGCAGAACTTTGGCTACGCGAATTGCTGCCATTGCCGCCGCTGCCACACCTTGTGGATGCAGCAGGTCCAGCACCACAGCAGCTGCCAACGACGCTGCAGCACCCCTTCGTCCAGGTGCTGCTGAGTGCCGCCGCCGCCCTTACTCCTGCCACAGCTGGCGCCACGCACGGTGTTGCTGTGCCAGTTCATGTCCACACGCTGTGGCGGCGGCGTGCAGCGGCGGCGGACGGTTGACGACCGCCGCCGCTGCAGAGCTTCAGGTCGCCGTGTCACCAGAAACGAGGCACCATAGCACCCGCCATGACCATGCCAGCCACCGGCACCGGGTGCTGCAACAGCTGCACAGGCTGCTGCATTTCCGTGGACTGCTGCGCCGGCGGTGCGGGCTGCCCCAGCGACATCATGGGCAGGCTGAAGGACGACACGGACGACAGCTGCGAGCGCAGGCGGGACCCCTTGGCGGACTCCGCCGCACAGCCCTGCAGCGGATCACCGCCACCAGTGAAGCACTGACATGATGCCCCAGGTGCCGCATGCCACACATCAAACATCTGGCACAGGAGGGAGCGGCTCCGCAAGATGCTTGCAGATGCCTTCGTCTGCATGGTCTTGCTGATAAGTGCCGGCTGCCTGGCTCACATGATCACCGGGATGAAGTGAGACTTCTGCGCTCAGGTAACCTGGTGCAGCACCATGGCCTGAGGCTGCCTGCTTGTTGCCTCCTGGAACTTGCCCAACCGCTTGCCCACACGTGTGTTGATGCTTCGATCGCCAGTGCTGTCTGCGCTCAGCATGATGGAACATTGCAAGGCCGAGCATGCGCACCTGGGACGCCTGCTGCAATGCCATCGCCAGGTGCTGCACCTCCCCCTGCGTCTTGGCGAGTGTGGCCTGCAGCGCATCGCGCCTCGTCTCCATTTCATTTAGCTGCAATCGCACAACACAGGGAAGAGTCAGCACAAGCACGGAGGCAGCATGAGCGCCGCCAGACTGAGGCTGACTGACGAAAAGCAACCTCATGTACATGCAACACTTGTATCTGGATGACCTCATACTAATGCAGACACAGACACTGTCCAGAGAAACAACCAGTTGCAGGAAATGCAGGTATGAGCTGCTGATGCGCACCTGCGTCAGCACCAGCGAGGCCTGCTGCATGCGGCGCTCCCGCACCCGCTGCGCTGACGCCCTATTAGCCGCCCGCCTATGGGCGAGCAATGACCACGCTTTGCAGTCGTCACAGCCATGGCGCCATTGACAGCAGAAGCGCACACTCCCTTGCTGCATCACGCCAGCGTCCACATGTTCGCACAATAACTACCACTAGATGTTGTTGGGATTGCCCCTCGTGTGACGTCAATGGCAACAGTGCCCGCCTGCGGATGCGGCGACGCTCGTCCTTGGACAGTGTTGGGTCGTCCGGGTTGCCAGTAAACATGATGGGCCGTCCCAACTTGCGCTTGCCTACTGGCGGGGGCGGCGGCGGCCGCGGCTTATTAGCTCCCCGTGTGCGCATGCGCATCGCCGGCATTGCAGCTGATGCGCCGCCGCTGCCGCTCCCAGCACTGAAACTGTCAGCATCGTCGCTGGCGTTGCGTTCCTCGTCGAAGTCGGCGCCTTCAGAAGCAGTGCCGTCGGCGCTCACGGGCTGCAGACTGCCCATGCTGCCGGAGATGCTGTCGCGGCCAGGCCCTGGTGCGGCGGCGTCAGAGAGGCGCACATTCAGCTGCTGCATTGTCTGATCGTGCATGGGCGGCCTGCAGGCAATCAGGGGACGAGCTCGGCGATGCATGCATCGTGCTCCTATGTCAAGATTGTCAGATGACAGCGGCAAACAGGCGCAATTGTGCACGACGATGCTGCTGCAGGCCATGCGTGTACTTTGTGTCGGTACGAGACGCGAAAGAGTCCCATGCATGGCACATACATTGGCGAAGGGGCTGTCAACATGTTACTCTGGACCGCCACCTGCCAGTCCGGTCATAAAACCCAGACTGCACCACGGCTGAAGCGTCTCAGAAGGCGTGAAACAGTATCTCACAAGGGCGGCATCGAGTGGCATGGCGGCAGCGGCAGCGGCGGCGGCGCTGGAGCGTGCTGATGTAGTGCGTCCACTTCTTGGAGAAGGTTTTCCAGATCGCGATCGCTCCCTGGCGAGCCGCGATATAGCGCCTTCTGCACTATCATGCTGTGAGGTGTCGCTCGGTCGCGGCCTGCATGTCAGCAGCAGGTCGGCGTTCACCCCAGGTGGGAACATGCAACTGAGCCGAAGTTGCTGACAGGCGATCATCGGCGTTAAGCTCCCAGCACGCCCCGCGAACACACCTGCCTCACGTCTACTGTAAAACAACCGTCACTGGCAATGCGCAAGGAGCGGCAGCCGGTCGACCGACACTGCGCGCAGCTCGACGGTGAACATGACCTACCAGTGCACTTTTTGTTGCGAGAGGGAAAGCAACAGGCAAAGTCCTGTCATTCAGGTCTCATCGACCCGTAGCCAGCTGAATGCCAACCTTGAGACACCGTAGCGTGCTCCCCTCGCCGCGGAAGATGCTCTGCAAGCGTCACGAGCAGTGTCAGACGCCCTTCCCCACTGCGTGCCCTCAGGATGGCCGGGGCGCCCGTCTCAGCAGCGCTCTCCAGGCAAATTTCCAGGCAAGCCTCCGACGAACGCTTTACAGTTGAGAGCGTAGCCAAGTACCATGCTGTGCCGAATCTTGGCCTCCCTTGGCTCATAATCATCACCGAACTTTGTAAGCATTACGCACGCTCAAAGTACTGGCAAAGTGTCGAGGGTGCTCGGCCACGTCTCCGTTTTGCGGCTTTTACAATCCACTGATCAGCCCCCGCCAAAATTCGCTTGGCTGCGCCGGCCTCGGTGCCCAGATCAGGTTCTGCAGCGGAGCGGCCACATATCAGCCGCTTGCTGAGCGCGTGGCCGTGCTGTGAGTTGCTGGACTTCAGCGAACCGGACCTGCGTTCTGTGGGCAAAAAGCGCTGTGCTTTACCACCCACCGTATTTTGCCCCTTGTTTGCCAAGTCCTGGACGAGCAGGCTGGCGCTCGGTGAACTAGATTCAGCGATGCAGCAGAATATATCGCTGGTGGGCAGCCTTGGCCGCGACGTCTCTGCACACCCGGAGGCGTTGCTGGTCGGACGTTGGCACCTTCAGACACAGGTGTGCGCTCTCGCTACGCATTTTTTTGTGCTGATCCGTTTTGTCGCTGGGCGCCTGAAGCATTTGTTAACGAATGAGCGTCAAGCATTGATGTTGAATGGGCGTTTTGGCCCCGCTCGCAACGACGAATCCCTTTCTGAGCACAACGAAAGAATTTGCAGCAGAGCTGTCGTCAAGCATGTGGCCTCGACATCAGGGCAAAAATGCAATTATTGTAACGTCACAGCATGCGAAGGGTTGCCGAGCCCGGCCTGCACCTCCTGAGCTGACGAGGCTCTTCGGGATGGACAGGGGCCCGCTGTCCAGCAGGAGGGTGCGCTTGCGCGCGGCAGCACCAATGCCGCATCTGTTTCTGCGATGCGTTCTATGGTGGACGGGTGTGAGCCGCAGCGCACTGCTGGCGCAGCAGCGACGCTTGGTGTCCCGTCGCACACCGAGGAGCCACTTCACAGGTGAGTGCCTCGCTGCAAGGAACGACTCCCTGTTATAATGTGATTTCAGCTCACTCTGCCTATGGATGCGGTCGTGCGTGTGCATAGCAGTCGAGTTGAGAGGGGGCAAGGCTGCACTGCATCACCATCTGGCATATTCTATGGATGCAGGCAGGCGCAGGACCTGCAGGCAGTGAGCAGTGCTGCTCCGCCGCCGCTCCTGGGGTGTGGCGATGCTGTTGCCATTGGCAGCGTCAGCCCTCAAGATGGCGAGAGGTGCTTCTTCATGTGCTTCATGTTGGAACCGCACGCGCATTCTGTCACAGACAGTCTGTACTGCTTGCAAAGCACCTCGAAACCCCGAACATCCACTTTCATTTGATTGTCACCGCTCACCCTGAAGCCTTGTTTTGCTGCAGCGCCACCAAACACGCTGGCGGGGACAGTGGCCAGCTGTTTGGCAGCCAGGCGTCTGCAGCCACTCGCGCCTCTGGCGCCATTGGCTGTGGCAGCATTGGCAACAGCAACCCACTCGGCGGCGGCAGCAGCAGCAGTGCCGTGCCTTGTAGCAACTCCCCTTCCCCGCCGCCCTGCCAGCATTCCGGCAGCGACAAAGCATCGGAGGCCGCTGCTGGCAGCGGCTGCGGCGGTGGCGGCGGTGGCGGCGGCAGTGGCAGTGGCAGCGGCTCGGAGTTTCAGCCCTCGGAGCAAGGGTTCAGCACGCCGCCGCAGGTGTCCAGCGAGTCGGACAATCCGTCATTGAGCGGCAAGGACCGTGAACGCCTGAAGCGGTGGGTCCTCATCTGGTGCTGGTGCATGTTGTCTTGATCTGACTGCCAGCAGGCAGCACGGCGTGACATGGCCATTTCCCAATGCTGTGTGCGGCACGCCAAGCACGGCCTTCCACTCGACCCTGTGACTGCAAGGTGGTGACTGCATGGTCGGTGTCGACATTCTCATCCAACCATTCAACCATACTGCAGGCGTCTGGCTAATCGAGGGTCTGCGCAAAGGGTGCGGCAGCGGCGCCGCTTGGAGTTCGATGCCATGCAGAACAAGGTGGGGCCGAACAACTTGCTGCCTGCACGCCTGCTGAAGCGCCAATCTTCACGGTTTCCAGCATCCAGGACTGTCGGCTGCAAGGCATCCAAGCCTGGACCATAAACAAAGTTGTTTTTGTTTGTGTGCAGCATTTTGTCAAAATATAGCAGTCGAACTTTAATAATTTGAGTTGACTATCATGCAGCTGGCCAGCATGGTGGGCGACACACAGCGGCTGGTGGCGCGCATCACAGCCGCTGAGGCAGCACGCGACGCCACCGCGCAGCAGCTCCAGGCGCTGCAGAGCCAGATGGACGCGGAGCACGCAGCCCACGCGCAGCTGCAGATGCAGGTGCGCAGCCCTTCTGGAGCTGTGAGAACCGAAGGTGATGGCCTCCCAAGCAGTGCACGCCAGGGGACCTGCTGCAGAGCCAGATGGCTGCGGAGTACGCAGCCCGTGCGCAGCTGCAGATGCAGGTGTAGAATCCTAGCCAGTTTTGAGCTGCAGACATGCCTGTGTCCACTGTGCAGCACGCTTGCAAGGTCTGTGCATGGCTGCGCAGGTAGCTGAGGTGGACAATCGTCAACAGCTGCTGTCCCTCGTTGAGTCCGTCTGTTGTAGCTACAGGGTGCGGCCGCCAGCGTGGGCACTGCCGCCAGCACCGCATCAGCTGGCACAGCCGTGGGCGGCGACACTGCACCACCCCAGGGTGGCCTGCCGCAGCAGCTGGGCAGCGGTAACGCTGGCAACGGCCATGTCAGCGTGGTGATGGGGCCATCGCTGCCCATGCAGCTGGGTGGTGCCGCCAAGTGGCCCGTTCCAGCCGGTGCCATGGCACTGCCCGCCGTGGCTGGCGGCGCGGCATTCGCCGGGCCGCCAGCGGCGGGCGGCTATGCGGCCTTCCCGGGTATTGGCTCGCAGTGGTGCGCTCCACACCCGCCCCATTGCATGGGTTGATGCTGTCTGAACTGGCTGCTTCATCAATGAGGACTCCTGCTTGGCGCTTCGCTTCATTCATATCGGGCAGGTGGCTCAGGACTGGCAGCAGCACACTGGCAGCAGCCAGCTTATCAAGATTGTTCTGCTATTACGCTGTTGGTCTGGTTCTGAATCAAGCCGTACTTATCTCATTGTATCTTGATCGTCAACAGGCAATCACCACCTATGTACATCGGGCCGCTGACAACGGGGATGCCGGGGCAGCGGGGTCTGCCACCGCCGTCAGTGCGCATCCGCACGCAACCGCACTGCTGTATCGTGTCCAGCGGATTTGCACCCGCAGGCAAGTTGCCAGGTTGCTCCCGCATGAACGTGCTGCTTGTAAGATGTACCGACATTATGAGCCAGATTGCTGACGACCGTATTGCGGACGGGCAAGGCGGTTGTGCGCCCACAGGTAGTGATGCATTTTGTGACAAGCTTCTGAGAGGCAGCTTGAACCATGGCTTTTGCAACAGGGCTAGGCTGCTCACCCTGAATCATCTGCCGCCACAGCCAGTGTCCCTAACAACTTTGCACCTGGTCACATCAACCAATCACATCCTCTAGCAGTGATCTGACCTCCTCATCAGCTGCTTCTATAGGTGGTAAGGCAGCCCAGCCTGGGGCATCCGCCGCCGCAGCCAACGCGCTGGCGCCAAACCCGCACCCGCGCAGCCAGCGGCTGCGGCAGCGCACACAGCAGGCCGCGGCCAACCCCATGTCTCCGGCGGCGGCCTCGGCGCACGCCCGCCTCGCTGCACAGCTGGCACACAAGACGCAGCCGCAGCTGCAGCGACCACCACTGCTGCAGCACCAGCAGCAGCTTCAGCTGCGGCCACAGCCTCGCACTCAAGTGCAGCACTCTGCTCAGGCAGCCAGGTCCGCTGGTACACTTGGCGGCGCTGCCGCCGCCGCCGCCGCTGCGCTCATGCCGGTGCCACTGCAGCAGAGCGCTGCCTCTGCCGCCGCCGCTGGCGCCACGTCGGCGGCCGGCGTGCCGGCAGCTTCACCATTTGCGGCTTACAGCCTGCTGCCATTCGCGGATGAGTAGCGCGGGCTCACAAAAGCAGTCAATAGACGACAACATTCATTGGAACCCGGCAAGTTCAGGCGCATATCAACATGGCGAAGACGGATAGCGCCAGCATTTCATTTGGTCAGCGCATCTAGCAGCAGCCGCGGCAGCAGAGGCTGTACTCAGCAATGCTGCAGGCAGATCGTGTTTGGGCTGAGCTCGAGCGGGATCTATGATGTTAAACGTTTGCCAATGGGGCGCACCAGGCGGTGGGGAGCCCAGCTGGTGTGCCAGCTGTTCATTCATTCCTGCGCAGCGCCGGCCACGGCTGCTACACAGGTCGCTATCGATGTGGCGGCGGCTTGGCGGCCAGCATTGTCTGCTCCAGGGTGGCGACTCTCTTGAGCGGCATTGCTGGCCCGCCGCCGCCTCCGCATCCGCGGCTGTTGCAGCTGGTGTGGTGGCGCTTTGCCAGATACAACCTTTTTGTGGGGGGTTGTACGTATTTGCTTTCGTTGTTCTTGGTGCAGCGGGTATGCCCTGGGATGTGGCGGTGGGATTGTGACCCGCTTTGTTCGACGAGGCACCTGATGTAGCACGTTGGGTCTGCACCCTGAGGACCCTGGACGCAGCTGTGCTGCAGGCTATATGCAGTTGCAGGGTGTCGTGTTGACGGCTTGCATCACATTGATTAGGTTGATGGTGGCAAATGCCATGATCAGAGATCTCTCCCCTTCAGGGTTCGGTGCAGATTCGTGTGTCGCTGAGCGTTACGGTACTGTAAGCTCTGCTTTTCCATCATGTGAGAGCATACCTCACAAGACGGCGCTCGCCCCATCCCTCCTCTTTCGGCAGCCCGACCCGAGAAGATCTGCCCAGGGGCCTGCCATTGTCCTGCTGGGAGTGGCCTCAAGGGAGTGACACCGGTCACACACAGCTGAAATGTTAAGTCGATGGGACTGGAGTGGCAAACTGTAGGCTCCTCGAGCAGGTGCGGCCTTGCGCACCCTAAGTGATGCACCAGAAGAAGGCGTGCCGGGGGATGGATGCCGATGGTGTCGAGCTATCCTGTTATGCATGCTCTATCAACCGCAAACACGGCACTGAGATTGACAACGATCGTGGTCAAGTGAGTGTGCCCGGACCGGGTCAGATCGAGATCACATCCTTTTCTTTTCGGGGAGGTGGTATCTCATGCCGAGCTTCGGCATAACACGGCGCGAATCCGTTCGATGTTTATCATGATGCTTCGTTGTCCCGGAGGCAGCGGAGGGGCGCAGTGCACCTAAAGAGTAGGTTGGGTGTTTTGACACTGCCGTTGTCCGACAGAAGTGCAGCTGGAGCACGAGCCCTTCAGTCAGTGCCTGTGAATCTGTTTTGTGTGGAGTGTCAAGGCAAGGCTGAGGCACTCAGGACGCCGACAAAGCATGCCGAGGTGTGTTGACACCCTGACAAACCGTGACTGATGTTTCCGCGTGGCTTCCAAATCAGGTCACGAGAGGCGTGCGAAGAGCAACTCCCGAAGCGGCCAAGACCTGCGCAAAGATCTATGGGTGCATGATATCTGGAGCACTCACACACTCTTCTATCACCGCCACCTGCTCCGTATGCAACATTGAAAAGCAATCGCTGACTGCACCTGTCACCTCGCTCACGCACCGTGCTGGTAGTGGCGGACCCCCCAGGAAGTCAGGATACCGGCGGCTGTTTGCACTGCGCTGACGATGGTGCTCTTTTGGTGACCCCTCGCTGGTTGAGACAGCTTGGCACTGCAATCTCAATGAGTGACGGTCTGGACCCCGCATTCTCCTTGGGAAGAGGCTTCTCCGCCGAGCTGGGCGAGCTCGCGGACTTCGACTTCAATGCAGCTCACCAGCAGGAATTTCAGCAACCAGACAATCAGGTGAGTTCCCAATGCTGTGTGTGCGCCGCGGTGTCGTTGTCCTCAGATTGTTGTGTGGTCGGACTGGCCGGACTCCGTGCACGGTGTCCACTTGGATGCCCAGCGCTGCCAACCCTCGATCTGACTAGCTTGCATGCGCGAGTGCATTCACTCCGTTTTACACATGGCGACACCGCTGCGATCGATGCATGTGCAAACGTCGAGTACGGCACTTCCAGACGTCACTCTTCCCGCGTCAGCAGGACGGAGGTGGCATCGACGATCCGGACACTGAGATGTTTGTGGGCGAGGTCAGCGGCTCGGCTCCGTCTTGGGAAGAGGATGGAGATGGGTCCCACGACGGAGCGGGCGGAGGGTGAGAATGCACACTGTGTCTTCATGATCGTGATTTCGACAGGTGCAGCGCGTCTGCTGGCGCGATCAGGGACAGCTTGATTGCTAAAAGTTTTCAAGATGGCATTGCAACGGAGCCCAAACGTGTTGCAGCGCTTCGGGTGTGCTGTGTGTCTCCAAAGTTGGCCACCTGGCCAGGTGGTAATCCCTTTTTGCACTGACACAACCTTTTTCCTATGTGCCTGCAGCGACTCCTTCCTTTCTCCTATCGCGCTGCCCTCAACCGTCTGCGCATGTTGCAGGGACTGGCTGACACGTTTTGGGTCGGCCTCTGCGCCCGCCGCCATTGGCGCCGCACCAACATCCTCGGCGCCGCCGGCGGTCCCGGGCGCGGTCGTGATCACCACCTTCCAGGGCAGCCGCGCGCCGTTCGAAGGCCTGGCCGCGGACTTCGCGGCGGGCCAGCAGCTTTACAGCAGCTTCGGAAGCGGACAGTACTCGGGCGGCGGCCCATCCAGCAGCGGATCCCCGTGCAAAGAGGCCGATGCTGAGGAGCAGCGCCGACTCAGAAGGTGAAATAAGAAAGGCACATTCCACCAGGTCTCCATTGGCATGTGCAATTGCGGCAACATAGCATCTCACAACGCATCTCCACTTCACTATGCAAGCCAGACTACGATCTGTCGACCTTGGATCCGGCGACGCGATCCCTTCATGCAAATGCACATGCGCAGGCGTACCCTGAATCGAGAGTCGGCGAAGCGCGCACGCAACCGCCAACGTAGTCAGCTGGAGGAGGCTCAGGCCCAGGTGAGGCTTCCTCAGCCCGCAGGCACCTTGGTAGTGCAATGAACAGCTGTCACTTCAGCACCATCTTTCTTGTCCTGCACATGCTTGATGATGCTGCTGCATCCCTGTTGCGACGTTGGCGCCATCACTGTTCATCAGGGCATGAACCACGCCACTGAGTTGCTTCGGTCATATTGGACAGCGCTGGCGCTGCCCCTTCCCCTTCGCTCTTCATCGCCACAGGCCGTCTGACCGCACACCTGGTCCTGCTGGTGACCATGTTTCACAGTCATGCTTGTCCAGTGACCTTGTTGCTGCACAGATGCTGGCGCTAGCTGCAGACAACGAGCGGCTGCAGAAGCAGGTGGACAAGGCAGAGGCCGCATGCGACGCCGCCACAGCATCACTTCGTCAGACTCCAGGAGCTCTCTGACAGTCGTTGAGCAGTGTTCCTGTTGTTGCACAGGTGCTGGCGCTGGCTGCCGACAAAGAGCGGCTGCAGAAGCAGGTGGACAGGGCGGAGGCAGCACGCGACGCCGTTACGGGGCAGCTGGCCCAGGTGCGGGCGCAGCTGGCGGCCGCGCAGCACGACGGCAGGCCCGGCCACCGGGGCGCAGGCACAGGATCGTTGGTGAGTCGTTGACCATGGCAGGATAGCGATTGCTGCAGCTGAATACAGGCCTCCTCCTGCTCAAGTGAGGAGCTGTGCTGCGGCTGCACGGCGGCCGAGTCTCATGCGGATGCGATGCGCAGCTCTTCCCAAAAGTGCTCTTGCACTCAGCATGACTCCAACCCAGGATTTTACTCAATCTGAGCCAGAGATCAACATTAAGAAGCATCTGATTGGGGACGAGATGCCAATCAGCGTCCCTCAGTTACTACTTCCTAACTGCCTCTGTTGCTGCTGCAATGAACAGGCGGCTGCACGGCTGGGCACCAGCGGCAGCGGCGTCGGCGGCAGCAGCGGCGGCAGCGCCTCCGAGGCATCCGGCGCCCTGCCGCCGCTGGCCTCGCAGCCGCCGCCGCCGTCCAAGTCCTCCGACGCCGCCACGCAGCTGATGCCGCCGCCGCCGCGGCCGCAGCCGTCCATTCCCCGCCTGCTGCCGGCGCACACGCAGCGGTCCCCCCGGCGGAGGACGCGGCACCACGCGCCGCCGCCATCGCACACGCTGCGCACCACTAGCGCCCCTGCTGTGGCTGCCTCCTCCCCCTGGTGCGCTCGCATGCACCTGATGTCGCATCCTATGCAGCCCTTTGCATTGCAGTCATGATGCGAGTGCATTTGATAGCATTCTGTGACGGTGACCGCGTTCATCAAGCAGTTGCAAGAGTCGATTGACTGCTGCACTGTGCAGGCGCCTGCCACAGGATGCTGTGGGTCGAGGTTTCAGATGTCAGCTACTTAGACATGTATCTGTTGCTCACACTCAGCATGTTTGATGTCCAGGTCACAGCCGCTGGGCAGCGGGCAGCTGCATGTGCGCTCGGCGGCCAGCGCGCCGGCGCAGCCGGGGTACGACACCTCGCGGCAGCCGCCGCCGCAGCTGCAGATGGGGCCGCAGCCGTACTACGTGGTGTCCACCGGCATCCCCACGCTCGCGGCCCCGGCGCCCCCGCCGCCTAGATTCCAGGTGCGCTTGAGGCATGACCGCATTCAGACGCTTTTGGCATGTCTGCTTCCACTTAGCAATGTTTCCTGATAGCAGCTTCCAGTTCCCCCTTCCAGCCGCTTCAGCCATTCTCAATATGTCATCAGCCGCATGATTACAACGGCAACCACGTCGTGTGACTCCGCTGAAAGCGTGTGCACACGCATGGATTGTGAGACTAGACACACTCCGCAGCAAGCCTTCAGGGGACATGGCATCGTGCTGAGCCGCCATGCCTGTGCCACGCACAGGTGCCGCCACCGAAGCCTGCCGCCGGCGGCAACGATGCGGCTGCTGCGTCCGGCGTCGCTGCCGGCGTCGCCAGTGGCAGGGGGCTGCGCTCCAGCAGCCGTGGTGGTGGCGGCAGCACGCCGTCGACTTCGCCCTTCTCCGACATGAGCGACACGCCCTTCCGGGAGTGATAGGCCTTGGCAGCGGAAGCCGGGCGACGTAGCACAGAGTGACACAGCACGGAGTGACGCAGAGTGGGGTGCCTTTTTGAGGCGGCATCTGACGACATCAGTGGCGGCAGGCTGTCCAACGCTCGGCTGGAGTGATGCGACCAGCGGAATCTGACTGCAGCCGTCAAATTGAAGGAGCGGGGTTGGCTGCCCGCCGCGTATGCCGTGGCGCATGCCAACAGCTGACTGAGATTGGGGTCTCTTCATAACGGCAGATGCGGGCACAGACATGGGGCACAAACGAGCAAGAATTGGGCACACGAATTTGTGTTCAGCACACGAACTGGCTTCATAGCCATGGCGTCGTACGCATCCTTTGCGGCAGCAGCGCGCCGGCGGCGGCGGTCTTGGCAATCGAGGATCATCAGCACCATGGTGGCTCAGGCGTCAGGTCAGCAGTGCCGCTGGAGGTTGGTCGCGAGCCCACCCTGTACCCAAGTGGTAGCAGGGTGGCGTCCGCAGCCAACTCTTGCCGCGTTTGCAGCTGTTTCTAGCACATGCACGTGCAGTGATTTTGGTTTCAGCACAGGTGATTTTCCGCAGTCCCGCAGCTTTTTTTGGTTGCACATGCGCATAGACCACCACAGCTACTGTCCGCGCAACTATTGCGCCGCAGATAGAGGACTCATGCTTATAGTGTCGTAGGTCGACAGAAGCAAGCATCGCATACGGTTTTTCCAGTTCGGATACTTTTGTGAATTGTTTTGGCGGCACTCACATGGTGGTGTTGATCTGCGTCATTGGAAGTGCATGGAGCCAGAGCACTGTTCAGGTGTTCAGGCAAATTGACATGTTTGCCCTCCTTTGCGTGTTTGACACCGCCTTCGTAAGCATGCCACTTTAATTTCGTTTGACTTAACTTTGCAAATCTGCAAGCAAATAAGAGGTGTTGCAATAGGCCACTTTTGTAATGCGACAAATTGCATTCAAGCTCGATACGTGACCAACATGGAAGTGTGTTGTCTTCGGCCATGTGGCCAGTCATATCCATCATTAGACTTCGGCCATGTGGCCAATCATATCCATCACTAGACTTCTGCATGTTATGTGCTGGTGATGTTACCTTGACATCTTCGATTCATGATGTGGCAGCAAGGCAATATGGTGCCACTTGCGGCTGCCAAAACGACCACCGTGAACTAGTGCTAAACAGACTAACAACCAGCAATGCGGAGGAGATGGACTGCTGCCTACAGCACGAACCACACACGGAAGGGGTCACTGCAAAATTGTGAAGTCACTCCCAGTGCCAGCGCCGGTGCCATCACGAACCCCCGGCAGCAGCTGCTGCTGATCACGTGACCCGCCATCAAGCTCTGAGTATAGACGCTTCCGAGTTCGTTCTGAGTCTGTTGTTCTACGTCTGTTCTGAGTCTGTCGGTGTGAATCTGTCTGATATAGTGTCATCTCAACGCCAGGGCATTGGAGACTTTGGTGTGATCGGCGCTGTTTGCCAAAAGCCGTGTTTTGAAGCCCGCAGTCTCGTAGGTGCCAGCTGGTGGTAGCGCTCAAGCCAGCATCGCGAGCAGTGTGCACCCTGCCGCAACAGCAGCGCCGAACACTGTCGAGCCGCCGACCTGCAGGTTGCACACAGATGCTGCTGTACAGGAGCTCCGCTCGCAAGGCCTTTGCACATCCTGCTGGCTTTTGTGGTGTGTCAGCAGACATGCTCAGGATGACGGCGAGTGCATTGGCACCATGCAGCCTTGCAATGCTAGCAGGCCTAGCGTGTGTGAAGTCAGCAAGCACCCGGGTGCTCACCGTGCGAGAAGCTGCCTGCGGCGCCGGCGCCGGCGCCGCGGCTGTGGCTGCCGTGGCCCCGGAAGTGGGCGTCGTCGTGGTACCTGCGCCTCCCCAGACACGAGTCAGCATGTTACTTGGTGTTCATGCGTCCTGTAAACACTGCTCGCGGCAGCAGCCGGTCAAGCAGCACCAGCTGAGCTTTCCGTGGACAGCAGCTGCCAGCAGGGAACGGTACATTGATGTCCGCAGCCCCTGCTCAGGGCTGCAAGAGGCCCCCTTTGTGGCACACTTCGCCACACTAGCGCAAAGCTTGACTGTACGTTGTGTCGCCGCACCTGAAGCGGTGGCAGATGAGCTGGGGGCGGCTGTTGGGGTGCCGTTGATGCTGGAAGGCGCCGCCGTCGTGGTGCTGTTGCCGGCAGTCGGCGCATCCGTGGATGCTGTGGTGGTGGAGTTGCTTCTGCTCGCAGCAACAGCGGACATCCCAACGTTGAAGATAGTAGTGTGGCACACTCCACTCACATGTAAATAGCAAGCCAAAACGGAATGGGGCAAGTGCAGGCAATTCTGGCGTCCAGGGCCGCTGAGAGATAAGTGCTGCATGAACTCGGACAACCAGAAGAGCGCACGGGGCGTCAAAGCTGACGCCGCAGGCCTTGAAGATCTGCTGGTAGATCTGGCCGAAGTCGTTGCCGGCAGCGATGGTGTCGAGGCACGACTTGCTCACCTGCATAGGGATATAATCTTGCAGAGGGTCTGCACGGACCGGAATCAGGGCACTGCATGGCGTCACCTGTCCTGTTTCCTTAGGGCAGTTAGACAATCTGCTGACAATGTCTCATCTCGACCTCCTGCGGGGCATTAGGACGAGTGTGCAGACCGCCATCTGGTGTGCCCCGTCTCAGATGTGAACGTGGAATCAACACCCTCTCTGCAGAGTATTTCGAGCCGATGAATCACATATTCACATGGCTCAGGAGTGTCGTTCAAGCCCTCCGGCATGGACGCGCTGTCCGCAGGGCAGCTCACGGCAAAGCGCACCTCAGGTGCAGAAAGTGAAGCCCAGGTGCAGAAGCCTGATCAACGTGCGTCTCGTGTTGAGGTACACAAGTCACGCAGCAAGTCCCTCAGCGTGAATGCGCAGCCCGCGTGGCACAGGAAGGCCCAGGACGTAGAATCCCTTCTCCAGCTCTGCTGGGCTGTCTCATCAAAGGATGAAATCGGCTTTGGGCAGCCGAAAGCGCACTCACGTCCTTGAGGGCAGACGCGCAGTCCGCCGGGCAGCTGACGGTGAAGCCCAGAGAGGAGTTTGAGTCCTCCTTCGGCTGCAGCGCGCCGCCGGTGCAAGATTGCACGAAGCGCTCGCTCGCATTGAGGTTCTGCGCCGTCGTCAGGCACTGGAACTCTGCACGCAGCAGCCGCAATGGTCAGCTCAAACCGTAGTGGAACCTGCAGCATGGCGACAATGCAGAACTGCACGATGCGTGTACCCGGAACCAGGATGTGCAAAGCCGCCAGGCATGTAAGTTTCTGCATGCAGCAGCAGCCATGGAAATTCTGTGCTCAGGGACTTAGGCCATGAGGCACAGCGGCAATGAATCCTAAAATTTCGATTCAGGGTGGCAACATTCTAAGCAGAGGCCGACTGACAATGCCAGCACTGGGCAATACTCTGAGGCTGCAGGTGACACAATTTGCTGCGCACCAGAGGTGTTGATGGCAGACGTGGCATTGCTGACGGCAGCGGTCGGTGTCGAGCTCGTGGTTGAGTTGCTGCTGGTGCTGTTGCCGCTGCACACATTAGCACAGGGTTTGCGGATTCACATGCAAAACTCATGATTACGGCTAGCCAGACCGCATGCGCAGCTGCTGGCAGCGGTAAGTTGGGCGACTCTGATGCATCACAACCAAGGCAACATCCAGGGATCTATGCTGGAAAAAGATGTATGTCTGCAGCTGTCCATACCCTGAGTAGGTGACGCCGCAGTTATCGAAGACGATGCGGTAGGTGGCGCCCACCGCATCGCTGGAGGCCAGGGCGTTCTTGCAGCTTGCCGTGAGCTGCGCATTTCACAAGACAGCGATGTTGGATTCATGCTGCTGATCATGCCAAGAAGACGCAGCTGCCGACCACGCAGCCATAGAATTGGAAGACGGAAAGCTGTTTACATCGATGACGACCATGTATACAGTGCAGATGGTCAAACCACCTTGCAAGCTGGCATGCTGGACAGGTCAGGGTGTGCCAGGATGAGTCCAGGATTCATGGCATACAGCAAGCACCCACCGAGTTGAAGGCGCTGCCGCAGGCTTTTGGACAATTAAACGCCATGTTGACGGTGTTGCCTGTCACAAGGCTGTCCTGCAGACCGCCGCAGTTCTTTGCAATGGCGATGTCGGCGTCCTCATTGTCCGGATCTGACAAACAGGAGAGAGCTGAAGAGACACTGCTGCCGCCTGCGGCACGACACAGAGCACTTCATGCTGCACGTTCGACAGCTGAGATGTGCTGTCGCAAGAGGAGCAGTGCCAAGCACGTGTATCAGGAACCAGGGCGATTCATCGCGCCCCCCTTTGAGGCCGCCCCACTCGGCACCCACCCAGGCCAGTTCACACGCAGCGCTACTTTCATCAGTTTCAGCTGCATAACGATGCGTCACCGCATCGAGGAGCAACGCTCCGCAACAATGTGCGTGGCGTGTGAGGAACGGCTTGTGCTGGCACGACTCATGCAACATGCTGCAGCACCAATTGCGGTGGGCGTAAACCACATCACACCCTCAAGGCTTGTTCCTGTCTTCAGATTATGCATGCAGTCGTCCCTGGGCGCTGACAGAGTCTACTACTGAGCTCGCATGCCCAGCCTGACGAATCGCAAACAGCAGGTGCAACAGTGTCGTGGAGGCTGGACGACCGCGTCAACCCCAGACTTGCTTTTATCGGGATACTACCGCAAGCAATGCTGCGGCGTTGACTGGGAGTGAAGCGTTTTGCTCTGGCAAATCGCCGGATCGGCTCCCGGCAACGCAACAGCTGCCCCACCAAGCTTGGGCAGTTGACGAGAGGACGCAACACCAAAGGCGCCAGAAATGCAGCTGTTCGAATTGCGTGTGCAGAAGGCTCACCAGCAGCGCCTCGACAGGCTGCCAGGACCAGCAGGCCAAGCAGTCCAACTCGCCACAGCCCCGCCATGCTCTGCGGGCGCACGCAGTAGATTCTGGCCAAATCGTGTTACGACTCCTGCTGAGCACATGAGGGAAGGTGCCGTAAAATGACACTGTGCATAGGCTGCACATCGCGCCGCAGTACAGATTTCATCACGGTTTTCGAAATGGGACTCTCCAGCCAGATTTCAGGGTTTGTATGACTCATTTTGGGCAGCTGGAAGCTGCCTTCTGGGAGCGGCTGGAAGCTGCGGCTGGTTGCTGTCTGACATGTCTGACTTGGCGACTGGCGTTGCTTCCCCTCAACACTTGGCACGTTGAGGTCAATGCGAGAGGGACCAGAGACTTGCGGCAAGCGCGGTAAAGGCTTTCGGCGTAGCGTCTGCTGAGCTCACTTCAGCGGCGTCGGCGTGTCCTGCAGTAGTGGTGTAGTGCACAGCAGGATGGCTAGATCTGGAAGGCTTGCAGCGGTGGTGGCAGCCTCGATGCTGCTGCTGGGGCTCGCAGGACCTGCGTATGCACAAATTGCATGTGAGAAAGCTGGCGGCTCCTCAGATCCGCCCTCTTTTGTGTCATCACTCTGGGGCACCGCTGCGCCAGAACGTCTGGATGTCTGTACGCTCGTGCGACCGCTGCAGGGGGTGCTGCGCATTCCATTGTGATTTGCTAATTACCAATGTTGTCTCAAGGGCATCACCGCTCAGCGTCGTGTGCATGCAACTGTTTCGCTGCATTGCCGGTGCTGCTTTGGCTGCCACCTACGGCGCAGCTTTCTGCAGGCAACGTGACTCCTGCTGAGCATCCTGCATTCGCCACGCATCCTCAAAGTGTCCGTACAGTTGCGCATGATGCCGCCGCTGCTGCATGCTGTGCTGGAGACTTGTTACCTGCTGAGACTCGCCACCTCCCCATCTCCGCAGCGGTGGCGACGGCTTGTGGTTCGGCGGGCTCAGCCGGGTCCTCGGCGGAGCAGGCCTGCAGCAACATCACGGTCAACAGCACCGGCGGACTGGACTGCCCAGCGGCGTGCACGACCGCCTTCCAGCAGGTGCACTTCGCATGAAACGAGTCCAGCACGTTGACACTGCAGCGCCGCAGGAATGCCGGTGGGTGGCAATGCATGTGAACCTGAGCTTTATTGCAGTGGGCATAAGATTCACGCTGAATATCTCGACCTGGATTCCAGGTTGGTCAGCAGTGCATCGATGCCCTGGCTTCAGACTCCACGACACAGGCAGCCTAGTAAGTTCGGCTGTGCAGATGTAGATGCCCGGATGTTGATGTTCAAATTTGGGTGCCCTAGCTGGTGACACAGCGGAGTCCAGACACTATGACATCGTCAGCTGTCTTACACCGCTGTCGCCTGCGCGCAGCACGAGGATCTTCCAGGCCTGCAGCATCCAGTACACAGCGTCAAAGTGAGGCCCTGCTGCCCTCGCTTCACCACTGCTATGTACCTTCTCATGCCCTTCGTGCTGCTGCTGCTGCTGCCTGGCTGGCGAGGCCCAGCATGCTGCACCCTGTGCAGCCCCGTGGCTCGCACCGGTCTGCTCCTGCTGTGCAGCTACTGCTGCAGTGTGTCCCTCAATCTCGGTGTCGACGATTCTGCCTGTCCTCTGTGTTTGCAGTGGCACTGCGGCCTCGCCGATTGGGGCGCCGGCGCTTGCGCCACTGGCCGACGCCATTGAGCCCGCCCTTGCCGCGGCACCCCTGGTGCGCCCTTCTTGTTGCTGTGCCCCCTCCTTCAATGTCTCTAGCAGTTCACTCTTTTCCCTCTGCAATAGAATGCTGCGTGCCTGTGTGCTGCTGTCCATGTTGGGAACCGATGTTGATGAGGCCTGCTCTTGGTGTCATGTCGGCTGCTGTTGGCGAAGCCTTTCAGGAATTGGTCATGCAAGACCTGTGCTGCGCGCCTGGATCTTTCTTCTTGGCCAGCCTCCGTAGCTGCGTAGCCGTACCACTTTGATTCAGCTTCCATCCACCTGTTGCAGCGGCAGGGTCTTACGTGCATTCTTGCAGCACCCTTCTCTGCAGTCTCTTTTGACATTGGGGTTGCTGCAGATGGCGCCCATGGACGCAATGGCACCGCCGCCGCTGCCACCCAGCCTGTCGCTAGTGCAAGCATTCAGCCTCGTTAGCTGCACGCCACATGTGCATTCAGCATCACCGTTTGATCATAGATCATCCAAGGCATCATGCTGACACTGTGTTGCTGCTGCAGATGGCGCCGGGCGAGGCACCAGCACCCGGACTCCTCCTCGCGCCGGCATCCGCCCCCCTCTCGGTTTGCATTTCAATTTGAGACGGATTGTCATGTGAACAAATATAGATGCTGTGGGCGTAGCTATCGCAGAGCGTAGCCAGAGACGCGCCCGGCGGCAGCTTCCGACTGCTATCGCCAGCTCCTGCTGCGCCTTGCTGCCACCTGTGCTAGGGAAACACAGCAAACGGGGAGAAACATGCGGGACGTCGCCGGTGCTGGCTGTTAGAGACGCTTCTTCACGCCCGGCCTGGTGCTGTTACCAGAGCAGCTGCCGGCCAGCTTCAAAGTGCTTGCATCACAGTGGTCATCCTCGTGCATGTGCTGAACGTGTCCGCCGTGGCCAATGCTGCAGGCGGCGCCGGGAGAGGCAGAAGAGCCCAACGAGGTCGCTCTGTCGCCTGACACAGCCCCCGCAGCGGATTCCGACGCCGACGTCCCCGCGCCCTCGACCACAGCTTCCGCCCTGGCGCCCTCCTCCGCTGCACCGGCGCCCGCCCCGCAGGCTGCCGGGCGCAATGTGAGTCTGCCCGATTTTCAGAGCATGTCGCAGCCTGTGATGGGCAGCGTTTGCCTTGTTGACCGCCAGGCCACCATGTTTGCGCACCTTGCAGGTGCAGCAGAACTGCTGGTTGCGATTGACAGCCATGACATGCTGGCTGCAGGCTGGCATCACCTTCGGCGCTGTTGCTGCTATGAGCGCGGCCCTCCTGGCGGCTTTGGTCTGATTTGCTGGAAAGGGTTTCTCTGGCCTTAGGCAGCCCGGGTTCTACACCCATTGGGGAGTGCGGCGGCCTTCAACGACACTGCTGTCAGGGCAGCCAGCGCATCGCTGCATGGCGCAGGTTGTGTGGCATATTCTTTCGCGGCAGCACTGCGGCATTGCCATGCCTGTCGCCCCGCGACTGCTGCTGGTTGACTGGTGAGACATTGCTGCCAAGCTGGCAGGTTTTGGGGCGGCTTCTAGTTTCACTTCCGCAGGTAGACAGTAGACAGGGTTCACTGTTATGGGTGTCCGTGATGAGCGTGCATTGGTAGGTAGCAAATCCGTGATGGCGCATTGCACTTGCCAAGAGTATCCTGCGGGACCGATAATGCGAGCGCCATGATAATTGATGGATACTACAGCCCACCACATTAAACATGAACATCATGTCAAAGACGCAACACGCCCCAAAATCAGCTCAATCCACTCGATGTTATAACCTACGAACCCGAGGAGCTGCCACAGCAGCCAGCAGTGCCACGCCAGCGGCTGTGCACTGCTGGCGTGTGCAGCAGATACCGTCAACCTTTCGGCGCAAAGGAGCTGCCACACCCACACGATTGCTCTGCATTGGGATTGTCGACTACCTGCATTGCAGTGGCACGAACTTCAGGACATGAGCAGCTCGCGACATCGCATCTCAGTGTCGTCCTCAAGGGCCTGGTATCATGTATCCCTATCATGTTCCTCTAGAGCAGGACTACTCGGGCACAAAGATGGTTGGAACCCGCAGCAGGCAGCCTCACCTCAAAGGCGGAGCGGATGATGTCCGTCGTGTAGTCGATGGTGGAGCCGCGCACGAACTCGTAGGACACAGGGTCGCACACCAGACTTGCGTCGCCCTTGCTGACCACCCTACAGAGCAGCCGAGGGGGTGGGAGCTCTGCCGAACTTGGGGTATTATCCTCCCGGTATCACATGGGGGACACACTCATCTCGCCACCGCCAGCCGCACCAACACATGCCGGACAGCAGCATGTTGACCGCAGGCGTGCATGATCCGGTGTATCATGCTCACTTGCAGGCAGGTCTCTGGCACACGACCTCAGAAGGTAGTGGCACAAGTCTGAGGAGACCAGTGCTCGTGCAGCTTAGTCACAGCCTGCTCGACTTTGCTAGAGCCAGAATCCATCACAGTGTCCGTTTCCGCAGTGTCTGACTCACATGTCGTCTGGCGCGGCCTCCTTGTCCAGATTGAAGTGATATGTGAAGCCGGAGCATCCACCCCCTTCCACCATGAGCCGCAACACTAGCGGCTGCCCTGGAGTCTCAGCTGCAAGCTCGCCCAGCCTCTACAACCGTGGGAGAAGTGCTCAATCAAATCAGGATAACCGTAGCAGCAAGGCATGCACTCAGGACAGCCCCGTGCTGCATTGTGGCAGCATCGCGACACATGGTCACAAAGGCAGCGATTTGGCAGACACTCCAGTATCAATTGAATAGTCATCTCAGGTGCTGTTGATGTACAAGCAACCAATCATGACGCCCACCTCGACTGCGGCGTCGGTGAACTGCAGGTCGACAGCATTGAATTCTGTGTCTGGTGCGGTCGCATCGGCGTGCGCTGCAAACCCCCTGCCTGCTGTCCAGCTGCCCCCGTACGCCGCAAGACTGCTTGCTGCTATCTTCAGCGCCTCATGAGCTGTGCTGTGCGACGGTGCTGCGGCTGTGCATGCCCTGGTGTCTGCCAACGTTGCCACACCGCGGTGCTGGGCCATCTCACACTGCCGTGCAATGGCGCTGAGCCGTGCGTGCAGCAGAAGGGCCCGCCGAGATGCCATACTTGCGCGACTCGCTTTGTGAAATGATACAGTGCTCACAATATCGGTTGCAACTGGATTCTGTTGCACGTCCGGATGCCTGCTTCGCGGGATGACCGGAGGAGAGACTCAGATTTGCAATTACACGCAGGCGAAGCTTTCCAGCTTTCGTGCCTCAATACAGTAGCATTAGCATCAGATGCGTGGTGCGTTAGCTGTCCGACTGGCTTACACCGCTGGACTGCCAGTTTCCCCTCGATGGCCGACCTGTTTGACTCGACACTGAACCTGGAAGAGCAGCATGTGGCTGATGGCTACCAGAAGGGGATCGAGTGAGCGCAGCATGTATGCCCCGAGCACAGGTGCATGCTGATGCCCTGACATGCGTGTCATGTGCGGCAACTGATGAATGTAGTTCTGCATGACAGGGATGGCAGGGCAGCTGGCCTGCAGGAGGGGCGCGACCTGGGCCAGGCCAAGGGCTTTGAGATCGGCTACGAGGTCGGCTTGTATGAAGGTATGCGTCTTGTCTCCTGTGCGGCATTGCACTGCATGATGCATGGCGTGCTATATGGTAGCATTGTCAACTGCTGCTTGGACCTGCCAGCATCGCATACAGCGACAGTACACATTGAAAGGCGCCGCTGGCTGGCGTACAGGGTGTGTAGAGGGTTGGCGGCGGCAGCAGCGAGGAAGCCCAGCGGCGCTGACGCAGCGGGTGCAGGCAGCTGTGGCGGCCCTGGAGCAGCTGCTGGCCCGCATGCCGCTGGACAACCCCAAGGTGCGGATGGGTTTGGACCGGCGATACACGTTCGGCGGATCGCACTCTGGCCGCAGTTGTGTTGCAATAATGTCGCTGCACCCTGCCCGGTCATAGGGTAGCAGTGGCAGGCCTGAATATGTGACCTACTCTGTTGATTGCGGCTGATACAATGCTTTGCCGTGTCATATTCTGGCAATGCTGAGGCGGTACGCAATATGTCGAAGACCATCGCTGCGGTGGCAGCACAGATACAGTGCCATGTAGTGGTTTGTGATCAATCATATTCTGGATGTCAGCCCCACTTGTATGTGCAGGATGACAGCCTGCTGCAGGTGCTGGAGGCGGCGCGTGGCAAGTTCAAAACCATCGTAGTGATGCTGGGCACGGCGGATGCGTATGCCAGCAAGGAGCCGCCGGCGGTTGTGACAGCTGCTAGGCTGGACTTCTGACAGCGCCAAACCCCAGCACCAGAGGACATGAACAACCACTGGCAGACGCAGACAGACGGCGGACATGCCCCTGCCTGCTGTGCAGGTGAGTGTCGACTGAGTCGGTCAGCTGTTGGAAATGCTACTCCTCTCGAATCCACAGGAGCCAGCACGAGCTTTGTGATGCGCGCAGGTCCAGGGATCCTGATGGACGAAGTGCAAGGTTCATCATGACTGCAGCTTCATTGGTGGCAACATCACAGTGTTGTCTCTAGGTACGCTCCCAAGTATGGTAAGGATGGTCTTCAAGATGTTGCCCAGATCATAAGTTTGGCCTGGCATGTGACGTGCCATGGCAGCCATGAAAATGTAGCTTTTGACATGCAGGTGCACCGTAGACGAATTTGACTGCTGGGCAAGCCATGCTCTAATGCCAGCCACCAACAAAAAGCCAATGTTGCGGCACGACTTGAGGCAGCAATAGGATATATATCTCATCTAGCAATTGTTGATTTACTGTAACTTTATCGGCGTCCCAACACGAACCAAGCTGCAATTTGGAAGGTCGATGACAATCAGCATGTGTAGTCGCTACACTGCCCCATGTGTTAGCTGTCCTACAACCTCTTCTCGCAGACGCCTACCTCTTGCAAAAGCACAAACATGCCCTCTCTGCTGCTTCACTCAGTACAGGATCTCGGAGTCGCCACCCGCCAAGCACACCGCCAAACACTCCCGTTTGTGCAAAACCTATATCCCTCAGTGTTTCTGTACAATGTCGCGAAGGGTCTGCCCTTCACATCACCCTCCGCTACTCAAGCTTTCACCATCCAGCTGCAGACCCGAAGGCCGAGCTCGACAAGTCTGCTAGCTTCCATCGTCACTGTTCCACGGGGCAGCCACGCTCCAGCCAGCCGGCCCTGTAGCCAGTGCCCTGGCAGTGTGAGCACTTCACTTCACCCTGCACAGCAAGGACGTATCCGGTCAAACAACCATTTCTCCATGCAAAGACAAGCTTGGGGATGCACAAGACAACTAGGAGGCTGCCACGAAATGCAAGCCCGTCAATCTTTCTCAGAGCACAGTGTACCGTGCCATTGCAGATCGGGCACGGCTTGCAGCCCTGCTCCAGGCTGCAGAAGCGCTCATGGCCAACCATCATGGCACCTGCAAGGTGGCATAGGGTATAGTCCGGATGCACCAAGATATCACATGACGCGTACTCGCATATGTGGGAACCTCTGGCAGACCTTACTCATCCTGAGTTGGTGTCATTGCAAATACAGCACACCAGGAGCACCAAGCATGGCACCTGTGCTGTTGCAGTAGCGGCACTTGCGGGCGCCGGTGCCTTCACAGCAGTCGCATGGCGCTGGCTGCGGCTTCTGTGCAGGTTGCAAATGCAGGTTTCAGCAGCTGTGCCAGCTTGTCATCAGCAGCTCGGGTTCAGGGGACCGACAGCATGGACGCACTCAAGTCACTGCGCGGGAAGGCACCAACAACACAATGCATGAGAGCTCCATGAAGACGCTGCTGAGCAGAGCGCACTTTGCCGACATTCCACATGAGGTCCAGGTGGCGGCCCATCTGCCGGAACCGCTCCACCTCGTACTCCTCAAATTCCCGTGTCACTCCCGAGTCCCCCTGCAGGTGTATTCCAATGCAAGCTTTGCGCACATGTCGCACTCAGGTGACCCATTGGCGCCAAGTGCACCTCAGCAGAATGTGCTTGTATCAATGCGACTTGAGGGCGTAGAGCTCAGGCTGAAGAGGGAGGCAGCCTTTCGAGGTCAGAGTTCCTGGAATCACCTCTTCGTCATCGTCGACACTCTGGCCGCTGCCCGGGCTGTCACTTGCGGCAGTCTGCAACAAATGCGCCCGCCTGCCACCGCACGGTTGCCGTCGCCAGCGCTGCCGCTGAGTCTGCTGCACAAAGCTGCCTCGGGGCGCGCCGCAATTGCGGCTGAGACTGAATGATCCCCGAGCAGCCTGCTGCTTGCTGGATGCCGGGACTGCAAGCTGTCTGAAGCTGCGGCAGCTCAGTGTGCCAAAACTTGCGGAGCCACCTGGCTGCCGCGTGCGTGCTGAGCGCGGTGTCAAGACCCGTCTGAGGCTGAACCCTGAAGGCGGCATACCGACACGCAGCTGTGCAGCAGCGTCGGGCACCTGGCGCTGCAGCACTGTGGCGGGCACCGCCATGCTGCACAACCCGCCAATGCTGTGGTGCCCTGTAGGTGGCAATTGTGACGTGGTCAGACCGGAAGACCCGGCAGTGCTCCGCACTTGCTGTGGCATTTTGCACACATACGATGCGTTTGAAGCACAAGGCCTCAAAAATCATGATTGACGAGTCACACTTGGCGGCAGATCGCGCACCGTTGGCAACACCTGATGTATGTGCTATCAAGACGATCCTGAAGCGGTGAGTGCCTCAAAACAGCGACACAAAGCAATCAAAGGGGTGCTGACCCTCAGAGCAACGGTGTCCAAACGCCGTTCGTAATTACGAGAGCCAGCAGCCGTGTCTGACCTGTGATCTGATGTAGACCTGCAGGATGCTACTATGCGCATTTCGACACAAGAGAGCCCGGCGAACGCGCCTTGAAGTTGCAGACAGCAAAACCCGCTCGTCACGTAACAGGATCAAAGCTTAGGGTTTGTCCCTCGGTGCACGAATTTCAGGAAGCAGATGCAGTTCGAGAGTCGCATGCAGGACGAGACCATCGCAGAGCTTGCATGTGCTTGTCTTTCCTGGCTACGACGGAAGCCTTGGCTTATAGTGCACAGCCTTGGAGTGGCGGCCGGCTGCAAGGGAGCCAGCAGAGTGCAAGAGGGCCGAGGATCTTTCGGGCGACTTTCTGGAGCTGCCTGCAGCCTGCTGCGTGCCAGCAAGGGGGACGCACAGCCTTTCAAAACCTATCGGTAGGCGTTTCTAGTGCTTGCATCCATGCAACAAAGGCGTGGTGGGCCCCGGCTGGAATCCTGTGAACTTGCAAACCGTGACAATGTGACGAGGAAAGGGACATCCGTTCAGGGTGATCAGCAGACTTTCTATGGACATGAGTCAGCTCATTGAAATCGACAGGCTTCGCTGTCCCTAGCAGACCTTTGACAGGCCGTGCACAGCATGGCATCCTGCTGTCAGACAGCCAGCCATCTGTGCAGGTGCTACATGCTCTGGCCAAGACGCAAATGCAGACTCTTGATGTCTGACCAGGATATGCTGTCGGCAATCATGCGCACGTCTTGTCATGCTGCAGCTGTCCTGCTGCAATGTGACATCTGGCTGCGGATGCGCAAAGGGCAGTGCTGCCGCAGGTTTTAGGTGCATGTGCAGGCGCGCAGCAGTGTATCCAATATTATGAGACTGACGTGCTGCTTCATGGACCGGAGCCTGCACGCGAGGACGGCACGGTGCCATGCACTTTCCCCATGTCATGCGCCGCACTGGTGCGGGCAGAGTTTGTGGGGCGTGCTGTCTCTGGTCTAGGCTGTGATTCAGCAGCGCGTCCCATCACGCATAGATTCACTTTGGTGCGTGGCACAATGCCACGCATTGTGCGTGGCATTCGTGTGCTGCAAGCGCAGCGGTGCACTGCAGGACTAAAGGCTGTGAAGTGCAGATGGGCGAGGGCTCATGTCGAGTTTGACGGCAAAACCCTTCCACATGTAGTTTTTCGAACACGTGAAACATACAGCAAGTCGATCGTTTGGCGTTGCTGGGCGTTTGACGTTGCAAGGACAGCGGGGACTGCAAGGGCAGTGGCTTTGGGAATCTGGGGTCCCGCAAATATCGCGCGTCAAGGCTTGTACAACTCATTCCACGTCTGCGCGCGCCGACAAAAAGCTCGATTGGAGAACCTTTGGTAGCTAGATGGCGCGGTTCGGCGCCGCGCTGTTCGGCCGCGGCTCTGGCTGCGGCTCAGGGCCACACCTGCTGGCCGCGAGTCGAGGGTATCCTGGCGCACGGTCGCCGCGCGGCTGGGCTCACCCGGTGCGGATGTTGCTCGATAAATAGTTTCAGAGCTTTCATAGCAGGGAGCGCAGCAGCCGAACCGTCGACACGCGAGCGTTTGCGGCCTGCAGAACGTGCATGCATGCGAGCAAGTCACCATCGGTGCGACCGCTGGCCATGTGCACCCCTGCGACGAGCTCGCTCGAGCTTTGCACCTATAAGCATCTGATTCTGGAACAACTTCACGCCGTTGCAAGCCGTCATGGCGCTGTTGAACCGGTGGCGAGGGTGCGCGTCAGAGTGTGAGTCACAACAAAGGCAGTACGGGCACGGCGTGGAAAGTCGACTTTCGAAGCAAACCTCGGCCGCTTCGGGCCTTGAATGTCGAAATCAAACATAAAGAAGCATGTGAACCCGACGCGCTCGGTCTTTGGGTGGGGCCTTCGCCACTGGTGCTGCTTGCGATGTTGCCATCAACACTGACGGCCGCCAATTTTGGCGCTTTGAAGGTTTTTCACAGCCTCTTGCATGAAATACCATTGACATTTCAGAGATCAAATGACATTCTGGACCGGTCGTACGGGTATTTTGTGCCGTTTCTCAGTGCTTCGCCGTTCTGACTCACACCGCCTGTCAGAGCCTGAGTCACAGCATGCAAAGCTCGTCAGCACGCCGCACCACTCTTTGATCAATGCGAAATTTCACTGAGATTCTTTTTGGAGCTGCACCGCGCCTGAATCGCTAGGTCGTGAGGTCATAACACTGGTGTACCTGCCAAGGTGCCTAGTGCAGGGACTTGCGAGGTGCAGCAGCTGCCCTCGTGAGCTTGGGGCCTGAGGATACAGCACCAGTGACAGATGAACAGGTTGAGATGCTGACAAGGCTGCTTGACTTTGCGCACACTGCCCACAATGTGAGGGATTTGATGGCGCAGGCGGGCAGCATGTCGTCCTCCCAGTGGGACGACGACAACAAGAAGGGCGCGTGGACACCGGAGGAGGACGAGAAACTGATCGAGCTGGTGTCCAGGTTCGGGCCCAAGAGCTGGTCGCAGATCGCGAGGGACGTGCCGGGGCGCTCCGGCAAGTCCTGCCGCCTGCGGTGCGCTACCGCTGGCCTGCTCGAGTGACACACTGCACATGTCACAAAGCTGCATGTTGACATGTTGGGTACACTACATCAAAGACGCTCAAAAGAACAGGGCATAGCATGGACCTCTACCTGGACGTCCAGTGTCTAAGCACAGCAGCCAGAGGCGGCGTGCCGATGGTGGGCCTGGAGGTGCTGAATGGTGCTGTGTCCGCAGCAGGTGGTGCAACCAGCTGGACCCAAATGTCAATCGTGCGCCCTTCACACACTGGGAGGACGCGATCATCATCCGCGCCTGGCAGGTATTTGTCTTCAAATAGGCCACAGGCATTGGCATGATGTGTTGCAGACTGCACTGCAGCTCACAAGCTCTTGCATCGCAAATTACAGGCCCGCGAGCCTGTACCAGCTGCCCTGCCTGGCTGTGTATCACGCTCGATCGACAGCCAACTTGTGCCACTCACGCAGGAGTACGACAACAAGTGGGCTAGGATCTCGAAGCTGCTGCAGGCCCGCACGGACAACAGCGTCAAGAACCACTGGAACAGCACCCTGAAGCGGAAGTTCGAGCAGGGGCAGCTGGGCGACAACTCCTTCTACATGGAGGAGTACTCGCTGGGGGAGCTGCAGGACCTGATGCCGGTGAGTTTTTGGCACCCTCTCCTGCGCTTGTGTGTCCTCACGGCATCATTGTATGAACAGCATGAACACTCCTTGGCTCGAGGGCACCAATGTTGCTTCGCCATAGCACATCATGCTGCAGTTGCAGCGTACGGTCTCAGTGATCAACTCGCTGTCGCCAGCAGCGGTGTGTGAAGGCAGCAAGGAAAGGGGCTGTGTCTACTGACCAGCTGATCCTCACAGCAGTCGGAGGCCTCTCATCTGGTGATGCTGGTGCACGTATCTGCCACAGGAGTCGGAGATGTTTGTGCCGCCGGTGTCGGAACTGGACGTGGGCGGCAGCGGCGAGGACAGCGGTACCGCCCGCAGCACGCAGTCCGCCGACTCCATGGGCACCCCACAGTCGCACTTCAAGGCCCGGCCCCGCCGCCCCTCCAGCAAGCGCTCCCTTGGTATGCAACTTCTCAAACGTTGCGCCGTGGTCCTGCACAGCATGGAGCGAGTGACTTCGGGATGGTGGCACCGCCAAGCTGCACTCGACAGCTTTGACTGACTACCAGCTGAATCACTGATGTATCTTGAGGCAAGCTCTCAAGCTTACCGCGCTGTTGAATGCTGTGGTCATTGGCCTGCAAAGCACTCCACATGCACTGCCTAGCGCCAGTTCTTCCATGCACAACCCAACTTGTGGAACTTTCTTTGCAGACCTGAACTCGGAGACGGAAGACGATGAGGATGAGGATGACTATTACTACGTTCCGTCTGGCGGCCCAGACTGCCTCAATGGCTACCCTGAGTGAGCTTTGACGCTCTCTCGCAAGCTCCAAGCAAATGTTGGTTTTGCCCTTTTCTCATCTGCATATCAATGCTTGATACTATGCACTGGTCGCTGCCTGATTGCTGTCATTGCAGTCAGCATCTCGAAGCGAGTCCACCCTTTTGCCTATGCACTTGCTGATGAGCATCGTTAGATTCCTCCAGCGCCACGGGATGGAAAACAAGTGTCCAAACCCTCTTGCTTGGCATTTTATAGCGTCACCTGACTCCATTGAATGCTAGTACTGACATGAAACCTCTGGCCGGCAGCCACCTGCAGGAGGGGCTGGAGATGCTGAGGGCGCTGCCGCCTCAGCAGCAGGCAATGCTGATCGCCGCCGCTGGCATCATCCCCGAGGTGTGCCACCTCATCCCCATCGAGTCAACTCAGACATTGCTCACCCAGGTCGTTGAAGACAGGATCCGGTGCACTGCAGCAGTACAAGTCGATGTGCTTGCATGCGTATTCATTCCGCAGTCATCAATGACACTGCTGAGATCTGCTCCAGTTGCTGGCCGTGAGCTTGCCACACTGGACCACTTGAAACATTGTGCTTTGACATGCCTGCACCACATGTTGAGCACTTAAGCCTTCAGCTGACGGGGTGCCTGCCATGCCGCAGCAAGTGCAGCGGGCCTTTTTGCGGCTGCAGCACGTGCACGAGTCGGTGCGCATTGCTCCTGTGCGGCGGTCGCTGGCTGACAACAGCAAGGACTACGAGCGGAGGCCGTCGCCGCTGAAGGCCGGGCCAGCTGCCGGCGCCAACACCATCCACATCACCGCCAACTGCACCGCTGGTGGGCTTTGTCAACATGTAATTGCGTGTTTGGCAGACCTAATCTCGCTCTGGCTGCTGGCAAGGTATAATTGCACCCATGGCAGCAGCGACAGTGACGCCGGGGCAGGCAGTGGCCGGGGCAGACCCCTGCGATGTGGAAGCCAAGAAGCATGAAGTCTGTAGTGGCTCGTTCGCTTCCCTGTACCAATTTTCCTGTATCTCACAGAGCCTCGACTCAGTGACGGCTTCGACGCACTGACTGCGCACATACATCTGCAGGCTGACTGTGTTTCCTGCAGTGGCTCTGCAGCAGCTGCACTTTGCAGAGCTTGGGCTTACATCAGGTGGCTGCACCCTCCATGGCTCGGGCTGACCACGATGCGACACCTGTGCAGGACGCCTGTTTGTCAACCCCGTGACGCCTGCGGCCAGGGCGGCGCACGCCCGCATCAGTGCATCCTTCCTGTCGCCGACTGACATGGCGCTGCAGCAGCTGGACAGCACGAAGTGCGCTTCTGAGTGTCTGTGATCACTGTCGAGCATCCTCCAGGGAGTCCGATGTTGAGGCTGCTGTCGCCAACTGACATGATGATGCACATGCTAACGGCACCAAGTGCGCTGGCATCGCGTGGCATAAATCACGCTTCTCAGCCTTGCTGACCATAGCACCATGTAGTACATTGCAAGACCTTCACCCAGTGTGGCCTGGAGGTGGTTCTCGTCTCTGTATGCAAGTCAAAATAGAAGTGCAGCTTGCACTCCAGCACAGGCATGTCCAGTGACAGTGGCTTGTCTTCGCTGCAGCTCGCCACTGCAGATTGAGCACGATGATGCAGACATGCCGGCAGGGCGCGATGACGTCGAGAAGACCACCACCTCGCCAAGCGGCGACACCTGCAACAACCCAGAAAAGAGCAATGACGCTGCAGCAGGTGAGCTGACTACACACGTTGGATGGCGGATTTTGAGGCAGAGAGCACATGCTTCCCTGCAACACTGCCATTGTGCAGCACAGCACAGCAGCGTCTGCATCCCATTTTGTGGTCTTTTGAGCTTCGATGTGCTGAGCTCCCAACAAGCTGCAGCCTGCGCCAACAAATCATCACAAATCAAAGGGTTTGTTCATCATCTGCCTGACATGCTAATTCCTGCTGCCAGGCGCAGCTGCCACGCCGGCGCCAGGCGTGTCCTTCGGGGCACATGCGCCTGTGGACTCCACCCCCATCCCCTTCATGGGCGAGGTGCGAGAAGGTCTTTTGCCGGGCACTATGAGGAAGCAGCTGTAGCACAACCTCTTGAAGCTCCTGCCACACACTGCCATGTTTGCGCTTCGCTGTGCATCTTGATGCACCCGATACAACAAATGGGCAGCCTGCCCCCAAGTGCTGCCACGGCAGGCCCGCATTTGAACAGTGCCCATGTCAATTTGACATGCACTGCTTCGTTTGCAGGGGTTGCATGTCAAAGTGTGCATCTCTCGCTGCATGGCGGTTGTCTTGCAGTTTCAGCCACTGAAATACTGCTTGCGTGGCACGCGCAGGGCCTATTTGGCGGCGCCAGCAGTGACGTCAAGAAGACGCCGGACTGGGTGTCCGCCGGCCGGACGCCGGAGGGCCTGGGGCCGCTGCGGGGTGGCCAGGACGGCGCCATCCCATATGCTGCGGCTGACAAGGTGTGATCAGGTGCTTGAATGAGGCCCAAGGATCATCAAAAAGCACCTTTGGCACACATGGGGACTCTCGCCTGAGATTGGTGTGACTAGGCAGTGATGCAAAAGCGGTCCCTGGGCTGCGATGTCTGCATTCAGCGGGGCTGAGGCATGACATCTGACTTGCATGCTTCTGCTATGATAAGGCTGGCGGAGTCAGGAGCAATCTGTGTCGTACATTTGCAGGCATCCGCGACAATCATGGCGTGAGGCTCTCAAGATCCTGAAGCATCTGGACGAAGCAGAAGGCAACACAACAGCACACGAACAAGCGTTGTCGTCTTCCCACGAAGACGACCAGGGTGCCATGACCATGGCTGGCGGCATGAGGGCTGTGAACCCTGAACAGATGTGAGCGGTCCAGTAGAGGAGGCTCTGAAGAGTTCAGTGGGCGGTCGCAAATATGAGCACACCAGGGCCAGCAGGAGTGGCAGCTGGGGCGGCAACTCTCTGGAACATATTCCATTATGCAGTAGAGATTTGGGCATGCAGTGCAGGCTGCCAGGCTGGCCAGCAATGTTTCCTGTCTGGGCACCCTGCTCATTCCGCACTGCAGGGCGCTGCAACACAAGTACCACAACACGCGGTGTACGGCCAAGGTTGTTTGGGTGGGCAGTGACGTGCATAGCAGCAGCTTGCAGTGTGTGTTAGCATGTGCGCAGGTTACCGGGAATGCAGCAGCAGCAAGAGGCGCCTGCCTGCCAGCACAGAGGCTATTGTGTCGCTGGGTTCAGCACACACAAGCATGTCTTGTCACAGCGGCTCCTGTTGTGCAGCACACGTAGCTAGGGGAGCAAATGGAGCCATTTGGACAAAGCTGTCATTGTTGAACAAAGGGGATGTGTCGGGGCAGGGAACACACAGTCTCAGTCGATCCAGAAAGTGACACGATGTTTTTGCGCTGAAAACTGCTGTAGAGTATGTGTGGAATTGCTGTCGTTCTGATAGTTGTTATGATGTTGTCAAACTGCAATAAATGAAAAAGTATGAGGTTGGGCTGCTCATCATTTCCACCGCCGAAATATTTCTTGACGGTCACTGAAACCCCCTGCCTCGTCATCTGTCTACAAGAACAGAATGCGCGCGTAAGCAGACATCGCGACAGACCGCCATCCTCAGCGATTGAGTTACGACCACCCACAGGCAGCATGGACACCCAAGAAGGGCAGGCAATGCAGGCCGGCGAGAAGCCCAACATCTCGATGTGAGGATCCGACTCGTCAAACTGCTCACGAGTGCACTGCAGACCGCGCTTCAGAATCGGACAAAAGCTAACTAACTCGGATCATGGACGGCTCCAAGCCGCGGTCTTGGCTGCTGCCATGCTCGATGCCCACGCTGGCAATCCACTGGGGGATACCCACTTCCATGAGTGCCACCATATATCACATATATCACATAGTGCCACCATATATCACCTGGTGCGTGCAGATCTCAGCTTGCTTGCTTGTGAGCGTGGCCTGGCGCTCTCGCTCGTGCGTGCGCCGCATGCCTACTGCACTTGTGCGCATGCAGCGGCGCCAGCCATGCAAAGCGGCAGCCGGTGTCTCTCAGCAACTCATCTAGATGTTCATTTATTGGTCTTGTGTCAAAGCAATGGGCGGATGGATGCTTGCCGAGCCTCGTCTGCTGGGCAACGCTTTCCCCGTGTGTGCTTGGGACCCTCACTGGCAGGCTGTGGCACAGGCTCAATGATGAGACTGCAGCTTCGCCGTCCGCTAGCTAGACCTTACAGCCAGCCTGCAGACAAGCAAAACATATGCAGATGCGACCCAACACACCACCATGCACGCTCATGCCAGCTGCCGTCTGCCGGCTGCTGCCGCAAAGCTGTGCAATTTCTACGCTGGAGTTTGCACTGCCTGTCTGCAGGTTGAGGAAGGCCGCAGGGGCAGCTGGCGCCGCCAGAAGCAGCTGCATGCGATTCGACCAGGATTTGCATGTCGTCTTTCATTCTATCCATGTGTTGACACCAAGCACACCGATTGCATGTCTGCAGGCTGCATCACAATGCGCGGCAAATGGCCAAGGCGCAGCCAGATGACCAAGACCTGTAGATCGTTCCATTCTTTTCAGGTGTTTGGCAACAAGTGCGCCAATCTGCGTGTCTGCAGGCTGCGTGACAACGCGCGGCAGATGGCCAAGGCGCAGTCGGATGCGCTGCGGCAGGTGTGGTCGGACAAGAACGTGCTGGAGATGCTCGGAGACGAGGTGGGTCCTTCTCTCTGCCACGCTTGCTTGGTGTCCTCCTGCGCCATTAATGTTGCAAACCCCCTGCAGTTCTTCCTGCTCATATGCCACCAGCCCGCCTCGCTGCCGCTCTGCTCCAACTACACCACTCCTGTGGTAGTCGGAAGCAAAGAGCAAGGACTACCATTGCCCCACTGGCTCTCTTTTGGGACACACAGCCTGTGCTGCTGGCGGCCGGGTTCAGCATACTGTTATGCATGCTGGCTCTCCTGGTGCAGCAGTAAGGCTGTTGGCACATATGCCATGCAGCTGATCGGCTTCACAAGTAGACCACTGTTTGTAGAGAGCTGTGCTTAGGCTGTGTCATATGAGCTGGACCACATCACAGGATGACACAACTGAAGACTGACTCCAGTCTTGGTGCATTTGTCACTCGCATGGCAGCCTGCAACTTATAGTGGTGCTGACATGTGGTTTGCCCAATGTGATCCCTGGACTAGCGATATCTGAAATGCAACTGACCTTATGATGCAACACGCAGGCCAACCCAGGCGCCCGCTTTGTCGGACACATGAGATCTGGGCTGTCACCGCCAAAGTGCGCCCTCTCACATCATGTGCAACATGTCCGAAAGGCACAATGCGGCTTCTGATTGCTTCTCACTGCAAGTATCCTTCTTGTTGAAGTGCCTTAGTCAGCTGGGCCCATGCGCTTGATGTCTTGGGAGTCCAGCACTGCTCAGCAAGCAAGTGCATTGACCACGAGTGCTTTTGACCGTCTGTAGCTGCTACACATGGTCGTCCGTTAGTGTATATCGCTGTACATTGGGATCCCAGCATGCTGATGCCTTAGCTGATCTGTCAAGCCTGGGAGATTGATACCTTTGGCGTTTCAAGAGCAGCTGTGACGGCTGCAACCAGTCACAAGAGCTTGTGACTGGTTGCAGCCATCACATATGCTGACATCTTTCCAACTGCCAAGGGATTTGCTGTATGCATGCAGGGACCCCAGCATGCAGACGCCGGAGCTCATCCGCAAGGGCAGGACATCGACATCTTCAGCGTCCTTGCAGCTTCTGATGGTTGCGATTGTGACATGTGCTGACATACATCTTTCCAACCGCTGAGCAATTTGCTGCATGCATGCAGGGACCCCAGCATGCAGACGCCGGAGCTGATCCGCAAGGGCCAGGACATCGACATCTTCAGCGTGCTGAGCGGCTTCCTGACGGCGGGCGACCGCTCCCCCCAGGTCCAGGCGATCGCGGCGCAGGGCCTCGCCAGCCTGTCTGACCGCTCGGTGAGTGAATCCCACAAGATAACTTGTAGCAGCCTGTATGCCGAAATGAGTGCGCAGTAGTGAATGCTTTCCCCAGGTCCAGGCCATCGCGGTGCAGGGCCTCGCGAGCCTGTTCGACCGCTCGGTAAGTTTGACCCGCGAGAATGACAACGTTCCTATTTGCGTGTGGAATTAAGCTATTCCGCTGACCGCACCGCTACCCCAGGTCCAGACAGTTGCGGCGCAGGGCCTCGCCAGCTTGAGTGACCGCACGGTGAAGAGCAGACTGGGTAACAAAGATGGTCATGCTGTAGCTACCGATATCCCATTCATTGTCGTGAGGACCATGCCAGCATGTCTGCATGCATGAAGCATCATCTGCCAACATCAAATGGGATGGCACTGCCAACTACATGTGCGGTGCATCGAACAGATGCCAAAGCAGAGCACACGTTCCTGTCCAATGCCTGTAAAGTGTTATCAGTATCTGTGTAATGTCAAACAACTGGCTGGCGACACTGCTGCTGCTGTTCCGCTTGCCATCAGCACAAGGCGTAGGATTCTTTGGCAATGCTATGAGTCTGACGCTGCTAGGATGACATCGTGAATTGACCTGGTCTGCAATCATGCATGCAGGCGCCACTGGTGCCATATTGCAGGCCGACGGAGACCTACAACTCCACCTGCATCCTCCTGATGCTGACAATGCTAGGATTGCAGAGGACAACAACAGCTCAGTATCAATTATGCATGCAGGCGTCTCTGGCGCCATAGTGCCGACAAATGGAGGGATATGATTCCACAGGCGCCGTCATGATGCTGATGCTGCCATGAGTGCAGAGGGCAACTTCAGCTCAGTCTTGAACGTGCATCCAGGTGATGGCATCAGATCGCGAGCCGATGGGGATGTACGTCTCCATCCGCGTTGCCATGACACCGACGCTGCCAAACATGCAACATGGGCTTAGCTGCAAGCACGCATGCAGGCGCCGCTGGCACCATACCGTTGGCCGACGGAGGGCTACGACTCCACCGGCATCGTCGTGATGCTCACACTGCAAGGAGCGGGTGATCAACTATGAATGCAGTCTTGAACATGCATGCAGGCGCCGCTGGCACCAGACCGTGGGCCGACGGAGGGCTACAACTCCACCGGCATCGTCATGATGCTCACACTGCAAGGAGTGGGTGATCAACCATGAATGCAATCTTGAACATGCATGCAGGCGCCGCTGGCGCCGTATCGTGGGCCGACGGAGGGCTACGACTCCACCGGCATCGTCATAATGCTCACACTGCAAGGAGCGGGTGATCAACTATGAACGCAGTCTTGAACACGCATGCAGGCGCCGCTGGCGCCGTATCGTGGGCCGACGGAGGGCTACGACTCCACCGGCATCGTCATGATGCTGACGCTGCTGTGGCCGGACATCGCGGGCACGCTGGCCGACCCCACCTTCCTGGCTGCGGCGGGTGAACGCCCTGCAGTCTCAGTCTTCAGAGCACTTAATATTTAAAAATTTTCGTGGTGCTTGCTCTACTTCGGAGGCTTGACATTGCTGGCGCGGGGGGCGACCCCCTTCCTTCCTGGCTGCGGCAGGTGAAAGCCCTGCAGTCTCATGCTATGAAGCGTTCATGTCACGATCCTGGTGCTTCTACATTTGCGGAGGCTGAACCTCGCTGGCGCGGAAGCCGACCCCACCTTCCTGGCTGTGGCAGGTGGGTGCTCTGTGCCCTATGCTGTAAAGTCTCAAATGCTGCCAGGCCTTCCTGCCCAGCATGGTGCTGGCACTGCCGAGGCTGGACATTGCTGGTACAATAGCCTCCTTGGCCTCCATTGTCGCAGCAGACATGCGTTCTAGTGTAAACTCGAAAGGAGTACTCGAGTTGTGGTAAAGTCCTCTGCCCCAGTGCTTTGCCCCGTGAGCACAAGGCTGTTGCCAGATGTTACTGGGTGCCTGGCCGACCTTCTTGCCTGGCCGCAGCTGACAGATGCTGTTGGGAATCTCTTCACACCCGTATGCTGCTCGATGCACATGGGTGCGAAGACACATGCATGGGTGTGAAGAAGCTTCTAAAAGCATCCTTTGGGCTTGTTGCACTGACCATGCTGACCTGTGAGCTCGCCGTTGCTGCAGATGCGCTGGAGCCCACGTCGGTGCCGCAGCTGGTCGCGGCTGCGGCCCGAACACTGGTTGACAGAAGCTGGATTTTACTTCGTCGACTGATCGTCTTGGCCTACCCTCAGAGACTCTGACGGCACCATCTCTGAACATTTGGCCGTGCTGTGATGTGATGCTCCTCGCTGCTGCAGATGCGCTGGACCCCACATCGGTGCCGCAGCTGGTCGCGGCTGCGGCCCAGACCATGGACCTGGACGCACCCCTGATTGCCGCCCAGGCGCGCCAGGCTGCTGAGAGTCTGAACATACCCAGTAGTTGAAACTTACCACTGTATCTTTATCCCAGTTGTCATGGCTACGGCTGCAGCAGGCCAGGCAGATGCCCTCATCATTCTACTCAACGGTGAATTTCCACACTCTGGTGGGCTGCATCCAATGCCAATTAACTAGGTGTCTGAAGCGTTCGCTGAAGCATCGAAGTGTGTGGCCGCAGCAGCGACTGCAATCCCTCGTGCAACATTCGCTGACCGCATGCCCCGGGACCTGCTGAACCTGCTGACTCACAGACCGTCCTTGCGCCTGCAGCTGCTGCTGCTGTGGCTGCCGCGCATGGCTGCATGGGATGTCTCTATAGTTCCCAGTTGCAGCGCGGGTTTTGAACATGACTCGGAAGGCCATTAGGGCAGAAGATACTTGCTGTCCTGCGGTCGGTGGACTGACATGGCGCATCCCACTCTGCAGCCTGTAGCCACAAGACGTGATCAACTCCCTGTGTATCTACCTGTTTGCAGCTGCTGCCGTGGCTGCCACGCACGGCCGCGTGGGCAGCCACGCTGGACCCCACCTGCAGCTTATCAGGCTTTGACTCAGCCTCAAAAGGCCGTCAAGACTGCAAAACCGTGCTCTTCTGCGGCCAGTGGCCATGGTGTGTCCCACTCTGTGGCCTGCAAACAGCAGATATGATCGACATCCTGCATGTCTTCCTGTATGCAGCTGCTGCCGTGGCTGCCACGCACGGCGGCGTGGGCAGCTACGCTGGACCCCACCCAGAGCTGGGATGCCTTCACCATGACCACCGTGTCAACGCTGGCCAATGTGGCCACGTCGCTGGAAGGTGCGCGCAAAATGGTGGTTATTGCTCTTGTCAGAGCCATTTGCCCACCCAGCAATCGCCAAGTAGACGTTTGAGATGTTCTAGACGTCCAATGCTGGAACGTGGTTTCCGACTGAAGAATGACGAAACGTCCACTGCTAAGTCCCAGTCAGAAAATACGTCTCGTCATGTCTGGAACGCCTCAAATGTCTCTCGAGTGATTGTGGACTGGGTAAATGGACTCGAAAACAGCAATAAGAACCTTCAACAACCCCCAATGAAACCTTCCAGCCACGCTTCCTTAGGACTTCTTGAACGACGGATACCAATTCACACAGAGCTTTGGGCGCCTTCAGCATGATCACCTTGATCTGGTCTGACGATGAGTGTCGCTCTGCTCCTGCACACCTGGCGGTGGATGCGATCATGAGCGACCCAGCGCTGCTGGCGCCGCTGCTGGCGCTGCCAGACTTGACCCAAACTCCCACGCTCCAGTGTGGACACCATCCCCTCTCAGTGCATTTGCTTATTGCAGACCCGGAGGTGGGCGAGATGCTAAGCGACCTGGCGCTGCCGGCCGTGGCCAACGTCGGCGGACATCGTCCAAAGTCACCTGATCCTGCACGAACACCATCCCATGACGGCAGTCTTGCCTATCGCATATCCAGCGGTGCACGAGATGCTGAGCACCCGGCGCTGCTGATGCCGCTGCTGGCGCCGGCTAACGTGACTCAGACCCATGTGCTTCAGCACGGAAACCATCTCACCTTGGTGCATTGGCTCTTGCAGACCCGGCGGTGGAGGCGATGCTGAGCGACCCGGCGCTGCTGGCGCCGCTGCTGGCGCTGGCCGACGCCACCAACCGCGCCGCCGGCGGCGCCACCACCGCCGCGGCCGGGTCGCCCGACACCTTCTTCACGCCCAACAGCCTGGGCGCCGTCAGCACGGTGCGTCGCTATTCCGACCCTGCGATAGCATGCAAAGGCGGCGCTGCTTTGGCAGTTTGCCCACGCCGCCGTCGACACCACCACTGCCGCGGGTCGGGTCACCCGACACCTTCTTCACCCCCAACAGCCTGGGCGCCGCAAGCGCGGTGCGTCAAACTTCTGGCTAGCAATATCATGCGCAGTCGACGCTGGAGTGGCAGTTTCCTACGCCGCCGGCGGCGCCACCACCGCCGCGGCCAGGTCGCCCAACATCTTCTTCACCCCCAACAGCCTGGGCGCAGTCGCTGCGGTGCGACAAAGTTCCCGCTCTTCAGCGTTGTGCAATGTAGGCACCAGTTTGGCAGCAGGATGGCGCCACCACCACCACCATTATCGCCCGATGCCTTCTTCATCCCCAACAGGCTGGGGTTCATCAACGCTGTGCGCCCAAATTTTCACTCTGACTTGGCGTGCAAGGAACGGTGTTGATTTGGCGGCGTCAATGCCGCCGGTGGAGATGTTATCAATGCGGCCGGGTCCTCCGACGCCTTCTGCAACCCCGAGAGCCTGGGCGAGTGGATGCAGTGCGTCATAGCGCCTACCCTGTGATGTGATGCCCATATGGCGCCGCATGTGGCAATGCCCCCAATGCTGTCAGTTGAGCACCCGATGCCTTCTTGGCCCTGAGTGCACCAAAGCCCTGCAAGCGCCCCTACTTCAGTGCTTGTCTCGAACAAGTCTCCAACACACTTCACTTTGTCCCACGTGTTGAAGAAGTTTGCAGGTCACACCAATGGCATCGGCCACAATGCAAATGCTGAGCGCTGCCTTAGTCCCAGCAGTGGATTGACCATGTGGTCGTTGCATGGAAATGCTGAAACGTACTCAGGGCTGCATGTCGATGGGTTCTGCAGGCGACCACGATGGCGACGGCCGCGCTGCAGACGCTGAGCGCCGCCAACCGCGTTGCCGAGAAGGGGGCCACGAAGCGCGCCGCCGCGGGGGAGGGTGCGCCAGGAGGGGCTGGCGGCGCCGCAGCCGCAGAAGGTGGGCTCCCCCTGGCGGTCAAGGAGCCCTGAAGCCCGCACAGTCACGGTCACATGTGCTGGCATGTGACAGCAGCTGCAAAATGGTCACTGCCGGCTGCGGCCTGGGGTAGGGCATTCCTTTCAGTACAAATTGGCCAATGTCATGCCTGCGGTGGCGCAGCCCTGCATCGCACCAGCTCGTGACGTGCATACATCTGTTCCCGGGAGCACAAACAGCTGGTGCCACTGCAATGATGCATCGTCTGCAGCGCTGCTGCCGCCCCTGGCACCCCTGTTGGGACGACACAGCATTGCCTGATACTGGAGGCAGAGCCCCACTCGCGCACCTTGAGCCATGCTACTGCAAATGACGCTGCCGGCACCCCTGGCAATCGTTGCTGGTACTGCCATTTGCTCTGGCAACACTTCTGGCGAAGGTTTTCCAAACTTCTTATCCCTGTTGCTGCAGGCACAGCTGCTGGCACCCCTGGCGCTGTCATCTGCACCAACATCGCTCCTGGGGCGCTCCTGCTGGCAGCGGCCTTCACATCTGAATCTTGTTTCTGAAAAGGGTCACAAAACCTTTCTCTACTGCTGCTGCAGGCGCAGCTGGCACGACCGCAGGCGCCACCGCCGGAACCGGTGCCACCGCTTCCGGCGCCACTGCTTCTGCTGCCGGCGGTGCCACCACAGGTGGGCAGCAGCATGTATGACCAATCTCATGGGCGCTACAAAGTCATGTGTATCCTCTGTGGCAGTTGGGCACTGTCCTGTGTCATGGCCTTGTCAACCATTCACGAACCTTACCAGGTACGAGTAATCAGGGAAATGGCGCTCACCTCCTGTCTACTCAGAATGAGCGAGTTCATCCGTCGACCATTTCTGTGTTCTGTTGCGGCACCTCAGATCGGTGTGGTGATGCACTGAAGCACATGCTCAATGTGAGTGGAAACAGCTCGGATGTGCATTGGAGACAGCCGCTTTCGGATGATCACTCATTTATGAGGATTGCTAACACTGTACATCCAGCCCTGTGACGTGCAGAGTGGTGCACGCTTGGAATAGTGCACAAGCATGACATGATCTTTTGCCATTCGATCTGCAGGTGCACCAACAAGCGGTGCGGCCGGCACCCCACCAACCACCCCTGCTGCAGGTGCGCCTATTGCTCACATGAGACAGACAGCGACCATGTGCGCTAGCCTACACAACCTCATGCCGTGTGTTGTCTTGAATGGAGGGTTTGCGTCCACCTTTTGGGGCTCTATCACGTGGTTCTGGATGGAGCAGTTTGCTGAAGTATGACACCCATCAACCTGGTTCGGGGTCATACATACCTGACTGATCGCGTGATCAAAGGCTTTGCTTCTGAATTTGTTGCAGGCGTCGGCGACACAGGCATGCCAACCAAGGCCGCCCCCGCAGCAGCTGCACCAACCCCGGCGAAGAGCCGCGGCAGCTGAGAATCCTCAGGATCCTGAGGTCTTTGAGGGCTCGTCCAAGAAGGAGACGGTGCAGAGGGCTAAGGGTGTCGTATGCAAGCAGGAAACATCAGGCGCAGTGTCGCTGCGGCGGCTGCTACACAAAGAGGTTGGGGATTCAAGTGCACAGGCTGGCATGTGAGAGTGATGGGTCTACACGAAAGGACCACGGAGGCAAGGGTGCCCAATCGAGACTGGCAGACGGGACAGCATTGGCGTATGACCTTGTTCTGAAGATGGTGGCTGGTGTTCATGGCTGGCAGAAGCGGGTGCAGTAGCAGACCCGTTTGCGGCCACGAGTTGGTATTTGGGTGTGGTCGTTAGGCTGCCCAAACCCAGCTTTAGAGGGTAGGTGGGTTGCACTAACTTGGTGGTTGCTAATCATGATGAATTTCGCAGACAACATGTTGCTGGACCGATGCCACAAATGAATGCTGTCAGCGGCCGGCTGCCAACGGAGAGGCTGTAAACCAACGAAAAGCTGTACCTCTTTTTGACTGCTTGCTTGAGATGAACCTGCGGCCGCAACTGAATCTTGCAGCTGGGTCTGTACATCTGCATTAAAAACCTGGAAAGTGCAATCCCGATCGTGTTCAATCCCCAATGTTTACCAACCAGTTTGGTGTGCGCAATGTGCAGCTGCACCTGAATACCACTGCCCATCGCTGTCAATCTAGCATCATGCAACTCGCCAACCAAATTGGGCATTCCATTGTCACATTCGCCCCTTGCACAGCTTTTGCCTGGTCTGCTACATCAGGCCGGCGAGGGTATACGTCCAGCAGGTAGCCAACGAGAATGCGATCTGCCAAGCTCAAAAAAGCCGCTGCGGTAAGCTCTCAAGTCGCCCTTGCCCGGCTTCTCCTTGATCTGAGGGACCAGGCTGGCCAAGTTATATGTCAGCAGGCGGCTGATGAGGATCGCTGAGCCCAGAAAGGACTGCGGCCCAAACTCCAACCAATGAATTCAGTCGCCCTTGCCCAGCTTCTCCTTGAGCTGCGGGATCAGACTGGCCGAGTTGTACGTCAGCAGGCCGCTGATGAGGATCGCCGAGCCCAGCAGGAACTGCAGCCCCAACTCCAACCAATGAATTCAATCGCCCTTGCCCAGCTTCTCCTTGAGCTGCGGGATCAGACTGGCCGAGTTGTACGTCAGCAGGCCGGTGATGAGGATCGCCGAGCCCAGCAGGAACTGCGGCCCTAGCTGCGGGGCGGTGCCCAGGTATGGAAGCTGGAAGCTGAATGCCCACAGCGTCAGCGGCGTCAGCGCCGCGATCGCCAGCGAGTTGGCGAGAGCGCCTGCAAAACAGTTACAAACTGTGCATCTGACGGTTGCTTATGACAACATCTGGCTCGAGCCCAGCAAGAGCTGCGAAACCGGAACAGACAAGGCCCACGTGGCTGCCGTCATTGTGCAATGACTGCCAGAGGATGATGGTGCCTTTGCACACAACAGGTTGGAACTTGACGGCCTGACGTGGCAGCCGACATGGCAATCCACACCATGTCAACTCGCAATGCGTGTGTGAGCCTCACCGCTCGTGCGGACGACCAGCAAGGAGCAGATGTTGAAGGCCAGGTTGGCAGTCACATAAAGGACCGGCAGCAGCGGCGCGCCATTCCCATTGGCCCCCATAAACACCTTCGTGCCTGCAGTGGGGTGGGCGGCTTCCGTGTGATAGCCATGCAACTGCGGCCATACATTGCTTTGCTGATGTGCTGAACTGCTGATCTGCTCCAGCCTTCGGCTCAGCAGAATGACCTCAGGCACAGGCACGACCTGAATAGGAATCCATTGTCACATCGACATTCATCCAGCATCAAGAAGCCAATTGAAGCTGTGATCACGCCCGGCCTGCGCTGTGCACCCACGGCTACTGCTGACTGCGCACCTTCGACCAGGTAGCCCGGCAGGTTTTGCCAGCCTATGCCCCGGAGGCTGGCGATGCCCGGCAGCATGAGCGCCACACTCAGTGCCTGGAAGCCAGACGCAAAGCTGCGCGCCAGCACACGACAGCCGAGTGAGCCAGCAGCCATGGAAATCGCCCCTCAGGACGTCCTGATGTGTGTGCACAGCAGCTGCCATTCACAGCTGACATCAGAACAGGGTTTCGTTCATTCACACGGTAGGGTGTTGCGCATGCGTGGCGACATGTGGGGCACAGCAAAAGCTGCCTCGTAAAGACACCTGTTCACGACGAAGATATCCAGGTCTTCGCCGTCCAGCCGCTCCTTCGACTCCGTAAACACCTGCAGGATAGCGTAGGCTCTTTTCAGCACTGGCAATTCGACCAAAATGTAGCACCAGCAACAGGAACACGGCATTTGAGACGGTTGTGCAACAGGGTCGCCTCTCAGATGGCAGGCGCGTGCACATTCGCACACTCCACGCGCAGCGTCTGTCGCACACTGCAAATTGCTCTGTGGGGGCAGATGCAGGAAGGCTGGCAGCAGCGGCAGCAGCAGCAATGGTGTGCACTGACCTTCTCCTTGGTAATGCTGTCCAGCGCTGGGAACATCATGCTGACGATGAAGATGGCCACGTACTTCAGTGGCACCTGCAGGCACAGCAGAGCGGATGTTGGAACTTAGAACCATTGCGACATGAGCACATCCGATATCTGCCAGACCATCAACAGCAGAGCGACAGTGGCTACACAAGTCAGCTCAGCAAACATGTTGGTGCTGCCTGCCGTGAAATGCGAAGTAGGACAGTCAAGGCACTGGCGGCACTGGCGGCAATGCTGGTGAAGATGCAAAAGAAGCTGCAGCAAATGCTCACCTGGCAGTGACCGAGCCACCGGCTTCTGCCAGCACCGCTATGAGTATTAAGTGGTTTAAGCCCAGTCGTGATGGTGATGGCGCATCAGGGTGTCAACAGAGGAGGACGAGAAGCTCAGACGTCGGACAGAGATGAGCCTCGGTGAAGCTTCAGGTGCTGAGTGTCAATGAGAGCGTACCCCGGAAAAGATGCCGGAACCGCCATCTTCAGGCAGCGCCGCTATGCATACTCCCGCCACCACCGCGATTGCGCCCACATACTGCTGCCAGGCCAGGTCCTTCTTCAGCACCAGCTTGGAGAACGCGATGTTGAAGAACATGACGCTCTGCTGCAGCAGCGGCAGCACCACACCTGCACGCAGGTAAACAATCATGGCCGAGGCAAGCACGAAACAAAACAAGCGCAGTTGTTCATCAGCACCAGCTTGATGGAGCAAGACGGACAGACCATCAGCACCACCTGTGGGACAAGGCTCACTACTGACTCTCGATAGCTGCAGCCGGGGCTGACAAACTTTAAAGGCGCCAACTTGTGTCGGCACAGTGGGCAGTCTGCGGCTGGGCCGCTGCTGAGATTTGCAGACGGCGCACCAAACCCACAGATTCCATGGAAGCCACGAAAGAGTAGAGGCGACTGCTCTCAATGTGTTGCACCTGGGAGGCGGGAGGCGCCGATGAAGCCGGAGACCTGCGACAGCGCCTCTATCAGCCCAATGGCGGCCAGCAGCTTGATGGGCGCCTGCTTCAGCTGTGCCTTGCTGATTGCGCCCGTCCTGCAGTCAGCCATGGCGACGGTTCACGTGCGGAATGTAGAGATTCCGGAGCCCGAGGGCTTGCCCACAACCGTCTTCTCCCAATGCCACCTGCTCAATGTGCCTGCCCTTTGACCATGTGCAGAGGAGGAGGCTGACAGCATGCTGCATCTGTGATAGCATCTGTACGGTCTGGCCTGAGATAGATGCATGTGACAATACTCACTTGAATCGGATCGCGAGTGCGGCAAAGTACACCAAGCAGTAGCCGAAAGTCTGAAATTGGGCCAGGAAGAAGACGTAATTGCCCAGTGGCACCAGCGCCATCTGCCAAGAAGGTTTCACAGGTAAGACATATATCAGGAAGGTGGACCAGGAGCGTAAAGCAAGACACTGCGGTGCACAATGCGCATGAACAAGCATGCTGGTGCTGGGCAGCAGAGTTGCATGGCTTTCCTTCGGCCCACCTTGTACAGGACTCGGTTTGCCACGCCAAACGCGATCAGCGCGATGACACTCAGCTGCACGCATCACAGGCAGTTGTCAGACATCGGTCGATGCTGCAGTTGCAGTGCGCCGACCTCTGCACGTAGTCACTCAGGCTGTGCCGCGCTTGCTGTAAGGATGCAATCTACGACCATCCGTGGCACAAGCACAAAATGACGGCCAGCTCCCTACACTCTCTGCCAGTTGCCCCAATCCAGGCAGCTCTTAGCAGCCTCTGGTCTGGCATGTTCAAAGCAAGTGGGACCCCACAACGGGCAAGACACATGCACACTTACAAAGAATGTGCCCTGGCCGCCCCCCTTCTCTGCCTTCTCCGGCTTCCTCTCTGGCTGGCCGCCTTTCGACAGCTCCTGCGGGCGGGCCGGGCGGCTGCCATCGTCACGATTCGCCGGCGCGCCCCAACTCCTGCCGGCTGCAGCATGCAGACTGAACCGTCGTGACATCCAACATCCCTGCTTGCAGCCCCAAAGTCTGTCGGCTGCATCATGCAGACTGAACCGTCGTGACATTCGACATCCCTGCGCAAAACTCTTGAGACGGTGTGTAGCAGGGCAAAGATGATGCACTCAGAGACATGCTGTGCAAGATGCCATGCATGGCGCAGATGCCTGCTGTCGAGCTGCCAGCGCGTGTCAACAGTGAGCACGTCTGCAGTCCCAGGTGCCAATCCGCATGCTGCGCCCCACACCTGCTCGAATGATTAGGCTGCCGCGCTGCTGCGCATGTGCCGCTGCGTGCTGCCCAGGCCGCAAGGCACTCGCGCGCATGCAACTCATGCGTGCGGCGCCCTGCCTCAACCTCAGCAGCGGCACTGGCAGCGGCGACTGCTGCGGCAGGCTGGCCGCTATGGGCCCACCCCTGGCTGTGTACGCTTGCATGCCGCAGCGTGCGTCAGATATAGGCACCCTAATTTCAGCACCTTATGTTGAGATTAGCCTGCAGTAGCATGGAAGAGGAGCGATCAGTATCTTACAAGCGACAAACCGGGCAGCAGAGACACCAAGTCATGCGGGCATCGACACGTCGCCCATCATGCCTACCGTGACAATTAACAGTCTGATCGCGTGCACAGAAGACTGCTGCGAGGCTGCACTGATACGATCGATTGAAAAGACTGCAAGTGACACAGAAAAGAGTTGTGCGGGACATCGCGCTGAAGTTTCAATTTGCCAATTGCTCGCCAGCTCCTGTCGACAAAACCCTTGGAAATCCACGATTTATAGAAAATGATTTTACCAAGAATTCGGCATAGCAAATTTGCGACTTTCAGACACAAGGCATTCGGGAGCGCATCACGATCAAATTTCCTATGCGCAAGTCCGCCATATTCCGAGGTTTTCCTGGAGCGTGATTCTTGGTTGTGGCTGTGGCTGTCCGCTTGACTGCAAGCAAACCCCATACTCATCTTATGCAGCGCCTGCTACCGCTATGCGAGTCAATACGTTGCTGCAGACCCGACAGGCTTTGAAGCCAGCTTCATCACATTGCGTACATCCTCTTTCCGGGCGTTCTCCCCTCGCAGCTGTGCGAGCATGTAAGCCGCGCCGGGCGCCATGTGTTCAAGGTGCCGCATCCAGCTGCAATCGCACGCTATGCTACAGTTCAGCTCGTCATGGTGACCACCGTGCTACGCTATCGGTGAAGTGCACCGTGATGGACGCTGAAGCTTGCAATCAATTGCAGCAGTGGTGTGCAGTTTGATCTCCAGTGAGCTCACCGCACTTGTACCACCTCTGCAACCACCACTAGACTGTCAAACGCCCGTGCAGACGGCGTATTCGGAGCCTCAGCAGCACAGCACTTGCATTTGAATCCTCTGGGGCCCCCGGCAGCGGCTTCTGGTGTGTCTGACACACAATCAGCAGCGGGGGTGCATGCATCGGCAGCGGCAGACAGTGATACAGCAGATGCGGCAGCAGATGACCAGCTGCGGCGATCTGACCCGGATCGCTACTACATGCGGTAAGATGTGGCACCTGGACTCAATGTTGAATTGAATGTCGTTCCATTTGGACAGACTTTGAGCACTTAGCCTAGGCCGGGACATGCATGCGGTGCCAGGGGCATGCGAATCGGGCAGGGCAGTGACACCATGAATGTTCATTTATCACGGATTTGAGTGTTGCCCGTGCACTGCCACACGACACAGGGGCACCCAGCAGCTCTTGCACCTGGCTCTTGCAGCGGTGCTTGGGGTCCACACAGCAGAGTTGAGCATCGCATCATCAGCCTGCTGTTGTTCGTTCACCTTGCTGGTGGGCGCTGCAGGCAGTGTGGTTGCGCATCGGCGGGTTGTATGGCAAAACATTCTCGATGGAATGCCTATCCAACATGCAGATCGCAGCAGAGGCGGCATGTGTGCCAACATCGCTATCATCCGTGCAGGCGGGCCCTGGCACTTGCGCAGCGGGGCGTTGGCAAGACGCACCCAAACCCCGCCGTCGGCTCCGTGATCGTGCGCGACGGCGAGGTGAGCTCGTCGTCCGGGCCCAGCCATCCAGTTGCTACACGCCACTACACACGGTGCACGGAGACTGCTTGCCACCAACATGGTGTGTCTTTCCCAAGGAAACATGAAGCTCCCAGGGCTTGAGCTGTACCCATTGAGCGCCGAAGGAATCCTGCGGCGTCCGCTTCACAGTCACAGTTCCATGCGCCGCCTGATGCCGCGGCGCCAGGGACATGCTGCCAGGTGCCGCCACCAAGCCTGGTTTCGCGGCAGGCCAGTGACCTTCTGTCTGTGCGAGTGCAGGTGGTTGGGGAGGGCTTTCACCCCAGGGCAGGCATGCCGCACGCCGAGGTGTACGCGCTCCGGGCAGCAGGTGCGGACCTCAAGCCGTTCCGCCGCAGTGGTTCCTTCCAACTGAATCTCGACACCCCTGTACATGCAACACTGCAGTCACAGCGCAAGCAATTTGCACCAGCCAGTCACGCCCTTACAGTGCGCATCATGCACCAAATGCCCCTGTCCTGCAAAGTGAGATATCAGAGCCTTGCATTCCTTCCTCCAATTATGCGTTTCTCATGCACTTCATACACCTTCTGCAAGGTTTGAACCTGGCTTGCTGCAGGGCATCAGGCGCGAGGGGCGACGGCATACGTGACGCTGGAGCCTTGCGCACACTACGGCCGCACGCCGCCCTGTGCGCTCGCGCTGGTCGATGCGGGTGTCGCCAGGGTAAGCCCGGTAGCCCCATACGGCACTTTGCTCTCTGAGTGCTTCTGAGTGCTTTCGAAGTATATCACCAAATCATCCAGGAAGCCGCATGCACGCTACGGGCGCACTCCATCTTGTGCGCAGGCATTGGTCGATGCCGATGTTGCCAACGTGCACTTGGACAGCATGAGTGCGTGTGAAAATCTTTCTGTTGTCATACTCCTGCTGATAACCACAGCAGAAACTTGTCTCTGCACCACAGCAGCATGTCGTCCAGTGCGCTGGCAGCGGTCAATGCAGTGTGGACTGATTCATATAGCAGCGCCTGCTTCCTGGCCACAAGCAGACTCTCGAGCATGCACACACTGCAGCTGCGTTCTGCTCCTGAAAGGATGCATCAGTGGATGCTGGCACCGTCTGGGTTTGGCACACGTCGAGACCAGCACCACATCCTTGACCGTGAAGCCTCGCGGGATGCACTGCGGCTGTGCGCGCATCTCGAACATGCGCCTGCCGCCCAGAGGGCATTGCAAGCGGCTCGTCAGCAGCTCCTCTCCGGCTTTGGTCGCAGGTGGTGGTCGGGGTGACGGACCCCAACCCGCTGGTTGGCGGCGCCGGCATCAGGATCCTGCAAGACGCCGGCATTGAGGTGACGCACCTTCCTCTGTTCCTCTGCCACATGTGTTGTGTTCGCAGAAGAGCATGCAGCCGATGCGGTGCCCAGATGTCAACCTCTTGCCTAGTGGGAGCACCTGGCAGTGTGTCTCATGCCAAATCGAAGACCATGTCATCTGAGGGTCTTCCAATGATCCCAGGTGGTGTCGGGAGTGGAGGAGGACAGCTGCTATGCCATCAACAGGGAGTTCATGGAGCGCATGGCCGCGCAGGCAGCAGAGAAACCTGATGCAAAGCAGGCTCACAAGTGATGGTACATGACAGCACTGGCAGCAGTCTGTAGGCGGAGCCGATGTCAGGAGACATCCAAGCAGGCAGCGGCAGCGCCCCAGCCAGCTAATGACTGCAACATCGGGTTCTGCAGCGGGCTGGCATTAGGTTTTAGGGTTTCGTAGAGTCATCGCCTGCTTGCGAACACAGCGGGGGAGCGGCACAGGCAGCGTAGATGCTGGCGAAGGAATCACACAGCAGGGGGAATGCCTGCTATGATGGCAGCGGGTGGTGCTCACGTAGGTTGGCGTGCCACGGACTGGCGAGCTCTGTGCCCGGCTTGGCTGAGTGTGTTCGATTATGTGTCACACCGAGGCAGCGCAGCAGGTGGTGGACAGAATGTCAGAGCAGTGACTCAAAGGAACTTCACGAGGAATGTTAGAAAGTGTGTAATGGGGGAAGTCGTACCCAGTGCAGAGCAGCGCCACATATTGATGCATGGTGTTGTGCAAAGGGTATCCGTCATTATTGTTGCAGAACCCCTTGTGTTTGCAAAGCTTGAAAGGTTGAACAGCACAACAAGCCGAGAGCGCACATCATGATCACCCACGTGCCTATGCTACTGCGCATGTTGTAGGGAGGCACTGCTGCCTCAGTGTGTGCCACAACCTTACCATTAGCTCGGCAGGCAGCCGCACTTGCCGAGTCAACTGCAGACACCGAGTCACGACACACCCTGTGGCAAAATGCAGATCAAACCGGCACACACATGCTGCACTGCAAACTACCCTACCCACAGTTGAACAGCCTGTAAGGTGTAGCCCATTCTGTTGCGCTTGAAGGTGGCGAGCAAGACCAGAACACGCTGCAGGCGCCGGCAAAACCAAAAGGCCATGATACGGTCAAAACCACCCCCCTGTGTTGCTGGCTGCGTGGCCAGCGTCTTGCAAGTCGCAGCTGTGCACTGAACTGCTGCTTGGGCACGGGATGCGAAGTCGTGTATGCACTCCGCCACCCCTGCCGTGAAAACCATCAGAATTGCCGGAGCCGCTCATGGCAGATGCCCTGCTGCGGCTGGATGACGCTGGCGCCAGTGCCGACTGCCAGAGTGCCCAATTCCGGCGGCCGACAGCACCGCAGCTGTGGTTATTGAGAGCGGCATTGGCTCCGATTGCTGACTTGCCCTGCTGCTTGCCCTGCTGCTTGCTGATTGTGGACCCGGCAGCGGTGGCGCTGTTAGGCGGCTGTGTGGTGATACTGGCGATGTCCGGTGTTGCCCTGGATCACCGGGTGAGGCTGCTCCCTGGCAGCCCCTACCACCTGATGCAACGAGAAACACGAATGTCAACAAAACAGAAGCGATTGCAACTTTCGAGGCATGTGCGAGCTGTCAAATAAAAGCCCTAATGGCTGGAACCACGCTAAAGGCAAGAGCAGGTGAGCCCTAGCACAAGCTGAGCACGAATCATACGCCAAACAACAGCATCAGATAACGACAAACTCAGACACACACACACTAACACCTTAAAAGCGGTCAACAACCATCCAGAGGTCACCAACCATCCAAACACAGACTCACGTCTGGAGGCAGGTCAATGACTTGTTCAGGTGCGGACTCACATCTCGAGGGAGGTCGATAAACAAGAAGATTCAACCCTGAACCCTGAAACTTACGTCTTGAGGGAGGTGACCTCGGACAGGAGGGCGTCCTCCTCCTCCTTCTCCTCCGCGGCCGCCGCCCGCTGCAGCGCCTTGGCGTCGCTATACCCCTGACTGGCCTGCGACATGCGCTGCTGCTGCTGCTGCTGGCCCTGTGTCCATGACAAAATGCTTATGTCAACCAGCAGTGTTGAGAGTTGCAGCACAGTGTGAAGCTGCCGCCCACTGCAGCGCCTTAGTATCGCCGTAGCCCTGGCGGGCCTGCGGCATGCGCTGCTGCTGCTGGCCCTGTGGTTATACGAAGGCCGGTCCAACAAGTCTGTAACAAGTCTCCTACATTTGAGACAGTCTGCATCGCCTTGGCGTCGGCCTACCCCTGGCTGGCCTGCGGCATGCGCTGCTGCTGCTGCCCCTGTGACCATTTGGAATCATGCGGTCACTGAAGTCTGGAGAAGCTGTTCAAAGAAGCTGATCCAACGCTGCAGCGCCTTGGCATCACCGCAGCCGTGGAGTGCCTGCAGGGTGCGCTGGTGGTGGCCCTGTAACCACGGAAGGGGTGCTCACGGGTGAAGTCGATGTGCACCATCGGACAGCGAAGTGGAACGCCTGCTCGGTATCTGGTCAGCTTGGAAATCAAAGCAGGGTTGCTCAACCTGCCGACCATGCTGCGGCAGCTGTCAGGTCCGTGGCAGCAGCAATCTGCGAATGCTGAGGTGAACCCCAAACTCCTTCAGCAGGTTTCACTCAAAACTGCTTCATGTCTTCTGTCATCTCACAGAAGCAACCCACCTGCTGGCCATACTGCTGCGGCTGCTGGCGCTGTGGCGAAGGCGCGCCACACTGGCGCTAATGCCCCCCAGTCTGCTTCAACAGGCTTTGCTCCACATATGCTGCTTGATGTGTATTCTGTTAGCTCAAGAGAACGACCCACCTGCTGGCCATACTGCTGCGGCTGCTGCCGCTGCGGCGGCAGCGCGCCGTTGGCGCTGAGGTGCTGCAGCTGCTGCTGCGACAGGTTCAGCGCGTCGGCGGTGCGGCTGCGGGGGCCCGACATCGCCCCAGGGTGGAACTGCTGCCCCGGGCCGCGCGGCTGCTGCGCTGCGCCATAGCCACCACCTGCAGCCACTCGTTCAGATGCACTGAGAGTCAGACCCTGAGAGTCAGACCGTGAGAGTCAGACGCTGAGAGTCAGGGATCGCACCGCTGCTTGACTTGTCCAGAGTGCCGAGCCTTGCACCACACTGTTGTTGACATTTCCAGCAAGCCTGACAGCGGGGATGCTACTCGGCAGCAGACCCCAGCCTGGAAGCAAAGTATGTTGCTGAATCGTCCTCACCTGATGCAGCGCTGGGGGCGCTCGGGGTGTTGCGGCGGCCGGGGGGCCACCCTGTAGGGCCCGTGCCGCCGCCAGCCATCTGCTGCTGCCCGCCGTATGCGCCGATGCCGCCATTCTGCTGCGGCTGGGCGGGACCCGGCTGCAGGCGGAAGTTGCCGCCAGGAGCCGCAGAGCCCCACGCCTGCTGCTGCGGCGCCTGTGCCACCAATGGGGTACACATAAGTGCATGAAACCAACGACATGCACGCATTGTCAGCTTGCTTGTAATGAACGACAGGTACTCGTATGTCGAATGTCCACTCACGAATATGTCCATGTATCATGACACGGATGTGTGTTCAGCTTGAGTCGCGAGCTCACAGCGCCAGGCCAGCCGTTGGGGGTGGCTGCGCCAGGGGTCGCCGCCGCCCCAGGGCCGCCAAACGGCTGGTAGGGCGCCGGCGCCTGCTGCGGGGCGCCAATGGACCCGGGCCACGCACCTGGCGGCGGCGGCATCTGCTGCTGGAAGCCCGCGGGGCTGCCAGCCTGCATTGGTGCAACTTGCGCCTCAGCAACAGGCTTCACTACTTGTCCCGCGCACACTCTGCAAGCTGTCGCTGCGCCTCTCAATCGCGTCAGTGGCATGCACCTCGCTTCGGCCCCTGCCCTGCGATTCGCACAGCAGGACAGCATGAACAATGTTTCTGCGGGCTTACGAGGCCAGACGCACCATGCCTCGGGCACCAGGGTGCTGCTGCTGGCCCAGACCCTGGCCCGGGCGGAACTCCCGAGATCCAGGGTTCAGCGCCGCCGCCGCCTGCTGGCCGCCCTGCCAGCCCTGCTGCTGCAGCGGCGTCGCCCCGCGCTGCTGGCTGGGCGCAGACACCGGCAGCCGGGTCATCTGCTGCTGCTGCTGCTGCTGCTGCTGCTGCTGCTGCTGCTGCTGCTGCGCCTGGGGCGGAGCCTGGTGCTGCTGCTGCTGTGGCATCTGCTGTCGGCTCCCGAGCACCGTGTTGATGTCCACCCCTGCCTGGCCCAGCTGCATGGCCATCTGCACAACACACAAAAATGCTGTCTGGGCTTCGTAGGGAGATGGCTGAGATGCACTGTCGACCCCCAGTACGCCAAACTTCAGCCAGCTGTGCAGGACGCTGTGCAAAAGCAGCCACACAACAATCAGCAGGGTCGACGCAAGCAGGTAAGTCAGAGAAGCATGCCCCAGGCGCAAGCAGAGTCTTGAGAGAGGGCACCTGGTACGCCTGCAGCATGTTGACATTGGCGTCCTGCTGCCCGGCAATGGCGCCATACATGGCCGCAACCTGCGCCTGCTGAGCGGGCGTCATCTGCTGCTGCTGCTGCTGCTGCTGCGGCCCCACGGCCCCCTGCAGCGGGGGCTGGCCCATGCCATTCGCCTGCGGCTGCTGCGGCTGCGAGCCTGCGGCCTGCGTCTGTGCCTGTGCCTGCTGCTGCTGCTGCAGCGCCTGCTGGTGTTGCTGCAGCTGCTGCTGCATGTGCTGTTGCTGCATTGCACTCATCTGCGGAACACATGTGGAATATCGCCCTCCCAGATTTCGAATGAACACAGGTCCGGCATGCGGTGAGTGCATCGGCACACAACAGCTTCTACTGTTTGACATGCGCCTGTCTGTCTGCACACCTTGTGATCGTAGTTAGATCCACCGATGCCATTGGCCTGCGGCACAGCCTGCTGCTGTGGCTGCTGAGGCTGTGGACCCTGCCACTCATTGGATGCTGCGCGGTACATCGGCGTGTTGCTGGCTGACACGGGGGTCTGCGGCGTCTGCGGCTGGCTGCCCTGCTGCTGCCCCTGCTGCTGGGGGGCATAGGCGCCTACGTGCTGTTGCTGCGCCTGCTGCTGCTGCTGCTGCTGCTGCTGCTGCTGTGGCAGCGTTGCAGCAAAGCCAGAGCCGGAGGACTGTCGCTGCGTCCCCACGGGGGCATATGGGGTGGGCGCATTCTGCGATGTGAAGCTGAGCGACGCCGGCATGCTGCCAGACGTCTGCAGACCCTGCGCAAACTGGGTGCTGATGGTGCCGGACGCCGGTGGCTGTGCCAGCGAGCCGAAGGACTGTGACGCTTGCAGCTGCTGCGTCTGCTGGTGCTGCTGCTGTTGCTGCGCAGCCTGCTGCTGCTGCGCCGCCTGTTGCTGGGCCTGCTGTTGGGCCGCAGCCTGCTCCTGCTGCTGTTGCTGCATCTGCAGCAGCGCCTGCATGCTGCCGGCAGGCACCTCAGTGCTGGACGCGCCAGAGAGGCTGGCCGCCGAGCCGTGCTGCTGCTGCGCTGACCGCAGCGCATCGGATGCCTGCTGCATGGTGACAGCAGCAACTGCGTCCGCCACAGTCTGCTGCGACGAGCCGATGGGCCCCCCTGGGGCGCTGGCGACGCCGCCAGGTGTTGTGACGGCGAACCCTGTGCCGGGCGCCTGGCCGGCAGAGATGGCCGCGGCTGCCGATGCCGGATCGAACTTGCCGCCGTTCATGTTGAGGTGCGCGACCACGGCATCCACCAGCTCCTGTGTCAGCACCGGCGCGGCACCCGAGGCTGATGGTGCTGTTGCCGGCTGTGGCGCCGCTGCTGACGCCGCCGCTGCAGCAGCCACGGCCTGCGAAGAGCGGGGGCCGCCAAAGTTCTCCAGCACCGGGTCTGTTGCCGGGTTGGGCGCCGTGACGGACGGGCTCTGCGCCTCCTGGGGCGTGATTGAGGGCCTGGCCTGGCTGCGCGGGGAGGCGCCACCTGGCGCAGGGTCCACCGGCGCCTGGGCGGGCCCCATGTGCTGCGCCTGCTGCTGGGGCGACTGCTGCGCCTGCTGCAGTGATGCTGCCGCCTGCTGCGGGGCCGACGGTGCTGGGGCGCTGCTGCTGCCCCTGAGGCGGGCCGCCCAGGTCTGGCCACTTGGCGGGTTGCTGCTCAGCCGCGGCGGCTGGGGCGGCGGCGGCTGCTCCGGCGCCACGGGCTTTGGCGGCGCCGGCTTGGGCGGCACGGCTGCGACCGGGGGAGCCTGCTTTGCAGGGCTCGGCGCCGTTGATGTGCTCCCCTGCGACCTGCAGGCAGCCAAGAGCAGCTGTGTTCAGAACTCAGCACAAGGAATGCTGAAGACCACCCTGTGAAGGGTTCCTGCTCTGGAACGGATCCCGCTGCATGTCAGCTGGTGCATGTAAGCCGGTGAGCTAGTGTTGCGGCACAACAGCAGCAAAAGCATTGTTTCACGAGACAAAGGTCAGAGGGACGCACTTGTCGCCCCGGCGGCCATCACGGTTGCCGCGGGCGCCGCCTCTGTGGTGGCCTCCGCCACCGTCTCGGTCTCGTGGCCCGGGCTCGCGAGCGTGCCGCGGATCCGTGATCATGGCCATCACGTAGGCGCCCACATTGCGGACGCCGCTGAGCTGCTCTGCGGACACCGCGCGGCTGAGGTACTGCAGCGCACGCACCGCCCGCTCCGGCTGCAGACATAAGTGAGCCAGCTGTGGAATATAGCCACCCATGAAACACGGTTGTGAAGGTTGATGTGATCAGCAGCTAGGTGCAAACACAGGATCATGTTGCTAGAAACACATGGAAAGCAGGCTGTCAAGAATTGTCCAGTGTTCAGCAAGCTACTGCATGTATGCAGGGTGTGCTTTGCAACGGGCAGGTTCCACAGTGCATTGCAGCATACCATAGGGCCGCGGCAGCAAGTAACCTGAACTCGGGCAGGCATGTTAGTAGAGCAGCGCCTCATGCCATGTACGGCTGCAACATGCCCGCTGTTGAACTTTCTCTCTCACTGCAGCATGCCCGCCAATCATGGCAGCCAGAAAACAGACATCTGGCTCAGAGCAGGAGATTTGCCGATGCCGATGTAGGGGTTCACCTGCATGCCGCGCAGTGCGGCCATGATGCGGTCGTTGAAATCCTCCCGCTGCAGCAGCCCCGCTGACACCACCGCATCCAGCTGCTTTTCCACCTGCGGCTCCAGCGCGCCGCCGCCAGCCGAGCTGCTGCCGGTGGAGTTGGTGTGGCCATGGTGCGAGGCCACCACCACCACCGGCTTTGGTGTCGGCGGCGGGGCTGCGGCTGCTGCATGCAGGGGCGAGTCAGGTGTGAGGCAGACAAACTTTCATAAGTCTGCAAGTTTGTATATCCAGTGGTTACATGCAGGAGATGCTAGGGACGCCCCGGCAAAGCATGATCGAGAAGACATGCAAGGGTCCAATGCACTGCAGCAAACAGGTATGGGCAACAAGGAGGCAGGGCCCCTTACGTGGCGGGTCTCGCAGACGGCCCTCGCGCCCCGGCTGGTGCTTCGCGATGATCGACATGATGTATGCGGGCACGCTGCGCACGGTGCTGATCTGGATGCTGGACACCGCCTGGCCCAGGTGATTCAGGGCCCGCAGCGCTGCCTCTGGCGGCAAACACCGCAGCGCGTCTACCACCTATTGGTGAGCAGACACACATATTGGCAATGCACATGAGCACTGGCAGGTGCAGCTGAATCAGCATCACTGACCATGGCACGCAAGCTTGGTGCTGCTGCACTGCCTTAGATTGTATCACAAGTGCTGCCCAAGCGTCGTACGCATCTGCACAAGGAGGCACTAGTCTGTGACAAGGTGTGACTCTGCACCCGTTCGTTGAAGTCTGCTCTGGAAAGGACACCGCCCCGGGCCAGGGCCTCCATTTCCTTTGCGACTGCTGGGTCCAGTGATGAGGATGGTGCGCCACCTGCAGTTGTACACAACACTGCTGTTTATCGGCAGCTTGATTAGTGACATCACGGACGCTTTGTGACAAGGTCACGTGCGGCTGTGAATGTGAGCCGGCCTCTGCGGCTCGTGCACGGCAAGCCTTGCCTGTTGTGGCGGTTCTGCTGTCGCGGTCGGTGCGGCTGCCGCGGGCGCGGCTGCTGGCCGTGCTCCAGTCTGTGTCGTCCAGCGCCGAAGCGCTGGCTGCCTTGGCCGGCATGGCCGGCTGCTTTGCTGTCTGCCTCTGTGTTCCTGCGGTGGTCCTTACCGCCAGAGAGAACTGCACAGAGGACATACGGCGGGCCAGTTGGTAGAGCATGAGGCGACGTCGGAACGCAACAAGCACTTGTTTCGACGCGTCGAAACCCGTCATAGATTGGTTCCGGCCTGGCAACAAGCTGCTGCGAGCAGCCGGCAGTCGAGGAGGTATCCATCACACTTGCATGCCGTAAGCAAACACATTTCGTTACTGCCGTCAGCACATGGCGGCGGCACGAAACATGACGTTTGACACCTGCGCAAGCGTGCAATGATGCTTACTGGCAAGCCGCTGCACACTTAAAGTTGTCCGGGTGCAAACCTTTGGTCTGGAACAGACCAACTGCACGTTCGTCAGGCTGTGAGCTCCGTGCGCAACACAGCAAAACCAAAATGCACTGCAGCAGCTGCATCATCTGCAGTACGCTGTGCGGCAGCTAGTAAAGGGCAGCCACAACTGCAAGTTTTGAATCCTGTGTCCGAGAAGCTACTTGTCAACCAGCAGGACGGCGGCCCGGGCTGAGGTCAAAGCCGCTGCCAGCATCTTATTATGCTGACGCGTGTGGGGTGCATGCTCACGTGCCCTGCCGCAGCGCCTACGAAACATGCGTCGCAAACCCCTGTCCTGATGGTGTGATCGCGGGCACCCTCGACACTCTCAAAACGGCGTTTGCAGCGCAATCGACTGGCGTGTTACATGTATCGTACGGGCTGACCAGCTTTGCGAGCAGCGTCTGCTGCTGGGCGCTCCGGAGCGGTCGAAGGTGCACCTTGAAATGGTGTGCTGTCGTCTCACACTGCCCAGCGCCGGCGTCTGCGCACTCGCAGCTGGCTGTCCGGCATGCCTCCTCGCAGTACCTTGCCCTTGTTGGTCTGCAAACGCCTCTATGACCTGAGCACGCCCTGCTGCCGCTGCAAAGAGTTGCTTCACTTGCCGGGATACCATACGCTTCATCGACACGAGTTTCCCAGACAACACGGTAGAGGTTTAACGCTTATCTCATTCGTGAAGCAGTAGATTGTGGACATCCAAGGATCAGAGCCAGTGAGAGGTCGGCATGTTTTGCGAGGTTGCAGTTGCCTGCGTCTGTTGGCGTCCGGCGACCGCATCGTAGCACATTTGTGGCTGATTCAGACGTCCTGCCCGTGCGATCCGCAGCGTGCGAGTGATCATCCTCTACTACGACTGCCACCACCGAAGCATCTCGATACACCAGGTCACCATGGCAGCCCTGATGCAGCAGCCCCGCGTGGCGCTGGCTGCCTCCACGTCCGGCCGGGCTGCACAGGCGCTGAACTTGATGCCGCTGGGCAGCACAGCCTTCCACGGCGTGGGCCTCAGCATGCGCCAGCAGCCACGGCGGGAACGCATCAACAAGGCATGTTGCGCTTTCACATACTGAAGCCAGAACAATGGACACTCTGTATCTGCACGCATTGAAAGTCCTGACATGAAGACAGCGGCTCGCAAGGCATGCTGATGCATGCAGAATAGTATGCAGCAGCCCGCGTGCATGCATGCAACAATGGGACAGGTTGCCGCCTCATCAGAGACAGCATATTGTGTCTGGAGCAGTGAATACCCAGATTTTCGTGCTATATCTGATCTGCGGACGCCAAAGACTGGCTGTGCACGTGTGCTGCAGATGGCACGTGGAGCGCGGCTGTTTGACGACGATGAGGACGACTCATCGGTGGCCACCATGGACGGCCCGGATGGCAAGCGCGAGGACGAGTACATCGCCCAGTGGCCCAACAAGCAGTTCATTCAGGAGACACTGGATGCATTCCCCGAGGCGGCGGTCGCCAGCATTGAGCAGGGCCGGGTGCGCGGCGCATCAACTACGCAATACTGTTGTTGAAGTCAACACGTGTGTGACATGCTCTCAGTAGCCCCGGTGTCGACATCCTCTGCTTCGACCTCCACGTCTGACCCAGCGTCGTTCGCATCGTAGTATTACTGACCATTTCTCACTTGCGGGTATCCTGGCTTCAAGATGGCCAGACAGAATTGTCGGCAGGATCTGAACTTTGAGTTGGCATCTGATGCAATGTGCGGCTCTTCGTGACGCAGGTGCTGTTTTCGGAGGGCGGCTACACCTACCTGGACGTGCGGCCGGCGCTGGAGTTCGAGGAAATCGGCAAGGTCAAGGTGCGCTATGTCACATGTCGCTGCAAGTGCCTGTACTCGGGAGCATGAGTAGGCATTGCGTAACGGTGCAGGTCTTTGCTTGCCTGCACCATGTTGCTGGACTTGCATTGATTCCCCCTTGCGCATGGCAATCAAATACGTCTGTTGTGACTGCAGGGTTCGGTCAACATCCCCATCAAGATCTCTGAGCGGAGGTACGACCCTGAGACGAAGAAGAAGCGGGTGGTGAAGAAGGAGGACAACCCTGACTTCATGAAGCAGGTGCGCCGCCAGTGCCCCTGTGCCGTGCCCGCAAGGCTTTGGGCTGAGCAACGGTGCAGAGCAGCAGACGCTGCAGTCTATGGTGTCGGCCAGACAGCCAACACCTGTGACATGGACAGTTCATCCTCGCGCGGTTCTGCAGGTTCAGAAGCGGTTCCCAGACAAGAAGACCAAGCTGCTCATCGGCTGCTCGAATGGCACACAGTACTCGCTGGACGCGCTGGAGGCGCTTGACGAGGTGCGAGCCTTGACGATGCATGATGTGCTGCCCATACACAGCACAGCTTGTCTCAACAATTTGTCTTACCAGATACCCCAGACATTCCAGCCGTGAGACATGTTCTATGACAAATGCTGCACACCTGCCACTTAGGTAGTCCATCGACACGCCATGCAGCTGACTGCACCAGTGTTGCCTGAAGCTATGCACTGTATGCAGGCGGGCTACGAGAACATCGTGGGGCTGAAGGGCGGCTTCTACTCCTGGTTCGCGTAAGCCCTTTTCCAAATTTCGTTTTCCTCTTTCATCATAACCTAGGGATGAAGTGTGCTGCTGTGCATGTCATATTGTGCTGGTGTGAAAAAACCATCAAGCGTTCGGGGACCAGAGTTCTGTTTCTCATGCGATGGCCTGTGTTGCAGTGTGTTCGACAACAAGCTCAAACGGCGTTTCTTTGGCGAGTACGCCGAGCAGTACACGCACGATGGCGACTCCTGTGGCATCCACAGCTCAGGTGCATTGCAGATTGTCAGTGTGCATGTCACTCATAGCAGGTTTCGCTACACGTTATTGGCCAGTCGTCCTGTTGCGTCAAGCCAACTGCTAGTGCACGTGGCAGCATGGCTGACAGCATTTGAAACTTGACTGTCGCAGGTGCCGGCTTCGACAGGGTCGACAAGGTCGAGCCATGGGTGCCGCCAGAGGGCTACTGAGTAGGATGGGAGATGCAGTATGGAGACTATCTGGTCAGGGCATGTCAACGGCGAATGTTGCTCTGGACAAGCTAGAGTTTGTCAACTCTCGTTGGTGTTTGAGTCGTCTTGTGCTGGCTGCTTGATTCTGCAGTATACTCACTGATGGTGGTGCAACTTCATTATCATTGCATGTCAAGCAAGTTGCGTCGAACCTCGAGAGCTGACTGTCCATGCACATGCAATAGTTTACTCACTGATGGTGGTGCAACTTCATTATCATTGCATGTCAAGCAAGTTGCGTCGAACCTCGAGAGCTGACTGTCCATGCACATGCAAAGGTGCCCATACGAGTGCCAGCTGCTCCGCTGTTATCTGAGTGGGAAACCTGCTCCATTAGCAATATTGGACCTTCCGCACAATGCACGTGGCTTCTGCGGCATTGACAGCCCACCGCATGGGACTGCTGAGATGGATTTTGTGCAGGGCAGCATTGCCGATCTGCTGCACGGCTGCAATACCTGGAAGCCATGTATTGGATGACGTCAGTGTGAGAACCAAGCAAAGTGTGCGCCGCCGATGATGTATAGAATCAACATACGTTAGCGAATTGCACATCAGAATGGACAACACGAAAACGCTGTGTGTGTTGAGACGTCTGTATGCCAAACGCCAAAGTGTCATCCACCTGCATCGTGCTTGTGCCACGGCAAACCACGTCTGAAATGATGTCACTATATCACATGGCCGACCTTTCTTCCTACACACACACACCCCATCTCGGACGCCGCTCGACCTGGCATGGCATTGCGATGACATGCAACATGCATAATTTTGACAAGGTTGACAAGCGAAGCGCGGCCATGTTGGACGACATGTCACAAGGCGATACCACTTCAGCGGCAGTCTCAGGCCTGCTCCACATGTGGCAGCTTTGCCTGCGCCGTCTGCTGCAGACCCTTCTGGCGGCCTTTGGCTCGGCCCTCAGCGGCGCCCTGCCGAAAGCCTGCCAAAATATTTGCGCATGCCTGACGCTGATCTTTCATGTTGGTATCGGCTGCAACGGCTTCCACGACACATTGAGCATAGGCGTGCAGCATCACACAGATTGACTGTGGCCGCTCATGGGGTCTGAGCGTGCCTTCATCAAAGCCCTCCTGCACCGTCTGCACCTTGCCGGCATCCATGCCTTCCCGGTACCCAGCCTGCAGAATGTACTCACGTACGATCCAAATTTCAGAGTTGGAGTCCTCTCTCACACCAATGCAGGATATAACATGGTGCTGCAGATCTGCCCGTGCGGCACATGCCATGCCCACATTCCAGAAACCCTGCTTGCGCGCATTCCACTCCCTATTCATCTCCTTAGCCTCCTCTTCACGCCTGCCAGGCTCTGCAGAGTCATCGCTGGCTTCCAGATCCGAGTCCATTCTGCTGAGGTTTTGGGATGTGCGCAGTAGCAGAGTGGCACCAAGACTGCGCGTTTAACTGATTCAATGGAGCCAGCCTGGGATGTTGAATTCTGCATCACTCACAGGGTGACAATATGGTGGGTGGCATCCAGAATGCATGAGGCTGCATGATACCGCCCACTGTTAAACTACTTCCGACTTCCCTGCCGCAATTCCAAATTGCACCAGTGGCAAGTTGTTGGTTGCTAGTGGGTGGAATCTGAGGTGCACTGCTTCTTGAGGACCAGCAGGTCAGACTCTTCAGTTGTGACATTTTTACTTTCGGCATTAAACGTTTGACAGTATATGTAAGGTACCACATACATCCAACAGCCGCCCCTAACTGAATGGCGCATGCAATGGATAGATGCACAGCAGCGGAAGCATCTCTTGCACAGTCTCCGCGAGGTGACTCATTGTATCTTTAGCATGATCGCACTAAAGCGGCTGCAACTCGCAATTTGTTGCCACGACAAGCTGTACAAGATCTCACACCACCTCTGCAGCGCAAAACTGCGGTGATTTTGTGGTTCATGCTGGTGCATTGCAAAGTAACTCAGAGAATGCGTCCACCCAATCCGTTGATCGCCGCTGGACTTTGCTAGCTGACTGAGCCCTCCATCTGCCGGCGATGTGCAAGCTCGCTGCGGCTGCACTCATGTGCCCAAGGCGCATCATTCAGGGCATCCAAAGCGTTGCACAGATCATACCATGCCGCAGCGGAGCGGCGCGACAAGCCTGGAACAATTTGACTTGTGCCAAAGTCGATTCAAAGCATGTGCCTGGGGCGTTCATCCTGCAGATGCAAATGTATGTAGTCAAGGAAACACCTGCGGACGTCGGGCATGCTGTTGCTGCGTGTTTAGCAAGATTGGTCTCAAAGCGGCATGCCCCCAGCGCACAGTGGCGACGACCCACCTCGCCGCCCTGGATCATCAGGTTGTATGCTCCCGCGTCGCCATGCAGCACAACTCCATCGTGGATGCGGGACAGCGCCTCAAGTGCCGCGGCCCGCTCCTGGACATGGTTGCACAAAGTGTCAGCAGCATATCGATGAAAAAGCTCAGCTCTAACGTAGCATGGTTTTGAGTCCCAGGAGACCAGATCTATGAGCTACGTGTACCACAGTTGCTGACGAATTGCAGGTTCGTTTCGCAAGCTTCCAAGCAATGCGGCCTTGGCTGCTGACGACAAAACAAAGGAAATCGCGCTGCGAAACATTCGTGTTCGATCGGTGAAAATAGAGCAGGGCTTGTCGAGGGCTTCGTTTAGCCCTCTCCCGCCATGCATGAGTCATGCTTCGAGCCCGCAGATGACCCACCGCAAAGTGCGAAGTGAGGCTACACACAATTTGTACGTATTCATCCAAGCAACTTCGAGCGAGGCCAAGCGTGCAGCTGCGGTATAGCCAGTGCAGCGAGCCCATACTCTCCAGGGGGCTGGGTGGTAGGCTCAACAAGCTGCAGCTGGTGCACCACCACGGTGAGTGGAACGTTGCTGAACATTAAACATCAAACATTCAACATTCAGATAAGCTCAACGCAGCAGCCGTGCAAGATCACTGCATCACTACAGCATGTGCTGCGCATCATTTGACCATGCCGTCTTGTGCGGCATGCCAACACTGCTGCACTTTCCGGCGGCAGGGGACCAGACTCTTCGCAAGGACGCAGCAGACTGTTCTCACGGATATGCTTGGCACGCGTTTTGTCAGCACTCAGTCAGGTCGCAGGGTCAGGTCGCCGCTGTGTCATGTCAACAAGAGTCCATTCTTCTCACAATGTTGTCCTTGCCCCAGTCTCGCCACGTGCTTTGGTCGGGTCTCTCTGTCGCGAGTGCGAGCTCGCTCTTGCTGATATGAGCTCATTTCGGCAAGTGTGCCAGCTCAATGGCGCGCACCTTGCGGCCCAGGACTGCAGCCACACGCAGCGCCTTCATTGGCCCGCCGGGCTGCTCGTTGCCGTACATCTTGCTGAGCCGCAGCTGCCTGCTGTGCCGGCTGGCCGCTAGCGCATCCGCATGCTTGGGTCGGGCTGCGCGCTGTGGTAGATGTCTGCGGCCAGCTGCTGCGGGATGTTGGTGGCAATGATTGTCAATGCGTAGTTGCTGATGGCTGTGATGCGGTGCGTGTCCTTAGACATCAGAAAGTGGCAGCGCAGCAATAACATGATTGCGCAGCAGCTGCCAGCCATGCTGCACCAGGCAGCCGGCCTGATGTCTAAGGACACGCACCGCATCACAGCCATCAGCAACTACGCATCGACAATCATTGCCACCAACATCCCGCAGCAGCTGGCCGCAGACATCTACCACAGCGCGCAGCCCGACCCAAGCATGCGGATGCGCTAGCGGCCAGCCGGCACAGCACGCAGCTGCGGCTCAGCAAGGTATACGGCAACGAGCACCCCGGCGGGCCAATGAAGGCGCTGCGTGTGGCTGCAGTCCTGGGCCGCAAGGTGCGCGCCATTGAGCTGGCACACTTGCCGAAATGAGCTCATATCAGCAAGAGCGAGCTCGCACTCGCGACAGAGAGACCCGACCAAAGCACATGGCGAGACTGGGGCAAGGACAACATTGTGAGAAGAATGGACTCTTGTTGACATGACACAGCGGCGACCTGACCCTGCGACCTGAACTGAGTGCTGATAACATGCGTGCCAAGCATATCCGTGAGAACAGTCTGCTACATCCTTGCGAAGAGTCTGGTCCCCTGCCGCCGGAAAGTGCAGCAGTGTTGGCATGCCGCACAAGACGGCATGGTCAAAATGATGCGCAGCACATGCTGTAGTGATGCAGTGATCTTGCACGGCTGCTGCGTCGAGCTTATCTGAATGTTGAATGTTTGATGTTTAATGTTCAGCAACATTTCACTCACCGTGGTGGTGCACCAGCTACAGCTTGTCGAGCCTACCACCCAGCCCCCTGGAGAGCATGTGCTCGCTGCACTGGCGATGCCGCAGCTGCACGCTTGGCCTCGCTCGAAGTTGCTTGGATGAATACGTACAAAGCCTCACTTCGCACTTTGCGTTGCTGCAGGGCGACACTACAGGGCCGGCTGCACCCGCCCTGCAGCAGGGAGCCTGACAGGGCTGATACATCAGGTGAGGCTTTCTGCGACGTGCATTCGACAGCAACAGTAGAAACGTTGCGTCAGTGCATCTGCATCTAATGTGTTGTAGACTTCGGTAGGGCGAGACGACGTGTTCCAACCAAATGCGGCTGCCTCCTGATCGGAGGTCGAAGCTCGTTTGAAGACATGCTCGGGGGCAGCGCTGTCGTTTGATTTGTGGTCAGGCTGTTGCAAGGGACTCGTCGCCATGGCGGGGCGTGGCAGGGGCCGTGAGAACACCCTACCCGCCTGGATGACACAAGGTGGCTTGGAGCGCAACTCTGCAAGTGTGCCAAACCACCACAGCAGAGCAAGGCCTTGGCGCGATGCGAGAGTAGAGCATCCATTGTACTCCTCGTGCAACCATGGTGTGTCTCTCCTGCAGGTGGAGGTGCCCCGCAACCGCCAGGCGCCCCGCTGTCACCGGTGGGCAGATTCTTGCAATTCAGCATGTTTTCCTGTGCGTTTCCGTTGCAAACATCCTCGGACTCAACGCCGACCTCCTGTCAAATCTACCAGCAGAGCGTGAGGCATACTGCCGCAGCAGGTTGCGCCTCCGGCCGGGGCTCCTCCAGCACCAGGCAGCATGCAGCTACAGCAGCCGCGGCCCATGTCTGGCATGCAGCAGGTGAGGCGAAACTGCAGAGCCGCCAGTCAACAACCTGATTAACGTTGGATCCTGATTCATGATCGTACTCACACGAACAGATGCAGATTGTGGCTGGGTTTGGGCAGAAACTGACCATGTGCCATGGTGCACTACAGCCATACGGAGGCGCACCCAGCCCACTGGGCAGCATGGCGCCCCAGCAGCAGCAGCCGCCGCCACTGCAGATGGGCGGCCCGCCGATGCAGCAGCAGCAGCAGCAGCCGCCCCCGCAGATGGGCGGCCCACCCGGGGGCATTGGCCAACCGAAACCACAATACCCAGGGCCGCCGCAGGCGGACGGACGGCCTGGGGGTTCGTACGGCGGCCAGCCGCCGCCGCAGCAGCCGCTGCCCGGCCCGCCAGGGGGCTATGGCGCGCCGCCCGCGGGGTTCGGCGGCATGCCGCCGCCAGCGGTGCAGCAGCAGCAGCACATGCCGCCAGTAGGGCAATTCCAGCAGGGCCCGCCCCAGGTGCTGTCAATGCTGTTCCTGCTTGTTGAATGTCTTTCTTCTGTTCTACTCCCGCTGTTAAGAATGTGTCTCTGTGATGTGACCTGTCTCACCAGTTTGTACTTGTGCCACGGTGCCCTGTATGCAGCATTGTCTGCCTCCGAAGTGGTGTGCAGGGGCCAGACGCCGCTTACTGAGCGGTGACTGGTTCACCGCAGGGCTTCCAGCCGCAGCCGGGAGCCGTGCTCCCGGGACCCCCGTCCATGGGCGCGCCTAACGGTTTCGCCCCGCCGCCGCCGCAGCTACAGCAGCAGCCGCTGGCCGCCGCGCCCGCGCAGCCGAAGCCAGACTGGACGGAGCACAAGGCCCCAGATGGGCGGCCCTACTGGTACAATGCGAAGACCAAGACGTCCAAGTGGGACAAGCCGCCTGAGCTGATGACGCCTGAGGTGAGTCTCAATGCTTCTGTTGCAATAGTCTGCTGTGTTATTGGTGCCTGTCAATATGAGTTGCCTGCAAACCATACCCCACCCTGATATCTGGGCTTCGACATGATTTGCTGCAAGCGCACAGTCAACAGCTGCAGAGGGTCGCATCTGCTACATCTGCAGGAGAGGGCCAAGGCGCAGACCACGGACTGGAAGGAGCACACAGCACCCGACGGTCGCAAATACTACTACAACAAGTGTGGAACAACCTCCAACATGTCATCACTTCATCTGCTTGCGCTCGGAGACTGCTGAGCACATCCCTTCCTCATCTGGCAGACTCCATGTCTGAACTGCATTGTTGACAATCTTCATATCTGGCACTTTTGTTGCGCTGTCAACAGGACGACCAAGGAGTCGAAGTGGACGCCGCCAGAGGAGTGGAAGCGCGCGCAGGCCGGCAAGGCCGCCGCAGCCGCGGCCGCGTCGCCGGCCGCTGCTGCCAAGCCGGTGGTGCCGGTTGTGCAGGTCGTCAAGGCCGAGGCAACCGCCAGCCCTGCGCAGGTGATTGTCGAGCACTGCACCAACAGCATACGGATTGAGACTGTTGTAACGGGTCAGTCATGACCAGATTCGCCAGCCTTAGTAGCTGCAGTCATGCGTAGGCGTATCAGCAACGAGAGAGCAGTATCTAATTTCTCACTCCTTCCGCTGCACGCTGCAGGCAGTGCCATCGCAGCAGCCCGTGCAGGCGGTTCCGGAGCCCAAGTCTGACCCCGAGGGCAAGTACCTGTATGCGACAAAGGTGAAAAACTATATTTCGGAGCCCTCCCCGGCAGGCAGAGCTGCTACCAGCTTCGAATATCAATCCCTTACTCTTGCTGTGCACACATATCGTGGACACCAACCACATTGTACTCTAGCAGAGGGTGGGTCCCATGTTTGGTTGGTCTCAGCGCCTCTTCTGATGCACATGATGCTGCAGGAGGACGCCAAGCTGGCGTTCAAGCAGCTGCTGGCGTCGGTGGGCATGCGCTCCGATTGGAGCTGGGAGCAGGCCATGCGGCTCATTGTGTCCGACCCCCGGTGCGTGGCATTTTCCAGGCTCCTGTTCGGACGCCAATTAGACCGTTTTCAGACCATGACATGCAGCACTTTTGTGACCGAATGTGGGCATTCCCTCGATGCACCTAGCAATCATCATGATCTCATGCTGACCGTGCACTGATATGTGGAATATGACATGCCCACGACTGACTGCGCCCAACAGTGCCTCTGCGCTGCTGCAATGATGGCCGGCCGCTGTGTGCCTGTGCAGCATCGTCTGAAAGCTGATTCTGGGTGGCGCAGGTATGGCGCGCTCAAGTCGCTGGGGGAAAAGAAGGCGTGCTTCAACGAGTATGCGCAGCAGCGCAAGAACGAGGAGAAGGACGAGGCCCGCCAGAAGTGCGCACATCGCGTGTTTCGTGGCATTGCTGTGCCATAGGCTTCGCCAGCTGTGGGCTGCCATGTTCTCTGTGCAGCTCCGTCAGCATGTGGATGGTGTGATTTGGGGCCGTTGCGTTGCAGATTGTCAGTCAATGACTGTAGTTCAAGTGCAGGCTGAAAAGTGTGCTGCCTTGTCCTCTGTGTAGCTCTGTCAGCAGGTGGACGGCGTGGGGTCCTGCACTGCAGACTATCAGCCAACGACTGTCATTAAACCGCAGGCTGAAGAGGTCGCGGGAGGAGTTTGTGCGCATGCTGGAGGGCAGCGATGATCGCAGTCTGACGCGCTTCTCGCGCGCCCGGGAGCTGTTCGAGGACGACCCCAGGTGGAAGGTGCGCCTGCTTGCAAACACGCTTGCAGGTGCTGCAAGACCTATGTGTTCAAAAACTTGTGCAAGCGCGAGTCAGTGCACTGTTTTCACCCCGGTCTGGCGACTGAGTGTTCGCACAGTTGAGATGCAGGCGGTCACCAACACGGAGCGGGAGGAGCTGTGGCAGGACTTCCTGCGGGACCGGGAAAAGCGGGAGCGGGAGGCGAAGCGCGCAAAGCGGCGGGAGCGCGCCGCCGCGTTCCGCGACCTCCTGCTGTCCACGCCCGCCATCAAGGCTAGTGGCTCAGCCTCTTTCAGACTTCGGATCTGAAGCCTTTTCAAATATCACGAATGGGCCGCAGCGCGGTCTTGCACTGGCACACTGATGCCGCATCTTCTCGACCCCAGGCTCGGCAAATGCTGCATGTGACTGGCATCCGTTGAGCTGCATCATCAATGAGAACAAGCGTCTTTCGTAGGTGGACACGCCATGGCGGAAGGCGGTGACAAAGTTGGAGGGCGACCCTGCATATGAGGCGCTTGACAAGATTGACCGCCTGGAGGTCTTCCAGGACTACATCAAGTGCGTGCACGACCCTCCTAACCAGACACTTTGCTGTACGCTGTGGCGTCTGTTCGACCACGTGTTCACACATGGCCGTGTTTACACACTTGTGCATCATGTGCATTCTTACACAACTTAATGTCTGCGCATGTGCCCATGTGGATACATCAGGTGCAGCATGTCCGGGTTGCAACATGTTGTAGACATGCAATTGCTGATCAATGCAGGGAGCTGGGGTCAGGGAGGCGGCAGAACGGAGAGGCGAATGGAAGAGCAGCAAGGCAGGGAGCACGATGAGTTTGTCCTGATCGCTCTGCTGCACTCCTACTGCAGGGACCTGGTGGCAAAGGAGGCGGCGGAAGCGGAGAGGCGGAAGGAGGAGCGGCGGCGCAAGGAGCGTAAGAACCGCGACGCCTTCACCGCGCTGCTGCGTGAACACCTGGCCGATGGCCGCCTGACCGCCAAGATGCGCTGGAAGGTGGGTGCTGATCTGTCGTTGCATCCTGGCGCAATCGCATATCATCCTACAGCTGTGCACCCTGCAACTTGCCAGCAGAGAATTGTCCAGGCAATTAAGTGATCTAGCGCTGTGCCGGCAGCTGTGCAGAGTTCCGTCAGAGACATATCCAGAGGATGCGACGGCTTGTGACTGGTTTCCAAATGGTGCAGGACTATGTGGACAACCTGAAGGAGGAGGAGACATACAAGGCGGTTGAGAAGAATCTCAGCGGCAGCCGCCCCCGCGAGCTGTTTGAGGACATCATTGAAGATGCAGAGAAGGACTTCGAGAAGGACCGCGCGCTGCTGAAGGCGAGCCCAGACATGATCATACGCTTATTGATGAGGCTTGACGGCATATTTGACCAGCTGCCAGACAGATCGCAAGGGCATGTCTGCTTGTCTGCACGAGTGAAGAGCATTGAACGCCAGTTCCCGCGTCTGACGTTTCGTCTGAAACTGTGTCTCATGCAGCTGTGAGGGTTGAGCACCCCGGCTGTCATGGCATGCTGCATCATCTGCCATCACGTGCATTCCGTGTGCACTGTGGCAGGACCTGGTGAAGAGCCACGACATCGAGGTGGGCCAGGAGACGGCATACGAGGCGTTCCTGGGGGCGCTGGACGCCACTGACAGCCAGCCCGCCGCCAAAGTGCCCGACGCCAACAAGTGCGTCACGCACCACTGGGACCACCTTTCAGATGCTGTGCATCACCCTGCATCTTGCACGGGGCCTTCGTGGACACTGGATGCCACCGAGAGCCAGCCTGCCATCGGAATGTCATACAGCAACAAGTGCGCATTTCCAATGTCGACGACTCATTCAGCTGCTGCACATCACACAGACGCTGCCCTGCACTCTGTTAGGTTTTAAAGGCCTTTTTGAATGCCATGGGTGCTACTGACGACGAGTCTGCAGCCATGGCACATGCGCCTCACGAGCATGCCGATTGCTGCTTCTGTGGCGAAGCAAAATCAAATCAATTAGACAACAGAGCCTGCACTGATGTGACCCGGTCTCTGCGCTCTGCACCTGTGCGCTCTGCACAATGACAATGGCACCTTTTCAGTGGAGCATTGCGGCAGTGTATGCCGCTTTGCCGACCTGCAAGCTGCCACCGTCATCCCCAGTGCCTGTGTGGCCGTCCTGGAATGCTGTTGCGCGCGCACGGTATCACGTCCATGCTCACAGGCGACCCAGCTGGTCGACGAAGCGGCGGAGCATGCGGCAAACAAGGCGCACCATGCATTCTGGTTGAGATCAACCATTGATGCTCACTGAGTACCTGCTGCCTGCAGGCGGCCGGCGTTCCGATGAGCTGGTCGGGAAGGCAGCGGAGGTGCACCACGCACTGTGGGTGTTCCACACCACCGAGGCTCACTGGGTGTCTGCTCCCTGTAGGCGGCTGGTGTTCGATGAGCTGGTTGGGAAGGCAGCAGAGCGGGCGGCAAAGGAGGCCAAGCGGGCCGCGAGGGCGGCCGAGGCGTTCACGGCGCTGCTGCGCGAGACGAAGGCAATCACGGCGGAGATGCCGTGGGAGGAGGCGCATGTGCTCATCGCCAGCGATCGCGACTACCAGGCGGTGAGCCGTCCAGCAATCGAATGTCGGTCTGCCTAGTCGAAGCTCTCAACGCCGCGTCATGCTCGATTGCAGGTGTCTCACCACGGTGAAGGTGTCACAGGCCATTGTAGCGAATGTGTTGTGGAGGGAGGCTCTCATGCTCCTTGTGGAATATTGCAATCACTGAGCCTTGTGCCATCCAGCAGCTGGTTGTCATGTGCATGCGAGAAGCTCAGGCTGCAGAGGCCGAGGTGCAGCCTGGCAGGCCGCCAGAGGGCGCCTGAGCACGCTGCACGTCGGCCAGAATGCTTCTGCCTTGATTGCTGGCCCAGCGCACGCCCCTCGCTCATCTCCCCCCTTGCATGCGGCAGTAGTGGAAATTTACCAATAGTTGATTACCCCTCGTTACAGGTGCCGGAGGAGAAGCGGGTGGAGCTGTACCAGGGCCACCAGGCGTACCTGGCAGACAAGGCGGCCCGCGATGCCGAGAAGGAGAAGCGGCGGGAGGCAGAGAAGGCGGAGCGCGCCGCCAAGCGCAAGAAGTCCGGGGAGGAGTCGGACGAGGAGACCGGCGAGCGCCACAAGGTACCGCACCCTGCCTCGGTCACGTTTCGCTGGCTATGAACATTGCCAGCCTGCTGATGCAAGAGCGCTACGAAGGAGCTTTTGTCTCGCATGCCCTTCAGCAAACTGTGCTTCCAGAGTTGTCCCGGTAACATCACAAGGCCAATCATGAGCCACTCGATGCTGTGGTGCACGTGGCGCAGGACCACAAGCGGCACAAGAAGTCGAAGCACCGCGACGGCAGCTCCGAGCGCGAGCGCAAGGAGAAGAAGCACAAGTCTCGCAAGAGGTGTGGATGCTGTGCACCTCTGACGTGCCACCACTCGCATGCACATCATTTTCTTGCATAAACAATCTTCATCCGCACACACATCCTCGCAGGGTATATGTGCTTGTACTCTCGGATGCGCTACATGCTGATTGCGCGTCTGCGCCGCTGCGCAGGGACTCTGAGGATGGGGAGAAGAAGTCCAAGTCGCACAAGCATGACAAGAAAGACAAGGACGTCCCCAAGGAGGTGGGCGTGTGCAAGCATTGGCCACTTTCATTTTGTCTCAGTGTAGCAGTCGGTTGTGGCCTCACGCATGATGCGGTCGTGGATTTGTCTGACATCGACCCGGGCAAAGGATCATTGCTCCACATGTTGTTGCTGCACAAGTGTCACTGTACAAATGAGTTGGTTTCCAAAGGCCCGAGGTCTGATGGGCGTCTAACTATGATGCAAATAGGAAGCCGAGACGGTGGAGGAGGGCGAAGGATCCGAAGAGGGCGAGCTGTGAGGATGCCGCTGCTACCGGCTTCCTGTCCAGACCCTGCCGCGCCTGCCGCTGCCGACGCCCAGGGGACGCTCCATCGGCAGCATGTTGGGCGTCTTCTGCTGCTCGCGGCTGCCAACCAGGCAACTTGCGGCGTCACACCGTCCTGGCTGCACTTGTGCATGAGGTCGGCAGGTCCTGATGGTCCTTCTGACACACTACATGTGCCGTGCGCCGTGAACAACACTGCACAATTGAACCCTCCAATAACAGTCGCATGCAGGATATGGCAATGCACTCGTTATCTATGGCAATGTTCCTCTGATGTGCACAGTGGGCACATCAGTCACCCGGCGGGGGCACTGAGCTCTTACACCTGTACCTATGCTAACACTGGAAGCTTTCTGCCAGCCACGTTTGCCGAGATGCATCACATTGGCGGTCGTGCTGTGCGTGGCAGCATGTTGTGCTGCAATGCTGCGGGGGCAGCCAGGCAGCGCAACAGTGCCTTGCTGACCAGCTGCATGGGTGCAGTTGCTGGCGCAGGAGATGGTCTCTGTCATGCTCTTCAATCTGCAGCCGTACTATAGCTGACCATTCGACTGACAAACTAGCAGATGATTTCAGTGGTAGCTGGATGCAGTGCCGTACATTGCTACTTCCGGTGCTTGAGGTATTGTACTGCACACACTTGCCAAACGCCCAAATTGCATCGCAGCGCGAGGAAATGCACTCAGACTGACAATCACAGCAGAAGCGAGACTAGCATTGCAATACATACGCGTGAAACGGGAGTGTTGCAATTCTGATCTCACCTCTCGGCCAAGTTTTGAGCTCCCACTCAAGTTGACATCACCTTCAGACTTCGCATGAGCATAGGCTGAGCCACAGTGAGCAAGCTGCTGAAGTTTGCTGAAGTCACAGCCGTTTCGGCTGTTCTTGATTCCGTCAGAGGGCTTGGTGCACATCGCATATTGGTGTAGATCGCTGTGTCACATAACCGCGGCGCAAGCTACATATCGCCACGCTACGGTCGCAGAACAGCGACCCAGATGTGATGCTGTCTTAACGTAATGTCAGCTTTCTTTCGTGGCCTAAAGAGCAGCGACGATGCTGGCACAAATGCTGACCGCATGGGCAGGCTGCGTGTGCTGATCATTGGGAACTCAGGTGCACCGGAACGCTCGAGAGTTTGCGCGATGTGCTGATGGGCCTAGCGCTTGTTATTGTCAACAGAGCTTCGCCGGAGCAGCAGAATATGTTTCAGCAGACAGCCACAGTGCGCAGCATCACTGATACATGCCCATCAGTGCATGGCAGTGCAATGCATGCAGGCAGCGGCAAGACGTCACTGGCGCACTTGCTCGCAAACGGCAAGCCGCTGACGAAGACGGCCACCACCGTTGGCTGCAACACCTTTGTCAGGGTGCGGCACACACGAAGGCCGTCCCCACAAGACACCTCCACCACAGCGGCAACTGTCAATGACGTCTTCCATGCATCGTCATTCCATGCACAGTAGCGGCTGTGCGTCCATGAACCGAACGAATGTGTAAAACCGCCGCAGTTCACATGACTGTCACATCGTATGCAGCTGGTAGAGTACCAGGAAGACGGCGGCGAGGCGGCCGGCGGCAGGAAGCAGTCCTACTTCGTCGAGCTGTGGGATGTGGGTGCGTTCTGCACCAGGCATGCTGCCTGACATCACCTTTGCAAGATGGCTACGAGTACACGCAGCACTGCCTGCATTCGGGGGCACGTGCCGGCTGTTCAATAGCTCAGCATGGCCGCGCAGGCACGCATGACCGCTACAAGGCGCTGCGCTCGGTGTTCTACAGCCAGCTCAACGGCGTCATCCTGGTGCACGAGCTCGCCAACGGCAGGTGTGCCTTCACAAGCTGTCGATGTGAACATTGCGAGCACCTTTCGGCTTCTGCATCTCTTTGTGTGCTGGATAATGGCTCCACGCGTGTATGCACCTCCACTGCACGATCGTCATGCGGCTGACAATGCAGCCGGGCATCGCAAGGCATGAAGTAGATTTGTCCGCTCTGGATACTGCACACAGGTCCACAGCGGGGCTGGGGCGGTGGGCGGCGGAGGTGGCTCGGCACGGCACCTTCGTGGCCGCCCTCCCGGAGGAGCGGGCGGCTGCGGCGCTGGGCGCGCTGCCAGTGCCGTACCTCACCATCGCCAACAAGGCCGACCTGGCAGGTGAAGCTTTTGTGCAGCCCCTCGTTGAAGTAGGCGACGGGTGACTGAGTGGATGTTTCCTGCCGGAGGAGCGGGCGGCTGCGGCACTGGGAGCGCTGCCGGTGCCCTACCTCACCATCGCCAACAAGGCCGACATTGCAGTCTGGTGCATATCTCTGCAGTGTGATGTTGGTTCTGGCAGCAGCGCTGTGTGTCTCTAGGAAATGTTGAACAACTGCAGCAGGGTACAGAAGAGCTCACTTGTGGCTGGAAGCGCTGCCCACATTGCGCGGCCAGCATTGCATTTTGCTACCCTTCAGGTGGCTGCGGCGCCCGAGCAATCCTTTGGCGTCGCTGTGCTGGCTGGACGGCTGCAGAAACTAGATGGATCCGCAATGATGATCTCTACATCACCGCATGTACAGGTGGCGCTGGGTTGCGCCGTCCTGGCAAGCGGTCAGCACTGCTGTGCTGGCTGGACGGCCTGAACCCCGCGGCGCTGGGGAGCTGGCTCATGCGGCTGTGGCAGCGGCGGGGCCGAGGCACAGACGCCAGCAGGGCCCTGCTGGGCGGCACAGCTACAGATACTGCTGCGGCTGCAGCGCCTGCTGGCGCCGGGTTGACGGCCTCGGCCACAGGTGCGGAGGCTTTCGAGTAGAGTGTGTGCTGCAGTGCGACGCTGCGGCGGATGCTGGTTGCTCATTTGCATAGCCATCGAGTGCCCATCACCCTGCAGTGCACAGGTCAGTGCAGCCACTGGCTCTCGGCTCATCGCGGAGTGCATCTGCAAAGGACTCTGCACGCCCTGTCCTATCTGCCTGTTGAAGGCACACCTGGTTGACATTCTTCTTTGCTGCATCGCACATGTAGAGGGGCGGATAGACCTGCATGCGGTCGACGCCTTCCTGCGGCAGCTCATAGAGCGGCGGTACTACGGCGGCGCACACCAGGAGACGAACGGCAGCCTGTTCGGCTCCTCGGGCCCAGCCTCTCAGGTGCCAGCTCATGCGGCAGCTCTTGCTCAGCCTGCTGACTTGACCGCCACTGACGCGCAAGGGTGCAAACGGCGTTCCACAGCAGCGACGTCCACCTGCTGTGGCAAATCCCATGAAATGCCTTGCTTGTGAGTTGTGCAGGATCTGCAAGCAAAGCATCGCAAATCTCGAGAGGCGCAGACCCGACCACACTTTGCCATCCCCGCTGCAGGGGTCCAGCCGGCTGGGCGGCCCGCCAGGGCCGCTGCTCATGCCCTCTGCGGCCAGCGGCGGCTACTTCGGCGGCAGTGGGCCGCCCTCCAGGGACGGCAGCCGCCTCACGCTCAGCAACGCGGCGTCATTGAACCCTGCCGGCTCGCTGGGCCTGGGCGGCTACGCGTCCGCCGGCAGCGGCGGCTTTGGGACGCAGCCCAGCCTGGCCGCGGGCGGCGGCGGCGCGGCTGACATCGGCGAGCGGCTGGCGAACTTTGGCAGTGCCCGCATTGACGACCTGGACTTCTAGGCTGCCGCCTTGCACTGAGCCTTGAGCAAGCACCTTTGCGACTGGCGCGTTTGGTGTTCAGCCATTGGGTTCCCACCTTCGCTTGTGCGTCAACACGGTGCAGAAGCGCCGTCGACAGCAATATCGGTACTGCGCCACAATGGATGATGGAGATATTCGTGTGCAATCACTTGACTAGGAGGCTTTGTGGCAGACAAAGTCAGCATGCAGTCTGTTGCTGCATGTCCAGTCATGTGCAATGCCGTGTGCCTGCACTTTACCAATGCGGGTGTTGCACAGCTCCCGCTACATGAAGGACGGTCCGGTGGGCTCTGCAGGCTCGCAGTCAATCGCTGGTGCAAGTGCGGCAGCTGTGGCATTTGCTCTCCAGCCCCAATGACGCAGCCGCAGCCGGAGTAGCTGATGTTGGCATGCAGGTCTTAGGTAAGTTCGGAAGAGCGTGCATAACAGAGGCTTGCAGATGAGCGGATCTTGTGTGAAGACTGACATCTAGATGCCACGCCTGCTGATGGTGTCATTCTTGCCTGATCAGCCTGAGTGAGGCTGGACGTGTACACTTTTCTCTCTCTTGCCTCGTGCTATGACGCTGAACATGGACGACATGGCTTGAACATGCTACAGGTTTGACAGAACAGCAGCAGAGTGTGGAGTGAATGATGTCTCGCCGTCTTGCAGGCAGGAGCGTTGGGCATTCAGCTCAACAACGAAACGTCGCCGGATGATGCATTACTGCACATATGACGGTTCATACCTTCATATGGGTATGCAGGAGTTTATTGTATAACAATCAGACTATGACGAAGCAATATTCACATCCACCTCACTCTCACCTCCCTGCTGCACGACAGCCTTACGCACCAAAAACATGCGACACCTGTGAGATTCGAACTCACGCGCGTTTCCGCATCCGCTTAGCAGGCGAACCCATTAACCACTCTGGCAAGGTGTCCGGCTGTCCAAACCGCTGTCAATGCAAAACATATACAGTACTAACTTTTCTTGGCGGCGTTCCCGGCCCTCACAACCTTGCGGCTTGTTGAGGTGTGCTGCCAGACTGCGGGTTGCAGAAGTCGAGCAGGCTGCCTTTGACGCCCTTCCGAGGGTCATAGCTTATTGGCGGCACCATCCTAGTCGCCCGCCTTGTGTTGCCTGTGCAAGCCCATGGGTCAACTTGCTGCTTGGATTTGCGCACCGCCTGCTTTGCGCACAGCGGCCGCACCTTGTTATCTCATTCAGTTTTGCGACATTCATCGTGCCATCTTTGGCATCGGCATGCATGTTATTCAGAATTCTTGTGAGATGTGGCACCGCAATGTCTTGCCCAATGAGATTGCAAGTGGCCGGCGAAGGCGACAACATGCCTGTCAGATGCACTCTGATTATTCCTGAGCTCAGCAGCAGGACCATGGCCCGCACGCAAATATGCGAATTACCGCTTGCCGGCCGCTGTCCGCTTTGCTGAGAGTGTCGTGTCCATTATGAGGTCGAGTTCGATGCCACGTTGTCTCTGCCAAACGAAGCAGGCAATGGCCTGCTTCATCATGTTCTCTGCCAGAAGGGGACTGCATGACGCGAATTGTGGTGATCAGGATTGCGACTGTGGCTCCCTCGTGGTACCCACCAGCCAGTCCCCCATCAGCCAGTCACGCTACCCTTTATATTTAGGACCAGCTTTCCTCCAGAATCCGAAGCAAACATCCGGCGGTCAATCCAGGTGGGCGAACCAGCATGTCGTGTTGCTAAAGAGGCTACTCCTTGCTGGATTCGTGTCACGGCTGGGCCCCCGTCGAGAGACAACATAAAGAACGCGTCCTGTTGACTGTAGTCTACCTAAAAGGGCTGCATAAACACACCGTCGCTTCCAATTGCTGCAGAGCGAGCCAGCGAGATTTGGGCTGCGCCGGCAAGCACCAAAGACGCGACTGACTCTGGCAGAGACGCCTGAAGCTGCAGTCAAGGCGGGCTACGAAGCCTTCAAGGCTGGCGAACTCAACAACATGCTGGCGCTGTGCACAGGTGCAAGCACCATCAATTCTACATGCACGACACCGCATTGTGTAGAACGTGTCACAGGATTGCTGTAATCCGCGCAAGTTCAATTCATGCACAATCCTGTATGTGCTGCAAGGTGACAAGACTCAACCCCGGTGGAGCAAAGTATCAAGCTGAGTGTAGACCTTGCTGCTTGGACTTGCAGAGGATGTCATGCAAGTGGTTTGCTGTTGGCGATATAAAGACGCTGCCATGGGCCGCGGCCGATGTGCGAGGCCATGCAGCGGTCAAGGAGCACTCTTCGAAGGGTACGGCTTCTGTGATACATTCCCTGGACACCAACGACAACGAACTTCATATCCATGCGACTGGTTCCATTGTGTTTGTCTGCAATGCTGCAAACCTATTGGCAATGGGTAGGGGGTGTCTCAGGAGTCGAGATGGGCCACCGGCAACCTTGCACGACAGAGTTGTCTCCTCATGAAGTGCGCTCCGTGTGCATGTGCAGACGTTTCAGGAGGTGGACGTGGATGTGCATTATGATCAGAACTTCATGGTGGAGGACACGTCCATGTCCGGTGCTCGAGGTGCAATGCACGACACCGAATTACACGATTTGTGATGGCAAGTGGCGCATTGGCAGCCTCGAGATGTATGGCGACACAGCGGTGCTCGAGCGCCTGGCGACGCCATGAGGGCAATGCCAAGTTGGCGGAGGGCTTTGTAAATGCATGCCGTCAGAACCTCATTGCCATGATGTGGCTTGCCAAACTGAAAAGATTCCAGCGCCCTTTCAGCACCCTGCAAGTGTTTATATGATGTCATTTGCTGTCACACACCTGCTGTTTAGCAACAATGCAGACAAGGTTCCGGCCCCACCCATTCGCGCGGTCCTGCCTCTCACGAGCTGAACTTGTCACCAGCCTGAGGGAGGCTGAGTTGTAGGATGATGGATATTGCTTGCTGATGGAGCCGTAACAACAACTCAATTTAGAATGTGCGTGGCTTCACGTTTGGCACCCTGGTCATCGGATGCATGTAGCAGGGATGTGTAGTAGCGGCGCTGCTGAACAAATCGCTCAGCATGCGTACGACTGACAGGCCTGCGCCACTCAGATAGGATCAATAGAAAGTTCACATCAGCTTCAAGCTGATGGAGAGAGTTGAAAACAGGATTGACCGGAGCTGCACCCGCGCAGCAGGCAATGCAGTCTGCGCGCAGGTGCAGCCTGCCACCGAGGCCGCCGGATCGTGGAAAAGGCCACCAAGCTATATTTTCAACATCAATTACGGCTCATGAAGAGCATGGCAGCCTGGAATGGCGACGATTGCAGAGTCGTCGAGCTGCAGAGGTCTCGCGTGCGGCCCCCGTCTCAGCAGGGTGCCGATGATAACGATGCATCGACCCTGTCCAAGGGTCGCTGATGCACTGGCAAACGAGAAGGGCTGCTGGCTCGGCGCGCACAGGGCAACGTTTTGCGAGACCCAACTTGCTAGCACTTTGACTGCACGAAGCGTGTGTTGAAAGGCTGGTGCAGCCAGCGGTCGCAGATCATTTTGCACGTTTTGCAGTCTCCGACACATTCAACTCTTGCTTTGCTATAGGCAGTGCTTTCGCTTAGCTCGGAGGCGAGAGCGTGGGATCACATGTCGGACGAGGCAGACGTCGCTGTGGCGGAGCCAGCGCCGGCCGAGGCAGTGGCAAATAGTGCGGCGGCAGATTCTGCAGCGGATCAGCAGGCTGCAGATGCAGCAAACGCGGCAGCGCAGCGCGACGGGGACGCAGCTCAGGCAGCTGGCGATGCTGCAGGCGACAGAAAGGATCGCGAGCACCGGTCCTCGCGCCACAAAGAACGGTCCAGTCGCCGGGATAGAGATGAGGATGGCTCCAGGGACGAGGCAGCCCGCAGCGAGCGGCGAGAGCACAAGAGCAGCCGCCGCAGCCGCGACGACGAAGGAGGTGGCGAGAAGAAGTCGTCGCGGCACAGGGACCGAGATGGCGATGTCAGCAAGAAGGAGCGCAAGGACAAGCGCGACCGCAAAGAGCGTTCCCGCAGCAGGGAGCGCAAGCCAGACAGGACGGAGGACCGCGAGCGCCACCGGTCCCGCCACCGTTCGTCGTCCCGCGAGCGCAGGAAGGCTCGCCGCAGCCGCAGCCGCAGCAAGTAAGCAGTTGCATGGTGTCCATGCAAGTGCGCACAAGTGACCAGCATGCTGGCCTCAATGGCATGCTCAAGTGCCCCCAGCTTTGCACCCAGCCTGTCGAAGCCGTGATTGAAACCGATGCTGCATAGTTATGCCGGACTTTCACACAAGTGCCACAGGTCATGCGTAATTCATGAAGAGCACCATCTGACATGTCACTCCGCAGGTCGCGCCACCGCAGCAGCCGGCACCGCTCCAGCAGTCGCCACCACCGCTCGCGGTCGCCCAGTCGCCGCCGCCCGCGGTCGCCCAGCGAGGACTCCGACGACTACGGCGGCTATGTTCCCCGTAAGCGGCAGGAGCCGCCCCAAGAGGGCGGTGTGTTGCTGCCGCTCCTGATTCTGCACAACTTAGCACCCCTGTGCAGCAATCTTGACCTTGTGCTCCTCTGTGCCTCGGCACAGGCCGTCCCGACCCCTCGGTGGCCCAGGAGAAGCGGCGAGACGCTGGTGCGGTGCTTCTGTCAGGGTTTAGGATGGTGCCTGCCTGCGTGCAGAGCCTGTTCAGGATCCCCCTCTCAGCAGACTGTCTGGCGTCAAGACATGCATAGCAGAAAGTGCATGCATCTGACAGCACACTGGGTTGCAACATCGCATAGCCATTCACAACAACATTAGAGGTTGATGAGTCCATCATCATTCAGCCTTGCTGTGGTGATGTGATTCAGTCTGAGCTGAGGATGCTGTCACACTGCAGTCTGGTCGTTGGCGGGCGCGGGGTATGGCAGCACTAGCTACATGGACCCATACGGCACCATGCGTGGCCGCAACACTGCCAACATGACGCCCGAAGAGAGTGAGTTGTTGTGGACTCAATTTTGTTCTGCGTTGCTCATGTGAGTCTGTTCGGGGATGTTCAAATGATGCTGACTCTGCATTGCCAATACTTTCATCTCCGCTGGAGGTTTGACTGAATCTCATACTACATGGATGTTTGGGTGGATGCCACCACCTAACAGATGCTGCGAACATGAGCAGAAACCCTCTGACTATAAGTTTTGCTGGTTTCGTGCAGTCAAGCGGCAGATGCAGGAGCAGCAGCTGCACGCGCGCATCGCGGTGCTGCAGCAGCAGGCGCAGTCCGCCGTCGCCGCTGCCTCAAAGACGCAGCGGGAAGTGCGTCGTTTCCGTGCCACGGTCCCTGAAACCCTTGTACAAGCTTGCCAGCTGCTGCACAGCTAGCGCTTCTGGCCACTTGCTTCGTCCAGTGCAACTCAGAGCATCTGTCGTGTCCACGAGTAGCCCACGCTGCAGCTGCACCGCATCATGGCTTGGTCTGTTGATGTGTGCGTAGGCTTTCTCCTCCTGGGCTGCACACCTGGTGTCTGTGTGATCGCACGCCCCAACCTGGCAGGTCGATTGGGGGCTTGACCTCCACCGCTGGCAGCTGCATGCACATGCTTTGTCGTGACAGCACATCAGGAGCTGCATGCGTGCGTCGACTACTGTCATCACTCTCCTTCCGACAGCTTGCACCGGTCGCAGTGTTGTGATGCCAGTGTCTGCCTGCATCAGTGGCTTTTCACAGCAACAAATCGTCTGCTGATAGTACATATGCTCGCTCGTATCCAATTATGCAGGTGTACATTGGCAACCTGGTGGGCGGCCTGGTCACAGAGGAGGCGCTGCGGCAGCTGTTCAACAACACCATGGCCGCCGCGTTCCCCGACCAGGTGTGCTATGGAAAGCTTGCACCCACTCATCACACTTCATCTTGACCCCATCTCTGACGGCAGCCATCAGTGCTGTGATTTTGAACGTCATCAGGATCTGGATGAGAGACAGTGTGGCATAGGGTGTGGCCAGGCACCTGCAATGTGTGCATTCTATATCCGCTGAACAGCTTCATGCGTGCCTTTTGCAGATGGTCTCGGGGTTGGACGCAGTGGTCAACGTGTCCATGCACAGCGAGGGGCGGTACGCCTTTGTGGAGCTGCGCACCCCGGAGATGGCGTCCGCTGCCCTGCAGCTCAGCGGCCAGGTGCGGCATCTCATTGCTCCACACCACTCGTCACCCGCCTGTGAAAGTGTGCACGAGTTGGATGGGCCGGGCGCAAGCTGCAGATGGCGTTTATTGCCCTGCAGCCCAGCAGCCAGGCACAAGTCATCTGCAGACCATTCCTGTGGATACCCCAGAGGTAGTTGCCCTCTCCACCCGGTCCGCCGACCTGCGGCTGACCAGGCAGCTGCGCGTGCATCTATCTGCTGCCGCCAGCTGCCTTCGAGCATGAGGCTGCAGCAGCTGCAGCAGCATCAATCGGCTGGAGCTCTGCTTGATCCAGCCGTTTTGCATGGAGTTCAACCCGCTCGAGCCTGCGTGCCTACCAGCCAGTACCAGTTGGGTTTTCATGTCTCAGAAGCTTGGTGTGCATTTTGGCAGGTGCAATTGCTGGGGCAGCCAATCTCGGTCGGACGGCCCTCGGGTTATGTCGACCCCACGAATGCGCAGCAGGCCGCAGCCGCCGCAGCGGCTGCCCTGGAGCAATTCAAGGTGCAGTCTGCTCGAGGCTCGTGCATCTGCTGCGGAGCATTGCCTGCCGTCTATCAGCTGCAGATCCGCCTGGGTTGTTGTTTGATGCATTATGCTATATCTGTACGCACATGCTGAGGCTGTCATGATCCAGTCAATCATCAGGCATTGGGTGGACAACTATCTATTGCGCAGCAGGGCATGACCACGACACAAGCAGCCACTGCTGCAGAAGTGGTGTGACGCCCCAGAATCCCGAGCCCTCCTGGGCATATCCGCTCTCTTGGGTCCTGCGACAACGCATCTCCTTCTTGTCTTCTTGCAGAGGGGCGAGATCACGTTGGAGGCGGCAGCGGCTGTCGGCATGCCCGGGCCGGCCAGCCCCGCGCCCGCCGCTGCCGCCGGCGCCACCCCCACAGGGCAGACGCCGCCCGGGGGCACCGCTGCCTCTCCCCTGGTGAGCCTGCACACGAGTCTACCTATCCCCTTCACCTCATGTGCCCACCAGTTTGCTGCAAACGGTCGAATGCAGGTGCGCGACTGAGGCTTCAGTGAAACTACCCATTAATGACTCATTGCTGTCCAAGCCTGCATCCGAGCCTGCATGGAAAGGTGCATCTACACATGTCGTCACGCCAGCTGAGGTGAGCGTGCTTCTGCCCGCAGCCCGCGTCGGCGCCATACGCTGGCGGCGCCGTGGCTGCCGCCCCCGCCGCTGCGGCTCCTCCTGCAGGGCCGCCCACACAGTACCTGGCGGTCAGCGGCATGGTCACGGCGGATGTGCTGGCAGACGACGAAGAGTATGCAGAGGTGCAAGGCTGACGATGCTCTGTGTGCCTGCGAGCGTGCAAAGCACGGCAGTGTCGCGGCTGTCATGTGCTGCGGCCAGCCTGGAACTCTCTCAAACCTCCATGCGGCAGCAAGATCAAATTCTTGCAAACTTCCGTGCACTTCCAGGTGATCGAGGACCTGCGGGACGAGTGCGCAAAGCATGGCGCCGTCACCGCGGTCACCGTGCCACGGCCGGCAGACAAGAGCCAGGCCGCATCGCTGTTTGGCTCCGGCAACTACGGCAAGGTGGGCAACGGGCCGTTTTTCAAGCCTTCCTTCAACATCTTGCACACGATCCGACTTGCAGAGATGCAATCCGACGCACGACTATACATGTCGTTGCAGAGCTGCACTGAACCAGTGTTGCATCACGCATGTCCTGCCCCATGGCACTCAGCTCTGTGCACAGGTGGCTGATGCTATGCACAGATTGCTGATGAATGTTGCGTCTGCCGCAGGGTTTTGTGGCCTTCGGAGATATCGCGTCTGCGACGCGGGCGTGCACCGCCATCCACGGCCGCCTGTTTGCAGGCATCATGGTGCAGGTGGCGTACGTGTCGCAGCAGGACTTTGACGCCGCCACTGCCACGAATGCTGCCAATCAGTAGTCTTCTCACACAGGCGGCAGAGCTTACAGCACATCAGTTGAGCTGCGGGCACCATAGTGTAGGATTTGTACGTGTGACAGCGGAGGTTGGTGCTGACCTGCGGCAACAGACTGGCAGAATTTGTGATTCTGTCAGCCGCGGCGAAGGGGCAGCAGCGTACATCACAGTGCAGTGAGCACGACGTCAGAGCAAGGGCGTGGTGTCGCGGCCGCCGCACAAGCTGCTGGCACATCTGTCACAGCAGGAGCGGAGTTGCTGGATAGATGGTATCAAGTTGCTGTGTCTGCAATGTGAAAGCACGAGGCTGGAACGATGGTGTCGAGGTTGGCAGATGCTTCGAGGGCACAAACATATTATGCAGGTGCTTGCAACCTTCGCAACACGACAATTTGCCCAATACTCATACGAGGGTATCGTCCTTCAGCCAACCTCGAAATCTGAAGCGCATATGATACACTCTAGCCCAGACGATTTCTGTGCCAAGTCATTCGGGCACTGCTTTCTCGACCACACTGCCGATAATATCATACTTCGTGTGAAAGCGAGCCTGCCACTCTCGCAGGTTGTCCAACTCGAAGTTGCCCAAGCCTACAGACCCCAAACAGCAACGCACTGAATGTGTGTTGTTTTCCACATGTCACTCGTGTGTGCCTTGGCAGTTGATCCTCGACGGCAGGATGCACATCCGCGCACGGGCACAAGGCATCAGCAATTCGCAGTTTGTTTACAAGTAGGCACTCGACCCACCCTCGAGCTTGTCGTGGCAGTCGGCTGTGTTGGTGAATTGCAGCGCCAGCGCACCATAGAAGTATCGGACATGCCACAGAAGCAGGCTTCCACAGATGCACGCAAGGCCGATGGCCCACCTTCGAGGTTGTCGTGGCAGTCGGCGGTGTCAGTGGACTGCAGTGCCAGCGCCCGTGAGCACTCGCGCCCCGCGAATGGGTACACCCCGTCCGGCCCATAGAACTCTCTGCCTGCGTAGCACGGCATGAGCATGCATGGCAGAGTGCACAGCAGAATGCATAGCATGGTATGTAGTAGCCTTACTGACGAGCCTGTGATTGTGCATCCCCCAGTTGCGCCTGCACCACTGGGTCGTGATTACCATCGTCAAGCTGCACGCTTCCATGCACAGCAGGGCCACCCTGGAGCACACTGCATCCTGTCGAGATGCCCGCAGCCCCTCGCCTTTGGTGACGTCGAAGACGGTGCCCTTGATGGCCAGCATGATGGGCTTGGCCGGGTCGCTGCCGTCGTAAGCCGCCAGCTGCTGCAGCGTCAGCCGCTGCTCCGGCACAATCTGCACCAGCGTCAAGGTTACAAGGTTGATACCATCGCCGCATTGCTCTCGCAGCGCAATGTCAGCACATGTTGGGTTGCCGGCATGGCCTTGCTGCTGCCACTGTGTGACGACAGCTGGCTGCAGCGCCAGCCTGAGCTCCAGGACTGTCTGCATCGACGGTGAGCACTCTGGCTGGAAAGCGATGGGCACAATATGCGTAACATCTTCGAACCAGCAGCATATGCGTGACCTGGCAGGGCCACTGCTGTCAGGGCACCGTTCTGGCTTACCGCCAAAAGAAGGCGGCGCTTCTGTGCTGCATTCTAAATTGATATAGGACCTGCGATGATGTACTTGTGGCGCTACATCTCCGCCACCCACTCCTTCACTTCTTTCGGCCACATCGCCGTGCGGGCTGCTGACAGCGTAAAGACTAAACATCACATTCTCTCGGCACCACCACTGGAACCCACCTTGCCGGCCAGGTGGTGCTTGCTGCAGGACATCGCCCACCCACTCGCTCGGACTCGCTAGCCGCCAGTGCAGTGCTCATCGGAGCGCTATCTGAGAGGCAGCATCGACACCTGCTTCAAGCGCCACTGACCCCACCTTACCGACGACATGTGTACTTGCTGCGGAACTTGTCCACCCACTCGTCTAACACCTCCAGCTGTCGCGGCAGTGTCGATCGAGGTCACATTCGGAAGGCTGGGTCGAGTTTGGATGGACAACTGCTCAGGTGGCATGCACTCCACCTTGCCGACGACATGGTACTTGCTGCGGAACTTGTCTACCCACTCGTCCAGGACCTCCAGCTGCCGCGGCATCAGATCCACCAGCTCCCCACAGCAGTCCTCCTCCTCCAGCGACATCAGGCCCAGGGCGCGGCTGACTTCTTTGCCCGCAAACACCGCATACCCGCCGCCTGCACCATACGGAGTGAAGCTTAGAAGCCTTTGCAAGCCTGCGCGAGTGTGGTGCAGTTCGAGGCCGAGGGCGCGGCTGACCTCCTTGCCCGCAAACACTGCGTAGTCGCCGCCTGCATCATTCGGACTGAAGTTGAGAGGTCTGTGCGGGGGCCTGCGCAGGACAGGAACCATTTCAGACTCCACCGGTCCTCCGCAGCCGCCTTGTGATATCAACACCAGGACACGGCTGACCTCTTCGCCCACAAATACCGCGTAGCCGCCGTCTGCACATGTGAGCAATGATGCTGGCTTATACGCTGTGCTCTGGTCCAAACGCCAGAGCTTCAGCAGGCATGAATGCTGCATGCATCATTCACTGCTGCCAGCGCACGCACGCTTCGTAAGTGTCGCACTTGCCACTCTATGTAGCTGTTCCGCTTGAGGAGTACACTGTACCTGGACCGTAGAAGTCTCTGCCCTTGGTGACGTCAAAGACCTCGCCCCGCACCGCGAAGTAGATCGGCAGGTACGGATCCCGCCCGTCATACTTCCGCAGCGTCCGCATTGTGATGTCGCCGCACTTCTCGGGCTCATACTCCACCGGCTTCGGCACCGGCGCCAGGGCGCTGGCGACCGTCATGACCAGGAACGTGCCCACGATCACCAGCAGCAGCGTCGCAACAAGGTGGGTGGACGCCCAATCAACCGCCGCTGCCAAGAAGCTCAGCGTTTCCTGCAGCATGCTACCGCTTCCGGCGCCAGGATCCCTAGGTATACATGTGGTTTCGCTTTGGCAGCTGTGATGCTTGTGCTATCCCTGAGGTGAATTGTGAGGCGAAAGCTGTTGAAAATGCGAGCGCTGACTGACTGATGGGCTCCCTCACACAGCATCAACAGCTTGGATTGGTGCTGCCTACACAGGGGCGTGATGGTTCGATTGCGTTTTTGATTGCACGCTGGATGCACTGCGTTGCGTGTGTTGTGCAGATGCAAATCTGGAGTCAGCAAGAAATCGCGAAGCAGGCATGCAACATGACATCATTGTGCTCAGCACAGGTGCAATTGTGCATTTGCACGTGCAGCCAATTGCGCCATTCCGCACGGACTTGGCATTTCCCTGGTGCTGGATCTTTGATGGCCAGGTTGGCGGCAGCTGCGCACGACAAGGCGGTTCTGGCCCACCCCGATGCGAGACCAATCACGCAACCCTGCGCTGATTGCGATTGCACTTGGAGGCGCTGTCGTGGCTGCAGTATTATCACTCAGGTCGTCTGGTCTTCAAATTCCGTCCTTGACGGCTGGAACTGTCGCTCTGCTGATTGGTGAGTAGGGTGCGGCATGTGTGCAGGATCACTTTGATGAAGCGTTGCACCGCATCACCAACCTGGCAACAGCGACCCAAGATGATGACCAGACGACAGAATATGTATGTGATATCTATGCAGGGCGGGTGCTGTTCCTGATTTTGCTGGCAGCCGCAGCGCACCGCTGCTGGGAAGCACGGCAGACCCGAGGTGACTGTCACTGCATCCTGCTGCCAATTCAGCAATAAAAACTTGTCTGAAAGCAGACGCTGCAATCTGAAAACGCATCAGAAGTAAGCGGACGACGCGACCCGAATGCATGACATTGGACCTGAAACCATGCTCTGCCACCTGAGCTACATCCGCTGAACAATCAGTCAAATCCTAGCTAGTGTTGTATTCACGGTCCTTGATGGCCCGTGTGTGATGTCATGCATGTTGCAGTGTCGCTCGGCAGCCGGAGGTCAGCCGCATCTGCGCCGCCTCGCCTGCGCAGTCACAGCCCTGACAAGCCGTCCGCTGCACACCGCCGCCATCAGACCTTGGCACAGCGGGAAAGTCCTTCAGCCGCAGCGGCGCGCGCCGCTCGTCTGGCGGAAGCGCGTGCGCTGCTGGCGGATCTGCGCGACGGGGCCGGCGGACAAACCACGACACCGCCACAACAGGTGCCGCTATTCATGCACCAGAGTCTGCCAGGAAGATCCGTCAGATCCTTCAAGCCTTCTTGCCGCTGCTGGCTGGCATGCGGAGCGGTGTGCTGCCGGGCGGACAACCCAGGTGTGTGCAGACAACCTTTATGAGGTGTGAGTCTCCTCCTGGAGCAGCAGCTGGCATGGTTCAGGCGCTTGCTGCTGATACATCTGCAGAGTGGGGCTGCTACCAGGCGGACACTTAGGGGTGCGGATTCACATGCAATGCAGACTTACTGCAGATGCACAGCCCCATCTTCTGAGGCAACCTGCTGTCGACACAAGATGTCTGCATGCATGTGCCACAAGTGCAGCACCGCCCACTGGGTAGGTCCCAAATACAGGAGCCCAGCAAACCAGAGCCCACCCAGTCCAGCCCACTGCATCATGTGCAGGATGTTGGTGCTGTGTCACATGTCGGAGGCGATGACAGTGCGGCCGCCAGTGATGGCCTCGCCGCCTGCGCAGTGAGCGGCGGCGCCGGGGAGTCGGAAGCAGGCGCCCAGCCGTCAGCGGCGCCGGCAGCTGTTGAACCAGCAGCGGCCGAGCTGTCGGCAGCAGCAGCAGCAGTGCCCCTGGGCAGCACAGCAACACCCGGCAGCCAGGCGTCAGGCGGCGCCCACAGCAGCGAAGCGGTGAGGGCTGGGACAGAGGAGCCTGCGGTGGCTGGAGCCGCTGGGGAGGCGGCTGCCGAGCACGCCGACATGGCGCCCAAGACGCTGCAGCAGGCGCGTGCTGAGATGCTGGCGCGCGCGGAAGCCGCCAAGGCTCAGCATGTGAGTTCTACTTGCCGTTCACCTGCACATGCCTTGCAGGCACCCATCATCTGGCTGGCGCTAGTTTTGTGTGCTTGGTGGGTACATCAACTTCCTTCATGATGCTGACCCAGCAAGTCAGCAGCAACAGCAGGTGGTGCCAAAAGTTTGCACATGCTCATGCTGCAGCAGGAGGCAGACCGTCAGCAGCAATGCCGGTCATGCCTGATGGAAGCAGCTGAACTGTGTGAGAGGTGCAGCAGACAGCCAAATGCCAGCAGCAACGGCAGTGGTGCCTGGCGAACATAGAAGCAGGGGTGTAAGCATCAACCCAGGGCCAAGTAAACCATGCACACCAGGTTCTGTCATTGGGTGCATGCAGGAGGCGCAGCAGGAGGCCGCAGATCAGCGGCAATGGCTGTCATGCCTGACAGAGGGCCATGCTTGAGGCTGGTTTCATGCGCACACAATTGCATTACAGACTGTGTTTCGACTTCGATGTTACTGCGCGCCCGCAGGAAGCACAGCAGAAGCTGGATAGGGAGGAGCTGCGGCGGCAGCGCATGGCGGAGGCGGACGCCCGGCTGGAGCAATAGCATGTCCAGCAACTTCAGTTTTGCACTGTAACACGGATGAAAATTGCTGCGAACCCGCAGGAAGCGCAGCAGAAGTTGGAGCGGGAGGAGCTGCGGCGGCAGCGGGTGGCGGGGGCAAACACACCAACTGCGCATTGTGTACACAGCAACTGCAGGCTTGCCCTGCAAATGCGACCTCACGTCGTCAGGCATCTGCAGGAAGCACAGCAGAGGCTGAAGAGGGAGGAGCAGCGGCGGCAGCGCATGGCGGATGCTGTTGCCACAGGCGGGATGGCGTGTATGGAATCTCCAGGCTGTGCTGCAGTTTGCTTATAGTCAATTCGCATCCGCAGAAGGCGCAGCAGAGGCTAGAGAGGAAGGAGCTGCGACGGCAGCGCATGGTGGAAGCTCGTCCCGCAGGCGACATGGCGTGTACACTATCTCCAGGCTGCGCTGCAGAGTTGACTTGGAAATCGCGTGTTTGCAGGAGGCGCAGCAGAGGCTGGAGAGGGAGGAGCTGCGGCGGCAGCGCATGGCGGAGGCGGACGCGCGGCTGGAGGAGTGGCGGGCGGCTCAGCGCGCTGCAGAGGCTGCTGAGGAAATGTCCTGGGCGCAGCTGACTGCGGAAAGGTGAGCGAACTGGTATAGCTGATGCAAACTCTGTCATATTGCACACAGCACTAGGCGTCTCAGCAGGCTGGGAGGCGGCGGATGAGATGTCCTGGGTGCATCTGACCGCAAATTCTTGAGTCGGTTGGCCAAACTCTCCCTACTGTTATGTCCCAGCAACAGCGAAGCGAAGCCGAAAACAGTGAAGCTAAAGCCCACGCACACCGCTGCATTCCTGTTGATATGCAGGCGTGCAGCGGAGGCGCGGCAATGGCTGCTGCGAGAGCAGGACGCTGAATACCAGGAGGTGCGCCAAACCTGACATACTGCTTTCTCGATCTTCCGTGCATGTTGCAGTCGACACATGTCTGCAACACATCAGCGCTGGGATCATGCAGATCGCACTGGCTCTCCCATGATCCTGTGACCCTGTCGCTTGGTAACTGTGCCACTGGTGCAGCACCAGATGCCAGTCAGCAGGCAGGTGGTTTGACAGCTGGGATGCCTGATTGTCCTCACATATGCCTTATCACTGTAACCACATCACGTTGTGACTAGATCGTGTCACACCTAGGGACACTCATGAAGCATAGGCTTGACTGTTGCTTTTCTTGTGTGATGCAGGCGCTGCGGCGGGATAGTGAGGTGGCTGCGCAGGAGCGGCGGCAGCGGCGCGAGCATCAGACTGCTGCAGAGGCCCGTCGTGCAACCGCAGAGCGGTGCACGCCCCTCAGCATCGTGTCCCTCGGCGCTCATGCTCTCACACACTTGCCTGCAGTAGTCTGGCCTCCTTGCTTGTGAATTTGCCGCCACATCCTAGTTTCAGTGCCTCGTCGAATCCCCACTGACAGGCAACCGTGGGTTTGTGGATTGGTGTGTCTGCTGGTGTGTGCAAGAGTGGCTGAAGCGTGCCGGCACTGCAAGTGCGACAGCTTCGGTGCTGGCTGGCAGTTTCACATCATGATCCGTGTGAGTTTGACCAACAAACCTGACATGATGTGCTGGAAACCCTTCACTGCGGTGTGTGGCTCGAGTGCGCCCGCAAATGCAGCAGCATCGCAGCTGGCGAGCAAACTTACACGAGCGCAGCTGGCACAAGCTCACACAATCGCAGCTCACACAAGCTTGCAGCATGGTCTGTTGTAGCTCTCGACACGGTGTGCTGGACCATCCACCGCAGCGTGTGGCTGGAGTGCGCAGCCGCTGCAAGCGCAGCAGCAGCGCAGCTGGCGGGCAGTCTCGAGCCGCCTGCCGGCAACCCAGACGCCGCTGTCCTGTCCCTCAGGTGACCCCTTAACATCGCTGGGAAGAGGAATTGCCAACCCTATCAACCCGGAATTGCCAACCCCATCAACCCTGTACCCACATGCTGTGGGGCCATGACCCCAATTTTGAGGATGCCCAGGCCTGGTCGTGGTCGTGAGCACGTGCTGATCCAAGGTTGTGTGCCAAGGCTGTTCTCTACCATGCCGTGTCAAAGCAGTTGCCAAGTCCCTGCACACTTTGCTGGTTAACTCCGTTGGAGTGCTCCGTTGGAGTACAGCTTCTGCTCGTCGACTTCTGGCTTAAGGCTGCTGAGACAGCCGCAGCAGCAGCATTGTTGACAATGGCGATGGCATGTTTTGAGCCATGTCTCTTCTTTGGCTGATTGCTGTCAGGTTGATCAGTGCATCATGACAGTGTTGCTTCTGCCTGCAGGCTGCCGAGTCAGCCGCCGCAGCGGCGGCGCTTCAGCGGCAGCAACGGCGTCGGGCAGGTCTACGCCTGGGCGCAGCTGGCGCTGCTGCAGGGCATCTGCCCCACCATGGACGCCCACGTGGCGGCCCTGCAGCAGCAGGGGCCTGCCGATGGCGCAGTTGCTGGCGGTCCACCTGCCGAACAGACTCCACAGCCGCAAGACGACAGCGGCAGGCGCGGCAGCAGCATCGCCGGAGCCGCTGCTCCAGCAGATGGCGAGGTGGCAGTTGCTGGAGAGACTGCGGCCGAGATTGCCGCCGTTGCCGCCGCCGCCGCCCGTGCGGATGGGGATGCTGCCGTGGCGGCAGCGCTGCCAGCCGAGCGCGACGACGACTGGGTGCAGCGGTGGGCAGATTCAGAGGGAGACAGCAGCAGCAGCTGGGCGTGGCACGGCGGCTGGCGGCTGGTGCAGACGTATCCGCGGCGGGAGGTGCCGCGAGGCGATGGTCGCGGCACTGATGGCGGCAATGATGGCGGCAGCACAATTGCAGAGGCGGGGTTGGCGCCGCAGGCAGCACTGGCCGTGGAGCAGCTTGGATAGGCAGGGACAGCGTTGTGTAACGGATCAAGGCCTGGAAACCTGGCACAGCGGGTGTGCCCACTGTAGCCAACAGATGAGAGGACAACGCGGCATGAAGTTTCGATCATGGAGGACGTAGCTACAAACAACACAGAAGCGGATGTTGGGATGTTGACCTAGGTCTGCATCACGCAAGCGTATATGACGATCGAATGCACGAGCCACGAGCACCTTCAGCATCTTCAGGCAACCCTCCATCAGCGGTACAAGTCCAGCCCTGCAGTACAACATGCATCACTTGCTGGCGCGGCATCGTGGGGTGACGGCAGTAACGTACAACCGCTTGCACTTGCAACTCATCAACAGCACCTCGTGTAATATCCCACGGCACATCGACGCTATTCTGGTCTACCACATACTGGCGAGAGGTTTTAACCCAGAGAGCGCTGCTGCGCTCCAATCATCTGACAGTTGTTATAATAGTTGTGCAGCAGTGCAATTGGTGGAGGAATCATTTCAAGACCTCTGACGTTTATCGTTTGCAGCACGTCGTCGGGAGTTTGTATGTAAGAGTCCCTGCTGAGATGTCCTCGAGTGCCAATGCTGGCGCAGCGTTGCGGACACAGCCCACTAAGGTGCTCCTGAGGATGTCATCATCACATCTGCGCTTGCATTGGCGTAAATGTGCAGCATCTGAGTGTTGCACCAAGAGGGCTTCATCATCAGTAGCATCATGTGGCAAGATCGGTGCCAACCTGACACACTGGCACTGATCCGAACACTGCAGGCCTGGCTGTTGGTCATCCAGAGCGAGTTCCAGTCCGTTAAGGACCGCGATGCGCTGATCAGCCACGTCAAGGCGGTTGCACTCGAATCAGCTCGCAATGAGCCGCGCACTCTTGGGTTTCAGGTGATCAAGGACTCCTTGTCTGTACATCACGACCATGCCGCCGTTTGGGCCATGTGGCGCAGACAAGCGCTCGTATGTGCTCGCGGGCAGGTCTGTACGTTCGCAGCCGGTCGCTGCTTGCATGCACCTGGCACGCAGCGCATGCGGCATCGGCATCTGCGTGGCAACCCCAGCTGCCGAGTCTCCTACTGGAGTGTTCTCTGACGATCTCGAGCGTGCCACACTGCAGATCGCCATTGCAGACAACAACCCGCTGCGCATCCTGATCTTTGAGAGGTGGGTCGGGTGTCCCGCTGCCTACATACCATGCAACAGCCATGAGTTGGCCATTGTCACATAGACTGCGGGATGCATGTAACGTCATACACTGAGAGCACCCCACCACTCACTGCTCTGAGCGCAGGTTTGCGAGCAAGCAGGACTGGCTGGCGCCGCACAAGGAGAGCACAGCCTTCAGGGAGCTGAAGGAGTGGCAGGCCGCCTCCGGCATCCAGGTGGGCCCATGTCTCATCCCCACGAGAAAGTCCAGAATCAGGGTACCAGGCCAGTGGTCAGTGGCTGACGCTGCACGTGGAAGCCTGCACCTCAAGAGGGAAAAGGAAAAAACAACAAAAAATAAAAAACAAAAAAAAACATGAGGGCGCTGTCTCCGGCTGTTGTCGCGCTGTGCACTGCCCGAGCGCGGGTCAGCCTGCTTGCAAGTCCAGATCGAGGCTTTCTTGGAGGTGCCTGGCCGCGGCACAATGAGATGCGCCATGCACATAGTCGCTGACTTGAGCAGCCTGTCCATTACATACGATAGTGGGCGTGGCAGCTGGCTGACAGCATGAGGAACTTGAACAACTCTCAGTGTTTTGCATTTCACATTGCCACAAAGCGCAAACCTCCAAGGTGGCCAGTGCAGGTGACAACTACGGGACAGAGCTACAACGAGACGGACATCGGCTACTTGACGCCGGGCGAGCGCAATTGGATGCAATCTGTGCATGGGGACGGCGCCGCATGACATGCGGCAAACAGAAGTTCACAACATGTGGAAACTGGACTCAGAGCGTGGCTTGGAGAAAGCAGACATATAATGAGGCACCGCATGCTAGGCTGAAGATTTGGGTATACATCCGACACTAGCAAGGCCTAAGCAGCAACATGGTGGGATGTGCTGGGCGTCTAAGGGGTCATGTACACATTCACTTGGGACACGACAGTGTTGCAATTCTGTCGGCGGAGCAGCTCTTTCAAGCCGGTATATGGGCATCATAGTCAACTTGCAGATGGACGTGTCTCAGCTGTCTCTCATGCCGCAACGACCAGCCTTGTCAGTCCTTCATTAGTCAATGCACACAAACTTGGTGCCAGCTTGCGGCGGTGCCAGAGTCGCTACCGCACCACCATCCGGCCCCATGTTCGCAGCACGCATGACATGCCCAGGATCGTCCAGCACATCGACATGCAAGCAGCCGGTGACATCGACCGTGCCAGTGGCAAATACCATCCCCTGCCGCCGCCGCGGAACAGGCTCCACGGCAGTGCTGCAGCATGTGTCCGCCACCGGGCAGGCGTTGATGCCCACTGCCGCCTGATCGTGCCGCTGATTACTCCGAGGCGCCATGGCATGTCCAGCTCCCGTATCCGCCTGGGCAGGTCCAATGGCGACGCGCGCCGCAGCTGCGGCTGCGCTGCCCGTCGGGCCAGCAGCCTTTGGTTGCGTTGCAGACACTGCTGCACTGAGGCGCGCCGCTGCGGGGATGCTCGGGTAGAAGGGCATCGTCGCCGCCACTGCCGCACCGGAGGCCACGCTCAGTTCTCCAGCGCTGCTGCCGAGTCGTCCGCCGGGCGAGCTGTGGCGGCGCCTGCCTGCCACGACTGGAGGGGTGAAGCCGTCTGCATCGCCCGCTGGAGGCGCGGCCATGTGCCCGTGCTGCAAGGTGTTGTCCCGCCGCCGCGCTCGCTGCCGTGCCTCGGCATCTCCCACCAGCACCTGCAGCAAACAGCGTGCTGGGTGATCTATACTTTCAGAGCTCATGTTGGAGAAGTTTCAAGTTTTAGGGGGTTCTGTCCGACAGGAGAAGAGGAGTTGCTACTGCGACACGGGAGTCGAACGACCCTGAGGTACACATCAGGCTGCCACAGTCATCTGGATCAGCACTACGCACGAATCTGCATGATGATGATGAAGAGACCGGCTGAGACCCGCAGCACGCGCACCGGCGGGTCATAGCAGTACTGCCTGGCGATGATGGTGTGCAGGCGGCACGGCTGTGGCGAGCCATCGCCACACAGGCCGCCCCCGTAGCCGCTGCTGGTGGCAGCTTTTGAAGCGGGCGCTGAAGCCTTGGGACGGCGCCTGTGCATCGCCGCCGCCACTGTCGCCGCCGCGGCCGCGGCCGCGGCCGCAGATGTCGCAGCGCCAGCAGCAGTTCCACCGCCGCCGTCGGCGCTTGCACGTGCTGCCGCTGCCCTGTCGAGGGTGCCTGTCCGCGCCCCGGGCTGCAGCGCCGCCCACGCCCCTCTGGCGGACATTGCAGCTGGCGGCCGGACTCCGGCAATGTCTGCACGTTTGCTGCCCACACGCTGCTGCGCTGTCACAGATGATGGAACACGACCTACATCAACACCGACAGCAAGGGGCTCGCCTGCTCGAAGCCTCCGAATCACTGGGCGGTGTACAAAGCGGAATCAAATCAGCTGGCACAACCTGGACACAGCGCTGAGACTGCACTTGAGCTGGGGGAAATCTCGGAGCAGCAGTCGTGCAGATCATACACCTGTATGGGACTTGGTGCCGCCAGCAGCCTGCAGCCGCCACGCCAGCCAAGCCCTGTCGACGCGCAGCCGCCGCTGCCGGCGCAACAGCCACTGCGACAGCGCTCTGAGGGCCGCCGCCGACGCCTGCGTCGCCAGCGAGGCGCCTGCAGCGGAAGCTGCTACCAGCTGCGCCTGCAAAGCCATGGAGCAGAGGCGCTCGACAACAGGACCGACACCACAGCAGTGTGCACCCAAAAGCACTTCACACCAGCTGGGTACACAAAGCCATTGGATGCCATCGCCATTTCTCCGTCCCTTGCGCGATGTCACATTCGATTGCCAGCTGTCATCAGTCAGGTGACGCCTGTGCAGCATTTACCTGAGCCTGGTCGCGCTGCTGTGCTGCCGCCGCTGCCGCCTGCTGTGCAGCATGGCGAGCTGTCGACACAGCAGCGCACCGCCACCGGAAGAACGCCTCTGCCATTGCTGCCTATACGAACCACTGCCTGCCCCTCAGCAGTGAGCATAGCAAGCATGCATGAAAGCGCACCTGAGCGCTGGACACATTGATCTTTTCCATTGGATCTGGTGCAAGCAGCACGCAGTGCAGGTGCATACCTGTGCGTCAGCTGATGTCCTGGTGACGAGGCAGCGCTCCACATAGGCATCCCGGGCCGCCATCCAGACATCGCGCTCAGCACGCAGTTGCTGCAGGACAAAGAGCACATGCCTCAGCAGAAAATAATGTCAGCCTCCCCAACGCACGCTTGCAGCAGTTCAGGCTGCCACTGGGTTGCATGATCCCGATGCTGTGAGATGGATCATGTGCGGCGCTCCAGAGCGCAGCACATCTGTGACACATGCAAAAACAACAACTATGATGGAGATTGTTGCGCTGCTACCTATGAAGTATACCTGTGCAGCGCGCTCAGCCAGCTCGAGGCACTGCTGCGCCTCTGCATTGGCCGCTGCCGCGGCGCTGCGTGCCGCTTCCTCTGCTTCCGCAGCCTCCCTGGCCTCCCTGCCCAGCCGGTGTTCCTCCTGCACACGTGGAGGGGCTCACTTTGAACTCACACATAGGGTTTGTCTTCGGCAGCAGATGGGCTGAGAAGTGTTGCGCTCGCGAAACATGCTCCTCCTGGGAAGGCCGCAGCTCTGCGATACAGTCCTGGCTCATGCTGCATCGCACGGACACACACGGAGGCAGTCGTTGTCAAAGCCTCCTCCCTGCCAGCAAAATACATGTCAGCACATGCCTTTGCATGTCATGGGGCCAGATGAAGACAGGAACATCTCGATGCGCTGGACACATTGCTCGGCGATCGGCACCTGTTGGTGTCGCTTCAGCTGGGCAGCGTGCTTGGCGGCTGTCCTTGCGGCGTCGGCTTGCAGCTGCCGAGCGGCCGCCTCAGCCGCGATGGCCCTTGACCTTTGGCTCTCCGCATCCACCCTCAGCTCCTCTACTGTCGCCTGCATCGCCAGCTCAGTTCGGCCTCAAACCAGACGTCTGATTGTGCAAACTTGACATGTAGAAACGCGCAGTGGACACACCCAAAAAGTGCAAGCTGTTGCGACTTTTGACAGAGTGCTTGTGTGATGTAAGAGCACCTGTGCCTCCTTGATGGACCTGGCGGCCATGCCCTCCAGTTTCGCTGCTTCCTGAACCGCTTCCTCCGCTTCCCTCCTCGCCGCCTTTGCCTCCGCTTCCGCGATCTGCACCCGCTGCTCGGCTTGCTTAGCCGCCTGCTTTGCCTTTGCTGCTTCTGCCCCTGACAAGGGGCCTGGCAGTGCCGCAAGCTGCTGCGCCACCGCCGCCGCCACCTTGGCGCTAATACAAGCGCTGCCGCGGCTCACGCTGCTGCCTGCTGAGCGCAGCCGCTGCCGGTCGCACTGCAGCAGCAAAGCCTGCGGCGCAGGCGGAACATGTCACAAGAGAAGGCAAGCGCTGTGTACTGCCTTCTAGATGGTGTATGATGTCGTGGCTTGGTGTGGTGCTTCATACATGCCATCTTGCCTGTTCCACCACTTTGCTTGGCGCGAGCACAGCATTGACAGCAGCGTGCAACTTGTGGCCTTGCGCCGCCTGCAAAGTTATATGCTATCATGTATCGTGTCCTACCTCCAGGTGGGCTGCATGTGCTCGTGCAGCCTGCAAAGTTATATGCTATCATGTATCATGTCCTACCTCCAGATAGGCTGCATGTGCTCGTGCAGCTGCGCAGTGGCCGCACGCCTCGCCAGCGGCCGCCTCCGCTGCTTCCTGCTGCCTGGCGAACTCTGTCTGCCGCTGCAGCGCGCTTTCAGATGCTGCAGCCGCCCGTGCTGCAGCCATCGCGCTGGCATGCACCTCGATGAGTGCCGCCTGCGGCCACAAGTGACACACCTGGATGACGGTGTGCTCACGGAAGCACCGACATCTGCAGCTGCGATGACGTGTTGACAGTCCTGCCAGCACGGCAACCGCGCCGAGCAAGCTGCAGCGGACTTGCAGTGGACCTGCTCATCGGCTGTACACAACCTGGAGCGAGGCAGGCGGCATGTTCGACCTGATAGATGGGAATCAGACAGACATGCACCTCGGCTTCTGCCAGCTGGCGGCGCAGCGCCGCGCCGCCGCCGCGGACCGCCCGCAAATCCGCCTGCAGCTCCGCCGCAGCCGCATGCGACGCCGCCAGCGCCGTCTCCGAGTCCGCCAGCGCAGCGGCCAGCTCTGCAGTTTGCAGTCTTGGCTGCCTGGCCGCGCCTTCCGACGGCAGCGGCAGCAGGTCCAGCGGGGTGCTGCCGGCAAAGATGGAGCTGCAGCCGCCGTCGAAAGACACCAGGCGCCTCTCATCCCCTCCACACGGAGCCTCGTCACTGCCGTCTTCGCTGCCAGAAGACGACGAGTCGTCGCCTGCGCCTGCTATGGCCGGCCGCTGCATCGCGCTGCCGCAGCAGCGGCAGGCTGCTGCCTCTGGATGCTGCTGCGGTGGCTGTGGCGCCGCTCGACCATGGCGGGACTTGGGCCGCTGCAGACTGACGAATGGGTGTGCTGCTGGGCTGCCATCGACTGGTTCATCTGCCGCCTCTGCCGATCGTGTGAACCTCGTTGAGGGCTGCGGCGCTTCTGACTGCTGCGCAGCTGACGCAGGCCGCTGCCAATGCTGCGCCGCCACCGCGAGCGCCGGCGAGGTGATCCAAGCTGCATGCGCTGTTTTGCTGACTCTTGCTGCTTGTGCAGTCGCCGCCGCCTGCTGCGCGGCTGATGCTGGACGCTGGCGGTGCTGTGCGTGTGCTGCCGGATTCGGCAGAGCGCCCCCTCTGCCACCGGCAATGATTGTCGGCGCTGCCGCCGGCTGTGCGGCAGACTTGGTTGCACAGCGCCTGCTGACAGCGGCCTTTGTTGCGCCGCCATCGCTGTCGCTGGTCCGCCTGCGCTTGCCTGCCGCAGGTGATAGCCTTCGCACCTGACAGATCAACAGACAAGCGTTTGACTGAGCAGTGACAAGTCAGAGGTGCAGCTCACGATTATGCAACCCAAACACAGTGAGTTGCAGCATTATTCCGCCACACTGTCCGAACCCTAGTTGCAACAGGATTTGGGCAACAAGTGGTGCGCGGGCAACTCACCAGATGCCGGCGCTGCTTGAATGCCGGCTTGCGCCGCTGAAGGCGGCGAGGCGAAGCGGCTGACCTGGCACGACCACCAAGTGCTGAAGCAACTGAATGTGCGGCAGGCTGGCCGACTGCTGCTGGATGCACCGCTGGTGCTGCTGCCGCACCTATGGCGGGCTGCATCTTTGTCGTGTGGCCGAAAGGTGCTGCTGCCTGTGCTGCATTTGCTGCAGGGTGGATGGTGTTGAAGTCTGGCTGCATGCTGCCGTCGCCGACTTCGCTGATGCGCTCCGGCGCGGCTGGCACGAACAGCAGCCCAGTGGGGCAGGCGCTGTCAACCGTAGCTGTCCGCAGGCGGCCAGACTCTGCGCAGTGCAATGGCTGCTGTTGCATTGGCATCACCTGCTCGGCAGGAGCCCGCTGCTGCTGGAGAGGGTGCGGCCACGCAACATCTGACGATGTTTCCGCTGCTGCGGCAGCTTCCAACCCCGTGGGGCACTCGCTGTCCACTGTGGCTGTCCGCAACCGACCGGAGTCTGCGTGGGCCAGCTGTATGAGCGGCCGCGAGCCATCGTCGTTGCCGCAGGAGCCGCTGCTGCTACCTCTGCCGCCGTCGCTGCTGTGAAAGCTGCTGGACCCGTCTGCTGCAGCGCGGGCTGCAAGAATGGCAGCTCCAGCGGCGTAGTCCACATCCAGCAGGTGCGGCACATCACCGCCAGCCTGCGGCGTAGCATCATCTCGAGGCCAAGCGCCGGCTGTTGCTACAGCATTGCTGCGCCAGCCACCAACATCGCCAGCACCGCCACCGCTGTCGCCACCAGTTTCTGTGCTGCTGTTGCCGCTAATAATGTTTTCGGTTCTGCCTTTGCCACTGTCATCGCCATCGCTGGGGTCTGATTGTGACTGCACACTGTAGAAGCTGGACTCTCTGGTCCTGCGTGCTGTCGGGTTCTCCCGCCAGGACACCAAAGCTGCAGCCTCTTCACCGCCATTGATCAACGCTGACGGGAAGCCTGCCGATTTTATGGGCGTTGCGCCTGCTGGAGCCGGTGCCATGTCAAGGCCGGCACCAGATGCTGACACTGTGTTTGCATCTGGTGATGAGGCTGCCGGGTCCCAAGCTGCCGGGAGTGGCACATTGTTAGCCGTACTTGCGGACCCCGTCATCTTGAGTGCTGCAAATGGTGTGTCACTGCCAGCCACTTGCGTCACGGTGCCACTGAAGACGCCCCTGGCGCTGCCTGGACGACCATCGCCCTCATCAAAGGCTGCATGCATCGTCAGCAGGTACTGCGCCGGTTCCTCGGAACGCCCATCCTGTGGTGCCTCGGCCCGCCCTGAAGTCACGGTGCCTGCTGGCCTTTGCTGTTCCACGTTCAGCCTTGATCCTGCTTTTGAGTCGGCAGCATCAGCAGGCATGGCGGCTGCACTGCTTGCATGCTGCTGACGCTTGGCTGTGTGACGGCATGGCAATCTGACACTCCGGGCTGCACCAGTGAGGCTGCTGGCATTGGCTGATGCGCTGGTGCCGCTGCTGCTATGGCGCGGGCCATGGCTGCCGTCCGCACTGCTGATGCGACCGCTGCTGGTGCCGCTGTGGACCCGATCGCGCGCCGCTGCACTGTCTCTGCAGCCTGAGCGGCTTCCCGGCTTCTTGTGCGCTGCGGGCGGCTGCTGCAGGTGCAGCGCGCCATTCACCTTGCGGTCCCGCTGCTGATGTGACGACTTGACCGTCCTTTGCGACTGCGATGGAGACGACTGCGGTGGAGACGCTGAAGCTGCTATCGGATCATGGGACCTGTGCCACGCCTTGCTGTCAGCCGCCGCTGCCGCTGCTTCATGTGTCACTAAGTGCATTTCCCTCTTGTGGGCATGCTGTACAGCGTAACACAAACATCATCAATACCCATCACTCACCTTGCACAGGGAATAGCAATGCTTCTTGATGCACACCGCATGTTACCTGCAGCGCCCTCACATGCCAGGCGTGAAACGCTGGTGCAGCATTGGACTCGGGCGCAGAAGGGTCGCAGTCATCAGCCGACGCATGTCGCCGTTGCTTAACCTGTATCATGCTGCAAAACGTTCAACCAGATGCCAGTGAATGGCGCCGTGAAGCAGTGAGAAATTGTCAAACTGCTGCAGCACTGGGGGAGGCGCACCTTCATGTCTCTTACAAACGACTCAGCTGCATCTGCATGTTCCACGGGTTCACAAAGATTTGGAAGCTCACTGTTAAGTGCTCAGCTGCATCCGATAAGTGATGTCCAGCCTGTGGCCGGTGCGTGATCTCATGCCATCCGGACTTCGGTCAAAGTGATCCCGCAACGTGTCGACATGGCTCAAGGACGCATCATTGCATCCAGAAGATCAATTGAACCCCGCCGCGAGGCGATGTCTCATCGCAGGACCAGTCAATGCGGCGCCAATGAGCGCGCGAGCCAATGCCGAAAGCTGTTTCTGCCCCCGCTATCAGCCCTCGCCTCGCAAGGCCACCTGCATGCAATGCTGCACACCGCAGCAGATTTGACTTGCAAGTCGCAGTGACATAGACTAAGACGGCACAGCTGGATTGAAGCCTTCACAGCTCCGCAGATGGCGCTGAATGTGTGTGCACTTGACCCCAAGTCCACTGGGACGGCAGCCTCAGCTCTCGAGTGAGCCTGCTTCTGCTATCTCCCCACAACCAGCACCTGATTGGTTGAAGCACTGCCTCACAAAAGGCCTGCGGTACTTGTGGGCTGACTGAGGAGCGTCAGCTGACCTCCTTGCCCCGCAGCATTTCACCAGCGGTGCAAGCTCTGCATTGCAATGTGAGCCGGAAGGCTGTGAATTGGTAGCAGTGCGACCACTGGCGTCATGAATAGCAGCGCCGGCGTGACGACACAGGTGAGTGGAGTACCTCGTCATGTGCGTAGCGTCATGAGCGGGAGAGGCATGTAGCTCACCCAGTGATGGGACAGCACGTGCACAACGTACCCTGTGTTTTGCTCGTAGCCGTCCCTGTCCACGAGGGTCAAAGTCTGGTTCGACAGCCTGCCATTCGTCACCAGGTAGGCATGATGAAGCCCTTGCGCATGGCACATTCCTACACGACTCGCACCATGCAGCAAGTCTTCATTTGGCGAATCCAGGTATTGATGTACGTCTGGATGTATTTTTTTTGCTGCAGGGTGGTGCTCGTCACCTGTTTAGGGATCTACCTCGCCGGCGCCCTCATTGGGTTTGATGATTACGGCAAGGTCTGCTTGTCAGCGGATCGGGTGCTGTGGCATGGCGAAGGTGAGCAGCCGTGCAAGTACTGCTATCTGCTCATATGCCACGCTTGCTATGGACAAGCTGTCGTCCTCTGAAATTGCATGCAAGTCATGATGCGCAAAACCCCATTGATGTAAATCAGCAAGTAATGTTATCGTGACTACGCGTTTGTTGTCCTGCAGTCTGGCGCTTCTTCACAGCGGCGATGTTTCACATGGGCGCCCTGCACGTTGCTTTCAACATGCTGGCCTTCGTGCCCATCGGTGAGATGTCTGCTTTGGCTCTGCATCCACTCGACCATTTGGGAAGCTCGGCAGTGTGTGGCATCCTGGCGCGCTGCCTCACAGAGCACACCCGATGAAACCAGCCGTCACACTAAAACAACACCGTATGATTGTCCTGCTGTTGACGGCATGTGATCAAACGGGTGCAGATGTGGATCGAGTGCGCCCAGAGTTGCCACCCTTAATGATGTGTAGCGTCTGTGTATGACTAGATGTTTTCATGCAGGCATGTCTCTGGAGCGGGCGCTCGGCAGCGTGGCCTTCGCGTACCTGATGCTGCTGCTGGTCGTGCTGGGCGATGCGGCATTCGTGTTCTTCTCCTTCATTGCCGCCTTCGGCCCGGCCAGGTGCCAGCCTGAACTCTGCTCTGCCGCATATTCACTGCCAGAAGATCACGAGACCAAACAGGGTTACAAGGTGTCAGGTGGTGTCGGGCTGATGTGCCTGGCTGTCAGTCAAGCATCCAGCTGGACACCTTGCCTCGTGCTGGACACCTGTTCTGCGGGTCAATTATCCTCGATTGGCAACCATACCATACATTGCGTGATGCAGGCTGGGTGGCGAGTGGGTGCGGCAGTGCGCAGTGGGGCTCTCGGGCGTCATCTTCGGCCTCATCGTCGCCGACAATGCCACAAACCACGCCAACCACCGCAGCATCTTCGGGTGGGCGTTCAGCATTCGACCAACACTGCTGTGTCAATGCACAGGCTCGTGAATGACGCTGCGCATGCAACCTCTCGCACTTGTCTCACAGGGCCTCAGGTACTTGGCTGAAGACAGCCGCAGCCATGGTTGCTGTGTGACTGCAAGAAGCAGCCCGGTAGTTGTGCGCAGGTTCTTCAATGTGCCGGCGGCAGTGTACCCCTGGGCGCTGCTGGTGTTCTGGCAGCTCATCATGCCGGGCGCGTCCTTCCTTGGCCACCTGTGCGGTGTATTGGTGAGTCAATTATGCTAGACATCTTCATCTTTCTTGCCGATACATCTGGTGGTGGGTTGCAGGTCAACATGCCAGGCACTTGATTCCTGGCCACCTACGCAGCGTGTTTGTAGGCTTTCAGTGGTGGATGTTGATGTCAATGCGTCCACAATTGACGCTCGCACTCGAGCAGACAATGCCATTGAGACTAGGCCGAGGATGCTGGTACCTCTGTCACCTTGACACCGCCTCGTCTTCTGACAACATCCTGTCGAAGGTATTCGATGCTGCAACTCGTCGACATGCAGATTGGGCAGCTTTACATGTGGGGCCTGCTCAAGTGGCTGCTGCTGCCGGACCGCGCGGTGCGCCTCATCGAGGGCAGCCGCCTGTGCGCCCCGGTGTACAGCCGCACCAGCTTCATCGCAGCCAGCGGCCCCTTGTCCGCCGCCACTGGCGGCGCCCCTCCGTTACCCGTCAGCCACACCCCCGCCAGGTGAGAGCCTGGACGGTCTGCTGATGCAGCTGAGGAACTTTGTCACCAAAATCGACGCACGCAACCGCAATGCATGCGAGTTTCTAACAATGGGTGTGCTCTTTGGTCTGTGAAACCTACAAGACTGCGACTTGCAACATTTCTGCCTGTGCAAATCACTGGCTGCAGCCTGCTTGAGACCTGCGGCGCCTCTATTGCAGCAAGCCCCAGTCCATTTAGCGCCAGCAGCTTGTCACCGCTATTTGGCATTGCAGCTTGCCCGTGGCTTTGCTTGTGATGGGCAGCCAAATGCTGCTTGATCCGGCACACTCCATATTGCTGTTGATCACGAGGAACCTGCCATTGACCACACCCTTTATGCTGCATGCAGCAGCGGCGGGGGCGCAGACCAGCAGCGCGGCAACTGGCTGTCCGGCGGCTGGCTGCGGCTGCCAGGCAGCGATCCGGCAGAGGGTGGTGGCGGCATTGCCGGGCGGAGCACGGGGCTGTTCGGCTTGGGCGGTGGCCATGGTACCGCTGCAGCCTTTGCCGGACAGGGCCGCACCGTTGGTGACTTTCAACATGGTCTAAAGCTGGTGATGATCATGATACTAGGACACCGTGAGATGGTAGCAGACAGGGCTGCACATCCCAGGCACAGCAGCGATCTGTTTCGGTATACATCGCAGGCACGTGGGATCGACAGTCTCCATCTGGCTGTGATGCAGGTGCGTCAGACCGGGTGCTGCCTCAGGGCGTGCCCGCGTATGCAGCCAATGCCGGCCTCAGTGCAGCCCCGATGCAGCCGCCGCCAACGTATCCTGCCGGGCCGAACATTGCTGGCGGAGCCAGCACCGCTCGTGCTGAAGGTAAAACATGCTTGAGTGTATATGGCATGCAGCCTGTATGGGATCATGTCAACAGCGCTGCACCAACTTGCTGTCGACAAACTACGGCTGAGATCTCAGGTCAGTGCCGACAGGTGCAGGCGGTCAGCCTCCGTCAAGCGGCGGCCGCAGCGCCAGCAGCAGCACGGGGTACAGCACCATCAGCAGCGGTGGCGGCAGCGGCGGAGGCGGCGGAGGCAGGAAGCTGGATCCGCACGCCGTGGGGGCGCCCGCCATGACAGCACGCTCTGCCGCAGCGGCCGCTGCGGAGGCGCGGGCGAAGCGCTTCGGTGGCGCAACTGCAGACGGTCCGAAGCCCTGACACCCTGCGTGTGAGCATTGGCTGCCGACCTCTTTGCTGCGGATCTGTGGATGGCCATCGAACCTGTCGTCTCCCTAGGATCAGCGATCGGCGCCCGTGCTGCAAATTGGTTGCAGCCGCAGCTCCCACTGATAAGTGATGGTTGCTGTGCTGCACGGCAGGTGGCGGTCCCCCCACCCGGCCGGCATCGGTGCCAGGCAGCCCGCCCAGCAGCAGTCGCGGCAACCCAACGAGCCTGCGCAGCGCCCGCAGCGCCGACAGCAGCAGCCTGCACCAGGCGCTGCGGCCCCGCAGCCCTTCAGTACCAATCGCTGGCGGTCAGCACGAGGCGGCAGGCGGAGAAGGCAAAGAGAACGAGCCACAGTCAGAGGCCCTGCAGCAGCTGGTGGCGATGGGCTTTGCAGAGGTTCCGGCAGCAGAGGCATTGCGGGCGGCGAGCGACAATGTGCCCATGGCAGTGGCACTACTCAGCGGCGACTAGGTTGGCGACAATAGCAAAGGGACAGCTACTGCACCCCAGCTGCATCAGAAGGCGGTTCGTTCAGACGAGGTGCATGCTGCCGTATGTTGTTCGGCAGAGTTGCAACGACACCCGCTTGCTGCTGTGGCAAATGAACTGCCTACTAGATGTTTTGCAACTTATAGTTTATGCGCCATGTCAGTCTGTTGTTGCTCTGCATCTAGCGTCACCATGCGCATATACAGTATGCACGCGGCAGGCCTCAAACACGCCGGCCGGACAGAGCAAGAAGGCCCGCATCTTTGAAGCTTGGAAGTGACTCTGAAATGGGAAGATTCAGAGCCATCTACAACAGCCGGTGCGGACAACTTTGGGTTGAGCGCCACTAATATCCAACCCACGTCGATATAAACGAGCAAGACGCTCACGAAAGGTCTGCGCGGCATCTCTCACTGTCAGCTAAAGCCCTTCGTTGCTGAATGGGATGCTGCTGGAGCTGGCGCTCGGGCTCACGGGGTTCATAGGCCGGCAGATCGCGAGGGCCTGTGCACGAGGAGTAGCAGCCTGCTGAGCGAGCCAAATGCTGCGGGCGTGTGATGCCTCTACATGCATGTGGAAGCTTTTGGGGCGTATGTCAGTCGCCAATCGAGTGCGGAAACGCATCTGCGGGGGCATGTCGCAGCCGAAGCCTTGGTTGCATCGAGATCCAGCCACCCGCTTCAGAGATGTGCAGACAAATGGATCTGCTCCTGTGATCCGGTGCTGAGCAAATATGTGTTCCAACCTTTGAACTTTAATACGTCAACAGTTGCCGCTGCTGTCACCCAGTGTTGCGAGATGATCCAGCACGCTTCGTCAGCAATCATGTCCTTTGAGCTCAATATGCGACATCACCATCGAATCAAGCCTGCTGCGGTGATGCTGAGCTGTTGCATTGACCTGACATGCCGGTATGTCACACTGTTGGGGTGATCACTTTCGGCACTTTGAAGCAAATGCAAGGCGAGCGGCTGGGCCCGCAGTAACTGGGCTGTCCAGGCGCAGTGTTCTCCTGCTAAGGCCTCACGAACAAAGCGGTGACAACAGTGCTCAGCGCTCTGCCAGAGGAGCTGGTCCAGCTGAGCTCACGCCGCGCAAAGCAGCAGCACCTCTGCGGACAACAGCCTGCAAAGCCGTTCATCGCGTGGGCAATGGCCATGACCCTCAGCAGGCCCTCAACGTGCTGCCAGCTTACCGCTCAGGCGATGTAAAGCGCAGCTCGGAGAGGTACTCCACTGATGAGCGGTACATGAACGAGGGTCGTGGCACCGTGCGAGGCCGCCCGGCGGTGCTCAAAGCGTCCAACACTGCGGCTGCGGACTACGTGCTCAACGAGGTCTGTGCTCAAGTCGCCTCTGGCGTGTGGGACTCTTGCCGCTGCTGTGTCGACAGCTGCACCTGGCAGCCTGCAGTGCTGTTGCGCAGCTGCGCAGCTGAGACAGCAACTCTCTGCAGCATGATCAGTGCGCTACACAATGCGCAGGTTCGTGCGTACGAGCGCCTGGCGGATCTGCAAGGGCAGTGCGTGCCCCCGCTGGAGGGTGCCGGCACATTCGGTGAAAATGGCGTGTTCCTGGCTGTCAGCGACGGCGAGCGGGCAATACGAAGTGAGCTTCTGCGAGGTCAGGTAGATGTCCTGACGCTGCCTGCAGCCACAAGCGGGCGGCGCTGGAGAGTCTGCGGCAGATTCATGACCAGGGGGTGTCGCACGGCAGCGCATTTGGCCTCAGCCTCTTCCTGCGCACCACCAGGGTCAGTGGTGTCTCGCCACACTTTCCTCATGCACATTGGTCGCACGAACCGCGCCACAGATTGGTTGCATGCTGCCCTTTTTGTGTGCCTTGCTGCCACACTTTGCCGGGTGTAGCACAGGGCAAAGCTGCAGGGCAACACGATGTCACTTAAGAACAGCAATCTGGCATGTTGCAGGGCGCCTCGCCACATGCTCTGTGGGCAGAATTTGGTGCCAGTCGCATCATCCCTGGCATGAACACGCACTCGACAGCGGCACAGGACGAGGTCTTCACAGCAGCACTGTACCTGGGGCTGCCACAATGGAACCACGTCCACCTGCTGCTGCCTGCCGCAAAGTGCCTGCGGAACAGCTCCCCTCATGACGGCAGCATCAGGTCGCACGAGCTGCCGATCCCCATGCTGCTGCCGGCCGTCAGCCGATAGTCTGTCAGATTCCACGATCTGGTCAGCTGCAGCCACCTGGGAGACGTGACGCGCGGCACAGCACACAGCCGCCCTGCAGTCATCAAGACGGCATGCCTGCACACGCAGACGGACGCAGCGCTGGAGTTTGCCCGAGAGGTGTGATCCGCCATCGCCTCGTCACGCTGCCGCCCACAGCTTGTGAACCAACTGTTTGACAGCGGAACCTGCCCGGCCACTGGTGCGGCGGCTGGCGTGCAGTCACGGCCTTGCAGCTGCACATATTAGGGTTCAGGGTGGCACTGCAACTGCTTGATGGCGCTGTCTCTTGTGGCCTGCAGGTCAGAGCATATCGGCGTCTGCAGCACCTGCAGGGCACCTGCATTCCCGAGCTGGTGGGCGCGGGCATCATCGACCGCGGCAGCGTCGCCTTCATCGCCACCACAGACGCCGGCGTCAGCGTCGAGGACCTGGGAGATCAGGACGATCACCCGGCGCTGCACGAGAGGCTCCTCACGGTGCAGGTGCCATGCGCCTCACTGCCGACTACACGCTGCCGGCTCCGTGCCGCTGGAATGTCGCTGTCTGCTCAAGCAGCAACGCCTGTCGGAGCCTGTGGACACCATGCCTAGCTGTGTGAGCCTGGCCTTGACTGCAATTCAACATCACTACAAGAGTCTGTGACATCACATTCGAGCTGTGCACACCTGAGCCATGCGCATTGTTGCTGGTGCACATCTGCTGTGTGCTGGCAGACCAGCTCGTCTGCTGGTGTGCTCGCTGACACTAAGTGCTCTTGAGGTGTCCAGGAGCGGGCCTAGTACATGAGGCGCTGTCTCGCATCCACGATGGAGGCATGCTGCATGGCGACTGGGAATGTACAACCTGATGATCCAGGGCGCAGAGGTGGGTTGTCACCGCTGTGCGCTGTTGGCGTCGCGCCTAGAGACGAGTTGTGCTTTGTCGCGCAGCAGCAGCACGTCCAGCGTCCCCAGGTGCTTTGTTGACTGTGTGCTGGTGCACATCTGCAGGATTCACGACCCGGGCAGATGCATTGGATCGACTTCGCACAAGTCGATTAGTTCCAGGCTTGTCGCGCCGCTCAGCTGCGGCAGGCTATGATCTGGGCAATGCTTTGGATGCCCTGGGAGATGCAGCAGCTTGGGCACACGAGTGCAGACGCCGCGAGCTTACGCACCGCCGGCAGATGGAAGGCTCAGTCAGACAGCCGAGTCGGTGGCTATTGACCAATATGGTGGACGCATGCGGTGAGTAGTCACACTGCATCGCAACGACGTAAACCACAGAAACACCGCAGTTGCTGCAGAGGTGGTGTCAAATGTTGCACAGCTTGTCGTCACGAGCAATCACAAGTTGCAGCCCGCCTCAGTGTCGTCATGCCAACTCATCATGGGTTATTCTGCGGATGCTGTGCAGAAGACGCTTCTGCGGTGTTTGTCCCCTTGAAGGATTCGACAGCCATATGCATTGAAGCGCAGGTATCTACTGCAAATGTACTCGACCCTCGCTTGCCATGCCCAACGGATGTCATAGTATATATAGGCAGCGGCAATGGGTTGTCGTGCTGCACGCATCACACCGTGACACAATGCATAATTCCCACCAATCATACCTAATACAAAAATTCTGCCAGAAGACTTGGAACCTTTCAGTGTAGCAATTACATTGAATCCAGCTCTTGCTGACCTCACAGATAGAAGTGCTGCGGCAGTGCTGCTGTATGTGCATCTACTGCATGCGCCTGTCATTTAGGCTATCGTATCTCTACATGTGATCTCAAGAAGAGTAGGATGCTCCATCGAGAGTGCTTCATCTGATGCACACTGCAGTGTGAGTTGCGGCAGGGAAGTCGGAAGTAATAATGAGTTTTCGCGGGAAGATCTGCGAGGAAACTGGCCTTCGCACAGACACTTTCTGCGGATGCATTGAGGGATATCACCACCTGTTGCATGCGCGATGCCGGTGCACAGCCAGCGGATGATGCTTTGCTCTCGTGTGTGCACTTGCGCGACGTCAGGAGCCTCTGTCAGCAACTTTACGAAGCTGTGCATCCGGCCAGGCTTGGTGCAATCGCCGCAAATCGGCACCTCACGGTATTTGAGCGGCACAGCGGGTTACCTGCGCCTCAGCAGTGCAGCATCTGGCTTTCCACCAAACTTCAGCATCAGCAGCAATACAAACGCTGGCTGCGGTGCATGCTGTAGCCGGTCCACACAGCGGGTGGTCAATCGCTTGACAGCACGACAGCTGGGGCCTCTCAGCCGCAGCATGGCCGTGGGTGCTGCAGCTTCAGCTGCTGTGGCAGAAGAAATTTGTCCTGCACCCAAGCCTCAGGCTGACACTGCCGTCGGCGGCAAGCGACTAGAGGTTGGCATTTTGACATTCGCAATGTGTACTTCCATCGAGTGTCATTCAAGCACGACTTACATGTTGTCATTGTCATGTTGTGAACCTGACTCGAAGCAAGGGGCGCAGCGCGCTTTGACATTGCACTGCTGCATTGCAGGATCTAGATGTGTCGCACACCTTCGTGGATGAGCTCCCTGGGGATCCGGAGACCAAGAACAGCCGCCGACAGGTGACGCATGTGAAGCTGCACCAAGTTGCATGCATTTGGATGCTGTGCCACAGGCCACATTTGTGCAGCCCTTGCAGCTAAAGCTTCTCTTATGGTTGGTGGCGTCAGGCATGCTTGTCACCAGGCACAATGTCGTGTGAACAAGGATTTCTTCGCCCGGGTGACAAGCGTGTCCCATCGTTTGGCAGTGTACTTTCGATGGGCACAGGTTCTGCGCTGGTAGTTGGTCTTGGTGTTTCACCCTGCAGTATGTGCTGCTGCCTCAGGTACAAGGCGCCTTCTACTCGTTGGTGGAGCCTACACCAACAGGGACGGAGCCGCAGTTGGTGGCCTTCTCACCGGAGTTGGCGGCCGACATCGGCTTGAACCCTGATGAGGCGCAGCGGCCAGAGTTTGCCGCCGTGATGTCGGGCAACGCGTCCATGCCCAATGCGCAGGGGTGAGCGCCTTCTGCCATCCGGGAGAAGCCTCTGATTTTCACGCTGGCACGAGATGGTGCTCTGCCTGACATCATGGCTGCTTGCACTCTGATGACATGTCCCATTCGATGATGTGTCAATAGTGTGCGTTTCAGGAAGACATATGCGCAATGCTATGGCGGCCACCAATTCGGCTACTGGGCAGGGCAGCTGGGCGATGGCCGCGCCATCAGCTTGGGGCAGGTCACTGGGCCCAGCGGCACCTTCGAGTTGCAGCTGAAGGTGGGGAGAAGAAAAATGTCTTCATTCAATGGCAATCAATGTGTCTATCAGCATTGCCATGGAGCAATCAGCCTGCAGCAGGTCATCGGCAACACCCTCGAGTGAGCAGCTCAAGGTGGGCAGCGTTTCAAACATGGGAATGCTTAGAGCAGCTGATGCGACACATGCTCCAGGACCAGGGTGCAGGCGAGATGCCGTGATATATGGGAGTGGACGGCAGGGGGCTGTGCTGTGCAACAGTATGCAAATTGACATTTGCCAACAACACAGCTTCCGGCACAGCATGTTGCAAGCGTGCAAACGCAGGGCGCTGGCGCCACACCGTACTCACGGTCAGCGGACGGTAGAGCGGTGCTGCGCAGCAGCGTGCGGGAGTTCATCGCCAGCGAAGCGCTGTTCGCGCTGGGCATCCCCACCACGCGGGCGCTGTCGCTGGTGCTGACCGGCGACAAAGTGCTGCGCGACATGTTCTACAAGTGCGCACCCGCTTCCAGACCGCCTGTTGGCACAATGGCTGCATCAGCCGAACGAAATGGTTCCGACCATGTGAATGCAAGCGGCTGCCACATGCATACACTGATACACCAGTTTCGCAGCAGCATTTCCGGGCAAGAATGTCAAATTATCAATATGTGCAAGACTCCTATTAAATGGGGTGTGTTGCTGTCTGCAGCGGCAACCCGCGCCGGGAGCCAGGTGCAGTAGTGTGCCGTGTGTCGCCGGCGTTCATCCGCTTTGGCACCTTCCAGCTGCCGTCCACCCGGCCCGACGACCTGCCGTTGGTGAAGCAGATCGCAGACTACACCATCCGGCATCACTACCCCCACCTTGAAGGCGAGCGCCGACAAGGCCGTGCTCACTTGTGGCAGGTATCACAGTGTAGACCTTCAGGATAGAAATCTACAAGGGCCCAGGAGGTCGCTATCTGATTTGCAGCGGCAACAATTGGGTAAATTGCTGAGCAGTTTCGCGTGACACAAGGCGCAAGTTTGCCTGCTCAAAATATCCAATCTACTGTTCAGGCAAGGAGGATAAGTATGCGGCGCTCCTGGAGGAGGTAGTCGACCGCACAGCCAAGCTGGTGGCGGCGTGGCAGTCGGTTGGTTTCACTCACGGCGTGCTCAACACCGACAACATGTCCATCCTGGGCGGTGCGCATTATTGAGCAGCAGCATCACAGTGCTGGTCATATTTGCCATTGCTCTGCCCGCTCAAGGGTCATGATGCTGTTGCTGCATGTGCTTATTGGGCAATACGAGTCATCTGCTGCTCCACTGGCCAGACCTCATGTAGAAAGTCGACTTTCGTCTGTTTTGCATGCCATGCAGAGACCATCGACTATGGGCCGTACGGCTTCATGGAGCGCTTCAACCCGAACTTCACGCCCAACACCTCGGATCTGGACGGTGCGACGGCAATGCTGCCTCCACTTTGCTTTCATGTTCGCAGCCGAAGGCACACTCTGCATGCTCAGTGACATGGGTGTAGTGTGGCTCACCCCCAATTACACCATGCACATTGCAGGCCGCAGATACGCATTCCGCCAGCAGCCCCAGGTATCCTCATGCAAAGCATCCCACACGATTCAGCAGAGCCTCTAAGTGGTGGTTGGTGCCAGCCATTCCGTGGGCACATGATCACGCTGCGCATGCACTGCCGGACGCATCGCAAACCTCCAGTTGCGGTTGTGCAGGTGTGCTACTGGAACCTGCTGCAGCTCGGTGCAGCGCTTGTACGCGCTGAGATCCTGGATCAGGTGTGCTGCTCTGACGTACGAACCTGCGGGTGCAAGCGGTCTGCAGCCTGCTCATTGCGCACATCAGGAGAGGTCCTTGGTCAAGCTCAGGGCTCGAAACTCAGGGCTGTACACAACGCGTGTCGATGCTGCTTGCTGCAGGACAAGGCGGAGGAGCTGCTGCAGGGCTTCTCTGACATCATGACAGACGTCTATCAGGAGACGATGGGGCAGAAAATGGTGCGCGCACCCTATCCTAAAAATCCTACTATGCTTGGTGTGCTCATGCCTGTACTACCACTTCAGATGCTTAGTGCAGGCCACATCTACCCCATGTTGCTTCAGAGCCTCAGATGGGGTCAAGAAGGATTTGATGGTGTGCATGCTGACTGCTGCGCACTTTGGCGATGCAGATTGCCAGCCTTGCCTGTCCTGCTCTTTCAATCGCTTCAGGGCCTGAAGGAGTACAACAAGGACCTGGCGGTGGGGCTGCTGACAGTAACGTGCGGATGACACCAAATTGCCTGATATGCTGTCACCCTGTTCTGCTACAGGGCCTTCAGGAGGGGACATGGTGGTGGGGCTGCTGACAGTGATGCCGAAGCCCGAACATCAACTCCAGCGCTGCCTGATGTTAGTTTCTGTGTTTCATTCTGCTACAGGGCCTCAAGGAGTACAACAAGGACCTGGCGGTGGGGCTGCTGACAGTGATGTACGAGGACGACGGGCATGTACAAGCACGGTGGCAACTCCAGCATTGCCTTATGCTTCTGTCTGTCATTCTGCTGCAGACGATAAAGGAGTGCAACAAGGACCTGGCAGTCGGGCTGCTGACGGTGATACACGAGAACAATGCCGAAACAAAGTTTGCCTAATGTGCTTCTTTAAAGACGGCTGCAGGGCCTCAAGGAGTACAGCAAGGACCTGGCGGTGGGGCTGCTGACGGTGATGCAGACACTCAACACCAGCTTCCGACGTTGCCTAACGTTCTGTCTCTCTTTTTGCTACAGGGCCTCAAGGAGTACAACAAGGACCTGGCGGTGGGGCTGCTGACGGTGATGTACGAGGACGACGCCGACTTCACCAACACCTTCCGGGCGCTGGGGCGCATTACCTCGCAGCCCGCAGCCGAGGACGTGGACGGCGTGCCGGCGCCGCTGCTGCAGGTGCTCTGCTGCTGAGATTCTGTCAAGATCTTCCCTCAGTTCCCAGGCTTTGTATAGTCGCCACAGTGGGCATTTCTCCCTCAGCCCGCAGCCGATGATGTGGACGGCATACTGGCGCCGCTGCTGGCTTTGCTGTCTTGGATATGTCAAGTTATGTTTACAAACTCTGTACAGTCACCGCAAGGCGCGTTACCTCGTAGCCCGCAGCCGACGACGTGGATGGCATGCTGGCATCACTGCTGCAGGTGCTTCGCTGTGTTAAGAATGTCAAGTTCTTGCTTGAAAGCTCTATACAGCCACCACGGGGCGCGTCACCTCGCAGCCGGCAGTCGATGATGTGGACGGCGTGCCGGCGTCACTGCTGCAGGTGCTTTGCCATCAAGCTCTGACTGGAAGGCTCTGTCCAGTCACCACGGGGCGCGTCACCTCGCAGCCGGCGGACGACGATGTGGAAGGCGTGCCGGCGTCATTGCTGCAGGTGCTTTGCTGTTCAAACGTGTCGAGTTCTGACTTGAAAGCCCTGTACCATGGACGTGTCACCTTGCAGCCCGCAGCCAAGGCTGTGGACGGGGTGCCAGCGCCGCTGCTGCAGGTGCCCTGCTGGCTGACACCAAGCTCCGACTTCAGGCTCCAGAGTCCGTGCAGTCATTGCCAAAGCCATGTCACCTCGCAGCCGGCAGCTGGCGATGTGGGCGACATGCCAGCGCCGCTGCTGCAGGTGCACGTTGAGTTTCTATGATGTTTTCCCTTGTCAGGCAGGTAACACCAGGGCGTACATTCCAGGTTTTGCTGGGCCTCTCAAGTTTCTAAGCACTACCTATGGTGATTGTGCCTGCTAAGCCCTGCTGCCAAGTTTCATTGCCTGCATTGGCAAGGCGGCTGCAAAACAGTGCAGATTGAGCGCAGCACCAGTGTCACCCCGCTCTGGGGCCGACTCAAAGGCTGACGCCTGTGTCGACGGCGGACACCCTGCCTCAATGCCGACGCTGGCACGAAGCACTGATGCCATAAAGCTGTGCGCACGTCGCCAGGCGGTCGGCGGGGAGCTGAGCGCCGAGCGGAGGGCGGCGTGGGCGGAGTGGGTGGCCAAATACCGGCAGCAGCTGCAGACTGACGGGCGGCCCGACGCCGAGCGGCGGGCTGCACAGGACTTGGTGGGTGCCTCTGCATGCGGACCTGCGAGGTTGTTGTGCAGCTCGGATGTGCCTGTCCACGCAATCAAGAGCAGGCTCTGTCATGAGGTGTGCGCCTGGACGAGTGACACCTAGGTCCCCATGTCGCAGGTGAATCCGATGTACATTGCCCGCAACCACGTCATGCAGGAGGCCATCATGGCAGCTGAGGACGGCGACTTCATGAAGGTGACGTTGTCAGTGGTGGCTGGGTAGAGTTCAGGAGATGTGCATGCTCATCAGACAGAACGACAAGCCAGGATCGAAATTGCACAGCTGCGTATCTATGTATGCGCAAAGCCTGAAGAAGGGGGTTGTGCACGGCTGTGACATAGTCGATTTTCATTTCTGCAGGTAAACCGGCTGATGGACGTGTTGAGGCGGCCGTTTGAGGAGCAGCCAGGGGCGGATTCATACACGGTGCCAGCGCCCAAGGAGACACGCATTGGCGTGGAGCTGCTGAGCTGCAGCTCTTGAGCGAGCTTGGCACGGCAGCCGCGGCAGCGGCAGCGGTGGGTGGCAACAGCAGCAATGGCAGCGGCCTCATCGAGTCTATGACAAGTGGCATACCGCCACAGTGGCACCAGTCGTGGTGCCATGCCAAATGCCCACATGCATTGCTTTCAAGCAGTTCAGCCTTGTATGGTGGGTTCGACTGAGACCTTGCACCCCTTGGGGAATTGCGGAAGCGCGAACTGTTTTACACGCACTGGAGTATCCCTCACTAAGCATCATTGATGTTGGCGTTCTACAAGATCTGGTGCAAGGTCTGGTCATGAATGGACGCCGTCAGCAGAATAAAAGTGCGACGTGACACCGAGATGTGTGGCGAGAAGTTGGTGCTGACAAATTCTCACAAACTACCCTCGTTGTAAATGGCTGCATGATTTCCGGTCTGATTTGAACGTTGGCCACAGAGCATGCAAAGGGACGTGGCATGTGAGGTTGCATTGCTTGCCCTGCGTTTTGTCCGGTCCCGCGCCCGTCATCTCCACACGTGGTGCAGTCTGATGCATCCATAGCAATCTGAAGTGCGTTGAACGCGAGGTGCTTGAACCCCTCCATGGAGCGATGTCAAGCGCACCAATCGAGGTTGCGTCAGCATTTACTGTTCAGCTTCCCCCCTTACAAGTCAGCATCGGACGCGAGTGCACACCTTTCCAACCGCAATGGCTTACATCCTGACCTGCAGCGTAGCATGAGGGGATCTCAGGCCGCGACTTTGGCAGCACTACTGCTCTGCGCTGCTGCAACCAGCCTGTTGCTGCTTGCTGGGCGGCGCCTGCGCTACTCGCCGTTGTTTCGGCCCAATGTACCTGAAAAATTGGTGAGCTCTCCATTCAGTAATCGTCACGAGCAGCGCATGTGGCCGTGTGCGCATGTGCAGCACGAACACTGCTGACGATGCTGGGGGCCTGCGCAACTACTGCTCCCTGATGAAGGATGTGACAGGCGCTGGCCTGCTTTGTGAGCAGGCACGTGAGAGGCAATGCGCCGATGCTGCGGCCGCCTACCTGCGGCAGCTGAGACCCAGCAGCGCCAGCGGTCCCGCCAGCAGCGGCCGGTCCGCCAAACCATCCAGAAGCGGCCGAACCGGCACCCAGCAGCGGCTGCTCCTCGGCGCCGGTGCCGCCGACGGCAGCGGCAAGTGCGTCAGCGGCGGCGGCTGCGGGCAGCGCAGCTTACGGCAGGCAGAAGACGCTGCGCAGGGCATGCTGTGCATCAATGTGCTTGCATCGCCGCGGCCGGGCGACGGCGCCGGCTACCTGCTGCAGAGCGTTGCCTCGCTGCTGCATGGTGTGCTTCTCTGCATGCTGCTTCGAATGACAATGCGCATCTGACTGCGGTTGATCAGAGTGCGGGTCATCACATGCGATGGGATGCTGTGATATTCCATGGGGGCGTGCCTGAAGTGCGCAAGACCTGTTGTGCGTCTCATCTCCAGAAGCGGCAAAATCAGAAGCAGTCGAACTTGCTGTGGTTGCACACAGGGCTGTCCCTCGAGGAGGAGGCCCCACTGGTGGCGCTGCAGATCCTGCTGGCAGCGCCCGCCGCCTCCTTCAGTCCCGACACCCTCACCGCCCTGCACGGCATCGCCGCCGTGTCGGAGCTGCCATGCGCCACAGCAGGGCGGTCTGCCGGCCTCAATGCAGCTGCCTGCTATGCGCAGGCGCTCACGCAGTGTCCGCCAGCTGCCAGGTGCGCAGCATCCGCTACATGGTTCCACCCAGCAGAGGGCTGGGCTGCTGCCGCGTTCGGTTTGCTTCACGCCAATGCTGTGTGCCATCACAATGCACTGCTGCATGCGCTGTACATTGCGCAGCACTCGACGATATGGCCAATAGATGCATGTTCAGCAACTCCTTCATAGTCATTGCTGCTCAATCGCAGCAACACCTGGGCGCAGGCATGTGCTGATTGTGGAAGACGATGCAGTTGCGGCAGTAGGGTTTCACCAGCAGTTGGCGCCAGCCCTGCGGCTGCTGGCCGCCAGCAGCGAGCCATGGCTGTATCTAAAGCTATGGTGCGGCAATGAATGTCTTCCACATTGTCCCACTGACTCCCTGCTCTGATATACATGCAGTGTGTTGCTTCACACACTTCAATGTGGGTTGCCAGCAGCCTTGTGCCTACACTGTGCGACACAGATGCGGCTTTCTGAAGAGCAGCATCATGGCGGCAGGTCTCAATACTGAACTGCTGCTTGTTGCAGGTACACTGACTTCTGGTGGGGCTGGGAGAATGAGGATGCCCCGACTCTGGCGGCCATCGGCATGTCAGGTATACTCTGGCTTCGCTCAGCTGCTGCAGGTTTGGAGGGGTTTGCTGCAGCGTCCCTGTGACGGTCTGAATTCGGGCACATGTGACCAGAGGTGACCCCGACGAACTCAAAGGCATCCACAGGATTTCAAATAAGATGTGACCCTGCACTTGCTGCGCTGCTGCAGCCGGGGGCGCGGGCGCAGCCACCGCATTCCGTCTCTCCCGGCAGCTGCGCACGCGGCCGCAGCGGCGGCTGCTGCTCGCCGCCGCGTGTGGCGCCGCCATCGCCGCTGCTGCAGTCGGCAGCCTGCTGCTGCTGGGCAAGCAGCACGTGCCGCTGCTGCGCAGGCGCATGCCACACGGTGGGCCAGCCTGCTGCCCATCGTGCGTGCATGTTGCAATCCTGGGACGCGCTCCTGTCGAGCCGTTACCGCACACTGCAAGGCGGGGCTGCCTTCAGTAGGCCGTGTGCGGCCGGCCAGCATCGTGAATAATCACATCGCCAACAGCGTTACATGAGAGCGGTCCCCCCGGCTCATGCCCCACCTGGTGCAGCTGTCCACACGCCCAGCATCTGCAAAACTGTCTGCCTGCAGCCTGAAAGCAATTGGCTGCTGATATTCAGCAGGTTCATGTCCACCATGACGGGATCGTGCAGAGGTCCTTCTGCAATCACGTCGGCGCATGCCACACCAGGTTGTGCAACATCCCTGCAGACACCCTCCAGCCATGGCATGGCAGGCGGCTGGCACTGATCGGCTGCGTGTGCGGAGTCCTGGTGTGCGCTGTAGGGTTTGACCAAGAGGAGGTGCGGATGGGATGTGCCTGCAGTGTTGCAGTGGCAGGATATGCACTTATCATGCAGCTCGCAGGGGCAGCGGATCTGTGAATTCCTCTGGCGACGCGCTCCATCATGTTTAGTGCAAGTTGTTCAGGTGTCCAAATGGGCTGACTGTATTTCACAGCAGGTGTAACAAATCGAGCAAGGCATATTCGCTGGCATGCTGGAAGTGGACGGGCGTGCAATGTCAAAGTTGCTTGTATCCAAGCTGCAACTCAAAAACTTGATGTGCATAGGCGTAGGTGCTGCATGGGTACTGGGGAGCAGCATTGCATGCCAATGCAGGCAGAGCTCGTCAACGTGCTCCAGGTTACCACAAGCGCAGGCAGCGTGCGACCAATTGTTCATGCTCCAAGTACCACCTATGTTCTTGGCAACTCGCAGGTCTCGCAAAAGCCAGCCACAGATGCTGCACGCCGGCGCAGGCGTACCCCATTGACGTCACTGCGGGGCTCGCAGATCACCTGGCGGCGGCGAGCCGCGATGCCCCCTACGACCTGCTGATCGACGACTACGCGGACGCGCATCACTTGCAGCGGTGCACTCCTGGCAGCCCCCGGTGCTCGTCGGTCTCTGCTGTGCCGCCTGCTGCAGCCTGTGTTTTGTTACACTGTTCCGCACAGTGGGGTGCTGCGTGGAGAAAATGATGGGTGCAGCTCCAGTGGGCATCGTTTGGTGCGTCTGGCCGACTGTGGTAGCGTGATCTGCGTCTTGATACTGAGTGTCTGGCTGACCATAGATAGGTTCTGGCGTCATGTCTGACTCTTCATCAGCCGCAGCAGAGGCCCCGGGCACACGCAGTCCCTTTCCCAAGTTTTATCCAGCTGATTCCAACAGCTGTGTCCAGTTCATGTTAGTGACGCGCTTGTCTTTTCCGCAGGTACACTCTGGCGCCGCACCCATTCCAGCACATAGGCCGCGTGAGCGCCAGGGGCGACAAGGCCGCGCAGGCATCATTGCCGCTGGAGGACCAGTACCGGCGGCTGAAGACGAGCCCCGATTTTGCGGGCGGCGCGCTGTGGTGCGCGCCGCTGCTGCAGCACCTGCGTCAGGCGAGTGCACCAGTCTGAAACCGCTGCGCTGCACGGCCAAGTCTCTGCACCCGGACCACTTCTGGCGGCTGGAGACAAACCCTGCCTTTGCCGGCGGCCCGCTGTGGTGCGCGCCGCCGCTGCAGCACCTGCGGCAGGCGGCCGAGTGCAGGGTCCCAGCCTGAAGCCGTGGCCTAGGCAGACGCATCCTATGCACCTGTTCCGGCGGCTGACGACCTGGGGCTACCTCGGCGGGCGCCGCGCCAAGCCATGGTGCACCCCCCCCTCCTGCGGCCCCTGCAGCAGGGCACGGCGGCGGCGGCGGCGCAGCATGTGTGTCAGTGACGGCAGCGGCAGTTGTGCCCCAGCGTTGAAGCAGCCTCAGCTGGTGGCGAGTTGAGGCGTATGCCGCCGCTGCGGCACCTGCAAGCGCACCAGTGGCAGCACAGCAGGTACTCAGCACGCTTGAACATGGTGCTGGCATGGCAGTGTTGTCAGCGGCCGCAATGAGCCTTGCATTTGCTGAAAGTGCATTTGCTGGTAGCGCTGCAGCACGCCGCGGGACAGTTGCTGTCAGCGCAAGCATCTAAATCAGCTGAACATGCAGACTTTGTTTCTGCAGGCCACAGACGCTCTTGCTGCGTGCAGCAAGCAGCAATTGCAGCATGCCAGCGGTGGTGGCTGGCGGCCTGGCCAACACGGGCGGCACCAAGAGGCCACCTCCAGGTGCAGATCTGCAAAAATTAGGGCCTTGTTGATGGTGGTGCTGCGATGCCGCCGGCTTTGCTGCTCAACCTCAGCATGCACATCCAGTGAAGCGGGCAGCCAGGCCACTGTGCTGTGACTGTTGTCAACTTCAGGACATTGCAACTTGACCAATGGGGTTGGCAATGGTGCATGTTGATTGTGCACTTCTGGTCGTCCAGGAGCTCACCCATAACGCAGAGGCATTGCAGGTCCCAAACAAGATTGCGAAAGCCGCCGTGACTGTGGGCGCTGCTGCTGTGGCAAGGCACGGCAAATCAGCACTGAGAGGGAACAGTTTACTCGCGGCCGTGGCGGCTGCACCAGTGGCCAGCAGTGCATGACCTGTTGAATTTTGGAGGACGGATGGCAGCCGCCGCACGGGATGAACGACTGAAATGATGCCTGCTGTATGAAGAGCATGCAGCTAGCTTGATCATCACATGGAAATATCCGTGTGTCTGGCTGTATAGCAACAACCAAAGGACATCTCCTAACAGATGATCGGTTGAATGAACGCTGCTGTGGCATATGGCGTGCAAATCATGCGTCAGCGATGCAGCAACACACAGGATACATCGGCGAACCAGGGACCAAGTTCAGCCCCATCGAGTCCCATCAACGTCAAACTCAGGCTGCATCATGCCGCAGCAACGATTGCTGTCGAGAATGTGACTGAACTGAAGAAATGAGTGCACCAACAATTTGACTGCATGTGCGGCGGAACCCGCTATCAAAACCAAGTAGACTGCTGACACCAGATAAATGCGCAGTTGCCAGGCCGAAGTAAGGCGTGGGACTGCAACATGCATGTGCATCAACAGCACTCAATGCATAGGGTTCTGCAATGTCAATGATAGTCAATGCGGCATGTGTGGCAGCTGGTGCATATAAGCACGTCAGCGGCCGCTGAGCCGGAAATTTGCCGGTTCACACGCACTGTTTCGACTGCCAATGCGAATCAGCGTTCGTGCCCATGCCAGGTCACAGCGTGACAGGCACTCATTAGGCTGGCTGGCTCCCGGCAGCCGCCACCCGCAGCATCCATGCTGCGCCTCTACTCCTAAGTACAGCAGTCTTCGCATCTCACTCTCCTCTTCAATTCTGTTCCATCGCATGTCCCAGCAACTCTTGCATGCACCCTTTTCGCGCCGCTGCTACATCTGCTGTCAGTGCTGCAGCACCGCTGTATTTGTGCGTGTGTGTAGCTCGCTGACTTGTCCAGTTTCGGGACGCTGTTTGGTTGAGGCGCCCTTTGCGCATGTTTGCCCTTTCCCCCAGGCGCCTGATGCAGTCTCAGGCGGTGACCTGCACTGCGGCCGCGCATCGCAATGCTGGCCCTTGTGAGCCGTTCTGTACGGGCATGCAAGTGTCCCGCGCGCTGCAGCCGCTGAGCTGCATTGCCGCCAGCCCACAACCGCCTCGGAGGTTCGTCGGGCCGACCTGGAGCGACAGCGCATCCGGCGCCGCCGCCCGTTGCACCAGCGCCCTCAGATCCGCCGGACTCTGCGCGATGCCACCGAAGCGTGGCAGGCCGGACGGCAGCGAGCCACTGCCGGTGCCGCCGCAGCAGCCGCTGCCGGCTGCCGAGGTGGCGTCCATGGCACTGGCTGTGACGCCTCTGCAGCCGCTGCTGGCGGCGCGACCGCCATGGCAGCAGCCGCCGGAAGCCTCACTGCCGGCAATCTCTCCGTCAGTGCAGCATTCAATGCCGGAGCGGCTACAGCAAACGCTGCTGTCACTGCTGACGAGTGGCTCCCCCGGGCAGCGGCCAGGTGCGGCCGCTAAACCCTGGACCGCCAGGGCCCCGCTCCTGGCGGCTGCCAGCTGGCCATTGAGGCTCGCGAGCCCCGGGGGCATGTCTTTCGCCACCCAAGGGTGGGCCAGGACTTCGCCGATGGTGATGCGCTCGTGGGGATCCGCTTCCAGCATCCGTTGCAGCAGGTTTGCCAGCGCGGGGGTCGCCTGTGTGCATGAACAGTAGGCACATTCCAGCCTCCTCTGGACTGTGCGATCTGCAGCTCCAGTGCGAACCACTACACAGTGTCTGCACCTGTTTTGCGTCTTTGTGCTCCATCGATGCAGCATTCACAGCTTTTTCTGTGCCAGCATGCTGCATTGCAATGCCGCTGAGGTTCAACAACAGCATCCACGGCCCGGAAAACCCTCAGTGTCCCACACCTGCTGCGGCAGGGGGCGGGGGCTGCCAGCGATGATGCGCGGGGCCATGACCTGCAGCCGGCCCGCACGCTCCAGGCGCTCCTCCTCAGGCGCCTGCATCCCAGAAGTTGCGATGCGTCAACCACTGGCGATGGGTCGCAGCGGCAGCATCAAGGAAGCAGCATGCATGCAAGTGCTGCCTGTCGATGTTTGAAGATCTCCATGGAAGCCAGAATGCCTCGAATCAAGGACGGGGCTGCCGCCAGCAAGCTGGCAACCATCTGACTCACGAGGAACGCAAAGCCGCCGCCGACGAGCGCCCACAGCACCACGCCGGCGGCCCACACATCAGTCGGCTGCAGTCCGGCGCCCCTCTGCCGCAGCAGCACCTGCCGTAAGCAGAGCACGCATGCTCAGACCCCGATCAGGCTGACGCAACAAAGCAAACATAATGGTATGTACAATGCAGGACCACGCCTTTGGCACAGCAGCGCTGCAGCACCCGGACGCGGGTCACGCGGGGACAGAGGCCTTGTAAGGAAACAGTGGCTGACCTCGGGCGCTACATACTCGGGTGTCCCGCTGAGCGTGGTGCAGCAGCATGCGTCATCCGTGTTCGTGCAGGACCAGCCAAAGTCCACCAGCTGCACCGCATGCTGCGAGCCCGCCAGCAGCAGGTTGTCCAGCTGCAGCATGTGCACTTTCTGAGGTCAAGTGACAGTAGTTGCACTTGCCAGGGTCAGGGAACCAAGCAAACACCGGCTTGACATTCACAGGTTGATACTGCTCAGAGGACAGACTGTGCAGGTTGATACATCTCAGAGGGCAAAATGCAGGCCATTGGCTGCACTGTTGCTGCTGTGAGACAAGCCATTGCCTTGCACTTCGAAGCGACAGCACAGAAGCTGGACAACAGATCAGTATCCAGCGCTGTGGAATACCTTCACGTCGCGGTGCGCGATGCCGGCGCAGTGCACCCAGTCGAGCGCCACCGCCAATTGCTGGAAGATGGTGCGGGCGGCTGCCTCTGACAGGCCGGCGCCCTGTAGTGGCAAGAATGCGAGTCAGAACCTGGCAGTTCAGCCCACGCGCGCAGCAAGTGATGCTTGTTGTGCAAAGTGCATGCGTGCGTGGCGTTCACCGTGCCGTGGACGAGCTGTGACAGGCGGCGCGCCAGATCGCCGCCACCTGCATCGCAGGGAACGTCTAATCAGCATCAAGAGCCGGGGACGATGTGGGATCAGGAGCTGGCAATACAAAGCAGAAGCACTGCACCAAGACCGAGTCCGCACCTGCGTAGTCCATGACCACAGTCAGGTGGTGCGGCGTGAGGTACGCCTCCCTGAGTGCGACGATGTGGCGGTGCGGCTGCAGCGCCGCGTGATTCACCAACTCTCTGCACGCATGAATCCACATGCCGCACTTCAGTGCCGTGGTCACTGGTGAGGCCATGAAAAAGAGTGAGGGCGGGACTGGACTGCGGAAACGCAGTGAAAACACAGTCTGTGCCTGGGACATCGAGAGGGGGTTGCATGGCAATCCTGACCTGATGCTGGCTTCAGGGTGCAACTGCGCCCTGCGACGTGGGATCAGCTTCACAGCCACCACATCGCCGCTCGCGACGTCTATCGCCTTCACAACGCTGCCATGTCCACCGCTGCAGAGGAAGAATGCCACACGAGTTAAGGGGATGCGAGAGCGTGAGCAGGTAGGCGTACCTACACCTTGAATCTGTATCGATTACGCAGGATGAGTGGTCATCGGCACAAATCCTTCCTCAGCACAGTACGCCGCACATCTGAGAGGTGGTGCGGGAATGCAATCGATCATGGACAGCTAATCTGGCTAAACAGTGCGAGTTGCTTGGACGGAAAAGCATCATGATTACACATGAAGGAATGTTGGGCCTATAGCGACGATGATAGCTCAAAGAGCTTTGATATGCTTCTCACCTGCTGATCAAGTCGATGTAGTGGTAGTTGGGGCCCAACAGCCAGCACGGCGCGCTCGGATTGGAGGCTTGTCCGATCCCATCGCTGCCAGAAGGGCGCGCTTCAGGTAACCCCGCTGGCTCAACGATGCCGTCTAGATGGCAGTCGTTCAGCCCTAGCTCTGCATCCCTGCAATTCCGATGCTGCAGGTCAAAGGGTCACACTTGCATTCGCTTCCAGCTAGGTTATATGTCTGACGACGACGTCACACACAGGGTTGGCAGTCTACACGCGCCCGGCCACAGGCAGCACCACAATACGGCGCTTCTAGCAATACAGACCACATCGCGTGGCTTACCACGCAGTTCCGGCCTGTGAGCTGGAATCGCTGTTGGTGTAGACGCTGGTATTGTTGTCGGACCCGTGCTCACGTGCGAATTCCTCGCCCATGTGCTTGCGGCTGTGGAAGCATATCAAAAGAGACCTGAAGGGCTGATGCATCACTCCCATGCCGGTCCAGCACTTGAAGAAATCCAGCCGACGCGGTTGAGCGCATATAACCCTGCGACCCGCTTGCTTTCACGTGCGAAAGCTATGCGGCCACGGATAGTTGTGTCCGGCATTGACCAACGGTGCGCGGTCAGGCTGGTGTGCCAAGCGTGCATGTGCGCAGCGCTGACTGAGGATGCTTATATGACCTAGGGCTGACCTCGAAAAGTTGTCAGCAATTAGTCATACAGTCATCACTAATGATCAGCTGTATCACGCTGCACCCCCACATTGTCACTGCTTTCATCTCAGACATACAGTAGTTTGCTTCTGTGCTTCTGAGACCGAAAATGCGGTGCTGCTGAGGTGAAGCAGCACATTGCCAGCTGATGTCCGCCACCTTGACTGCCCATCACTGCCACAAGTCTTCACATTCCTGCCGCAGCAATGCAGACATGGTCGCGACAAGCAGTGCTGCACATGACAGCCAACGGCTTCCCCAGGTGCGACAGCCGTCTGCATCACGGCTGCTGATCGCTGTGCGCTGCTGCACCCGCCCAGCTGCGGCCGCAGCGACAGGCCATACCCTCTGCCGCCAGAAGGCTGTTGCCGCAGCCGCCCCATGCCTAAGCCATGACTTTCTGTGAGCGCGCTGACAGCGTGTCGATGGCTGCGCCCAAGTGTGAAAGCGTCTCCAGTGCCGCGGGGTACACTGCGTCGCCCGGCGCCTCGTCGAACACCTCCAGGCAGCCGGCACCGGCATCCAGTGTGCCAGCCAGCTTGCCATCTAGGATCATCTGCAGTACACCGATTTGTACAGAGCGTACACATATGTGCATGAGCGTGAAACAATGCAGCTTGTAGAGTACATAGCAACTCAAGACAGTCATTCGCTGCCATCCGGTGTGACCCAATAGACTTGCCATTCAAGAAGGATCTGCAGGCTTGTGGCAGCAACTTGCTCTCCACTGTGCTCAGCTGCAGCAACGACTTTGAAACCATGCAGAAGCCTGTTACTGATCTTCAGGGCGCCACACAAGATCTCAAAGTCTGTGCACCTGCGACAGCTTGGCCTCCACAGTGGGCAGCGGCAGCTGTATGAGGTGCGCCACGTGCGCGATCTCCACCCGGCTGAACGGCTCGATGAGGCGCGCCAGATTCTGCTCCATCAGCGTGCCGTACAGCGCCTATGCGTTGACAGTCAGCAACTAAGTCATTGCATGGAGTGCTCCAACACGCGCGCCAGATCCTGCTCAATCAGCTGGCCATCCGATGGTCTCAGACGATGGACAGCAGTGTCATGGGTCTATACCATCCATGCATCAGGCTGAACAGCTGGACGAGGCACACGAAGTTGAGCTTGTCTTCAGTGCGATGTTTACGCCTTGCACCCTGTTTCCGCACAATGATAGCCGGCGACAGCGGGCTGAAACGCACTGTTGTTGTGCCTCAGCCCCTGTCTCCATGCAGGATCCACATTCGCACTGCTGCACACCAGCAGCAGTGGTGCCCCTTGGCAGCACTGGTGCCCATGAGACGCTGAAAAGGCAGCGGTGCTCTCCATCAGGTGCTTTCAAGCAGCGGGAGCACCTGCAGATGCGTGTGCACTACGGGGTCGCCGGCGAGCTGCTCCCGGTGCGCCTCCAGCGCCGCCTGGAAGCCCTGCAGCGAGCGGTCCGAGTACGCCTTTGCGATTGCCGCCATGCTGTCCACCTCCTCGCCTGTGCCCAAAAGAGAGGAGGCATGCCAGTTGCGTTTGGAGATGTCCCGGCCTGCGGCTGAGAATCGTGGCGCATGCTGATACTATGACGACATGCTTGCAGCCGCAGCAGGCTCTGTTGCTGCAATCAACGGGTAAACAGCGCACGAAACATGCAGGGCGATCTTGGCATGCCGCCATAACCACCTGGCTCGCCTCCATAGTCATCTGGCTTGCCTCCTCAGTTTCGAGCCCATCACTCTTCACACAGCTATCGGCATATTTATGGCCTGCTCTGGAGAAGGCACTGGCCAGGTCCTCTTGTGCATCTGGCTAGCCGGTCAAGGTGTCACTCATGCTACAGCTCGCCCGACAGCTCGCCCTACAGCCCGCCCGACTTCACCAACATACCGCTTCATGACAGCAACACCCACCTGCATACTTAAGGCCGGCCTTGGAGGAGATGATGGCCGGGACCTCCTCCGCGTCCGCCTTGCTGGTCATGATCTTGCACAGCAGCATGTACTTCAGGCGGCCCACCGCGTCCGGCGAGTCCAGCGTGTTGAGGCCCTGTGGCAGAATTCAGAAGCAGTGGAGACACAGAGACAGAGGATGGTGCAGGCAAGGGTGCTGGATGTGTCGACACGGTGACGATGTGGACTTCACCCAGGCACAGCATGGTCGGCACTAGTTGTGTGGGGCAGTCAATCTGGGCAGACATTGCAGGAATTTGTTGGCCACACAATGCAGCAACTGGAAGCACCTCGAAGGCCTCGTAGAAGTAGGAGTATGCGGTCTTGTAGTCCTTCTCCTCTGCGTGCAGGACGCCGCTCTGCGTGTCGATCTCTGCCTGCATGTGTACAATGAGGCTTGACACAAAAACAGGTCGTCACCAATGGGTTGAGGCGCAGCAGCTGTCTAGACAGGAGCAGGCCAGTCAATGCTTCTGTTGCCCTGATCACCCACACGATGTCGCCCTCACAAGGTGAAGTCATCACACGTGGCATGCTACGGGGCCACGCACCTGTGTGGCAGGGGGCATGTAGATGGCGTTGGCAGCGGCGCGCGCGGCAGTGAGCGCCGCCTTGGCCTTGGGCAGGTTGCGCAGCGCGTGGTGGGTGCGCGACTCCAGCAGGTGCACCTCCACCAGCAGCAGCTTGTCGTCCAGCCGCTTCACCTGGGGTCGCCAAACCCACGTAATTGAGACGATAGCAAGCAGGTGACAAGGCGCATGGTGGGTGCGCGACTTCAGCAGGTGCACCTCCACCCAGCAGCTTGACGTCCAGCCGCTTCATTTGCATTTGGGCACGAAACACGTTATGGATCCAAAATCGGAAAGCAGGTCGTTTGATTTACGACTTCAGCAGGTGCACCTCTCGCAATAGCAGCTTGCCGCCCAGCCATGTCAAGCACATGATTCAGCAGGTGCACCTTCAGCACTAACAGCTCCTGATCCAGCTGCTTCATCGAAAGGAAAGAAGTGCAAACATCGCAGATGTGCAGTAGGCGGCACATTGTAAAGGATATAGATGAATCTAACGAATGCGCCGCCAGTAGCCGTGCAGCCCCAAGTGAAGGCAGACACCGATGACGAGAGAGTTGCACACATTGTCAGCAGCCCATGTTTGCAGACGGACCAACAATGTAATGCTCTTGCACAGCATTGAGATCGTATGGGGATGCCAATCTCGGCAGCCTGCTGGTGAGGGGTGGCTCGGCGGTAAACTTGTGACCCCGCGGGTACAGCCTGTCCAATCTGTCAAGGCTCTGTGTTTTCTGCAGCTGATTTGTTCCCCACCTCGGTCAGCAGCTTGCCGATGAGGGAAAGCGCGGCGGTGAAGTCGCGCATCTGCAGGTGCAGCGCCGCCAGCCGCGCCTCTATGCGCTGCCGCAGGAAGGTGCGCTTTTCCGCCGTTGCCCACTCGACTTGCTCCCGACACACATCCAGCTGCAGGCGCCAATTAGCACAAGCATGTTGACCATTGCAAACGCTGAGTAATCTTGACAGCCATCCGTTTTCACAGAAACTGTGCTTCAGCAACCCTCGCCATGCCTGACAAGATGAACGAAGTGTAAACAACCTCAGATGCACTGCAGCACGATTTCAAGTGCAGCTGCTGACTGGACAGTTGCTGCAGGCTCAGCGCTCTCTTAGATTGTGCTGCCCCACCTGCAGCTGTGTGGAGTCGGGCACGCGTGAGATGGCTTCTATCAAAACGCGGACCAGCTTTGCCGTCTTCGCCTTGGGGATGACAGCGAAGAGCGGTCGCAGCTCTGTGAGCAGACTGCGCAACGCCTGCGCACATGTTTCATAGTGGCTTTGTCAGGCTCCTCGGGAACTGATGCATTAATTCAGGCATATGCTTATGGCAGACACAGATGGACAAAATCACATGAAAGGGCACAGATGTGGATGTCGTCTCAGCTTGCCTGCGCATCCTTCTGCTTCGCATACAGGTCTGCCAGCGCTGTGACAGCGTTCTCCTTGATCTACAGGTACGAGGGGGCAGCCTGAGAGCTGTATATGTGGCACGTCGCCACGAGGTCTGCAATGATGATCATCTGGCATGCTGCGATGCGGCAGGGCTGATGAGTGCAACTTTGCAGTGACTTATGCTCGATAAACAGCGCAGCATATGTCCAGCTGCCTTGACAAGCCACATCTGCTCGCCTTCACGGAGTCTGCATCGTTGGGGTGGCTACCCAGTGTAATGTCCCTGTACAGCCTGATTGCCTCTGGTGCATTGCTGCCCTGTGCTTTGACTGCAGCGTCATATGCATCGGTGAGGCCTTTTGAAGCCATCGCGATGCCGTTTTGGAACCCCAGTCACTCGGTCCGACTTCAGGAGCTCATCTGCTGCTCGCTAGTGCTCCAGATGCGTCAAGATGCACAATAAAGAACAGCGAATCCGTCAACACAGAGCTACGGGTATAGACGTGCAGTGTAACGACCTGTTTTGTTTTCGCTGAAAAGATTTTTCATACGAACATCACACAACAGAGTGGCCGTTCGGCCAACTTGATGGTATATATATAGGGTTTACTATTGAAGAAGAATCTAGCCATGAGATTTGCTTCGTCCGCAGGCTTTGAGCTAACTCCTGTGTTTGCTCGCGCTCGCTTGCCTCGCTCGGGCTTACCTTTCCCGTGTCTGCACGGGCGCCACCCGCTGGCCAGCATTGCGCACTCAGCCAGGCCTGTTGCGGAGCCTGGGTCAGCCCACGGGCTGCTGATAGAGCATGGCAGGCAGCAGCCCCGGACTGCTGACCTGCCAAATGTGCTCAGATCCCATCAACACAGAAGTAGACGATTACATCAAGGTGCCTTTAGCGTGAAGTCCTGGAACCAGGGACCAACACGCCTGTTGTGATCCTGTTCTCCCGGACGCAGCCTTGTGTGGTGCTGCATGGCCCACACCACGTGTTGTTCGCACTCCAACGCACAATGACTTGCAATCCGCCTTGTTGCATGCCTGCAGGTGGTGTGCAGCAACGATCAATGCATAGGAGGATTTGGACATGTCGAGTGAGCCCACTCAGCAGCTTGCTCGTGTCTGTCTGCACGGGCTCACATATCACAAGCAAACATTGCTTCACCATTTTTTGCGCCGCCCTGCGCTGCTGCTGCACCCCTTTGTCGCAAGGGTACTGTGGCGCAATCCTCAGTTGCGCCATATGCTGAGGCCTGTTCTGTGCCCTGCAGGTGCTGCAAGGAGTACCTCATCGGGCTGCTGTACTACAGCAATACCAAAGGTGAGTCGAGGCCGTCATTGCTCGCCGCCCAGATGGCTCTGTGTGCCAAGCATACCACAAGGGCTGATGATGCAGAGCTGAAGTGTATTCGGTTCCACCTGCTTCTGCAGGTGGCCAAAAGAAGAAGGTCAGGACCGCTGCTGTACGATATTCAGATGGCTTTGTGTGCAACATGTTTGACGCTGCAAGTCTAGCACGGCGCAAGCATTGAAATTGCTGCTACCACCTTGCAGAGTCAGATTCAGCAGCGGCCACACATCGAGATGCGGACTCGGCCCTGCTGGGTCGACCGCAAAGCAGAGAACCATTGCGAGGGCAAGATCGTCGACGTGAGTTTGCTGTGTTTTTAGCACTGGTGTGCGGTTACCTGGTGATGTTTTGGGGTTCCTGACATCAAGGACAAGGTTGAGGGTGGGCCGTGGCCATGGCCAGCCATGATCAAGCTCATGAGATGCCTCGCCCCTACTGGTCGATCTCTTCGGCACAGTTCCACCGTTGCTTTGTGGCGCAGCTGAACAAGGTTGACTATGTGTCCACGCACCTCTGTCATGTCCCCATGCAGGCGGAGTGTGTGAAGGCACTGGCGCAGGTGATGAAGAAGGAAAAGAGGGTGTCGGAGCTGGTTCCAGCACCTGGTGCGAAGCCCAAGCCACGCAAAAAGGTCGCTGCCCACCCCCAACCACACACCCGCGGCCCCGCCCAGTACGGCCTCTCTCGCTTCCTCCCTTGCCTGCTTACCGTGTCAGCACCGTGGAGTCCGAGCTGCAATGCTGTGGGTGCATGTTCCTGGGGTTCGCCACAAGCTTGAAAGGCATCTTGCCCATGTGCCTCTGATTTCACATGCTGCGCACTGTTGTGATCCTGCAGCGGCGGCGTGGAGGCTGTTGGCTGCAAGCGCGACATCGACATCAAGCCGCTGGCTGCCCGTGACAACCGGCTGGGCACCGGCACCAAGCCCGCAAGTGACGGGCAAATCAATAACAAGGTGTGCACATGTGCAGGAGACACTGCCGTGCGTGGCTCGGGACTGCTCCATGAGTGCTGTCTTGCATGTGTGCGTGCTTGAATGAAGGCTGTGTCCCGTTGTCGAGCAGGTCTTGGTGTTCTTGACGCAGGCTAAGAATGTGACGCTGTGCCGCTTCATCCAATCGGCTGTCGGCCAGTGCCCCCTGCACCGGTGCCCGTATGCACACAGCGAGGAGGAGGTTGCCAAGAACGAGCAAATCGCTCGGTGAGTGTGTGCTTTGGCAGAATTTTGTTTCTGTATGTTCTTAGCCCAGCATCGAATTGACGCACAGACTGATGCTGGTAAGCGTCGGAGTTGTCGACTGTGTATGTGCAGGGAGAAGGCACAGATGGCAAAAGCTGTCAGGGCTTCCAAGAAGCAATCGAAGCGCGCCCGAGGCCCAATCCCTGATGACCTTGAGTGTGAGCATTGCAGCCTTTCTGCTGTGCAACATGCTTGCGTTGATCATGGTGCACATATACTAATGACATATACAACAAGAACCACGGGGTTTGGCAGCATATGGCTCCCGCCGCATCGATCAAGGCACCATTAGCTCACTGCTCTGGCAAATTGCTTGCAGCGCTGCCAGAGGGCGCACTGGAACTGGCGAATGGCCACCGTTCCGTCTCCATGGCAGGGTCAGAATGGGAGTTTACACAGGTGCATCGTGGCACCTCCCTGTGAAACACTGTATCCCTGCAAGACAGGCAGCTCCACTGCCGTGAGGAAGCTGTTGGGACATGAACACTGCAAGTGTTTGGACCGCGTCAGGGCCCCACAAGACATATCTGCCACACCTCTGCAGAGCAAGTTTCCCGCCACCACGCATTTTGCCAACGGCGCCGCCGACGATGAGGGCGGCTGGGTCGAGGTCGGCCGCCGCGCAGCGCCCGCCGCCCCGGGCAGCGACTTCTCCGCCGGCTCCCACACCCCGTCCTTCGACCTCGGCAGCCTGCCGCGCTCGGCTGCGCCGCCGGAGACCACCGGTCCGGTGCTGAGCGACGCCGCCACGCGAGAGCTCATTAGGTCAGCGCTGCAGCTGCGTGCCTGGCCGCTGTGTACCTGGCCAATGCTGTTTGTCCATGCTGAGAATGTCTCGGAGCAGTTTACATCTGCTGTGCTGCCTCATCGTGCTGCAAGCCATAGCACATGCTGCATGCACTCTGCACCCTGATTGATGGTTGTGCCGAAATGGATAAGTGGTCGACCTTCCTGGTGCGCTTTCACCACAGCGACATTGCCATGTCGAGGCAGACTTTGGCTGACTCTTAGCGACTGTGATCACAGGTGGAAGCTGAATGCCTGCACGGGGCGCCTGACCAATCTGGGCATAACATGGGCCGTGGCGGAGGCTGCCGCCAAGGCGACTGGCGCCGACGACAACGCCGCCGGGGAGCTCATATTCTCAGGTGGGCGCCAGCGATTGCAGCCTTGCATTTCACTTGCGGCTCTGATGCTGAGTTGATGACATGACGCTGTGCTGTCCCTCTCTCGAGGTGTGCGTTCGCATGGGCCGTCTGCCCCTCTGCCTGAGTGGGCGTCACAGCATCATGCTCTGGCGCCCTCAAAGTCCGACAACTTTTGGCGCATCGTGCAGGCACAGACCAGGCGTTCTGGGGTGAGAGGGAGGTCGACATTTCCGCCGAGGTGGCGCAGGCGCTGCTCCTGACGGAGCCGCCGCTGCGTGCCAGCCGCCAGCAGGTGGAGGCCGCCATCGTGACCGCCCGCGGCAACATGGCCAAAGCCACTGAGGTGCGCTCTCTGCCGCCACTGCTTCAAGTATTGGCACAGGGCAGCAGCACTCCAGCAGCCAGCACTTCAGACGCCAGCAGGTGGAGGCCGCCATCGTCACCGCCCGCGGCAACATGGCCGAAGCTACTGAGGTGTGTTGTTTGCCTCGTTGCTCTGACGCCCCTGCGCATCTGCAGGTTCAGCAGCACTCCAGCAGCCTGCAGACTGGGGTCGTTATGACGACTGCCCGTGGCAACATGGTCGAGGCCTCTGGATTATGCTGACTGGCGCCGTTGCCTGAAGAGAACTTCGGACAAGCACCCTGCAGCATTGCCTTCTGTGTCAGCACCTGTGCAGACATGTTGTGTGTGCAGACTCGGTCACGACTCGTGCATGCCTCTGCGCACACCCCAACTTGGAAGTATTCAGCCACCCTGATGCCATATCTCGCAGGCGCTGCGGCAGCAGATGTCGCAGGGCAACGCCGCGCCGCTGCCGGCACAGGCCGACCCGCCTACGCCCTTCAGCGTCGCGGGCTCCTCCACTAACCACATCAATCGGCCGGTGTCGCCCGCGCCGTCGTTCGCCGGCTCTGCCACGCCATCCTTGCGCTCATCAGCAGCGCCGACCGCGCCGTCGGTGGGTTCAGCCAGACCTGATCTGTGATGTGGGTATCAGTGCTCCGCTGAATCGTGTGCATATTTCTCAGAACTTCACTTGCTGTGCAAACCACATTGAATGTTTGTACTGATTCGTGGTCAGGTGCACGACGAGGACGCCTGGGCACCCAAGTGGGACGATGACGAGGCCTCGCCTCATAGCACTCCGCAGGTGGCTGCGGGTCTTCAGGCCGCTGCACCGCAAGCCACGGCGTCACTGTCGCCGCCGCCCCCGCCGCGGCAGGACGATGTGCCGCCCGAGTTCCTTCTGCCAGGGCAGCGGCCGCCGCCGCCAACGCCGCGGCCGCAGCCGCAGCTGCAGCCGGTGCACAAGGCCCCGGTGGCCTCGGATGTGCTGTCAGGGCCCAACACCCCGGCGCTGCAGCCGCCGCCGGTTGCAGTCGTGGCTGCCTCGCCGCCAGCAGGCAACCCGATGAATGGCCTGGCCCATGGCCTCGGCGTCCACGGCGGCGGCAGCAGTGCCGGCAGCGCCGCCAGCAGCGGCGCCGGCGGCGCGCTGATCTTTGCCGGCGACTTTGCCAAGCGCCAGAGCGGCTTTGTCGCCACGCCGCCGGGATCGCCCACCCCGCAGCAGCTGGCAACTTGCATCGCGGCCCTGGATGTGGGACCTGCTGCCAAGCAGCAGCAGCAGCAGCAGCAGCAGCCGGCAATGGCGGCGGCGGCGGCGCCGGCAGCATTCCCGCCTGCGATGGCAACTGGCGGTGCGGCGGGATCGCTGGCGGCAGAGGAGCCGGAGGAATTTGAGGACCTTCTGGACATGCTCATGACCTGACAGGCTTTGGGCTGCGGTCAGACTGCGCTGTGGGCTGCGCTGTTGGCAGTGTGTCCGCTCCCTGGATTGGGCTGCTGGCTGGCAAGGCTGAGGCGCATGGGAGCTGGTGGGCTGAAGCACACCAATGCTGTTCTGCTGGAGAGGTGCTGGACCACGGGGTAGTGTGGGGCACTCCTTCCCGCCCGCGGAAGATGGTGTGGCAAAAGATGTACACTTGCGTGTGCTTCATCGTGGCATGCTGAGACAGAAGGCAGCCAGATGGTAGCGCCAGAATGTTAATGTTCGCCGTCCGCTCTAAGACAAGGCGACGGCGTGTTGTTTTTGCCTGTTGCTTCGATCACCGTCGACACCCTTAATCCTTGGTCACAACGCATTCTTGTGCTCCCCGTGTAGCGATAAAAGATCCATACGTGACACATACGAAGAACAGCTTCTGCTGACCAACCAACCACCTCAAAACAGCTGAATGCTGGGATATTGTACACCTGTACTAGTCGTGTCTGCTGCAGAAGTCTGTGTGTACAGCACCCACGTCCAAGTCAGCTGCTGACCTGAGCCGTCCTTGAGAAGGTTACCGCTTGCAAAAATGTTATATCTGTGGCCGCAGCAGTCACCACCCATTGCTCTTGTGGTGCGACAGCATGCGTGAAAAGGCCGACTTCGCCTCGTGCTCCGAGTATGGCTGCACATTAGCTAGACAAAATATGTTGGCACTGGCACATGCACATGTCTGCGTTGCCCTGCCCTTGTCAGCAAAGGCACGCAAGCAACAGGGGCCACGCGCTGATCACATCCGCATCCTCATGACGGTGATTGGGCTGCACTTCATCGACATGCGACATGCTCACCTGCATGACGTTGTAGGTGTAGCGATGCTCCAGGTCGACACGCAGGGGGCCGCTGCGGCCGCCCGGCCCTGTAGCAGTCCGCACCATCACCGAGTCCACGTGCAGCCTGCGCCCAAACAGATTAGGGTTGACAGGCATTGCCGTGCATCCCACAAGCTGCAGTCAGCTCGTGACCACCCCGGCTCTTCCAGGCAGGGGCCCTGCTGACAACACAGGGAATGAAACCTATTTTGGCATGGGGTTCCCACACCGACCACAGGGTAAAGCAATGACATCTCAACATGTTGGTGGTCACAGCGGAATACATGCACAGAGCAGTCCGTTTCAGGAGTGTCACACCCTCACAGTGTGTCGGTATGCAATTGTGTCAAGAAGCTCCAGAGACTCAGTTGTCCCGAATGACTGTACTCGTAGTGGCATCCAGGCAGCTGAACAGGCTTCAGTATCGTCCCACGTAATGTTGATGTCCATCGGAGTTGCATGAAGGAAAGTGCATTAAAAGAAGTTGGTGCACTCACATGTTCTGGATGACGGTGTTCATGATGGACTCCACGCACATGGAGGACGTCCAGGAGTTGGGCGTCCCGCTCTGCGTCAGCACCTCGATGCACACCGAGCCGCCCGCGGTGACATGGCCTGTGTACCTGAGGCAAGGGATGGAGCATGAGTGCATGTTGTCAGGAACATGCAGATGCTGCTCTGCGTCAGCACCTCGATGCAGATGCAGTCGCCCGCAGTCACATGGCCCGTGTACCTGAGGCAAAGTCTGGAGTGGAATGGCTCAATATTCGAGGATTGCACACAGACGCGTTTCCGCATCAGCACCACGATGCAGACCGAGCCGCCCGCACTCACATAGCGCGTATGTGCCTCAGGCAGGTTCCAAAGCACAGTGCTCAGCGTTTTGGAGAGCTCCGGCATCAGCACCAGAATGTGCAGTGAGCAGCAATGATGATGCACAGGTGCAGATCCTGAGTATGCCACGGCGCACACACAGCTTGACACGGCCTGCAGCCGCCGGTCAGAATATGCTTGATGTGCAGCTGGCATACGAGTACATAGAGACGCTCTCCACTTTCTCGGACAACATGCACTGGTCTTGCAGACAGACTCGCAGCCGGGGCGCAAAGGCAGGGACATTCTTGTCACTGCTGCAGTGTGCTACTGCAAGCGTGAGGGACGCACCACACGCAGCGGGGCGTGACCATGCGCAGGAAGAAGGGCGCATGTGGGTAGTCCTTCGGAAACGTGACCTCCATCAGCAGGTGGTCCTGCAGGAGACGCGGCAGAGCCTGACCGTAGGCCAGATGTGGTGCCTTTGGACTCGTGGCCGCACGGGCAAAACCTGTTTGGCTCATTTGGCAGGACACTGCCCATACACGGCAGCGTTCTCATGGTGAACAGGGTGGACAACAGAGCACCGCAGCCGCAGCACAGGGCAGCTGCCACACCTGGCCGTGCATGGCCGACAGCACGGACAGATCCTCGTTCAGGTTGCGGCCGCCTGTATGAGCCGCCACAACACTCAGTCTTCCACATATTGATCGCACCCCATCGTTTGCAAGTACCCTTGTGACATGATTGTGTCATGTGTCGGAGGCAGTATGCATGTGAGCAGCTGTTCGCTGTCAGCCTGCACCTTCGCAGTCGTTGTCGAAATCCTTCAACTTGAACTGCAACAGACACCGTTCACAAACTCAGATTGGGGTCGGGGCTTGACTCCACGTAATCCAGCACGAGGTGGCTGCAGTTTGACGAAAGGGCGTGCTGCCAGATGAGGTGAAATTCAACAGCTGCCCCGTCACACCTGCCACTTGAAGATGTTGTCATTGATGGGCGTCACATCGTGGATCTGTGTGATCTTGCCGGCCGCAATCTGATTCGTCAGGTACTTGAATTCTGCCTGCAGCCGCTTGGCACCCTGCACGATCAGCAGAATGGATGCTCAACTGCCAAGGCTGATACAATGGGGGTGTTTACATGACCACCTAGTTGTTCAGATGATTGGGCACATCATGTCCACCTGGTCTGACACATGGCTGGAAAGGATCCGGCGCACCCTCATGCTGTGCCAGACTGGCAATTCCTCCGCTGCTCTGGCAGACGGTGCTGCTGGTGGCGCTGCTGCTGCTGCTGAGGGCGCAGCAGCTGCTGACGGCGCTGGTGCTGCAGGTGCCGCTGGAGCTGTGGGCTGCGCACGGGCCCTCGACCTGCAAATCGGGACGCAGACAGAGGTCGTTTTGAGTGTTGCTTCGAAGAGCATCTGCAGTCCTCAGCCGCATGCGCTGCTCTAGTCCTGCTGAGGAGGTCATGCACCAGATGCTCATCATCTGCAGAAGAAGGGGTGCCATACCTACAGCAGTGCGGTACATCCCATAACCCTGATCACCTGAAGAACATGTCGGATGGACTGCGTGGCCTGTCTGCCGCCGCTGGCAAGCTGCCGCCCGCAGCCGCCTTGGCCGCGGCCCTTGCGGCTTTCCTGCCGGCGCCGCGGCTGCCGGCGGGCGTCGCCGGCAGCGAGGCCGCCTGTGCGGGCGCCTGAGCTGCGGGCTGTCTTGGGCTTTGCCTACTGCCACCGACCGGCAGAGGCAGGGGCGGCGGCGAAGGTGTGATAGAGGTGGTCGTCAGATCGACGACGCCGTCGCTGGCACTGGCGCCCGCCGCCCCGATGTCAGAGGCTGTGCTGCGGACTGAGAGCGGCCGCTTTGTGGGCTGCGCCAAAGTGTCGTCAGCGGTCAGATCGATCGCCGCTTCGGGATGGTGCGTGCTTCGCCGCTTGCGGCCGGGTTTTGGGCTCATGCCCCGGGCGGCGACGCGGGCTTCCGTGTCAGCAGCGGGCAGCCCTTGCCCGCTGCTGTCCACTGTTGGTGAGGTTCGGGCGCCGACGCCGCGGGATCCGAGGTTCTGCAGCAGCAAATGCAGCCAGCCACCAGTCGCTCAACTGTCTCGTGCCAAGCAGCGCAGTAGTAATCAATGCATGTCATCCGCGGGACCAGGCCTACATCTGTTTTCAGGTGCAGTGGCGCAGTGCATGCGATTCAGGCATGCAGCGTTGCATGCAAAAGTCATCCGCAAGCATGTCCATCGTGCATACCACGGCGTGCACTGCACTTGCAAGTCAGAATGGATGATTTGTGGTGTGCATGAATTGACCTCGCAACATGCAGCATCACAGCGAGATCAACCCACCAGCATGGACCAAGCCCATGACAGAGGCCTCTGAATATGGTTTGAATGCTACACATGCCATGCAGCGTGTGTAACAGGCCTACGATGTGACTCAGCGCCTTCGTCTGCTGATGTCCGGAAGCGACCCACCGCTTGCTGCCCGAGGTGAGCGCGCAAGCGTGTAAGTGCAGACTGTCAGTAAGATGATGTATATGAAATTTTGCAGTGCTCCGACTCGCTGCAATGGCACAAGCGCAGGAGACGAGGCAGGGAAAATTGGCCCTGGGACGTCTCAGAGTCCCGCATGGCCGCCCTGGAGTGAACTGTACACTCACTTTCTGGTGGCCTATCTGCGGTCAACAATGTGGTCAAGGGCGTCATGCTGATACGATGATATGTATACAAAAACGTCATGCTTATTGAACAGCAATTTGTCTGCCAAGCGTGTGTGTGTGTGCCAAATAAGTTCTGGCTGCACTGTTCAGCAGCGCATGCATGCTGAGGAATGAACATGGCCGCCAACGCTGGGTTGCATGTCCTCAAGAAGCAGATACCAAGCGTGCAGTTGGAAAACCATTGATCCTGACTTACAAAACACCACATCACGTCACTGGCATCAAACACACCTGCCATATGCAGAGGTGTCATTGAGCTGCGGGCATCAGCTGATGAAGAGAGTTGAGAGTGCTGGCTCATGAATGACCGCTGCCGCTTGTTGAACAATACCTTGCCAAAGATCCACAGCACTGACCATCGGCGTCAGCAGATGGGGAGCCGGGCGGTCAATGGCATCAGCGGGGGAAGGGAAGCACACAGCAAACCTGTCCGACAGTCTTTTGTGCTGCACGTCTGCCACCGGTGATAGGGCTGTGATTATATAATCCAGATGAAGGGCCTGATGTCTGGTGCGCAGCATTAGCACTCGGGCTGTTACATGTTTTGAGAAGGAAAACCAAACAGAAGTTATCAAAATATGCAGAAAACGTTGTCGTCGGCTTGGCAGCAATGCTGTCAAAAGACAGCTTGAGCCTGCCAGCTAACGGCGCCAGAGCCGCAATCTCTATCAACAGAAGCTGCAGAAGTGCTGCATGCCAAGCAGACGAACTATGCAGAAGCACTATCCACGTGCCAATCCATACCGTACTGGCCTTATGCCCCGCATGTCAGAGAGTTCAGAAGCTGAAAAGCATGCCACTCTTCAAGGAAACCAGCCAACGCCCAAAGAATTGGATCGAAGAATCAGATGAGAGCCGCACAGCAGTGCAACGTGCAGGTGCACCCAAATTGCACGCTGCAAGGTACCCCTGCTGCGGGTGGTCTCCGGTGGGTTCCGGCAGGACGTGTCTTGCGCCAATCGCGTATTCTCACGGCGCTCAGGCACGGGAGCTCCGCCCAAGAATCCGCTACGATGCCTACTGCTGTGCTTCCGCACCAACAGCTGCTCTAGTGACCTCAAAAGGAAGAATCAGATGCAGCGTCGTCCGACCGCTGTCTTGCTGTGGTACTGCACTGTTGCGGCTGCGGGCCCATGTTGCCATACCGCCTCTGTCATAGTGGCCAGTGCGGCGGCTGCTGCCGCTCACCGCCTGTCACTGATACCCGGCGTCTGATATTGAGCACTGCTGTGGCTGCCGCTTGCCATCATTGCCATCTTGGTGCACGCTGCTTTTCGCCGTTCATTGTTGCTTGTCCACTGCTGCTTGGTTCTGGGTGTTCCGCGCTTGATCGAGTGTCTGCTGCTTCCCTCCTGGCCGCGGGCCATGTGCTGCCTGCCGCCCTCGCCACCAGCCGTCTCACAGGCCATCTGGAGCATCCAGATCGGGGAAGGCGGCCCCGTTGGCAAGGAAGTTGTCAAAGATGGCCGCCATCTCGTCCAGCGCCGCAGCCGACTCCGGCTGCTGTGGCACCTGTGCAGTCATGAAGGAGAGCGGTCGAATGTCTGTAGGCAGCTGGGCGCCCATTTGGGTGGAGTGCTGCTGCAATATTGCACGGGGTTTGCATCACGTTGTGGGAAGCCTCACAAGTGCAGTGGCAAGCTGTAGTGACACCTGCTGGACTTGTAGACACCTGCTGAGCTGCGGCGTGCAGGCTGCTCAGCTATCAACACTCCTCACCTGCTGCCCGGAGGCGGCCTCGTCCATGATGCTCTTGCCGGCGGCGCCGTCGCCACAGGTCACAGGCAGCAGCTTCTGGGCTGCGGGCTTCGGCGCCACCGGCTGCCCCGCGATGCAGATCTGCAGCCCGCTGGGCGCCGAGCGCAGCCGCAGACCACTGCCGACCTTGGAGTCCTGCATAAGCACGAGCACGATGGCTTGAGATGACAAGCACGATTGAAACGATAGGCACGGTGGCCTGAGATGACGAGCACGATGGCTTGAGACGATGACCACTGTTCGGGATGATCTGCTCATTGGGGGCCAAGAATGATCAGCTGTAGGAGCTCCGTCAGGCAGGTCAAGGCCGACCTGCATGGGCCGGGATCCCAGGGGGAGCCCCGCCACGCTGTGCTGGGGCGCAGCCGCCGTGTACTTGGCCACCAGCGCATCGATTTCCGCCAGCGACATGAGCCGTGGCGGCTCCGGCTGCGAGGCCGAGATTGACGGGCATGAAGCCGCCTTGAGGCTGCCGCTGCTAGCCGTCTGCATCCGACGGCGCTTGGGGCTGGCAGCACCGTCGCCGCCGCCGTCATGTCCCTCGCTGCCGCCGCCACCGCCGCCGCCGCCGCCGCCATCTGCAAACTGGCCTGGCAGGGCCAGCCGCAGCGAGGCGGCGGCGGCGGCGGCGGCCTGCGCGGTGGCGGTGACGGCATCGTAGCCCGGCGGCCAGAATGGCGGGGGCAGCTGCTGCTGGTGTTGCGGCGGTGCCGCCGGCGGTGTCACGGTGGCGGGTTCTGCAGGCCGACTGCCGGCGCCTGCAGCCGGGGCGGCTGCCGCCCGCGAGCCAGCAGCACCTGCTGTGGAGGTGCCAGCCTTGGCCGCCCGTCCGCCGGCTGCTGCTGCTGCTGCGGCTGCCAGACGCTCGGAGCCGGACTGCACGGGTGGTGCGTGCTGCCTGGCCGCCGCAAAGATGGTGCAGCGGCCCGGTGGCGGCGCGCGGCACAACCGCCACACCTCATTCCCGGTGGACACGCTGGGCCGCTGAAACAGGGGCACGGCAGCTGGCGGCGGGTTGGGGTAAAAACTACGGGGTGGATTGCCGCGAGTTTCCTCCGAGCCCAGGCTGTCGGCGCGGACAGAGGCATGCTGCTGCTTCACTGAGGTGCCATTTGCTGGTGGCACTGCACCTGGCGCCACGGCTGGCTGCTGCGGCGGCGGCGGCGGCAGTGAAGACAGCTGCGGCAGCGTCTTTGACGCTACAGATGGGCTGTGCACATGTGCGGCGGCTTGCTGCTCTGGTGCAGGGCATTGCACCGGCGGCGGCGGCGGCGGCAGCGGCGGCGCCAGTGCTCCATTGACGCCGCCGCTGCCGCCGACTACAGTCCCGCCCCCGCCACTGCCGTTGCTGTTGTCGCCCCAGTCCATGAATGCCTCCCAGTCCATGGGATCCGTTTTGACGACCGACGGCATGTGCTGCTGCTGCGCCTGCTGCTGCTGCTGTGGCTGCTGCGGCGGCTGCTGTGGGCATTGCTGTGCTGGCAGCGTCTGCGGCAGCACAACCTCGGAGCCAGCAATATTATGCTCCGCGGCAGCAACCGACGCGCCGCTGCGGCTGTGTTTGCTGCCAGCTTGTGCTGGCTGATGCTGGGCTGCGGAGCTTGCCCCAAAGTCTCTGCTCAGTGCAGCCTGGCATCAAAGCAATGCATTCCAATCAACACACATACACATACACATACACATACACATACACATACACATACACATACACATACACATACACATACACATACACATACACATACACATACACATACACATACACATACACATGCACAGTCACAGTCACAGTCACAGTCACAGTCACAGTCACAGTCACAGCCTGTGGACTGCAGAAAGCACAACCAAGATGCATGCATTGACAGTTCCGCAGAACTTGTGGCAGCGGACAAGGAAGTTGCCATTGTTGTGCGTATGCCCTTCAAATACGATGATCCCCCACATGCCGATGCGAATGGGATTGCATCATTCCTCAGATTGCAAAAGGTCTGGGATGCACCACCTCTGCTGAGTGTGGGGGAGCAGCATCTGCCGCAGCAGCCGCAGTGGTCTGCCGCAGCTGTGTGCGATCGGCGCGCAGTCCCGCAATCTCGGCCTCTGCCGCCGCCAGCTTGTTGCTGAGCTCCGTTGCATGGGCATGCAGCGCCTGATTTGCGGTGCCTGCACATCATGTTGTACAGCGTTGACGACCTCTCCAGCCACATGCGGACCCAGCCCCATGCGCAGCGAGTGTGTCATCCACGCAATGTGTGCTGCTGCTGCACAGCGCTGCAGAGCGCTGTGCGAGCAGCGTTATGTGTGCTATGCGGCTCAGCAGCAGATCGGGGGATGCGCTGCATATAGTTCGACAAATCGACTTCACACCATGTGCTCAAGGTACTGGAAAGCAAAGATCACACTTGCAGCAGCCAGCACGGCAGAAAGAGGCAACGCACGCAGGGCAGCATGGTTGCAGGCCAGGCTGTGCAGGTGCGTGAGCTGCTCGTTGATCTGCGTGGAGAGCGACTTCACCGACTGCTCCAAGCCCACCACGTATGCGAGGCGCCGCTCCTGAAGACAGGCAGCAGAGGCACTGTTCTCATGATGATCCGGCTTGTCACTTTGTGCTGTATGTGATGACAGCAACTATGTCAGCAGGGCCACCAAGCATATACAGCCTCTGGATCCAGAGCTGTGGCATACTGCAGATTCCACAGATTCGAAGAACATTTGCGGTATCATCCCTGGCTGCTCCTACCTTCGAGCGCGCTGCAGACTGCCGGTTGGACAGCGCCCTGGCGGCGGCCGCCTGTGACACCTGGCCGCCGCTGCCCTGCGCCAGCTGCGAAACGGGTTCTGACTTTACCACTGGCACATTCGCACCGCCGCCGCTGCCGCTGTATGGCAGGGGTTCCAGTTTGACAGCCGCTGACACCAGGCGAACAGCGCCACCGCAGCCGCCGCCGTGAGTGCTGCTGACGCCATTGGCCGTCTGCATGCCACATGTGGCAGCAGGCAAGGTCGCCGCCTGTGGCACAATGCCGCTTGTCACAGCTGTGGCAACGGCCGCTGGCACCGCTGCTGCCACATCTGAGACACTCTGTCGTGCCAAACCCTCCGGCTCCGGCGTCATCTGCTGCCCTGTGTCGGTGCTGGCGAACGAGCTTTGGCGCAGCGTGCGCCAGGTGGGTCCGGCGTCGTGCGCTGTCTCAGCGCCGCTGCTGTCACTGGCAGCAGAGGTGGCAGCCTTGCAGATGGCGAAGGCGCGCGCAGACTTCGCCACAACCTCGGCCATGTCGGCAGGCTCTGGCTGAGCGGCTGCTGCAGCCGCGGGCACATGCCCATCTTCTGCTGCAGGACCAGCTCCCATGCGAGTGCGGCACTGAGGTGCCGGCCACGCAGCAATTGGGCAGTCTTGAAGGGTCTGCATGAAGCACACGCGGCCGTCAGGACGATATTTCGGTGACTCCTGGACCTGATATGCGAAGCGCAGCACTGCCCACGGCGGTAGCACGGCCGCGCAGGGTGCCAGAGCTTGAATTCATTGTCACCTGTGCCAGCAATACGCGGCGCACGCTCACGCCCTCCTGAGGTCGATGTGCTGCCTCAGCAACAGCCAGGCTCCTCGCATTGAATGCTGTCTCCCTTCCCGTGCCACCTGCTGCGTTCCAGTAACACGAGGTGAGGTCCTGCCATCTCAAGTCACCGTTTATACAACCGGGCGGCCGAGCAGCCCGAATGCGCCCGAAACAGCTCCGTCACGGGAGCAGACTATGAAAACGCTACAACGCTATGAGGGCCTCGGCACATCTCCGACTGGGCGATCCTCCTTTTTTGTCCAAGCTGTACTTCAAAACGGATAAACCAAAGTGACCCCGCCGAGGCAGGGCGCCTCACCTTCACAGGCAAGCCTTAAGCAACGTGCAAGCCTGCGTAGGCTGTGTGCGGGTAAAAACCGCAGCGAAGCGTCGCAGTGCACGCCCCGGCACCGCGCCACAGCCCGTGCGTCTGAGCAGCTTCAAGGCAGGGTGCACACCAGCGGGAGAGCCGTCGAAACCGTCGGAAGGCCGCAGCAAGATGCCAGAGCTCGCACTTTCACGTCTCAAAACTCGTGTGTTGTTATTACTGTACTGGCAAGGCCGTTCCTCAGTACACACGCCGCCCTTCCCCCAGAGAACAGTGGGCTGGGCAGCGCTGCGGCCAAAGTGCCGCAGCAATCAGCACACACTGATCATGGTGCCAGGATGTGAAGCCATGCCAGATGACGGTCTTCGCTCTACGCTCTTCGGGTCGAGTGCATGACTTGTCGTGGCCTCCTACAGGTGTTTGGACAACCGCTACAGGGTGCGTTGTGGCCTTCCTCGAAAAATGAAGCCTCGCATCCTCGCTACGTGCAGGCAACAGTGCGATGCCGCCACATGGACAGCGTGCAGTAACTGAAGCACAGGACGTCTTGAGCAATCGGGCGGTGATGAATGCCTTCTGGCAGAGGTTGAAGATGAAAAAAAGCTGAGGACAAGACAAGCCAACCTTTTCAGACCTACAGCCGCACAGGAACAGGTGCTCTGGTTCCCTCACACACTGCGGCAACAACACCAGCTCTGGCGACAGCCAGCTGCAGCAGCAGTCCTAAGTCGCAGAGCCAGACTGTTTCAATTGACCATCACAGCACATCGCTGGTCTTGCCCCAGCTTGAATTGCCACCAAGCGGTTGAAGCATGCCTGGCAGCGACGCCTGCAACTGTAGAAGAATGGGCTTAGTCGCGACCTGTGCAATCTGTCATGCGCACTGCCGGATTTGCTCAGCATGCTTCAAACGTTGCCATAGTGCTCCATACCGTTGACAGGGCACACCTGCCGCAGGTGTGCGCGGCGCATGCCCTCATCACTTTGGCATCATTGTGGGCATACGATCACTGCACATGTACAAAGTGCCTCTTACTGAGGTGACCCAGTTTGCCATGAGATCGCACTCGAATGTGCCTGTCTTGGAGTGTGCAGATTGCTGTACAATGCTGTTGCGCAGCAGGGGCATGCAGGAGCGTGCAGCACCGCGCCATCACTTAGCACAGGGTGACACCAACGTCACCTGATGCCAATGTCACCAGGGTGACGCCAATGTCACCTGCGAGTGCATCAGATGAACCAGAACCACAGCATGAATGTGACCATGAAGGTGCAGAGGACGCGGTCCCAGCCCCAATTGCTCTGCGGCCGCGGCGGCGTGATCACCTGCTGCCAGCAGTCTCAAGACTCGGGCTTTGCAAAGGCTGTAGCATCACATGCACTTGCTGTGGCAAGCAAGCATGATTGGAGAGGTATCATCATGAACATGCATGACCAAGGGCACCTTGTCAGCCGGTGCAACATCCAACTGGAGCTTGTGCAAGGGGGCCTTGCCACGCTCTCGGACCATCTCGTCGACCGCTTGGAACAACATAGTTGAATTTCCTTGCAAAAGAGATTGACGGGTGTTCAGCAAACGCCACACCTCTGCAAGCTGCGCAAAATTAGGCGGCACCCCAGGGCGGCCCTCGGAGGGATCGCTGGAGCAAATGGTCAGCTGCCACTTGGCTGCTGCGAACCTCGTTGACATTTGTATTGGGCATAGGTGTTGCAGAAAGTTCGCGTAGGAAGTGGAGTGCCACGAATAACGGCTCAGTAATTCGGCCATGGCGGGACTTTCGACTTCAGCAGGACACACTGCTGGCCAAGTCGATGTCGAGGTGCCTTCGCAACCTGTCAGCACCTATCAAACGTGCATCAGTTGCAACCATCACCTCTAATATACGCGAGACCGCTTTTAGCTGGCAGCTGTTGACGGTCTGCATTGCTGCACGCATGCTGACTGTGCAGCTGAATGCGCATGGACCGTGATGTTGCCACCGCACCGCAGGAAACCCTGAGGGCGGCAACAGAGTGGCTCCAGCAGCAGCCGACCGCCGACAACTCCACCAGCCCGCCTTTCCTGCAATTGGAGCAGCGGAGGGGCCTCCTGCACAATGGCGCAGCCGGCCCTAAGCCTGACGACACGCGCCCGCAGCAGCCGCAGACGCGGCCGCCACAGTTCTCGGACTTTCCGCCTTTTCCTGAGTTCGTGAAGCCAGAGCCGCCTGCTCCCATCGACAGGCTGCAGCGTGTTCCAGTGCCGTCAACGTCCCCGGAGGTGAGACTGGCTCTGCACTTTGACGTCCGCACGGTGTGTGCGCTCAACGAAGACATTGTCACTCCGTATTGATGATGTTATCATGGTGGAGAACCAGGCTTGCATCATGTGTCGTTGAATTGCTGCTTGGGCATGCTACTGGAGCAGGTGTTCAGCACCGGCACATATGAGGCAGGCCTGGTCAAGGGTTCCGCAAGCAGCCCCGCAGCACAGCTGCCTCCACCCACGCCTGCGGATGAGCCTGCCATGACAAACGAGGGTGGCGGCGTGCTGGCAACGGCAGCCCTCGAGCCTCCTGGAGCCGAGCAGCAGGTCGGTGGAAGTGACGCTGCTCAGCATCGCTGGACCAAGGACCCAGTGTGTGAATGTGAGCCTCAATGGAAAAGCATCCAACAACACCATGAAGGCCTTGCGCATGTAGGATGAGGGCTATATGCGGGGGGAAGGGGCCGCCCTTCCTCCTGCGCCTGATGACCCATCGGCCAACACAGAACAAGTGTCCGAGAACAGCTCGGCGTCCAACACAAATGAAGCCTCCAAGGACAGCCCCTCGCAAGGGTGAGGTTACCGTCACAGCCTTACTTGCGCTGTGCATCCTCTGTCATCAGTTGATTTGGTCCGCATAGTGCTTTGCTCTCTGCAGTTGTCAGAATGCCACCCACTGATGGTTGCACGTGTGCGGTGTCTCAGGGATGCTGCAGCACCGGACACTGCCGGCATAACAGATGTGGCCTCTGCGAGTGCAGCCAGCACTGCGCATGAGAAGCTGGTCCATGCCACCGGCACAGCTGGCGCAGAGGGAGCTGATGCCGCCAGCCGCTCCGTGCAACAGGACTTCGTCCCACAACAATTCGTCTCACAGGCAAGCACCGACATGCAGTTGCACTGCTACCGCAAGACGTGCGGCTGTGTCGAGCGTCTATATGGCAGAACTGATCAGCACCTATCAAGTTTCAGCAGCATAAGCATTGAGTCACGAACAACAGCAATGTTGTCAAATTGCCCAGGTTAGCAAGGCAGCAAGTGCAAGCATGCAATGAACACAGCATGGCGTGGAGCATGAGCAGCTTCATCCATCCGTTGCAAGGCACTGCACTCACCTGTCTTTAGCTCCTTAATGTGCGTCGTGCAGGACAAGCACAGCACAGAGGACGCCCCATCACTGGCGACAGACCGAGCGCCTACATCACCCGAGCCTGCTGCTGATGGAGGACTGCTGCCTGCAGCGCCGGTGGGTGGCCACTGGGTGCTGCAACTAATGCTGCAACTAATGCTGCACAGAGGATTGTCTCATGTTCATACTGCGATTGCTCCGTCACGGTGTCTTTCAGGGTACATTGATACCCACTTGGGTCAGCTGTGCCGCCACAGGTCCCTGCGCACTTGGCCATGACCTGCACCGCAAGCTGTGCACTGCTGTGCTGCTGGCGGCTGCCATTCGGGCTGATGAACACCACATGTGCCACGTTGACGTGATGGTCCACGTGCTGCAGGACGGCTGCAACCCTCGCAACATCGAGCAAGGCGAAGTTGATGGCGCCAATATCAGCTGGGGCGTCGGCGCAGCATCCCTTGCGGTGGTCCTGGCAGCAGCGTATCTACTCGTGTGAGCACCTCGTGGAGGCATGCAGCACGGGGTTGTGGCACTGAGGCTGCACTGCTTTGCCAAATCCCTCTGCCGATGTCTTGGTCTGATTGTGCGCCGCTGGCAGGCGGAGCACCATTCTCTGATGTGTGTAGATCATCACCAAAATGGGTACCCCTCCATGACAGGGGTGTGGTCAACAGGTTCCACATGCGGGCTGCAAGTACTTTTGCATGCTGAAGAAACACGGGGAAACATCATGTTGAAAAGCCACACAAACAGCATATTGTGAACGTTATACCTACCTCATCTTGCACCCGCGAAAACCCCGCCAACTACTGCGGGGATGAGTAAGCAGGACAACCTTTTTGGGCAGGTTTTGCACCTTTTTGTGCAGGTGTCCTGCGGCAATTCCTTGCTTCGACAGCCATTAGACAGTGCGCCCTGCATTTGCGACCCAGATGGGCGCTTGAAAGGGCGGTAGGTGCTCAAATGAGCGGTGACCGACATTTTCGTGTACGATGGACGTTCAGCAGCTGCTCTTGTTAGGCTGCATTACCAGTCTGGTGGCGAGCCACGTTGCAGCCGATCCTAAACTCCTGACATGTGGAGACAGTCAGACTTTTGCGCACGCTCTGCGATCGGCGGGAGATGTGGATGTTCGCATCGAAGGTGAGCAGCTTGCCAATCCTCCTGGCAGCCTTCTGGGGCACCGCCGCAATGTGCGTGCCGCTTGACCCTTGCATCGGGTCCATTCTTGAGTGACGCTGGACGTTCAGCTGTGGCGGTGACACTGAAAGCGTGTGGGCGGCTCACGCCTTGTCGTCTGGACAACACCACTCCGTCTCTGTCGGCGGTGGCACTTTGTGGGGTCGAACTTCAAACATGGGCGTGTAGGCCGATACATGCAACGTGAATGCAAACGGATGCTGCAGAGGTGTGCCGTCGGAGACTTTGACAGCCAGATATCTCGAAGATACTTTTGCTGTCGTCACTGGTTGGAAGGTTGGCCTTCGGCTTGGTCGGTGGCTCGGTGCAGCCTGTGCTGCAAGATGACAGGCGGCTCGAGTTGGCGACCTCAGTGGCAACCTTGACAACTGCCGCAGTTTGCTGGGTGGGGCGTGCGCCCGCTCGTGGTGCTCTCCTCGTGGTGCTGATGGCACTTCAATGCGTGCTGGTGTGCTGCAGGGGTGGTGCGAGTGGACCCCCGCCACTTCCGCTCCGCAGCAGCAGTCACAGGCGGCCGCCAACTCAGGATCATGTCAGCAGGTGCGGCAAATTGAGCAGATGCCGTTGGGCCACTTGAGGCTGCAGCCTGGCAAGCCGCATCAAAACCTCATACAGCGCATGATCACGTTCACTACAACGGCTGCTTGCTGCATGTCTTACATAGGCAGAGCCCGCCGCGGGATCTTGGACTTCCGGGGCACCTCTGATGTGCTCTTTGTTGGGAATGGCGGCACAATGGCCATGGAGAACATCAAGGTGGCCGGCCTCGCGCTGGCCAACGGCAGGGCCAGCACCATGGCGGACAGCGTGTTCTTCCCGACTGTGCAGCTTGCGCCGGGCGCCACGGTGCGTGATGCAGCTCTTGTGCCGTTCAAGCCTGTCACGGTCTGTCAGCGTGCATGTGCTGCGCAAGCATGGCTGCTCTTCTACACATGAGCCGAAGGTCACGGCGATTGACCGTAGTTGCAAGGTGAACACTGACGACCAGCCATTTTGTGATGCACAGATCAGTTTTGACTCTGTGGAGCTGCGGTACCGCCGGCGTTCAGAGTTTGCAGACTGCAGCGCCTATCAGGTGCAATTGCCCTGCAGCATGCACCCTAGACTTGACACCAGGTCCTGGAGATCAAGTGCAATGCACGACAAACTTCTACAGTGTTGTGTAGCTGTCAAGGGCACTTGGCAACTGCTCCTGACCTCACTTTGTCCCTCAAAGTATTGTCCCCCAAAGCGCAGTCGACTTCACATATGCTGGTCATGCTGCAGGCCAGCCTGACAGAGAAGCTGGCGGGGAGATATGGGGGAAACTCAGTGGTGGTGCAGCCGTCGGGAGCTGTGCTGCTAGCCAGCACGGCATCAGTCTCTACACAGCTGCAGCTCGAGTCCTATGGGCAGACAATCGGGTGAGAAGCCTGTCAGCGGCAAGGGCTGCCGCAGACATTCAGAATCGTGAGCTGCATTTGTTACAACTCATTGGACCAGTGCTCCATTGAACCAGTATTGGAGAAGCTTCGCTGTCATGTGCTTTGGCACATACGTGAACATTGGTGACATCATGGCGTGCAGGACAGCGACAATCATGGCGAGCAACAGCACGTTCATCTGTGTAGAAGAGGGCGAGGTCTGCAACGATGACGGCTGCCAAGCAGAGAAGACACTGGCAGGTGTACCTGGCACCACAAGCTTACGTCAGCCGCATGGCAGTCTTGTGTCCCCTCAATCGCAGCGTGTGCTGACTCAGGCACTGCTGATGCAGTTTGACGTCCCAATGAATGCTGACCATCTGCCTGCAACCCTGCAGCACTCTGGCGGGGCATCAGGGGGGTGCTGCGGTCAGAGCTTGTGACAGCGGCGCTTGGGACGGCGCTTGCCATCACTGCGGTGGCAGTTTGCTGGCTTCTAGCAGCCCAGCAGCAGACTCAGCGCGACCACAACACTGCGCTCAGTGCTGCAAAGGTTTCGCATTGGCCCCGCGGCTTGTGTGTCTCCAAGCTTGTGTACTACAGTCACACAGCTGACGTGTTGCCCCCCAGGCATTGCAGTATACGACTGTGCATGGCTTGCTGCAGACGCGACGCCGTGCACAGAGCCTGACAGGCCGTTTCTGCTCATGCTCCGGGCAGTCGGATGTGCAGGAGGCGGTGGCGGCTGCACAGGCGGCGCTGTCTGATGCGGGCGGCACCACGTCTTCGACGACAGTGTCGCACATCAACAGCCAGAAGCTGGACCGCACGTCCTCCGAGTTCTCGCACCCCAGCAGCTTTGACGGCAGCCTGCAGGGGTCCGGCCCCCATGGGTGCGCACCCCTCCGGCCCCAGGCTGCAGAAGTGGTTTTCGTTTGTTAGACAGACTCTGCTGGGCGAGCTGGATGGCTTCACTCCAGACTGACACAGCAGCGCGGTCCATGCCTCAGCGCTGGGCGGTGTGACCCTGTCACGGGCGCAAGACTGCTGACAACTGCGGCGACTGGATGCCAACAGACTCGAGCAGATTCACCAACACTTTGTCAGTTGTAATGCCGCTGTCGCCACCTGGTGACCATAAGCGGCAGCAGCTTGCAGTTGAGGCGCAGCCAGGCAACCACCTAATATGAGATCGCATCCTGAAGTTGTCATCTCTGCCGACCGCGTGGATCGTGACCTGGCGGCAGTGTAGGGCGGCAGCAGTATGCAGCGGGCATGCCGACTAGCATCTGCCATGATCCAAGTGTCGCGAACACGAGGGTTTGGCCCCTCTTCTGCAGTCTGCTGGTGTCGCCACCAGGCGTCAGCGGTGCTGGTCGACAGCACCTCACGGCTGAGATGCTGCCAGGCGACCACCACAGCCACCTGCTGAGCATGCGGCTGGAGGGTTTGGAAGGCATTGAGATCGGCCCCAGCCTGGGCCGCGGCAGCTATGGCAGGCATGTCCTGCATCCATCACATGCTGACATGCCATTGCGAAGTGTTCAAGAGTAGAGTGCATTCTGAGAGTGACTGCGCTGCAGTTGTCACAGCCAGCACAGTCGATATGCTGCAGCCCTCTGCAAACCTAGCATGTGACCTTTGCTGACATAGGTTCCTGTGTCCTGCAGGGTCTACAAAGGTGAGTGCATGGGCTTTCTGGGCTTGGTAGCAGTCAGAAGTAATGAGAAGCCGCCAACCCATGCCCTCATCTGTGTCACATACATGTTGGACAGCTTGATACAGAGCATATGTGGCGTGACATTCTGCATATCATCATGTTGCTGAACTGTGTGCAGAGTGCATGCGCAGTGATGACACGCAGTGCAGCAGCCTGATGGTGTCCATGCAGCTGATGTGTGCACATTTGCATGCTGGCACAGGCAGGTGGAAGGGTGCACTGGTGGCTATCAAGGTGGTGGAGCACACCAGCGACAATGACCAGGGTCGCACAGATATTGTGGAGGGCGCCCGCGAGTCGCTGCTGTCCGCCTCGGTGTCGCACCCCAATGTCATCCCCTGCTACAAGGTGCTGTGATGGTGCCTGAGGGCGCACTCAAACGTGCTGCCCCGAGCCAATGCAGCCTGTGTAGTGGTTTGGACATCTGAGCCAAGGTTCCTGTTTGACAGGCTGCAGCCCTTGCCCGTCGCTGACAGCCACCTGCACTGCGATTGTGTATGGGAAAGCAGTTGCCACAGCGCTGCCACTGCAGGCTACTCCTTACCAAATGCTCAATGATGCTCAAAGCCGTCAATTTGCCCTTTTGCAGATCTGCACGGTGGCCATCAGCCGGCGCACAGGCTCAACCGATGCCGACGGCTTCCCAACGAGTGCCGCAGGGACCACCAGCAGCAGCGGCACCCGCGCAACCGCAAGCGTCGTGTCCAACGAGGCCGCGCTCGCGGTGATCGCCGCCAACAAGGCGCAGTCGGTCCGCTCCACCAGCGATGCCGGCGGCGGGCGGTCCGTCAGCAGCGTCGGGTTCGGCAGCAAAGGCCGCGACAGCGGCCGGGACAGCAGCGATGGCACCTTTGGCAGCCGCGGCCGCGCCCTCGCCAGCAGCGGCGGCCAGCTGCGCAGCGCGAGCTCCAGCGAGACGGAGCACCTGGCGGAGCTGCTGTACTCTTCAGATCCCATGCGCAGTGAGTGCTGAATCCCCAGTGTGCATGCACGGATCGTAAGCAACTTCAGAGCCGCTGTTGGCTGCCCTCCTGACATCTTTCGATTTGTCTTTGCTTGCCTCTGCATGCTTGTTAATACGCATCCGCTTAGGGTTGCGCAGTGGCCTGTTGAAACATATGACGGCTTTGCTGGGTGTTGATCGCGGCGCACTTGTCATTGCAGGCGTTGCAAAGCCTCGGCCCACAGCTCGCAGCGCCAGCACGGAAGCATTTCGGCCAGCAGAGGTGGAAATCGTTGCCGACCCCGCACAGCATGTCCATGCGCCCATGCCAGCTGCTGATGGCACACAGGTGAGAGACATGCGCCACAGCAAAGCGTGGGATGCCACAGCTGGATGTTGGCATTTCCAGTTTGACGTGGAGGCTGACATGCAGCAACACCTTGCTGATCATGCACGTGTATCAACTGCACTCACTTTCATGCCCCATTCTCCAGTGTATTGCCCTGATACATTGTGCACCACACCGTCATGTGCTGAGATGTGAGCATGGGATATCCACCGGCTGTGTGTGGCGCCCTCCCAATCGCAGAACACTCTGGATGCCTCTGCCGATTCGCCCGTACAAGAGAGCATCGAAACGTGGATGCTGCTGGAATTTGCCGACAGGGGCAACCTCGAGCAGGCAATCCAGCAGAAACGCTTTATGCTCCGCAGTAACCCCTCGCAGCTTGACATGGTGAGTACAAAGTCGCAGCAAGCACATGAAGACACGATGGGCATCTGATGCGGATGCGGCATTTCACATGTCGATGTGCTGTGTTGCTGCACTAGATATGTGCTTCATGTCCTGACAGCCGAGTCGAGGCCTTCAGGTGTCGTGTACAATGTTGCAACTCCAGGTGTCAATTTGCCGTTCGCTGCTGGACGTGGCGAATGGCCTGGAGGTGAGTGCGTTGGTGCATGCTCAGGTGCTTTCACTACGAGCAAATTGTGTGCACTGTTTTCTCTGCACACACTCACATCGCTGTGGAGTTGACTTTGCAATCATTGTCTCTGCAGTACCTCCATTCGCTGGGCATTGTACACGGCGATCTGAAGCCTGCAAATGTGCTGCTGAAGTCGACATCGTCCGATCCAAGGGGCTTCAGCTGCAAGCGAGTCTTTGATCAGCCTCCTTGTATATCATGTTGACCTGTGAGCTCATGTTCTTTGTGCTGTGCTGATTGCAGTGAGCCACTGTCACCACAGCCATTCACTTTGGCAGCCATTGTTATTGTTGCAGCAGAAAACATGTTATGCCACTGCCACCTTCGATGCATCGATCCAAGTCGGCTGTTGTCTGCTCTTACCGTGTACTCCTGACATGCACAGGCTGGCAGATTTCGGGCTATCACGCATGTTGGACCTCAACAAGACGCACGTCAGCACACAGACATATGGCACTCTGCCGTTCATGCCTGTGGAACTCCTCAGCGAGGGTCACATGGGCAAGTCTGCCGACGTGAGTCTTCACTCCTTTCATGCACTGTGCGGCAGCTCGTCTATGCTGCTGACATTCTGTGTTGACTGTTGCGTCGCGTGGCCATTACTACCTGCGGGATTGTGCGACAGGTAGTTGTGAAGCTGGGAAATGCAGGTTGCTGCTCTGTTGCAGAGCTCTCACGCACTCGCCTGTGCTCTCAATGCACAGGTGTACAGCTTTGCCGTCGTCATGTGGTCACTGCTGACAGGCGACCAGCCTCACCATGGGATGAACACCATGCAGGTAGCGTAATCGCATCCAGAAGAGCAGCACACATTACGCAGTCCTTGCCGTGTGGCTCAGCACCATCTCCCGGCTCCTGGATGCATCTGCAGCAGGAGCGTCATGCTGTCACTCGTCCGCATCAGCCACAATATCTGCATGCTCACCGCAGGTGCTTTTCAACGTGGTGAACAAGGGCATGCGGCCGCCGATGCCGGACAGCATGTCGGCGCCGTACCGCTCGCTGGTGGAGGCCTGCTGGGCACAGCGGGCTGAGGACAGGTGCCGCAGCCAGTCATACCTTGGATGAAGCACTTGGAACACTGGATCGCACAGCAGTCTCCCAGTTGTGTGTGCAGCCCTGCTTACCTGTGTCCCCTGAAGTTCAGTAGCCACCCCTGCCCGCATTGAAGCTGTCCAATGCAGCCTCCGCCTTGTGCGTGCTGCGGGTGCATACGACGTACGCCGAGTGGCGGGCAAAGGTGTGGTGTCGCCCTTGCTGCGACAGGCCGACGGTGCAGCAGCTGACGCTGGAGCTGTCGGCGTTGCTGAAGGCCGAGGTCGCGGCCCGCCAGAGTGGCAGCCCGCCTGCCGGGGGGCACCCCACCGGCACTGCGGCTGCACTCCAGCGCACCAAATCAGAGGTGCTGCTGCCTTGTTTAGATGCCATTGTCTCGTGCCATGTTGCGCGTGTGGGAGCCGCTGATGCGGCGCCTCGCTGCTGCGGCTTGGCCCTCACGTGGTGGATGCTCAGGGCCTCGCTGCACGCCTGCCGTCGGACGCTGACTGGGTTAACGGCTCGCACAGGCTGCGGCACCGCAGAACAGGGCTGGCGCGCAGCCAGAAGATCGCGGCACACGGTCCGCCCCAGCTGCGGCCCCGCCGCTTGCGCAGCCCTCGCCCATTCCAGAGGAGGACGAAGAGGGCGCTCCGCCGGCTCCGCCGCCAGTGTTCGCTGCCACGGGCCACATCGGCGCGGCGGCCGCAGCATCGGCAGCCGCACAGCGCAGCGAGGCTGGCGGCGGTGCCCCCGCAGCGGCTCCAGGTGCACTGCGCGGCGACGCTTGGAGCGATGCGCCCGAGCCTGGGGCGCGCACGCAGTGAGGGTCGGGCAGATGGGAGAGCCCATTTGTACCATTTGTGTTGGTCGCTGCTCATGGCACACAGCCAGCGCTTACATGCCTGGCGCAGCCAGGCGTTCCAGCCTGTCGCTGGCGATCTGTGCCATGACATCGGATTGTGCTTCGTATTGCTTCCGTTCCCGCGCTATGTTTGGTCGCCTGCACGAGGAGTTGCTAGCCGTAGGGGCCAGCACAGCATCTCGCCCAGCAATCGACTGAGTCACCGCTGCACGGGCAGCCCATGCCGCCATTCTGACTGGGTACACCGTTGGACATCGTGTTTCAGCAACTTTCTTCACGTGCTTTTCTTTCAATTTAATGGACACGGCCGGGATAAGATGTCAAGCGTAACTGGACCGCTACTGCTGCTGCTGCTATCGCGCCGTTGCCGGCTTGACCTGAAGAAAGCGTCAACATTGCCGTCCAGTTCTGTGTCTGCTCAAGCCACGACGAGTGAGTGGGTGGGTGATTGGAGCAATCGTGGAGCAACTCGAGAGGATGTTTCCAGCATGCAGACCTGCCGATCAACATTGTAGGAAGAACCCTAGGCAGACCGGCAGAAGGTAATATATCCATGATTCCCTGGCAGCTGCGCCCTGGTGCGGTGCACCAGGGCTGGAGAAGATCACAGATGTGCACCTTGTGATCAGTCCAGGCCTGCATCGAGGGAGCTGCTGAGCTTGCTCAGCCTTGTCCACAGGACCGGCTCGGCGGCAGTGAAACATTTGGCTGGCGTAAAAGCTTTTGTCTCACGGGCAGCTGTGTCCACCAACACGTCAGCCGGCGCGGGCGCGCCGCTGCCGCTCACGGCGCTTGATTGATCACCAAAAGTGTGGGCTGCAGCGGCCTGTCGATGAGGCCCTGCACTCACGGCGGCTGAGCGGGCACGAAAGGGCCGCAGTACACTCCGGGCTGTTCATAGGCGGGCAGGCCGATAACAGCTGCGAAGCGCGCAGCCGCGCGGCCGCCCTCAGGCACGCACGTCGCCCAGTCACTCTCTGCGGTGCCCTGCGCCCGCTCCGTCCTGCTGCACCAGCTGCTTCTGACGCTCGTTCGGCTCGCTTCCTGGCAACGCCAAGTTGTCTTTAGACACCTGCCGGCCGGCACTTTTCACTCAACTATGCTTGACGCCGGCCTCGGCTGCCACCATGTGCTGTTGCCGCTTTACGGTCAGGCCGTGCGAGGGCTCGGCTGGTGTACGGCGGCTGAGCTTTTTGCCTCAGCCGAACGTTGGTGAAAAGAAGTTCGTTCAAGCGACGATTTGGCCCAGCAGGCTTGCTGGTGCGCTGACGCCTTTGCTGTGCACACGACGCGACGGCTGCTGGTGTGCGTCTGCGTTCACATTGGAGCAGCCTGAACAGATTTTCCAAGTTGGTCAGTCAGTGATGGCTGTCTGCGTGCCTTGCAGGCGTCGGGTCAGCTACACCTTTCAAGGTGCTCATGGTATTTCTGACTGTTTGCCGCCTACGATGCAGGTCGCCCGTGCGGGCTGCTGATGCGGTAGCCGCAGCTGGGGCCCACAGCTATGGCGCCACCAGGGGCAGACGCGGGCGTGGCCGCCAAAGAGCAAAGTGAGCGCCTAACAGGTGCAGCAGCTGCGGCAGCTGCGGGACCGTCGGCAGATGAGGCCACAGTCGGTGCAGCCAAGTCTTTGTCACTCCCTACAGATGCGGTCGCCACACTCGCAGATCAGTTGCAGCGCAGCAGCCCAGCGGCGATAACAGCAGCTGCAGAAGCAGTCGGAGCATCTGGCAGCAGCAAGAGCGTCGGCGGCACAGCAAGCAGCGGCCTCATGATTGATGGGTTTCTCGTGCCGCCTCATGTGCTGCAGGCCCTGCAGGTGAGCACGCTGAGCTCTGGACAATGCCGTGTACACTTGTCCCACGTGCAATTGTTCTATATAACATTGCAACTGCAGACCTCATTGTAGATGTGATTGGCAACGTATGCATGGGCTGCACCCATGCATCCATGCGCACTCCAGTCTTGCCGTGGTGCATCTCCGACTTTTGCCTCAGCAGTGCCTTCGATTCCCGTTGCCAGCACACAAGTAACGGAAAATTTTTGCGGGAGATGCCGCGTCATCTGCGGGTGCCCTGCAACGTGCAGCGACTGGATCTGCAGGAGCTGCGGCTGTCGGACGGCGGCAGCATCGGGCCCAAGCAGCTGGAGAGCCTTGCGAAGGAGGGCGTCGTGCTGTCACGCACGTCACCTCCGCCTGCCGAAGGTCGGGACTTACTCTCTCTTGAGCGGTGGCTGATTTGTTCATCAGCATCAGCTCAAGCAATTTGGCAGTCTGACTGTGGCAGCGTTGCAGTGGGCAGCCTTGCTGTCCGCTGTCGTCCGCAGTGATGTAACCACAGGGATGTGGTGTCATGCCTACCAGCTTCGTTGTCGGAGTGCAGATGTCTATCTCACATTGTCAGGTCTGCACAGGCCCCTGTTGACAAGTCACCCTGCTGTCACATCAGGTCACCTGTACACCTACGACCATGCTTACAATGGAACTACACTGTCTCGCACAGGCCAGGAGAATGAGGGGCCGGCCGAGTCAGCTGCTGTGGACAGGCCGTCCTCGGATGCAGCAGTCTCCGTCAGCCCGCCTGACAGCGGCCCATTCCTGTCGCCGCCCAGCAGTGAGGCCGCGGTGCCGGAGTCGTGCGGCAGCCCGCAGCACAGCCTCAGCAGCAGCGGCCGCGGACGCGCCTCTGTTGCAGGTGTGCCCCATGACATCGTATGTCTGGACTAGCCTGCGCCAGATTGTGTGCAAGCACTGGCAAAGATTCGCGCTTTCTGTTTGTTCAGATCTTCAATCAGTGGTGGGATGCTCGGTGGAGACCAAGAGCGCGCTCTGCCAAGCAGGCTGCCAGTGCTGACAGGCACCCCATGGCAGTCGTCAGCTGTAGGATGGCAGTCGATGTGGCGTGGTGTCAAGCTGGCATTGCTGACCGTGTCAGTCTCTTCGTCATAGGGTATGCTGGCGGCAGCAGCCGCGGCAGCAGCCGCTCGTCTGGCCGCCACAGCAGCCGCAGCGGTGCCTCTGGGCGCTCCAGCGGCTCTGGCCGCTCGGGCCGCGGCCGCAACAGCCTGTAAGCCAGCTGACGCCTCGTTTGATGCTTGTTATATATCACATCACAGGCGTCATGTGGGATTGTGTCCCCTGATGTTGCAGCAGGAATTTAATATCATGCAACTGCAGGATGTTCACGCTGTCATTTCTGCTTGTCGCCTTCCTACAGTTGCCTGCCAGTAGTCCAAAGGCTCCTGCAAAGGCTTCTGCAGCAGAGCGGCGCTCTCAAGCGTCCGATGAGTTGGTGCTCCTTTTATAGGGGCATGCATCACAGCGGCACGGAGGAGAGTGAGAGTGACGAGCATGTGCATGGGCTTGAGACGGCTGTGGCGGAGCTGTCCGCCCGATCGGCTGCCAACACGGCTGTCATCTCGCAGCTCAACAGTGACATCACATCACTGAGTGAGTCACACTGGCACACCTTGTCTGCAGCTTTTGTTTTGGCAACACACGACTCGCTTTTGCCAGCATATCAGTTGCATATACCATCATCTCACCGCATCGTTGTGCTAGAGCTTCTGCACGGGCGCACGGTCGGTGGAAAGCCGCCGTCAACACCTGTCTGTCGATGTCCATGCAGGCGCGACGAACGAGTCGCTGCGGCAGCGACTGACACTGCTGACCAACCAGCTGCGCCACCGTGATGTGGAGATCGACCACCTTCGCGATGATGTACGGCGGCTGCGGGCGCTGGTGGCTGGTCCCATCGACAACAGAGCTGGCGCCAGCGGCGGCAGCAGAGGCGGTGGTCGCCGCCGATGATGCTGGATGTGGTGCAAAGTGCAGCACGCGCTGTGCACACTTCCAAAAGCTCCTCATCATGCAGCATGGTCCTTTCCATTGGGTTGTAGTGGAATGCAACAGGCGACACTGTGGCTGAAAGTGCTGCAGCTGAATTTCTATTCTGCACCGCAGCGGGTGCCATCGGGCTGCACTGGCTGCACAGCTGTTGCTGCCAGCGCCGATGTAGTTTTTGCAAGTGGTTGCACATTCCTTTGCATGCTTGTCACGGGGCACGGGGATTCTGCATGGACATTCGACGTTGCGAGGCTCACAGCCGTGTGCCATGTGTGGGGTATGTGTTCTGCCAAATTTTGTTCCTCGTGCAGCCATGTGCTCTGCCATGGCACATGGCCTGCTGTAATCTCTGGCATGCAGCACACGAATTTGCAGTCGCTTGGTCCTTGTGGCTGAGGTCTGACATGGCACTTGCTAGACGTGCGTCTGCTGGGCCAGGCTGCATCGGCTACAAGACCGTTGGTCGAGACTATGTGGAGTGATTGCTAGACGTGGGGAGGCATTGATGAAGGAACAACCAAGCACGACTAAGATGTGCCATGTTGTGCCGCACTCGCTGAAGTATTGTGGCTGCGTGCTTTCCTTGAAAATGTGTGAGTCCTCGATGCGCATGTTGGAATGTGTGACGTGTATGTCATGAAACTGAAGGACTAAAATCGCGACCATTGCCTCAGACCCTCCCTCTCTTATTTCTTGATTTTGCAAAGAACGAACTTTCTCGGTGGGCGAAAAAGTGCAAGGAGGGTTTGGACGGCTGGCAACTCCCGCTACAGCTAGTTGCCATCACACACAGCCACATGACACCCTCCTCCAGCGGTTGCAAATCACGACTCTGCCAGCCGTGGCAGTGGCACGGCATGCTGCGGGGTGAGGGCTCCCGGTGGCAGTGACCGACGCCCAATGGGCACGGCTGCACGAGCCACCAGCAATGTTTCACGAGCGGTCGCGCTGTGTGTTGTCGTGACCTGGGTCCTGGTCTGCAACGCTGACAACAGGACCGCAGTTGTAACGGACAGCGCCGGACTGGCGCAATCGCTGCGCGACCCCCACGTCGACACAGTTGCAATTCAAGGTACAGGTTCCAGGCTTGCCTGCAGTGGGCCGTGCTGAGGGCTGACTGTGTTGAACATATGCGGCTACAAAGCATGTGTTGAGCTGCTTGAACAGCTACCTGAGGCCGGGCGCTCGGCCAAGTCTGCGGTTCTTTTTGTGGCTGTCCAAGTGAACCTATCTTAGTACAATGGCCTTGCTACCTGCTGCGATCCGCATTCGGCCGCTCATGCCGATCCAAACATATCTTAAGGCTGCACTGGGCCGCTTGCCCGCAGTGATTGCGCAGTCAAAGGTGGTGCAGTGTTGCAGCTGTGCCGCCTATGGCGGTGTCTTAAGCCAGCTCAATTTCCACCAAAACATCCCGCGGACATATCATTCGCGGCTTGCCATCTTTGTGATGTTCGTCACCCGACTGAGACTCCATATGTCGGGTAGTGTAGCCATCTAGAGCTGCTGCGCGCCGCAGCCCCTTTTGTGTCACCTTAGCGTCCTGACACATGTTGGCGCAGGCACCGTGAGGGTGGATCCGCGGGACTTCCGGACGGCCGCCGTGATTGCCGATCGCCGGGATGTATCCCTGCAGTCAGGTGTGTCTGCGCTGGTCCGCACGCACAGTCATCTGGTGCCTCTGCACTGTAGCGCCACCCATGTCGGGATGCAACCCACACATGAGCTTCGGGGTTTGCATGACCTGCACATCCTGCTGCAACGGCTGTGTGCCTCGTGGTGCAGCCTCTGATGAGCCTGCGGAGCGCAGCACCATCGACTTCAGCGGCACGGCGGATGTGGCGTACGTCGCAGCCTTCAGCGCCCTGGCCGCCAGGTCCCTCAAGCTCAAGGTCGGCGCGACCGAGCTCATCAGTTTGCGTGTCAGCAGTGGTTGCCTCTGCTTCAGCACGACGCCGTGCGTGTCAGCAGTGCACATGCCTCTGCTTGAGTGTCAAGTCAGCCGGCATAGCAGCTTGATGATCGATGGTCTCAACGTGCATGCAATGCCTGCAGCACTGACTGGCCCATCGCGTCACGCTGCAGGGCTTGGCGCCCCCGGACGCTCGCACCGGGCTGTCCCTGCATGCGGCCAGCGCCGCGCTGTGGCCGTCGGTGCAGGGCGATCCAGAGGCCACGGTGAGGTCGCATGCAGAAACTGTGCGCTGGACTGCAGACCAGCACACAATTGTCACTGACATCAGCAACTGCAGCAGCAAGTGCAGCACCGTAGGTGTGCCTCACACATGTGGCAGCTGCACTGCTGTGCGCTCCTGCAAGCTGATGAAGCTCACAAAATGCGCATGCTGCAACATAGTTCGAGGTGACGGACACGTGCATGGCTTTCCCGCTGCCGCCTGCGTTCAACAGCTGCGCGCTGTATTCTGCCGGCGTTGCCGCGGCATTGGGCGGGCACGCCGCAAAGGGCAGCACTGCCAGCGAGCTAGTGGTGGAGGGTCCCGTGTCACTGCGGCTACCCATTGGTGCCTATGGCACCACTGTCGGGTGGGTAGATATTGGTTAACAGGCTGCGAGGAATCAGAGTGCTTTCACTTGTAACTTTTGGATGCTGCTGTGATATTGCTTGACAAGATGGCCAGTCTTGTGCACGAATTTGCTGCAGTTGCATGTGCTGTGATCTGTTGACAGCACCAGCACGAAGGCTTTGCAATGCGCAGGCACATCACTCTGAAGATAGCCAACAGCACCCTAGTGTGCCAAGAGCACTTGCCTGCACCAGGTGCCCATCGCCTTGGATCACTCTCATAACTTTGTAGTAAAGCTTGCAGGGCGAGCGGATGATTCATGTTCCATGCGGACTCAGGGCCAATGCCTGGCACACCTGCTGTCTCGCAACTGCAGAGTATGGAGGTGCGGGCTTCAGTGGCTGGCGGAAAGGCACCATGCGGTCGCGGCTGTACTTTGCGCTCATGCTGGGTCCCCAGGCTGCGCTGCTTGCCGCTGTGCTGGTGAGTGATCGACTCCTTCATCTCCTTCGCTGACAGTGTCAAGCTGATCGAGCATGCAAAGGCGCATGTGTGGGGCAGGTCCTGCATGCGGCTGCTTTTGCCCTGACTGAAGACCAGGATGCAAGGCTGCACTGCATGTTAGGTGCATGTTTCTGCATGCATGTGGCTTATTCAGGATGGTCTAAGACTGCGGTTATCATGCATGCTCTGTGAGTCGCTGCATGCATGTTTCTGCATTCAAGAGTTACAACTTGACAACACCATGTTGCAAAATACGAGGTAGCATCAAGAGGCCGCCACCCAGCAGCCCCTCCTGGTCCAGCGCCTACTCCAATCAGCCTGACAAGCCATGCTGCTACCAATGACTTTCAGGTGCTCACGACGGCGTGGTGGGTGGCTCATGTGCGGCGGAAACGCTGTGAGGCGCAGCGGCAAGCTGAGCGGCAACGCTCTGCAGACCGTCTGGCAGATGCCGCCATTGATGCAGCGTTAATGGTAGGTTCTTTCGCTCTTTGCCCAAGGCTGTCGGCTTGCACCTGGAAGGCATCGATGTTGATGTGGAGGGCATCGCTCACATGAAGGGCAAAATGCTGTCATCTACCGGACGATGACTCTGCTGCTCAGCGTACAGTCTACTGTCAGTCGTCTTGTCACACAAGCTTGTCACACAATACACTGTATGGCCGCAAGGTCCCAACAGAGAGGTAAATTCTTGGCGTGTTCATCTGACAGGCTGATAAGCGCTCACACTCCACACCCACCGAACAGCGCGACGCCTCCAATGACAGCAGTGAGACACAGGAGGGGCCTGTCCTCGGGGTGAGTGCACCAGCAGGATTGTCACTCCCAGTGCCGTGGTGCTTTGCCGTGACACCGTGAGATGCCTGCTAGACTCGTGCTGTGCATGGCCAGTGTAGCAAACCACAGCACCCCATGTTCCTGCCACCTCCGGCAGCTCACATGCAGCCTTGTGTGTGTTGCAGCTGACGTCGCCGTTCATGCAGCACATGGCTGGCAGCAGCACCGGCAACCTGCGCACGGCGTCAGAGCTGGCGCTGCGCGGCGGCGCTGCCTCCAGCGGCGCCAGCGAGATGCTGGGCGACCACCATGGCTACCTGCTGCGCATGCGGCTGGAGGGCGGCCTGGAGGGCATCGAGCTGGGCCCGCAGCTGGGGCGAGGATCGTATGGGAAGGTGAGTGCCTGGCAGCGTGATGTGTTGTACGTGCATGGTGCGTTGCGGTGGGTGCCAAACGAGATGCTGCGTTCCATGTGTCTGCGATTGTGCTTGAGCTGCTGTTCGTTCACCTGAAGCATTGTACTGCTCACCTGAAGCAGTGTACCAATGCATGTTTTGCTGCGATGCACAGCCGTATGTATGTGGATGGGCTTGTTTCACACCTTTTTTTGCTTCTGACATGCAGGTGTACAAAGGTGGGCAGGCCTTTTGCATGGTCTAAACGTCCATGGTGCCATCTGTGCGCACCCTCCAGGCTGCCGTTGCCTAGACACCACGCCTGGCCAATTTGCTCCTGTCATCGAGCCACGACTCTGCCCTGCAAATCTGATCTTGTTCAGTTGGCAGACTGCCTCACATGTTTGCTGAACATCCAGCACTGCACCACTGTTGACATGCTTGCTGCACACCTAAGACTCTGGCTGATGTCCCATTTCTGACGCAGGTCGCTGGAAGGGTGCACTGGTGGCCATCAAAGTGGTAGAGCACACCAGCGGTGGCAAGGCGGACGTCATTGAGGGCGCCCGCGAGTCACTGCTGGCGGCCTCTGTTTCACACCCCAATGTCATCCCCTGCTACAAGGTAGATTTCTGTTTGGGCATGGTGGCATCTGCCGGCTGGGAGTGCGGCGCATCCGAGCTGTAGTATGACAGTCCATCGCTTGCAACACCTTCTGACACGATTGTAGACACACTTTCAAGGAAGCAACAGCTTACTCGGACGTGCCTGATCGGCAGATCTGCACCGTGGCCATCACTCGGCGACCGGGGTCCACGGATGCAGAGGGCTTCCCTGTGTCTGGCAGCAGCGGCAGTGGCCCCGAGCGGACGGCATCACTGGTGCTGCCAGACTCGCCCACTCGCAGCGTTGCAAGCTCAGGTTACTCCCGTCTCCCCATCTGAGTTGTTCCGAAAAGACGTTCACTCCATCAGGATTGTTCAAGAGACAGTTCCAACAACCACTGCTGGCTGATTGCAGCAGCAGAGAGTAGTTTCACGAGGTGTCTTGTGCCAATTTTGAAGTTTTTTGACACATCAGCAAAGCGAATGCGCCAGAGTGAGGCGACTTGTATGCAATATAATTTGCACTTGCCTGAAGCTCGTGTTGCACGTGTCGCAATCCTGCAGGCATGCCAGCAGCCAACCAGGCGGCACTCAGGCGGTCCTGGGAGCGCCCCTTTGAAGCGGGGTCCCCGATAGCGCTTGGCGGCAGCGGCTATGCCAATGCTGCGCTGCTGAGCTCTGGGGGTCATGGCTCTGCATCTGACCACCCCCTCCGCAAGGTGGTCATGCAGCAGCAAGTCAATGCAAACAGCCGAGTGTGTGTACGTCTGAAGGTCGAGAGACCACATAGCCCCATCCCGCATGTGCCTGCCTGCTCTGCGGTGGTTCTTCCAGAGCTATGCCCCTTGTGGGCATCGTAGATTCTCAGGTGCATGAGCATCCTCTGGGACAGCAGACTCATTGTCTGGCCGTTTCAAGGTTTACCCATTTGCTATTGTGACACATTTGTGGCCCCTGACGCAAATCACGGTTGCTGTAGGTCAGTGCAGAAGCGCCTTCAGCTCCAGGTGACGTGCCGTCGGCTGCGCCGGTGGACGGCGTGGCCATGGCGTCCTTGGTGAGCTGTGCTTCAGAAATCGCGGAGGGTTGTTGCAGTCGCTGCAAATCAGGCAGCTTGAGTCATCAGGCATATGCAACGCTTGCGCATGTCGTGCATGATACATTGTCAGCGCCTGGTCCCAGTCAGCTTGTCAAGCTACAATGCATGCGCAACACCATCACAAGTCTAAGGCTTCAGGCTGAATGGGGTTCGGCCAACAAACAACCCCCGTGTCAAGATTGACACAGGAGGTTTTAGGGTTCCTCACCTTAGGGTTTCGTGCCACAGGACGGGGCCCGGGGCGCACCCAGCGCCGCGGACAGCTTGCCCATCAGTGTGGCCACCGCCGCCACCAGCGGCCGCGCAAACAGCAACGATGGCACCACCACCAGCAGCGAGGTGCTCAGTCACGCTGTCCTCGTGAGCATGCATCTCATGATCGTTGCTACCTCAAGTTCCTGCAGTTGATGCCTTGCCGGGGACGATGCTCACAACCTTGTCACTGGAGTCTGAAAACCGCATGCAGCATCATCTTCCTTCTGAGACGGTCATAGTGTTGCTCATCAGCCTGCTCAATGATTGACTTTGCAGGGTACCATTGAGACGTGGATGCTTCTGGAGTATGCTGACCGCGGCAGCCTGGAGGAGGCAATCCAGAACAAACGCTTCCAGCGCAAGTCGGACAAGAGCCAACTGGACATGGTGTGCTCCTGTGTCTGCCACCTGTCGCATTCTCGGAGGTTGTGTATCTTGTCAGCAGATGCTTCCTCCACCCATGCATCTGCACATAAAGTGGCACATGGCACTGACTGTCATTGCTGCCACCCTGCAGTTGAGCGTGTACCGGACGCTGCTCGACATCGTCAGCGGGATGCAGTACCTCCACAGCCTGGGCCTTGTGCACGGCGACCTGAAGCCCGCCAATGTGCTGCTCAAGTCGACGGTCACCGACAGCAGAGGCTTCAGCGTGAAGTGAGTCTTCCTAGATGTAGTAGCCGCATGATCAGTTCTCCTCCGAGATCCTCCTGTCGTCCTGGCTGTGCACCTCGACCCCTGGCTGATACATCACTTACGTGTGGTCATGCTTCATGTGCAGGCTGACAGACTTTGGCCTGGCACGGATGCTGGACCTCAACAAAAGCCATGTGTCCACCAAAAGCTTCGGTGAGCATTTGGCTCGTATCATATTGATTCAAAGGAGTTCATTGCCAGTCATGCAGAGTTCATTGCCAGTCATGCGGGCCTTGGCTGACTGAGGCACTGCTCGTGGTTTGTTCCTCCTTCTTATGGCCCATGTGCTACGTCATGCAGGCACAATACCATACATGCCGCCTGAGCTGCTGTCTGAGGGCAAGATGTCTCGCAAAGCAGACGTAAGAGTCTAGACCTTCACTGCATATCTGTCTTGTGAACATTGGTACACTTCGTTTCTGGTGCACATTTGCTGATTTCGTTTGGTCATCTGCTGGCCCTGCCACATGACCCTCCGCTGTGGCTGGCAACCTCGATACAACCAGCTCTCATGTGCACTCATCCACAATGTCTGGGTATGCGCAGGTGTTCAGTTTCGGCATCATTGCCTGGCAGATCTTTGCAGGGCAGGGTCCGCATGCTGGCATGGCGCCCATGCAGGTGTCACTCGAAACACAGCTGCACCATGTGGTCACATGCTTGCCGCCTGGCATGCGGATCTGCACCTTTGCACATCATCTGTGCAAGCCCGCAGTGGCCGGTGAAACGCAGGAGCCATATTCTGCAATCGATGTTCAGGCCCCAAAATATGCAAGTGCAGGTGCTGTTCAATGTGGTCGATGGTGGGCTGCGGCCTGACATCCCAGAGAACTGCCCGCCACGGTACCGCTCGCTGGTGGAGAGCTGCTGGGCGCAGCGGCCCGATTGCAGGTACACCTTTGTTTTCTGGGTATCAGAAAGTAATATTTGCTATCTCCTTTGCTGAGGCCATTGCTTGCTGCTCATATGCTCAAAGCAGTGGCGTCGGAATTGCCCAACGCAGCAAGTGCTACCACTGATGTGTCTCACATGCCGATGCTGGCTCAATCAATCATGGCGGGCTTGCTAAGATTTTTGTCGACGTTCTTGACCGGAGCTCAGCGTTGCGCTTGAGGATTGTGCTTGTGGGTTTTCCATAGCCATACTGGAGTTTGAGCAGTACAGTCCACATGCAGATACTTACGATGTTCGGACACAAGTGGCTTCATCCCAGAGCGGCAGGCTTCATGCAACTTCCTGTTCACATGTGTGTCTGGCTTTGGATCATGCCCTTGTGACACCCCAGGTAACAGGTGATGTCCTGCAGATGATGCCCAGCTGCAGCTCTACAGTAAAAGCGCGTGTGTGCCGCTCTGTTCAGTCCTTCCAAGACTGAGCAGGAACAGTCAGTGCAGGCCAACATTCAGTGCAGGCCAGCATTCGATGACTCACGCATGGACCTCAGCGGAACACTATGCTGGAGAGGGGTGGCTCTGCAGGCCTGATGTGTCCATATGGGTACTGAGCCGGAATGACCACCACGCAGGCCGACGTTTGACGACCTGCGAAGGGAACTCAGCTCCATGCTGGAGGAGGAACGGGCGCTTCGTGCCGCTGCCGCCCGCCGCCAGATTCCTGCGCCCCAGAAGCAGCGTGTCGGCTCCGGCGTAAGGCAGCAGGGCGGCAGCGTCGCACCCCAGGGCCGCCCGCAGTCGCCACAGGAACAGCCGCCACAGCTAGACCCGCAGGCGACGCCCAATGACAGCATTTCCATGGATGCGGACGAAGCTGCACCTGCAGCAGGCGCAGCCCGAGTCGCTGCTGCCGCCACCAGCGGTGGTGACAGGGAGGCTCACCTTGTGGACACTGGGAAGCTGGAAGCAGCGGCAGCAGAGCGGCGGGCGTCGACCGCCGCCCGCCGGGCGTCTGAGAGCAGCGCGCCAGCGCGGGTGTCGCATTCAGAGCCGCAGCATGAGCCGCAGTCCCAGGGGCCATGCCGGCCCATGCCCAGGTATGCAGCCTGTACTGCCTATGATGCTCAAGAGGCGCACGTGTAGTGCTTGCCATGTCAGTCGGCAAGGTGTCTGAACTGGCAGCAGGAAACTGGCAACCTGGGCGTCCTAGATCCTCTCAAGCTTGCAGGGCAATGCATGTTTCACACAGCGCCAGCCTGCAATGGGCTGGTGGGCTGCTCAGTCGGCCCTGCAGGCTGCAGGTGGTGCTGTGGCGAATGCATGGTCCAGGACGGCATGCAGCTCCAGCAGCATTCTCTATTGTGATGAGTGGCCCATCGCTGGTATTCTGGCGGGAAAACAGCCGCAGCCTGGGCAGAGACGATGCACATTGGCACATACAGAACAGCAAGTAGGTGCTCCACACATCTGACCTGCCGTACCTGCATCGCAGGCCGTCGCTGGTATACCGGCGGGAAAACAGCCGCAGCCTGAGCGCAGACGATGCACGCCATCAACGAGCGCGCGACCCCATCGGGCGTCGTGTGCGGATCACAGAACCCATTGAGCGGATGCGCTCGACCAGTGAGCCGTCCACCAGTGTGGAGCTCAGCCGTGCTTGTGCAGCTGCTGCGCAGCAGCAGGTGGGAATGCGGGGAGACGTCTTGCTGCTTTCAATCTGCAGCGCTGAGCTGTGCCTGCACCAACTGCGTCACCAGCAAATGGACCATCAGTGTAGAGCTCAGTTGCAATGCGGGGACTCGTTGACAGTGTTCCACCATCCGCTCTGATATGGGATTCCGATGGCTGCCTCAGGCGGACAACCTGGAAGCGCAGAGGAGGTCTCAGCGGCTGTCAGCATCCGACGCAGCGTCCGCTGCCGCGCGCTTACTGCATGCACCAGCGCGGCTATCAGGCAGCAGCTTCGACCGCCGGGTGCGGAACTGCTGCATTTGTGAGGCCTGACCGTCTGCTTTTTGGCATCACGCGGTGACTGTGCATGTCACTCTGCCACGTGGACAGCAGTGGTTGCTCATGCCGGCGACACCTTTTGTGTTAGGCCTGTATGATCAACACAGTGTGGTGCTGTGCTGTTTGAGGGGGAGATTTCCCCTGCCTGCACTTACCACAGAGGTGCATCACTCTGTGGCTCTAATGTAAACTCAATTGCTGCTTATGCGCATAAAGCCATTGTCCAGTGCGCCTACACGCAATCACACGCCAGGAGAAGCAAATTTCCGTTATCTACTCTGTGTTTCTGCGAGTCTCGATCGATCTTTTGCAATTCGCTGTCTGTGGCAAACATCCTCTGAGGCACTGCACTCACAATTGCAGGCCAATGCAGTTGTTCCTGCGGCCGGTCACTTACCGTCTGTGTGCTTTTGTGCAGCGGGCGTCTTCTGATGCAGCACACTCGCAGTCTCAGGCCACTGGCAGCCTGGCCACCATGAGTGACAGCACAGCAACGCTGTCATTTGCCGAGAGCGAGCCCGACATCTGGCAAACCGACGATGGTGGTGACGGTGGCAGTCCTGCTGGCGAGGGTGGCAGTCCTGCCGGCGGCCTCGCCGATCCCAGCTTGGAGTCGTCCGATGACCTCGTCAGGGGCTCTGACGATGCAGCTGCTGCTGATGCCGCACCCGCTGGGCAAGCGCCGGATGACAGCGAGGAGTCGCGCTTTGTGCGGCTCGTCAAGCAGACTGTCGATGGGGTGAGATTGTTCCAAAGCCACCGATGCCTCTTGGTCGTGCATCCAACTGTACAGACTTCCTGAAGCTCATGCTCTGCAAGGGCTCACATGCTCACATGAAGTGCGCGACTGCCATCTCAACTGAGCCCAGTCACCTCATCCGCAGGGCGGCCCCATCAGGTACAGTTTGGAGATGGGGGCCGGTCGCCGCCGGAGCGGGGCGCCCCGCAGCCGCCGCAGCAGCATTGACGCCGACAGCAGGGAGCGGGCGGCTCAAGGTGAGATGCGGCCTGATAACTCCGCATCTGTGTGGCAGTACGGCATTTGCATGGCAGCTTCTGCATCATCCTCTATGGTCGTCTCATTACTAAGAGCGACCCCTGGATACCATTCCTGTGATGCTCCACTTTGTTTTTGGGTGCAGGTGTGGAGGCGGCAATTGGCGGCAGTCGGCGCCACAGCTTCGACGAGGTGCCCGCCGACTCGATGGCACCCACAGCAGCAGGAGGCAGCCGCGCCTCGCACAGCAGCGACGGCAGTGGTGGCGGCGCACGCGCCAGCATCGGCCGGCAAAGAGCCTCTGTGGAAGGTCCGCATCCGTGCAGCATGCAAACCCTGGCCACTGCTTGCGCGTGTTCATTGCTGACACGCCCAGCACGAAGGGCAGCCTGCCTCATCGGCGAAGTGTCATCCGGACTGCACAAGGTGCCTGCAGACTTGACACCTGCCAACATGTGCTGAGAGGGGCTGCCACCACTCCTGAGCCCCGTCCATGGTGCTCTTGCTCATCTGGTATACCCATCGTGTAGACTGCTATCAGTAGTACCATCAAGGAGCGCGATGGGCTGCTGATATGCCACTTGACATGTCTGCTGTTGCACTCTCCTTTCTTCGTTGATCCTTTGTGATCCAGGCGTGCCGCAGGCAGTTCTGTTGCCGGGTGCCCCGGCCCTGCCGACAAGCCCCTTCACCTCCTTCTTCACTTGCTGTATGCCACTGCGCTGTGAATTTGTCCCCACATGTTCTCTAGGTGCGCCGCCAGCAGCACCTTCTTCAGGAGCGGCAGGGCTGTTGACGAGCCCCTTCACGTCCACGCGCTCTTGGCGGCTGCGGGAAGCATCTGCCGGCAGCGGCAGCACCAGCAGCAGCCAGGTGCGCCACCACTGCTGCCAGATGCTTGTCACAGGGGAACCTCTGCCCCTTCATGGAGCCTTCCTGAAGTGAAGGGCTAGCTCGACCATCAGATGTTGCAGCCGCATGTAGGTGTTGGATTCCTGCTGTACAGGGGTGCTTTTTGAAGGCTAGTCTTCACCAGGCAGTTGATATATCAGATGGTCAGAGATCATGGCCCTGTCGTGTATTAGCATTTGCAGATGTACAGACGTGCGACAGCGCTGGCGCAGCTGGAGTGAGAAGTGCCACCCAGTAGGAGTGGATTTGTACACCACAGAAGATGGATATCTTGATCTGCAGGGCGCCCACTTAAGGCGATGGCAGCGGCAATGGTGCAGCGAGGGCTGCACGATTGCATATGATGAATGAACAACATGATGATATGACGACCAAGTGCTTTCGTTGTTGATTCGCACCAGGATGCCCATCTCGAGGCGGTGGCGGCGGCGCTGGCGCAGGCCGAGCACGAGGGCGTTGTGGTCCCGGAGGCGCAGCAGCTGCTCGACCGCATGTCGCCCCAGAGCGGAGCCCCTGAGGAGTGCGGGCGAGCCTCCGGGTTGCACACGCCGGAGACGCGGCCGTCAGGGGACCAGTGAGGGCGACTGACAGCGCGCCGGCTCCAGCGGAGGGGTCTCCCTGCGCTTGGAGAGGCATCCTGGTGCACTGCGGCGGGGTGCGCGGCCGGGACCTGCGGCATGGGAGGCTGCAGCCATGCACGGCGGGCTTCTGCGGCTGGGCTCCGGCGCGGCGAACGAGAGCTGGGCAGGATGACGAGTCAGGAGATGACCGAATGGACAGGACAGGATACTCATGAGCAGGCGACTGCGCCGTGGGAGCGGCGCCAACATTACAATCAAGCTTCCAACCCAAGGTCAATTTGCAGGCTGTGCCCCCTTTCGGGCGGCACCGATTCATAGCTGCGTCTCCCCTGTCGGGGGGTCGCCGAGACTGGCCAATGCAGCAGCAGCGGCAGTCAATATGTTTTCATGTCGATTGTGTCGCACTGCGCTGTTTTGCAGGCGCAAGTTGATCTAGACTACGGTTTATTGTTTCGCAATACATGTCCAACCGCAGCTCAGCACGCTGGTCTTACCAGGAAAACCCTGGTCGGCACAGCCTCGCTGATGTGCGGGCGGCACCTCGTGGCAGCGTCTCTGCTGTATCCCGGATCAGCAAGTTCGTCGATTTGGCTTCCGGGCTACTGTCGCAGCCCAGAGCTTGCTGGTGGTCCGGCACGCCGGCGTCATGGCAATGCTCCGCTGGTGGCAGTCGTGTAGTATGAAAAATTAGCTCTCCCTGTAATATTGGCTCTGGTCCATGGCAAGACGGGTGTCGGCAAATGGCCATGCATGGGGTGGCGGGGCGACACACCCCACCCCTGACCCACCACCTCTGAAGGCTCAACCCCAAGGACTACCTTCTGACCGCGGCCACATCAACTACTGCCGCTAACCCATGTCAAGGTCTGCTTCCATACCGTACATCTGCTGAGCGGAATCTCTGCCGACATAATGTTTCAGGCTGCTTCAGATTGCACCTGAATGCACAATTCGTAGGTTAAGGTAGCATGAGGGTTACATTGTGAGGAATGGCCTAGCAGTGTCGCATCGGTGGGGGCAGGCACCTCCAGGCGGGGTGCCCACACAGCTTGCAGGAGGTTCACTGCTCCTTTCCGATTGACCCTTCACACCATTTCCACTGTTTGCAATCCGGATGATGTCAGCAGTGGTTTGTGCCCCTTGGATATCGGGCCATTCCTGACACTGCTTTCCAGCCAGGAGTTCAATACCCTGAGATTGAATCTGATTGCATATATGTCTTCTCCCTCCAGGGCGGCTCCTGACAAGATGATCACTACCCACATCGGCGCTTTCTCGCCTCATGCCTGGCCGTGTCGTGACGCTCCGTCCAGCGCAGTCTCGAAGTTTCACATCCACCTCACAGCATTATTCAGCGCCACCACTTGCCGGCCGTTAGTCCTCTTCGGCCGTTAGGACAGCATAGAATCCAAGACCCCGAGGTTCCGAGTGTGTGCAGACGCGCTTTCTATCACCGCGGCCACTCTAGCCGCCGAGCAGGTCCTTCAGACATGGCTGTCAGCATGCAGCAGGTTTGCCAGCTGCTCAGCATCGCAGACGCGCCGTCCCGTCTCGCACTCAAGAAACGGAGGCAGGGTCGGTCGCAGCCGGTCCAGCAGCTCATGACACTCCAGCAGCGCCTCAGCTGCATCCCTGGCGCCCTTGCCTCGCGGTTTCTGGGCGGCATCGCGCTTGTGCAGGTGAGATTGCAGTACCAGCTGTTCTCTGCACTGGTCGCGAACCTGTTGAGCTGTGCACGGTCAAATGGCTGTGTCCCGCTGGTACGCCAACCGCACAACATGCAGATGCATACCATCTGCAGCATCACATTTTTGCACGGCTGCTTGCTCGCCACATGCTGGGCAGGAACGATCTGATTGCCTTGTCTGACTTGTCACACATCAAATCACATACGGCGACCACCGCTGATCGTGGCATGATCCGGCAGCGATCAAAGCTGCCGAGAGTATGCAGCTAGCATCGCGCATCTCTATGTCCGTTGCTGGCCGTTCGAGCAGCGCCGCGCGATGCGTTCTACATGTCTTGTGCTCGGCATGCTGTCGTGGCATGTCAGCGGACACAACAGTGCAATCGCGCATCTCAGCTGGCTGATTTGATTTGTGCGTGCGTGATGGGGATCAAGTATCCATCCGCGTGCTGACAGTAATCGTGCTGACAGTAACAGTCTGTAATGTGTGTCAAGCTTCACGTTGCGAGTCATTCCCTACCAACCTCAACTGCTGGTGACAGCGCCAATAGCGTCCATCTGGTGATCCTTGGGTTCAAGCACACCGTTCGAGAACAGCAGGCACAGAGCAGGCTTGCAAATGCAGGTGTGGACGCTGTGCCACGAGGAGCAGAGTGCACAGACATCAAAGAGCGGCGGCATCTTCCGCACGCAGCGACTGGGCGCTGCCCTCAGCGATCCGGGACTCGCACGCTTCCGCCAGGACTGGTGAGCAGGGTGATCACGTCGTTGTTACATCTCCTGTTGTGAACAGCACAGTGGGTGCAGCCTGGAACGGCCGCACACCGCCGCGAGCTTGCCCCCAGCACTCGAAGTGCAGCTTGCCACAGGGTCTCTGCGTCGCTACTGCGCCGCGCTGTCATGTACTTGCTGCCTCAAGATGCGGAAGGATGCTTTCCCTGAACGACAAGTCCCTGAACGCATGCAGCTGCGACGCTGACCTCATGATGTGGGATGCTTCTCCTGAACAACAAATCCCTGAACATGTGCAGCTGCGAGGCGGGCGTGGCACAGCACCTGGCGGGCATGCTGGCCACCACGTGGACCTGCGGCGCGCTGGCCATCGTGCAGAAGCTGTCCGTCATGCCGTCCTCGCTGCACCCCGTCAACAAGCTGCTGTCGGGTGCGGCCCCACTGCTGCACACCGCTAAAATTGCTGCGCGGCCTGGGGATTCCCCTAGTGAAGTTGTGCCGGCAGACATGCAACGGGGAAGCTACTCTCAGCGGCTTAACTGCCATTCCGACTGTCCGTGTGATGACTGAGGTGCTGATGGCTGGCCCTGCTCACCAACGCAGGCGGCGTGGCCGACACGGTGTCAGAGCTGGCATACATCCCTGTGTACGACCTGCGGAACCCGGCGGCTGGCGTCGTCGCCTGCCTGGAGGTGCTGGTGTCGGCGGCGGCGGACAGCACCTTCATCGCCAACATCATCACCACCGCCGCGGACCTGCTGAGCAGCTACCAGGTGTTTGCCCAGCACCGCTCTGCATATCTCACTGTGTCAATGTGTACAGCAGATGTACAAATAGATGTCTTGAGACTCCCAGGTGCACAGCCCTGATTGTTGCGGGCACGCATGTCCTGAAAGTCGCACCCGCACGATATCCTACTGTACTATCCTCATGCTGCCTGCAGCTGGCGCTGTGCAAGCCGCACCCGGCAGCCGCGCCGCTGGCAATGCCCGCAGCGGCGGCAGTCGCAGCGCAGCCGCTGTATGGTCCATCAGACGATGCCGGCTGCAAGGCCGGCGGCCACCCAGCAGCCGCCGGCGGCCAGGCAACCCACCTGTCGGCCACGGACAGCGGCAGCTCCGTGGACAGCTGCCCGAGCCCCGGCACTCCCGATGCCGTGGCGCCGATGCTGGCGCGGCCGTCAATGGTGCGCGTCGGCACACGGCGCTCCCTGGACCTGCCGCAGCGCATGGACTCCAGCTGAGGGGCATTTGGGAGGCCTCTTGAGGCCCAAAGGCCTTCAGAACATCCTCGAGATGCGCCTGGCGCCGTCGAAGCTGCAGCTGCAGCGAGGAATGCTACCACTTCAACTTCATAAATATATCCCAGTTGATCATAGTTGATCAGCCGTCCGGGCCCGCGCTCGCCGCCACATGCCGCCAGGGGTTCGCCCTGGGCATGTGGCTGGCGTGCGCACGCTGGACCGCACTTTCGGCCAAGTAGGCAGGTGTCTTACATCCGTCAGCGGCAGCTGGGTGGCTCACAGCGATGGCATTGCAGCTGCATTGCCATGGCGCCCTGTCGGGCAAGCCGCCAAATAGATCAGACAGCACTGCAAGGCATCAGCGTGCAGGGGAGCTGAGAGGAGCGTCGTTGGGCAGTAGAGTTGTTTTCGCTTGACGTTTTGCTTCACCGTCTGCATCACCCATTCCCGAGGGCAGCGATTCTGCACGGGGACTGTTGTCCATATAGATATCAGCTGACGCCTGCGGCAGATAGTGCATGAGTTGTGTAGATGGTGCAGATTGTGGGTGACGAGTGTTGAGTCGTGCTGTACTGGTTTGATTGGGTGATCGTACTGTAAGTTGCCCTAGCTATGACAAACACCAGCAGCACAACCCCTGGACAGCTGTGCAGTTATTCCAAGCCGCAGAAACTTGCGATTGACTCCTCATCATGACCCAATGGTGAATCTCTATGAATTCAAACATGCCTGGGCACATGCATCTGCAAGCAGGTGTGAAATATGGTCGTGTATACCACTTGATGCGGCACACTCAAGCAAAGAGCTGCTGCTGCTGCCGCCGTCGCTGCCGTTGGTCTGCAGCCGAAGTCTCATGTGTGCTCGCAAATCGCCAACTGCTCTCAAACACTTGCTAGCCCTCACATTGGCCGATTAATGCAACCACTTCGCTAATCGCAGCATCACTCAACTTTTACTCGCCAGAGCTTGCTTGAGAACCCTCCCCAACCAGCTCATCCAGGGCCTTGCGTGCCTGCTCTGACGGCGCCTGCATAGGTGTGATGGACATGCGTTGAGGCACATTGTCGATGCCGAGCAAGTATGCTATGGTGACATGCGGTAAGTCCATTGTCATCAACTCCTGCAGGGGGTGGGCTTGCCGCTGCACAGTCATGAGGGCTCACAATTCGCATGCACATACACAGCAAAGACTTCTGGGCTGGGACACATTGAGGAACACCAAACACTCACCAGACGTCGCAGCTGCTGCCAGCTGAGGGGGGAAGTCCGAACCACCAGCTTGCCGCAGGCAGAAGCAATGACGCCCGTTGGGTGGTAGCCGCGGTGCTCGAGCAGGCCGCAATAGCTGATGTGTGTGATGATGAACGTGCCGTTCTTGTAGAACACCTCCACTACAACACCTGTGAGCACACAAAAGCATGTCATAACACCGGTGAGCGCGAGTTACGCAAAATTAACTGTACACCTGCAGCGAATTGTCAAAATCGATCCTTCGACGCATGCCACAAGGCTGTCTTTGAGCAGACTGAGGGCCCGACAACACGAATGGAGACCGTTTTGGATTGTGCGGTCACCGTGAAGAAGCTCCCATATTGATGCCAGAGCAGTTGTGCAAGTTGCGTAGTAGAGTAATTAATACTACCTGCTGCCAAACGAAGTAGGGGGCCACGCACAAGGTGCGCAAAGCCCCAAAATGTTGCAAGGCTCCTCGCCGCGCAGCTCTCACTTGAAAGGTGACAAACTTCTTGAGTCTCACCTCCACATGCGTCAGACTCTGCCTCTGCCGCATAGTCCGGGTAGTATGCCACATGCTGCACGAGCGGAGAAGACTCATGGATCCAGTCCTCCGGCGGCGCCAGCTTGCCGGTGTAGTCGTAGCACCCCGACGTCATGCAGTTGGTACCAGCGCTGGTGCGGCTGCACATGAGTCAGAGTGGCGAAGTCATCAATGTTCATCGAAATCAACTCGACATATATCAAAAAGGATCCGTATATAGTCGATGCACAGCGGCCATCACTTGGAGATGTACTTGTAGTGCCTGATGACTACCTAGCCTATGTAGGCTATGTACTGTGGCTACAGGGCATGTATGTCTTGCACTGTGGCATGCACTGTAATGTGTACAGCTGTCTGCAGACCCCTTTAACTAGCCAGAGGATCTCAGATCCTGACAGTGTAGTGTCATAGTGCAGACAGCTGTACACATTACAGTGCATGCCACAGTGCAAGACATACATGCCCTGTAGCCACAGTACATAGCCTACATAGGCTAGGTAGTCATCAGGCACTACAGTGCATTGAGCAAGCATGTAGGGATGCAGCCAAGTGCTATGCAAAATGTTCAGATTTGTGCCATGCATCAGTTACAGTTGACGCTGTACATCAGAGTTTAGCATGTTGAGTCCCTGGGCACATCATCGACCCCTCGTGGGAGAAAGGCTTAGGCGCACCATGTGTGCGAAACCACAGGGTAACCCGAACCCGCCACATCCAGCGGCTTCACGCGCGACAGAGGTCCCATGACGAGCACCACGCTGTGGGGCTGCATGTCCAACACGATTTTGTCAGTCAATGTGGCTTAGCCTGTCTGCATGCGAGGGCGTGCAAGGGGACTGGCCCAAGTGAAGTGATCTCTCGTTGGTCAGGCTTGCGAAGACCGTGCCATGCTGGCCAAGATTGAGTGGTGCATGGAATGCATTGAGCTGTGCGTGCCCTCATGATCTCATGAACTAGGTCGACTCACCATGTAGCTGATCTCGGAGAGCAGTGTGTCGCCCTGTGGAACGGAGCACATAGCTCTTGCCGGCACTGAGATTGGCCAATGCTCCATCTGGGCCGTGCTGCTCGACGTATAGCATCAGCTGTGCACTGAGCAATATGGTGTATCAAATGTGTTGTTGGCCCGGTCAGAAGAATTGAGTATGTCAAGGCGCACTTTGCGGCCTTTGGCGGCGAAGCTGCCCTTGATTCGGAAAACATACCACAGCCCCTCTGCAAAGTCGTCCAGGTTGTGACCCTCCAGTACCTGCAACCAGATGGGGTGCCAGGAGAGGTGAGGATATATCACAAAGAACTTGGTCAACTGCCACAGCCTCAGAGTCGAGACCTTGTAATCATGATAACCGCAGCGTTGTGACAGCAGCAAATCAAATGCCGGACAAACGCATCTCAACAATTCATGCGCATGCGATGCTTGTAGCCGGCACACATGAACTCATGCTGCAGATTGACTGGGAGGAGAGCACGCGCCTGGAACAGCCTGCCCGCCATTGTGTCAGGCGACACGTCCTGGAAGGAGATGAGCTGGCGCCATGAATCGTTGTCGCGCTTGAACTGGTTCCAGCCCTTTGCATTGTGCTCCACGCCATCGGGCCAGTCGCATCTCACATTCACTCTCTCCTGCACAGGGTAGCAACGAGTTCGATGAGGGATGTATGGTGCGGAATGCCTTTGATACATACCTCAAACTGCTGGTGATTGCAGAGACTGCTCCAGCAAAAGTCTTGGATGGAGACATATAGGTCCGGTGAAATTTCGTTGCTATCGAGAATCAAACTCCTGACTGGAGGCCTGTTACTTTCTTTCTAAGGGTGCCGCACACCGCATTATGACGCCCTGCAGAGTTTTCCTGCCCCTGCTGCAGGAAGGGGCCGCCGCCGCCGATCTTCCCGCGCCGCACACAGTGCGCCTCCCGCAGCAGGAGCGCGGCGGAGCCGTTGTCCGTCTTCTCCCATGGGACCTGGTACGCACTCCTGTGTGATGAACAGTTCACCACCGAAATCGTCATAACCAGACGATCACCACCTAGACGACCTTCCACTCAGATGCCACAGCAATCGAAATGCTGCTGCATCCACTTGAAGACGGCAAGCCAACTGTTGTCGCGCTGCAGCAGACGAATGGTAGATATACACAGCAGCATCTTCTCCTAGGGGAAGTGACCCCATGCTGTGATATATATGATGCTGCAATGTCAGCGCTCACCCAAACTCCTCCGGGGTCAGCTTGCGGCCCAGGTCCTCGAAGTAGGTCTGGTTCTGCCAATTCAGCGTGGTGACTATGCGGTTCTTGGTCTTGTACTCGTTCAGGAACACACCCACGAACTGCGCCTGCACATGGTGGACAGTGAGATCGTTGGTGACACATTTCAAGATGATGCCAAATCTCAGCACATGCCATGTGCAAGTGCAGGTGCAGCCTGCAGCAGCAGTAGGGCCTCACGACTGGCTGCAAGAGGATGGACGGAACTCACCGCAATGGCAGGACTGAAGCCCTGCAACATCGAAATGAAGTGGTAGAAGCCTTTGGGTCGCCGTGGATCGCCTTTTGCAGCCTCTTTGACGGCAGATGAGACGTCGAGGCCGTCAAACTGCTTGTTGGGGTCCGGCACGTGCAGCACACTATCGCGCTCGTCGCCCCAGCAGACGGTGCCGGTGGCGATGGCCTTGCGCGCCAGCGGTGCCGTGGCGGCCTGCTGGCGGATCTGGATCTCTGAGAGCTCTCCGTAGATGTCGTACAGGACCTCTGGCAGCCACTCCCCCAGTGGCCCAATGTCCGGCTGCCCGCTGGCTGCAGCTGTCTGGCCGCCCTGCGGCTCGGCCGCCGGGCCGCTGCCCGTGAGGCTAACCAGGGAAATGCGCCGCTGACTCTGCAGCAAGGCTAGATCCGCTGCACTCGGGGCACTCACAGCTCTTCTCTGCTTCTTATACAGAGGCGACGCAGGTGACTTGGCATCTAAAGGCAGTGTGCCCTCGCCACGGTCAAGTGCCTCCATGGCAGCTTTCAACGCCTTGGCTCCTTTCGGATGAAGCCGAATGTTCCGGAGAGAGAGAAGTTTACACCTCCAGCCTCACTCAGGCTGATTAGGGCAGCAAAGTGCTTTAGCGACGATGAAGCTTCGATGTGCCCCAGCAAAGACAAGAGGATGTAGGATGCAAAGGCCGCCGATTTTCCCGACGTTTAGGGTCTCTGTCAACGGCAGCGCTGACTCGGACATCGACAGCTAGGAGGAGGCAGAAAGCAATCTTTGACGCTTTACAGGGCATGAGGAAAAGCAGCGCTACGCCAGCTACCAGCAGGTGATGCGCGGCGCCAACCTCACAGCTGTTCAACGCAGGGCACTGTATTGATGCAGATGGTGCCTCTTTTCCTCACGCGTGCTGCCGGCTTGTCCCGTACATCCAGTACGAATCTGCGTGCTAGCTGTCCAAATGGAGATGCACCCAACGCATACCTGCTGTTCACACGCACAACTCACATTGCAGGAAGGGCAGCCGCCAACGCGGCCGCACAATAGCATGGAGCCGGGCGCCGCAGTCATCGGCAGCCTGTTTCACCCGCAGCAGCAGTTTCAAGTGCGGCCTTATTGCCCCCTCTGCTCTGACTTGGTGCCATCTCCCTGTGCCAACGTGATCCTTCCACATCGTTGCACAGTAGTGGCCATGTGCCAGCCATGCAAGTCTTGACCAATGGCTGCACACGAAGATGGTGGTTTGCACTGCAGCGTTGATGGCCTCCAATTGGATGTGACTGCAGGTGGGGAGAGCCCCATCGGTGCCATCCTACCAGCCGCTGCCAGGCGGCAATGGCAGTGCCGCAGACCAGCCGCCGCAGCAGCAGCGCTTCGATGCTCCACCACCGCCATCGGGGGTGCAGCAGCAGCAGGAGGCGGCGAGCGCGCCGCCGATGCAGCGCCAGGGGTCGGCCAGTTCGCCGGAGGTGCCGAAGCTGAACTTGCCCACACAGAAGGAGGCATGACGTCTACGGGGACTGTTTGCAATCATCTAACACCAGTCGAGTTGTCTGCTGAGTTGTCTGTGTCACAAGACGTGCTGATGGGGCGTTGAACCTTGTGTGCTCGAGCCGAAGTTGTTTGGTCGCGCTTGTGTTGTCGTGTGTTTTGTGTGTTTTACTTCGTGTGGTGCGGCACCACCTCCGCTACTGCACCTTACACACCGGGGGCTGGCAAGCCTCCTTGTTTGACGACCTCTTTGCATGTATGCTGTAAAGACAAAGCGACCTGATGTCGATATTAGCGGCATCAACACCCTTGTCACCCTCCTGTGGCACTGATGAACAGGCACGCCGCGATTGATGGCCCTGCACACAGTGATGCTGCCGGCATGACGACAGGCATGCGCATCGGTACTGCTGGTATCATATCTGATAGGGCTGCAGCGCTGGCAAATCGCCCTCTCGTCTCAGCAAGGTGTGTGCAGGACAAGCAGACTGCAGGTGCAAAGCAAGCTTCATCAGCCAGCTGGCATGTCGTCAGCATTCGGGTATTCATGGTCCTATCAGATGGACCATGAAAGGTGCACATTCACTCGCGGAACGCTTCTCTGCAAAGCTTCAAGACCGTCAGCGTACTCGCTGCTGCTTCGCTTGTTGCAAGCGGTAACACTCCTGACCTGCAGAGCGCTCGAATTTGAACCAACCTGCTTGTGCGATGCTGCAATGACGACCTCTGGAGTGTTCGAGCACCGCTGCCATGCGCACGCCGCCCAGAGATAACAAGTCTCGGTCTCCAGGCCCGAGGACACCCGGCTCCAGAGGTGACACAGCGGCTGGACATTCAGCTTGGTTGTTCCGCGGTGTGAGGACGGTGCGGCACTTCAACATGCACGACTGCTTTGCTACAGATGACATATGACAACGTTGCTCTCACGCCGTGCCAATCTATCGTACCAGCGGCGCACATTGGCAGAGCCGTGGCCAACTGTGCGCCATTTGGTCTGCAGCGGCTGCTGCCTCTGGTGACGGCGTCGCTGGTCGTCAGCCTGCTGTTGAACCTCCAGCACACTCGCCCCACCAGGCTGGTGGGCAAGCTGCGAGGTGACATCCTCTGCGGCGGCAAGAGCATCCGCATCACAGCTCAGTGCAGCCGGCTTCGCTGCTGATTGAGTGTCCAAATCCATGCCAATCCTCACAGCCTCCATATCCACGTCACAATGAGGTCCAGGGTACTGTGACAGCATTGCAGGTGTGCTGGGGTGGTCATCAGGACCAGTCACTCCGCATGGGCCGCATCCTGCGGAGCCGGTGTCTGTCCTGTGTTTGCAGGGCGCAGCTGCGAGTATGGCAGCCTGCCGGGGCGGTGGGTCGCAGACCGCGCCGGCAACCGCCACTGGCGGCTGTTCGATGAGGGCTGCCAGCTGGCGGACCTTCTGGGGCCCCGCATCAGGGCCGGCCGCAGGGCGGTCTCCACCCAGGGTGAGATGCACGCCAGCCCGTCCAGCAAGGCAGCGCGCCCGCCAGGGCAGATTCTGCTTGGGGCAAGTTGCATCCCGAATCTGTCCAGCAAGGCATCACACGCTGGGACGACATCATGCAGCCTCAGACGCTATGTGTTGATGCGCTGCTGCGCAACCTGGGCTGTTTAGCAGCGCCGGCTGCGGCTCGCAGTCAGCATCATGTGCAGGCTCGTCATGTCAGCGTGGCACATCCCGTCACAGTCATCTGCCTCCACCCCGCAGGCGACTGCCCGATGACGTCGCCGGACACACGCGTGCTGTTTCTAGGCGACTCCATGGACCGCACCATCATCAAGCACACCTGCCACGCGGCGGCGGGGTTGGCGGAGAAGGCGGTGAGATCCTGCATGTCAGATGTGTCCACTAGAGTACCCCACAGTTTCCGGTTGACGATGGCAAGCCTGCCGGGATCCGGAGGGGTGGCGGGAGAGGAGGCAACAGCTGTGGGCCTGTTGATCAGGCGTTTCTCGCCTGTGACGGACAGGCTCTGGGTTGCTCGGGAGACATCTGCACAGCGACGGTGTGCAGCTAGTGATCTGGATCAGAGCATGGAATCGGGAGCCATTGCAGACTGCGGCTGGCTTTTCCGGCGCTGCAGAAAGCAGAGGAGGGGCACGCGTGCATGCAGCAGTTCCTGGAGGACGAGGGCTGGGTGTGCCGCCTGCCGGGCCTCGCGCTCGCCAATCAGGTGCCCTACTTTTGTGCGGCAACCGCCCGACGTGAGAAGTCCAACACCGGATCTGGCAAAGTTGCCAGGGGTGCTTGATCATCACCAAGGCCATGTCAACATTCATCTGCCCTCACGCATATGCCAGATGCCAGTAGCATGGTCTGGCACCCGAATGCTGCCAACTTCCACCCTGTAGGTGTTCTGGGGCGCCTCGCCGGTGGGGCCGTACAATCTGAATAGGTCAGGGACGCCTGCGGAGCGGATACAGCGGGTGAGCATGGTGTTGGCACTGTGATGTATGCGAACCCTGCTTCAGCTCCTGCTTGTCAGGATCCACCACAATTCGACGGCAAAGATGTTTGCCCAAATCGGCAGCATGTACTGAGGCAGACGCGCAACACAGTGTGTCCTGTCCATGCACAGGCGCTGAAGGCTTTTCCGAAGGCCTACGGGGGACAGCCGGACGTCATAGTGCTGGGCGTGAACCTGTGGGACCTGGCCCGATGGAAGGTAATTGTCAGTCGCCAACTGCAGGCCTATAGCCACAGAGGCTGCACATGCGGGAGACGCAGCCGTTCCGAAGGCAGAGGCTCCGAGAAACCTAGTGACATGCTGCATGCTGACAATCCCGTTGACAGAGACAGGCTGATGATGAGTCGCCCCTGCCCCAGCTGGGAACAGTGCCTGATTGCCATCCTGCGCTGATGGCTGATGACCTTTGCTGGGGTGCTGTGGGGTGCCACAGATGATGGACCAGAAGACCATCATGGCGTCAGACGAGCTGCCAGAGGACCGCATCAGCGAGTGGGTCAGCAACGCAGACGCCATCTTCCGGTTGGTCAAGGTGGGGTCCTGATCCTGGGAACAAGGTTCAAGGTGTGCACTGTGGATGACCTTGCAACATCTGCCTCATCTTGTCCCAGCTCTGCTGCTGCTGCCCTAAAGTAACAGTGGCATGCCTGCTGCTCCATGCACAACAGCTCAGGCGCGGGGCCTCAGCCATCATCCCTGAAACCCCTTGGCGCCGAACCCGGTCAGTGGACAGCACAGAGAGCCTGCTGTCATTGCGTCGCAGAACAGCGCGGCGCCGGGGGCGGCTCTGGTGTTCCACACGCTGCACATGCCGCGGCTGGACGTGAACAGGCGGGACGGCACGCTCGCGCACGCCACCATCAGCAGGCGCGCGCACGTCGCGCAGCTCAACGCGGCGGGCCGGCACCTGGCGCGGCGACACGGCTTCGGGGTGAGTGCAGCTCAGGGGCCGGGGGTGGGGGACTTGCTTGTAGGTGGGGGTGCTCAGGGGATATGGGCCAGCAGAGGCTGCGCAGCTGACTGCAGAAAGTGGGCAAGTGTGGTGCAGCACCTGAACCGTGCCAACCTCACGCCGACTGGATCAGCGGGGGCTCTCACAGGAGTGTGGCTGCCTGACTGTGTTGCAAACATGCTGTGCGCTTTGAGATCAGTGACTGTCTGTCTCGACATCGCCAGGTGTTGGACTTGGAGGCCATGACGGTGGAGTTTCATGACGCGGACCCGTACCTGATAGACAACACGCATCCTGCCGCCTGGTTCAGCAGGTGACGAGCTGCTTAGCCAAGACTGAATATGTCCCTGGTGCGGCATCCACGAATGTGGCATGTGCCCTGTGGAAGCCATCGCTGCAGCATGTCCAGCCGCTCACGAGGCTGATCGCCCGCTGCCTCATTCTGTAATTGCAGGGAGATCGCCAATGTGGTGCTGAACATCGCAGCCGCCCACAGGAAAGCCAGCGGGGGTGTTCGTCCGGCCAGGCAGTGGCTGGAGGTAACAGCTCGCAGGGGCATAGGCGGGACAGCGGCGCCAGCGGCGGCATGAATGCTCTTAGTCCTGCCTGAGCAGTCAGAACGTGGGAGCGACATCGCTGCTGCGCTGCTGAAACTGAGACGTCGCGGTTTGTGCTGGGGACCTGCTTTGGTTGTCGGGCACTTGGACATTCACTTCTGGCATTCTGATGTGGAAACATCTTGGCATGTTGAAGCATCTTCGCCGGCTTATGTATTGCGCTGGCGGTGAGTATGCACATCGGGTCGTTCGTTCGAAGTTGAGATCAGCAATGATCGCTGATGTTGGGAGTCCGGAACGCAGCGCTCCTGTTTTGGCGCTGCGGTTGTGGCATGAACATGTCTTGTGCGGCAGCAAATCTGCTGCCAGCCTTCACTGTGCGAAGGAGCTTACATTCTACAAATATGGTGACAATCCCATTTCAGCTCCCGTCCTGCTCAAACATCTTCCTACTCCTTAGGCAGAGTAGAAAGGGTGTCCCCCAATCAATGCACTTTCTGAGATTAGGGGTAGTTAAAGGTTCTCAAAGTACCCCTACTGAGATTCTGACCGAAGGCGCACGTGCCATCAGAGACCTACTATGTGTCAATGAGGTCTGGCACAGCTCAGACAACCCTACCACAGGCTCTTGGTCCGCTTGCTGACGTTCCCGTTGATCGCTCAGGAAGCATTTGCCAGCGAGAGTCAGCTCCAGAAGCGTGAGGTTTTGCCATGGGTAACCCTTCGAATTGGGGCTTTTGACCAGGTGTCCCTCCACACTTTTTGCGTGCTGCAGCAACTTTGACGGATCTAGGTCTCGAAGAGCTATAGTGCCCATAGTCTAGCAGCGTATGGTGGGTGCCCACCCCCTGCCCAACGCTTCTATCACCGCTCCTGCACTTCCTGGTGTGCATCGATCAAGCTGCCAGTGCAGCCCTTCCAGCAGCTCGGCCAGCGCAGCAAAGAGTGGCAGCAGACCGACTTCGCGCATCCATGCGTGCACGGGCAGCTGGCAGCCGCGGGGAGTGCTTGCAAAGTCACATGGATGCACACCTACCTGTGACCTTCTGGAAGCTCGGCAGCGATTCTGCGGTGCCGGAACAGCACAGCTCACGCATAGACGGCAGCACATACGATCAGATCGTCTCTCGATGGGACAGTCACCAGCAGGCAAGTGCAGATCTACGGGTTTGTAGGTGCCGCACCCTCTGTCCGCACATGCTGCCATGCCACAGTGTCTGATAGCAGCGCACTGCAAGCAACACAGGGTGAGGGCGAGCAATCATCACCTTCGCTTGACACTTTCAGGTGCCGCAAGCATTGCGCAGCCCACGAAGGCCGCGGCCGCGGTGTTTTCATCGCTGGCGCGCAGTGTGCTACGCTCCAGCCCCCGGCAGCTGTTCCGCAGCCTGGCGCGTTTGCTACTCAGGGTGGCCCGGCCTTTGCTGACCGGCCCGGGCTCAGTGGTGCGTCGCTTCTTTGGTGACGCCAAATTGTTGTCATAATATCATCCAGGCCGTGCATGCCGCCATGCGACAGGCTCGCCTTGTCCTGGCGGTAGCTGCACAACCCTGTCATTGCATGGCAGATAGAAGTGTGGGGTAGTACATCGAAGCATCCAGGGCTGGGACCTCATCTGTTGGCGATCAGCCCTGAGGCGACAAAAGGTCCCGCTACTCATGATTGGCATGTGTGACCTGCTGCAGTTCATCGTGCTGTTCACATTGGTGGGCGGAGTCGTCGCAGCCATACGCGCACGCATAAGGAACACCTGCCGCAATTGCAAGGCCTGCCATGGCTTTGGTATTGAGAGGTGCGATTCACGCTGCACATGGCATTGGCAATGCACTGTTCTATGGTGTACTCCTGAAGGTGGTGCCAATACAACTGATCAGTCCTTTGCCGTGTGCAAGTTCTTCGACGTACGTTTTCATTATATCTGTTGGGCAGCTCGTTCCTGCGGACAAGCTGCTGTGCGGACAAATTTTTGGACCAAGGCGCTGGCGGGGTGGTCTGAGAGGGCAAGTGAGACCACTGGGCTGTCCTTCTCCTTTCTCTCATCACAGGTGTTCTCTGTGGCGCCGGGCCGGCATTGTGGGCGAGGTGGGCAATGTGGACCCACCAGAAGCCTGTGCCAGGGGACTGGCGTTGTGGGCTGGGAGGGCGGGTGGGACCACCAGGAGCTGCGCCCCTCGTGCCTGACCAGGTTTCTCTCCACTGCATTGCAGGTGTTCCCTGTGCCGGGGGGCAGGCGGCGTGGGCTGGGAGAGTGAATGGAATCACCAGGAGCTGTCTTCCCTGACGGCTTTCAAATGTGCCAAGCCAACCTCCCATCACGATTCCTCATTGCATTGCAGGTGTTCCCTGTGCCGGGGGCCCGGCGGCATCATGGGCTGGGAGGGTATGTGGAACCACCAGGAGCTGTGCCCCTCATGTCAGACCAAGCTCTTCCCCATCGAATTGCAGGTGTTCCCTGTGCCGGGGGGCCGGCGTCGTGGGCTGGGAGGGCAAGTGGAACCACCAGGAGCTGTGTCCGTCCTGCCTGGGGAAGCGCTTCGTGTCGTGCCCCCACTGCGGCGGCCACTTCCACCGCCCGACCTTCGTGCATGCCCGCAGCCGCAGCCGCAATGATGCCCTGGCCAGCATGGATGATGAGGCCGGCGACGACGCCTTCCTGCAGGTACAATTTCAGCAAGCACCATGTCGCATTCGGTGATCTGAAGCAGGTACATTTCCAGCAAGCATCATGTCTCATTTATTGAACGGAAGCATCGACTGCCCTGAAATTGTGAGCAGCCGCAGCCGTGACGATACCATTGCTAGCATGGACGATGAGGCCAGCGGCAACGCCTTCCTGCAGGTATTTGCTCTCCGCACGCGCCCCGTCTTGTCATTGTTTGAGTGAATCATGCCTCAGAGTGCCCTGAGCTCGTCAGCAGCCGCAATCGTGTCGACGCCCTGGCCAGCATGGATGATAAGGCCGGCGGCGACGCCTTCCTGCAGGTGGGATCGAAGGCACCCTTGCAAAGATTGTCTCTTTCATTCTCCGGATCGATCTCCAGCACAGACGACAAGAAGCGCTGGCGATGTGTAGATGCAGGTAAGCCTGACCTTCTGCTCCGACCTCCTGCTGATCGGTTGTCACATCCTGGAGTCATTTTGGTGGCGGCAGCCACGAGGACGCCCGGCACTAGGGAATCATGGCGGCTGCGCTGGGTGCCACATTGCAGAAGTGTGGCAAGAACATGCCTGGTTTGAGCAACCCCAAAGTGGCAAGCACTAGCATGGATGGTGGGAAGAGGGCTGGCGGGTGCTTTCCTGGATAGCCTTGGACAGTCATCTGGGTCAGTCAACCCTATCAGTCACTCTAAGGGATATCTGTCCTGGCTCTGCAGCGCATGGTGACGGACTGAAGGACTGCACCGTTCGACCCATCCCGGGACGCCCACCGCCCAGGCTGGCCCTGGTCGCAGCAGCTGCCCCAACCTGCTGCCAGCTGCCAGCGGAGCGGGGATCTGGCTGCGTCGCCGGCTGCAGCAGCTGCACCGCCTGTTGCCAGCCGCCAGCGAAGCGGGATCCAGCTGTGCCCCTGGCTGCAGCGGCTGCGCTGACCTGCTGCGAGCTGCCAGCGGAGCAGGGACCAGCTGTCCTGCTGGCTGCTGCCGGGATGGAGAGGCGGTGCTGTCATGTAGCAGACAGAGCCGGGGGACGGCCGTGCCGCTGGTTGCCGCTGCAATGGAGTAAGGGGCGTTGTACGGCGACATTGAGCAGAAACAAGGTCGTCGGCAGCAGCCTCTGCCCTGTGGGGACAGCGGTTCCCGGTGGCAGAGCGCGGGCCTCATCAGCTGTGCAAAAGGACCAGCCCTTGTTGGTGGTCCGGCCACCATCCTGCGAGCTGCAATGCTGTTGCGGCGCAGCACCACTGCAAGCATACTCTGCAGCTGTTCTGGTTTTGGCTGCCACCACGTTGGTGCGAGGCTTTCAACGTATCGTCCAGCAGGATCCAGTTTTGTGTTTCATTCAAGGATCATTGCAAGCAGAGTGTGAGGAGAAATGCATGATCAAGACGGTTCACAGTTTGTGCAGGTCGTTTCTGGTTTGAACGTGGGATTCGACTGTGAATTGTGAAGGAGAGGTAATGGACGAAAGAGAGAAGTTTACACCTCCAGCCTCACTCAGGCTGATTAGTTACAAAAGATGATGGACTGATGAAACTCAGGAACTACCGTACCAATGCTGCTGCTTGTCATCCAGTCATGTCCCAGTCTCTTTGCCAGCGGGCCAGCATCCCGAACACAGGATGCCGCTTGAAAGCTACTGAAAGGATGCAAAGCAAGGACAACCAATGAGCTTTGACTCCGAACAGAAGTCAGATGCGGCGTCAAAATGGCTGAAGAACCATGCAATGCTACCATCGCTGCGCAAGAGAACACTGCGCAGCGGCACACTATGACGAATACTGAAAAATTTGCGCCTTGCGCATCACAGCTGGAAGCTGACCAAGCGCTGGCACCTCCAAGTGCAAGACGCATCTGATCCGAATGCAGGTTGTCAGCAGCAACGCAGTTGCTGGCTGCGCATCTGTGCGGCTGCCGAACTCGCCTTTAGGCGACCGGAGTGTCATGTCAATGCCATTCCGTCTACAGAGTTGTTCTACCGCTTGCTGGCGGCGGCCGCCCTACTCGCTGGCTGCGCCTCTCTGCGGTTTCTCAGGCTACCTACTCATGGCATTGCTGGAGTGTCCGACTGCCTGCTGGTCGTGGCGCTGCCTGATTGTGGCGCTGCTTGACGTATTGCTTGCTGGCGGTGGTGCCTAGTCATCGGCCGGCGGCTTGTCGGCAGCGGGCGGGCCGGGGGCTTCGCCGACCGCCGTCCCGCCGGGGGGCTGCACCGCGGCCATGTTCCAGGACACCCGCCGGGTCGCCGTCGGCCGCTGCGCCCCCGCGTCGCCGCCCGGCTTTGCCGCCGAGGGCGCCGCCGCGGCGGCCTGCTGCAGCGCGGCGGCCAGGCTGCTGGGCGGCGGACCCGGCTGCAGGGTGGCTGGGGTGGCCGGCCTCTCCGTGGGGGCATCGGCGCCGGCGGCGCTGCCTGGGAGGAGTCGGGGCACGGGCGGCAGCGGCAGGCTGGGGCCGGTGGCCAGCCGCGCTGCGAGGCCGTCCGTGCCGCCGGCCTGCTGCGCGGCGGCATCGGGCCGGGCCGCCGCCGCCGCTGCCAGCATGCCGCTGGCGCCGCCGGGCGTCAGCCGGCCGAGTGAGAAGCCGTCGCCGGCGAGAGCGTCCCTCAGCCGCTCCGAGTCACTCCTGCGCAAGGCCCACATGCGGTCAGCGTCATGACAGTCAGGAGCAATGCATCAGGTGAAGATTTGAGCTTGACCAAAGGGGGTGGTAGAATTTGATCCACTGCGCAAGCTGAGCAGTGAGCAGGGCATTGGTAGGCATCAACAGGGACAATGCACACCATGCCTGATGTTGAATATGCTCATGTGTCAGCAGAGTCATGTCTGGAAACAGGACGCTGCTCACCAGACGTCTCCTGCCGCCGAGGCCGCTGCTGGGGCTGCTTGCCACGCTGACCTCATTTCAGGCAATGCAGACTTTGTGATGCTTCCAGACATGCACAGAAGATGTCGCTTACCTGCCTGCTCCTGCGACAAAGCCGCCACACCCAGGAACGACTGCATTGAATCTGCAGCAGACATGTGGCAGACATGTGAAGATGGTGCTGGTCTTCACCTGACGCCCTCAAGGCCGGCGCCACCGAAGCCGCTGCCCAGGCGGCCTGCCAGGCCGGCCTCGGCGTCGCTGCCCCAGCCGCTGAGCGCCAGCAGCTGCTGCGCGGCGGTGGAGCGGCTGGACGTGCTGCTGAAGCTGCGGGACGACAGCGGGTTCTGCAGCAAGACATACGTAAGTGATCAGGCGCACGGTGGGGCAAGGTGAGGCGTTGAAGCATTCTGACGATGAACCCCTGCGATGACGCCACAGACGCCGCCGCCCGGCCACAGACACGCATCAGGCCACCCAGCAGGTGACACATACGAGGTTCTACATGGGGAGGTTGTGCCTCGGGCAGGGCTCAGCTTGCGTGGAATGCTTATGTAATGCAGATCGGCATGTGCAGTACACACAGCTACCAGACAGGTGCGTGCGCAACCGCAGGGCTACAAGGGCAAGCTGGTACTGTACCTGCAGGCTGCCGAGCGTCATCAGCTTCTCCAGCCCTGAAGCGTCCCCCACCCCTGCCGCTGATGGGCTGGTGCCCTCTGACTTGCCTGCTGCAGCCTTTTCGCTGTGGTCGCCAGCACCACTGGCGGCTGCGGTGGCGGCGGCGGCGGTGATGGGCCCTGCGTTCTGGCACTCCTCGCACATCGGCAGTGCGAAGCCGCCCGCGGACGGCTTACCGCAGGCGAAGCACGACCGCTGGGGCAGCGCCGGCGCCCGGGGGGCAGCACCGCTGACGGCCGGCGAAGCCTCAGCGCTGCCGCCACCGCTGGTAGCGGCCGCTGCAGCGGCCGCAGCGGCAGCCACGCTGCCGGTGCTCGTGCTGAGCGGCACAGCCCCCTGCGACGCCCGTGGCGAGACGGGCAGCGACAGCGACAGCCCGCGGGCGACCGAGCGCAGCCCCAGCTGCAGCGCTGGGCTTGCATTGGCGGACCGCTGCTGCTGTTGCTGCTCCGCAGCGGCGGCGATGGCGGGGGCGCCAGCAGATGTGACGGCAGTGGTGCCGTCACCAACACTGGCAACGCCACTCAGAGTCATCTGCGCCGAGCCCCCCACCATTGGTATGCCGCCGCTGCGCTGCGGGCTCGGTCGCCGGAGGCTCGGCAGGGATGGCTGCAGCAGCAGTTGCTGCTGCTGCAGCTGAATCGGCTGCTGCTGCCATTGTGGTTGCTGTTGCATCTGAGACTGATCCTGCTGCAGCTGGGCAGCCTGCAGGGCTTGCAGCTGCGCCTGCTGCAGGGCCTGCCGCCACTCAGCAGCCTTCTGCATCTGCTGCGCCTGCTGCAGCGCCTGGATCTGGTCCTGCTCGTGCTGCCGCGCCGCCACCATTGCCGCCACCGCCGCCGCCACAGGACCGGCGCCAGCCGCTGCAGCATCGGGCTGCTGCTGTGGCCGCATGGCAGCTAGCGCCTGCATATAAGATGAAGACTTGTCAGACTTGGTAAAGAGTCGACAGCCCACGGTGTACAGTATGAAAGCGGCACAGACTACGAGCACATCGAATACTGCTCAACATTGCCAGCATCGCAAACACTGCTGCACATGCGGAGCATCTTGTATGCTCAGGCTTCGAAAGATTCTCTGAGGTTTACAACAGCATTCACCTGGATGTAAGCGTTGTGCGCGGCAACAGCGGAGTGGAATGCCACCAGGGCTGCTGGCGAATCATCGCCGTGCTGTGCACGAACGGCCTGCAGCGTCACCTTTGCCATCTCCGCTTCCTGCAGGACAGAGTGCCGTCAACATCAGCCAAGATGGCGACCCGGCGCACACCTGCAGCAGATTCTTGGATGCGAGAAGACAGCGCTGCTGTGTGCAATGCAGATACTCCCGATGCATGTGTTGTTGTGCAAACACAGCATTGCATACTCACCAATCGGTGACATGTTACATTACTACTGCTTACCAAATGGCACAGATAGGTAGCAGCGACCCCGGCATGAGCATGTTATCGTTGGCTACCAACAGTCACTTCAACGTCAGCAATGTGTCACCACTGTACCTGCTGCACCCAGGCGAGCAGGTCGGCGGCAGCGGTGCAGGTGCGGCAGTTGGGCGACAGGCCATCCGGCGCCTGCGGGCTGGGCTCGAAGTGGCCCAACACCGGGCGCTCCATGAAGCAGTTGCGGCACAGCTTGGTGGCCCCGCCACCGCCGGCGGCCGCGCTGGACGATGCCACTGCGGCCACGGCGGCGGCGGCGGCAAAGGGGCTGATGTTGCCATCGGCCATGCCGCCGCTGCTGCCGAAGCCCTGCAGCGCGGCGATGCGCGCCTGCTGCTGCGCCGCCAGCGCCTGCTGCAGGGTCTGCCCCGAGGCGAGCGCGTGCGCAGCATGCAGGCCACTCCCGCCCGCACCTGCATATGCAATGTGTGATTGGAACCCGGGGTACCATAGGATGCAACATTGCTTCAACGGGATTGCTTCGACTGCATGAGATGGGTTCTGACCTGCAGCTCAGGTAGTACACAAGCTGCATGTGCCATGTGAATGCTCATCTCTGCACCACCGAAGGTCAGCAGGAAGCTGAACAGGACATGCAGCGAAGTCATACTGCTCACCGAACGCGCCTGTCGTGCCGGCGACCTGCCCAGGTGGGGATGCTGCAAGCGATCCGAAGGCGGCGCCTCCCAGCGACGCTCCTACAGAGATGCTGCGAGTGCCGAGCTGCCCGCCGCCGCCGAATGCGCCGCCAGCATACAGCTGCGGCGGCATGCTGTGCTGGCGCCCGTAGAAGTGCTGCTGCAGGTTGGCATCGGTGGGGCTGCCGCCGTGGGGCCCGTCGTCCTCGCTGCCGCCTCTATGCGCTGCAGCGGCCACGTCCAGAATGGCAGACGACAGGCCTGCTGCGTGCCGACCTCTGAGTTGCTGCTGTTGCTGCGGCGCGCCAGCGGCATCCAGTTCCCGCTTGGCCTGTCGCTTGCGCTGCACGCCGGCGTTGGCACACATTTTGCAGTTGGACGCATGGGCGTCCGGCCTGCAAGATGTCAGCCACTGCGTCACACCCGGCCATAGACCAATGACCTACAAGGCCCTAGCCACGTTGCACAAACCTCCGACGTGCCAGTACACGGCAGTGTCGCCAACAAGGAGGGCGTGAAGGGCACGCAAGACGCACTTTGATTTGTTCTTGTGGAACATGGACAGCGGCTTGCGCAGGCCGCATCCAGGGCAGTGCTTGAGTGGCTCTGCCGCATGCTGCTCCGCCATGCCGAAGCCGGCTGCAAAGGCCGGCGATCGCGGCTGCAGCGCGGGCTCGCGGGCCTCGAAATGCCGTCTGATGATCTTGAGAGCTTGCTGATCTGTCTCCCGCGTGCTGTCAGCCAGCGCCGTGACCGTCAATGCCGAAGAGGGCGGCATCGTGCCGTCATGCGTTGCGATCAGAGGCAGCGTCCGGCGGCGCGCAGGCTGCTGGCGGGGCGTAGCCACCTGCAAAGCGCAATTGCGATGGTTTTAGGCGGATCGCAGAGGTCATGTTGACCAAGAGACCTGCCTGTTGCCACAAGGCTGCATGTAGTGCCGACTTGCCACGGTGGATGCCGTGAACATCTTCCGGCCTCAAGGATGACGTATGGGACCATGTGCAGAGAGGCAAAGGCCGAGGAGCAGCCGCGAAGCAGACAGGCGGTCTGCTGACTGCATGACAACCGGTTCGCGTGGTGTACCAAGGAGGGCTGTTGGTCACAATCGGCTGGCTAGGTATGTGTCTCGCAGCTGGCAGGTGGGCACACAGGGCCGGATCTTGCTGTGATCCCTCGCCTGCTGTGACTGGCAACACCACGCTCATGGGGAGTGAGCGGCAAGCTGTGCACAGCACGCAGTACGCTCAAGATACCAGGCGCTTCGCAGGTGTCGAAGTCAAAGCCACATTGCACGGGCACCGCAGACGGCGGCCACGCCCCTCCGGATCACGGCAGTTGCTGCCTTAGGACCAAACGGATAGACTTGAAACGCCGTAGTGGAGCGCGCACGGGCGAAATTCGAGTACTGGGCCGACACCAGCTGATGCCAGCCAAGTCTGACGAATGTGATTTGGAGGGCACCTGTGAATGTCCGCCTCTCCGCCTGCCGAACGCCGATCCGGGTCATCAAAGTCTTCTATGGTGGAGCTCCATAGGTAGATCAAGCCCAGCCTGCAACAGGAACGCCAGGCCTTCTCGACGGCCTCGGGAATTGAGTTCTACCATCACACGAAAGCCCCGAAAAAGCGGGAATACTTGCTCAATCTAAGCTCCAATTGGCGCAGCACTGCACGTGGTGCACTTGGAGTACAGCGTGACAGATCTGACGTGTGTTCTCCTAAACCGGTCAAAAGGAAAGGGTTTGGCGGACCTTCGATTTTTGCGATTTGCGGCGTGAGGTGCAAACTCCGCTTTTCGCGCTGCCAGTGCTGCCACGCAAAGCATAGCACTGCACGAACATCGCTGCAGAGGAATAAGGTCGCCTCGCTCTGTGCATTTCGGTAAGAGGACTGCAAAGCCGTGCAAAACGTTGACTTGCCTCCTGCAACACCGACACTGCTCCCCGTGTCACCTTATGTCTCATACGTTGCTCAAGTCAGGCCATACAGGACCCGTTTCATCAGTATCTGCATGCAGCCGCCATTTCTGCTCCTGACATCCATGTGGTCTGGAGCAGCAGCTTTGCTATGGCGCAGCGTTGCAGGCTGCCCGAGTGTCATGAACGACACGAGCTGCTACTGCCTTCTCGCTGGCAAACGCTGCTCCTGTCTACCGGCGTCAACTCAGAGCTTGCACCTCAATTAGGTCGTTGGGTGATGACCATGAGCCATTCCACCAAAGGGTGGAGCAATACTAGCGCAGGCTCGTTTGATATGTCTGGTACCTTTGTTTTTTAACTGGCATTGATTGATTACTTCGCAGGTGATCCAAGCGGCAGCCAGCTGTGCAGGCGCGGCGGCGGCAGCAGCGCCCACACAGCAGCAAACGCCTAGGAGCAGCCTCACACCACCCGCGACACCCAGCAGCCACATGGCGTCCAAGCAGGCGGACGCACCGGCGGTGCCCGTGCCCAGCGCGGGCGGCGTGTGGAAGACGGTCAAGCCATTTGTCAATGGCGGCGCCTCCGGCATGCTGGCGACATGCATCATCCAGCCCATCGACATGGTGAAAGTGCGGCTGCAGCTGGGCGCCACAGGCTCGCCGGTGAGTCTGCTGTTGCGCTCCTGCAGCAGCCTATACAGTCTGGTCGCCCACCTGCACACATCAACGCAGGAAGGGTGCATGCGCTGGCGCTGCCAGTCATGTGCAGCGTGGCTCTAGATGCATGAGTGGCTGCAGCCTGGTTGCTGCAGACTTTGCTTCGCTGAGCCGATGCCCGATCTTGACTTGCAGCTGGCGGTGGCATAGGGTGTGCACATGCAAGGCGACAGCTCACCTTCCTCTGCCACTCTAAGTGGTGGCTGACAGCCACGAACCCTTTCCCTGCATCGTGCAGCTGGCAGTGGCGTCGGGCATCATCAAGCAGGATGGCGTGGGCGCGCTGTACAAGGGCCTGTCGGCGGGCCTGCTGCGCCAGGCGACGTACACCACAGCGCGGCTGGGCATCTACCAGGTCTTCAGCGATTCGCTGGTCAAGTACAACGATGGCCAGGTGGGGTGCAGATTGCCCGGCATATTGCTGGCAAAGTCTTGCGTCAGTCAGCATTCTCCATGCTGCACTGGCTGGGTGCTTGACCTGCATCATGTTTTGCACACGCAGCGACTTTGGTCTGTACAGCTCATGCATGAGTGTGTCTCAAAGGGTCTGGAAGACATTCACATGCATCAGCTCATCTGCCATGTGACACCCCTGGACAGTTTGCAGTATCGATCACCTGTAACGTGTAGCACTCGGAGGCGGGCCGCCAGGCACATGCATCCTGCGCTGCTGTGAAAGAGTGGATGTAAGCATTCGAGAGCACTCTGTGCAGGCGATCCCACTGTACCAGAAGGCGGCGGCGGGACTGTCGGCTGGCGGCCTCGGCGCTCTGGTCGGCTCGCCCGCTGATTTGTCCCTCATCCGCATGCAGGTCGGCATGCTGGTCTCTTGCATGCACCCGCCTGTCAACCTGCTTCTCATGCGCAACACTCATGATGGCCTGCTGAGATCCGGCCTAGATCAGATCGCCCTGTGCGCAGGGGCGCTGCAAAGTTATGCACATGGACATGTCTGCTTGTGGTTGTGTACACCAGACTGCAAGTCAGCACGCGAGTCCTTCAATGCGCAGGCAGACTCGACGCTGCCGATTGAGCGGCGGCGCAACTACAAGAGCGTGGTGGACGCGCTTGTCAGGTGCGCAGTGCACGAGCCCTGACGTCCACTCGGGTGGTGGCAACAGCTGGTGCATGAGGCCATTCTCATGGTGTGGGCCTTTCTGGCGGACCCGTGCGCCGAGAGAACGTCTCAGCCTTCCCCGCTGCTATTGCCAGACTGCTACTGCCAGACAGACGAGCCACTCTGGCGGGATGCACTGCCTGCTTTGTTGCACCAGGATTTTCTTGGACCCTGGCGTACAGCCACCACCAGTCAGGATCTGTGCTCTGTTGGCGGTTGCAGGATCGTGAAGGAGGACGGTGTGGGTGGTCTGTTCACGGGCGCAGGCCCGACTGTGGTGCGCGCGATGGCGCTCAACATGGGCATGCTCGCCTCCAACGACCAGGTCTGCTGCACGCTGGGTTCAAGCACGTCAGGTCCTCAACCTGCCATAACTGTGGAAGGGGTGCTCTGCGTGCAGACAGACAGAGGACTGTCCGCCAATTAGTGCGCGCTCAATTCACCTACGATGCAGTCTTGCTTTCGACAGATGACAGCCGATTGACCACCACATGCTCTAGGTTCATCAAACATGTAACCTGGCTCTCGATGCAGGCTAAGGAGCTGCTGCGGGAGGCGGGTGCGTCGGAGAGGGCATCGGTGCTGGGCGGTGCCACGATTGCCGGCTTCATCGCGTCCGCCTTCAGGTTCGCTCCATGCCCTTGTGACCCCGCTTGGCGTCCACAACAAAGCTGGAGCTTCTGACGAGTAACACAGCTGCCAGCCGAGCGCAGGTGTGCACCAGCTGCAGGGCTGCGACAATTTGCTGCACACAGCAGGGTCGTGGTCGCCGCCCTGCAGCGAATCTCCATGGTCTGCGGCTACACTCAGCCATGCATGGCTCTGATACCGCCAGCACCACCCGCTCAGCCCAGCTGAGCCAGCATCTGTGTGACTGCGTGGTTGCTGGATGCTGACACTGCAATTCCTGCATCTGCAGCCTGCCCTTCGACTTCGTGAAGACGCGGATGCAGAAGATGGAGCGGGGCCCCGATGGAAAATACCCCTACAAGGGCCCAGTGGACTGTGCGCTGCAGACCTTCAGGAACGAGGTGCGATGAGCGTGCAACGACTCTCGACTTATCAAGCCATCAGTGCTGCACAGAGACTACGTGGACACCTCAACATCGCCAAGCCCTGCAGCTGTTCTGCCAGATCTGTGCTTGGCCCACAAGCGCCACGGGTATGGTGGGAGGGCTCGGCAGGACGGCTACTCTGGCAGAGCTCCTCGCTGCACTTCAGAGGCCATCTGGGGTTCTCTCCGTTTTGACACAAACACTGCGAAAATCTTGTTGGTGGCGGACTGCCAGCCAGCGACTGTCCATATGGACGCTGAAGGACACGTCGTGCTGCATTGCGCAGGGCCCGCTCAAGTTCTACACCGGCTTCCCGACATACTGCGTGCGCATTGCGCCGCACGTGACGCTCACGCTCGTGTTCCTGGACGCGCTGAAGAAGGCGCAGAGCGAGATCGGGCTGTGAGTACTGCGGCTGTTTGCACTGCGGCTGCCAGCATTGCGGCTGTGGCACCATGACGCTCTGCCGCTGGCTGCCATTGGAATCGTCAGCATGGGCTGCGCTGCTGGCTGCTGCCGGCTGCTGCCCAGCGGCGTGAAGCAGCAGCAGGTTGTACTCGGGGTCTCGTGCCATTTGTGGAGGCGTCTTGACAGCTACAGGCGCCAAGCTGGCGGTGCTGCAGCATGCAGAGCATACTTGCCTGCGGGCTGTGCATAGTGCTCGGGTCGATTCATTTGGCGGAAGGGATTGGGGTTTGGCAGCAGGGGAGGATCGACATTGATGGGCAACATATTTGAGCAGCTGTCAGGAAGTCGTTTACTAGTGCGTCTTGAATCAGATTCCGATGCAGGGCAAGCTGCACGCTTTCACTGAAGACAGTTGTCCGTGGTGACTGCAATTCGAGTGCTCTTGACAGGGCGCCAGACTGCACAACAGGGGGGTGCCCCTTTTGCTTGTTTGTTAGGACATCCAGGATAGGACTCGAATGACGGTGTGTGGCATGAGGTTGAGTGACACATCAAATTGATTCCATAGAGTGTTGACGACCATCTTCACACCGTGCAGTGCCAGCAATGTCCCAGAATTTTGCAGAGCAATGACAACGGTGTCTCCACTGTGCCTACCCTAGGCGATCGCCTGTTCAGCCTGTTGTGTGTCTTGGAGCACAAACTGTGCTTGCTTGGGCAGCACGCGCCACAGGCATCGCTGTCAAACCCAGCTGTAGTGACCTTCATCGCATCATGACCTTCATCGCATCAGCGCATCTGCTTCGGTTACCACACAGAGCCTGGCATAGCGACGCCCAACAGATGTGTCAGGACCTGCAACAGCATTATCGCTTCATGAACGTGATCTTACAATGCGAGTGTGACCTGTCCGCAATGCGCATTGACACACTGACATTACATTCATCACAGCTGTGTACCTCATGTCAGACATTCATGGCTTGGTGCAGCAACGCCTCCGTCCTCCAATCACGCTCTCGTGTATCCACACTCTGCACATTTGTAGCTGATACGTCACATGGCTGGTCACTGGACAGTGTGCCTGATCGCAGCTGAAAGCACATCGTGAAGTGAACAGCATCAGCGCCAAGTGCTGCTTAACATCCGATGAAATATTGTGCTGCAGAAGGAGCAGTTCATCGGTTTCGAATGCGATCACATCTATTGTGTCCTGTCAGAGGTGCATATTAGCGGCACCGCTGCTCACTGCTTGATTTCAAGCATTGAGCTGACAGACCTGTAAACAGGTCGCAAGCTAGCTGCAACAGCCCAAAGAGAGAGGTGTGCAGGTTCAGCGCCACGGGAGACAGCGGAAATGGCATGGGATGCCACAGAGGTCGCGAACACGTTGGCAGAATTGCTTGTCAAGATGGCGCCGGGAGCTTGCAGCGAGCTGTTGGCGACTGCAGCGTGAGTGAGACGACTTTCGAATGCGGCACGATATTCAGAGCAAAGGCGGAAATGCGAAGCGTTCCAGGATGCACCAATACCAGATAGACACAGTGTCTACAGGTGCATTGCCAGATGAGTGTCGGAAACTGAATCAGAAACTGGTCATGCCGGTTGTGCGTTCTCAACCAACATCCAAGACGCGGACATGATGGGACTGCGCCTCAGCAAGGTGTATGAGTAGTGTGTGCAGACTCGACATTGCCCATCGAGCAGCGGAGCAAATTCATTCAACATGAGCGTGGTGAATCAGCCCGTCAGGTGCGCAGTGCGCCGGCCTGACACATGTCGCTCATGCTGCGTGCTTGCATGGGTGTGGTGTTGCCTGCTGTGGATCTATGTGGCCTCGTCGCACCATGAAGATGTCTCAACCTTGGCACGCCGCCAATGCCAAACAATGGACACATTGCTATCGGATACACCGCCTCCTGTAGGCCAATGTTGTGATACCGAGCTCGAGCATTCTGCCACCCGCCAGATCTGTCTTTGTCGGCGCCTGCAGGATTTTGAAGGAGGACGGTGTCAATGGTCTGCTCGCGGGCGTGGGCCCGACGGTGGTGCGCACCATGGCGCTCAACATGGGCGTGGTCGCCTCCATCGGTGAGGTCTGTTCATGGCGTCCACGATCCAGGTGTTGGACCTGCTATGACTGTGGGTTGGAGTCACGTGTTTGCAGACCAGCAAAGTCAGACAACCGCTACACCATCCCAGCCAACCCTGTCATGCGTTCTTCTTTTCATTGCGGGCAAAGGAGCTGCTGAGGGAGGCGGGTGCGTAGAATAGGGCATCAGTGCGTTGGGGGTGCCACGACTGCTGGCTTCTTCACGTCCGCCCTCAGGTCTGCTCCTTGCCTTTTTTGACCAGGCTCGCCCTCCACAAGGCCGAGGCCCAACCCTGAACCACACGGCGGTCAGACGAGTGCAGTACTGCACCAGCTGCAGCATTGCTGCAATCTGCTGCCCACAGCATAGCTCCTCCAGCAATCCTGCAGCAAATTGCTCAAGATGTGAGGCTGCTTCAATCGCACAAGCCTATGACCGCGCCAGTGCTGCCTGCTCTGCCCAGCAGAGCCAGGAGCTGTTCGATTGCATGGGAAGTGAACGCTGACACTACTGTCCTGCATCTGCAGCAGTCGATTATGTGAGGATGGAGTGGGGCTTTGATGTGTGTATCCCTACCTGGGCCTGATGGACTGCACGCTGCAGACCTTCAGGAACAAGGTGCGTTGGAAAACCAAATGGCTATGTGCTTGCTACTTCATCAATACTGCATGAAATTTGCACAGGTGTTGACCATCATCGAGCCCTGCAGCTGCTTTGCCGGCTGTGTGCTGGGCTTGTATTAACATTCTACAAAGGCTTGACAATATGCTTGCTGTAGCACAGCTGCTTCCCGCACTCCAGAGGCCATCTGGGCTGATCTCTGCCACAATAGATAGTGCGGAAAGCCTCCTGTATCTGTGAAGCTGATGACGGGTTTCAGCTTGCAACATTCCACATGACGCTGAAGGACATGTCGTACTGCATTGCGCAGGGCCCGCTCAAGTTCTACACCGGCTGCCCAACGTACTGCAAGCGCATTGCGCCGCACGTGACGCTTACGCTCGTGTTCCTGGACGCGCTGAAGAAGGCGCAGAGAGAGAGATCGCTGTGAGCAGCGCGGCCGTCAACACTGCGGCTGTTAGCAATGCCGCTGCAGCACCAGGACGCACTGCCGCAGACCGCGGCTGCGAATTGCTTGGGCTTGGCTGCCTAGCATCTGCCCAGCGGATTAGAGCAGCATGCGACTGGGTTCGGTGTCTCGTGCCACCTATGGAGGCGTCTCGCGCCGAGCTGGCGGTGTTGCAGCATGTTGTTGTAAGTCAGGCATGGGAGATGATCAAATGTGTAAGATCATCTTCAGAGAACATTAGGTGGAACACAAAGGCGACAAGAATTCTTTCCAGATGTTCCATCAATTGGCAAATTCCAAAGCTTCGTCATTGCGATCCGCTCTGCGTCCTTCCGTCTTCACTCTGCCGCCCCTTCATTCATCCTTTCAAGGCAATCAGCAAAATTTCTTTCCACAATTCGTATACATGACTTGGGAAAAATGTCATCTGCATGTATAACGCCCAAAATTTGACTTGCACCAGCACTTTCCAATCTCCGTAGATTTTCTCACACCTCGTCATTCCCCTCTCTTACCTTTCTCACCCAAAGTAGATACCCAGCTGCTGATGCTCAGCACAGCCGGCTGCATCGTCGTCTCACTCATCATCCTCAAATGGCGTCTTGCTGTAGGCCGCAAAGGGTGACACCGAAAACGGGCTGTTGCTGCTGCCGCTGGCCCGCCGGCCGCTGTCTCCGCTGCTGCGACTGCTGGCACTGCAGTTGGATACCGACCGCGCCAGTCTGCCAGAAGTTGGCGAGCTGCCGAAGCTCAGCGGCTCCGGCGTTGCTGGCGCCACCGAGAAGCTGGCGATCTTTGCGCGCCGGCGCGGGCGGGAGCGCAGGGACTTCAGTTTCGGGAGCGGCGCTACAGGAGGGCCTGTGCTGAGCTCGCTCATGCCAGCGGGAGGTGCCGGGGGCAGTGGCGGCGGGCCGCTGGGAGCTGCCGGTGCTGCAGCACTAGTTTCAGACGGCAGCGTGTCGCTGGGCACGAGCAGGGGGATGTCCCCCGAACCCAGTGCATCCATCCTGTACATTTGGAATGAGCTGCCACTCAGAACCCTGTGCTGTGGACATGTACGATGCTGTGTGCTTCAAAGAGGATGCAAAGCGTTTGAATCCGCAGAGCCAGTCTCTGTCCTCCTTGCAATCCAGTCTTTGCAATTCAGTCAGCAAGGGTACAAAATGGAGGACAGCCGAGTTGCGCACCACTGGAGGCACAGCGGCAGCGAATTCTGCGGCGTCTCCACCTGCACGCTGCACTGCCGCAGCGCCCAGTCGCTGGCGTCGCTGACCATGAACGAGAGCCCGCCCGTCTGCTGCGGCTGCGGCAGCGGGGGTGTGGCAGGCTGCTCTGCTGCCTGTTGCTGCTGTTGCTCCTGCTGCTGCGAAGCCTGTTCAGCCGGCTGCGGCTGCGGGGGGTCAGGCGCCTGCGCAGCTGTCGCCTGCTCGACTGCCGATGCTTCTGAGGCTGCCCTGTGCTGCTTGCTGCTGGCAGCTGCTGGCTGCTCAGGAAATACTGCAACAGGCAGCTGTTTTGACTGCCGCCGCTGGCGCTGCTGGTCCATCTCGGCCACCGTTGTAATGACAGCGGCATGTGCAGCCTCTGCCACGGTGTCCTGCTGCAGGCGTGCGCCGCTCAGCTCGCGGCTCCTCAGCTGGACAAATAGGACCGACAGAAGTCGAACATAAACTTCTATCCGCCGGCTAGACCATTGAATCATCCAGCATTTGGGCGTGCAAAGCGAATAGGGCAACATAAACAGCCTTGCAGGGAACCACACATCAGTCTTACCTTTCGATCCTGCGCATTGGCTGCCCGAGGAGACTCCCGCATACGCTGCGCAGCTGTTGACACCCCATCGCGCCTGCGCCGAGAACAAGTGGCGTGAGAAGGGATCTCAGGTGCACCCCTCGTCCCTTGCGCAGCAGTGCACTGATCCCGTTGCTCTGGCTTTGTGCAGTGAATCACCAACCACGTTGCTCTGTATTAGCACATCGATTTCCAGATACGAACTCCAGCTCACCGCCGCTCGCGCCAACGCCGCTGCTCGGAGAGCGCAGTGGCTGCGCCACCCTCCGGCCGCTCATAGGACCGCCTGCCCGGCACCCCGAATGGCGCCCGCCTCCGCTGGAAGAAAGACCAGTCGGCGGGCATATGGGCGGACGCCGTCCTGTTTGCTGCTGTGTACAGCAGCTGCTGCTGCAGGGCTGATGCTGCTGGCGCCGCAAGGTGATCCTGGATTGTATGCTTGCCGCTTGCGGCTGCTGCATTTTCGCAGAAAAGCTCTGTGGCAGAGGTTGGCAGTGCTGAAGGCAGCGCCGGCGCCAGTCTGCGAGGCCGACGAAGATTGCTTAGTCAGTCCCGCAAGCAGTCGGACAGGCCATCTGCCGGTGGGCAATCTGGAGCACAGCACTATCGCACGTCGTAGAACTCAGTATGGACAGGATCGGACGGCGACCGCGCAGCAAGTACCTCCATCGCACTCACCCCGCGCTTGATGAGCACCAATCCTTCTGCACTCCGGGCAGCAGCGAGATGGCAGCAGCGGGCATGTCTTGGACGTCGTTGCCTCAAATCCTACAAATGGACGATACATGGTCATGTGTCATGTTGAGGTGTGCGAGACGGCTGAAAGAGTCCGCTGGGGCAGGGCTGGCCGTGCTGCAGACCATGCATGGAAATCTGTGGGCCGATGCGAGTTCCTGTGACATCAGTGCGCGCATCCGTGTCTCAGCATCGTCATCTCACCTAAGCGATGGCGGGCAGCGCCGGAGCTGCGTTTCGCGGTGGTGGACGTGCGGAGCGAGGAAGGAAACGGAAAACCAGCAAACTGTGCCGCGATGTGCGATGTGCCAGGCCGGGGCCTGGCTTCCAGGCACGCAGAGGGTTCCAATGCACCAGAATGGGCATCTAAGACGGCAAGCGACGTTGCGTATGCAAGCTTTTGGCAGGGAAGGCTTGCTGGGCTGAGGCTCAGCCACAGAAAACCTTAAACCCTAGCTTGCTGGCGGGAAACCAGCCAACGCAGCTAATAAGCAGCTATTCCTGATAGCAGGGGATGCAGAGTGAGAAGACCGTAGTGCGAACTCGAGGCGGGTTGGTTCATTGCTTGCTGTCATTGATCGTGTTGTTGATTGCAAAATTCGCTGTGCTGCTTGCATCATTTCATTCGGCTTGCACTTTGTTCTTCACCGCTTGACAGTCCACGAGCAGGAGGACATCGATCCACCTGGCACCACTGTCTCGCTAGTCCTGCGTGACCAGCACGGCAGACATCCTCTCTTGCTATTTCATCCCAAAGTATCATTGCGCGGGGAGCGACCTGGCGCAGTGCCGCTCCCTAGTTGCTGCGCTTGACACGCAGGCAGACCGCACCGGGTGCATGATGTAGCAGCAGTGCAGTTGCGGCTCCAGGGCCGCCAGTATGCAGCCCAGGAGCTGCTTTCTCCTGGGCATCGCGCTGCTGTGCATCTCAGCCGCGACAGCAGCTGCGCCTGCACTGCCGCGCGGCAGGGTGCTGCCGCTGCGCAGGCGCGATGGTGTCACCCGGGCCCGCGGCCTGCTGCGTAACGCCTCCCTGCCGCTGCACGGCGCCATCAGAGACTACGTAAATTATGTCTGCTGTGTACAGCTGCATTTGCAGCACGTGCTGCAATGCTGCGCAGCAATTGGCTGAGAGATACGTGTCAGATGTCTCAGGAGATACATGTCAAGCTGCTATTGCACAGCTCGATGAAGCAATGCGCGCGCGCCACGTTTTGCGCAGGGCTACTTCTACGCGCAGCTGACGCTGGGCACGCCAGCAGCAGTGTTCGCGGTGATTGTCGACACTGGCAGCACGATCACATACGTGCCGTGCGCCAGCTGCGGCGGCGCCTGCGGACCCCACCATCAGGTGTGTGGTCGCCCATCTCTTGCCGGACGCACTGTACAGAACACCGGTCAAATCACTCTTTTAGAGCAAGGCTCAGCTGGGAACGTCAGGCCTGTGGTCTTGCATGTCTTGCAGGACTCACATCACGCACGGTCCTACATGATGACCATGCAGGGCTCCGCCTTTGACCCCGCGGGATCCTCGTCATCGGCGGTGGTGGGCTGCGGCAGCGCGGAGTGCTCCTGCGGCCGGCCGCCCTGTGGGTGCTCCGCGCTGGGCGAGTGCACCTACTCCCGCACCTATGGTGAGTGTGGGTCGGCGGACGTGAGTATGAATCTTCCAGGAATGCCACGTTCGTTGCATGCATACATTGGCTGGTGGCTTCACATTGACATCATGTCGCATTGGCAGCATGCGTCGCAGCGAGTGTTGTATCAGATGGCGGCCTTATGTCGACATCATGTCGCTTGGGCAGCATGCATCGCAGGGCAAACAATTTCTGATGTTTGCCTGTGTGTCGCTTGAGCAGCGGAGCAGAGCAGCTCGTCAGGGGTGCTGCTCAGCGATGCGCTGCACCTGCGGGACGGCGGCGACGCGGTCTGGGTGGTGTTCGGCTGCGAGACGCAGGAGACGGGCGAGATCTACAACCAGGCGGCAGATGGCATCCTGGGGCTGGGAAACTCGCCCGTGTCCATCATCAATCAGGTAGATTTTCTGCGCCCTGAACTGGCACATCGTGCGTTGAGCTTCGTCGGGGCGCCATATGCAATGGCTTGAGCTCAAGTTGTTATTAGAACACCACAGCAACGGCAGGTCCCACAGAGGACACCTGCGTGGTGGTCCGCAGCGGGCTCCGAGGTGTCGCTATCAGATGCGCACCCATCGACGCGCCAATACCCACCCCAGTCTGCAAATGCAGGTGGCCGAGGTGGATTTCATCCGGGACAGCTTTGCGGCGTGCTTTCGTGGCTTGCACGTCGGCAGCGCCTAATGCAAGTGTATCGACTGTTGTTAGGTTGGCTGCCTGCTCCGATGCAGCTGGCGGAGGCGGGCGTTCTAGAGGACTTCTTCGCACTGTGCTTCGGTGGGGTGCAGGGCGGCGCCGTCAACCACAGCTGGAAGTCAGTATCGTAATATGAGCTTCTGCTGCAATGTAGCTGGCGGAGGCGGGGGTGATAGGGGACACCTTCGCGCTGTGCTTCGGCGGGGTGCAGGGCGGCGCCGTCAAGCGCAGCTGGAAGCCAGTGTTGTAATACGAGCTCGTGCTGCAATGTAGCTGGCGGAGGCGGGAGTCATAGAGGACACCTTCGCGCTGTGCTTCGGCGGGGTGCAGGGCGGCGGCGCGCTGCTGCTGGGCGACGTGCCGCTGCCGCCCGACCTCCAGCTGCACTACACGCCGCTGCTGGTCAACCCGCAGCACCCGCACTACTATGTGGTGCAGCTGCAGCGGCTGGCGATGAGTGGGGTGGACCTGGAGGTGCCAGAGGTGACTGCTTTTGCCTGAGAGAGCGATAGCTGTTGGACATTTCTGCCCTTTCTGTGGTCGAGCGGCAGCAGCTGGCAACGGTCTGGCAGGTCCTAAACAGAGGTACCAGAGGTGGCTCACCGTGTCCTCTTCACTTGCCCACGCCCTTGCTCCTTCGACACTTCCACGCTGTCGTCGAGCTGCAGCCCCTGATGATGAGTTGGCAGAACCTGGAGGTGGTGAAGCCAAAGCCTAGCCGATCTGCTGGTGTTCTGATGTCCCTATTTGCCCAGTCTCCTGTTCTCATGGAGGTGGACCGCTCGGCTGCCTTCTGTGTGTTCACTTCCCTGGACCTCTCTGCAGCTTGCATTGGCTGAGTGGCTTCCTCTGCTGCGCAGTTTGTGTACCAGCAGGGCTATGGCACGGTCCTGGACAGCGGCACGACGTTCACATACCTGCCGTCGCCTGCCTTCACCGCATTCCTGAACGCCGTCCGGGACCACGCGCTGGCGAAGGGGCTGCAAATGACAGACGGGCCTGACACAAACGTGCGGCGCTCTGCTCAGAGCTGGGACAACCATGTATCCTTCACCTTGTGGCTGTTGCACAAAAGTGTGTGGCAAAGTTTACAGCGCCTCAGCTTGCATTCTATTGCCCATCATGCTGCAGCAATTTGCGCCTGCCCGCCACCAGCTGCGGGTGCACTTTTGCGTGCAAACAGCATATCTGATAACCAGCGTCAAGCGTGGTCAATGCTGACCTGTTAGTGACTTTGCTCTTGCTGCCGCCTGCGCAGTTTCCAGACGTCTGCTTCGGCGGCGCACCGGGCCTAGAAGCGGCACACCAGCTGCCCGACTACTTCCCGACCATGGACTTGCACTTTGGCGGCGGCGTGTCGCTGCGGGCGGGGCCGCTGAACTACCTGTTCGTGCACGCAGCCCAGGTGCGACTGCGGCGCGAGCAGCTGCCTGACATTGATGTCTCGAGGCCAGGGTGAACCACAGGACATGCCGGTCTGCTAAGCGTGGTCAGCATCTGGCATCGACCAGTACAAATGTGCTCCCATGGGCCCCATCTGGGGGCTGCATCTGCCTGGCAGCTGTGGCAAACACTACTGACATTCGACCATTGTGCGCATGCAGCGGGGAGCGTACTGTCTGGGCGTGTTCGACAACGGTGGGCAGGGCACTCTGCTGGGAGGCATCACCTTCCGCAACGTCCTTGTACAGGTACGGCTCTGGGCCAATCTTGGTCCCTGTTCGTGACAATCTGATCATCAACATCAGAGGCATGCCGCTGGACGGCGTTGTCCTGCGTGATGTCCTTGCACAGATCACATCGTCCATATGCACATTCCGAGAGCATGTTGCCACTCTTGGCAATGCTGCGGCCGTCCAGCATCTGTTTATGGCCCCGACCCAGGTGCAATGTCACGGTGACCAGAGGATGGCAGACGACCAACATCTTGCTGCACTACATGCCGCAGCTGCATCTCTTCATTACAACCTGAGCTGGGCCCTTGTCAAACTGCAGTATGACCGGCGCAATGCGCGGGTGGGCTTTGGGCAGGCCGCCTGTGGGCAGCTCGGGGTGGAAGCCGGCGTCGCCGCCTGCAATGCCACAGCGGGCTCCAGCGCCCTGCCAGAGGGCTCACGGGAGGAGCTGGGCTGCGACAGCGTCGACGGCGTTGACACACCCGGTGATGCTGCAATCGCGCACTGTCCGTCCTCATTTCCACCTCGCTGCCACCTCACTGCTGACCCTTTTGCTTACTGCTCCCATGCATCGCGACTGTGACTTGCAGCCATGAGCTGCAGTTCGTGACGGTCCCTCGCTCGATCAGGCGCAGATGTGGGCAGCAACCAGGACAGCAGCACAGGAACAGTGTCCGCAGCGGATGCTGGGGGCAATGGTGACACGGCAGCACTGGATGTGGCAGAGGGCGGCGGCGTCATCGAGGTGTCTGGCGGCAGCAATGCTGGTGCAGATGCTGATGCTGCGCACGCAGCGGCGGCTGCAGCTGCAGAGCAGCCCCAGTCACAATACAGCAGCGGCAGCAGCGACGGCTCAAGCGAGCCGCAATTGACAGGCAGCAGCTTGAGACGCAGGCATGCATTCGACTCTCCAACTCTTGTCCCATGGACTGACAGCTGTGATATCAGCGCGCACAATTGTACCCACTGCTTTGTGCACACAATCACTGCCTCCTGCCTGCACTCAGCAGATCAGCGGCAACGTATTGTGGTGTCTGTCAGCGGCAGGCATTCGAAGTCGCGCAGATATGTCGGCTGCAGGGCATTGGTTTGGGGCCTTGGCGGTGCTCTGGGCGGCGTGACAGCCCTGCTGCTGGTGGCCGGCCTCCTGGTCGCAGCGAAGCGGCTGCAGCGCCGGAGCACCTTCAGCAGTGCCGCCGGGCAGCCCACAGTGAGTTTGACTCTCACGACCTGAGAGCTGCAGCGATGTGTTGCTGCCTCCCCCGGTCGGAGGGCCTCACCATGCAAGCCAATTGTACAGGCCACTCTGGAGTTGCAAGGCGTTCCTGCCGCTTGGGAGACGACAGCGCCTCCTGAGCCTATCTGGCAGGCGATGCCGGAGGTGTGAGCAATTCAGTCTCAGGAGTCCACTGCCTCACGCAGGTGACGGCAGCGGAGCAGGCGGCGGAGGAGGGCGCCAGGCTGCTGGCCGGCGAGGCCGCCAGCAGCAGCGGTCCGGTGCGGGAAGCTCAGCTCACAGCTATGCCGCCAGCTCTGCCGAAGGGCTCCGCAGCAGACGCCGGCGCCGACGCTCCCCCGGCCACCCCTGGCAGTGTAGCGAGCGCCCCTGGCGGCGCTCTTGGCAGCGGTGGCAGGGCGTCTGCATCGCCACACAGCCATGCCGGACCGCCGCTGAACCATCTGGCGGCGGCGGCGGCGGGCAGCCCGGGTAGTGCGGGCCGTCCCATGTCTCTGGCGCGGGGGGTACCGGGGTCCCCGGCCTCTCTGCGGGGCACGCCGAGGGGCACACCGGCTTCCACGCCACGTGCTGATAGGCGGCAGGACCGTGCCTGAAGGGCCCATCAGTGTGGGCGCCACTTTGAATTTGTTCCGCTGCCTGCGCCCGCTGGTGTGTGGGGTCTCGAAGATTTCGTTGGAACCCTGCATCGCCACGGTGCAGATCGAACAGTATTGTTTATTTTGTGGTTTCGGCAGTTGAAGTTCGTCTACGTGCAGATCTGGGCTGAACGTGGTAAAAGAGCTGTTCATCAGTGCAAATTCCTCGGATGTACCAACCAGCTCATAGTCATCAGCTTCCTGCTCTCCCCAATCCGACACGACAGGGACAGCAGCAACACTATCTGATTCACTGCCAACATCCGCGTGAACAAGCCTTGTGACATTGTCTCACATTCGTAAAAGGTCGATTTCGGTTGTGACAGCGTTGCAAATTGCTATTTCGAACAACAGTCCACACCATCGCGACCGGCAGGTTGACGATCGTGCATGCTCGTGATTCAGCAGTAGCTTGGTGCTTGCCATTGTGTTGCATCAAAGTTAGATTGGCAGCACCAGCAGTGTGATACAGCTGCGGTCTGAAATGACTGGTGCCGCCATGCAGGTGCATGCATGGGGCTTTCGTGCTGTATGTCGGCTTGATCGTGACAGCAAACGCAGCAGCATAAAGTACATGATGCAAACTAAGGAGTGCTGCCGCGCAGATGGCGGCATGCATGGACAGAACTGCACCACTGCCTGGCGCCCATTGCCGCGCCGGTACCAGCAGCCGGTGCCTGCACCCACTCTTCAGGCCTTTCACAGCCGCAGCACAACCCGTGGCACGGGCAACTAAAGCGCCTGCACCCACCAGATCACGTCAGGCTGCGAGGCGAACGGCTGCAGCAGTTGCCAGCGGCCATGGCAAGGCCGCTCAGCCCACCCTGCAGCAGATGGCCGTCGGCGCGGCCAGGGCCGCCCTGGCCGCCGGCCTGGCGGCGGCGCTGGCGCTGGGTCAGCCCGGCGGGGCCGCGCTGGCGGCGGACACGGCGGCAGTGGGCAAGTGCCTGCTGGGCAACTGCCCGAAGGAGCTTGCGGCGTGCCTTGCGGACGCCAGCTGCGTGCAGAACCTGGTGTGCCTGCAGACGTGCAACGGCCTGGGCCCCGAGGAGGAGTCGTCGTGCCAGGTCAGGCGGTGGCACCCTGCATGTGGCGGATTGACACACAGTACGCGCCACTGCTGCAGGTTTTGAAGTTTGGCGGCAGCCAGTGCAGATCATGTGGGAGGTGTTTGCAGTTTCGGTCAGCATGCGTGGCCCTAGTGACAGCTTCAGAGCTGTGGTTAGCCCCTGCTAACACTTGCATCACCATACGGTGCCCCCAACGCCGCTCAAGACTGCCAGGAAACTGCACTGATGCCGGGTTTTTGAATGCTGTCCTGTACAGGTGAAGTGTGGGGACAAGTACGAGAATGAGGTCGTGCAAAACTTCAACAAGTGCGCCCTCAGCGTGAACAACTGCGTGCCTAAGCGCATCGAGAGCGCGGCAGACTGGCCGGTGAGGCATTTCTTTCCCCCTGGTTGCCCCCTGTCCAGTGCCAGATGCTGATGTGCCAGATGCTGATGCTTAGTATGGGTTATTCAACTTGAGTAAGTACTAATTTCTCTGACACATCAGACATTTGCATATCTCGAACTATGTCTCATACTACATATCCTCCACGCAGGTGCCGCCTGATGATGCGCTGGATGCAAAATTTGACCTGAGCAAGTTCACGGGGCGCTGGTACATCACGGCGGGGCTGAACCCACTGTTCGATACCTTCCCCTGCCAAGAGCACTTCTTCGGTGTGCCAAAGCCAGGTCAGCAGAGTGACGATGCTTCAGCTTCAGCATCATATGCACTTGCTGACGGGAGCTTGCAATTTCCTACATCCACTCGATAATTATGCACACAGGTGAACAGAACGTCCGATTTGCTCCTCGTGATAACATTTCTGGATAGCCGTGTAGGGAAATTGTATGGCCGCATCAACTGGCGGATACCCAAAGGCCCAAAGGACGACTTTCTGGAGCGCACAGCAATCCAGACATTCGATCAGCAGAGCAACCCAGCTATACTGTTCAACCACGGCAACGAGTGCGCTACCCTCCAGCTCATGAGCGATTGCTGCGCGTCTTATCGATGTGAAGGTAGCCTTGTGCACTTGGCTTGCGGCGCACAAATGGCATTTGACAATTGCACGGCCATGGTGCAGGTACCTCTCATATACCGATGATTGGTGAGCTTATTCTCCTCCTCGGCTTGTAAAGGCTCTAGGCAGTCTGCATCAAACTGGCTTATGGAATGTCTGATGGGCAATCGTGGTGGGTCACCATCTTCTCAGCTCGACACGCCAAAAAGTCAGGGGATGTGAAGTACATGAGACCACTGTGTAATCTGATATGAGAGTCTCTAGAGCCGTGTCTGCCATCGGTCATGCTCACACCAGGCCATCAATGCAAGCCACCATTGCTCCTGCAGGTATGTGCTGGCATCGCGTCCAAATGAGTACGTGCTCATCTACTACAAGGGCAACAATGACGCCTGGGATGGGTATGGCGGGGCAACAGTTTACACCAGGTGATGATCATCGGGTGTATGCTTTCGCCAGCAAGCTGCAACCTAATGCATCTATCATGTTTCTGACACCAAATACACCAAAGTAGGCGGTCGAGTGATGGATATGCTGACAGTTTAGATTGTGGTTTACCGCAGGAAACCACAGCTGCCCAGGCAGTACATTCCTGAGATGCGGGAAGCTCTGAAGAAGATCGGCCGCAACTGGTGATTCCGCCGCATGAACCCCGCCCTACTCTTGACTCCCTACAGCATGCGTCCTGCACATCTACAGCGCTGCTGCGTGTATATGCATGTCCGTTGGACCTCACTGCACAGCCAAAGTGGTCTTATGCCCGCCGCTGCTGAAAGTCAGATCAGGGTCATTTTCGAGCGCCGCCGCTGCACATGTGCGTCTCACCTCTGTCAATAGCAAAATGCCTCTGTCGTCTGCTGCAGGGAGGACTTCATCCTCACGGACAACAGCTGCAGGCCGCGGGCAGCCCCGTTAAGTGCCGCAGATGATGTGGCGCGCACTTTCGAGGCGGTGAGCTTGCAGTTCATCTTGAGCATCTGATTGCAGACTCGGACGGGCTGGGGGCATGTGTCGCAAGTACAGATGAGTGCATAGTCGTTTTGTTGCCTTATACTGAATTCATGCATCAATGCCATGTGTCATTGCATCCCTGTATGGGTCACAATGCACCATCAGGCAGTGTCCGGCTGCTCATGCAGGGGGTGAACACGCCAGAGAAGGCTGCGGGGGAGGGTGTGCTCGAGAAGGACCTCAGGTCCGTAGGCAGCAAGCTCGCCAGCATTGAGCAGTTCTTCCTACCAGGCGGCGGGGTTCGCAATCAAAAGCCAAATGAAACGGTGATGCCTGACATTCCCTACATTCGACCGACTTGATATTGCAGTGACAACTGCTTCTGCAACAACACGGTCTCAGCCTGACACATGTGTTGGTGCAGCGTGTTGATGAGCAGCTATGTGATCAACGTTGCATGCATTCACCTGCTGGCTTCATCTGTGTGCAGGCAGCCCAGAGCGAGATGGAGGATGCAGACCGCTATTTGCAGCAAATCGAGAAGCGGTATGCCGCCAAACGACTTTGAAGACCAGAACATCGGCATGGTCCCAGCGATTCCTCCTAGTGATTGTGATTTGAACATTTGATGCCGAAGGTCACAGTGACGGGGGGTGCTAACGAGAATTTGCAAGATACTGCAAATGTTGCAAGATATCTTTTTGTGGTCTCTCGCACATGTTCTCCCACAGTCGTCACAGGCGTCAGTCACAGGTCCGAGGCAAAGCTAGGCAACATGTGGGGATCGTGTAAGGCAATCAAAGGCTGGGCTTTGGTGTTTGGTCTGAAGCATTGTCGTGTTAATAACTGAGATATAATGTCCCACAAGAATCAATTGAGATACTAGCCGCAACGCAGCTCAAATGCAAAGATACTACTAAAAGCGCTGAGACACGACCGCTGAACAGAACACATTGACATCGAAACTCGACTGTCAGCTGGACATTGGTGCTACACAGAAAACGCTGAATGGTACCGCCACAGGAAGGATATTGCGGTATAGGCCCTGTCGGCCCTCTAGTCGGGAAACACACTGCCGGTGCAGACTCGATCAAAATCACAGGCTGCGCCTGTGCCCCATGCTAAGAAAGGAAGCACACTGAAAGAACCTCGGGACGAGACAGTCATGACATGGACACTCGGGTACGCAGTGTGCATGCCCATAGGCAATGATGCTGTTCCCACCAACAAAAGACTTGGCATGAGCTGCAGTCCCTGCCATTTCACCTCTGCAGTGGCTGTCAGGCTGCATAACAGTTCCCTTGCTTGCAGGGCCCCAACCTGCACCTCCTCCCAAAACGAGAAGATGAGGCTGGAGCCTCTAGTAGCGCTGCAGCATGCCGCGCTTCGTAGCAGCTGACGTGAGGCCCCAGATGGCGGCGGCCTGCTGCACTGCAGCGCACGTAAGCTTGAGGCTGCGGTTGCCGCCGTTGCATGAAGCCGCCAGTGGCAGCTGGCCAGCGTCGCAGCTGCCGATGCAGCACGCCACTAGTGGCTGCTGGTCAGCAGTGTCGCGGTGGCGGCTGTGTGCGCATCCGCCGTCAGGCCCCTGGCTAGCGGGCTCTGGTGGCTGCGGTTTGTCTGTGCTGGGCAGAAGCTGGAGCAACTGCTGGGCTATTCAATGGCATGCACTTTTCCGCTCTGAGGCCGACAGCAGCGTCTGAGATGCTGCTGCTGCTTGGCCGCTGGCGACCTCTAGTCGTTGCTGGAGCCGCAGCTGCAGGTTGTCTCTCAGGGGCAGATGCTGGTGACAGCCGCCAGTGCCCTACTCGATGGCATGCAGAGCCGCACTGGCGGCCGCTTTGAGCTCCTTCTCTGCCGCGAGCGCCTGCACTGCAGCGTCGGCCGCGGCGCCCAGGCTGCTGTCCTTGGGCTGCAGGGCGAGCCCCGCGGCTGCGGCCTGAGGCGGCGGTGTGGCGGCGGCGTCGCCTCCTGGCCCGACAGCTGCAGCAGCATCGCCAGCAGCGGCGGCGGCGGCCTGGAAAGGCGATTGCGCCGGCTGCAGCTGCGGCGTCTCGGCGCCTGCGCCTGCAGCGACACAGCAGAATGGTCGGCGGCGCAGCAGACAGCGGCGCCGAGTCACCAACAACGCGTGCCCGCACCCTCGCAAATGCTGCAGAGCGCTCGCACAGGCCCACCTGCATGACCATCAGTGAGCACATCAGGCAGCCCACTTGGTTGCTCACCCTCAGCTGCCGCCGCCGCCGGCAAGAGCTGCTGCCCTGCTGCAGGGGCCCGCGGCTGCACCGTGGCCGCCTCGCCCGCCGAAGCGGCCTTCCTCGGGGCGTCGCGGCCGGAGCTAGAGTCCCCGCCCGCCGCAGGGTCCTGGCCCGCTGGCGCCTGCGCCGCCTCGGCAGTGGACTCCAGTCGTGGCGGCGCCTCCTCCGCCCGCCGGCGATCCAGAGACCGCCGGATGTTAGCAGCCCGGCGTCCTTCCAGGCTGTACCGGATGGCCCCACCCTACAGTGTAGAGCACGAAAACTATCCAGGGCCAGGGCTAGGGCCAAGTCGGCATACGTTGTAGACGATGAATTATCATCAGCCGCACCCTCAGAGCTGTACTGGCATGGCACTGCCCTGCAGCACAAGACGCTGCTGTGGAATGGAACACGGGAATGCAGCTCAACAGCGGGCCTCTGGAGGCACTCTAGATAGCATAGCATTGCACCACCCTATGGCACCCTCCGTCAGACAATGCTGTTCGAAGGCAGAACTTGCAGTACAGTCTTGGATGTGTTCTGTGCATGCAGAGCATGGCATACTGATCATACGAAAGCCTCACGATTCTCAGCACGAACGTGGCAGATGATGGCGCTGTCCAACACTTACACACCTCTGTGCGGCCCTGTGGCAACAGGGGGCGGAACCGCTCTGAGCCCTCCAGGCTGTGCTGCCGCAGGAATGTCTCTGACGGCGACGGCGGAAGAGGCGCGGGGGCGTCGCCCACCTCGCCGGCAGCTGCCGAGGCACCTGCAGCCTCGGCTGCCACTGCCTGTGGCTGGGGAAGATGAGCAGAGTCAGTCTCGATCAGTGTCAAAGGCAGCAGCCGCACACAAGCATGGTGCCCGTCAGAGTGGCGTCCTGCTGCAGGACGGCTGGACCTCAAAGTGCTCCTGCAGTGTGAATTCTGTGAAATTGCCACAAAGCATGCAGCCCAGAGCTCTGCACGGCAGACAAGTGATTGGCGCTAGCTTCACCACGAGATGCCCCACCACAGAGCGCCTGTGCGCCAACCCCGTGCCTTCTGGCAAGCCAAAAAGAGGGCGCGAAAGCTGATGCACCTGAGGGTCGGCTGCAAAGGCGACGGGCGCGGTTTTCGAGACAAATCGACCCGCCGTGGAGCTGCCGCTGCTGCGCGAGCCGCTGCTGCCAGTGCGGGACGCCTCCTCCGCCACGCTGCTCAGCGGGTCGGCCCGGCGGCGGCCCGCTGGCGGCGGCGTCCCAGAGTACATCAGCGCCTGCTCCCTACCGCCGCCGTTGCCGCCGCCGGAAGCTGCCGCCGCCGCCGCTGCTGCCGCTGCCGCCAACGCCGCTTCGGACGGCGGCGCTGCCGCCGCCGCCTCGGCCTCTGCACTGACTGCTGGGGAGACCGTCGGGGATACCGTTGCTGACCGGGCGCCCGTGGATGTGCGGGACAATGCGGGTCCGACCCCCGCCGCGAGGGACAGCTCGCTGCCGGTGTTCGAGGCGGTGGACGCCTGCTCACAATGTGGCAGATGCACATCAGCAAGATCTGCCGGCAGGGACTGAGCAACAAGTGAGAAACAAGCTACGATCGTCGGTGCAGCAGCATATGGCTTGCGGCGACCTCTCCCAGGCAGTGTCGTGACATACCAGGCTGTCGGTTGCTGCCAGGGCTGCGAGAGATGGGGCCGAGGGCGGGGACGACGAGGCACCCTTGGCGTCTGCACCGCGCAACCCCGCGGCTGCGATGGCGACTGCAACTGCTGCTGGCGGCCCGGCCGAGTCCTGCAAGCCGGGGAGGAGCCAAATTCGTGAGGTTGATCAAGAGGCCACGAGGCCGACCACACACAAATGCATCACTGCAAAGCACTGACAGAATCTGTCATGATGCTGTCATTCTCTCCAGCAATTGCAGTACGGCAAGGCCCCAGAGCGTCAGGCGTCAGGGTTTAGAGGGTCTCTCTGCCTTTGCCTCGAGGTCTGGTGTGGCGCTGCCGGAGCGGCGGCCGGCGCTAGAGGAAGACGATCCGTTTTTGATGCGGCGCCCCGGCGAACGGCGGCCGCCCACCGCGCCCTCCGACTCCGAGCTGCTGGACTTCTTCTTGGGCAGCAGGTCCCTGCAGGGGAGAAGCGAATACAACATGGTGTTGCCACTGGGTTGTGTGGCGTTTTCAAGACAGCTATATCCCAGGCACTGTGTGAGATATCACAGCATCAGACTGGATCTCAGGCGCGGATCCAGGCTGCGAGCATGCAGCCCATGGCAATGAGCCTGGATGCAAGCACAGGGGCGCTTAGTGCCGCTCAGCACTGTTGCGGCACCTGAGGGAGAAGGAGTTGCTGCGCTTGGTGGGAGCGGCGGCCGCTGCTGGCGGCGGGGGCGCTGCAGCACGGGCCGCCAGCGCCTTCGCTTGCGTGGCCAGCTCCCGGATGACCTCTTCCACCGTGGGCCTGCAGCAGCAGCCCGGCAATTGGTCTCAGGGAGCAGAGGCGGCGGCTCGAACGAGTCTGACACAGCTGCATCTCCTCTGCATCTTGCTCATCGCAATAGCAGCAAATTCATAGGAACCTTGTGAAGTACGACTTCAGGTTGATGCCGCCATCCCCTGGGCAGGCAATCAGCACAACAATGCACCCAGCACCTCCCACCTGTTCTGCTGCTGGCTGTCCCAGCACCGCGTCATCAGGGCGCGGTAGTCCTCCGGCATGTCGGCCGCCACGTCGGGGCGCTGCCCCTGCTGCACCACGGCAAACAGCACCGCCGGCATCGACATGCCTGCGTACGGCGTCGTCCCGGAGTACAGCTGGCACATGATGATGCCCAGGCTGTACACATCCACCTGTATGGTGAAAATGGCAAGGAGAGGATCACTTTGTAAGCAGGAGGCAGCCAGCAGCACACGTGTAAGATCTCGTATGTGCAGACAGATTCACGAGAAGCAGATGCGGCCATTGCCGGAAGCACCTGCATTCCGGTGCTGCAGCAGCCTGCATGTTCGACCAAGCTGCAAGGTCTGGCCAACTCACCGCCTTGGTGAGGCGCTGCTCATTCAGCATTTCTGGTGGCATGTACGACACCGTCCCCATGGTGGCTGCGCTGACGTGCGTCTTGTGCTCATTGACCAGCCGGCTCAGCCCAAAGTCTGCCAACCTGTCAAGTCATCACCATTGCTTGTTGGCTAGCACAAAGATCAGCAGGTTCATGATGATGTACTGCATGGTCGAGACAATCGAGACAAATCCTGTCGTTCAACCTTGGATTGACACTGAAGCACAGCAAGGCTCAGATCAAGCGTAGCTTCACGACCAATAGAGGACAAACACTTGCTTGCATATGAAACCCCGCGCATCAGTCGCCGTCGACTTCAGCAGCACATTGGCAGGCTTCAAGTCGCCGTGGACAATGCCGACGGAATGGAGGTAGTGGATGCCATTTGCAATGTCGAGGAGCGTCCGGTACACGTTTCCCTGTGCACATAAGGCATCGGCAAGACTCGTTTATGTATGACTATGATGACACAGCTTTGCGCAAGCCGCCAACAGAGCATGACCAAACAACTACTGCCAACTGCACACACGCAGGCGTCTTTTTAGTATTGCATGGTGACATTGAGTGGGCACGAGGACATTTGGAGGGACAAGTGCATCTGCAGGCCGCCAGTATGCCGGCAGGCGTGCAAGTGGACGGATGTGTCCGATCTGAGGCAGAGTCGCACCAGATCGAGGGTGGCGTCAGCGCGCTTGTAGAAGCGCCTGGCCTGGATGGCCTGCTCCAGGCTGCCCCGGTCCGCATACTCCAGCAGCATCCACGTCTCCACTGAGCCCTGTGCGATGCGAGCATGATCGATCCTTGGGAATGCGGGAGCAGAGAGCGAAATGGGGCTGGCAGAACCCGGTGGTAAAGTGCACTGGGGCTAGCAGCCTTCTGGCGGGCAAGACTTACAGACGGAAAGGATCATGTTTGCCATTGCACGAGATGTTCTGTGTGCAGGGATGGTGCTGCGGTGGGTAGTGGGCATAAAGGAAGAACCTGGGCCTGGCTGTCCTGGGCGTCGGAGTTGGTGCCCAGCACCTCCAGGAGCACATTGTCGACGCTGCGGGTGGCGCTGGTCGCCGTCACCTCGCTGTCATGTGTGCTGCCCCGCCTGACCTGGACTGCCTGTGGGGTTCATGGAACAGCTCGTGTGAGGGCTGTCGGCCTTCTCTTCCTGCCTTGCTCCGATGCATTGCTCAGATGGTCCGAAAGGCCAGAGCTGACAGCGTACGTCGCACCCTGCATGCTGTGCGCTGCTGGCTGGTCCAACTCAAGTGTTCTCAGCGTGTTGCTTGGGAGCACACCTGGCCTACAGACGGGCTGTCGCTGCTGTTCGAGCCCCGCACGGGGGCTGGAGGCGGTACATCTGCACTGACACCTGCAGGGGCCGAAATGCGCCGTTGCACTTGAACCAGGCAGGTGAAGGGCCAATCTTCATGATCAGACGGCACTGCGATCGATGTGCACGGACTAGATGCCTCCAGGATTCTGTGACCCACTCTCAGGTGATGCAAGAGTGCACCTGGCGTCGCCTGCGCAGCTGCAATATCTGCATCCGTCAGGACCTGGGATGCCTGCTTGCCAGCGGCCGGCCCCGTGCCGGCAGCCGACACTGTGCCGCTCTCAGTCTCAGATGAGGCTGCTGCCCCCGTTCGCACTGCACAGATCTTGTAGCAGGCCTGCAGGTGACAAACGATAATATCTCATGACGTCCCAGGTGTGATGGCACTATCCTGGAACCCAGTGCTTTTGTCACGGCTGATGCAGCAGCCAGGGTAACAGGGGAACATCTCACGGCTACATGCTGCAGTCGCTGACGGTGTCGAGATGCTTCCCACCCTCATGCAGCGATGACAGATTGAAGTTTGGCAGAAGTTGACACATGAAAACCAAAGCTCACCACAACGTTGGGGTGGGAGATGGACGCCGAAAGGAGGGACTCGCGCGCAGCGTCTGCACTGTAGTTGTCCAGGGGCGCCTCCACTATCTTGATGGCCACCAGCACACCGCGCCACCTCCCCTTGTACACACACCTGCACATTGGAGCAGGCTCCTCAGCAAGTAAGTCATGCAGGCGAATGCGCCACAGGCCTCAAAGTACAGTCTAATACCTTTGACGGCAGGATTGCACAGTCACGAACGTGCAACACACCCCATGCAACCTGCGTCTTGACAGCTCTGTGGCTGACCTGACTTCTCGACCTCGCTATGGCACATTCCCCAACACGAGGAGGGTGTGCCGCGGGCAGCAGCGATGGTGAGAGGGTGAATTGGTCTGTGGCTGGCGGGGGCACCAATACAACTGAAACGCACCCATAGGATCCTCTGCCAAGGACTGGGCCGACCTCCACACCCTCCAGTCCGCTCTGCATGCGCATTGCCAGCAGCTGGGCGTGGTACTCTGACAGGCCGCTGTCCTTCCGCGGTGGCCCTGCAGCATGCAGGCAGCAGTGCTCGGTTGGGTACAGACAGCATGGGCCATGGCTGCTCACAGAGGGTGTCAGCGGCGGAAGCTTCTTGGTGTACAACAAGAGGAAGGTCTGCATGTACATGAAGCCCGACAGAACGAGAATGGCAGCATGTGTTTCGGCATGAGCATGAACGGCTGCACAATGATGAGGGGCAAACCAACACGCCTGCGCTGAGCCGGGCCCGCGGATTGCTGTTGCTGCGCAGCATGGCGTCGGCTGACAGCAGCGGCGCCAGTGTGGAGCCGGCGCTGTCTCCGCCTATGGGATCCGAGGAGCCCGGCGGGGTCCAACCGCTGCCGCCCGGCGGCGAACCGCTGCCGGTGGTGCCCGTGCCTGTGCCCGTGCCTGTGTCGCCCTGCACTTGACCATATGGAGCTGAGCTTGCAGTGTTCGGTCTTGAAATCCCCAACGAGGGCCACCTGCAGCCGCCCGGGGGCGCATTGCCGCCGGTGGTGGCCGTGCCTGTGCCCGTGCCTGTGTCGCCCTGCACGGGACCATATCAAGCTGAGCTTCAGCTGATAAGCTTGCAGTGTTGGATCCCGCATGACAAATGACAACAGGATCCCCGAGGAGGTCCAGCTGCAGCCGCCAGGGGGCGAGCCGCTGCTTGTGATGCCCGTGCCCCTGCCTGTGTCAATCTCTGAATGGCCCAGAACAGTTGAGGTCAACCAGGTTGCCAGCGTGACCGTCTGATGCAAACACCGGCCGCGTCATGGGGTGCCAACAAAGAAATTCAGCTGCTCTCCAGCGGCAAGCCACTGCCCCCCCTCCTTGCATAGCGCTGTGCAGCGTGCAAACGTCCAGCGTGAGCAGTCCAGAAAGCTTCATAGCAGACGAACAAGCACGCATACACGCTGGACACCTCCTGCGTCCAAAGGTATGCACAAGCTGCTCACACAGAGCACGGGGGCATGCATAACATCTGCGAGCCTCCAACCTTGGCGGACTCCACGTCGCGCTGGCTGACGAGGTCCATGTTGCGGCGTCGCAAGCGCACCAAGTAGACAGCTGCCACGGCGCACAGTATGATCGACACGATCAGTGCGATGCTGAGGCCCAAGACAAGGCCGGCCCACCACGGGAAGTGGCTGCCGCCTGAAGGGCACAAAGAGCGTGAGTGGAGGAGGGTGACCCAACATTAGTACTACCGGCGGGTTCAGAAGCATAAGACAGCATAGCGTGCGATCAGGGCATCGTCACAGCAGCCTTGTCCGATTTCAGACAAGGGTGAAACAGTGCACAGGATTGTTGCAATTTATGTCCACGACATACCTCCACCATTGTCCACTGTGCACACGGAGCTGCTGTCCTGCGAGATGTAGTCCACCTGCCTGCACAAAGTAGCACCGGGATGCGCGTCAGCAAAAGGAGAGGCTTGGCAGCTTCTTGCAGTTGTTCAGCCCACAGCACAACACGCATAGGACAGCGGCTGATCCTGCATGCTGGCATTTCAAATTCCCTCGGGATGTTAAGCACCTCCAGCGCCATTGGTGCATGGCTTCAGACAATCACGATGACCACCACCTCTGCACAGTGGTAACACATTTCGCGCACCCTGTCGTGATCTGGTTGGACGTGACAGGAAGCTTCGCCTCCTGGCGCCCCGTCACCAGCACGGTGTTTGCATTCGGCTGCGACACCGAGCCTGCCCCCAGCAGAGCCCGCAGCTGCGTCGCCACCCGCTGCTGATATTGCGTGCAGTTGTTGTAGTTGTTTGGCACAGCGTACTCCGTCGACGTGTTGACAAACACGAACTGCAGCTCGCCACAGAGGCACATCATTGATGCGTTCCACACGACAGCAAAATTACTGCATCTTGCATCAATTGTTGAATCAATCCATGAACAGGATCTCTGGTATTGGTGATCAGAATGCAGGCAAGATGGCAAATGCATTTGTGATCCGGCAGCAACTTTGCGATCGGGCCAGCCACAGATGCGTGCTCACAGAAACACGGCTCACCGAGGCCCCAGGCTCCCCACTGACGGATGGCCACAGCGCAAGCGCCTGCACCACGTTGTCGCCGCCCGCATCGCCGCTGTCCGCTGAGGCCAGTTGCGCAAGCAGCACATTCGAGAACGTCAGCGTGCCCTGCGAGCCCACCTGCCAGGACGAAGCAGGCACGGTCCTCAAACCTCGGAAGTGCACCAGAGACTTGGATCCAGTGGGCGACAGTCTGATCAATAGCCGTACTAGTTTGCACATTGCTGTGTTGACCCGCGCACCAGGATGAGGTCGACTCCATGGTTGAAGTTGAGAGTGGGCTGCACACCGCTGGCTGTACTGTTGCTGGCTGTGATGGTGACGTTGCGGTCCACAACGACCGTCGGCTCAAAGTCCCCCATGCTGAGCTTGACCGTGGCTGCACAGCATGCAAGCAGGTCAATTTTTTGGTCCAGGGTTGCAGGCAGTGTCCCGGCTTCAAAAGGATATCTGAGGGACACAGCAGAGCGTCTCAAAGGTGCATAGTATGTCCACACGGAGTAAACCAGTATTCGGCAGGGCATGCACGCAGGCATGGTGCATGCAAGCGGACGTCCAAGCAACTCACAGTCGAGGGTGATGGTGCTGACATGGCTGTCCGACAGCGCGTCCGCAAAGCCCTTGCTGGTCAGTGCCAAAGTGCTGTTTGTCAGGTCTGTGCTGATGAGCTGTGCGCCGGCAATGCCGACGCTGCAGCACGCCGCCAGGTAGGCCACCGCCACCGCCGCCGCCCGTGAGCTCGGGCGGCGGACGTCTGCTGTCATGCGCTGCAGCTGTAGGCTCAGGCGGCCACGACCATCGCCGACAGTGTGCCCGGATATATGTCAGAAAGCTTCTGACAGGTCCGAGTCCATGGCACGCTGCTGCAAGCCTTCCCGCCGCTTTGCTGAGGCTGTGCTGCAAACACGCAGGCTTTGCGTCACCATTCAGGAGAGCAGACCCTGTGGATGAGCAAACGACGAGTGAATCATCAACGTGCGTCACCGTCCCAACAAACGCTGCTGCATGCCATCTGCTCTGCAGTGTTCACGCGGCCTCAGCACGGCAGCCCAACCAGGGGCATGCGTCATCAGCCTGCATCTTGGTTGCTTAAACAACCAACGAGGAATGCAGATCAGTTCGCACCGCGAGTCCTAGGACTACTTCTGCTGCTAAGTACTCGACACTGGTGGTGCATCCTTCGTGCCGAATCGCATGTCGACCGGATGCACAGGCCAAACGCAAGCGCTGCTTCAAAGAATGATGAGTGGATCATTACAGCAGTGCGCGAAGCATCGATGGCTGCTGTAGGGCGTCTCAGAATGCGAGTGCAGCCTGGACCACACGACGCCAGGTCTGCTTGCACGTGCCTTGGCGCGCTGCATGGGTACCACGGTGGCGCTCAGCATGGAGCACGTTGTCAAGCATGGAGCACCTGCGTTGAAGGGTCAGAGCCGCCGACTGCGCTGCCGGACTGCGCGTCGTGAGGGTGCGGCTCGTGTGGTGAGGTTGGAGGCGCTGTGCGCGGCCAGTGAGCCGCGGAAGATCCACGGATGGCTTCAGGGCTGGCTGACCTCAGCGCGGGCGCGCCAAGCATGAAAGCCAGACATGTGCCCCGCAAGTCCGCTAGCTTTTTGCTGCGGCCATGTGCCTTTTCCGCTTTCCCTCCCCTGACCGGTGCAGATGACTGACAAAGATGGATGACTATTCCGTGATGGATGTCTTGAACAGCATCATGCTGCATTGGCTTGGCTGCAGTGTCAAGCACAGGCAGGACATAAACGCTCGGCATGCGCCACCGCTGCAAGTGTTGCTGTGGCAACCGCCGCCAGGCTGCTGGTCGCTGGATTTCAAGCACGGGTATATGTGATTACAGTCTCGGCACATCTGTGATCATATGTTGGGAAGACAACTCAAATGACATATGCAGCCTGGCGCATCATGGCCGTCGCAATCGCTAAGGCCTGCCGGCGCCAAAATCAATCGAATGATGCAACAAGCCGACAACAGCACTAGTCAGCATCAAACTGAAATTGCAGCGGTCCAAGTATGGCGCCTGCGTCCTGCTGACGTCGGCAAGCTGCATACTGACAGAGTGCAAAGTGCGCACAGAAGCCCCTTCGCCAGTGTCCAAATGGCATGCAGCTGACTGCGCATCACTCAGCAAGCACGGTACTGTCATCGCGCACCCCAAAGCTAGAAAAGTGTCCCACACTTGCCAAAGTGCGAGTGGCTGCGGCAGATGTCTATGCCTGCGCAACAAGTCAGAACAGGCCGAAAGAATCCGAATATCAAGCACGTTGCAGTACTTTGGTATGGTTAGCCGAAACTCAGGAAGCCGACAACTGGAACCTTCACGCTTCAACTCATCAAATCCCCGCAGCAACCCGCGCCCCGCAGATTGCCCTGACCCCGCTGCATCCTTCCTGCGCGTCCATTACTGATGTTGTCTTCTCAGCCCCTTCGATGGCCACGCACGCTGCATGGCGGCTGCATATACTGCCCGCTGTGAGCATGCTCTGATGTCACTCCCCATCTGATGCATGTGCCCCTTGCGTGGCCCAGGAGATCGGCACAGTCAATTCCCCTTGTACCGCCACCTACATGCTTTTGTTCAGGCAGCCGAATTGGGGCGGTGCGACGGCTGCGATGGCGGCGGCGAAGGCGGCCAGCCCTGCGAGGTGCCTCCGCCTGTGGGTGCGGTGGGAGGTCGTGGCGCTACTGCAGCGGCTGCAGCCGCCCCTTGGCCACCCCCGCCGCCATCTCGGCCTGCATCTCCACCCGCGCCCGGCCACGCGCTGGCCATGGCCTGACCGCCAAAGCCAGATGACCTGCAAAACACATCTGCCATGCTCTGGGCGCACTTGATGCTGCTGCTGCTGATGTCGACGCAGCAGGCACACCATGTGTGCTGTCCTACGGCAGGCATGGGTTGCAGGGCACAGCGCTCTGCCATTCCATCTCACTTCAATGCAGTGCCGCCTGTCGAGCATGAGTGGCCTCCACATGAGCGCATATCATCAGAATCAGTGGCTCTGAATTACTTTCAACTGAACTCACCAGGGCACACTGTGTGCGGTTGTTGGAGTGTCAACCGCTGGCGGTGCCGACAGGCGCCCGCACCACAGTTCAGCCTCTGCCATAGTCCCGTGCTGCTGGCGGTCGCTGGGAAACAAAGGGGCCGAGCGTCCCGCAGCCATGGCCTGCAGCAGTGTCAAAAGCTTGCTCCTGACTGAGAAACTGCAGGCGAGCCATTACGACCCCCTTGTTGAGGACACGTCGGCACCCATGCTCTACAATGCTGCCAGACTGGACGCGTTCAGCACCATGGTTGCAGGTCAATCGGGGCTCCGCTACAGGGTGGGGTGAGAAAGCATGCCCACCATGTACTCGGCCTGCAGTTCCCGCTGCGCGACGACGACTTCCGCCTGCCGCGCCTCCAGCACGGCCTGCTGCGTGGCCCAGGACGCCTGCTCCTGAGCAGCAGCGGCGGCGGCGCGGTGGGCGGCGTGCGCCGCCCCGCGCAGCGACTCCTCGGTGTGGCCGAAGTGGGCGGGCGTCGGCGCGGACGATGAGGCAAACCTGATGGGAAGGGCACACCTCATTCACGGCGCGCCAAAGCAAGACCTGATGGGGTATACAAATGACACGTCTGGTCCATCAGACATCGCATTGTGCCATCAACTGCAGCGCCTTGTCCATCTCACATCCAGCAGGAATGCCTCCTCTTCGAGGCGCTCTTCGAGGCGCTCTGGCCAGTCTGTGGTGCGCGACAAGGCTGCCGCTGTCGTCAGTGTTGCCATCGAGGTGCGCAGAGAGAGATGCAGCACCTGCCAGCGAGCTGGACCGGCTGCTGACTGGCGCCGCTGCCCCGATCCTGCTGCCGCCCCTGCGGCAATGGGCGCTGCACCTGCTCGTCTTCCGGGCCGCTCAGCGAGCGCAGCACATCGGAGATGCCGTAGCTGTACAACGGGCGCGCCTCGCTGCGGAGGTGCGTGCCCACGAGCTGCTGCGCTAGCCACAGCGGCTCTGGGGCCTGCGAATTGCATCAAGAGGTGCAGGGTGTTGTGCATCTTCAACATGTGCAGCCTTTTCTCGATGTGAAGCTGCATGCCCATTAACAGCTGCAACAGCCACAGCAGCTGCAAAACGTGCTGTCAAGATCACGGACAGGAGCACCCTGACGACATTGTGTGACATTCTGACAGCAGTGATCACATCGACAGCGAGCACCTGCAGCGCAAGCTGGCTTCTGAAATCAAGGCCACTGGGGTTGCATACTGCCAACCGACAGGCAAACACAGTCTCATACTAATGCTGAAGTGATCGATGGTATGGTGAGGACAGTGATGGGAGCAGACCATACGCAATTCACCTGGCTGGCGAAGGCCTCGGCCTGCGCTTCGTCTGGCAGCCCTAGCAGGGCCGACGACAGACTCGTGTTGCCAGCGGAGGCAGCAGCAGCCTGGTGCAGCTGCGCAGCTGCCGCCAATACCTGTGCACACAGGGGGCAGGGTCGAACGCACATGTCGTCTTGTGAGGTGGAACATGCTGAGACTGCTGTGTCATCAGCCTCGCCAGTGCTTCAAACATCAGCATGCTCCTAGATCACTGTGGACATCGGCAGGTGCCTCCAGCAACACCGCTGAGCAAGATGCTGGTCCTCCCAATAAGCGCTGCCCGGCCAAAGTCAACAGGTATGTCGGGGTGAAACCGCCTGCAAAGTCATGGGGCTCACCCCGTGGTCATGCTGCAGGGTGGGCTCCGAGCCGCCCTGCATGCCCATGGCCGCCAGGCCCTGCTGCACATCCATGGCCGCCAGGCTGCGCTCCCAGTCGTCCTGAGCCGGCACCACATCACTCTGCTCAGAAACACCATGAGGGAAAGGATGCCACTGTGACAAGTGCTGCAATGAAAGCACACCTCGCATCTCAGGGATACATGATGCCCCTCGAGAGGTGTCAAGTGTTCCCAAGAACCAAAGCACCACCAGCAAGCACACCTGACCCGTCGCCGATGTAGCCTCTGCTGCGGTGTCGAAGCCCGGGAACTGGGTGCGCTGTGCGACGCCGCCGCCGCCGCCGCCCATGCCGTCATGCCGCATGACGGCGGCCGTGGGCTCGAACAGCATCTGCGCCTGGCCCTGCAAGGGCGGCGGCAGCAGCTGCGGCGGCTGCTGCCGAAAGCTGGAAGCAGCTGGGTGCGGCTGGTGGTGCTGGTAACGCTCGATGTCATGCCACTGCGGGGTCAGCGGCTCGGGCGGGCTGTGGGTTGCGTACACCTGGCCGGCGCTGCCTGGCCATGCGTTTGGCGCTACTGCCCCCTGCGCGGCCGGCACGCTGCGCCGCTTGGTGGGCCGCCGGGACCACAGCGCCGCCTGCGCACAGACGGGTTCCTCACACGCATCCTCAACTCTTCACAGTTGCACGTCTGCAGCACAGGCTGCAGTGTGCGCGGTGGAGCATGGACGCATGCACACTCATGTGATGGTAGGCTACGAAGTGCATCCTGCAGCATGCACTCGAAACAGCTTTGAGATGGGCATGCCTCAGTGTCGGCTGCCTGCACAGGTGATGACGCGGTGGGGCTGCGGTGCCAGGCTTGCAGGTCCGGAAACCAGGACACCTGTCAGATACACAAACACTTGCAGAAGATCCACCCAAAGACGAAGCCCATCAGCTTGCCGGCAACTTGCAGACCGACCGAGGTAGCCAGACTGGTCCCTCCGTCACATTGATCTGCATGAGCGCGTCGTCGCCTGGGAGACACAGCAGACATGTATACACCTGCATACAGTGATCTTACCTCGTGTGGGTTGACGCCGCCACCACCCTGTACATTCCTGGGGTGCTGCGGCGCCGCCAGCGGCTCGCCTCTATCGTTCAGCCAGAACTCTGCAGGGGGGACCGCTTGTGCCTGCACAGCAACAAGAAGATTAAACTCATGCCTGAGACCAGGACATGCCAATTCGGCCAGAGTGGCACCAAGTTGTGGGACACGATTTGAAGGGACAACACTGAGCAATGTCAATCGAAAGTCGAGGCAGAAACTGAGCGACGTGGACAGAAGACTGCGATTTGCGACGGCCACCTGTGGCGGCAGCATCAAGAATTCCAGGAAGGCTGCGCAAGTGTTTCACAAGGTGTTGGGCACTCCTGCACCTGCATCTGGCTCATGGAGGCCGACCGCCGGCCCCGCAGCAGCTGCGACCCACCCCGCTGGGCAACGTCCAGCATGTCGCTGTGCTGGCGCACCATGGCCTGCGGCAGCGGCGGCAGCAGCGAGCGATGCTCCGCGCGGGTGGCCCCCGCCAGGCTGCCGCTGCTGCTGCGCTTGGCCATGGAGCTGCCCAGAAAGCTGCCGCCTCCGTGCCCGCTGCCGCCGCCGTGCATGCTGCCGCCATGGGTGCTCCCTCCAGGGCTGCTGCCGCTGGGCGCGCGCTGCATGGGCGCCGGCACGGCGCGCGCGGAGCTTGGGGACACTCGTTTCAGGGAGTCGCCGGACCCCGAGACCCGCCGCTCGGGGCTCGTGCCGGCACTGTCCGACGTGCCGGTGGACACCCGCAGCAGGTTTGGTCGGCGGGAGGGCCGCCCCGCGCGCGTGACGGTCGTGGGTTGGTCATCATCGCCGCCAGCGTCCTCACGGCCTGCATCATCTTCGTCCTCTGACGTTCCTGACGCCGATCGTCGTCCGTGTGATGCCTGCCACTTGCGGCGCTGGCGGTCCTTGTGCGCCGCCAGCCGCTCCCGGCAGCTCCTGTAGAGCATGGATCAGCAGCATGGCAGCCATGCTGGCATGTCTGTGGGACGAACAGCGACATGCTGGCTTGTTGCTGTGATCGTGGCAATGCCCGGGCGTGCGGTCAAGCGGCAGTGGTGCCCCTGAGGTGTCGTAGCAGCTGAACAGCCCTGACGACTGGACGCGGAGCACGGTAGCAAGGTACGGCTCCTCAGCGGAGCTTTTTGTGCAAGCACACCTGCGAGGCCCATCAAATGCAGCGACATCATGGAAGCCGCAGCACTGCTGGCAGAAGCGCTTCGCCTCGCCGTTGAGGAGCACCTGCACGGTGACCGCGGCAACAAAACTCGGCTTCAGTCGATACACAGGATATCAAGTGGCGCAACGTGTCACGACTGGCCGTGGGGCCGTGAATATTGCAGGTACCACATGTGAGCTGACCTACAGGTACATCGACGCACACTGCACCCGGCACAGCACACAATCAAACTTGGTGCTCACCTGCTCGGCAAGAGCATGCGAGCGACAACATCTGCGGTGTGCAAGTGGAACACGCGTCGCGGACAGTGCACCAGCAGATTCTTCGTCAACAGGTCAATGTGCAAGAAGGACGCTGCTGGACGGCGATGGCTTGACTTGAGACACAAGGAGATGAACCTTGACTGAAGATCTATACCTGCTCCGTCTATAGAACCTCTTCTCGTTGGCCAGGCTTGAGCCACAACCGTCAACCTGCAAAATTCGCAACCTGCTAGGTTCAGCGACTGGCACCGCATGACCACAAACCCAGCATATCTGCATGCTTGTGAAGACAGAATCGTCCTTATCTGCAGTCGCACCCGGCAAACGGCTGCGCCGCTGGTCGCCTTGGGACCTCGCTGATCGGCAGCGCCACCCTCGCCCCCCAGCGCCGAGCTTATGTGCGCAGATGTCGACATGGACGGCTCCAGGCTCTGTCAAGCCGACCGGATGGAGCTGAGCAGGGCGACGCCGCCAATGACACCCCTGCACACCATCGGCAGCAACACCTCAGAGGACCCTAAAAGGCCTCGGGATGGGATGGGCGTACTCCTTCAACGCTGACACAAGTTGGCGCCTCCCCTCACGGCAAAACTTATTTGGACTGAGTCTTAACGTGCGATCGCGGCCTGACCAGGCTCCGATACGTGCCTTCGAACTCTGGCTGGGACGGCCAGCTGTGGTCGGAGGTTTGTGCCGGGGCGTATGGCGCCGATCGCCGCCGGAGAAGGCGAAGTCGAAAAGAATGTTGTATGGCCATTGTGCGCGTGCATCAGCCACGACAAAAGTAACCGCAGCTGACGTTGACGGTCTGCATCCTCCACGTGCGTGACGGAGGATGATATTTCGGCACAACGCCTGCCAAATTCTCACATCTGCAGCGATCGTACCGTAGTGAAAGGTGCGCGAATACGGCGGTGATGGCGCATTGCACGCAGGTGTGAGAGTCCTGCCGGCACGAAGGGGTTGCCTTGAACTCGAGTTGCGACGTGGCAGAGACGTCTGCAGAGACGTCTGCAGCGCGCTCAAAAAGTGCCGATCTCTGGATTCCAACAAGGCCAGGTGGCGGCAAGTCGGTGCGAGTGTTATAAGCCGGTCGCGCACGCGCGGCGTCTTGCCTCCGATTTGTCATTTGGCGACAACGCCGCGCATCTCGTGTGCCTGGCTGTCTGGGGCGCCCAACCTGTGCGATGCTGGTCGGAGGCATGTGAGGGTGGCCGACGTCACGTTGACCTGGCCGTCAGGTGGCTGTGTAGTGCTGCTCCCCCAATTCCAGCTTTGCAGCCGCCCTCTTCATGCAAACGTCAAAGCCAACGTAACATCACACTCGCTGCGCCTCAGACACCAACACGAACGCAAGCACTGTGTGTCCGAGACATCGTGCCATAGTACTTTCTCTTCTCACACTGAAAGCGCAGCACATGTCAGCTAGCCGAAAAAGCAGATGCCTCGTCATCAGCATAATCAGGAAAGGAAGAAAGAGGACAGGAACGTTTCCTATTGGCATAGGGGGGACGGCAAGGGAACCAGGGTGCCGATTACCCCAGGGGACTGGCACTGGGAACAACCTGTTTGGATACATTGGCAATATCCAAAGTTGGCTGACCCCCCCCAAATTCGGCTGACCACCCCCCTTGGGGGCTTTGCCCCAAAGCCATAGTCACTCGTTGCAAGCACCTCCGTCACCGGGAAGTGCCACAGACATCCCAACCCAAAAATGTTGTCTCCACATGTACCGGAGACACACCCGACAGCACATGTCCCTCCACATGCACGGGCTGCTGGCACAATTGGCTGTTGGCACACTTGGCTGCTCACATACCACTGGCTGCTGGCACACTCTCCCGCAAACGGCGCACAGTGCGCCAGCATTTTGCGCACATGCGCACACTGCAGCCGCCGTCTGGCACATTGACCTAGCATCCGGCGCCATACCCTGCAACGTACGCTAGTGAGCAACCATCCCTCCTGCAGCAGATCCTACTCAACTGAGGTCGAGCATCAACCACGCGGCCGCGCCGCCGCACGCTGGCTGTCCCCAGGTGGGACCTTGCAGGCGCTGCCGTCATCAGCTGGCAGGTGCGAGCGGCAATTGTTAGCGGAAGAGGGGCATCGAGTGCCCAATGAGGGTGGGCGGCTGCCCGCAATGCTCTGGTTGTGCCGCATCTCCAATGGGAATGCATACAAGACTTGGTCAGCTGGTTGCGCCTACCTAACCGTTCATGCTATATGCAACTTGTCTGGCATCACAAACCAATTCATGGAGGAGCAGACTAAACCACACCCAGCGCATCTTTGAGCTGCTGTGCCACTCGTCCAACGACCGACGGTGGACTGAGCCTAGTGTTCCCGCCCCCAATTAGTGCTGTCATCTGATGACATGATGGTCAGGTCCACCTCCGCGTCACTGGTGATGTCCACGACATCGTCCATCTCGTGAATTCCAGTCGATACTTGTCAGGCAGGCTTGTTGTTGTTAATCGGCGGCCTGCAGGCAGATTCCCCTCGCCTACTGACAGGCGAGCCGTTGGACAGGTATGCTGAGGATACACGGGCGCCCGCCTCGCAGCAGTTCTAGCACCTGGGAAATGGGATATCTTCAACCCTCTTCCGCGCTTTGTTGGGCGATCCTCCAAAACGGCGGCTCTGGCGGCATGGTCCAGGGCGGATATAATCAGGAGTCGTCTCGCAGCCTGTACCATGCATGCCTGAGAAGCAGAATGCTCTACGACTTTCCCAATCATGGGTTGAAAATCGTTAAGTTTCACGGAGGAAGAGGATCCCAGTTTTGCACACGCACGGTGCGAGCTCCCGAAGGCCGCCTGCGACTCGAGCCGTCAGCCTGCAAGTCAGAAGCAGCGAAACACATGCTATTGCCGGCGGCGCCGCTTCATACAGGCTGCATGAATGATCACATGTCATGCAGTGCTGCCGCCGATGGCTTTTTGGATGTGCTTTTACCAAGCACAGGCGTCGATGTCCTCGACACGGCGCTCCTGGATGGGCTGCCTGCGTTCCCGCAACCTCTACCGACTGACTTGCAGGTATGAGTAGCATCTTGTCAGACTTTCAACGCAACTTCCGGCGCGCTCGCCTATCATACATTGGCATGCAAACTCAGCGATCACGTGCACGATGAGTAATTCGCAGAATTTGCAGCGAGGAAACCTTCCGCACACGCAGATTCTGGCAAGCGACGCGCAGCTGCCCGACGTGCCAAGCCAACTTCTGCTGCAAACGTTCCCGCATGGCGCCAGCTCTCCCGATACCAGCAGCGTCACCGAGGCACCGCGCAGGGCGCCACAGGTGAGCAGGGAGAACCACACATGCAGCAACATATGTTATGGATTTGTAGAACCTGGTAACGGCGGCACCTTCAGGTGTGTTGCCACTGCAGTGCAGCAGCTGCAAGTGCAGCGCAGCAGGCGCAGCAACTAATGCCTTGCAAATGAGGCAGCAGCACATGCGCAATTGGCAATCATGCGCCTATCATGCATCGCTCATGCATGCTGTGTGTCAGACTGCTCGGCGCGCCTGCACATCAACCCGCTGCCAATCCTGGCCTTTGCATTGATCCTGCAGAGGCGCGGCCGGGTGTCGCCGGTGCGGCGCCACAGCTCCTCGGACACGGAGGACCCTGCACTGGCGCTGCAGCGGGAGAAGATCAAGGAGACCAATCGCAGGGCGCAGCGGCGCTACCGCGACCGCCAGCGGGTGGGCTGCTGGTGGTCAGAACCTTTGCAGAGGCAACTTGCACTGCACACCCTTATCAAAAAGCAGTGCCACCTGCCTGAGCGGCATTGCAGCATCTGTTGAAACGGAATGAAGTCGCTGCACCTTTCGGTCAAAACTTCGGTTGTAGCGCGAGGCTGTGATTGCATCCCGAGATGCTCCGCATGCCAATACATGTCACACCTTTACATGACAAACAATGTTATACGACATGCAAGCATATGTTGCTGCTGCGCATATGCAGGAGAAGCTGGCGGAGGCCGAGGCACGTGTGGCGGAGCTGTCGCAGCAGCTGCACCAGCTGTGCATGGAGAAGGTGGGCAGCTCTCACAAGTCATATGTTTGTCAGGTGTCAGTTCCTATGCATGATCAACATAATCACAGCAGCACTGCGCCATGTTGGCCCCATCGCACAGGTGCTGGAAGTGAGCATGCCGCTACTTCTGCGTGGATGCAGGATGCAATCTCGGCCTCGCACGCGATGCTGCAGCGGTGCGCGGAAATGCAGAAGGCGCAGTCCGCTGCCGGGGCGACGTCCATCATCCAGGGGGAGTCTGACGCCTGGTGCGGCTTTGTCTTTGCATGTACATCTGTAAGCGGGTCTTCTCCATATGGCTCGTGGAGGGCATGCATGGGGCAGGTCCAATCTGTTTCGGAGATGCCAGCGCCAGCATTGGGTACGCCAACTCACAGGCTGTCTTTGCCAGCAGCTGTAAGCCTGATAGGCGGCATGAAATGAGGCAATGCTTTGGCCTCGCAGGTGGGTCGACAACAAGACGCGGGTGGAGATTGCGGCGCTGGGCTCCGAGGACGAGGTCACCTTCACAGTGTGTCCAGAGGCGCACATGCACCTCACCCGCCAACAGGTAGGGCATCAGCTGCGGTGTCTTTTGAGGTGCCTGTAGCTGCGGTGCTGCTGGCTGGTCAGTGTTGACCTCGGGGCAGCAGTTTGTGCTATGCTGCCGCTTCTGGAAACCAATGCCTCCTGCTGGAATACTCACACTACCATCCTTCCAACTGCAAAGCAGCACCTGCAGCTGCTGGTGAACGCTTGCCGCGAAAGAGTTGCAGCCGCAGATCGCTCCTGTTCCAGCACTCAGGTGACGGACATGCCGCTGGAGGAGGCGGCCTCGCTGTGGCGGGCGTATTTGGCGGCTTTCACGCAGCTGCTCAGCGAGATGGCGGGGGACCCTGCTTCCGCGGCGGGGCGGCGGCTGGCGCGGCTGTACTACGAGACGCTGCAGCTGTGGGGCGCGCTGATGAGCAGCAAGCCGGACCGCGCAGCCACCGTCATGCGCCGGCTGCTGGTGAGTGCGGCTGCGAGCCAGCAGAACACCCCCCTGGGTTTAAACTGTAGCTGTGGGGCGCGCTCTTGAGCAGCGAGCCGGACCGCGCGGCACCGTCATGCGCCAGCTGCTGGTGAGTGGAGTGGGAGACCACCAGCTGTTCTGTCGTGGGCTGTCATGCAGCCGCTGAGCACATATGCGAGCAGCAAGTCAAATTGCACCGCACACATCATGTTTCAGCTGCTGACTGTTTGCTCTTCAAACCCAGTCAGAGCTAGAGCCTGCTGACTGGAGCAGACTGGACGCGAACAGCGCAGTGCAGACTGTACCGCTGACTCGGGTCGTCAGCTTCTGTCCAGGACACGAATAGACACTACAGTCCACCTCGATCTGCTGCATGCCCACAACGTCACGATGTTGATGTCAGGCGGACACGGAGCGGGAAATGCGCACGCTGGACCACGATGTGGAGGACAGGCGGCTATCCACCGCGGCAGCGTACGACTTCTGCTCATCGCTAGCTCCTGTTGTCAATTGCATCTGATTCTGTTGCATGTACAGGCGGACGAGGAGCGGGACTCCATCCACACGCTGGACCACGACGCGGAGGACCGGCGGCTGGCTACCGCGGCGGCATTCACGGCGGAGCAGCGAAACGCGCTGTGCGGCTTGCGGGAGCGGTTGCTCATCAACTTGGGCCGGCTTCAGCGGCGGCGAGAGGTCATCACAGCTGAGCTGCAGGTATACACACGAGCTGCAGGTGATACGCAGGCACCTGACCTCACTGCATACCAGCTGCAATCATCTGCATACCAGCTGCAATCATCAGCCTTGGAGCAGCTGTAGGTATATATTCAAGCTGCAGGTGACATGCACGTAACATGCAGGTACCTGACCACGCTGCCTGCTGGTTGCAACCATCAGCCCAGCAACAGGTGTAGGCTTACGGCTGTGCAGCAGCGGACCTGCAGGCTTGTGGCCGTGTGCAGCAGCGGACCAGTACTTCCAGGGAGTCTATCTTCAGTGTCTCTCATTCATGGTGATCAGCCAGCCACGTTTGGTATCGTTCATGCTCAGGCGGCGCTGCCGCGGGCAGACGGGTCCCCAAGCCCGCGCAGCAGCATGGACAGCGACGCGTCGTCGGGCGCGCACAGGCGGCCCGGCTCTGTTGCGGACGGCCGCTATGGCCGCACGCTCGCTGCAATGGAGGAGCTCAGGGAGTCGCTGCGCCAGGAGCACTGCTGCTACCTGCAGGTGCGTGCCTGTCGCGGCCGACACACACTGCAGGTCCTATTCACTCCAGGTTCTATCCACTTGTATCAAAGGAGTAGCGGTCAATGGAGGCCCTGAGGGAGTCGCTGCGCCAGGAGTTGCTGCACTGCTGCTACCTGCAGGTGCATTCCTGTTGCGGTTGAACGAAAATGAGGTTCTGTAGGTGGCTACAGGATCAGCTGATGCTGAAGCAGCTGTGGGAGCTGCTGCGCCAGGAGCAGTTGTTACCTACCGATGCTTCCAGACATGAATTTGAGGGCGTGTGATACACATTTGCCCGCTTCCTCTGTTGCGGAGTCACTGCTGATGTGGCGGTGTAGCAGCTGCAACAGTTGCTGAGCGTGAATGCTGCTGCTCCCAACAGAGGCAGCAACTCTGAGCAGTGCCTGCCTACGTGCTCAGCATTTAAACCGCAGTTTGCCGATCAGCGCAAAGATGACGTGTTGCCGAAGCCTGAACTACAGCACCATGAGTGATTTGCTGAAGTTGACACATTACTCATGATTTCTAAACAGTTGACGATTGTTTAGTGATCATGACTTCAAAGAAGGCTGATGGCAATGTGCAATTTGTAATGCAATGTTATTGCAGTCAACCTAATCCCTGCTGATTGTTGCTGTCATATGCTTACAGGGTGGCTTCCTGTTCTGGCGCAAGCTGCTCGTGCCTTCTCAGGTGCTTCAGTGCGCACTATCAACGCTTACTTGATGTGTCCGCCAGCTGCTCACGCTTCTCCTAATCAAGGTCGCTGTGCTGTAGCAATTATCTGTGCTGCCTACCGCATGGCGTGATCCACCACAGCTGATGCGTAGCCTGTAATGCACTACAGGGTGCGCAGCTGAATGTGCTGGCATACCCGCACGACTTGAGGGTGTTTGGCGTGGCGGACTGCATCTCCCTGGACATGGGCCAGCCGACTGCCGCGGAGCTGCTGGCGAGCGGCGCTGCACAGGTGAAGACTCACGCCATCTTCCTTGGAAAGAAGTCCTCACTCGGCAACGAATCAGTAGATGTTAGGCAGTGCCCAGCCGCCTGCAGCAGATCTGCTGACCCGCGGCGCTGCGCAGGTGAGCTGTGAAGTTGCAGCAGAGCCACAGTCACGGTTTGGGTAGAGTCGCCTTCAGATGGTGCTGCGTTTCACTTGTGCAGGCTGACGAGCCCCTTCTGCAGCTGGACGAGGCCCTGCCTGCGGAAATGCGCACCGTCACAATCCCGCCTGTGGAAGCCGGCATGTTCTCGGTTTAAGGAGAAGTTGAGCAGAAGACGACAGACAGAACCCCGAAGACCCACCGCCGGTCCCATAGACAGCGCTCAGTCAGCAGCACCATCAGGGCGCCAACACAGGCCGCGGGCGTTGCTGTGGCCCACAGTTCAAGAGAAGTTTGAGGGACCGTGTGACATCCGGCAGCTCCTGGTTTGGCACCTGCCTGCTCGGCTGCCTGCAGACTCGGGCGCAATCGGCGGCGGCGGCGGCTTGGGGTGGATGTTGCACCTCTGCCGGCCGGCAACATCTGGCGCCGGCGACTCAGCACAGCCGGCCTTCACTGAGGTAGTGAGGACATCCTGCTGCTTAGATAGCATGTACTCGACAGGCGGCAGGGTCAGGGGCCAACCATGGCAGGGGAATCGAGGGTGTACAATGGGTAAGGCGCACCACAGGACTTCGGTGCCGAGAGCTGGCAGTGGTCAAATGACAGTGGAACAGGAACTGAGAGGCTGGAGGAAGAACACAGATGCTGGAAGTAGATAGATGCTCGGTGTGAGATGAGGGTGTGTATGATTTCCAGTTGCTAGTCAGGACAGAGGAACGGAACGCGAGCAACAGACAGCCACAGATAGTTCATCACGCATGTCTGAAGTAGAGGCAGATAGGTGCGCCTGCTCCGCATGGATGTTCACCTGAGAGAGGCGGTTTGTTTGTTTTTGGTGAATGCCAGATGTTCTCCATTGCTCAATGCTTGTTCAAGTTTATTACAAGTTTGACTTGAATCTGCTCAATCACGGTCAAAGTCTGCTCTGCAGTATGGAATGAGGCGATGTGTGCAACTGTGCCTGTGCAATCAAATGCAGCAACCAATGAAATTGAACAATTCGTTCTGCTCCCAAGTCCCGCCATCAATGCCAAACGACTGCGATGGGTCACACTCAGTTCTGCAGTCGCCAGCACTCGGAGCAGCAGCTCATCAGTTGCTGCGACGCTTGAACAATCCTCCCAGCACAAGTCAACGTTCCGAACTTCTGGCACCCCTCTACGGTTGCCGCCGCCGGCTGTGAGGACAAAGCCGTGCAAAGGACTGTGCCGCGGCAGATGCCTCCCAAAGCAGAGCTCCCATCAAAATCCACCTTTCAATGCCGAAAGCAACACATATCCCTTTGCCTCTGCGTGTCCTGATATCCCTGATCAATACCAGAAAGAACAAGAAAAGGGCTTCCTACGGAAGCTCTAGCTGCGGCTGCGACTCGCAGCGAGAGCGTCCGTCAGCCCTCCGGCTGTGGCATGTTGCAAAACCTTGCCCAGGACTGTCCAGCCCAATCAAAGTGCTCGATCACCGCAATCACGCCTCCACAGAGAACGTGGGGTGAGTGCGTTCCGGAAGTCTCTGTCGCCTGCCACTCTCATGCACGGCCCTCTTTGACAGAGTCCAGGCTGAGGTGGCGCCAGTCGCCAGCTGCGGGGCTGGCCGCAAATGCCGCCAGCCTGCAGCCAAGACCAGGTTTCGGCTCAGCTTCGAGTCGTGATGACCCAAATGACGTCATATCATGAACTTGCCATGCAACACAAGCAGGCTCATGGTCGCTGGTCTTTCACAGCAACTTCAGACTTACATGTCGAGTCCAGACATGCATCGCATAGAAGCTGCAAACTCGCCGGACTGTTTCCTCCTTTGCCGCCTAAGGCAGCGCTGCTGGTTGGGCGTCATGCGCAGACGACCTTGTGCGTATCCTATTGAACCACAAGAGCTGCAGGCTCACCGCAGTTTCTCCTCCACCGCCGCCCGGGTCAATGCCGCAGCCCGCCGCTGATTGGGCGCCACATGCAGACACACTGGTGCGCAAGTCCTGATGATCATGCTTAACGAAAGCTGCAAGCTCACTGGACTTTCTCCTCCTCCGCTGCCCGGGTCAGCGCCGCCGCCCGCCGCTGGTTTGGCGTCATGTGTCGCTCCGCCTGGAGCCTCGCCGCTGCCGCCGCCAGCGCCTCTGCTCGCGCTGCGTTGTGCGGTGACGGCTTCACGGCCGTCTTCGCAGACCTGGCGGCCGCCGTGACGGCGGCGGAGCAGTCCCGGGCGGCCAGTGCCGCGGCGGCCGAGTTTGAGCGCGGCGGGCCCTCTGAGCCACCCTGTAGCACACGGTGGGCCACCCTCGCCGACTCCGCTCGCACCTGCGGAACACGGTTGCGACGAGATGACGATGGTGTGACGATGCAACTACGAAGGAGTTCATTTCGAGCTTCTCACGAACGTGCCAGCCCCATGCCACCTGCACAATTGAGTGGGAGCCCTGTCCTTTACACTGCCTAGGATACAGGCCGAGCTACACAAAGCACTGTAGACTCAGTCACTTGCGCTGAAGGCACTGCATACCCAGATGCACACAGAGGACGCTTCTGCTCAGCTGAGGTTATACGCCCGAAGAACTGCGGACCTGCATCCTGATGTTCATGCCGCAGACAATTGGAGTTTGAGTTTGATCCATACATGAACAGCCCTCAACTGAACAGCAGCAACTGAACAGCAGCAGGAGAGCGCACCCGCAGGTCGCGGGCCCGCATCGCGGCGCCCGCGCGGCGGGCGATGTAGTCAGAGTCGGCCGTCGCCGCCGTGACCATAGAGTCCCCGGCGCCACTGGGGGGGGCGGACGTCACGCGGGACAGCCGGCTGGACGCGCCGCCGATCGACGCGGTGTACATGGAAACATCTGCGGGCCCAGGGAGAGGCAGCTGCGTCAGAGGCAGCTGACAGCTTGCATGGCAGTCAGGGAAGGACCAGCAGGGCTGAACGCACCACCAATTGCAGCAGTGTGCATGAATGAGCCACAAATGAGACAGAATGGGTCCTGCTGGTCGATTCTCAGGCCCCTAGGCCTTCCTTTGCAAGTGTGGAGGTTGTGTACATGGGCTGGAGCAGGAGCAATGCGAAGCTGCTCAAGGCAGCTTTTGCATGTAGAGGCCGACACGACTGTCAACTGAGCAAAGACCAGCACATCAGCGGCTAACTACCCTGAAGCCATGCGACGCCTACAACCACAGTGTCATACAGTGTGTTGAGACGTGATGCAATGGGACAGCATCACGAAAGTCCACGTCCCAGCTGGATCGACACTCACCTAATGTGCTGAAGGACTGTGTCATACTGCTGCCGACAGGCTACAAAGCACTCCCAGTCGCATGGACACTCAACACCATGGCCGAAAACCAACCGGAATCCAGCTCACCTGTGGTGCTGTCGCTCCCGGAGCCCACAGAGCGGGCGTACTCCCAGATGCGCTCGTACGCGCTGCGCTCCGCGTCAGTGGACAGCTGCGGCAGCGACACCAGCGCGGGGCCGCCGCCCCCGCCGCCTGCGCCGCCGGCGGTCGTGCGGCCGCCGCCGCCGCTGTCTGTGCGGTCGGCGCGGCTGGCGCCGCCGGTGCTGCTGGGCAGCGAGGCCCGGGTGCCGCTGTCGCCCGCGTGCGGCAGGCTGTGAGACCGGAGCGCCTGCGCAACATGGGGCCATACAGTTGGAGCGCGACGTGCTGGAGGTCTTGCTTGTCAAAATACTGTGATGGGGCCATCTCATCCAGCACAGGCGGCAACGTCTGCAATACTGTAACACCAAGGCTGTAACACTATGTTATGATTAGACGTCGTGATCAGAGGTTGTGGTGAGTATGCTGACAGAGCTTGCCGATCGCATCATCCATCATGACACAGCTGCCAGCTGTCGTCTGTACTGCCAACTGGGTGCATCAACCCGCATAACTTTCTTAGCGTGACACAGTCCCTGAGACATCCAACTGCTTGTTACAACTGTCACGGTAACAAGTAACTCTGACACCGGTGCACAGATGATCAGTGGATTGGATGAATGCAATGACCGCATATACAGCAAGCTTGGCATTTGCAGCAGCTGCTCCCCTGTTGCTGGCTGATGCTGCAAGGAGGACTCTTGACACCAGGCCCAAGAGACTTGTTGCAGCAGTAACAGGGGATGCTTACCAGCAGCGCGCGGCCGGTATTGTTCCTGTCAACTTGCTGTGCCACATGCGATTTAGGGTGAGAACTTACATGATCAAGGGCCGTGAGAGGAGGAGCTGGGCTTGTCAGCCGCACCTGGCTTCGAGGGGGCCACTGACACGCCTGCGACGGACATTGTGACGGCATGTGCGGAGAAGGCTAAACAGCTTACCGGCTGCGCCTGGCTGGAAGGGGCGGCCGCAGCCTGCAGCGCATGCAGCTGCCGCTCCAGCGACACCCGCCGCTCCTGCTCATTATGCAGCAGCCGCTCCAGCGACTCACGACGCTCCTGCTGCAGTGACCACCGCCGGTCCTGCTGGCTGCCGGACGCAGCCGGCGGCCGCGCCGCCTGCCGCTCACTGCTGCAGCGCAACTGCCCGCCCATCGCCAGCATGCGCTGCCGCTCCTTTTCCAGCGACAGCATGCGCTCCTGGCGGTCCGACTGGCGTGCCAGCTGCTTGTCGGCGTCAGCGTTAGGGTTTAGGGCCTGCGCCCGCGCCTCCAGGAGCCGTTGCCGGTGCATGTCCAGCGACTGGCGGCGGTCGCGCTCCAGGGACTCCGCACGCTCCCGCGGCAGCGACCGGCGGCGCTCCTGGCCGTGCTCGGGGGCCCTCTCGGAGCCGCTGCCGCCGTGGCGGTGGCCGCCGCTACCCAGGGGCGGCCGCTCGAGGGACGGCTGCCGCCGCTGCTGCTGCTGCTGGTCGCCAGGCCCCGGCTGTGGCGCCGGCTGGATCTCGTTGTGCTGCGACTCTGCACGCTGTCGACGCCGGGAGGCACTCGGACGCTCGGGCACCGCCGTCTCGAAGCTGGCGCGGCGGATGTCGACGCTGAGCTCGTCGTTCGCGGGCGGCGTCGCCGGCGGCAGCGGCGCCACCGGGAACATGGCCGCCAGCTGCTGCAGCTGCGGCGGCAGCTCGCCCGGCTCCAGCAGCGTCTGGAATGTCGGAGGCGGCGGCGGCGCGGGCGCATGCTGCCACGGCGATGCCGCCTGCCGCGCCGGCGGCTGCGCTGGCGACTGCCACATGGAGGCGCCGAAGCCGGGCGCCGGCGACACGGCCGCGGTGGCGTAGCTGCCGCTGCGGCGGGACAGCCCGTCCGCATGGAGCCGCCCGGGGGCCGCGGACTCCTGCGCCGCCGCCGTGCCGAAGCTGCTGCCGCTGCGGCGGCGGCCATAGCTGCTGGCGGCGCTGGCCCGCCGGTAGGCCTCCTCCTCCACGGTCGGCGGAAGCGTCCACTGTGGCGGCTGCCGCCGGGCGAAGCCGCCCGCCGAGGGGCTGAGGCCCTGGCCGCCGGGGCCTGAGGCGGTGGGGCTGTACCCCGTGGCCGACTCCGTGACGTGACAGGTGCCGAAGCTACTGCCGCTGCTGCCCGCGAGCGAGGTGTCATCGCCGCTGAAGGGCGTGCTGCCGGCGGAGCCCATTGCAGGCCGCGCAAACTCATCGACCGCCTGTTGGCTGGGGCTGTCCGCCTGCTGCTGCTGCTGCTGCTGCTGCTGCTGGGCGCTGGCAGCAGCCGCAAGACTTTTGCGGCGGTTGAGCTCGGCCTGCATGGGTTAGTGGGAGCCTCCAGTCGAGGAGCGCACAGCTCATGACCATGCAGGTCACTGGTGGCTGCTGCTGCTGCTGGTGGTGGTGGTGGTGGTCAACCTCCAGATGCAAGCGTCTGCCACTGCCGTGATCATATGTGCCACATCAGGCGTCGCAGGGAGACCGCCACCGTGTCACATCACACACCTGTGCAGCCGCGATGGCTTCGGCATCCTCGAGGCTGATGGGCTCTGCCAGCGCTGCGGCAGTGGCCTCCGCTTCCGACACTGACACCGCCATGGCTACGGCCAGCTCCTCTTCTTCCTTGCGCAGCCGCTCCCGCAGCTTCTTGTCCTGTTGAACGTGTGTATGTGTTAGGCGAAGCATCTCTGCATGTACCGCATGTGAGGGTGGCGGCGCGCGTATCGCTGGCGTGTTGGTCAGCATGCTGTGCACATGCCAGTGCAACGAGTCTCACGCACCACCAGACACCAGGCATCAGTAGCATACAAAGACATAGCAGGGTTGTGGCAGCTGTGGTGATGTTTGCTCACCCGCGCTGCTGCTTGCTCAACGGTCAAAGGGACGGCGCCGTGGCTGCTGGTGCGCAGCGACATGGCCGACGCGCGGCTGAGCGATGAATTGCGGGCATATAGCTCGAAGGCCTCGTGCTGGCTGCGGGTCGCGTCGTCACAATCGCTTCGTGCCGCGCTGCGGACTGTGGACGCCCGCCCAGTCCGAGACTGCCCGGCGACGCTGCTGTCCGCCGCCAGCCGCGCATTCAGTAACTGCCGCTGGCGCTCCTGGGACCGCGCGGACGCCTGGTGCTCTGCAGTGATGACACGCAGAAGCTGAGCGCGCAGTCCGACCAGGTGGGACCAACTCTTCGGTACAGCAGGGCCGAGAAGACACGGCCTTTGACGCAGAGCAGCTCCACGAGTAGCTACAAAAGTCCAAGCTTGATAACAGGCTGGGCGTCGCAGGCCCGTTTGGCCCGCAGAGCAACAACAGGTCGCTTCCGATATCGCTTCTGCCCTTTGTCACATCAGGAGATCATGCCACTGCCAGCCGTCAGTCAACCCGTTGGCCTGCCATCGAGGTGCAGACAGTGCAGGACCTGCGGTCTGCATGGCAGCGAGGCTCACCCAAATACTTTTCCGCCAGGTTGACCTTGGCCGGGTCTTGCCAAGGCTTGAGTTCACGGCGCGGGCGGGCCTCCCCGCTGTCCGCCTTCACTTTAGGCGCCGAGAAGCAGGAGCCCATGGCGACGGCTGTGCGGCGCCTCTAGTTTGCGACGCGGTGCGTACCGCTGACGGCAAAACTGCTAAAAATGCCGTGCACACCAGGTTGCTGACGCCAGTGACGCCAGTGGCTGCCCGGGGTCGGCACGCAAGGCGGCTGACAGCGCCGCAGCCGCTGCTGGATGATGCAGCGGCTGTATTGCTAAGCCACGCGGAGATGCAGTTATGCCAGAGTTTGAGCAAACGGCGGCAAGGGCCATTTGAAGATTAGCTTTACTACCATTTCAGTTAGCTAAGATACTGAGTGCCCTAATCTCGGAAGTGTCGATCTGCCAGCTGGGGCCTGGCCTGACAGCAACACCTGGATCGACACTTTCGACGCCGCTGGTAAGTAGTGCAGTCGCAGTCAGCTGTTGTGCAAGCAACTGGACAGCAGGCCGCTGAGTTGGTGCCTTCTACGCAAGGGTGCCTTTGAGCCTTGCTGCGAGAAGTGCGAACTTTCGCGGACCGCTCGTGAGCTAGCAGATCAACATCGACGGCAGACTGGACCTTCGCATGTTGTGCTGCAGCTCGATGACACCCTAGGTCGTGGGTTCAGGTGATCGAAGCATTTGGAGTCTGTCATCAATAAAGCAAGAATTTGCACAATGGTCGCCCGGTCACGCTGCATGGCAGATCGAGCTGCATTTGCAGTTGTCCACAGGCATGACGTGGTATCACCGACAGGCTTCGAGGCACGGGCAGCCCACTCGTCCTTTTGGACGTTGCCAGTCTGTGTGTGTGCAGCACACTCCATCATCTCTGCCAGCTCTGGCGTCCGTTCGACAGCAGGCACTACAAGGAGGATGCCTAGAGCTGCGGCATCACTCCTCATGATAGCCTACTTGCCCTGCAGGGTGTGCAATGTCCTGCGCCTGCCGCGGGGTGCTGAATTTCAGCAGCTGGGCTGCTCCCAGGCGCCTTGAGCCAGCAGCAATGGTGTCAGCTGCAGCAGGAGCAGCACGCTAAACGCAGGCAGCCCCTACGCGCTACAGAAGGCCGCATCGCCAGTCCAGCCGCGGCGCTGCTGCATGCTTGCAGACTGGTTTGACGTACCAAGCCCCGCCCGATGCAGCCACCCTGCAGCGCCTGGCGCAGCAGGACAGGCGGCAGACGTGGAGCTGGCGGCGTGCATGCGGTGCTGGCAGTGCTGCTGACGGGGACAGTGCTGCTGGGGAGCCTGCAGCCCTGTCATGCGGTAAGCTACAATGTGGTGGTGTGCACACCTGGCTGCATGCAATGACGCACAGGAGCGCCTGCGCATTTCGAGCAGTCGCGCAGATGACTGCATGGTTTGCAGGTGGTCAGGTGCAGCATCTGTGTGATAGGCAAAGCGGCGAGGCGAACACCAGCAGTACACAAAGGGCAGCGACTTCAATTCTGTTTTTCACAGCATCCTCCTGCCGCATGCAGGTGCGGCCGCCTGACATGGTAGCCCGTCGGCAGCTGCGGGGTTCCACAACCACCAATGTCACGTCCGCACTTGCCGCCGCAGCCCCGTCGGACCTCGGCCCGGTGAACCCCAACCTGACAGTGGCGGCGCCCGACAACTCGCTGCCAGTCAACAGTGTTGCGTCATTGATCACACAGGTGCGCAGCAGGCCCGTCATCCTGGGGCTGATGCTGAGGCCCTGTTCCGCATGACCGTCGCAGACCCAGCACATGCACTGCATCCCGCCCAGCGTCTGCTCACCCAGATGCCACGCAGTACTCCAGGGGTGCAATCCTGCACTGATGCAGCAACCGCCGGAGCCGCCGCCGCCGCGGCCAGCGCCCGCAGGGTCCGCATCGAGCCGGCTGGCGGCGGCGCCAGCGCCGGCACCCAGCACCACTGGCCTCTCGGCTATGGTGGGCACTGTCGCGCAGCTGGCAGAGGCGCTGCTGAACGACACCGTCAGCGACATCCAACTGCTGGGTAACTTCCTGCGTCCTGCTGGTGTACTCAGACTGCTGCCTGACTGTCAGCATCCACATGAGTCGGACATTGTGATCACATTGTGATCACACATCGCAAAATCCACATCCCATGTTCACGAATATGAGCACAGAGATGCACTGCAAGTCAGTCATGTGCATGGTTGTTGAGGACATCGCTGGGACAAGAGTTGCTGAGACTGAGAGCCAGCAGCATCCCAATTTGGCAGCTGCCCAAGAGCGCCCCCTGCTGCAGGGAACATCACGCTCAGTTCCATGGCGTGGGTGCCTGGCGGGACGGTGCAGCTGACGCATGACGTGACCATAGCGCCCGCGCCGAATGTCACGCAGCAGCCCACTCTGGACTTTGGGCGGTTGGCGTACGCGATCGTGGTGCAGCCCTATGGGCAGATCGCCTTCGACAACATCACCGTGCAGGGTGCGCAAGTGCTGGTCTCAGAAAGCTCAAGGAGTACATTGGGTGTGCAGTCCAGAGTGCACGGCAGCTGCCTGGGATCTGCTGCTGTGCATCTGGCAAAATCCCTTCAGCTCCGCTGCATGTCACCTGCCATCACGCCATTGACTGTGCAGTCAAAACAGCAATAGGCAGCGAAGCAAGGGCTTCAGCCCTGGCAAGTGATTGACAATGGTGTCCACTGTCCTGCACCATATGTCCCCCTGCTGTGCAGGCATTGCCTCAGCAGCGGCTGGTGTGGCACCGCCGTCATCGCTGCAGTCATCGCTGCAGGCCAATGACACCTACCGAGTCGTGGGTCTGCCAATCTGGCCCTCGCTGGGCGGCTCTCCCAATTCCACGGTGCTGTTCACTGCTGATGTGTTGTGAACTTCATCTGCTTTTGACATCTTGCAATATGCAGTGCATCGTTGACATGGCAGGCTTGCCTGACGGGGTGTGCACCTGCTGATCTGTCTGCGGTGATGCTCCGCAGGTGGTGATTAACAGCTCGACGGTGTTCTACCATGACACCGACGGGTGCGCACTGCTCAATGTGACAGTTGTTCAATGCGAGCATGTGCCATGCTCGCATCACATTGTTCGATTGCCGCAACAAGAGACAGATGAGATGATCTGAAACTGACCTGTATCTCCTGCACAGGTATGTGAACTGCACGCTGTTCCAGGAGCGGCAGGCATTTCAGTATGCGCAGATCTATGGGTGAGACCATGTTCATCGCGAATTCGTGCTGGTGCAATCCTCAATCTTGTGAGTGCTGCATGCGCCTTTGATGCTCCCAACAGCAGCCATGTCATGTGCCAACATTGTCCGTTAACTCAAAGGTATTGACTGTCAACTATGATGTGCTGGCAGGCCCCAGGATGTGAGCACACCGGGCGATACCGTCTATGTGTCAGGTGTGACGCTTGGTTGAGCAGCCATGCTGGTTGAGCTTATGAAAGCATTTGCTGGAACTGGCAATATAATGCCATAATCAAACTGGGCTTGATCTGCCTGAGCAATGCCAGTTGCCCATGTTTACACTGTCCTGCGCCGACCACACAGGCCGCCATGTCATCCGCCTGCCGCTGCTGCCCAACTCAGGTGGCAACATCAGCACAGGGTGAGGCTTCGAGTGCATTTTCGCTAACACGTCACGTTCCCAGCTGCTTGGCTTGGGTACAGCTGTTGTACCTGCTGTGGATGCTGCGGATGGGTGATGAGCACAGCCTGCCTGATTGATGTGCCCGTGCAGAGTTTCAAGGGCACTTCAGAATTCATATACCCCCTTTGCTGTGCGTCACCTCCTTCTATGGAGACGCCAGGTGACGAGTCTTCTCCATGTTCTCACCAACGCAGGGACGTGCTGCTGGACACGACAGACCTCACGGCGGCGTGCCAGCTGTCCAGTGGCCAGCCATTCTTAGGGCCGCCGCGACGTGCGCATTTCCCGGCCTGGGCGGGTGTTCTGATCGGCATCGGCGTGGCCATCCTGGCGTTCACCATCCTGGTTGCGGTGCTGCTGCTGCGCCGCCGCCGGCACTCCCTGCACGACCGTGCGGAGGTAACGTATGACAGCCTGCTGCTGGCAGATGTCAGTAGATGTCGAGCCCTAAAACGTGTGCATGGTACTCTCAGTGTGCTGAACCATGACCAGGCAGCCATCAGCAGCTGCGCTGCTCTTTTCAATATGCATCATTGCAGACCCATCATCCAAGAATGTAGTGTCTTTTTGGTCATGTCACAGGCGCAGGAGAAGGCGATGCGTGAGAGCCAGCAGGGCAGTGATGGCAGCAAGCTGTCGTCCACTGGCGGCACCTTTCGCCACGCCAATGGCCAGGAAGGTGGGGTAACCCACATCTTAGCGGAGGCCATGCCGTGACCGGCTGCGCTCTGGAACCTATGGCACGGACTGCATGTTTGGGAAATCGGCGTCGCCGACCCCTTTGGAGCCCTTTCAGCTCCTTCGATCGGGTCTGCTCTGAACTTGGCGTCAGGAAGGGTTCTGCGCCTGGTGACATACCGATCCTGGTCGATGGTAGATGCCCCTGACGGTGTCCTGACGGCACTGTGACCAGGCGGCAGCCAGACCCAGAGCAGCAGAGATGGTGAGAAGGTGCTGTTGCCTGGAAATTATATCAGGCAGCTGTTGATACATTCAACTTTTGGGCTGTTACAGGTGCATCCAATTGAGATTTGGCAGCGCTGTGCCAAGGCGGCTCCCACGACCTCAGCAGCATCATCAACAGGCTTTCGGATGTGCTCACCATGCTGATGTGTCCATGTGCTTCCCATGCAAAGGCACCTCGGACGACTTCCTGGCGACGCTGTGGCCCGGCCGCAGCCGCGACCTGAGCAGCAAGGACAGCGAGGAGGTGCTGTCGCTGGGGCAGTACCACAAGCAGCTGCTCGCGATGCGCGCCGGCAGCGGCCTGGAGGGCATCGAAGTGGGGCCCATCCTCGGCAGGGGCAGCTACGGCCGCGTCTATAAGGGTCAGTGCATTCAAATGCTTCCCAGGCCTCAAGTGTGACCATCGAATGGGCTAGTGCTCAGCTACTCCCCTGTGTGTTGACATCCATATCACACCTGGAAGCAGCAGGCAAGGCTCAGATGCGGTCCGGCATCTGGCAGCAGCTTGTTTTTAGCAGCCTCTGTAATTTCTGCCAGCCTCTGTAACCTCTGCTCGCCTGAGGCCTGGGCCATGTTCGTTGTCAGGCCGCTGGAATGGGGCGCTGGTGGCCATCAAGGTCATCGATGCCACGCCCTCAGAGGACGCCGCCGACAACGCGGACTCCGCCCGCGAGTCCATCCTTGCAGCGTCAGTGTCGCACCCCAATGTGGTACGCGCACTGCTGAGTCTCTCCTGCAGATGCATGAGCGCTTGCAGGATTCAATGCAAACGCTGATCTTGCTTTTTTAACATGGCTGGCTGTGCGATCAGGCTGACCACATGACCAGCCGCTTTGCAAGTCACCTGCTTGCTCGCTCCTTCTGCTGGAGCGCATGCAGAGACCCCTGATTGACCCTGATGCTGGCTGCACTGCAGATCGCGACGTACAAGATCTGCACAGTGCGCATGGGCGACACCTCCTCAGCCGAGTCTGGCGATGTGGAGGTCAGCCGAGTTGACACTTCCAGTGGTTTGCATGCCTGGCCCCACGAAACCAAGTTTTAACAAAGGTTTTATCAGAGATGGTTCCGATGAATGAATGTCCGTGGTATATTAGCCAATCAGGCCTGAGGTCCCCTTTTGCCAACCGCAGGTGCCGCCCGAGGTGGTGGGCATGCCGCCGGACTCCAACGGCATCGCGGGCGTGCCGGTGACAGAGGTGCCGCCAGAGGATGTCAGCGAGCAGCCCCAGGTATGTTCTTGCAGCTCCGCACATTGTCATGTGTCCACACAGCACATGGGTGGTGTTGGCGGATGTGTACACTTGCATCTCTGCACAGCCACACAGCGCATATGTAGCAATGGTGGACAAATCCATGATGTGGCTGCCTGAATGCTCAGGCATCACCTGCAGCACATGCTGACATGGCGACGCCCTGCAGGCTCTCATCTAATGGTTGGTGTGTGTCACAGGGGCTGCTGGAGACGTGGATGCTGCTGGAGTATGCGGACCGCGGCAGCCTGGAGCAGGCCATACAGCAAAAGCGCTTCCTGCGAAAGCCGGACCAGCATCTCGACATGGTGTGCTGCTGCTCAGTTTCTCTTCAAGCTGCGAAGTGTCTCAATATGCAATCCTACGAGGTTGAGGAGAGCCTCAGAATTGAGGGCATGCAGTGGAACAAGATCCATTGCCTGTTCGCTCAAAACATTTGGTCTTCTTTATTGCTCGTATCTTTATTGCATGCTGATGAGTGCAGCACCAGTCTGCGCACTGCATCTGTAAGGCTCCACCCTGCTGACCTGGCATTCACAATTTCACATCTGCAGGCCAGCGTGTACAAGTCGCTGGTCGATGTGGCGACAGGCATGCAGGTATGTAGGCACACTTCTGCTCGATGTCACTACATTCGGGAGTCCTGGCATGATCAGGCAGATTGCTGATGTGCACGGTTGCAACCATCAGCCATGCTTCGCCCAAATCCTACTTCCATGCATGCTCACAGTACCTGCATGGGCTGGGGATTGTCCATGGCGACCTGAAGCCTGCCAACGTGCTGCTCAAGTCCACGGTCAGCGATACGCGGGGTTTCGCGTGCAAACTGGCAGACTTTGGCCTCAGCCGCATCCTGGACCTCAATTCGACGCATGTTTCGACACAGTCTGTGGGCACGGTGAGTCCAATCTGCATTTCCCGTCTCACAATTTTGGGCGTGCAAGTCATGCACTTGTCCTCACTACAATGAACAGAGTCCCTGTTGCTCTTTGAGCCTGTCTGAACATGTGCTGATCATGGCATTCGTCTGCTGCAGGTGCCTTACATGCCGCCGGAGCTGCTGTCGACTGGCCGCATGAGCAAGGCTGTCGACGTGAGCTGACAGCCTGATCTGATGCTCAGGCAACCTGCACGCCTGATTCTGATGACTGGCAAACTGTCTGCTCCCCACCACTGCACAGCTCACGGCTCCAAAGGCTTGATATGCTGGCGCGCAGGCATATTCTTTCGGCATCCTCATGTGGGAACTGTTCACGGGTGCAATGCCATACAAGGGCATGGCTTTTGGCCAGGTAAGTCTTGTCAGCGCTGCCACTCGGGTCACTGACAGCAGTTGCAGTACACCCTCGTGACTGCTGCCTGAACTTGTTCACAGTGACACTGACTTGAGTAATAATCGCTTTGTTTCACTCTGAGGCAACCATGCTGTTTTGTTGCAATGCAGGTGATGTATGGTGTAGTGCACAGCAGCCTGCGGCCAGACGTCCCTGACGGTTGCCCATCAGCCTATGTAGACCTCATGCAGCGCTGCTGGGCTGACGACCCTGCTGTCAGGTGGAGTTCTCTAGACGTTTTATTGTAGAGGCCCGGCCTCAAACACGCTTACAGTGCTTCAAGACACAGAGCATCTGATGACATGCCAAGGGGCACCTGCAGAATGTTCTGCTGCTTTCCAAAAAGGGTCGAGATATGTAGACATTTACGATCTGTGTGCGACACCGCTGCAGGCCGGACTTTGGCGACGTCGCCGCCGCCCTGAAGGAGCAGGCAAAGGAGGTGACTGCAGCCGCCAAGGCCGCCGCCGCAGCCGCGGCGGCTGCGCAGCAGCAGCAAAAGCAGCAGCAGCCCGCCCGCGCAGGGTCTGCCTCCCCGGTGTCGCCGACCATTGCCGCCGTGACGCTGGACGTGGAGGCCGGGCTGCCGGAAGCAGCGGCAGGGAAGCAGGAAGCGGCAGAAGCGGCCAGGGCCGAGAAGCGCGAGCGCTCGCTGCACGAGAGCCTGCGCGACCTGCGCAGGGCCATCACCTCCGGGCGCAGCTTCTCCTTCCGGCCCCGCAGCGCCAGTGGCAGTGTCGCCGCCTCCCCCGAGAGCGCCTCCAGGTGCGCCTTCCTGCACCACCACGATTCAAAGGGTTTGGAAGTTGCTGCTGATTGAGAATGTGCGGTGCGTGAGCCCAGACAAGCCACAGTGCAAACACGCCGATGACAGTAGTCTCAGACACTGTAGGAACAGTCGACAATGTTTCTACAGTCTGCAATCGCACCGATGCAGGCCCGCAGGGCAGCCGTCACCGGCGGCCGTGGCAGCAATGCGTGCCGGCCCAGGCCGCCGCAGCATCCATGGGGAGTGGGTGCCAGACGCCGCGCGGGCTCACTCGGTGAGTGCCAAGCTGAGAGCTGCAGAGGTGTCTGTGTCCTGTGAAAAGTAGTCAGGGTCCTCTCTCTGCTGATGTACAGCCAGCGGTCAAGGGGCAGGAGTCCTGCAAAGCAGCAATGCTTGTGTGATGCCACACGTTCAAATCGCACTGTCGCATCTGATACCATCTCAGCCGAACCCTGTTGGCTGCTGACCATGCGGTTCATGTACTACCAGGTGAGCGGATTGCCAAGCGAGGCGGCAGCCCACCAGGCAGCCATCAGCGGCGCGCACCACAGGTCAGCCTCCGTCAGCGCAGGCCCCGGCGGCTTTGGGCCGGCGTCCCCCCACGAGCGCTGCGGCAGCCTGGCCAGCAGTGGCCTGCGCAGCATAGCCAGCGGTCTGCCGGCCGACTTCGGCAGCGGCGGCAGCGGCCGCCTGTCCAGCATCAGCAGCCGTAGCGGCTCCGGTGCCTTCAACCCCGCGCAACGCAGCGGCGGCGGCGCCGACGAACCTCCGCGTGGCTCAGCGAAGCCTGAGTCAGCAGCGCCCGGCAGCGCTGCGGGCGCCACCCCAGGCAGCGCAGGCGTCGCTGCGCGGGCGGCTGCTACACCAGCAGCACCAGCGGCGGAAGCGACACATGCATTGCAGACGCCGCAGCAGCCGCCACAGTCTCAGCAGCAGCCCGGGCTGTCGGCGGGGCCGCCGCAGCTGATGCGCAAGTCGACGGGCTCCGCGGCGGGTCTCGGCCGCAGCGCCCAACCGCCTGGCTGGCCAGCAGCATCGCCGGCAGACTGACAGGCCGCCTTTGGATGTCCCAGCGAATTGCCAGGCCGCGGCTGGCTGTATCCCGGCAAAGTGTCAGGCTCCAGCTGGCTCCTCCTGCGGAGTGACAGGCTGCTGGTGGCGCGTGGTGCATGCAGACGCGGCCTGCCAGGGTCATGGCTGAGGCGGCAGAACGGCTCCAGACGCAATCGCATCGGGCATCAGCAAAGCGGGACGTCAAAGCGCTGCGTCACCCTGGGGGAGTACCCTTCCACGAACTTCAGAACACTTCCGGCGGGCATTTCGATGTGGGGTGCGCATGCTGGTGCTCTGAGCATCAGCACGGTTGCAGGGCGGGCGCCAAGTCGTTCAAGGCAGGCTTTCAGGGTGAGTGTGCGGCTTGCCATTTACACAAGCGCCAAATCGGCGGAACTGTCAACTGGCCGCCGCCAGCTCCATTGTCGGTCGGCCTGGTTGGCATGCATGCGGAACCAGTGCCAGCAATAGGAGGTCAGAACTCTTGCACCGACAGTCTCTCGTCCATGAACACTCTCCATGTGGACGAGAGACTCAGCCTCAACGCAACCTTTGCATGCAGCACTCTGTGGTTTTGTTCAATTGGTTGTCTCTGAGCTGCGTTACCCATTTGCATTGGCACTCATCTCGACGACACTTGCTTCAGCTTTGGTTTATTGGTCCAGGTGTCGATCTAATTCGCAGACAGTTGGTTGCAGCTTGCTGTCAGCATGTAAAAACCCGCTTGATTGTTGGATGTGCGTCTTGTACCTGCAGCCACCGCCGCCGCGATAAGCCGCGGGTCCAAAACGTGTCCCAGAACTGTAAAATCGTGATCAGCAAGATTGAGCCTTTGACTCAGAAAGTGAACAAGTATCAATGAAAAAGTCTCCAGGCATGCATCTGTATTGCTCCAATCCTTGGACTGACGACCATTCGCTCTCGCCGCCATAGAGTGCACCATCATCATCAACGGTGTTGCTGCTCGTGTGCATCTCTTGCCGCGCTTCTTCCACCTCCGTTCAGATCAGCGTAGACCAGGATGGACAGGACCAGCGAAGACCTGGTGCAATTCGGTGGCCAAGGGTGGGCTCTCGCCAGAGCTGAAGATGCCCTGATAGCGGTGCGCAGCTCTGTGCATTGTGTGTGGGGCAATGCTGGTGCAGATGCAGCAGAGGTGCGTCATATATGTTCAAGACAGAGGCACCGCCGTGCAAGCTGGGCAAGCAATCATGCAGCCGAAGATGGCAGTTGTGCAGTTCATAACGGTTGTGTGTATGGCGGGAGGACATCTATCTGGCACCACTGGCTTTTGCTGGGCGCAGCTACATGAGCCCTCACCTGGTCGCTGTACAATGCATGGCAGCATGTGTGCAAGCTGCAAGGTGTCGTGACTGTATGAACACACAGGCCAGCTTCATTGTGCCATGACCTGCAGGCATTTGCGGGACATCTGGCATTTGGCTAGCCTGCTGTGGTAGTGGCCGCATGCAGTAATGCACTGCAGCATTTCATCCAGTCATCTCATCCGGCAGTGTGTCTGGCTGGAACCGGTCTCCTGTGGACTATCAGTCTGCTTCGTTGAGAATTGCCGCGGCCACGAGAAGCGGACGCCGATCCAGTGTCACTGGCGCTCATGCGCCGCAGCACTGCCCCGAAGCAGGCTTCCCATGTGACACCAGGCTGTGCGCAAGCTTGCCGCCGTGCGCCTCTCTGTTAAGTGTGCAGTACTGTTTTGCTCGCCTGACTGCATGCAGGCACTAGCAGGAGCGTACCCGATGTCGCTGGCGTTTGCGGGCCGCGGCGATGCGCTGCAGCAGGCCTCCTGTTGCAGCAGGCCAAAAGCTGGTCAATGTACACTATCACTTCTGTTTTGACCACACTACAGGCATCTGCGGGTGCGGACCCAACGTCTTTGGCATTTGCCGGATGCAGTGATGCATCGCAGCAGGCGTTCTGGTGGTCAGTATGCAGTGTTGATATCCACCAGCATTTGTGTCATCATCATGCAGGCACTAGCAGGAGCAGACCCAAAGTCGCTGGCGTTTGCGGGCCGCAGCGACGCGTCGCAGCAGGCCTTCTGGCGGGAGCTGGTCCATTGCACACTATCACTTCCGTTTCACCACACCACAGGCATTGGCGGGTGCGAACCCGACGTCTTTGGCATTTGCCGGACGCAGCGACGCGTCGCAGCAGGCGTTCTGGCGGGCACTGGCGCAGCGCCACTGCTGCGGCCTGGAGCCGCGGCTGAACTTCGTGCTGCAGGGTGGCCAGGGGGCGGTGCTGACCCGTGTGCTGCCACACCACCAGGCAAGAGACTTCTTAGAATGCCTTTCGACATGTCTGATGACTTGCTGGTCAACAGAAGCCTTTTGACCATGTCTGATGGCATGCTAGTGAACAGACAGGCTGCTTCTGGGGGCGGTGCCGCTGCTGGTGTGACGCAGTCTGTACACAGGCACTCCTCTTTCACAGCTGCCAAAGGGCGAATGTCTGCAGCTGTTGAGCACATGAACTGTGGTGGGAGGAGGGGGGGCTGACGTCCCGGCTGCTGCAGGGGGCGGTGCTGCTGCAGAATTGTGCACAGACGCTCCCTATTAGCGGCCGAACGTTGAGTGCCTCACTGGCTCTCCTGCAGATGGACTGGTGGGAGGAGGCGGGGCTGACGTCCCGGCTGCTGCTGGGGGCGGTGCCGCTGCGCAAGTGGCGGGCCTGGGCCGCCCATGCCGGCGTGCTGCGCGCCAAGCGGGACGCCTTCGTCGAGGTGACATCTATGATTGGGTTGCCTGATGCACAGGCACTGGATCTTCTGGTAGCTGATGATCTGGAACAGAGGCTGTTTGCCAGTGATCCACGCAGGAGCACAGCACAATGCTGCAAATTCAACACGTCGACGCTGCAGCCCCAGGTGGCAGCTTTGGAAGCAAACAGGTACTGTTCGCTGCCCCACATGTCCAAATAGAAGTCCAGTCTGCACACAGGAGCACGGCACGACGCTGTACATTTTGTACCAGGCGGTGGCGCCGCAGCACCAGGGCGACACCTTCGGCAGTATTCATGTAGTGTGCGCTCTTGGACATCTGCCATCTTAACAGTACGTGACTTTCAAGAGAGTGCGCAGTTCTCCTGTTGACAGAGGAGCACGGCACGACACTGCACATCCTGCACCTGGCAGTGGCGCCAGAGCACCAGGGCCATGGCTTCGGGGGCCGCCTGCTGCAGCGGGTACTGCGGTGTGCCGACTCCATGGGGCTGCACTCGTACGCTGAGGTATGAGGCTTCAAGCCCACCAGTTCGCTGCTTTGTACTGACTGAACCGTGTGCATGTGCCCACACAGTTGCGTCACGGTTCTGAACCTACCGCGCAGCTGAGTACTCACTATTCGGTTGATCCCCATTCCTGGGGACACCTGCGTAGGTGACCACGGAGGACGGCCGTTCTTTCTTTCAGCGCTATGGCTTTGCGGACACCGACACCCACGAGGCTGAGGGCTTCGAGGTCCACCTCATGGCACGGGTGGCGCAGCGAGACGCGGCAGCCGCAGCCGGCGGCAGCGGCGCCCAAGAGTCAGACAATGGCGCCTGTGGCGCCAGACCGGCAGCCGTGGCTGCTGGTGGCACGGACGTGCAGGCCGCCGCCAGCCCTGCTGCAAGTCGCAGCGGCACAGGCATTGGCGGCAGGTATGCCGGCAGCGGCACAGGCATTGGCGGCAGGTATGGCGGCAGCGGCACAGGGGCAGTGCTCCTCACCGAGAGTGGTGATGACAGGGGCGGCAGTCAGGGTCCCGGGTGACAAAAGCTCTTCGATACGTGCTGACCCTTGCTAGCACAGGCTACAACATTCTTTTGGGTTACATACTTGATTGAGTCATGTTCGATGCGAGCAACCAAGCACTACATCGGATGCAGAGTTCAGTCTGTGTGTGTCTTTCCCTTGCGAAGCCCATCAAGCTGAACCCACAGGCACGTGCATGCCTTGTATCATGCTCCAGCCAAAGAAATTTCAGATTTAAATGCCATCATGAATCTCCCACTGGCGGCAAATGCTGGACGGCTCTATGCCAGTGTGCAGCCATTGCTGCCTTCTGTTCGTGTCTTCAAGCAACGTCAGTGTGTGGTCACAACATCAGACTGCGCCCTGCAGATGCATGCAGCATGTGAGTGCTGACCCACTCGTGCGTGCATCGATGTCAGCAGGCTCACATCAAGCATGCAGACTTGATTTCTTGCCATAGGAGTTTGTTGGCGTAAGCTCTGTGACAGGTTTTGCAAACAGTGTTCAGGTAGTACCAGGTGGAAGTCAGACCTGCTGACGTCATTGCCTCAATCGCTGCCATCAGCGAAGCCACGATGGTGGGCCATGGTGCCGCTGCCGCCGCCACCACTGCCCACCATGGGCACAGGCGCAGTGACAGCAGGCTGCTCATGCGATGCTCGTCCCGCTGCAAAGCTGGGTTGAGCGCCGCGCATGCTGGCCTCCAGAGCAAATGACAGACTTGCCATCGCTGGAACGTGTCTGCAGCAGCAGAAGGCTCAATAGGCATCAATGTTGAATACTCCCTACCATCAGCAGCCAGCGTTTGGGATGAGATGTGTCCGCAGCCTGTGCTCATGAGCTGGCCACAGGCCGCCTGATGTTCAGCGTCGTCGGTACAGTTCGTGGTGTCGGCAGTTGCTGATGCCCGCATCACTCACCGCACAAGGCCCGGCAGCAGGTGGCAGTGAAAGTCGAGGACGACGCAGCTGCTGGCGTCCGCTGCAGCACCTCTGTCCGCTCCGGCACTGGCCTCCCTGGTTCCACCCAGCACAGCCGCTGGCAGGCACGGCACGTGCACCGAGCAGGGGCAGTGCCCATCACACTGCTCCGGCAGCTGCCCTGGGGGGGAGCGCCGCCTGCACCCACAAACACACTGTCCCGTGCCGACAGATGAACGTGCTAAGTGGTGAGGTACACGCAGCGGTTGAACAGGCCGGGCGCATCACAGGTGGAAACCAGGGCACTTCACGCCGTGTCATGTGCGTCTGTACACCCGTGGGTGCTGGCTTCGTTAAGCTGCGGCAGCGCGGTCCGCAGGCAAGCCCCGGAGGCGCTGCCATGCTCCGGGGACAGCGCCGCCGTCAGCGGGCCTGTTCAACAGCAAATCGCACAACAATATGCCATTCATTTTGAATGCACGCCGTGCAGGTGTCCTTGAGTTGCAGGATGGTGCACAGCAGGCTGTGGGCTCCTGTTCCAGGCGAGCCGCAGCAATGTCGACACAGGGTTTGGTTCAATAATCTAGTGCCGACATTGTCACCTGCCACCATGAAGCTGCTTGTCACCGCCAGCACTGTTGGTGCCACCCGCATCGCCAGCCTGTGCAAATAAACAGTCACCGAGCCGGCATCATGGTGTGGCCCTGAATGAAGTCAGGCGCACTCTGCAGAAGTGCACGTTCGTTGACGCTCAGCACTGATCGAGTGCACTGGCATGGCGGGTGACATATGCGCAGACCCACAGCCATGCATCAACCGTTTACATGCGTGCGTGTATATGGCTGGTGAAAAAGTACGATCGAGATTGGTGGTCAAGGGTGCCGGCGACGGCCATCACCTGATGCCAACTATACCCGGGAAGGCGGCTGTGCAGAGGGCCGCCAGCGCCTCAGGCACCTGCTGAGTCACCATGGCAGCGGCAATGCCAGTGGCAATGGTGCTGTAGACGGCGGCTGCCGCGCCCGCCGGCGGCGGGCTGTCATGCATCACGCCCAGCTGTGAGAGCGCCTCCCACAGCCTGCCTTCCGCTGCAGCATCTGGCGCCAGCTTTATACGCTGTCCTGCTGCGCCACCGGCGCCGCCGTCGTCTGCCGCAGCACCTGATGTGGTGACGCCAGCCTCTGAGACGGCTGGCGTGGCGGGCCGAATTGACGGCGGTGGTCTCCTATTCATGGCTGCATGGCGGCTGCTGACGGAAAGGCGCGTCAGACACCCATCCACTCTCCAATGACTGAGCTGTCCAGCCGGCGTACGAAGTCTGTCACAGCTGGGGATTGCCAATTCCGGGTGCGGGAGCCATCGCCACTTGCTTCACGATAACAGGGTGTCAGTGGGGCAAGTTGCTGTCACCTTGCTGCAATCATGCACCTGCAAGTGCCTGCAAGTCATTCAGGAGGACGTGAGCAAGAGTGAGGCAGCCACATGAGGGTGAGTCGACTGTCTTGTGCCGACACCAGGGTTGTCGCAATTCGCACAGCATACATGCAAGAGCGGTGCACATGAACTTGAAAACAAATTGCAGGTGAGCTGATGCATTGGAATCAAGTTACACGCCGCGTCTCGGCACTGCACCTGCTGTGACGGACGGTGGCGTCACTGCACGTCTACTGGCTCGGTAACAAGTTAAGCGGGGAGGCGGCGGCGCAAGACGTGAAACATGCGTCAAAGCTTCAAGTGCTTGTCTGTAGAAGAGGATTATGGATGTGCTGTTGAAACTAAGATCGACGTACGCACGTGTTGCGGAGGATCTCCAAGCGCGAAATCTTGAGTTGTGCGAACGTGGCACGCACTGTAAGGGCAATAGTGTCGCAGTTGTGCGTTGCATAGTCGAAGACCTCAATGCTGTCAAGTGGTTGGTGACAGTCCAAGGGAGAAGCCACGGGACCGGCAGCTTAGTGCCTTGCCTGGTACACACATTGTTTGCAACGTGGCTGTGAAGTTGTATGTCGGGTAAGGGCCACTGCGCAGACTCGCCAAGCGGCAGAATGTGCATGCAACTCCAGCAGAAACGTGAGCTGCTTGCATGCAGTTTGCAGAACAAATGATCATGAAACTGAAACACTGACATGGCGCACGCACTGTCTGGCAGGGAGGGGCATCCTGTATAAGTACAGCCATCTCGCGCTTTCTTGCTTGCTGCGAATCATCAGTATATTGCCATTGCGCAGCTGAGATTGTCTACCAATTGCTTGTGTGACATTACAAACACACTGCGTCGGCAGTTCAACATCAACTGCACTGCGATGCTGGCTCTCTGTCTCATATCATGCAGCAACACAACAGCAGTGAGAGGAGGTTTCATGCTTTGGCAACTAGACTGCACCGTCAAACGCCCATCAAGTTGCAGCGAGCCGCGTCCAACTCATGTGTACGCTGTACCGCCTGCGGTGCCCAACCTTCTTGAAGCTTGCGGCAGAAACTTCCCCATGTTATACCCTGTGTCCGTCTCACTGCACCACACCTCTTGACTCTTGCGGCAAAGGGCTTCCCCATATTTTACCCTGCGTCCGTCTCACTGCACCCTGATTTCCTGCTGTTTGCTGGCCTCGGCGGTCTTAGGAATGCGGATGCTCAGCTCGCCATTGACCACCTGCAGCAGCAACCGCATCATGCTGCCTTCAGAGTTTGCTGTGACGATGCACAACCTTGACTTGTCGCGCAAATGCTCTCAGCCAAAGAAGGTTGTAGGTACTTCATGCATCAGCAGGCAAAAACATGAGAGGGTCGTCTCGCGCTCCTGCATCAGCATCTGGCCTCACCTTGGCGGTGATGGCGCTGGTGTCCACGTTGTTGGGCAGCTTGAAGCGGCGCTGGAAGGCGCCAAAGCGGCGCTCGTAACGTGCGAAGCGGCCCGCTTCGTCCTTCTCGCTGCGCTCCGCCGCCCGCTCACCGCTGATGGCCAGCGTGCGCGTCTCCGGCTCGTATGTCACCTGCGCGCCAGGCACAGTCCGATGTCAGGCAGCTACGACTAGCAGAGTTTTATTTTGTGCAAGGCGGATGTGGATTTGCAGCTTCAGGACGACTCAGCAGAGAATTCGGCGACAGGATGCGCTTCGTGTGCCAAAGAGGTGCAGTGGTCCCAAAGCCCACTGACTATCGCAGCATTGCAGCTACTGTTGCAGGTACGAACATGACAGCTGCTGTAACACTGGCAGCAAACGTGTAGTGAAACGTGCCTACCTTGACATCTTGGCCTGTCATGCCAGGAGTGTCCGCCTTCAGCACGATCTCCTCCTCCATCTCGTGTATGTCGACCTGTGCATGACAGCATCAGAGGGCATTAGCACCACCATCGAAGCCTTAAGTCTACCATGGTGTCACAGGAACATCGTAGCAAGGCAGCATCAGCCACTGACAGTGGACGCAAGCAGAGACAAGGACCGGCGCAGGGCGTGGCTGCTGACATAGGCAGCTGGTCTCAAAGCAGATCATCAGGAGACATACCTGCAGTGGAAGACCGAAGTCCCTCTGGATGTCAGCAGATGGCGTCAGGGTGCTGTCGCCCATGTTGTCAAAGCCCTCCAGAGCCTGCATTTATGTGAAGTGGATCAGTGAGCGACCCCTAAGTAGCACATTCAACATTGCGATGCTCCACTCCAGCTCCTCACAAGCTGTTGGGTGCATAATAACACCCGACATCCCCGCAGTACACATTGTACAGCAGCATCAAGCGATCCTCTGGTCCACTCACCCGCATCATGGTGTCCATCTCGTCTTCAATGGAACGCAGGAAGCCGCCCACGCGGCCAAAGCCTGGCGCCACCGTGGCAAAGTCAGCGAGTGGGGACAGGGCGGCAGACAGCGGACGGCGCTGCAGTCGGCGGCCCAGCGGCGGCTGCTGCTGCTGCTGCTGCATCTGCGACTGCTGCTGCTGCTGCATCTGCGGCTGCTGTGGCTGGCGCGCCATACCCTGGGGCTGCTGGTGCTGCGTGGCAGCACTGTCACGCTGCTGATGGGTCTGCTGCTGGTGTTGCGTCTGCTGCTGCGGCTGCTGCTGTTGCACCGGCACCTGCACCGAAGCGTAGAAACAAGGATCAGGAGGGCGTCACAATCATTTGGGATTGTGTCACATGTGTAATGCCTGTCTGTGCAACTGGGATGGATGTGGCGGAAGCACCGGAAGCTTCTAGAGAACACCGCATGCGAGTGCGCGTGTGTCCCGCCAGCAGCGGACGTGTCGCGAGCTGACACGAGATACGGCATAGACCGGTTCAGCAGCTCGATGGTCAAGAACAACATGGACCGCTTTATGTATCCGTCTGTAAACAGCTATTGCACCTGTACGGTACCAGCATGCTGCACATATGCAAACGACTTGTGCAGGCGTTGGCCGCTGTATGCGTGCGATGCGCACCTTGACCGAAATAAATATGCAAGAGGACTAGTACAGTGAGTGACAAGCGCACGAGCTGCAGATTCTGGCTTGCTGCACGCACCTGCTGGGTGTTGCCAGTGGTGGGGGTGTGCTGCGCCGCGGTTGTCTTGAAGGTGCGCGCCGGCATACGCAGCGGTCGCATAGTGTTGGGAGTCATCAGCGATGCCCGAGATCCAAGCGTAGGTGCGAAGCGCGCCATCTTGCCCATCAGATTTGCTGTCAGCATCGATTTACTGTGCCGGAATTCCGTCTGCAAGAGTCCTTGCCTGGTCGCGATTGCTTCTGAGTGTGATTGAAGGCAGTTCAAACTGTAAGCTTGAGTGCAAATTGCAGGCTGCAAGGCGTAGCTGGCCTTTTGAAGCCCAACTGAGAAGACTGTGGAGGCTCCTAGAAAGATCCCAGCTTCCACTGCTTCCCTCCTGCTGCCATTGCCAGGCCATTGCCCCCAAGCTTGTCGAAAGCTGTGCTTGCACGTGAGTAAAAAGGCAGCATTTGCAGTCGGCACTCTGTCTATGACCTGTACCAGCTGGGCCTGCCAGCATTCACCTGGAAAGTCTCAACATGCTGTGAAACGCAACCCAAAACCTGTGCTTTCGTTTGGCAATGCATGATGCCTTCGCAGGTTGAGAGCAGTTTGAAGATCAGCGAAGATCATTTGCAGTTCAGCAGCCGGGGCCCTGCCACGAGACTGGCGCTGGACACCTTTGCAAGCGTGAGACGCTGATGCGCCATGATGCATGCCGCACGTGTTTGATGCATGCCGCAGAGTTCTTGCCTCCGGCAATTTCCCTGCAGTCGAAAGCATCAGCGACTATGTCCCAAGCAAAGACTTCAGGTCTCAAGTTGCCAGGTGCAGCCGTGTTGGTAACACCGCCAGCAGCGCATGCTCAGTTCGGTATCCTGACCCGTACTGGTCACAGAGCAGGCGTTTGCGGGCTCGGACCCGACGTCGCTGCACTTTGCGCGGCCTGACGCGGCGGCGCAGGTCGCCTTCTGGCAGCAGTACATGCGCGGCCACATCCTGGACACTGCTCCGAAGCTCAATTTCCTTGCAAAGGGCGGTCAGGGCGCCATCGTGGCAAATCTGCTGCCGCAGCAAGAGGTAAATTCATTTAATGACGTCTCCCGACATTTCATCACTCATGCACCACCTACATTGCAGTGTGCATCCTGGGTGTCACGGCAGGATGTGCAGCGAGCCCTAAGTGTAGCAACTGCTGGCCGCCGGGTGCTGATGTCGTATCTCTCTGCCGTCAGCTGGGCTGGCTAGTCAGCAAATGGCATGGCGTGCGACTGCTGCTGGCGGCGGTGCCGCTCGCAAAGTGGAGCGAGCTGGACGGCTACGCCAGCTACCTTGCAGCAAAGCGGCACGAGTTTCTTCAGGTAGGCTGCAAGATGTGAGTGGGGGCACTGAATGCCATCGCTGCCCACCCTGTACTGGCATGCGACCCGCAGCGGTGCCTGGGAGGCTGTCGTGTGTGGATCAGCCGACCTGCAGCAATGATGGCAACATAATCTGCATCCGAAGCATCAGAGCATTTGGAAGGAGGCTGACAGCAGCATGAAGTCCGCGCTGCAGGCGCACGGGTCCTTTGTGCACATCGTGTTGGTAGGCGTCCGGCCGGAGGTGCAGAACCAGGGCATCGGCACAAGGCTGCTGCGCCGTGTGCTGCGCTATGCAGATGAGCACTCGCTGTCAAGCTATGTTGAGGCAAGTGGTCCCAGTGGTCAGGCACCTTTGAGTCGACAGATGCTGCAAACTGTTGTGACACTGTGCAGGCAGTGCAGACTGGTCAGCATGGTGTTCGATGCTGACATTCGGCCGGTGTTGGACACAGGCCAGCACCGAGCGCAGTCGGCACCTATACCTGCGCTTGGGATTCACGGACATCGAGACCTGGCATGGCGGCTTCCCTGCGTTCCTCATGGGCCGGCCGCCAGCTACCGGCAGCGGCAGCGGCGGCAGCGGCGCGCCATCAGGGTTAAGCGGCCCGGCGGGCTCCAGGGCGGCAGATGTCACTGCTGCTGACGGCTGGGCAGCACCAGCAGCAGGCACAGCATCACCAGCAGCAGCAGCTGCCAATGCAGCGCCAAGTCCCGTGAGCCCGCCGAACAGCTCAGCATCAGCCGCCGGCGTCGATGGCGGCAACTTCCTGCGCAGCAGCCGTGCCAGTGGCAAAAACGGAGGCAACGGCGGGCAAGGCGGTGGCAAGGTCACCGTGTATGTGGCTGCTGCTGGCGGCGATGAAGGTTTCTGTGCGGATAGCACGCTAGCTGGGGGTACGGCTGCAGATTGAGGCGTCAATTGAGGCTGGCGAGGAAACACCACTGGAAGCGTGCGGCGAATCCTGGTCAGACGACTGTGTACAGTAGATCCTTAAACCACTGCACCACAGTGATTTCGAGCCAAACTACCAACAAGTCTGCAATTTCTGTGGTGATCGATCGTTGACAGCTTCCAGTGACAGCGTCTGCACTTTGCATGAGAGTCTCAGATTCTCACTCGTCCAACGTCAATGCAAAACAGTACTGCCTAGCTTTGTATACCCAATGCTTGCAATGCGATCATGATCCTGTCTGCAACTGCTCCTCCGAATGCCTGCCATGACATGCAACATGTGATGCAGGGCGCCAAATGGCACAACAAGCAGCGGGGCTGCTACCTGCAGCCAAGCACCTTCAGTCCTAGCTACACATTCTTACAGTATACCATCAATCCCAGCGAAACCCCTTGGTCAACCGCCGCCGCGACTTCACAGTGCTGCCATCCTTGCTTCGGGTTGCTACCAGTGTTACAGTATCCTCATGCTGTCCAGTCTGTCCATTCTGCTGCTTCGCACTGTCCAGTTTGTTTATGAGGGTGTCGAGCCCCGTCAGTCCATGTACGCCTTGCACATCAGCCCACTTCTGCAGCGCCGTGTCCGCCAGTCAGCATGTGTGCGTGTGACCCGCTCTGTGTATGTCAGAAGGTGCTAAACGCCGCTTTGGCGGTAATGGTGGTGGAGGCGATAAGGGCGCAGGCCAGCAGGAACACCAGCAGCACCGGGCCCCTCTGGTCGTCGTACCGCACGTTCTGCCGCCGCAGGATCTGCAAAGTGCAATTGTGAGGTAAATATCTAAATCAGCATCTCCCATGACCACATTTTCCTGCAGGGTGAAAGAAACAGGGGTATGCACCTGTATGGTGCGCTTCTTGTACATGAAGAGCGCGTACAGGATGAAGACGAATGCCACTGGCGCGATCAGCATGCCCGCAATCTGCACAGGAGGCGGCACCAGGACATCATCGAATACTGCTCATTTGTCGATGTAGGCCAGATCAGCAACCGCATTGCACGGGTTGTGCCAGCCGAGGAATAGGTATTGCAATCAGAAGTCTTACCTGAGAGGCTTTGCTGCCTATGATGGTGCTGCCACTGCCGCTGCCGCCCCCAGACCCCGTCAGTGTCGACCCGCCCAGCAGCGATAGCGCCTGCATGTGAAGCTCTGCTTAAGGGATGACTGCTTCTTGGGCACTGCAAAGCTGCAGTGCATGCATCGGGCGGTGCAGCAATTGGCCGCACTCTCGCCAAGCAGCCAAGTACTGGACATGCGGAACGCTGGGATCATATAAGGTTGCATGCAAGGAGGCACTCACCATCAGCATGATGAGCACCGAGATGTTTAGCCTGCAGGTCAAGCAGATCAGGTTCAGTCTGCTTGAGCAAGACTGCTGTGAAAGCATGTCGAACATCATTTCTGTGTTCATGCATCACCGCAACTGGGGCAGCAAGAGCTGCTTGCGTCATCACTAGGCCTGCAGTCGCACCACTGCAGGAAGGTGCGCTCATTGGCGAAGAAGGTCTTGGGCTCCACCCGCGTCCGCACCAGTGCCTGCATTGGCATTGAGCACGTGCGTCAGTCCCTGTGCATTGGCCAGCGTTCTTGCTCAACAGCCTGCGGAATGCCATGCGTGTGGTCAATATGTGACCGATACCTGTCAGCACTGAATGCCTTGTCCGTTTCAACAGTGCAGGATGGGAGACAGCTGTACAGCCCAGGTCATGTGGGTCGATGTGTGACACCTGGCTGCGCTCCTTGGCGACTCGAGCAGAACGCCAGCTATCGCCGCCACCACCGCCGCTGCTGCCACCGCCGCGCCGTAGCTTACCTGCCAGGCAAAGATGCAGAACGTCTGTTCAAGAACCATTCAGACACGAACGCGTTTCACAGATAGGCAACCGAGGGTCACAAGTGGTGTCTCTGTGAAATGCAGCGAAGCTTGCAGGGCAGCTACCCACTTCTGACATCAGGGTTGCCATGCCACAGGAGCACAACTTGGCATACTTTCGCTCACCTGCCCAACGGCGGATGCCACGCTTACTGCCCCGCGAGGGCGCAGCCATCATGCCGCCTGCCCGAGGGCGGCCCTCCTCGATGTCGCCTGGCCCTGTGGCCAGCGCCGCCGCGGCCGCCGCCGCTGCGGCTGAGGCGTGAGGGGTGCCGTCTGCTGGCTGCATGTTGCGGGCCTCCACAGGCTGCATGTCGATGCTGGTGTGCTCTGCAGGGGAGATACCAAAGTACTATGTGGTTATCGCACATATAACAATGTGCTGAGGTGAGCACACCACAGAAGTGGAGCACCACAGAGATGAGCACACACTCGAAATCGGTCATGTGCATTCGTCTTCTGACAAGACTAGACATGCACGAGCTACGAGACTTGCCAGGGGCGGAGGCGGCAAGGCTGCCAGGATTGACTGCCAGGGAGCTGATCGATGCCGCACCGCACCCGCTGGATGTGCTGCCAGTACCACCGCTGCCACCCAGCTGCAGGCTGACCATGTCGCCGCCGGCAGTGCTGCTGCCACTGGCGCCGTTGGCGACAGGGGCTGTGTGTGGATTGCTCAGCATGCCACGGAATGGCCAAGCCGGCAGCGCAGGTGGCGATGCGACGCCGCTGCCTGCTGACACGCTGCGCCTGTGGCCTGCCGCTGATCCCACCTCGGACTGCTGCTGCCGTGGATGCTGCACCCCTCCACCTGCTGCCATGCAGCTGAGCCGTGAAGCTGTCAGGCGGCCATCATCGCTACGGCTGCCACCTCCGCCGTCGCCGATGCTACTGCTGCTGCCATGCAGGCAGCACTGCTGCACCACAGCTGGCTCTGGAAGCCAGCCGCTGCTGTCTCCTGGAACCAGCAGCGCTGCGCCCTCCGCATATCTGCCTGCTGCATGCGTCGGCGGCTGCGTTACTGCTGTCTCTGATGGTCCACACGATGGTGCACCGGCTGCAACCTGCCGGCGGCTGTCATGAGGGCTGCCTTCCGGCGGGCCAGCAGCAAGAGGCAGTTGGCTGAACACCGCGCCACCAGCGCTGCCAGCCGCTGCGGTGCCTGCAGCTGCACTGCCGTAGGCGGGTGCGGGTGGCCCACCAGAGAATTGGTACCTGCCTCCTTTGCTTCCTGCTGCCGCCGCTGCAGGGCTGCAATCTGGCGCCGACCCCCGCAGGAACGACAGCAGTCGGGCTCCGAAGGTGGTCTTCTGCGGCGGCGCACGGAAGTTGCGCGGGAATGCCCATGGAGTAGCATCCTGCATCAAATCCACTGTGGTTATTGCAGCTACAGGTAATCCCAATACTTGAATGATGCAGTTAGGCCCCGACAGCAGATCAAAAGCAAGGGAAGATAGTGCAGGGTGTCACAGCTGCTGCAGCTGTCAACTTCTCCTTGCCTTGAGGTACACGTCAGCGGTGTCAGCCATCTCCTCGTAGGTGGCAGGCGTCATTGTGCCGCCTTCGTCCGGCAGGAACCAGTAGGGCACGCCCACTGAATGCACCTACGAGAGTGGCCCAGGGGCTGCAAGTTTTGCGTGCATCTGCGGTATGCTCGCTTGGTCACCACTGACGATTGTGCTCAAACCAGCAAAGTAAAACCAGAGGCAAGGAGTCGATGACGACCGGCACCTGGCGAGGGAACAACAGCGCGGCAGCGTGCAGGTACTTGCTGAACATGGGCACCTCCAGCAGCAGACCTGTTAGGAGGGCAGACGATATGGAGAAACAAGAGCTGTATCAACCAGTGCATGATATTGTCGACTGGCGCCATTTATGCATTATCGAAGACCTGCTGTCAAACCCTCACAAAGCATACCAAGGACATCCAAAGGTACAGCCGCCCACCTGAGACCACCAGGCGCTGAATCCACGCTGGCTGTCCGATGCCCTGCAATTTGATCTCCACAATGGCGTAGGGGAATCGCTGGGAGTTCTCCGGGCCCAGCAGAGCGCTGTCGCTGTGGCACCAATCACTGCCGCGGGCTGCAGCCACCTCCTGCAAGCCCACCATATGGAAGATCAGCACTGTGTCTTGCTCACAGACATGTCCAGTACGGCTCGCATGTTATAATGGCTACAGCTTTCGAGCATGGTGCATGTGCGACTTGCGTTGGCAGCACAAACAACACTGTTGAGTTTCTACATGCATTGGCACAAGACGGCAGCAGACTTCTGTGACACCAGCATTGGCCATCATTGGAGGAAGCTTGCCTTGGTGAATTTCAGGTCGGTGTCGATGGACACACGGATCATGTTTGACCTGCTGTCCTGAAAGGCAATGCGCTGGCAGGAAGTCCGCAGCACTGGCTCCTGTAATAGGCAGCAGGAGTGTTCGCTACCAACACATGTGCACAAGCAGGAGCCAACATGGTACTGCAATGGGCGACCTGATAGGCACTTTCACTGAAGACCTGAACATGCATAGATGCAGCTGCATGCCAGTGTTAGGGATCTGTAGTGCAGGCATCACAACATGCGCTGAGACAAACACACTCTGCAATCAGGTCCGCACCTGTGCTGTGGTGGTCAGAAATGTCTGCGCAGCCCGCAGGAGCTCAGCGCGCTTCGAGCCACCCTGTAGCTCCGGCACGTCCAGGCTGCCGGCTGCAAAAGCCGCCAGGTGCTGCTGCTGTACCTCCGCCCGCTCCTGTGGACTTTGCCAAATTTAATGTTGACAGCACGAATGAGGCATGTGCAGAGCCATTTGTTCGGTGGGGTTCCGGGCAGATGGGGAGCAGCAGTAGGTTGCATGCATGATGCCTTGGACAATCGTGCAGGACCCTGTTGGATGTCTGCTTTGGCCGCACAAGCGTCTGCTGATCACCTTGACGCTGCTCTCGCCGGTCCAGCGCTCCCGGTGCGTCTTGCGCTCGACCCACAGGCGCTGCCCCGGCGCTGCAGCATTGCGGTGCCCATACCACCGCACACGCACGAGCTGGGCCCCGTGTTCGCGCCGCAGCCTGTCCTGATAGGTGCTACATGCATGGAACCCGTCTAAACTTTCAATGTTTGGGTGCAGAGCCCGTTGAAAATGTCAGAGTGTTGACCTGCATGCAGTAGGAGTATGCGCAGCCTGACGAATGTTGCTCCGCTCAAGAGCCGTCAAATCTGAGCTTGGTGCACCTGTGTCGTTTCACTGTCAATGTTGCCAGGGTCATCACCTGAAGCTGTTGACATTGTCGTAGTACACCGATGACAGGGAGCTGCCTGCTGCTGTGCGCTGCTGGCTGAGCGGCCGCAGCACTCCATTGGCGATGTCGCCTGCATGCACCATGGCGCATGCAAGGCCGTCTAAGCCATGCCATTTGAGCTTTCGAAAGTGCAGGGCGACCATGCAAGGACAGGTTGGGAAGTCCATGGGGGAAAAGGTTGATGTAGGTCCCCACCACTGGTCATGCGGTCACTGCGACGGCGTCCAAAGACCAGGATGGGCAGGTGCCTGATGATCTCCGCCTGCGGAAAGCATGTAGCACTGCTCGCCAGCGACAGAGCATGAGCAAACTCGACATCTCTCTATCTTGCTATGGATGCTGCAAGCCTCTCGAGGTGTAACAAGATCCTAAGTCACCTGCAGGGCCGGGATGACGGCTGGGTGCGCCCAGAACTTGGTGCTCTTGCGCTCAAAGGTGTCTGGTGGCACCCAGGCAGAATCCTCTCCCGCGACGCCGTCCGGCACAGCCACGACTGGCTCAATTGAGGACCCTGCACCGCCTGCCGTGACAAAGTCAGCTTCACACCTGCTGGCTTCAACATGCATGCGACTGCAATCGGCATGCAGACCTGCATTGCCTGAAGCAGGGTTGAAATGTTGCCAGGGGTGACTGGTCACGCCGATCTACCTGGCGGTCTGCCATTGCTGAAGCTGGCAAGGGGGCTGTACGATGCCGGAGGGCTGCCGCCGTTGACACTGCCTCCAACACTGGAGCCGCGGCGGGTGACCCACTCCGCCTCCGGGTCCGGCACGATGCTGCGCAGGTGCTCGTAGGCGTCGCTGAGGCCCACCTGCGAATCCAATGCCATCTCAGGAATGATGATGACTAGTTCTGTGCTTAGAGCTGCCTGTAGGTGTTGAGTGTGAAAAGGTGCATGAGCACACCAGCGACATGCATGCATTAAGGTGGCTGGTGTAGGGCACAGTGCTGTACTCAGACACATGCACATGTGTGAAAGACGAGGCAGAGGGCGTACCAGGATGGCGTCTCGCTCAGACCAGTGCGTCAGACACTCCAGCACACAGGCAGCATAGATGTGGCGCAGCTCTGCATCCTGAGGCGCACACACCGCATCAAGTATGAGCATGCAAAGTGCAAACGATGTGATGTTGCACACATAAATTCCACCCTAGCAAGCCACAACTTCAATCTGAATCGCACATAAGCTAGTTGTTTTGTCTCTGCATGCAATCCTTTGTCTTTCACCTGGGCTGCCGCCTGTTGCGTAGCGCTCACACTGCCACTGCTGCTGCGCTGAGGCGAGTCCTTGGCCATTGCCAGGTCGGTTGCTGCCGCCTCATTGTGACCAATGAAGCGCTCCAGAACCACAAAGTCAGCACCTGTGAAGCAATTCGATCGAGACCTCGCCCGTGAGATGTCTCAGGACCAGGGGTCTCAGCTGAGGTCAGATGAATGTGTGCATGCATCCCTGCTGTCGGGTTGACTCACTGCAAGCGCATCTTGCAGAACAAAGTGGAGATTGCTGGTGTCAGTGCCGCACTGATAGCAGCACACTCAGCAAGCGCTGCGAGTGCCCTCTGCTGTATGCCCTGTGCCGTGCTGCCATGCTCGGTTGTCACAGACGGCAGCCCCTGCATGGTGATCTGAGCGGGCGTGAAGATCATTGAGCAATGATGCGAAAGCATTTTACACGATCAAAGGTGAGCTATAGGCCCACATCGGTCCGTGCATCACAATGCTGTAACGAGCTTGCATGCCGCATGCAGCAAGGGCAGACCATGAGACGCTGCTGTCACTGCCAGCATTGTGGTGCCTGCACAAACCTGGACAACTGCCAGCAATCGGCCCCACAGCTCCTCTGAACGAGCCGCCACAAAGCGGCGCACCCGCCCCAGTTCAGCATCCAAGGCGTCAATGAACGCTGAGCCACTGCTGCGGCGGTGGCCGCCGAGGCTGTCTGGCTTGACAGTGCCTGCCTTGCAGTGGCCATTCCTGCAGGAAAGCAACACCTTGACGAATGCTGTATGTGTGCACATGCTGTACACATCACTCTGTTTGATCTGTTTGAAGCTTTTGCCGCTGCATCATCATATCTACCAGGAGCCAGGAAATTATGTGACAAGCGGACTCACTTCGAGGGACTGGGAGCAACAGTGCCCGGCACAGGCACGTTGTGTTCGGAATCTTCTGAGGCGACCGCCACGAAGTGCCGCAGTGTTGGCCGGCTGAGTGCGCCAGGCTTCAGCGGCGGCTCAGCTGCCAGCGCCGCAGCGAGGGCCTCATGCCGCAGGTAGCTGTGCCGCCACTGCGGTATCGGCTCCTGTGTGCTCGATCACACAGTCTCAACTGATCAACCGGTTGCAACAGAGGCAGCAAGAGCCGACAGGATCCAGCATGTGCACTTACAGGCCTGTACGTGCATAACTCTGCCACTACCAGCCAGATGTCGTCAAGACATGACACGTTCAGCACCAACTCTATCTGCCGTGTACTTGTCACTTGAGCACTGCATTAGTGGCGTGCGAGCAAGCACAAGCAAGTCAGACACTAGACAACTAACTGGCGACCATTCTGGCACAAATGAGATTGCGAGAGCCTTTACAAGGACATCCAACGTGCAGACTGTATCGCAACGTGATTTTTCAGCCCAACGAGGCCTGATAATTTGCGTCACCACATCGCCCGACCGACATTGGTCGGCGGGCAGCAGTCGACTTTTGACCCCGCGCAAGTTTGGCCGGTGCGAAGCAGCAACCATGTCGTAGCAGACACGATCACACGCCCTCAGTCACCGACGACGAGATCCGAGCCCCGCACAGCAGCACAGCTACTAGCGCTGGAAGTCTTCCCAGTGCACGCCTCCAGTAAGCGAGCCTGGGACTGGGCTAGGCTGCGCCATCCGTCTCGACAGTGGGCTCACCCGAAATGCGTCAAAAGGCGTGCCGCCGTGCATCTCCGTGCCGCAGTCGCTGAGATCGGCTGGCACGAAGTTCCTCACACGGTGCGGTGGCCGCAAGACTGCCGCGTGTTAATGAGCGGGCGGCCGTCCCTCACAAGCCGTCCCCTCCTCGCCCAGGCCTGGGAGCAAACATCCCCCAAAGCAGCCAGGGGGCCCTAGTGACTACTTCATATGCACAGGCGGCCTCTGAGCCTCGTAAGCAATGGCGGTGGTTCTCCGCACCTGCAGACGACTCAGCATGTTTGCTGGAAGGTGGTTCCGACCAAGCTCTTTGCAAGACCTCCACGTGTCCCAGCAGGAAGTAGCAGCATTCTGGCATTTGGGAGACAATGATGTCCATTTGTACTTCCTCTGCGCGACTCCAGGATAGGACGGCCGTCGTTCCGGTCTCGTGCACCAACCATTACATGTGAGTCAGATGTAACAGCGGCGCCCTGCTAAAGCCACCAATCTGATAGCTGTGTTCATTTTCCTGCGTCGATCCCTGGCAATCACCAAATCAAGGCGCACAGACCCCAATGAATTCTGCTCCCCTGTTGGTCGCCTCAGCGCTCAGCCACTGCATCGCACACTCTGGTAGCGGCTGGCTCAGGCGGAAGCGCGCTCCGCACCTTGAAATGACACCCTGTGCTTCGGCCCTGTGACATCTGCGCCGCTACCAACGGTGCTGTTGGCGCTGTCCGTGATGCGCTGCTTGCCGTTGACGCGGAGCGCTGCATACTCTGCTTTGCGAGCACTGCTGGCAGCTGCCGCCGGCGATTGCCGTGATGCAGTCGAAGTGTATGCGCTGCCCTTTGTCATGGCCACCGGCACCGCCGCAGCATCATCAGTGGTGCCCATCGCAGACTGCAGGGCAGCCGCGTGCACCGTTGCAGCATCATCGCCGGCTGCTTCTGCATTGCGCTGCAGCTGCTGGACCGACTCCACCGCCTCCGCCTGCAAATAGCGGATAACAACCTAGAAACGATTGAAAATGATCGTGTGCCGAAGTACTAGAATTGTAAAATATTTCAACTACGGTACCCACGACTGCTGTATGTGGTCCCATACTGCACAGTCTATGCTTCACACTACACATTTCCCTCCAGCTTTGCACCAGCAACTTCAGGAACTGGTGCCGTGACATGATGTAGCCACAGCGGACAAACAGCAAGCGTGCAGCCGCACCTGCCCCAAACTGGTGAGGACCCCATTGCCATGCTCTGGTGGGGCGCTACCACAATTGACCATGGTTAATACGCCATTCTGCCACAGCACACACACAGCCAAGGCATTGCAGCAGAATGGCGGACCTGCTCCAAGCTGGTGAGTGCCGCCGCCAGGCTCTTGGACGGCCGCAGCTCGTCGGCCGCAGGCTGCATGGCCGGGGCATAGCTGACGTCGCCCTCCACGATGGCCGACCGCCGCAGGTCGATGCGCACCTGCGCACCGTCAGGAGCCAAAGCCCTTTTGACCATCAGATGTAAGTTCGCACCAGCCTGGGTGAGGCTCCCGATTGCCATCTCTGTCAGCACGTGCAGCAGGGAGATTGGTCGACAGTGTGTTCCTTCCAAGGCCGATGCTGACGGGACATGCAGGACTGGCAGCCCCACAACACTTTGCGGGTTGCAGCCATGCTGCAAGTCCAAACACCCTTGATCCGAGCGCATCACCAGCAAGGTACCATTGACAACATGCTCGGTGGAGCTCACCGCCGGCGAGGTGGGGGCATCGGCACCCCGGGGTGGCCGCAGCCCCGACAGCGCGATCAGGTCCTCGATGCGCGCCGCCCGCTCCGCCTTCTTGGCCTTTTACCGCAGGATTAGGTTGCTGTCAGCAGCAGCAGCAGCAGCAGCAGCAGCAGCAGCAGCAGCAGCAGCAGCAGCAGGAGCATGTGAAAGGCACAGGTACGCAGACACCCAGACACACGCTGTAACAGCGGCGCGGGAAGCACACGAAGCAGCGCCTCCCTAACACTGCGGCAGAGCATCACGACGGCCAGTGGTAGTTACACTACACCTTCTCCTATGTCACTAGGCCTAGCAGGGCAGTGTGAAGTATATGTCACATGGCGGTGTGCAACATGGTCCTAGCAGCAGAACTGCAGCTGGTGCAGTGTCGCTGCAAACCTGATCTATCTGCTGGTCCCGGTTGCGCTGCTCCAGCTGCTGCTGCTCCAGCTGCATCCTCACCACGGCGGCGGAGAATGACGGCGCCGGCGGCTGCGTGAACCACGGGTGCTGCCGAATCTGGCAGCAGGACTCGTGCTGATGTCATGAGCAGATTCGACAACGGCTGAGCAGATTCAGACACTGCGGGACCCATCAGATGAGCGGTCTCATAGGCTTGCAGGAGACAGATGCAATGGTGACGCAACACTGTGACTTGCACAGCTGCAGACGAACATTTGACCTAATCATCGATGACCACGAATCCCACACAAATCTGCCTGAATGACATTTGTACCTCCTTTATGGTGATGCGGTGCTCCTCGTCGACGACGAAGATGCGGTCCAGCAGGTCAAACACCTGCCGCGACAACTGCACAGCACACAAGTGAACAAAGTCAGGCCAGATGAGCAGCTTTGCAGCGATGCACAAACTCGTGCCAGCAAACCAAGTCGGAAAGATGTGCCATCCAGAATCTGCAGCTGTTTTTTCAAATTCATTTACCCGGTCGGCAATCGTCCAGGTTACAATTGATACGTTCTAGACGAGACGAGACGTTTCTTCTAGCTAGTACCCAGCAGTGGATGTCTCGTCAATTTTCAGCAGGGAACACTGTCCTAGCTTTGAACGTCTAGAACGTCGCAGATGTCTACTCAGCGATTGCTGGGTGGGCAAATGATTTGAAAAGAGCAGTAGACGCAGCTCAGACATGTCAAGGTGGTGGACCTGCGTGAACAATCACCGAACAGCCATATATTCCCGCTGATTTGCAGCCGCAGCACGAATTTGTTGCAGTACTACGCTCAGAACTTGGTCGTCGAGATTACAAACATTTTTCTCGAGACCTCAATGCCCGCCTTGGCGACAGCAATATGCATGGTACAGACGCTGAGCCAGCTGCTGGCTGCGATGTCAACAAGCTGGTGGTAGAAATTCTGCCCAGCTCAGCTCACCTTGCCGGCGACAGCATTGACGGCGGGCACATGGTGCCAGCAGCTGTGCACCTGCTGCACCCACACTCCCAGCTGTTGAAAGCTGTATCAACAAGTTGACATCAGGGATGGTGCCCAGTGCAGCTCACCTTGCCAACAACAGCATTCACGGCGGGCACATCATGCTAGCCATGACCTTGCTGCCCCCACACTCCCAGCTGCTGCTGTTCTGACAACAGGGCATTGGCACTGAATGCTGCCCGGCCCAGCTCACCTTGCCGACGACAACTCAGACGTCGGGCACGTCATGCCAGCGGCCGCGCACCTGCTGCGCCCACACTCCCAGCTGCTGGTGCTGTTTCAACATGTTGAGGTTGGCGACGCTGGCCGGGCCATCTCACCTTGCCGACGATGACCCCCGACTGCGGTGGGCTCATCACGCCAGCGGCCATGGCTGCTGCTGCCTCCGCACGTTTCAGCTGCTGGTACTCAGTCACTGGAAGGGTATTGATGCTGCTCGGCGCGGTTCACCTTGCCGACAACGGCTCTGACGGCGGGCACGTCATGCCAGCGGCCGTGCACCTGCTGCGCCCACACCTCCATCTGCGCGCTGCGCGTGTTAGGATCCGGGTTCTCCACGTGGTCGAATGGGAATGTGCCTGGCAAAGAGTCAGGACAGGACTTTCGATTCTGCGTTTAAACTTCATACAAGTCCACCTACGCGTTGCAAGTGTGCAGGTCGAAGCTTTACATGGTCGAGCAGGGATGCGCCATGCCGCAGCCTGCACCGTTCGGCACACAGACGCGACTTGCTGAAGGCTCGAGAGCCACATCTCTGCTGCAGGTGCCTACACGATCATTGCAATAACCCTAGTCGCTGCACCATCTTCGCTCACCTAGCAGCATGACGGACAGCAGCACCCCAGCGGCCCAGACGTCCACGGCGGTGCCCACGTATCCCAACTTGCTGGGGTGACGGTGCAGCTGTGCTGGCGACATGTACGTCGGCGTCCTGCACCCAGAACCAGCCATTCAGATCCATTACTTTGGTGGGGCACCTTGCCAGAGCAACTGCCAAAATTCGATACTGACAGAGATGTAGCATGCGAGATGCATTATATGCCATTTGCCCAGACGTCGAGCTAGCCAGCTGGCCACTCTGAGTGGTGTCGCATGCAGATCGATGGGTTCGAGGTTGTGCTGCCTGACCCGATGTTGGTCAGCATGTTTTCGCCAGGCTTGAAGTCCTTGGCGAAGCCAAAGTCGCACAGCTTCACGCGCGGCGGCCGGGACCCGTCCAGCAGCGTGTTGTCCAGCTTCAAATCCCTGCATTTCGAGCGCTTTGGATGAAGGCCGCTTTAATGGCTGATGACATGTGTCTGCACTGCCATACTTTGCAGGATGCGTTGCTATTCTCTCCCTGGCGCAGGATGGTGGAGAAAGAAGACCGGTCGACTGCCCCATGCAATTTGCGGCATGCTTGCAAGCGGCTCCGACAACTTCTTGTTTGCAACGCAGCAGATGAGCAGCATAGGACGCGAGGACTTTACCTGTGAGCCACATTGTTGGCGTGGCAGAAGTCGACTGCATCGATGAATTGCTGCGGTGCACGACATTGCAGTTTCAGCAGCTGGCCGACGCTTGCAGCACAGCAGTTCAACGCCTTGGTGCAGATGCAGTGAACCAAAATTGACTTCATGTAGCACTTGCATGCGCACAGCACACGCGGGCGGAGCCTGCGCACTGTGAAGAAGTAGCGGGCCTCGTCCTCGGAGAGCCCCGCGGTGAGGTCGTGCCGCGCGCGCCCGTGGCGCTCGCTGACGTGGTGCATCAGCGTGCCGCCCGCCGCCAGCTCCATTACCAGGCACAGATGGTGCGCCGTCAGCATCACCTGTGCGCCGATCCAAGGAGAACTGCACGATGACATCACACGACCGCCGGCATCTTGTGGATGTGTATTTTGTGCATCTGCGCATCTGCGACGCCATGCACCATGCAGCGTGCACCGCTACTCGACCAGACCGTCACCAGGCCAAAGGGGCAACGTGTCAACAGCCCACCTCATATGCTTCCACAATGTTGACATGACCCTCTCCCAGCTCCGCCTGGATCTGCAGACAGATGAACAACCATGTCCAAGGTAGCATCCTCTGAGCAATTTCTGCTGCATGTATGGCAGAACAGGGAGGCCTTGACGGTAGTGTACGGTCAGAAGGCTGCTGCCATGCTCACCAGGATCTCGCGGAGCAGATTGGTGGAAACAATGCGCGGCAGCGGCCGCCTGATGAGCTTGATCGCCACCTAAGTAACATGTACCATGCAATTTCATCTATTGAGCACGGTCAGCTGCCCCTTCGGTGTGCATTACTGATGTTCAGGCACAAGGTTGCAGCGCGTGACATGAAACTGCATTGGCTTGGCAGATGCGGCGCACATGTTTGCCGGTCTGCTTGTCCCTGAATTGGCAGATCTCGCCGGTGCCGCCGCGTCCTAGGCGCCCCATATACTCGTGCGTGTCCCGCAGCCCAGGGTCCAGGGCGCTGTCTCGCAGCTGCGGCGCCAGACTGCTCTGCTGCGCGGCGTGCGCGCCGCCCACCGGTACGTCACCCTGACCAGCGGGGCTGCTGCAGCAGCCGCCCATGCTGCTGCGAATTTACCGCCTGCATGCGGATATGTATACTATGCAGCGCGCCGCCAGGTGCGGATCTCGGTACAAAAGGTAGGTGCTTGAGTGGCAGTTGCCATGCCTGTAACACCAGCAGGCGCCAAATGGCAGCTGCCTGCGCACGCTGCACAGGAGTCGTATCAGATGCTCTGCTGCAGTAAGCTATCTCGCGCAGGCGAGCCGGGCTGAGCAACTGACTGGTACAAATATTCTGTTGAAAGGCTGTTCCCAGCTGCAGTGGAAAGGCCAACGCACCACCGTGACCCAACACCCCAGCTTCTGATAGTCCGCAGAGGAAGGGTGCGTGTATGGCTGGAGTTGCAGTTTCTGAACGGCTGCATGCAAATTGAGATTGTGTGTCGTGATGTGCCTGTGCAACATTGGAAGGACCTCAGCCGATCGCAGAAGCATCTTTCGGCGCGGCGCGTCGCAGCCGACAGCTTGCGGCGCATCATGTTCTGATCGTCCTGAATACATGACGCGTGTGAAGCGGCGACAGCACACAAAATCAGCGCCTCCGGCACAGCCGCCCGCTGCAGTCAGCATCGATCCATGGAGAGCGCGGGCAGGGCGCAACTATGATGTGGCCAGCAAAAGTATATGCGCAGTTCCTCAGCATTCAATCATTCTCATCTGACTATCCGGGACGCATACGAACTTTGCAAGGCGGGCCAGTTTGTCGGACGCACACCTGCCCTTTTTGTTTAACCTGGACCTATGCAAATTTGGAGGTGCAATGGCTACAAAACGCAGACCACTCCGCGCGACTGGTTGCACTGGAGTGTTTACAATGCAACAGACCACGCGAGACGGTCGCAGGCTCACTTTGGCCGCAATTGCTGCAAGTGTTGCTCATGATGCCATCTGCTGCAGGTACGAGCCCTCAACCCCCAGCAAAGCGTTGGACTGCGCTCACATGAGCACTGGAACGTGAACTGCTTGAAATGGCTGACCTTCCAGGGACCGGCCCGCTTTCACAACGGCCGACCATCCTGTTCGGATCATAGCGCATGCAGCTGAGTACATCGGTGTGGTACCACCACCACAATCTACAGTCAAACCACCAAGCGCTGAGCAACAAAACCACCATCTAGAAGCACAAATTGCTGTTGTACACTGCATCTGCGGGAAGGCATAGCGGGAAGGCCAATACCGTGCTGGGCCTGCAGCGCCTACGTAGCCATGCAGCCGCAACATACCGAAGTCCCATGGCTTCATGTGCCATAAGCACATCTTAGGGTCACTGGCCCCTCGCCAATGGTCTGATCTGGTCTCAGCAGAAGGCATGGAAGCCGATGCCCTGGTGCGCCTCCAGCGCCTCGATGGCCTTGCGGCCACCGAACGCGCCGGTCAGCACCGCGCCCAGCCCGATGATGCCAGCCAGGATGATGACCACGTAGCTGGCGCGCCCCGAGCGCCGCACCGCCATGCCCACCAGCCACACGCCTGCCAGGCTCGCTACAAAGCAACCTGCAGAACACCACGTCAACTCCTCAATGTCAAGACCCCTCAAATCATGCCCACCAGCCACACGCCTGACGGGCTCGCCACAAAGTAGCCTGCAGAGCGCCGGATTGGCACCTCAACATCACATACTCTTACCGTCACGAACCTTTGAGGAACGCATGCACTTGAGATACGGTGCTACATTGGCGGCCGGTTTGAGCTCACAGGGGATGCATGACGACGAGTTGCATCGCAGGGTAAGCAGTCAGTCAGTTGAGCGGTGACCAAACCCGCACCGATGCCGTACACCAGGGCGTAGGTGACGTTGAGCAGGTGGTCGAAAGCGAACGCCAGCGCGGCAGTCGAAGCTGAGAACAGCACCATCAGGCTGGAAGTTGAGGCTCCCACCAATGGATGTACACCCAACTCCAGCAGCAGCGGGCTGACAATCATGCCGCCGCCGATGCCCAGCAGCCCTGCATGTGAGTTGTCGGCAGTCGACACCTCGTGTCATCCTGCCATATTGACCCCGATCCAGACCGCACCTGCAGCACTCTGGAATACTTGTGCACGGTGGTTGTGATTAACAGTCAGCTCCGATTCACCTGCGATGCTGCCGCCAACCAGCATGATGAGTGAGCTGCGGACCATGAGCTTCAGACCCCAGGAGGACGGGTCGTTGTACGGCCCCTGCGGCCACGACATCCACTAGCTGTCAAAACTGGCTGCTGAGATGGCCCACATCTAGGCTATGGAATACTGGCTGCGCAATCGTTGACGTTCACCCTGCTAATCCTCCACAGTGACGGCCTTAAGCTATCATGTACCCAAGCTGGTGACAGAACCCTTCAGCAGCAAGTATCCCCTCACCTGCGGTCGTAGTATTGGCTGGCTGGATGCCTGACGCGCTGCGGCTGCCGCCCGCCGTGCCTGATATGTGAACAGCACGTTTGCCGACAGCGACAGCGCCACCTGCATGCCGCAGCAAGGGTCAGATTTGGTGCCACAGCACATGCGCGCGGTCAGATTTGGTGCCACAGCGCATGCGCGCTGCAGGCGGCATGTGGCATGTTTGATGCCTGCAAACGAGATGCACTGCAAATCCACAGCAGAGCCACATCACCACATGCCCACAAGCCTGATAACTTCTTGCTGCACATTCATGACTTCATACCACACCTGGACGGCAAACAGCACGAAGTAGGGCGCACTGCAGCGGGCGAAGCGGCTCTTGCCCAGTTGCAGGCCCAGGAAGCAGCCCCACAGCACGAACACCTGCAAATATATACAAGATGCCACATTGGACCTCAGACAGAAGTGCAAATATATACAAGATGCCACATTGGACCTCAGACGGCACTTCTGTCCAGCAATCATTGCTGCAAACAGTGGATGTGCAAATCAACGTGGTAAATGGCAACTGCAAATGGCATTCTGTGCAGTTGCTGCCACCAACTCTCGAAGTATGCAGCAGTTGCAATGGCATACAAGCTCCACTGCTCACCTCGACGAGCTTTAAGAATGGGAAGCCCGGCTTTGGAACCTCCTCCTCCTCCTCGTGGTTCTGCTCCTGATCTGACGCCTCTGGGCTGCTGCCTGCGGGGTTGCTGTCGCTACCGCTGGCCCAGGCGAACTCCTTGCCGCCGCTCCTGTTACTGCCGCCTGCCACAGGCTGCGCGGCATATGCTGCAGAGGCTGTGTCTGCTGCTGTGATGTCCAGCACGATGGCTGTGGGGCACTCTGCTGTCTGTACTGCTGATGGCATTGGTGAGCGGTCTGCTTTTGCGCTCTCCTCACCCTGAAGTGTGCACCAAATCCTGAAGGTCCTTTCGTACCACACAGCGATATTCTCTGGTGAAGAACCCCTGCCCACCACTCCAAAGATAGCTTCAAAGTCGACCTGTTGGATTGTCCAAGCTACAACTCAATATCTTTCCGATGCTGCACCTGCCCGAGGGAGCTGCTGCGCTGGAGGCGTGCTGCCGCTGCAGCGTCTGGCAGGCTGCCTGACCCTGCCCGCAGCGACAGGCTGCGCGCTGGCGACCGTGGCACTGGCGGCACCCCGATTGCTGGAATGGTCTCGTATGCCCTGTTGTCGATACAGCAGTCGCATGGATCTAGCCAAACACATTAGCCCCATGCTTGGCTGTGCCGGCAGCATCCAGCTCTCGTGCACACGTCAGCAGGGGGGAGAGATAGACGCAAAGTGACGCAGCCGGCTGTGAGCCTGCGCTCGCAGCTGTGACAGCTGAGCCCTTTTGGTGAATGCAGCTGGGCTCACATTTCGCCATGCATGCTGCCACCACGGCTTCCCACAGCTTTCGCAGCCGCCTCTGCCTTTGCCACAGCGCTGTCGTGGTCCACCTCCGCCTGCACCTTGCGCTGCAGCTGCTGCGGCGGCACCGGCGGGAGCTCGCCAGGCTTTGGGGCCTCGCTGCGTTGAGCACAACGCCTGGCCTTGTTCCACAGACACTCCATTAAATGCATGGTCGACCAGCGCCTACTCATTGCGCCATTGTCAAAGCCTCCATGTCCGATGAAGACCATGCAAATCATTGGATGCAGAGAGCTGAATCAGAATACAGGAGACTGGGGTTCGCACCCGCGGCCCAGTCTTCGCCGAGCTGCAGCCCCGCCATGGCGGCTGCTCCCAACACCGCCTTCGGGCCCGTGGCGGCTGCCGCCGTCCGCGCTGCCAGTCTCCGAGCCCTGGCGTTCCGCGTGCAGCGGCTGCTGATGCTGCGCCTCTGACGGCCGCCGCTGCGGCTGCAGCTCTGTGCCACTGCGTGCCGCTGCCGCTGCATCACGTGTCTGCTTTTCGGTCTGCAGGGTTGCATAAATTTGTTGCACGCCTTGGGGCTGAGTAGCAAGAAGCCTGCCACAAGCAACGAGCATGGCCGAGACGCAATGCTGAAGGTCCTGTTATGAAAACTGGATGATTGTCATGTTTCCACACCTTGTACAGGCGGACGGCCTTACGGCCAATCCTGATGGTCAGCCACAGCAGCAGTGCCGTCAGCAGGAAGGTGAGCAGCCAGTCAGGGAACAGGACATTCAGCAGCACACCTGCAGCATTGGCAGGGCAGAGTCATTGCATACACACTGTATCTCCCAGATTCCAGGGATGACGATAGCTTATGGTAATGGCTCATCAATGACTAGCGCACCCACTGATGTGCCCAGCAGCAATACGGGTGTCAGCATGAGGGCTGTGACATAATCGATCAGCGATTTGCTGGGGTCGACAGGGTGGCGGCCGCCCAATGCTGACGCCACCGATGCGACGGCACCACCTGCACAGGGGTGCCATAGCCGACTTGGTGCAAGCTCACATTGCCCCTATAGATGGGTGTGAATAAGCCTTGATGCATGACAGTGAACACGCAGCATCTGCAAGCAGCACCATCTCAGCAGCATGTTGAGTGTGCACCTGTGATGATGGCCTGACTCAGAGCAGTGGAGCCCTTCAGGCCTGCAGCATACACACTCATTTGCTCAGCTCATTGGCCGCAGCATCCACGGACCAGTCTGCAAACATGTGCAGCAGAGCCAGAGAGGAGCACAAAACGCAACAGAGAGAGTTTCAGGGCGCACTAAAGCCCAGAAGGATGTTGAACAACTGCAGCATAGGGGGAATGCTTATTTGAGAGAGTGGTGGCAGTGTCTACATATCACTTGAGACACAAGGGAGGAGAATGATTTATGGAGGGTGGGCAACGCCATACCGGAACAAAGAATGCTCCGCCCCCTGCACAGAACAGCATGTAACGTGCTAACATTCTGCAGTATCCGGTCAGTTGTGCTGGTCAACAAATCTGAATTGCTGAGGCCTACAAGAACTCACCAATGCCCACTGCATTCGCCAATGCCCCGACCTGCAGGCACAGCATGACCAGCTGGTATCCTCCGGCAATCTAGAGTTGGCAATCAACGACAGGGTTGCAAGCCTTACAGGGTCTAGCAAGCTCCGCCTGCTTGCTGGGCGCACCGCAAAGGCCAACCCCATGGTCGCGATGTTGCGAGCATTCCAGACGAAGGGTTTCTTAGTGTCCGCCAGAGCTCCTCCATCGTCTGCCGAACTGCTTGCACAAGGAACAGGTAATTGCTGCAGCCGGCATGGCCAGGAGAACAGAGCCCACACATTGATCTCACGTTCATCTTCTTGTCCAGGCCTCATAAGCCGCCCGAAGGTATACCTTGTCAGCAGCAGGCGGCCGAGGTCATGTAGCTGCAGGCCAGATCCGCCATGCCGCAGACTCTGAGGACCATACTGCAGGTCGCTGCTGCTGCGGTGTCCAGCATCCATGAGCGCCAGCCACAGAAGCACTGCCATCGCCAGCAGCAGGTAGCCGTGCCAGCAGGCTCGCAGCTTGGCATCCTTGCTGCCGGGGTCAATGCCACTGACGCTGGCACGGCGGCGAATGCGGCTCACCACGGGAAGCAGCGCAGCAGCACGTCCGCCCGTCACTGTAGATTTGGTCATGTTCTTGAACGATCGTACGGCGCTCTGATGTCCAGCTGATGCCTCGCAGCTGTGCGGGATATACTCAACGATATAAAGACTAGGTCAGCAACGCCACAATCACTGCCTCTGCTGAGCGCAGCTGCAAGCCCGTGACATAATGATCAAAAACTGATCCCCTAAGTAGTGCAATGGCTGGCGAAAACACAATGGCGATCCGCGAGCTGTAAAGTCGGGATTGCTGAGTCATTTGGTGCTGCTCGAAGGCGAAAGGGCTAGGCCGCAAGCTGCAACTGATTGGCGGCTTGTGTCAAAATAGAGTGCTGACGAGCAGCTGTTGTGTATTGCCGATGACATCAATGCAAACAAATTCCGCTGTGCATGGTCACCACTCAACTTCCGACATGCTACGTCGCTCCTGTGAGCTGTAGCAGGGCTTGCAACTGCTGTGCAAGAGCGACGATGCCGTAACAAGTTGCACCGTATGTGCATCCGGGCGTACAAAACCAGGCAGTGCAATTGCACCTTGTCAGACGAAATGCTCTTTTTTGGGCTGGCACCTCGCCTCTAACATGCATTCCATCCCTTGTATTTTGATGCTCTGATCAAGCATGAGCCGGCCAGCATCCAATTCAGCATTGATTGCAGTTTCAAATAGCAATCTTGTGTGACACTTGATGTTGAAGTCAGGCCGAGGGCGGCTGCTGCACGATCTTGCTTGCATTGGGCTTTCTGCGCCGCTGACGCAGGGGAGACACCCAGCGCGGTGCCCATTCAGAGGATCCAGAGCCGATTTGAGGCATCGTAGAGGATCTTGCAGCAGATCACGAAGCAGAATGGCAGACGGGGGTGCATCCAGAGCGGTGAACGTACCCACCACCATCTGCTTTGCCACGGGGAACGCCAACAAGCTGAAAGAGGTGGGATCGGCAACGCATGGGTGGTCGTGTCGGATCAACCGTCTTGTAGTGCGTCTCAGTGTTTATGAACCATGTTCATCGGTCATGTGCGCTCTGCTCATGCACAGGTGACAGCAATTCTAGCGGCAGGGCACCAGCTGCCTTTCGAGGTGAAGGGCGTCAGCGTGGACCTGCCAGAGCTACAGGTGGGAGGACACACCAGTGTTGCAGCATGACATGCCATCTGCACAGCCTCTCGCTGAATGCTGAAGCGGCAACAGCAGGATGGCTATCCCCGCACATGGGCACTCTTTGCAGAGCGAAATCATTGCAATGAGCCGCAGGGGGAGCCCGAGGACATTGCCAGGGAAAAGTGCCGCATTGCGGCGAAGCAGCTGGGGGGAGCAGTCATGGTAGAGGTGCTGCCTTTGGCATGCGCTGTCATTTGCTTCAGCGGCTGTCCCGAACTGCAGATGGTGCCATGTACTCACCTTGCACCGGCATGGATCTCACCCCTGGCATGCCACCTTGCTGCAGGACACATGCTTATGCTTCAACGCCATGAAGGGGCTGCCAGGTGCGGGACGGCAAGCAGTCTTAACTTGGTTGCAGAGACTGTGATTGTGAAACCGCAGGGATGCTTCCTGTCAAGCATGTTCGTCATGCAACTCGATATCCTCATCCTCATATCTTTACCACTTTGGCCACACGCAGGGCCATACATCAAGTGGTTTCTGAAGAAGCTGGGGCACGATGGTCTGAACGACATGCTGATCGGCTTCTCAGACAAGACGGGGTACGCACAGTGCACCTTCGCCTATACCTCAGGTAATGACTCGGGCAGGGTGCACCATGTCTGTGCGATGCTGGGTTTCTGTGCTGCTGACCTGAACCAGAGTGCCAGCTGTGCAGTACACGATGCAACATGCATGCCAATGGTGTGATCCAGCGGTTTGTGGCATCAGGACTCTGGACGACATGTGCACTCGACCCGCCCGCTTGTTATAGGCTCACGGCGGAGCCTCACCTCTGTTCAGGCTGCACGAAGGGAACTGTGGTGCAGCCGCCAGTTGCGCCTGCTGGACACCCTTCAGAGGCGCAGCTGAGACCCTCCATCTCCTTTCCCGATGACATCACGGATGCCATCTCAACACTTCCCTGATGTGTCCAGGTCCAGATGAGGAGCCGCACCTGTTTGTGGGGCGGACAGAGGGCACCATCGTGCGTTCGCGGTCGTGCCAGCTGGACACCTTCGGCTGGGACCCCATCTTCCTGCCGGACGGCTTCGACCAGACGTTTGCCGAGATGGGCAAGCAGCAGAAGAACACCATCAGCCATAGGTGCCGGTGCACATGAAAACCACATGTAAGGGTCAGTATGCAAGTTGATCAGCAATCACCAGAGGTGACATGTGGGACAGTCAATAGTACAGTGCATACATATGCAATTGTTGCAATCACGCAGGTACAGGGCGCTCAGCCAGCTGCGGACATTCTTGCTTGGACACATCAGCGGCGAATGGCGCGAGTGGCATTGAAGGCCACGGCATGGTGTGCATCTGAGGCGCTGAGCAGGCGGTGTTACAACGAGGACCGGAGTGGAGAGCGTGGAGTAGGTGTAGGAAGGCATCAGTGATGATAATTGATAGACTCTGGTTTAGTTGTTCTAGACAGCCTGATATGTCACCACGATTGGCACCTCGTACCATGGTTCAGCACTAGACAATCGGCGCTCTCAACAGTCAGTGACAGCAGGAGTTGCTCAGGCAAATGAAACAGAGGCAAGAAAACACGTGTTAATCCTGATCCCATCATGCAGATACCCCAAACATTGCTGTGCGATTCCAACTGCGAACAGGAATGATTAGAATGGTATGCCTTGTGCTGCATCAATCCCAGTGGGGCTGTGGGGCATCATAGAACTTGTACAGCTCGGGTCGTGCTCCCTTCGCGACCTTGATCTTGGCATGCCGGTCTGTGGAGCACAATAATCACAGCGAGTTAGTTGCAACAAACTTTGCAAGGATGAAAAGTATACGGCTCGCATATCCAAGGTTACTACACCAGTGGTGCTGTACAGTGTGTAGTTAAATAGTGAAGATGTGCTTGGAGTTGAAACACCACACGACGCAACAGCGCAGCAGGGTGTTGGTGTGCAGCGAGCGATGGAGGATGTTATGGTGTACTCACAGCGTGCGAGCACATAGTCGAGCGCCATGATGGGCGGGTTCTTCGGCTCATCATCGCCGCGGCATGTCGGCAGGCACTCCACCTGTGCAACACGGGACTGCGTTAGAGTCAAACATGTCTGCATACCAGCCGCATGCGCGATGCTGGTGCGAATACTGCGGCTGACCTGGTCATATCAGTACTAGTGTGTTGCAAAGACGACCACTGTCTGACGAACACAATAAGAAAGCCGACTGCGCACCATGGTGTCATGGGAGGGGTGCACGAAGAACGGCGTCGAGTAGCGGTGCGTGGGCTTCGTGGTCACCTGCACCAGATGTGCAGTGAGCAGTGCTCAGTGACTGTCTTCCGGTGGCAGGTCACCCTCTTGTGCACGTCACAACAGTGCCACGCATCTGGTGTGTTCACCTTTGCCACAGGTCACAGACAGGTGGGCAAGGTTCATGTGCAGATGTCACAATCGCGTGATGCGATGTTGAATGCGGATGTTGCTCCACGGCTGGACAGCGTCATATAGACACACTCGAATAAGTGAAGCTTATCAAGCGAGCAATCTGAAGATGATGTAGAAAAACTTACCACACGGTGCAGAGTGGAGCGGAAGCGGCCATTGGACCACAGCTGGAACATGTCGCCCAGGTTCACCACGAAGCACTCCGGCCGCACCGGCACCTCCAGCCACTTGCCTGCAAGTGAAGTTTGCAGATGAAATACTTACGTCGAACTGGTTTTTGAGGGGTGGCGCCATGCTCGCAGTTGAGTGCTGCCTCACAGCCCGTCTCGCAAGATGGCACACCCGTCATAAGCTTTCATCTGCAATGGCAGCCTGACATGTGCAGCAACCATATGCATTGTGCGTCTTGTGCTGGAGCTCGTACCCTGATAGTAAATTTGGAGGCCCGGGTTCTGATCCGTCTTCAGGATGGTCATGATGCCTGCAGGACAGCAGGGGGCATCAGCGCAAGGCTTTTGAGCAGAATGTGGCGGCTCAAATGAACACGAACAGAGCCACAACAGCTGGGCCAGGCAGCAGACATGCATTCACAGAGCAGAGCCAACGTGCTCAATATATAATGAGTTACTCACCGAAGTCGGTGTGGGCGCCAGCACCAAACATCTGCCCCGGTTGAGAGACGCCAGGCGTGTAGTGGATGGGTGTGAGCGTGCCCATGCCATCGGCAAACTTGTCGGCGAAGAAGTCAGCCGGCAGGTCCAGCGCCAGCGCCATCAGCCGCAGCAGCCTGTGATCACGGGGCACAGTCGAGTCGAATGGAATGTGTGCCTTGCGCATTCACGCACTTTCAGGGTATATCCTCTCAGTGCATCACACTGTGCATCTCGATGCCCACATGAAACCTGACAATTTTACTCTGATGCGAATGCCTCTGTGTGGTGATGCATGAGTGTGAAAAATGCTTGCATCACCTGACCCTGAGATCCACTGTGATGCAATAACAGGCCGCACACATGAATCTGCTCACTTATCACGCACGGTCAGCAGCGCGTCGCGGTAGGCCGTGAGGGCCGGCTTGAACAGCGGCGCGCTGGCGGGGTCCGGCCACACGTTGGGCGCGTGGAACGGGAGCTCCGCGGCCTTGCTGCCTGCCTCCGCCTCGCTCACTGCCGAGTATGAAACATTTAGATTGTGACAAATGGCTGTCTGCAGGGTGTGTGCAAACTTCACATTGTATGCAGGGCAGTGGCCCACAAACAACACCAGGCTGTGCCATGCAAATGGACACAAGCTTGAGCTGTGCGCTATAATCGGCAGGCTAGCAGCTGTTTGACACAAGACAGCGCAGCTTCACTCGTAAACCGGTCTTGCTACCCTACACAGTTGACAGTATTGTTGGCCGCCGAAACTTCTACGTCATCTTTAGTTCAGCGTTTCCACATCAGGTCGCATGCTGGTCTGCTCACCGCACAGGGCGAAGCGCTCCATGGTGGTGTTGAGCTTCTCGCCCGCACTGTCTGCTGCAGAGTCGTCCGCCTTCAGCCGGCAGTCGTTCAGGTCCAGCGTCTGGTACCCCTGCCCGTCGACTCCCTGTAGCACAGATCGTGGCTAGCCTCCGAGACTGTGTCAGAAACTGCACGTGGACCCCTTTCGACAATTACTGTGGTGTGCATGCATCCCAGAGCAGCGCAAGCAAGTCTGCATACCTTGAGCATCTTCTTCTCCATCGGCAGCGCGAAGAACTCCTCGCTGGCCTTGAAGTGCGCGTCAATGATCTCGTCCGACACGCCATGCCTGCACGCATGGCAGATACAGCCTTTCAGCACAGCATCGGCGCGCAACCATCACACAGTGTCAGCATTTGCAGGCCCTTTCTGCGCGGCTGCAAGCAGCTTGTGAAGCGTCATCATGGTATTCAAGCACCAAAGAATGCAACCGATCACCAGTAACTGCACTTTGCTGCAGCTGCACCTTGGCTTTCAATTTAGGTCACGTGGCAGGCAGCAGCCAATGGATTGGTCGACCATCGTTGTACACTTACCCTGCAAGATAGTAGAACCCATGGTTGATGCACGCATCCTTTAACGTGGCTGCTGCCTCCGCCTCCGGCGCGCTCAGGTCCACGATGGGCAGATGCATTTCGCCCTGCACCTCCGCCGTCTTGAAGTCCGCTGCTGCAGCAGCGCCGCGACCCATGGCTGCGTGTCACTCAAGCGGACAGCTTCGAAGTGTTGTGTCGATACTTTAGGTCGCGACAGCCCCTGCAAGCGGTGCAGTACGGCCGGTGTCGTGCTTTCAAGCCAACGGAACAGGCAAGGCAGGCCGTGCAGCTTCTGCGGCAATCGAGTCCAGGCTCTGTACCTGTTAGGAAAGTTCTAGCTGGCGGGGAAAGCGCAGAATGCATGCTGAGCGGCCGTGCTGGTGCAAGGTCAAGAGAATTGAAGGGGCCGAACAATTAGACGGGTGACACATTCTGTGCTCCCTCTGGAGCACTACAGCCCAGCAGTCGTGTTGCGGCCGATGTCAGGGCCTGTCGCTTGCAAAGCGCGGGCACATGTCCTCAAACCTACAGTCAAAGCCTCCGGATGCTCGCAAGCCTCCTGCCATCGCCGTCAGATGGTCCATGGATGTTGACGCATGCAATTTTGCATCTGCCGCCTTATAGCTAGCAATAGTGCTTGATTATCGATCAGAATGCGGCAACTGCGTCACGTAGGCGGTAGCCGCCCTTTTCGCGCCATGACGCTGGCCTCGAACTTCATCAGGATCGTGGTCTTTGGCCGCGGCTGCCCCTCAACCGGTACATAGTGTGCCGTCACCCTGCAATGGACATGCACACCACTGCGACCTCACTGAATGTAAACCCTCATCTGTGCAAGTCACTTGCGCAGGCACTGACGAAGTGAACATCAGCTGTGCACGTTTCGATAGCAGCAGGGATCTGTTAACAACAGATATGGACCTCGCAGGGAAGCCGGCATTGTCGAGGGCGCCCTTCACGATGCCGGCCACAAAGGCGGCGCAGTTGAGGCCGCCCATGTCCTTGGGCACGCTGATGTACTTGTTCACCATCAGGTCCACGTCGCTGATCATGTACTCGTCCTCTGCCTGCGATATACATAATCGAAATTGCTGCAATTTGGCAAACACTTATCTTCACAGCGGAAAGTTCATATGCTCTGAGCACGCTGATGTTGTGGTGGATCGGCTTCTCGACGTCCCAAATCATGCATGCGCACTCACCGTATTGGACTGCTCCAGGTCTCGCGCCGTACGGCCAAACAGGTACCGCCACAGCGGCCCGTGCACAAAGCGCAGCGCATCAAGCAGCCGGATGTCCCGCCGCCGCCCCCGCTCTGTGCCCGACAGCACCTCCAGCAGCCTGAAGCCCACCCCGTAGCCACCATCCTCTAGCCTGCAACAGGAGAAGTCCCGGTTCATGCTGTTGTTGCATGTCGTCACTTGTCTGCCACGTAGACACCTCTGCATAGCACAGCCCAGCAGCATGCCGTGCAGCAGTAGGACGCCTCGGACCCCCAAGCCTGAGCTGCATTCCGGCATATTGCTGAGCTCGTGAGCCTCACCTCCGCTCCAGCTCGCCGATGTTGGACACCTGCGACTGGCTGTACTGCACAAACTCGCTGAAAAGGAAGGAGAAGCTCGCCAGCGCCACCTGCAGCCATGCCATATGTGAAGGATTCCACTGGGTGCAACTTGCGACTGGGGATTAAGAACATTCAGTGCCACGGTGCATGCGCATGACAACCCCTGCTGATGCTTGGCATTGTCAATCTGACACCAGCAGATGGTGAGCATCTCAAGTGCCAAATTTTATTACACATGCACACCTCAGATTTGCCTTTGGCGCCACCGAGCAGCGGCCGGTCGACCGGCTTGGTCTGGAAAAGAGATGATGCCTTCATATTCATTGTGCCAGCAGCCCAGTGGGCCCGGCTGCGGCCGCCTCACTGTCGGCTGCCGCTACTGGCCTGCCGCAGCCCCGCCGTGACCCCTGCTGTCGTTGCTGCTTCTGCTCCTGACGCTGAGGGTTGCAGATGATTGTCCCCTGGCAGCGCAGCGGCTGCTGCCGCCAGCGTCACCGCTGAGCTGCCCAGCTGGTCAGGTAGTCGGGAGGAGCCTGGCTCCGCAACTCAGCCGAAAGGCGCCGTCACACCGACCAGCTGCTGATGTTTGGTCAGCAGCTTTGTAGTGCCTAGTTGTAGTGAATAAGATGGCTGCAGGCTGCAGTGGCCAATGTCGCTGTGATCCGCCAGCAGGTAATGCTGCCGCACAGAGTTGACACAATTTTGATTCAGCTCGCAACTCCAGCCACGGGCTGACACAACAGCCTGATGGGCTCGATGCTCTCAGAGTACAGAGGCGCCACTGCCAACGCGCTTCGTAACGAGAGGGAAGCAGCACTGAAGTGGGATCAGCCGCGGCAGTAAAGCTCTCTGATGGGTCTTGAGGGACGCTTGTCCAAACCCTCTCGCATGCACCTGGAATCAGCGTGCAAGCATGCCAATGGTACCCGCGACTGCATGTGCACCTGCCATCTGCCAGGTCTAAACCCTCACCCATGTTGTGTGAGAGCACCTGCTGTGATACGTCCGTTGAGGATGGTGTTTGCAACATGCACACGCGTCCGTGAAAACTGCGTCCGAATTGGATGCGTCGGCACATTTGATTGCCGACGCAGAGATCGCAAGGACGATGCAGGTATGTCTGCACACAGACCGTGCCGCATGCGCATGCAGCCAGCGCAGCCATCGCAGCAATCTCCTGCATCGCGTGCCTCGGCCAGCAGCTCCGTTTCACAGTATAAACCCACGCAGATCAGCTTCAGCCTGCGATCAGCGGCGCAGTGCCCACATGCAGAGCATCGTGCGGACACATGCGGCGGCAGGCGATAGCGCAGATGCAGGCACTTCCAGACGAGCAGCCCTCCTAGGGAGCGTTGCAGCAGTGGCATGCAGCATGTTCGAATTGCATGCTGCGCCAGCGTGGGCAGACAGAGTTCCCGCTCGTGATGGCGAAGTGGCAGACCTTGAGGTACCGAGACCGTCTTAGATTCGCCATCTGCTCGTGTTCAATTATCACCAGACGGCCATGGCAGACTTGCACAGACAAGAAGTCCCGCACATGATGATACTTTGCCTCTTGGTGTAGGACAAGGCTGCGCTATCCTATGCAAACCGCGAGTTTGGTGATGCAGTCAGCATTTTGAATGAGCTTGTTGAGAGGCAAACGGACAACCCGCGGTGGTATGAGATGCGAGCTCAGGTAAACAGTTGTAGTTGGCCTCTTGATTGCTTATTGTTTGTATTGCCCAGCACTGTAGACTTGTACCTTTGCCGGATAGCCGTCAGTCATGATGATGGCTGCACCTGCACCTGCGCAGGTGTTGGTGGATGGCAAAGAGTTCAGATCGGCCATCAGCGACTTTGACCGCGCCCTGGAGCTGTACCCAGGCAAGGCTGGAGCCGCTGAAGCAGGTTTACAGGGAAGGCTCAAGTGCGCCATTGTGGTACTTGATTTGCAATCCTGCTGACCACACCAACCGCCATGCTGACATGCAGGCGGCACGATCGACCAGGCGCGCTTGCTGGCCGGCCGCGCGCTCGCCTGGGAGGGCATATACGAGTGGCAAGCCGCGCTGCGGGACTACAACAGGGCACTGGACATGGCGGCGGCTGTGGACAAGAGGCCCGACCCGTATGTGCTCAACAGCCGCGGCAATGTGCGCGCCTCGCTCGGCGACTGGGCAGGTATGCATTCCGATGCCTGTGTGCAGCACCAATGCGCTGGCAGTGGCACTCCCGCCAAGCTTGTGTGGCAGCAAGCAGACACTTGCCGGGCATGCTGAGACCTGGCTTTGCAAAGAACTGACACCCTTACCAGCAGGCCGCCTCTCTGTGGTCAGGTGCCCGGGATGACTATCTGGCGGCACGGGATGGCTTTCAGCGGGCGCGTGGCTTCCGAGGCCGCAGTGGCGGTACCACCCAGCGCCTGGACGGTGAGCATGGCGCAATATTTCCACAGGCAGCTCTCCAGTGGTGGGGGGGTTGACGCAGTGAGGAGCTATCCAAGACCATTCTTGGTCTATCACCCTTGCAGCAGTCCATCCGGAAGGTATCAGCAGGGTTGCATGGTTCCCCAATGAGGAAGAAGCTGTGCAACATCACCTGTGATCGTGCAGGTGCGGTGTTTGCAGCGTCCAATGCGGCTCTGGCGCTGGCGCAGCTCGGAAACGAAGGCGAGGCCACAGCGGAGATGCAGCGCATTGCTCGACGTGCCCCGGGCAGCGCTGACATGCGGGCCGCGTTGGCAGCCCTGTACTGGAGCCAGGTGGGGTTTTGGTCTTGGGCGACCTCCCCGTGGTGAGGTGCAGCAAATGGCATGGCGTGTTGCGCGTATCCTGGTCATTGCGCCACCTTGTGAAGCGAACCAGCTACGGCAGGATCACCCCACAGGCATGGTGGAGCCCACAGCTACGGCAGGACCACCCCACAGGCATGTGGGGTGGGAGAGAAGGAGGACTCGGATGTCATTCGTGCCACTGCTGCAAGCACACTGAGCCCAACCTCCTGTTCATAGAAAGGTCGCATGTGATTCGTGTCATTGCTGCCAGTGTGCTGTGCCCAACCTCCTGCTTCCAGGGGCGGCAGCAGGATGCGGAGGCGCAGTGGGACACCGCATGCACCAGCATTGCCGTTGGGTGCGCCAGATACCAGGACCCCGATTGGCTCATGCGCATCCGGCGGTGGGCAGCCCTGTCCCTTGACAACCTGCCGTTGCATGCCCCTTATGAAACATGGGCAGGAAGCATGCAGCTGTGAATGAAGATGACTGCGGTGGCCCCTGACCCGAATTGGACTCGTGCCAGGCTGCACTGATGGGCATGTGTGCCGATCAGGTGGCCGCCGCGGATGGTGGAGCGCATGTCAGACTTTCTGGCAGTGCGGCAGGGAGCGGCACCCACTGCAACATGAGCGGCATGTGGTATGGGCAGGAGGTTTGCGGGATGGGAAGTGGGTGGGCGACACATCGGGCTTGTCAGAGCGAGCTTTGCACGACGCAAGACATTGGCTGTGAGCGTGGCGCCTACAATGTCAGTTGGAGAGCATGAAGTGGTCATGGTGCATGGGGGATTCTACGGCTATGTGGAGGATAGCAGCGGATCAGCCCCCACGACACAAGCAGCAGCTGATGTCGCAAGCTGTCTGAACACCAGTGGGCGCACTTGGGGGACATTGCCAGCGCAATACTGAGTATCACAAAGGCATATGGACGGGTCAGGCGGCGGCATGTGTGGCAATGTGAGAGACTGTGTAGGTGCAATAGCTAAGATTGGCGGCAAGCACTGCTAATTGGGCTACTGCGAAGTCAGTGTCTTCCCCGACCTTGAAAGCCGATACTGGCATATTCACCCTATATGTCCTATTCCTTCCCTTTTCCCCCCTCTTCTCCTTCCAGAAAGGCAATTGTCAGACCAGCTTCAGGGCAGCGTCAGTCGATAGCCGATCTTTGGTTGCGCTATGTAACACTGTGTTCCTCACTCTGAAAATCTGAAAAGGTACTGCACCAGTAACCGTCTGCGTTTCGCGCTGAGACCCGCGGAGTCGATCACTCTAAGACCCGAACAAGCACAGTCATCATGGGAGTTGCTGCTGAGAAGAGCCGCCAGAGCTGCTGGTGCTGGACAAAGGTGCATACAACCCGTGTTCCAGCAGTCTGGAATGTTTTGAAGCAACACCGAGGGCTTCCAACTGCTGGTGGCCAGCTAGCTGCGACACTCTGTGACACCTAGCCTGCGCGCCCCATGTGGTGCAATCGGCCTTTGCTGACAGCACCCATGTCAAGCGTGGCTCGGTGCTGACCCTTAGTGAACACGGTGCATGTGTTACCCCCGCAGACCGGCCGCCAGCTGGCACCCGTCAAGGCAACCCGGTGCCATGCCATGTTTGATGAGACCAATGCGCTGTCGCGCCGCCTGTCCAAGATCGAGCTGGAGATCAAGGCCCTCAAGAAGGCCACCGACAGTATGTACTCTTACTGTTCCATGTGCATCAGACACAACGTCGCGTGGGCATTGACCGAACGAGTACAGCCTTACACACAATGCACCAACTTCAGACCTGAGCTCACTGCTGCAACTCCCTCGGCGAGCGCTACTGAATCAACGCTTCTTCTGTTTCTGCAGCGCTGATTGCGGACTCGGAGAAGACCATGTCGGCCGCAATGCCCCAGGTGCGCTTTGCTGGGCCGCACCTGCTGCTTGTGTGCCTGAGGTGCAGTCCAACGGTTGGGCCCCAGGCAGGCGCTGCACGGCCAGAGCCATCACAGCAGCCTGTTGAGGAAGTACTTGGGATGTACTCATCGCCGGATTGTGACCCAGGTGGTTCTATACCCCACCTGAGCGGCCATGGTACTTACTTGGTGAGCGTGCTGCTGGTGTGCAGGACTACCAGGCGGGGCCGGACGGCGGGGTTTCCGCAGTGCCCAACACTGGCGCGCCGCTCATCACCGCCCACCAGATGTCGGCTCCGAAGGTGCACCTCACCTCCCTGTGCTTGTTGATGGTGCGCGTGCGCCAGGTCACGTGGATGGCAGTGGTCCATGAGGCAGCAACCTTGCGCACATGGTTTTATTGCAGTTGCAGGCCTAGCACGCTGCACTTTGCAAGGATGTATTTGATGGGCCCTGCGCATCCCACTTGGGTCACATGATTGCAGGTGTTTCCTGCTGCAGAGACTGCGCTGCGATGGAGTCTAAGACAACACGAGATGTCAAACCGCTCCTTGCATCACCATGTGCCCTCGCCTTTGCAGGATCAGGAGTTGCAGAAGTCGGTGTACGACCCCCTGTCCGCGTGGCAGACCGAGCACTCCCGCATGAAGGTGCGCATTGTGCTCACCTGCTCGCTGCCCATGTGGCGCTCTTCAAGGCCCTCACCCACAGCAATGGCATATGGCACATGCAGTGGCTATTTTTCGAGCTAGGCGGCAAGCTCAACGTGGGCCTGTCTCGTGCATGTGCAATGATTGAGCCTGCTGAGTGGGTTTTGATGGCTGTAGCTCAGACACCTGCCAGTCTCCAATGCGATATTCAACCTCAGCAATCAACTCTGCCACCCTGCAGCACCGGCTGAGTGAGGTGGATTGGCACTGCGAAGGCAGTCCCTCCGACACTTGCACGATCCAGTGGTTGCGTCCCTCATCCTCACTCGGCAAGCTTTGCCCACCCTGCAGCACCGATTGAGCGAGGTGGACAAGGCGTCGCTGCTGCTGGACGAGGCGCGCCGAAAGCACTACAAGGGCGCCCAGAAGGAGCTCAAGGTAAAGAAATGCATCACAGAGTTCGTGCCAAGCTTTGTGTTGTGCGGTCCTGTGTCTCAGTGTGGTGCGATTTGGGCGCTTTTGAGGACTCAGAGGAGCCATGACCGAGCTGCTGGCTGGCTGCTGTTGCTGCGGTTGTAGAGCTGAGGGTTTTCCCGCTGCGGACACGTGCAGGAGAACGTCATGAAGCAGGACAATGTCAGTGCGACCAGGACGCAGGAGGTCGACAACCCGCACCTCACCAGTGTGCCATCTCGAGCCCAATGCTGCATTGTGCTGGCACGATTGCTCTGCTTGCTTCCACTTGTCAAGTAACAGAAGCAGATGTAGTGTGCAAGCCCTCCTCCTCACCTTGAGCACCTCAGGACCGCAAGGGGTCTGCTGAAGGTGTTGGCTGTCTGAGCACGCATGCTCTCAACCTTGACTGCAGACGCACGGGCGGCGTACACAAAGATTGAGGCGGAGGTGCATGAGGAGCTGTGGCGCCACGCCCAGAACGCCCGCCAGATCCAGGTGTCATGGTCTTCCTGGAAACTCTGCATTCTTGGGGTCATGTCGACTGGCTTTGCACACCCGGCCATGCACAGGTTGCACCCCGGCAGAGTTGCTACAAACACCGTAGTGACGCTCTGCGGCATGTGGGGAAAGGCAGAGCCTGGATGGACTGTCCCAAGATGATGGCTTCTGCTGTTGCCCCACGCAGCAACAGAGCTTCACTTGGGCTGCGCAACCTGCAATGCGGTGCACTGTGGGGCCCGCTGCTTCCTTGTCTTACAGGACCAACCATGCTGACATGAGATTGGTTCCTGCCCTGCAGCAATACATCACGGCGGCGATGCAGCTGCAGGGCGAGCGGCTGCTCGAGGCGAGCCGTGTGCACGCCCAGCCCCTGAGGTGATTGCTGCTCGGTCTGCTGCTGTTTCTGACATGAAAGTTGGTCGACCTCGGTCGCCTCATCTCGGCAGAGTCAGCGCTGGGATGGCCAGCTGCCTGAGCAAACCTGCCATGTGATAAGGCACACCCACGCCTGCCACTTTGACTGCTTTGGCCGAGTGGCATGGGCAGACCCTTGCTGTCGAGCGATTCAGGCGCGATGCAGTCACCGTCAGTGTCCCATCCTGCTGTGTCGTGCCATCAGCTCCTCACCCGTCGGCTTGATGAGCACTCGACCGTGTATCGACGGCATTGCTTGCTTTTGCAGCGGCGGCATGAGCGGCGGCGCGGGCAACATGGGCGGCGGCGTCGGCGCTGCCACCGGCCCCACCGGCCAGATGCACCAGCCCACCGGCGGCGCCATGCAGGGTGGGGGATGTGTCATGAAGCGAATGTCAGTGAAGTGAATGCCAGATGCGTACTTGCAGCGGCCATTGCTGAAGTGCAATGGCTGGCGCGCCTCACCTGTTGGCCATATGCCCGACTGCCATCGATCAATTTGTGGTCATCGATCTGCTGTGTCCTGTGGTATCATGCACATCTGCTTGTGTGCAGGTACGCCGGCCATGGCGACAGGCTCTGCGCCCGCAGCACAGATCTAATTGGGCGGGTTGAGAAGGGCATCAAGCAACAAAAATTTCAGTGACGGTGGCAACAGCTGCGAATTGGAGCAGCGACCATGATGTCGAGCATACACCAATATGCACAACTACAAGTACGGCTGTCTGTCAGTGGCATTGAGTACCGCCAATCACTGCCGCATGTGCTGGTACAACTTTTCTGATTCGTGAATTTGATGCTGAGTGTTTGACTCATTGTTGTGGTATTCTTGAAGTGTTGAATGTTCACATATCGCTTGTGGTTGCTCTGTATACCAGTTTGACCGTAGATGGTAAACGGTAGATAGAGTTGCTGGCCCCGCTGCCGCACGCAAAATGTTGGTCGTCTCGATTGAGCATCCACCAAAGACACCAACGTTGCTCACTTCGTCTTAAACTTGTGTTGCCCATGAGGAGCAAGCCATGTAAAAAACATAGTAGGTCAGAAGAGGAGAACAGGAGTTTGGCTTAATCGACTGGGATCTACATTATGCAAAGATCTGCACAATCTGGGGCAGCTCCGCAATCTGGGGCAGCTCCGCAAGCTTCTTACAAGAACGCACGCAGACACCCCCTACCTTGCCATGCAGCTTTGACGCCGCCATTTTACCCGCCGCAGTCTCGTTCAAGCCAAAGGACGTCATCATCAGACTGGCCTGCGTTCAGTCACACGGCGAAGACACGGCACTGGAAGCTGCGCACAGAGCGTACACGAGGCAGCCCCACTCGTAGTCAGCAAGACGACTTGAGAAAGAAGATGCCTGGCGATGATGAGTACACAAAGGTGGCTCTGCCGCCGCACAGTGAGCAGCTCAAGGTTTGCCTGCAGCCTTGCGCTCAGACTATGCATGCTGCTTCAGCAGTTGATGTGATCGGGCATTGCCTGTCTTGGCCTGCGTGAAGTTGGAGCTGTATTTGTGAACATTCAGCAAAAGAGCCCATCGGCACTGGCGCATGCTCGTCACGATTGGATGCATTCCCTTGACATCGAACAGCTGGTCTTGAGCGTTTGATCAGGGCTGAAACAATGATACTGAGTGTAGACAGGTGTGAATCTCTTGTGTTTTCCTTTCCAGGGATAGTTGAACACTGGTCAGCATGGGCACGCTCTTGCGGCATGTGCTGAGCCATCGCCCATTGCCGGCTGGCCCCTGAGCAACCCTCCTTCCTATCAAGCCAAAAGCCCTTTTCGACCTCCTTGTCTTGGAGATGAGAGATGCGACATCAGGCATCCGTTCTCTCTCGTTCCAAGGGCAAGGGGGCGGTGGTCAACACCTGTACCGCTTACAGGTGTGGGGTGTGCCATCGATGAGCGGCTAGCCACGGAGCAAACCACCCTCATTGGCAGCACAAACGTGCTGTTGGGACGAAAGATGCAGCGCGACCACATTAATTGCTTGTTGTGTGTCTGCGGGGCAAGTGGGCGTTGGTGACGGGTGCCTCCCGAGGCGTGGGGTGGGCGACCGCCGAGAAGCTGGCCTCGGAGCAGGTTAACCTCATCCTGGTGGGCCTGACAACATGCCAATGGTGTACACGGCGAGGTCATGGTCACCTGCCTTTTCGAATCCTTCTCAGGGCAAGTGGGCGCCGGTGACGGGTGCCTCCCGAGGCGCGGGGTGGGCGACCGCCGAGAAGCTGGCCTCGGAGCAGGTTAACCTCATCCTGGTGGGCCTGACAACATGCCAATGGTGTACACGGCGAGATCACGTTCACCTGCCTTTTCGAATCCTTCTCAGGGCAAGTGGGCGCTGGTGACAGGTGCCTCCCGAGGCGTGGGGTGGGCGATCGCTGAGAAGCTGGCCTCGGAGCAGGCCAACCTCATTTTGGTGGCCCGCACCGAGAGCGCTCTGCAGCAGGTGGGCACTTCGACCGAGTGGCATCAGCTGCAGAGTGCTTGCCTGTTTGGCATGTCGCGCCTGTTTCGAGTCACTAGTTGGTGACTTAGAATTGAAGAGGCTCACTAGAAAGCGCTGACCATGTTCGGCTTGTGTCTGCTGCCCTGCAGCAATACATCACGGCGGCGATGCAACTCTAGGGCGAACGGCTGCTGGAGGCCAGCCGCATGCATGCGTGTATACGCCCAGCCCCTGAGGTGATTGCTGCTCAGCTTGCTGCTGCATTGATGCTGCTCTTGTTTGTCTGGTGGCTGGATTCTTTTTCCCTATAGTGTCGGTGCTGCCTCTGTCGGCTGCTCCGGCGGCCATGTATGCGACCAGTCACACCCACACCTGCCTTTGAAGGCTTGGGTGGGTTGTATGGAGCAAACGTTGTTGCTTGCCAGCAAGTCAAGCATGGATGCAGCTTTGGTAGGCGTCCCACCCTGCCGTATTGTATCATGTACTCCTCAAGATGTTGGCTCGTCACATAATGCCTAGGTACCGAAGACATGTGTTGACTTGTGCAACAGCGGCATGGGCGGCGGCGCGGGCTACATGGGCATGGGTGCCGGCATCGCTACCGGCACCACCGGCCACATGCACCAGCCTGCCGGCGGCGCCATGGCAGGTGGGGATGAGTCACACAGTGAGTGGTGCACATATAGCTCCTGTGGCGGCCATTGCATTGACACTCTGGTGGTGCGCTCCTATTAGTCACATGCTCGACAAGAAGTGGATGATGATCACCATGATCTACCATGGAATGTCATCCGGTGGTCCGCGGTTCAATAAGATGGGCACCTCGCTGCTAAAGTTTCTCCCAATCTATCTGATCTTCCAACGAGCATATGGCATTGCCAAGCTGGTCAACAAGTGCCACGGTTGATGTGATGTAATGGACAGCTGTTGACGCCTCGGCAGTGCAGCAATAACATGCGGAGTTTGAAACATTCGAATGGCTTTTGAATGATGTTTGGCGTCAGCACAGGCACTTATAAGCCATTCGAATGTTTCAAACTCCGTATGTTACTGCTGCACTGCCGAGGCGTCAACAGCTGTCCATTACATCACATCAACCGTGGCACTTGTTGACCAGCTTGGCAATGCCATATGCGCGTAGGAAGATGACATGGATGGGGAGAAACTTTAGCAGCGAACTGCCCATCTTATCGAACACCGCGGACCACCAGCTGAGCGCTCCCAAGCCGAGGGTGCTGACGGCAGCAGTCGCCATGTGGAGGCCGCTTGTTGTGCTTGGCAGCCTTCGATGCATATAGCCCTACAAGGCGACTGCAGGGCTCTGATGAGTGATCTCTGATCAGTAACATTGGCTGCTGTAAATCGTACGTTATTTGTATGCAGAAAAGGCTGTACAATCTGCATCGGTAAAAGTGACACTGTCTTGCCACAACCGGTATCTTTTGATACCCCAATGAAACATGCGGTGCTTATCCTACTCTCAGTGATTCTTTGTGCTGTGATATTTCATGCGATACGACACCGCTGCGGGCCGAGGCGCTGCAGAGCAGCTTCGCCACCTCTGCGCTTGTGCGCTGCTGGCCCGTGCCGATGATTTGCGACGGCGGCGGCATGGCTGAGGGCTGAGCTGGTGCAACCGCTGCTGCCGTTGCCGGTGGGAATCCAGCAGCCGCGGCGCACGCGCCATCCAGTGGCCCGGCTTTGGCGTCCATGATGAAGGTGACCACGACGCCGCCCAACAGGATGGTGATGCCCAAACCGATGGCCTTCAGCAGCTTTCCCCAGTACCGCCCGGAGTGCGGTCCCCGCTGTCACCACCTAGTCACAAAAAACACCCCAAGCAGCTCAGAGTGTGTCACAGTCGACCGACGGCCTTCAACAGGTTGCCCAAGTACCGCCCTGGGCGCCGGTCCCTGCTGTCACCACCTATTCACAGGAAACACCCCAAGCAGCTCAGAGTGCGTCACAGTCGAGCAAGGGCTTGCAGAGCAATTAGTACCAGACGACGGCACTGAAAGCCAGGCTCACAATACTTGAGTCGGACTTGAATCTGGTTGGATGTCGAAATGTTGACTTAACAACGTGGGCTTCCGATTGTCAAACGATCAGACTTACCCGTTCGGAGCCACTTGATGAAGACGCCGTACTTCTTGGTGGCCTCCGAGAAGGTCGCCGCCGCTGCAGCAAAGCAGGTTCAAAAATGTCAATCAGGGGAACTGAAATACTCTTGCCACCCCCAAATCAACAAGTCTAGGCATGGGGATTGGAGATCGATAGCAACATCACGCCCAGCCGGTGTGTACACATGGTCGCCATTGCAAGTGGATTGCTGGCCAGGCGGGGGCACGTGAGCCCTCCGAGAAGCATAAGCGTGGAGCACGCACGCTTTTAGCAACACCTAGTACAACTGTGGAACATCCCGACAGATATTTCTTTGATAGGAGCCATAACACTAGTGTTGCGTACTCACTATGGAGGTGCAGCATTATCTCGGCGGCGGCCGGGTACTTGTCTGCAGGCAGCCATATGCGCAGGCCGTCCGCCATGCGGATAATGGTGACCCTGCTCACGACGCCGTGGTACGTTGCGGTTCCTTGCAGCGCCTCGCCGCCACCGTCGAAGATGATGTGGGGGTCCAGCCGGGCGCAGCCTTCGACGTCCCGCATGAGCCGAACCACCTTGGCGCCCTCGCCCATCTGCTCCACGCTGACGGTGATTGGCGCCGCATGTAGCCCCTGCAGCCCCTGCATGCACAGACATTATTAGGCAATTCAACACAGAATCATGCACCCACACAGCAACACTGCCATGATGACAATGCGCACAGTGAAAGCACGCCGGTCTGCGACCCCAACAAATAGGCAGCCTGAATGCAATGCCATCACTGGACAGGCCTTGTTAGGCATGGGAACTATGATTGTCGACAGACCAGAAGATCACCTTTAGCATGGTGACGATGACGAGGGTGGTCTGCATGGTGTCTAGCCGTGTCTTCAATGCGTTGAGGTCCTGAATAGGCAAGTCATAAATGCTCACGGCATGCAAATGATCAGTCGACTTCTGCTGTTGACTGCCCCACGCAGCCGCCCAGCCCGTGTGAACCGCATCTAATGCAATGCGCCAGCTGTATTACACCAGGTGTACCTTGTTCGCATGACATCAGGCATTGAACATGTGCAACTCCCAATCGCACCTTCTTGACATCAGCGCCAGGCTCCAGCTCAGCCCGCACCTTGGCCAGCAGCTCCTCGGCTTCCTGCTGCCGATGCAGCCCGCGCAAAACCTGGATGCCACCGGACTGAACCTAATGCATGTCGACTGTGGGTCTGTCAGCGTTCTAATCTGCAGACCACCGAGATCAACCTGCACACCACCGACATCAATGTTGCAGGACTTCACATTGTCGTAGCTGCAATACCTGCCGCAGCGAATGGATTGCGAGCGGGCTTCGCCAGGATGGCGCTGACCGCCATGTGCCATTTAGCAAACAGCTTGCCACTTGCCGGATGAAGGCGCCTGCCACTGGACAAGTTGCCATTGTGGCTGCCACTGCTGCTAGGACACCAACATGAAGCAGTCTGCAAGCAGCAACTCACCTACTGTGCTTTGTGAAAGGACGGCATCCTGCTGTGGCCTTCATCACTCCACCTTGGTAGGCGCGTCTGTAATCAGGCCACAAGTCGTGTCATGGCTCAATGTCAGTGCAAACATCTCAGCACGTGGCATAGACACCACTTGAACATGTGCACAACGACATTCACACACGAGAGAGCATTCAGCAAACCTGGCCAGATGGAGGTCACAATCTTCCGCACGATGTCTGGATGTGTATCGCATCCCCATATCAGTTACACTATTCGGTAAGTGGCACAAGCTGTCGAACGACTTGGCAACATTGCGCTACAGTGGGATGGTCACACAGTTGAAGCAGCATGATCGCCACTACAGAGGAGCACGAGGAGATCACCATTTTTGCAGGCTCCTTGCAGGCAGCGGTGGAAAGCAACAGATGCGCAAACCCCCAGCGAGGCAGATGAATGGGCTGGGCCTGGGCACACACAAAATTTGGGTGATTCTACAGAATTTAGGGGCTGAGCATGCGGGATGGCGTGACACGTCAACCCTGAAATGATCTCATCACTTCAAGTCCTTGACAGCAATGGGTCGATCAGCATGGGGCATGCAACTCTTGCTCACCGCTCTTTTCGGTGTCCACCGGCACGCCTGTGATTTTAATGGGATCAGCCGGCGTATGGAAGCGGCCCTGCTCGATGTCTGCGGGACTCAGCATAACCACATACTTTCCGCCGGGGACGCCTGCGTCCCTTTGCTCCAGTCTGCAGGCCATGTAGCACACAGTCAGATGTAGCACGCCAAAGGCTACTGCATGATGGCAATTGAAGCTTTGTGCCACTCTCACGGCAAGGTCGAACCCTCGTGACACATCCAGTCGGAGCTCGGTTCGGGATGCCATGCTGCTCACCTGACGCCGTTCACCTTGATGCTGTCGCGTTGCAGACGCCGGCTGTTGCCAAAAGCATAGGAAAGCTGCACGTATGTGGTCAAGCCGGACCGGTCCCCACACAGCTCAACCAATTGGCCATCATACTCCAAGTAGAAACGCCCGGGTGATGCGCTGCGACGCTTGAAATCCTCCCTAAACATGCACAAACATGAGTACCAGAGGTATTGTACCGGGTTGTGCAACTGGCGGTCTGGCCCACCACTGCAGCAGCACAGCCATTGATAGCAGCCCAGCGCACCAGATAGTTTCATTATCGGGCGGCTCCCACTCCGGAAGTGCCATATGATCGAAAACAGTGAGGCCTACAAGCCAAAAGCCTAAGCGAGTGTCACGCCGCGAAGGCAGCTTTGGGGTCACCAGGGAGCGCCTCATCAGCAAAGATGACCATCACGAGTCAGCCGCCTGTGTGTGCCTGACCCTACCTGCAGCTGATGACCAGACCAGAAATTGCAGCCAAACCAAGATGGCGCTCTGGCGCCTACACTCACGCGCGCTGCTGCGCAGACCGGTTCAGCGCAGATTGTGCTACAATGACGCCACTGACGTGCACACAAGACCGGGATTCGCACCGCGCAACCCGCGGAACTGACTGAGAATTGGAGTTAGCAGCTGCAAGCCGAAATCAGCCCAACCCCAGATGCTCTGGAATTGCCTATAAACTGTTGTGACACACTTTGATGAGACGACCGTCAAGCAAGCGCTGCAGCATATCGGCGCCGCTGAGTAAGGCCTTGCTGCAAACTGAAGACTCGAGAAACTTGCGACTAGCTGTGCCTTCGTACCGCCTGCAGGACTTCCAGCTTCCAGCTGATTGCTGTTCGGCCAGTGTTCGGCCTGTCCCAGGCGCCCTCATGCAAAATAGCAGATCATGGCGGTGGGACATCGACCAAGTGGGATTCAATGGCCGACGACTTTGACACCTCGATGGCAGCAATGCTACGCCAGGGGCGGAGCAAAGTCAGCATGTACTGTGCCGGCCTGCTGGCTGCTCGCATGCGGCGCTGTGCATTGAATATGCAGCGACCGTGCAGGCCAGCATTCTGCACCAACGGCCCGCTCTTCTGTGATTCTGCGTCGCCATGCACAGCACGTAAGACAGGTCAGCATCTCAGCGGGCACCTGAACAAGCCGCTCCAGCAATGTATGCAAGCCGATCAGCAGTCAAGTTCTACGGCTCACAGGACTTGACTCAGCATATGCATGAAAAGGATTTTTATTCAGGACGCACATCGTCTGTGGACGCTTGACCAATCGATGGCTGTGTTGCACTGTTGGCAAAGCACTCGCCACGGAGGCGCGGCAAGCCAGTGCCCTGCACAGGCGACAGCTGCACACGTCAACGGCGAGGCGCGCATACCGGCTGACTGCACCGCCCATCAGCAGCAGCGGCGCAGAGCCAGCAGCAGGCTCACTGCCGGTGCAACAGCTAGCAGCATTGGCGGCTGCTACGTGGCACCATCATGGTGACGCTTCAGTTGCACACATGCATGGATGCAGGCGCCATCGCCACAGTCACCACAATAGTTCTGCTGCTGCTGTGACGACCTGCATGCCGACCACTGTGCGAGTTTGGGCATGTTATCAGCCTGCACAGATGTTGTGGAACAGTGCATGACAGCAGTGTCTGTCAAGGCGATAACCCAATGCCATGCCACACTCCCTGAGATCTGCACGCTGTTGCGCCGCTGATCAAAGAGCTGAAGATCAAGGCCCTCGAGGAGGCCACAGGCAGTAGGTTTCCTCACGCTGATTGTGACTGGACAGTGGTGTCGCACGAATCGCATGTCCTCCGTAAACATGGCTTGAAAGTCTCAAACATGAGGTGATCATCACAACCCCTCAGTGACCACTGTCAAACTAACACCTCAGTGTTTCTGCAGCACGGCGGATGGCTGACTCGGAAATGGACGTGTTGGCTGCAATGCCCCAGGTACACCTTTATGGGCTGATGAGCGTGTGTGCTGCCTGCCGTGCATGCAGTGGTCTCTATGGTCCCCAGGCAGCTGCTGCACAGCCAGTGCGCCGCCACAACAGGCTGTTCAGGCTTGACCTCCTAAAAAGTGCTGTGCTGTACAGGTCAGAAACTGGGGTAGTGGCACGTCTACCAGTCCTACCGAAGCATTCACATCGTTGAGTTGGTTGAGTGCTGCTCGTGTGCAGGATGAGCGGGCGGGACTGGGCGGCAGTGTCCCCGCAGCGGCCAATGGCGGCGCGCCGCTTGTTATCGCCAACGAGGTGTCGGCTCCAGAAGTGCGCCTCAGCTTCCGCTGCTTCCAGTGGAAGCTTGTGCCCTGACCGCTGCGGCTGACAGTGCCTGATATATAAGAGCAGCAGCTTGGCAACTGCGGGCTCGCTGTTGTTGAGAGGCATGGCTTGCACTGCCGTCTAACACTCGGTCAGTGCCGCCGGCACTGTGCCATTGTCGGGATGCATGTTGACACTTCACAAGCGCCAACCATGTCTCGGTTGGAGCACACCTGCTGACTTGTCCACAGATTGTCTGCTGCCATGTCCACAAATGTGTGGGTGGCATACACAAAGGTCGAGGAGGAGGTCAAGAGGAGCTGTCTCCCAACAGCCCGCCTTGTCCAGGAACATTCAGTCCTTCCCAGCGATGTGCTGGCGTGGTGCCAATTCATCAGGCTTCGCACACCCGGCTGCGCATGTTGCAGCCTGATGGAGGTGCCAAACCTACCATGCTGACGCTGAAATGAGGACAGACTTATCTCTGGGATGCACCCTCGCAGGCTGGCAGCCTTGCTGCAGACTGACAATGCTAACAGCGATCGATGGTTGACTGAGATATTTGTGTCTCTGGCCTATAGCCGATTATGATGCCGGCAATGCAGCTATACGACAAGCGGCTGTTGGAGGCCAGCCGCATGCATGCCCAGCCCCTGTTCCTCAGGTGAATGCTGCTCAGCTTAGCTGGTTGCGATGAGTGCCAGTTTGAATGGTGACTGCCGCCCCACGTTTGCACACTCTGCCGTGGCGGCATGTCACCCACTCCTCAACGGCTGAATCGTGGAGCGCTGACTAGGTCCTGAAGGCATTTCTTGGATCTGCAGCAGTGGCGTCGGCATGAGCAACAGCGCGGGTACCATGGGCACCGGCGCGGGCAATATGGGCGCCAGCGCTGACGCTGATGCTGGCGCCGCTGCCGGCCCCACAGACCAGATCCACCAGCCGCCCGCGGCGCCTTTGCAGGTGGGCAGGCGTCATCAAATGACTGCCATATGCACAGCTCCACGCAGCGGTCATGCATGATTAAACTGCCTTGGCTGGCATGACGATTTTGTCAGCCACTTGCCCACTGGCATGAAGACCTTTTCCCTTCTCTTTCTCTGGCATCTGTATGGTAACACCGTGTGCGGTTTTGTGTATAAGCAGGTAGTCCAGCAATGGCCACATAACAGATCCTGCTCCCGCAGCATTTATCTAATTGGAGGGGGTGACATGTGATCAAGGAGCGGTTATGTACTGTAGTGAGGGTGGCACCGGTTGCGGCTTCAGCCATCGACCCTGATGTCCAGCATGCATCCATCTGCACACCGCAGCCACGTCACATGTATGGCTGGCAGTCGATGGATTTGATCACTTCCGCGTGTCGGTGCCTTAGCTAACAGAAATTTGCGGGGTCGTGAGGCTGGATATTTGACTCGATATGGATGGTGGTTTTGAATCGTCGAGTATTGATACATCGCTTGCTCTCCAGATCATATCTGTCATTTCATGTTGACCGTGTATGATAATGTTTGAGTAAAGCTGCTGATCTGCTGCTCGCCCGATTGCTTGCCGCGCGCACGAAGTACCCTGTATGTATTGTGGCAGCAGTCCGCGGCGGCGCAGGTTCAGCGGCAATCAGATACAGGTGTATCAGTCGGCAGCCATATGTGCATGATCGTTGCAAGTGTGAGCTCTGGCCAAAAGCAGGTGCAGTCAAGCTGAATGAGTGGGTTCAACACTCAGCTGGTTTGAAGCATCGAACATTCACAATGGAAGAAGTATTGCTCTGCCATCGGCTCAACCAAGAATATGTTGGCAACCTGCATTATGCAAGATTTGCACATTCTGGAGCCCTTGCCCCCTAGCTCTTACAAGAATGCTCACATAGACTCCCGGCTGAGCCTTGTATCTGCTTCTGTGCCGCCATCTTGCCCGCCACTACACGTGTTGTTGAAGCCCAGGGCGTCGTCAGACCGGCCTGCGTGCAGTCACATAGCAGACACACGGCTGCTTTGAGCATTGGCAGGTGCACACGGAGCGTGTCAGCAGCATTGTCAAGCTTCAACACAAGTACGAGCTGAGAAAGAGGATGCCTGGCGATGATGAGTATACAAATGTGGCCCTGCCGCTGCGCGGTGAGCAGCTCAAGGTGCGCCTGCAGCCTGATGTTCCGACGATCCATGCTGCCTCAGCACTTGATGTCATCGGGCATTCCCTGAATCGGCCTGCATGAAGCTGGAGGTTTATATCTGAAGTTTCAGAAAATGAAGGAGCCCATCGGCGCTGGCGCATGCTGCTCGTCGCCGATGTACTCCGTTGACAGGATCTGCTGGTGTTGAGCCTTTGATCTGACCTAACAGAATCATCTTGAGTACAGGGAGGTATGAATTGCTTATGTCTTCCTTCTCAGGGACAATTGGGCCCTGGTCATGGGCATAGTCTTGCGGCATGCATGTGCTGGGCCATCGCCCATCGCTGAGAGGCTGGCCTCGGAGCGACCCTACCTTTGCTCAAGATGAACGACGTACCTGTCCTTAAGGTTCCGGGTTCAGAGATGCGAGATTAGCCATTCGTTCTCTCTGTCTCCCAAGGCAAGTGGGCACCAGACATCACCGGTGCCGCTGAAGGCGTGGAGTGCCACCCAGTTGGCCAGTGCCGAGAAGCTGGCCTCGGAGCAAACCACCCTCATTGGCAGCACAAACGTGCTGTTGGGACGAAAGACGCAACGCGACCACATCAATTGCTTGTCGTGTGTCTGCAGGGCAAGTGGGCGCTGGTGACGGGTGCCTCCCGAGGCGTGGGGTGGGCGATCGCCGAGAAGCTGGCCTCGGGGCAGGCCAACCTCATCCTGGTGGCCCGCACCAAGAGCGCTCTGCAGCAGGTGGGCACCTCGACCGAGTGGCATCAGCTGCAGAGTGCTTGCTTGTTTGGCATATTGCGCCTGTTTTCAGTCACCTGCTGGTGACTTGAAATTCAAGAGGCTCACTAGAAAGCGCTGACCATGGTTTGGCTTGTCGCGCCTGCTCTGAGGCACGCTTCATCCTGCTGGTGGCTTGCGTTTCAAGAGGCTCACCAAAATGCGCTGACCATGGTCGCTTAGGCGGCGCGGCGCAGATCCACATTGCAGCATGCAGTCTACCAGCCTAGGCAGAGAAGAGCAACCCCTGTGCCTCATGCATGCGCTATGCAATGCTGGCTCTGTTTCACTGGTTGTTGCAAGAATGAAAGCCTGCAATGCCGCATGCTGTGCTGCTGCAGCTGGAGAACCAGCTGAAGGGCAAGTGGCCTTGTACCCAGCCGACATGAGCGACCCAGCCGCCATTGACAACCTGGCCAAGACGGTTCTGGAGAAGCATGGTGGCATGGAGATCCTGGTCAACGATGCCGTGTGTCCCGCTGCGCTTCTTTTCTTGCATAGCGCTATCCACATGGCTCGCGTGATTGACTGTGGCTGATATACCATGCCGTGTACATATCCAGATTGTTCTGTGTGGCCATTGGCCAGCTAGCATTCAGCTTCAAGCAGCCAAGATACCACGCATACACATGATTCTTACAGGCTGGCATACTGTCCCACTACTGCAGGGCATCTGGCCAAGCACGGTGACAGCCCCCTTGAAGGTGACCCGGATGAGTGGGACCAGATGCTCAAGGTGCACAAACGTAAATACAGCAGGAGAGGTCATGCTGCATGCGCAGAATGCTGTTGTGCCAAGTCAGCAAGGGTTCACAGACCATAAGAGTGAGTTGCTTGTCGCAACAAATCGTGCAGAGGTGCAGCTGCTGGTGTTCCTCTGGCTGAGGCGGAATGCTGTGCAGGTGAATGTGAGCGCACCGCTGCGCCTGACGCGCCGCCTGGCGCCCTCTTTTGTTGAGCGCGAGGTCTGTCATTGGCCGCCCCCTTTTTTGCATCATGTTGCCTATGTGAGCAGTGTCGCACATGCTGCAGTATCCTCTGACCGCCGCCCTGCAGGACCCTTGTCAGTGGTGGCTACATGCAGCTGCTCAATCGACTGATGTGCCATCATGACCCTTGATTGAGCACTAGATTCGCTGAAGAACGGAAGGTCACGTAGGCATTGACATAGCCATATGGCATGCTGACGTGCTCACCTCCGCACGCAGCCGGGCGCAATTATCAACACGGGGTCCATGGCGGCGCTGGAACCAAACCCTGAGCAATGTTCATGTGCGTCCTCTCGTCTGCGGTTTCGGCTTACATGCAAGCGAAGAGTTGCTGGTGTCATGACAATGATCGAATTCGTGTACGTTTGCATTAGGGCAGTCTGACGAATTTAGGGCGAAACTTTGCACTGTGAGCCACAGTCACCTGTCATGCCATCCACAGATGTGGCCACCAAGCATGCGGTGCTGGGCTTCTTTTGCTCCGCCTTTTGAGGTGCTGCGCCACCACAACATCAAGGTCTGCGTCATCAACCCCGGTGAGTGGCTCATCACAGCGAGGACTGCATGTATATTGCTTGATGCAACTGCATTCTCCTGCAAGTAATAGATGGGCCCTTAAAGAAAGAGGCACTGGGTGCGGCGCTGCGCCCGCCATCATAACACTTCCTTCGATGCTAATTTTAGGGAATCTGCGCTGCCAGGTGCAGCGCTGGGGTGGCATTGAGCTTGGCTGCAGGATGACCACTGCCACGAGGTCCACTAGTGCCCACCAGTACTGCCCCACCGCTTCCCTGCTGCGAGGCCTGTCTGTTTCAATTCAACAAATGGTGTCGTTCTGAGGTTGGCACTGCACATTCCGAATGCATCGCAGGCGGCCAGGCAGGCCGGTCCCCTGCTTCTGGCATGTGGGCAGATGTGGAGCACTGCATTCCACATATCGTGTTCTGTGATCTGATACAAACCTCAAGGCTCAAGTGTCCCGCAGGGTGCATCGACTCATGACGGCGGTGCGCATCAGCGTCTACATCTGGCAAGATGGCCCAGCCTGTCGGAAATGGCTGGGAAGCAAAGCCAGCTTAGCACTGATCACGTCTTCCTTCGTGCATTTGCAGGGTACATCATGTCATCCATGACTGCGGTCGGCACCGACACCTACTCCGACAAGATGGTCCTGCCGAAAGTTTTGGCTGGGAAGCGTATGCCATTTTTGTATTGCCGTCGTGCTTTCCTGACGCATTTGCAGGGTACATCAAGTCGTCCATGACGGCGGTCCGCACCGACGCCTACTCCGACAAGATGATCCTGCCAGAAGATGTGGCGGAGGCGGCGATGCTGGCGGTCTGCACCTCCTTCAACTGCTGCCCCACCCAGATCTGGCTGCAGAACGTCCCCGACATCATTCACAAGTGAACGATGGAGGCAGCCCTTATGATGGTCAGCTGACCTTCTAAACAGTGCTGACCACACGCTGTCGCCACGATGTGTGACGCAAGCTTCGCCGCAAATCTATGCGTGGTGCTGCGTCTTGCTCGAGATGTCGTGCACTAAGTGACATGGTGGACGTGAACATCTGCAGGAGACATCAAGGGACGGCTGGACAGCGCTCAAGGCGGCACAGTGGCGAGCAAACCGACGTAACACCACATGCATCAACTGGACACGCAATCAGTCAGATCAGCAAGCCTGGTGATTATACGATCGACAGGGCTATAGGTCGGGAAGATGACCGTGGAGCTAATGTGGCAATAGGAAGAGAGTCTTCTTTATGTCTGCATCCGATCATGGTATCATGACCAATCAGATTTTGTCATGAATGTTGAGCAAATATTTGCCGGCACAGCTTTGTTCAGCGCTCGGCTTGATACGAGCAATGTACTACAATGCCGATGATGACATTATTCAGAACAGAAGTCATGCGATTCCCAGTCTGCAGCATTCAGCAAGAGTCTGGCTGCGACCCTGCAAGGCGCCAGAATGTCGCCACTTGCCAACAGTCCGCCAGCTGAACTCGCTGCAGTGTCAGCTGGGCACCCTGGAGTGTTGGGTCGCGTGCAGACGCCTCCGAGATGAGACCAATACGCAGTTTGCAAGAGCTGCTTGCAATAGCACCGATTCAATCGCTGTATTGATCTGGAATCCACGGTCAGTGAAGTGGCTGCTGCGGTCAAATGCGCAATACTCGCTTTCACGTAGCACACAGATCGGTTGATGCCTGAGATCCTGCAGAATCACACAGAGCATCAGAGGCGACAGGAGATGAACTGAGCATTATTCTGAAGGCCTGATTGAGCTGCTCAGATCACCAAAGGGTACTGATACACCTCCCACAATGCTTCGCACATGCTGTGATGATTCGGCACTCATTTCCTCTCGCAACTTGTTGGGAAATGACAGCGCCTGGTTCATGGCTGCAAAACGTCGTCTTTCACTACCAAGACATATGATGCATCATGCGCATGCATGCAGGCACGCTGTGCGTGCTTTAGGCGCAGCGATCGCGCCATTGAGGTGCGGTGGTGGCCTGTAAGTACACCGCTCGCAGCTCCGGCAGCCGCCTCCTGACAGGTGTAGCCAGCTTCTTGTGTCTCCAATATTTCTGGTGCTGCCAATCTCCGTCTGGTATTAGCAGCGGTTGTGGCAGACATCCCGCCGCACAACCAGCTGCGGTCATGACTCCATCGCTGGCAGCGATAGCAGCCGCCCCCGGCCAGGTGTGGCAACGGTTTCGGGTCAAAGTGAACGCTTTGATGCCACTAAACTATTGCGAACAGCCGGGTTTGAGCCTTGCGGGAGTGCGCCGGCGGCAGCCTCAGTCCAGACAGCTGGGAGCCTGAGCAACTCTCCCTACATCATGTGTGTTCCGCCTTCATGATGCCCAGGGTGCTTCGGTCATCAAAAGTGTTTCAGGTGAAAGAAGTCAGATGCTGCTGCCATGTCTGCAGTTCTGCTGCAGTAGCAGCAGAATGTGGAGTCCAGCATGCGCGCTGTGCTCCGTCAAGCGGATCTACATTGTCTTCCTGGTCTACCTCGGATGGCACCATGCCAACACAACACCGTATGCATCTGCCACACTCAATAGTGCCTTGCCTGCAGTGAAATGCAGCTTGAGATACTGTGTTATCATATTTTCTGCTGACACATACATGCTTGCTTGCGACTTCTCACCTGTTGGTAGCAAAAGAGAGAGGCTGTGCCAATGTCTGCAGGCGCCATTAAGCCATATCGCCACATGCATGCTCGCTCCAAGGTGTCCTTGCTGCAGTCAAAGGATGTGCAACATCCAGCGCTGTCTCAGTCTGATGACTGAGCAGTCTACTTTTGGGTTCAGTATGCGCAGGCGCAACGGTCTGCTTGTGGTGGAGATCCAGCAGCCGCAGGTTTCACGGCAGTGCTGCCTGAGGGGGGAGTCAACAGACACACAATACTTGATGATGTGCATGGCATGCAATGTAACATGTGACGGAGATCATTGATGCTGTCTTAATCCTGGCAGGCAGCGGCCGCTGGCAGCCCTGATGGCATCGTGGTGCCCATGGAAGAAGCTGCAGAGCTTTTGCCAGAGTGGCGACACATCGTCTCAAGCAACTCGTGTCACCGCAGTGGTCAATTTCCTTGGACACAGGCAGTTCCTCCTGCTGGCGGTGTTGCACCAGCGGCTGCAGGCGCCGCAGAGGTTCCTGCACAAGGCGGTCGCAGCACATTGCCACCAGAGGTGGGCATCATTTGCACGACCAATGATCAGGGGATCCACAACTGCAGTGTACCAGCGATAGCGCAGGCACTCGTCTGTGCACTGCACTTTCAGTGACGCCGAAGTGGCCTGCATGAAAGATGCCAATGATCCCGCATGCCAGGCTTTGCAGGCTGTGGCATGGACAACAAGACACCTTATCGAATCATAAACCGAAGTGGGAGGCCTTGCACAGAGACTTTTGAGTTTTTACTATGCAGGCGGGTCGTGACAGCGAGGTCCTGACCGCCCAGAACGCAGCTGCCGCCAAAGAGCGTGGCATCAACTTATCTATTCTGACTATCACATTGCAGGTCGCATTTGCTGTGGCCAGGACATGAAGCTGGCTGGTGCCTTCCACGCAATAACATTCCCCCCTGGGATGTGACATCTGACCTAGGTGTCTGCATATCAGCAGGTGGCCGCGGGCGGAAACATGGCGGACACAGACGCAGCCGTCGCCGAGCCTTTGCTCGACCAAACCAACCACCCGAGTAAGCATCGTAATTTGCTGCTCGACCTTCAAATTGATTTTGCCGAGCTGTGTCAGATGTGTCAGATGCTGCTGCCCCTGATACATATTGATGTAGGCGGCTGGAGCAATCACGGCATAGCTAGCTGAGGAACTGCACCGCATCGCAGGCTTCAGGACGCCCAGCCGCCCCCGGCCTGCAGTGGCCGAGCGCACGACGGCAGACTCAAAGGCGTCGGACCGGAGCAGTGCATCCCGGGGCAGCGCTGAGCGGAGGGCGGCGGCAGGAGCGGCTGCCCAGGGCCTTGCAGCAGACGCTGACGTGGTGAACATGTGCTTCCACACATTGAAAACACTCTTATGTCTAGCGGACCTGCATGCTGCACAGGTGCTGACTGCGGCGCCCTGGCCGCCTGGGTACGGCCAGGCAACCAGCTGCCTGCATGCTTTACTGCTGAAGCCATGTCCCACAATCAACGTCTCATCATGCCAAGGGCTCTTTGGCCATGTATGGCCACGCACCAATGCCACAACAGCGCTGTGTGTGGCCAGCATCTCTGCGCGGCAGAATTGCACCGCAGCCATCACCGGAAGCCAGTACCTGATAACGTGCTGGCTTCAGGATCAGATTGCCACAAATGCTTGTCCACACATTTTTGGGCAGGAATCCCAGAGACAATAGCAGCAACCTACTGGCGTCTGGTCAGCTGTCTCTTGGTCTGCATCACAGCCAAGATAGCCAAGTTCTATTCTTTTTGTGGACCCTCAGGGCGGAGGCGGAGGGCAGCAGCCGCCGAGTCCGCTGCCATGGCCGCCGGCGGCACAGCAGCAAGGGCAGCCATCCCCTGGCGACTCCCAGTGGCAGCGGGAGCGGGCAGCGGGCAGGCAGTCGCGGCAGCACAGCCTGGACCAGGCTGACGTCATCCTGAACGGTGAAGTGTGCCAGCTGCGCACGGCGGTGCAGGACCTGCTGCGCCTCCAGGATACCCTGCAGTCCAAGGAGGTGTGTAACTGTTCCAACAACCCCCATCGATGTCCCGCAGGCCTGTACTACGAATTGTACTCGTCATCTGGAAGGGCAGGCAGCTCGACAGCCAGTGCAAATGCTGCTGCCTTGCGATGAATGGTGATACTACGGGCTCTCCTGTGAACATGATCGCTGGCATGCATGCGCATCTGCGAGCCATGGTGGCCCAGCGCTGAGCGGCCTGCAGATATGCCAACACATCGGTCCAGGACTGTGTTGCATACGAAGGATGGCAGTTCGGCGCACACTCAAGAAGCCGTCATACCTCCACAAAGCGAAAACTTCGCTGACTGTGGTGTGCAGCTGCTTGCAGAGCAGCATGCGGCTCCTACTCTGGCACCATCCTGGACACACCTACATACCTTCCCTCATGTCCTTCTGATATGATGCAGGCGCTGGCAGTCCAGCAGCATGCAAAGGCTCTTGCTTGGAGTTGCAGTTAGCTCAGCAGCACTGTCATGACCATCGCTCTACTCTGTTCATCTAGCATCCTGTCCCTGAGCCTGCGGACGTCCGCAGGCATGGCGGCGTATTCTGTAGCCCTGCTGCTGCAGCGTGGCGTCGCTTGCTGGCCAATGGCGCACACAGGAGATCACTGCATATGAGTCCACCGCCTTGGCTTGGAAGTGACCTGCTCCAGTCTTGGCATGCAGGTGGATGCAGCGCGGCAGCGTGAGCTGTCAGCGGAGCGGCGTTTCGGCGACGAGCGGGTTCAGCGCATAACATGCGAGGCTGCACACGAGAAGCTGGTGCGGGAGCACAACGAGCTGCAGCTGCGAGTCCAGTCGTTGGAGCAGAACCTGCACAATCAGCATCGCGCCACTCAGGATGCGCTGCTGGACGGTGGCTACAAGGACGCCGTCATCAAGCAGCAAGACACGGCGAGTTGCCTTGTGAACACATACGAAGCTCTCGCAATGCTATTTCACCTAATGATAGCAGCTTCCAGCAGTTCATTGCCCTCCAGTAGACCAGCAGCATTCCTGCCACATGCGGCGGCGGGTGCCCAGCAGCCTGATGTGCAGCATCGTCACCCTGTGGCCAGGCGGCTGCAGCTGGTGACCCTGCATGCACGGGCAGGAGTCGCTGTGCTGCTGCTGTCGAGGTGCGTGGACAACTAGCGCTTCTGCAGACCTCGTGTATTCAATAGTGGTGCCACAAGCGGCTCAGACCTGCTGACTGGGCGGGCGCCACAATCATGCTGCCGCACCTGAGCCGCTGTAACTCGAGGCAGAGCCTGGCAATGCACACAAATTGTTTTGTCACAGAAAAGACGCCATGCTTATCTAGCGGTGCCATCGCATGCGAAGAATGAAATGGGCGGCTTGGGCGCAGTGCCGCAGCTGTCCAGGCGATGAGTCATTTCACAGCCAGTAAATGGGTACACATTTGATGGGATGCCAGTTGCAACTTCAGTCACCGGCACACACAGTGTCTGAGAAGTCGTGGGGGGCGGCAAGGGCAGAGTCATGCCGCAACATTATGGCATGGTGATGTAGTGTCTGTGCAGTCATTGCGCAGACCACCTCGCTGCTTAGCAGCAGACCTGGTTGTGCTGCAGCGACGTCATGCTGCTGCTGGAAGTATGCACAGTAGCAAGGTGGCGAAGACGAACCCTGTTGCGCTCGACAGGCAAGCCATATCAGATGCAGACCGGGCAGGCAGGAGCGGGGTCTGGGGCTGGCAGGTGAAAATGAAGATTTCCCCTGATTGCCGTCTCACCATGGATTCGACATGAAGGTTGTGCTGCTGCTGAACAGGACATCGGGACCCTGACGGCAAACAAGACCAAGCTGCAGGCGGACCTGGACGCCCTGCGGATGGAGCTGAATGCTGCGCAGGCGACCATTGAGGTGTGGTTCCACTGCCGCTCTCATGAACACTGACGCACTTGGCGAGCGAGCTGTCTCCGCAATCAAGTGCACGTGCAGCTGTTGTGGTCCTACCTGGTAGTTTTACTGCGTCTAAAGTGCACATCGTGAGAATGTATGTCCTGCTGCAGGACCTGACGCCCAATCCGGTGACGCTACAGCTGCTGCAGAAGTTCTGGGGTTTCTGGAAGGAGACAGAAGTTACCGTTATGCGGACAGGTGGCGACATAGAGATCCCCCAGGGCAAGGTGAGGCCACAATCACTGCTCAATTCCAGTTTCATGACTCACATCGAGAGAAAACAGCAGCAGAAGCGCCAGATGGACATCGTTCTGCCATGAACATAGTGCAAACGTTCCATTTCAGTTCATTGATGTATCATGTGGTTGCAATGGGTGCTCTGCTATGCTGACAGTGCACCCGTATCTGAATGCAGTACCAGGACGACGGCGGCAAGGCGCATCTGCGGGCGTGGATCCTGACCAAGCACAGTTGGTCGACTGCCGAGGTGGAGCGCTTGGCCTCTGGCGCGCTGCGGGTGAAGCTGGACTGGGGCGACCTCCCGTCTGACTCCACTGTGAAGCTCCGACTCTCAAGTGCGTATGCGCAGGCTGTGGCGGCAGCTGCCCTTACACCATCGCATCGCAGTATTTGGGTCAGATTTTGCGTTATTTACTATGTAGCTGCACGAGGTCGACCCCCACCGTAGTCATGACAGCGTCACGGCAGTGGAAAGCAAGTCCATGCATGCCACAGTTGAGCTGACTGGTGACTTCCGCTGTGACAGCCGCCCCAAGGTACCATGAGCTCGGCTGGGACTATGGCATGTTCCGCAGCTGGACCTCTGCATGCGGTGAGTGCAGATTTGTGTCGCTGCTTGCGTTTGCCACGGCTTTCTCTATCTTTGCATCGCCAGTAGCTCCCCTCACTCATCAGCCCCTCAAAGCAGGCCTTCAAGCAGAGTTTTTGCAACGATAGAGGTCTGCCATGGCAGACCTCTACAAGTCTGCGAGGAGGACAGGTTGTTCAAGTGTCTGCACTTGCCACAGCATCTGTGCAAGGCGATATGAGATCAATGTCAGCTTTTGCGGCTTTCCAGGCAAGAAGCACACTGGGTGGCCGCCGTGCCGCGTCTTTGGGCTGCTGATGCTGCTGGCGGCGGCGGGTGCGGTGCTGGGCCTCGGCATCTACACGCTGACGATGACCTACACGACGTACCGGCACGCCAGCCCGCAGCCCACCTTCTGCGGCACGGCATCGGCAGCGGCGCCGGGCTTCGCGCCTGATCCGGGAGATCACGTCCTCCCTCCGACCGGTATGCCCGCGCCCAGCGACAAAATTTTCCCGGCTTCAACCAACCAGCACACCCATCGCGCAAGCCCCGCCTCTGGCAGCGGCGGCGCCGCCGCCTCTACCAGCGGCCGCCCCGATCGCCCAGCCCCTTCACCTGGCAGCAGCGGTGCCGCCGCCTCTGCCAGCGGCCATCCCCATCACGCTGGCCACGCCTCCAGCAGCGGCGGTCCCGCCGCCTCTGCCAGCAACCATCCCCATCACGCCGGCCACGCCTCCGGCAGCGGCGGCGCCGCCGCCTCTGCCAGCGGTCACCCTCATCGCGCACATCCCGCCTCCGGCAGCGGCGGCGGCGCCGCCACCTCTGCCAGCCGCCGCACCCATCGCGCAGGCGTTGCCTCCGGCGGCGGCCGTTCTGGTGCCCCTAGCAGCGGCCACCCCCTTCGTGCAGAAACCGCCTCCGGCGGCAGCGGCGCCGCCACCTCTGCCGGCGGCCTCACCCATCCCGCAGGCGACGCCTCGGCCGGCGGCGCTGCCGGTGCCCCTGACAGCGGCCGCACCCATCGCGCGGGCAACACCTCCGGCAGCAACGGCGCTCCCTCCACATCAGCTCCTGCAATCCCAGCCGCTGCAGCCTCGGCAGGCCAGCCTGTGGCCGACCCTTTCGCCGAGGAGGTGGCGGTGGTCCAGAGGGCGATTGTCTTCATGAGTGGCTTCTACGCGGACCACGCGTCCTGGTTCGTTGCACTGATGGTGGCCTCAGGCTTCTCTATTTTGAGCTTCTTTGTGAGCACTGCCGACAAGATCGGCGAGAGCGTGGAGAAGCTCCTCATCATGCATGGGCTCGCGCTCGTGATTTGGGGCGTTTTCTTCTGGTTGCCCACCTTCGTCAGCCAAGTCGTGATCGGTGCACCATCCGTCCTGTGCTCCATTTGGGTGTCAGCCTGCAAATTCTGCAGTTGGCTCAGCAACTGGGTGTGCGAATGCTTCGGGCGCACCCCGCGCAGCGGACCCAAGTCTGCTGGCTCCGTGGCCGCAGCGTTACTGCCTTCAGATCTGGAGCTGTCAGCGGCAGTTTAGGTTTGCTGCATGCTGGCTCTAGGTGGGTCATGCGGCGAGTGAACACTTGACAGATGGCTGAGCAGATCGTACAGTGAGTGCAAAAGCAGACGACGAGATATCAATTTTTCGTGGTGGTGCCCTTTAGAAAGGAAGGCTGTAGTGGTTCAAACGATGACGTTGCGAGGTGTGTAACAGGAGCAACAAAACGAAGGTCCATTGCAGCAGCTGCAGAAGGAGGATCGATGCCTACAACCAGTCGAATTGCAGCTTCATGAGCACCCGTTGGCACAAGTGTGGCTGTAGAATTCAGCAGGACCAACATGGCATGCGCAAGATGCATGATTGGTCGGCGCGTCTGCACGCTTGCCATTCAAGGGGCTGTCACTATGGAATGAAAACCGTGACTCATTATGCTGGCCGTCATATCGCTACCTCGTCAACCGACATTCTTTGTACGTAGCTTGCATCCAGCAGTCTGCGACATGCACTTTGCAGCACACACCAAAACACAAAACGCGCAAGCATTGGTGGTGGGCCAATTCAAACATCCTCTTGTTCAGCAGCACGCAAACCCTCACTTTTGACGTTGTCTGATTGAGTCAAATCGTCTGGCGAGCCCGCACATCCCTGCGCGGGTGCTTCATCACTCCTGCGATGCTGCTGGAGCCCCTCAAAGTATCCCTTCTCCAATCACTATGCGCATCACTGGACTTTGATTTTCTTGCCTGCAGAAGCATGTTGAGGCGATACTCAGTGGAGGTCTTATGGCAGTTCCAGCATTTCAAGAGAGCAGGCAAGCATGAGATGGTTACGGCTGGCAGCAATGCATACCTGCACCAGCTGAGTTGTTCCGGTATGGTGCGGCACTGCAGCTTGAACCTGCAATGCAGCAATATCAAGTTTACAGTACCCACGGGTTCAGAGTGACACGACGAGACACACCAGCACGGGGCAGCACATATCCATGTTGAGTGACCCGCTGCATCTCCCAAACGGCAGGCGCACATCATACTGCTGAAACAAGTGCATATGTAGTATCATCGTGCGGCGTCTCACCCATGTTTGGCATGTTGGCCGAAGACCTGGAACGTAGGAGCTGCTTGAGGAATTCCATTGCTCGTTGGAGGGGAATTGCTGCAAGTGCAGCCCAAATCAGACAAGCCACACAATGGCTCGGCCATGTACACCGCAGATGTGGAAGATGCTCCAGCACACGAGATATGGCCAACCCTTGTGAAAACCTCGATGCAGGGTTGTGCACTTTACTCCGCCGTCATGCTGACCTGCGTAATCATCTGGGTCACCAGTGACAATGGCAGGATCGTCGGGGCCCAGGAAGCGCCCTTCCTCGATGTCCTGGGGGGTCAGCAAGTCAAACTCGGGTCCAAGTGACCCAGGCCTCGTCGCGAACCTGCAAGTTGGACAAAAGCCACTGCGTGACTCGCCCACAGAGCGTATATGGCTGCATTAGTGGTGCACATGGCTCAAAGTGGATGCCGCTGAGGGCATGTGGCACATCAGGGCATATGCAGTGGCTCAATATAGTATGAGAAGACTGACGGGCATGGGCAAGTGGTTCTGCCAGTACCTTTCTCCATTGACGCGGATCGTGTCTGGCCGCAAGGATATGTCGAAGATGCGGGACAGCGTGGAGTACGTCATGGTGCCCTGCTTGGTCGTCAGCAGGCGCGCCAGCTTGCCAGTCTCCTCGTACTTCAGGTAGATGAGGCCGGCTCTCGGTCCATGAGCATCGTACGTGGCTCTGTCGACACCAGCAGTGTCTTGAGGGTGCCTGGAAGTTGTGCTGATCCATGGGCATATGATATTGCTTGCACCAAAACGATAATGGCAGCAAAGTGTCACCGTACCTGATGTATTCGTTGCTCATACAGTCATCGTCGTCAATGTCTGCACAGTGGCAGCTGATGATGAGCAGCGTTGAAATCACAATGCGCAGCATGCAGTCTCAGACTGCAAAGGCAGCCATGCGCACACACGCCCGCTCCAAACGGCGTGATTCAGGGTTGAGGTTCCTGCAAGCACTAACCTGGGACCATTCTTGCAGATGCCGGCAAATGTATCTGCAACTCTATGACTGTGCTGGTCTCACGCCGGCGCCACCCTTTTCCCTTGCCCTGGCACCACCTCGAGCACAAGAGTGGATCACACGCTGGTGACAAGAGCAGATATGCTTCCGAAGTCCAACAAACCCACGGCTCTGCTTGCAGATGCTTTGAAAGTACGGATGCCAGATGACACACCAGCTCAGACAACGGTGCGAACGTCCTTGCGGCCGGCCAACAGCCTTCAACTGGACACAAACTCCTCGAAATTGAGCTATTGAAGTATTGCAGTCAGACGCAAGGCGCCTCCGTCGCAAGCAAACGAGTTGGTGCAAGGCCCTGGAGCGCTGAAGTTTCGAGTCGTGCTTCCATAACTTCCAGCTTGCTCACAATTTCTGTGCAACAAGTTCAGCCATTCACAGACGCACTTGCAGCGGACCTGCCATGCTTGCATGCGTTTTGGCTCACAGCACACTTTCAAAACGAGCTTGGCAGCGGCAGCAGTCCGGAGCTGATGGTGTACCTGGTACAATGCCATGCATCCAGCCCAGCTCCAGTTTCTTGCTCTTGATCGCTCGCCGCGTTCGTGCGAACAACTTGCCAACGCAAGCAGACCAGTGTAAATCTGCAGGCTCAGAGTTCTGCACACAGCAACTTGGGATGAGCGAGCGCAGTGGCACCTGCGCAAGATGCCATGTCAATCGATTGTTCCAGTCGCCGTTATGACGTTGGCAGTCCGTCAGTCAGATCAGAGGCCTGTCAGCTGTTCTTCCAGGCAGGTCGGATGCGGGACGACACACGATCTGTGGGCATGCTGCATGTCCAGAAGCGCATTTGGATCATGGGCCTATCTACTCCCTGCAAATGCTCGAGACGATTCCTCAGATTTGCCGTCCACCCGTCAAAGTGCGTCTGTGACTTCTTTGCAGGATCTTCGCACCTGTGCTCTCACTGACTCGGTATCCGAAACAGAACATTGAACTTTGCAGGTGAGATGCATGGATGCAATGCACACATTGTGCCAGATGTCAACGGGTAGCTCTGTAACGAGGCCTGCATGTTGGGTGCTCACTCGTGTGCCGGTGTGACCCCGGGGTCGAAGTTCACGAGCTAGTGCCCGCCCCGGCAGCTGTGGCAGACCTGCATGATCTGCATTCGCCTTGCATCTGTTCATGCAAACATTGTTGATCGTGTCCCACCACAAGTGGCAGCTATTTAATTGTACAGGCGACACGACATGCTGCCGCATGGACTCAAGTTCAGCCTCTGGAAGTGATCAGCCTGGCAGGAGTTCAGGACCAATAGCCATGTGGTCTGCCACAGCTGGCGGTCGCCCTGGCAGCAGCGACTTCGCCGCGGCCGACGCGGGTTCTGCCATGCAGGGGCGCCCTGGCAGACTGCTGGATGGACTTCTGCAGCTGTCCCTGCCTATGGTGCACGCCTATGGACCAGAGGTTCACAGGTGGGGATTCTGCAGCTGCTCTGCTTTGACAATGCAGCTCGGCTCGAGCACAGTGAACGCATTGCTATGCAAAGTGGTCCTGCTTTGCTGTGGCTGTGTGACAGCCAGTGGCAGCAGTTCATTGCTGACATGGTGCCTGGACATGTTCTTCGTCCTCTTACTGTTCATTTTGTGGTGCGGGGGCTGTGTTTCTGGCAAGGACTGTATTGCTGGTACCTGGTCCACATCCTATGTCAGCAACACGGAGGATGCTGGGGAGTTGGTCATGAAGGAAGAGCTAGAGTCTGCCGACATGCCATACGGGTGCGGAGTCTCCATTTGTGCAGAGCATGACGTCAGCAGCTTGCTGGCAAGTGGATGCTGTGACAGCAAACTTCACCATCCTGTGTATGCATTTTACAGGAGTGGTCAAGCGTCACACAGCAGGGCTCCACGATTAACCGCAGGTGATGCACAAGTGAACACAGAGCGCCCATTTGGCATTTGCCGCAGAGTTTGCCCGTCGGCAGCAGGTCATGCCAGCACGACGGCCGGCTGCATCAGCAGTCGCCTGACCACCGTGCAGCATGCTGCCTGGCCGTTGCCATCCAATCCCGCCACTGCTGGTGGGCGTATGCTGGCCAGGCGCTTGTGGATGCTGGTCTGACTATCTGATCGTTTCCACTCATGCAGTCACATATCTGTGCCAAAGGCGGGGATGCAGCCCACAGCATCCAGCCCAACATGGGCTGGGGCTGCAATGCCGCCCTGCAGAAGGTGAGTGGAAGGTTACCTACAGGAAACATGACATCGTTGTGCACGCTGCAGACCTGTCTTTGATTTGGCTTTGCGGCGGGATTCTGCAATCTAGAATGAAGCCACCTCGATTTGGTCGTCCACTGGTTTTGAAACCTGATCACTGGCATATAGTTGTTGGCAGGTGTCCGCCTTGGGCAAAGTGAGTGCCAGCGAGCATGAAGTGCAATTGAGGCCCATTTTTACTGCACCATCCACGTCGATCTGCCATGCCACTGTGTCTTGACGGTCACCTGAGTGATGCACCTGACGCAATTTTTCTTCGCGACGTTGGAGCAGGTGCTCATTGCAAATAAGGCCAACAGCATGATATGTGCCCTCTCAGATTGAAGTTGCATCCACAAGCCCCAGGCAGATGCTCTGGCGCACGTGGACTCCATCCCGTCAAAGTGGTGGAGCGGTGAGCACACCTGGCAAGACACCGACAATGTGTTGCCTCTCAGCACGAGAGACGACCAGTGCCCTGTGCAGTGAGTGCATTCTACGACTGCAGTCAGGCGATGTACCTTTCACATGCTCAGCATTTGTGCTCAGCACATTTTTGCTCAGCATTCGTGCTCAGCACATTTCCTGCATTCTTTGCAGGCAGCGTCATCGGCATTGACATCACTTGGCCGAGGTTGGAGACCATGGCAAATCTCGCGGTGTCGGTTACCCTGCGCACGCTGCTGCTCATTCCGTGGGCTCCACGAGTCATGAAGGTGCAACGGTTCATGCCACGATGCAATGCTGTGCTGGTTGCACCAATTAGAGTACCAGCAAGTAAGTGCACGATCTGCCGCGTCTAGCATTTACTCGTGTCAGTCACCATAGCTGCTTCTGGCTGGGTGTGGGTCACAGTTCTGCGGGTGATCGGCACATCCTCATATGAACGTCATTCAGCCAGCAGTGCGCAGCTCAACTCATTTCAGTGGGTGTGATGCACAGGGCGGCTTCCACCAACATACAATGGACTTTGACCGAGATTGTGCGGTGCCGACGGCGGGACACGGCCATCCTCATTACTGCAGTGACGGCAGGCAGCGTGCTGGACAGCACAGCTGCAGTCCGGCTGCTGACAGGCTGGCTGCACACCTCGGGGTGAAGAGCAGTCAGCGGTGGCCGGCATGCATGCATGGCTGCATTTTTTTTGTACTTTTTGGTTAGACTTCTGTGCAAAGAAATGGGTAGGGCCGTTACCTAAGTGCTACTGATGCACGTTGATTCGTGTATCTGCAGTTGTGGCAGTGATTGATGATTTACCTTTGAAGCGCGACGGCGGTGGCGGTCACGGATCATGTCGTGTTGCACACAGCGTTGAGTGAAAGCTTGCAGTTGAATGGGAGTGAGCTTGTTGAATGTGGTCAGCAACCCTGGCAGAGGAGGGAAGACAAGCTCTTCGGTGCCGCTCAGCACGAAATTCAGTCGCAGTAATACCACAGGGCATCCTTGTGTCCGAGAAACGGGCAAGGGGTATGAAGGGTCTTTATACCCCTTGGAAACGGGCAGCGACGATGGAGCACAGCGTTGCCGCGACAGTGCATGCAGCAGTCCACTAGGTCCTGCAGAGATGGATTTCAAGACGAACGAATCGAAAACCGCTCGAATGTCCGACAACGATGGTCCCATGATTTGTCATGAACTGCATGCCAGAATCTGGCCACATGCCCACGTGGCTTCTGTGAGAGCTCAGATGATCACCCCCAAGGGAGCGGTTGTATCGTGTCCAAACCACGCACAGAGCTCATTGTGACAACATTTGCAGCTTTCAAGTCACATCTATGCTGATATTAAGCAATCATCCTACACTCGGAAGTGAAGTGGCTGATCCAGACTGGCATCAGGTGCAGACGGCCAGACGACTCGCTGATCGATACCAGCGTTTCGCGGCTGTGCTCTCACGGCACGCAAGAGCCAACTGGTGACGGCTGCGTGCTGCACTTGCAAGCGTCAACATGTGACCGACCGGGCTGATGCATCGTGCATCTGTCAGCATTGCCAAATGCCCACGAGAAAGCTGCATGCAGCACATTCGCTTGCAGTCTGTTTGTTTCCGATATGGTCTCGTTCGTCACAGGCGTAACAACCATGTCTCAGCTGCATGGCGGCGACCTGAAGCACCGGCGTGAAGCAGCAGACAGTGGCCCAAAGTCTGCAGCAGATGGAATGCCGCAGCCGCCACCCATGACGAGTTGCAATTTGCCCGGCCTGATCAGCAAGCGGTGCGAGCTGACCCCAAGTTCGAAACAAGTGGACCGGCTGCTTGCGTCGTAGTACCTCATTAGGCTCGTTGGATTGCTGTGCACAGGTGCAGCGGCAGCGCATGTATGCTGCGGAGAGTGGCCGGCAAATGCACATCGCAACGAGCAATCTCAGCGAGGAAGACGAGACTCCATGCTTGTGCAGGGCTGCAAAGGCAGACCCCAAAGCAAAGTGCAGTCGAGGGCAGGCTATCGTGGCAGGTGCAGGCCCAGCGGGCTGCGTCATGGCAATGTATCTCGCGCGTCAGGTGTGTAGATCGGCCGCATCGATGGTCCTTCTGATATCTGGCGTGATTACATGGTTCAAGCAATCCAGCTGAAATGCATCATCCAGTCATGGTCCAAGCAATCCAGCTGAAATGCATCATCCAGCAGCACCATCGGCACATCCCTCATGCTGATGCATCAGGCTCAACCCTACGGAGGCACATCTGCTGAGGACACCAGCTGCTTTCGTTTTGCACATGCAGGGCTTTGCCGTCAAAGTTCTGGAGAATCGGAGCGACCCCACGACAGAGGACGCCCGCAGGACGACCTTCATCATGGGGCTCGGCCCCCGGGGCGTGGATCCGCTCAGAGAGGTGAGCAGCAGCTGCAGCTGCGTTCAGGCACCGCCCTGGTTCCAACAAGATCACACATTGTGCACGTCAGACAGCGTGTGCTGATGGCTGACATGCACTGAGCCTGTTCCGACTTGGAATTCATGGAAAGGCAAATTGATTATAGCTGTTGTGTGAATCGCGCTGTGTCTCGCTGAGTGCAGCTGGGGATCCGACTGCCGGATGGTGGCTGGGTAAACGGCCTGGCGCCGTCCAAGGGCTCTGTGCTGCACCACCTCAGTGGCGGCACAGAGGTAAGCCTCGCAGCGCTGTTAGTGAGAACGCTGCCTGTGTGTGACATGCCCGTCATGCAATTGCGTTTGCGGCTCCTCACTTGCTGCTCCGGTGCAACGTATGCAGCAATCTTGCATCTCCGCGTGTAACCATGCAGTGGTTTGCACGACACCTCACACATGCATGCCAACAGGGGCAGTGCTTTATGAGCTTCTGATAGGGATAGTTAAGGAACCTTCATTGACAACTGTAATCTGGTCAACAAATTCTCACAGGTGCGGCGGGGCGCGGAGGGCAACATCTTTGTCGAACGTGCTGAGCTGGCCAAGCACCTGCTGATGGAGTCGCGCCGCCTGCACCCCGCAGTCGACTTCGAATCCGACTTGGACCCGGTGGGTCCCTTGCCACGCCATTAGGTGAATGTTGTGCGGCTTCCAGACGCCAGCTGCTTTAGCGCACCCATCCACATTAACCTCGAGGAGATTCGAGGTTGACTCAGAGCACAGTCTTGTGTTGCAATGCCCAAAAAAAGTTTCGGTGCAGAATGGGCAAACCATTGTGCTTCTGTTGCTTGCAGAGCTACGATCTGCAGAGCCGCACCGTCATCCTGCAGGGCAAAAACGGCAGCAGCGGCAGCACTCGGCAGCTGCACTACGACCTCCTGGTCGGTGCTGATGGCTCCAGCTCGAAGGCGAGTTGAAACGATATGATAACATGGTGTGACAAGCAGGTTGTAGATTTGCTCACGCATTGCCCTTCTGTGGACCAGCTGAACAGATGAAGCCCAGCACTGTGTCACTGTCAACGGATTCTCACGAGTGTTTTGAATTATCCTGGAATGACTTGCCTCACAGGTGCGCGAGGCGATTGAAGCGCAGGTGCCCGGTTTCAAGGTCGACCGCAAGTTCACACGGCGCAAGTACTTTGTGGCCCGCGACCTGCCTGCTGTGCCTGGCGTCGACCCAACAGGTGCATTTGCTATCAACATCACCACAGTTCTGATGTATCAGTGCGCAATATTGGCGGGATTCATCACGACGTACTCGCAGTGACAGCCCATCATGTTCCACATCGAGCTCAGCGCTGCATGGTGCCATGTCGCATGTTGCTGATTGAGGTGCTGGCATACTGCCAGGCTTTAGCGCAGCTGTCCAGAGACATGTGTCACAGTACACGGTTGAGAACAAGGGCCCATGCTGCCATGCAGATGACGAGCTCATTGGGGCTCCGGGTCACTACCTACACTTCTTCCCCGGCAAGCCCAACATGGACCCCACGGACATGCCGCCAGCCTGTGGCGTGTACTCGCACGAGGACGGCACCCAGTCGGCTGCGCTCATCCTGAACAAGGGGCACATGCGGCCGGCAGATGTGGCGGCCTGGCAGGCCGAACTGCGAGAGGCACTACCAACACTGCCTCAGGTAGGCCAACCAGCATTGCAAACGCTATTAACCAATACAGTCATCAACAGCTTCATTCACATAGCGTGTCCGCCCATCTGAGCTGTTGTCCAACACCCGGCAGCTTTGAGGCCGCAGTGACTCGGGTTGCACATTCACAGGGTCGGCTGTGCGCAACCTGCCCACATGGTCGATCCGGGACGACGTGGCTGGCTGATGCGTCACGAGAGCCCTGGCATGCATGCGGCGCAGGTGTGGACCGACCTGATTGCGCAGCAGACGTTCAGCCAGCGAGCCCACAGCTGGGGCTCCACCATCAACTGCAGGTGCTGCACCTGGTCTTGCTGTGTGCTCGGAGAAGCCTGCACTCGCTGTGTAAGGTCATGCGGTACCTCATGCTCTAGAGCATCACCTCCCAGTGGTGGTCTCGTGCATATGATTGGCAACCGGGTGGGCAAGGCAGGCTGTGGTAGTACACCAAGCAGCTGCAGACCTGAGATGTCAAGCATGCCACGAATTCCAGCATGTTTATCCATCCTGCAGCCAGCTGGCGGTGCCGGAGTTGGGCGTTGCCCTGGTGGGCGATGCGGGCCACGGCGTGACCCCCACCATGGGGCAGGGTTGCAACAGCGCCCTTGAGACGGTGCACTCACTCTCCCACAGCAAACTTGTGTATGTGTGCAGGGCAGAGGATGCAATTGCTCGCATTGAGCACGCATGTCGCCTGATGGGCTTTGTGTTCGCGTACTCTGATACCATTACTATGTTATTCTGCAGGCTGCAGTCCTCAGCAAGGTAAGAAGAATACGACATCTCAGAAGAGGGAATGTTTCGTGGGTTTTGCCTGCTTTCGCAAGGGTGTGCGCAAGGTTGCTGAAGAGCCAGTGGCCGCTGCGACAGCACTCGATGCCATGAAATTCGGGATATCCCTTATGATCTGTGAAAACATCAGATGGTTACTCTCCGCTTTCAGGCGCTGGAGACGCATAAGAATGAAGATCTGGCGTCAGCTCTGGTGGACTTCAATTGTGTGCGCCAGCCAGAAGCAGATGCGCTTGCTCACCTGGACAGCATTTCTGGCATGTGGTGGACAGGTGCGTCAATGTTCTTGATGTGCTGATTGGCTCGGGGTTCACAATGCCACAGCTGTGTTGGGCACATGCACTAGCCCCTGCCTTGCCAATAATCTGCGTGTCCAGCATGTCGGATGCCAGCCTGTCATCACTGCAGCATGCACCACGCCACCGTGCTTATAGCCTCATATGTCAAGCAGTCCACCTGCAGGCAGTATTATCGTCTTCCACATCAACTGGCCCCGCCTCCAGACACTTGCCAACCTGACAGTCTCGGGCGTCCTGCACAAGCTGCTGCCATTCCTCTGGGATGCACCTGCCATGAAGGTGAAGACGATATCATACGGATGGCTGACAATGGTGCCCAAAACATGTTGTGCATGTCATCTGCTCTCAGTCCGGCCCTGTGACTCCTTGCTCATAGGCCATAATCATGTTGTGCAGGTCGGCTTCACCAAGAAGACGATGACGTACACCGACATTGTGTGGTGCCGCCGGAGGGACACCGCCATTCTGCTGTGCACGCTCATGGCGCTGTTGCTGCTGGCACTCGCCTCAGTATCATGGCTGCTGCTGCGCCAGTGAAAGGAATAGACGAGGGATCGCAGGCACAGGAGCACAAGAGTGTATGACAGCATTACGGTCGTGCAGAGGAACAACAATATGTTGCATCCAGGATGTAGTGCTACGGCTGGCAGTATCGTCGACATTGCACTTCTGTAGAATGTGGCAAATTGCAAATAGGATCCTGTGCCCGAAATATGTGTCGAAAATTGCTCGTATGTGCACATTGATGTGGATGTTCAAGACGCGACGGCAAACATTTGGCGGGCACATGCGCTTGAGCATATGCATGCCACAATATGCTAGCATTGATTGCATGCTTGTGACAGGCTATTGTATCATTGGGCACACCTTACTGCTCATTGACTCATTAGCTCAAACAATTATTTGCCAAGAAAAAGTCCTCAAAATGAGAAATTTTACAAAAGTTGCAACTCGGCGGAAAGTTTGGCAGCCACAGAAGCAAAGCACCCCAAACAATCCCTGCAACCACTTATGCGCCGCATCTGCTCCATTTCCCACTGGAGAACGACAAACAACAATCTGTCGTCCATCATCATGGCGTAGCAACTGTACATTTCTCAGCCCATGACAACCAGGGAAGACAGGCTGGCATGCTGCAATGGTTGCCAACATGTAGCGACATGTGTCCACATCAAATCACGGGGTTCAACTGCCAACAACCTTGCGCAGCTCCGTGTGGCGACGCTCAGACAGGCACCGCCTCCACGACCTTGAGGGTGCCGCGCGTCGGCCACACCTTCACGAGGCGGAACCCCGTGGCCGCAAACAGCTGCCGCCACTGGTCCTGCAGCATGACACACGCCCTCTCAGCAGGGGCACTCCTGAAGCTAGAGAGCGCCACCCACCGCAGACGACAGCACAGCTGGCCACACCCAATCCATGTCACATGTGGTGCTGCGACCTCACCGGACTGCGCTCCAGGCCATCGCACACGGCGAGCATCTGCACGCACATGTATGCGTAGCCCTCGTACCGCTCGCGGATGCCCTCCGCTGGTGTCAGCTCCAGCAGCGCAAGCGTGGCATTCGTCGTGCCTGCATGGGCAGTGAATAGATGTCGCCCTCCCACGCCCAGCAGTGCCTCCGAGTAATGTTTTGCTGCCAGCTATCCAAACGAAGCCGGTGCAATAGTGCGACACTGCGACTGCAAGGAGTACTGTGCGCACCACAGAAAGACATCCGCACGCTCACCTATGGCGGCACGCGTATTGCTCAGGATGGCTGCCGCGCTCTTGTCTGGCCAGTCGTGCAGAATCGTCCGCATGATGTACACGTCGCTCTTGTTCTGGGCTACAGGTATTGCACCTACATCAACATCACCTAAGCAATGATTGGGTGGCGACGAAGCATGCCCATGATGGTTGTGACACACATATGAGAAGATAGCAGCGGAAATGCCATGTACCAATGAGCCGGCACATGCGATGTGCGGGGACAGCAGCAATGCTGCCATGTTTGGCCTGAAATGCTGCAGTAATTACTGCATCAGCGGGAAATTAGCCTGTCACCTGCGTCAAAGAAGCTGCCGCCCGCAAATTGCGCCCTTCGCAGCAGCGTTGCTTGTTGCTGTTGCCAGTGTGCCGCTGACCGCTTCACAACCTAGATGTTCACGTGTGTCATACACTGTGCAGCTGCATCTCGACTTCCGGTCACAAGCCACACTCCTAGACCTGCGGCAAGTCGTTCACGATTGCAATGCACATCTTCAGACCTGGGGCAAGTCGAACAGGACGCCGGTGCTGTGCGTGTGCCGCCGCAGCAGCGCCGCCAGGAAGGAGCCGGTGGCGCCGCCGATGTCGATGAAGCGGCTGAAGCGCTGCCAAGGAAAGTCCGTGAGCATGGCCTCCACACCTGCAATGACAGAAACCTCTGTAGGTATTACCTCCATGGTTGAAAGAGTGATGGCTGATAGTGAGGTGCTGCACTGTACATCGTGCAAGCCTGGCGGCGCCTCACCTATGGTGTCAGCATTGGCCATGGCGCCGGAGAACAGCTGTTCCGCCTCCGGCCTTGCCTGCATATGTGCACCAAGAGCCTTGGTCTTTGCAGGTTCTGGTGCAGTGCAACCATGATTGCAGAGCGCCCGTCACATAATCAGCATCCAATCGTGCTAGTCTAGTGCTGGGCAGGGTTTACTTGTGACCAAATGTATCTCCGCCCAGGGCGGGCCCTCGGACCAGAGCATCGGCAGCGGACCAGCTACATACCAATGTGGCTGTGACAAAAGGTTTTCGGCAAGCTGCAATCTCACCTGCAGGTAGCCCCAGAAGTCAAGCCCAAGCAGCGGTCTCAGCCGGGCGTGCCTCAGCCCACAGCGCCTTGCCAGACGGCAGGGCAAATAGCAGGCCACCAGACACATATCAAAGCTGAAACCTCTCACTGATTATATGGACCTTGCCTCCAGGTAACCTCAGAAGTTGCGCCCAGAAGCTGCCTCTGCTGTTTGCGCCTCTGCCCACGGCGCCTTGCCAGACGGCAGGGCGAGAAGCAGGCCGCCAGACACACAACAAACCGGCAACCTCCCACAAATCGTTTGGCCCCTTACCTCCAGGTAGCCCCAGAAGTCACGCCCAGCAGCTGCCTCTGCCGGGTGCGCCTGCGCCCACGGCGCCTTGCCAGACCGCAGCTCCGGCAGCAGGCCACCAGACACACCTCAAAGCGGAACCTCCCACTAGTTATGTGGACCTCACGTCCAGGTAGCCCCAGAAGTCGCGCCCCGCAGCTGCCTCTGCCGTTTGCGCCTCTGCCCACGGCGCCTGGCCAGATGGCAGGGCGAGTAGCAGGCCGCCAGACACACAACAAAGCGGAACCTCCCACTAGTTATGTGGACCTCACCTCCAGGTAGCCCCAGAAGTCGCGCCCCGCAGCTGCCTCAGCCGGGTGCGCCTGCGCCCATGGCGCCTTGCCAGACCGCAGCGCCGGCAGCAGGCCGCCCCAGATGGGCACCATCTCCTGCCCCTGGACGATCACGAAGTCCCTGCGCAGCACATCATTCACTGTGTATAACTATTCACTGATCCCCTTCCAGGAGTCTGCCCCAGATTGGCGCAACATTCTGGCCCTGGATGATCACGAAGTCCCTGCGAAGCACCATGCTGTACGTGTTGGTCCAATGACCCGCCTTCAGCAGGCCGCCCAAGATGGGCACCATCGGCACCATCTCCTGACCTTGAGCAGATCACGAAGTCCCCGCGCAGCACACCATGCTTTACATGTCTGTCCCCTGAAACCCCGCCAGCAAGCCGCCTCAGATGGCAAACCGCACCATCTGCTGGCCCTGGACCATCACGAAGTTCCTGCACAGCACACGAGATGGTTTGTATGTTGTTCGCCCCTGGAGCGTCGACAGCAGGGCGCCCCAGATCCGCACCGGCTTCTGCACCTGGCCGGTCACCAAGGCCCTGCACAGCACATCACATTCTGTGAAAAGTTCACAGTGTCATCGGCAAGAGGCCGCCCCAGATGGGCAGCATCACCTGCCTCTCGATAATCACGAAGTCCCTGCATAGCACATTGGGCTTCACACGCCACCCTGTTGCATTGCAGCAAGGCCCTGCTCGCACCTGACATAGCAACATTTCCTTCCCCTGGATGATCACGATGTTTCTGCACATAGGGTTGCCGCTCCGTGTCACACAGCTGGGGAGGTCAGTACAGAGCAGCGCCAACAATTCCGCCATAGCAGAGTTGAGAATTGGCGACCTCATCTTCTGACCTTGCCAGTACACAGTGAAGTACCAGATGTCTCCGGTCGCCATCTGCAACAAGCTGGGGTGGCCTGACTGCACTTTTCAACACCATCACTTTGTGAGATGCTGCTGTGCTGCTGCCTCGCAACATCAAGTCGACCATCGCAGACAGAGGCAGTGGAGCTGCTTGACATTCTGGATAGACCCGTCACCTCTCCGAGCCTGGGTGCTCTGATCGATGGCACTGCCAAGTATGAATTGTCATGGAAGCTCGTTGTGATGAAGCCAACCGTGGTCACATCAAGCAGAGTATGTGCAACAAGGAGGCCGCCGAAGCGATCACCTCACCGAGCTGGGGTGCTCGGACCGCAGCGTGGACGACAGCGCCGTGTTGCGGAAGAGGGTGCTCCCACTGCTGTCCACTGAGCCCGCCAAGATGCCCTGTGCCACCGCCAGCCGCAGCACGCGCCACAGCGCTGAAGCTGCTGCCACACCTGCAGCAATTGTCTAGCAAAGTGACGGGACCGACTGATCAACAATTGCAGCCGGTTTCTACTGAGCCTGTGCGCATGCTCTGCGCCGCAACCAGCTGCAGCACCCACCATAGTGCCCCAGCGGGCACCGGACCTGCAAGCAGGTCGTTCTCTGTTGGGAAGAAACCGGCCGGCATGTTGCCCAAGACATGTCTCACGTCAGTCCACAGGCGCAAGCCCTGTGCCAGTATCAGCAGCATCACCCGCCAGGGTGCTGCCAAATGTGCAGCGCCTAGGAGGACCGGAGCATGAGCCTTAAGTGCCAGTGCATCGCCTGGCTGGTGGCCGCCACTGAAGTCAATACCCGGCGGCACACGTGGGTGACAGCCTGGTGCGAGGTGTCCCTGGTGGTGTCAAAAATTCCAGGAGCAGCCACGTACCGGCGGACGTCGCCAGCTGCTCGGCTGTCATGGGCCCATCGGCCAGCAAGTCTGGGATGCGCAGCGCCGCCAGGATGTGGATCACCTGAAGGTGTACGGCAGAGCGAATCTCAGTCACAGCTGCTCCTGTAGGATATTGGTGCTCATCGCCGTCCGCAGGCACATGCAGTACAGGCACGTCAGACACATCACATCATTGACACATCACATCATTACAAGATGCATTGCTGATGCGTGCATGCGCCCAAACCACGAGGTTCTTTTTATTTCTCCACATGCCATGGACAGATGCAGCGCTGATGGGCCAAGTACAGATGTGCCGCCAATCGAACAGAGGAACATGTTGACCTGGGTGCGGGCGAAGACCATCGAGTGCTCCACCATGCGGATCTGCGGCGGCACGATCGCATCGCGCGCCCGGTCCAGCGCCGTGGCCAGCCACATGACGCCGCGGTAGGCGGGCCACGGCGGCAGGAAGGCCGCCCAGTTGCATCGCAGCGCCTCCTCATACCGCTGCCCTGTGTCACATCAATGGCGCAATTGCTGCTCACGGCACTACAACTGCAGGACACACTCGTGCCACGACAGCCCAATCGCATCTGTGAATCCTTATGATGGTTCCCTTCTCGCGAGTGATGGCTACTGGCGGCTGGACCGGCTCGAACATTTGCATGGCTCACACATGCGCATGCATGCAGCACTCTTAGCCAAACTTTGTGCGACTACCGGACCGCCATGACTGCCTTCCTGATGCCTATGATGAAAATGCGTTACGTATGTTCACACTGAAGCCCAAGCAAAGGGAGCAGTGGCAATGTTGAAGGTCATCCGGCAGGAGATTGTACCTGTACTGTGGTGGATCACGCCATATGCAAGCGCGGCAGCCAGAGACACAGCTACATACAAGGCAAAAGCACGTACTGTGACAACCATGGTCTGCAGAAGTGGGTGATTGGCAAAGAAAGCAGCGAGCGATGGCACCATGACAAGGATAGACGCTGCAGGGCGGGGTGAGAGGTGAACTGGAAATTGCGAGTTTTGCAGATCTTTTACAATGGGCTGCAATGAAGGCGGTGCCACCTTGTCCCCTGTACGTGCCTTCTTGGCACCTTCACCGATCACGACGCTCCGCGTGCGAGCACATGAGATGCAACCGCTAGAACTTCATTTTCAAAGGCCATGTCACAGACATGCTGCATCTGTCAAACAACAATCGGTGCAACATGGTCGTTGTGATAAGCTGATGCAGTCGGCTATAGCGGACCAAACCTAGCTGCTGAGGTTGTGCATGATGTGCACAGTTGATGTGGTTTTTCTGCGCCTCCAAATACCAGCTGCCGTTCTGACATGCGATGCCAGTCACACCCCAATCGAATCACTCCCGGCAACACAGTCGCATGTGAAGGAATCGAACACGCAGAGGTCACAAACAAATAACGTGTGCGCTTTGGTTGACCCCAGCAACCTGATCACGCATGTGCACTGAAGCACACCACCGTTCACCCCACTAGATCACAGCACCCTTCTGCAAATCCGTCAAATCACTGCCGCATACCCCACCCCGACATTCCAGGCTTGTGTGACGATCGATGTTGCTTGTCAAATTGCTCAGGCTGCGCGCGCCTCTGTCACGGTGAATAGGCTGCGTGTCGGGTAGATCTTGGCCAGCTCGAAGCCCGAGTCCCTGAGCAACATCTCCCACTGCCCCTGTAGATGGCAAAGCGGCAAGGGTGGCAAGCGTGAGAGGTAGCCATGCATTTGCATGATGTCGCATGCAGACTTGTGCGCATGCATGAAGTGACGCTGGACTGCTGATGCGCAGGTGTGCATTGCCAGCTTAATCTGACGGCATGACACACCTTTGTCCGCTCCATGCCATCTTGCAGTGTGAACCTGCAAAATCACGCATGTTTCCATCAAGGCAGTGCTACGCTGCATGTTAGACGCTAGTTAGCGCTGAACACGTGGACAACGCACAAATTTATTGATTGGTAAGTAGCAATGACACCTGCCAAAGATTCAGTCATATAAATGGGCGGCGCTTGCAATCGTATGGCAAACACTCACATGTGTATATCCAGCAGGGCATTGAACTCCTTGATGCCGAATGCTCTGAGCTCTTCGGCAGGCATTGCCTCGATGATGGCCAGGGTTGCGCCGGTGTCACCTGCGGCATAGCAGTCTCAGGTCTGCAGCTGTGGTGGGGCTGATATCTGCGGCTGGCACGCAGTGGTGTAGTCTTTGTCCAAGCCCTACAAATGCCTCAAGATGACAACTGCGGGGGAGCCAGCCAAGTGATAAGAGTAGCTCAGCAGTGGCAGCGAGTTTCCCTCACCAATGGCCGAGCGCACTCTCTTGAGGATCTCCACAGTCTTGGCATCTGGCCAGTCGTGCAGCACCACGCGCATCACATACACATCACCTGGTCCCTTTGCTGCCGGCAGCGCATCTGCAGGATGACGGAAGGCACAGGTCGTGCTGTATAATGACACTTTTGATCAAGCAGCTCCTTGGTACGGCGACAACATGACACGTGTAGATCATTGCAGCACACGCACATGGCCGCAATGCGCTGAAACACCCTGCGAGTATGTGATTCGTGAGGCCGCCAGCGATCCTCTGCAAGTCGAAGCAGAAGAGCAGTTGCACTGGGCGCACCGGCATCAAAGAAGCTCCCTCCGACAAATTGGACACGGGACATGATGTCCGTGTACTTGTCGCTCCAGACCCCTCTCGCCCTGTCGATCACCTGCAGCACGACTGCTGTTTGGGAAGTCTAGCACACATGGCATGAGAAGTCCACTACATGTACATCCAGCAAGGTCTGGAATGTCTTTCAGGCTGGCAGACTTGGCGATTAACATGCAGACTATGTTGCTCCAACACCATAGGGCAGATGATACACCTGTGGCAGGTCGAACAGGACGCCAGAGACTCCCGGCTGGTTCCGCAGCACAGCCGCCAGCGTGCTGCCGAATGCGCCACCGACATCCACCACACGGGTGAAATCGCCCCAGTGGTAGTCTGCGATGACCGCTGACATGCCTGCAGGCCATGACGACAGCACCACTGAGGGCAGATTATCAACCCGAACAAACCTTCGTGCTGACCTGGGTCACAGCATGCAACCGTGCCAATGAGCTGGTGCCATAAGCTGGCAAATAGTACAGATCTAGGCTTTCACCCAGAACGTCCACCGCCGTCATGGCCTTTGAGAAGACCTGCACAGCACCACATGCTGATCAGTACACCATCACTCTGTTTCAGGACACGTGTGAATGCGCAGAATGAATTCAGGCCCTTTGTGGAGGATGCTTGCGAACACAGTCTGGATGACAGCAGCACTCGACATGCGTGCCAAACCTTCTCAATCTCAGGATTTTGGGCAAAAAAGTCCCAGATTGGCTCGCCAGGGTGCTCCAGGTCCCATGGCACCCTGCCAGATTCCAGCACTGGCCATAGCTGCAGGCCACAAGCATACAAATCAGTATGTACATCTCAGGCTACATAACTTGTGGCGATGGTCCCACGATCTGGCGTGCAACTAGGCGTGCGACTAGGACTGTGACCCATGCCCAGACAAGCTGCGCACCTGCGACCATGGGTCGTAGGCATCGTCGAGCAGGTGCAGCACCATGTAGCGCATGCAGTTGGGGTGCTCCTCCCGGAGCGTCGCCGACAGCGCGTTGTTGCGGAACGTGGCCACGCCGCATCGGTCTGTGCTGCCCCCCAGCAGGCCCTGTGCCACCGCCAGCCGCAGCACACGGAACAGGTTCCGCTCCTGCAGACCTGCAGATCAGGGCCGACATGACGCGTGGGAACATCCGTAGTGGGCAATGAAGAGTTCTTAGCATCTTCAGGGTACAGAAGTCTGCCGACCCCAGGGTGCCTTGCGCCGCGGTCCGGTGCAGCTTGCAGTACTTCTTCCTGCTCCTTCGGAGCTGCACGGGTGGGGAACCAGTCAGTGGGTGCTGCCAGCGAAAATGCTTGGCCAACGACCTGCTGACCCCCGCTCACCTCGAGTGTGAAACCAGGGGTTTGGTTGAGTAATGCATGCGAATGCACGCTGAAGAGGCCATGAACGGCTTCACCATTTGGAGCTGGAGTGCAGATGCAGGCGTGGCATGATCGTTTTGAAAGCAAGATTGGGGACGAGCACGACGTCCACGATGCGCCCGCCGCTCAGCTTGACCCACCTGTCAGAGTAGCCAGCTCAGCCGCCGTCTTTGGTCCGCTTGCCAGATGGTCGGCAATATTTGCCTTGACCAGGACACGCAGTACCTACAGAAGCATGGCCCATGGTGAGGCAGCCGCTTGCCCACATTGGCATGCAATAGTCAAAATGGTTGGCGCAAATGTCATCCAGAGCAGCAACGTGCGCACTCAGTGCACGTTATGCCTCTGTTTGTGGGTCTGCACACCTGACTCTTTGCATAGCTGAACGCCATATCCAAGATGCGGATGGGTGGTGGTGTGATTGCATTGCGTAGCCGATCCAGGAATGCCAACAGCCAGTTGGCAATTCTGAACACTGGCCACGGCGGCACGGCAGACCAATCGCTGCGCGCATGGCATAACTGGTAAGCAGGCCTTATGCTCAACACCCGCGTGAGGATGCTATTTTAATAGAGCATCACGTCTCTCATGTGTCCTAATGCACGCGCCATCGATCCGGTGCCCTTACAGGAACCACAAACATTTGCACATGCTGGCAGAGATCGCACAAATTATCCGGGCCAAGAGGATTTCCATAAGGAAGGTGAGGGCGCACAGCGGAATAACGGGGAATGAGATGGCGGACTTGGCGGCGAAGGATGCATCTTTGCATAAAGTACAAACACAGGCCTGCAGGGGGGCTGGGCGTCATCGAGGAGGAATGTGCAGTGGATAACCTCAATGCACATCCACTGCGAGTTGCGAATGAGAAGTATCAGAAACATCGGTGGAGGATACTCAAGGAATGCACCTCTGGGGCAGTGAAGAAGCTGTATGGCCTGCATGAAGGGGGCATCAACACTGACATCACGTACAGCTTCTGGAACATCCCACAGCTGCAGCCGAGTGTGCACACAATAGCCAGGTTCCGGCTGAACAGGCCGTGGACGCAAGTGTGGAAACACAGGATGCTGCCGAAGGGCAAGAGACCTGACTCAGCCAGGTGCCCGAACTGTGACCAAGATTTGGATGAGACGGCGCAGCACACACTAGAGGAGTGCACATTTGGTCCAAAGATGGTCCTGCGGCAACGGAGGCACAATGAGGCTGCCCTGATTCCAATCACTGAAGCGATCAGGGATGGCGCCTACGGGAGGTGCTACATCCATATGGACGGGGCTGATCCATGCAACCCTCATGATATCAATGGGAACACATCCAGGGCAGTGATGAGATGGCTCAGAGGCGAATACAGACAAGTGTCATACCCAGACATAGTGGTGGTAGCGGGTGTAGATGATGCTGGCAATCGCATCAATCAAGGTGCACGGCCCTGTGGCGCCGCTGCCCGCGATATATCTGGTAGAAGTGAAATATGCAGAGGATTGCAGAGTGCACACTGTGGCAGGAGGGGCTGCGATGGGCCAACATGCCGATCTGAAGCGGCACCTACAGGCCAAGTGGCCTGAGTGGCATGTGCAGATCCTGCACATGGTCTTTGGATCATTTGGCACAGTGCGCACGGAGACGGAGCGGCACCTTGCGACGTTGGGGGTCAGCAATGACGCAGCCCAGGCGCTACTTCGGGCGGTATATGTGGACAGCATAGAATTCACGATGCGCATCCTGCGAGCACACAGGGAACCGAGTGTGTATGCGACATTGACGGAAAGCCGGAGGCAGAAGGCGCAGTATGCATCTCGCCGCCGGAAGCGTGAGGGGATCAAGAGGGACAGAAGCTCGCCAGGTGCAGGTTCACAAGAGCGAGCCAAGAGGGCACGCACTGCGAGGCCCCGGGGTGAGACTCCGCCTGTTCATTGCATGCGTACTAGGTCCAGCAAGCGCTCCGCAGGTGTGGCGGTACCGGTGGTGGCTGAGGTGTCTGAAAGGAAGCGGCACAAGGGGAGCAGCCAGTCACGGGCTCTACAGGGAACACGACACCTGGGCGCAATTGTGGCGATTGATGATGCCGAGGAATACCACACCGTTATATGCCGCACCGACGCATGCGGGTACAGACCGAAACCAGCCAAGAGGCCGGGTCCTCATCTTGACGCACGCGGCAGGCCGATGAAGCGCATACGCTGTACGATTTGCAAGTGTGTCACAGGGTCGGGCACAGCAGAACAGCCAACATGGCCGAGAGAACCGGATTAGTCAACTCTTCCCTGGGCTGGCAATTCCGGCCAGCCGTCCACCCCCTTGGGGGTCCACACTCACTCACTCACTCCTCGCAGCCTCTGCAGCTGCCCGGGTGCTCGGCGCCAGCAGGCAGCGGACGTTCCCGGGCATCATGCCCGAGGTGCTTTTACCTCTGCTTTTCAGGCGGTGCATCAGCTCAACTTGCATCTTGTGCCTTTTAGGCGGCAGTATCACTAGCTCAGTCGCACCAGTATGCACTCCCGCGGTGAGAGTTGGAAAGCAATGACATATATCCCGTTGAATGCCGCTGCGGGCACGCAGGTGGCGCTAAAGGTGGGCATGACGTGCCAGGGCTGCGTGGGGCAGGTCAATCGGGTCCTCAGCAGGCTGGACGGTGAGGAGCAGCCATGCAATGGGGTTTCTGCGTTTTCATGCCATCAGTGTGTCCATCGATGTCTGGGCACATGTGCGGCTGAAGAGGACGCCACAGCCCTCACTGCCGTGCTTTCATTCACACTGTACTGTCACACGAGTCTGTCAAGGCTTCGTCAAGCATCTGGAGTGCAGCAAAGCCTGTATGTGCCGCAAGCTCAGCCGCTACATGCAGTCTGGGAACTGGCTGAGCGGCGTCTGCTGTAGTAGGCATTTTCGATGTTGCTGTGCCCACTGTTGTAGTCGTTGCTTCCTACCGTGAACAGGCGTTGAGAAAGTGGACATCGACCTGCCGTCGAAGAAGGTCACCGTGCGGGGGAACGTGACACCTGAGGCGGTCAAAGCCAAGGTTGGCAGGAGCATGGAAAAGTCATATACCTGCTGCATGCAGATAGACCCTACGCACTGCGAAAGCCATCTCTGCGAAGCACAGAAGTGCTGGCTGGCTCCACACTATTGAAGTCACGACTCATTGGTGGAATTGCGCCACTGCAGCTGGCGAACACGGGCTTGCCCATTGAGAACTGGAGCTGAGGAGCGGAGCTGAGCGGCAGACTGACGCTACCCATCGGCATCATTGCCGATGAGGGAGTGGGGATGGCCCGTCGGCATGACATGCCAGACGGGCATTGTAGGAACACTGATGACGCTCCTCCTGCCTGCTTTCGAGCTGCCTTGTGATTTTTGGGGGACCGTTTGACTACAGCTGGGGAATTCGCTGCTGGCCTTGCATAGTGGACCAGCTTGACACAATTCTGCGACGTGGATCTGCCTCACTGTTGAGGCACGCATGCCTCAGTTCGTATGCCTACTGGGCAGCAAGCAGATGACAAATGTCATCTGACTGGCCGATCGCACTCCCAACACTACACCAGCTACACTTCGAATCTGAGGGTCGTATCAGACACCGGCCGCCACTCTGGCTTGGGTCCACTAGCATGCGCTGCCGCAGCCGCCGGCAGGGCCTTTGGCGGCAGCAGCCGCAGCACCACCCTGAAACAGGAACCCTGCCGCGCCTGGAGTGCAGCGGCGTCCCCATTCTTGCGCAGGAAGCGGACCTCGTCCCACACTGCCTGCTGCTCTATTGCCAGGCCGCTGTAGAATGCCGACCTGGCATCACATCACAGCACGTTTAAGATGTGACCAGGACAGACCACTAGGACATTTGGGAGGGCTCGAGATGAGGGCCAGGCATGCATGCAGATTGTTGTCATTTCACCATTGGCGCCACCGTGGGCAGATGATTTGCGCACCTGATGTTGCTGGTGGACAGCGGCGGCGCGATGTCGCCAGCTGCATCATAATCATGCCGCAGCTCCTTGGCAGCCACGGGACTGGCGATGCTGGCCGTCAGCCGGCAGCGATACCGGCCCTGCACCGGAGCTGTGGCTGCCAGTGCAACCCGCATGTCCACCTGTGAGACGGCGTCAGCCCATGTGTCGACGGGGGGCAAGACAGTCACAAAGACTGGCAGGCATCACCAGCATCTGACAATGCATGACGTCCTCACTGACACTGCATCCGCCATCATGCCAGGGAAGGCTGCGCCGTCGTCACGGCCAAAAGCATAAGCCAAGAGGGCATCGGCGGCGGTCTGCACGCCATTGCACGCCCCATCCAATTGATGTGCAGCTCCATCGCATGCATCTTAGCACGCAATCAGTGGCCAGCAGTGCAGCTAGTGACAGATGCCGGGTCCATTGACTCTTCAAAAGGCAAACCTGCAGCAGCTCTCTGGACTGCGCTGCATCCTGAAGCCAACGGTGCACGCGCATCGAAGGTGACGCATCAATTGCAGCAAGTCGTGCACCTGTGTAATGTCGGAAAGTTTGACCGCCAAGGTCTGCTGCTGCATAGATGAACTCACTCAGTCCAGCTTTCGCAGGCGTGGGCATGCGCGTTGTGAATAGACCTGCCTGATAAGCTTCCGCCTCTGCACGAAGACCCAGCAAACCGCTGATTTTGTCTAGCAGATTACAGTCACCGCTGCGCAGATAGTTCAGTACAGCAGGGAAGTGCACCGGCTCCCTGTCAATGAAGACTTCTGCGGGGCTGCTGACGTCAGCTGCAGCACGCTGAGAGCTGACTATTGAGGCATGAAAGTCAGGCGCTCCTCGCTGCAGGGTGGCGGTGCTGGTGACAAACCGCTGGCCGCCGATGTTCAGGGTGACCACGTCGGCAGGGCCCACAAACATTGCTGAGATTGTAAAGCGCCAATTCGTGGGTGGATTTGCTCAGGAACACATGGATATTCAACAGTGCAGACGGTGCAGATCCATCCCGGCGATGCTGCCGCTGCGCCTCTCGTGAAGCTGCAGTCACCAGCAGCAATGCAGTGGAAGCCAAGGCTGTTATGATTGACACTCGATGCGTGCAAAGCACCAGTACAACTCGGTAGAGGCAAATGCGCAATGCAGGTATATTGTGCCATGTAATGGTCAGGATGCTGGATGCGCCAGGAAGCGGCGGTCCAAGTATCCCAAGCAGACAGCCTCATGAGTGCAGCTCTGCAGCATGCACCATTTTGGTCGTCTGACCCGTTTCTGATGTTCCTGTGCTGCTCATCACGGACCGCTCAGCCGCAACGGGCAGCACCACAAATCTGACCCTCTTGTTGATCTGAGCCAGTTGGCAAACTGACAGTGAAAAATATGAGAACTTGAGGAACATGCAGTTGGGTGCAATGCGACCTCACGTGCTCCTTCTGATTGCAATTGCAGCGACAGCACTTCATGCAGTCCTTGCAGAGGGCGTGCAGGTGCGGCTGTGGGTCAGAGTGGATCGTCCACAAGGCCTGCAGCACAGATGTTGCGTCCTGTTCATTGATCTCCGCATGGCCAGTGCAATCGCATTTGCGCATATCGAACCTTCAGGAAGAGCGTTACACGCATGAGCGGTGCGCATTCTGCACCTCTGCTCCCTCAATTATGTAAAACTGTGCCTCCCTGCGCCGCAGGTGACGTGCGGCAGCGTCATCAAGGTGCAGCACAGCGCCACGGGTGCGCTGCTGCACTCGCACGACATCACGTACGGCTCCGGCAGCGGGCAGCAGAGCGTCACCGGCTTCGCCGGCGGCGATGATGCCAACAGCTATTGGATTGTGCGCGGCCCCGAGGTGGGCTTGTGTTTGCTGTGCAACATGTTGCTGGGTGGCATATAGAAGGGCTTGCACAGCGCCAGCCGTCTGCCAGTGTCTGTGCTGATGCTGGCGTCAACGATGTGCAGAGGTGCTGTAGACTTATGCATGCAATGTGCGCTGTCACAACCTGCATGTCTCTGAGGCATTCCCATGCACATGTGAGCACCCTTTAGGTACAGCTATCGACACTTGTGCCTAGTCATGTGAGGAGTCCGACATTGTCATTCGATTCCAAAAGCCTTGCTCAAAAACGGGCAGCCACATCATGCAAGCTACAGCAGGGTGCAAGGGGTTGCAGTGATCCTCAAGAGCTGGCAGCGTGTCGAAGTCGAACCACTCGCTTGAAAAGCACGTTGAATATTGAGATTCTGGACGTGTTCCGCAGGCACCATGTCTGAGGTGTACTGAGTGGCACCTCCTAGCATTGCTCCGGAAACTGGTGTTGTGCAATGCATGCACTTGGCTGAAGCTGCTTGACAGTGAAGAGATGCCCTTCTGAGTGCAGGACCAGCGGTGCCTGCAGGGGACGCCGATCAAGTTTGGGACGCAGATCCGGCTGCAGCATCTGACCACACGGCGGTGGCTGCACAGCCACCATTTCACCTCGCCGCTCACTGGCAACCAGGAGGTCAGTGCCCGTCAGGGCTTCCAACTGGTGGTGCACATGAAGCGGTCTTCCGGCTGCTGCCAAGTGGCGATAGCAGCTGTGATTCCGCACGGCAGCATCAGCATAATCGCACAGTGTGTCAATGTGTCTCAGTCGGAAGCAGCTGATGCAAGGTCACGGCCAGCGTATGCAGGTGAGCGCATTTGGCGACGACAGCGGCACGGACACCGGCGACGTGTGGACGGTGCATGGCTACCATGCGAAGAACAAGATCTGGGAGCGCGATGCGGACATGGAACTCAGGTGCAGTGACCACCCTCGTGTGGATTTGATGTACCTTCGGATGACGAAGACAGCTTTAATATAGTGCCGTCCATGGCCACAGCAGCAGGGCCTGCATTTTCAGAAGCACATGAAGCCATGGTGCTCGAAAGTGCCACACATGGATGTGCTGCAGGCACGAGGACACAGGGGTGCTGCTAGCGTCAGGGTCTCGAAAGTATGGGCGCCCCATATCTGGGCAGCAAGAGGTGTGCGGCAAAACGAAGCAGGTGGGGCATCAATGTCTCCAACTCTCTGTCATGTGCGTCCTGCACCATCGGATTCGCCACTGCAAATCTTGTCACGTGCAGAACTCTTGTTCCTGGCCTGGCATGCTAAAAAGTCGTTAACTGAGCATAGTGAGGCCCTGCATGGTTTGCAGGCGTCTGACACATGGTGGCGGGCCACAGAGGGTGTCTTCTTTCCGGCACGGGAAATCTGAGAGTCAAGCAATTTCACAGTAGTGCCCCGCTGTCACATCATCGTTTTACAACTTCGACATGTCAATTGGTCGAGAGTTTGCATGTCGTCACAGCGGAGACAGTGAAACCGAAGAGTAAAGAATTCGGATAAAACAGAAGCATCCAGATGGTACATCGATACTGCACAGCAATTCCATCGATGCGGGCAAATAGCAGCAGCCCCTGATGCTAAAATCATCGCCCGCTGCTCAACGCTACTGCCGGCGCCGCCGCGGCATGCCATCTCTTCTCTCGAACCAAACATCTGCTAAATCCGTGTTGCTGCCTGGCAACGTCAGCGGCGGTTGTTGTGGTGGCTGCTGTCGTTGTCGGCCCTGTGCACTGCGCCCCTGTCCTCTCCTGCCAAAATTAAAATCTGCAGCGGTAGGCCAACTTGAGGTTCAGTTTGACTATCGATGTCCATCAGCTCACAGAGTGTGCAGCACGTAGGAAGCTTCAGCAGCTCTCATCGACGTCAACCACGCATAGACTGCTGCGGTACAGGCTCTCTTCTGGTCTCGGCCGATGTACATCTTGAGATAAAGTATCTTCAGCGAATTGAGGTATGTGTGCTGACCGCTCACCTACCGCTCTTGCCATTGTCGCCACCGCCCAGCACCTTGGATGCGATCCACAAGCCGAACACGATGGTGCCAATGGTGGTGACAAACTGCGGGCAGATTCCATCCATACTCGACTGCAGTTGCTGAGGCGCAAGCATCACGTGCAATCGCGAGTAGAGTGCCAGTCAACCATGCAGCACTCATGAACGCCATGTTGAGGCTTGCAACACGAATGAAGGCGGCTGGCAGCCACACTCACCGACAGCACGCTGCGTGCAAAACCCAGCACGACCAGGGCCAGGCCCGCCTTCACACCAATGTCCACCTGCAGGACATGGGGGACAAGTCACTTCAGAAAGTGCTGGGTGCGCCAGCCCCGCTGCCAGCTCAGCTTGCATTCCGGCGATCGCCTGGAACATGCCGGCAGGAACGTGTACATGCAGAGGCCGATGTTGCAAAGCACAAAGAGCACAGTGGACACGCAATGGCGAAGAGCACAGTGGCGAGTCGGCTTGGAGCCTGATGAGACGCACCACGCCGCGGGAGACGCTGGCCGGCAGGTTGCTCATCACGAAGTCGGTGATGGTGCCCACGGCGCCCAGCGCGCCGCCCAGAATGCCCGGTATCAGCCCCATGGCCCCCTGCACAATGCACAGATGCATTGGTCTGCCAAGATCGTCTAAGGGGCTCAGGGCAGTGCCAAATATGCGTGAAAAGGCGCTGACCTTGCCAGTGCAGCGACAGAGCACCGAACGCACCGGACCGTCGTCCCAGTCCTCATCGCCATCATACTCTGCGCGCCTGGCTGCGAGGATCCAGCTGCGTCTCGATGTGTGGCGGTGCTGGATGGTGCTGAAGCCTGCAGAAACATGTGCAACACAGTGATGACTGCGAAGGAAGGCTGTCGTCTGCGTTGGACGCCATTGCAATGCGTTCAAGATGACAGTGATCCCATCTTGGCAGCGCAGAGTGCACTGACCAGCTGTCTGGACGGGGATGCCAAGTGTCCGAGGCACAACCAAGACTGAGCCGATTGTGGTGCTCAGGGGCCTCGGCGCGTTTTGGGATCTGCAACATGTCCGTTGGGGAATTCGGCTGCTGCTATATACGAGGGTTCCGGCCATAAATGCTGTCATAGAGCTTCAAACTCAGAAGACAAATTGCCCCTGTTACCGACCCTCAACTGTGCGCTGTCCCGTATGGCTGATTCTGCTGGCTGATCGTTGTGCACATACAACTACAAGCGAGAATCTGATCGGGCACTGGGGGCCGTCCTCCTGCCGTGCTGTCTTGCAGGCAGGATTACGAATGACAGCACGGCAGGATTACGAATAGGATGCAGCAGAGAAGCAGGATGTAGACACTAGAGGAGGTGTCGTCACGTGTGAGGCCATTTTGGGGGATTGGCACCGGAGACGAGCCTTTCCATCGACGCAACACATTCCTGCCTTCGGCCCGTCGGCACGCTGCTGCTGCAGTCATGAAGATTGCGGACACACGCCGTGCGGCGGTTGCCGGCACCGTGCTGCCTGCCGGCCTGCACAGGTCCAGCACCGTGGCGACGCTCAGGGCACAGCAGGTGCGTTTCATGCGTGCGTTCATATGGTCAACGCTTCCCGCAAGCGTCATGCAGCGACAACCTGACTCCTTGATATGATTTCCTTGCTGCGAATTCTCCGACACTGCTGCGCAAGCCAAAATCATACGGGCTGCTGTTCGGCCAGGCAGCATTTCAGAGAGAGTACATGTGCAAATATGCGTGCAGCTGCAGCACTGCATGCAGGCCATTTTGCAGGGTGTTTTGGTTGCAAAGCTGACTCCGATCGCGCGGTCCATGCTGTTGTTATATCATCTGCCCTGCAGCCCCGCAGCGTGCGCCCCAACAGGCCGCATCGATGTGAAGCGGTGCTGGAAAAGGCGGCGGAAGGCATCAGGGACGCCGTGAATGGCGCACAGCAGCTGAACATCGCGGGCGACGTCACCGCACTCATTGGTGCGCAGGGGCATGGCTCCGTGCATGACTGCGTCCATGCCTGCATGCCTTCGTGTGCCTTCAGCTCTTCAGATGACTTGAATGATTGTTTTAAACAACTCGCTGGGAGCTGCCCAATGTGTTTGAGTGCTTTGCTGCATGTCCCAGCCTCACCCACCTCAGTGGTGGCAATGTGGTGTACAGGCAACACCCCGCTGGTGTACCTGAACAAGCTGGGCGAGGGTGCTGGCGCGCGTGTGGCGGCCAAGCTGGAGAGCATGGAGCCGTGCTCCAGCGTCAAGGACCGCATCGGCAAGAGCATGATTGAGGGCGCGGAGGCGGCCGGCCAGATCACGCCTGGCAAGGTAAACGATAATTGTTGTCTGAATATCTCCAACTGGACTCATATGCTGCAGAGAAGCTGGGTGTGCACACTTCGTAAGGTGAGCACGTGTGCAGGCATCCCCTCTGCGCCCTCATAGGGTTGAAGGCGGGCGATTCCTTGTTGTCAACATCATGCTGTCAAACAGCTTGCAGCTGCCCGCAAATGCCGCAGCCCAGAACAGCAGGCAATTCAAGTCGCGCTCGAGGGCTGTGCGCAAGACTTGTCTGCGAGTCGAATTTCAGTAAATTACTAGCCAGTGGCGAGTCAATGCTCGTGCACATACAGACGACGCTGGTCGAGCCGACGTCGGGCAACACGGGCATTGGCCTGGCGTTCATCGCCGCGGCCAAGGGCTACAAGCTGGTGCTGACCATGCCAGCGTCCATGTCCCTGGAGCGTCGCATCCTGCTGCGCGCCTTTGGCGCCGAGCTGGTGCTCACTGACCCCGCCAAGGGTGAGCGTCTGCCATGGTTTGAGCCATCATCCATGCAGTGAAAGCTGCCATGCAACATGGTCTGCATTTCAGCATGTGATCAATGCTGCTGTGCTTGGTGCGCTGTCTGGAGTCGAAAGCATTGTGCACATGCAGGCATGAAGGGTGCTGTGGCAAAGGCAGAGGAGATTGCGGCAGCCACACCAGAGTCGTTCGTGCTGCAGCAGTTTGAGAACCCGAACAACCCAAAGGTAAGGAGTCAGCTGGCTTACGATCCTTCAGCTGATGCATAAGTGTAGACAGATGAGACAGCATCCACTGCTGCGCTCAAGGCACGCTTGTGCAGCAGCACCTGACCTGGCAACAGCATTGAAAACTCAGTGCACATGAGTCTAATGGAGAAGGTGAGGTCACATGCAGGTGCACTATGAGACCACAGGGCCGGAGATGTGGGAGGGCACTGACGGCAAGGTGGACATCCTGGTCGCGGGCGTCGGCACGGGTGGCACCATTACCGGCTGCGGTCGCTACCTGAGGGAGAAAAACCCCGGCATACAGGTGCACTGCTTTACCACCTTCTCGGACCTGATTGCACTGAGCGGGCATGTACAGGTGCCATTGCGAAGCATTCTTCATCAGGGGGCCAGCTTGCTTTGTCGAGCTGCAGAACATCATTGAGTCCTAGCCCTGCGGATGTGCATGCAGATCATAGCAGTGGAGCCAACAGAGTCGCCGGTCATCTCAGGCGGCAACCCGGGCCCGCACAAGATCCAGGGAATTGGTGCCGGCTTCATCCCGGGCAACCTGGACACCGGCCTGCTCAGCGAGACCATCCAGGTGCACCGCTTGTACACTCACGATCGTCAGCTTGGGTCGTCCTCAGCTTGCGGCCGACATGCTGCGTCAACATACACCCTGCAGGCTGCACTTGCCTGCATGGCTGTGTTCGGGACACGTGGCAGATTGGCAACTGTGTGCAACATCCCTCCCACAGATCTCCAGCGACGACAGCATCGCCATGGCGAGGCGGCTGGCGCTGGAGGAGGGCCTGCTGGTGGGCATCTCCTCAGGCGCCGCGGTCAAGGCAGCACTGCAGGTGGGGTTTTGTGTTCTTACTGGTCCTGCCCGAGATGTGTTTCGAACCGTCATCCCGGCATATCAGACGTTGTTGCCACTTGCTTAGTTGCGCGGTGCACACCAAGACACGCTCTGTTGTGCAGGTGGCCAACCGGCCTGAGAACGAGGGCAAGCTCATCGTGACTGTGCTGCCCAGCTTTGGCGAGCGGTACCTGTCGTCCGCGCTTTTCCAGGTGCAAGCCCTGCCGCACTCAGCTGACACGTGCGACTTTGAGTCGACATGAGGTCTGCATGCCACTGCATCCCAGACTGCCAGCAGTCTCGCGCTGATAGAGCTCGTGATGCTGCTGCAGTCCATCCGAGAGGAGGCCGAGAAGATGACCTTCGAGAAGGCCGCGCCAACAGATGATGGCGCCAAGAAGAACCCGACGCCGACGCTGTGAGCGCCAGCAGCGATGGATGGGGCGGGACTGAACGGATGTGCTGGTGTAATTTGTTGCAACTTGTTGCAAGTCGAGGTCATGTGCACTTGGGGATTGCATGTCCGTTTGCCCTGCTTTAGTTCTAGAGAGTGAAACTTGTGGTTGTCAGTTGGCGGCAAGCTTGAGTGCTTGGGACAACGACTCATATGCCGAGCCCTGAGGGCTGCGTCGGCCTGATCAGCATCACATACTCCATCCCAGGCCTTCGAGATAGGCTGCCAGTTGTGCACCATGAGCTGGCCGATTGAGGCGTTGGATGCCGGATGCAGGTCGCCAGTTCAGTACCAGTACGGGCATTCTCTTGTGTAGGTCTCTCACAAGAGACCTGCCTCTTGCGTTGTCCGACCACCATGCACGTCCGCGACAGCAGTGTATGTGCAAACCCGCAACTCCTGGGCCGGCACTTGGTAGCAAGATCCCAGCTCTTCGGAACGTTGCACCTCGGCAGCTTGCATCCGGCACCGTCGTACTTGAGCCCGTCCCGGTGACACCCTGAGGCTGAGCCCAGCCGAAAGCCTTGGCGCTTGCAGCTTGATCGAAGCGTCTGCGGCCAGTCTTGGCTGCCAGCAAGCTACCGGCAGCCGGGTGTCATCGGGCAGTCGGGCGTCAGCATCGATGGCGCAGCCCCGCCGGCTGGACACCACGGGCATGGCTTTGGAGATGCTCGCGAACAGCACACCATCAGGGGGAAAGTCGCTGCTCGGCAGCATGAACATGGTACCCGCAATTTCACCATCTTTGAACTCTCTTGACATTTTGCTCAGTGCACCAGGCAACCTCCCTGGCGGCGGTGTCGTGCGCAGCATGCAAGCTGAAGACAGGCGCATTGCATGCTTCCACGTGAACATGAGTCTGTGAGGGCAGGACTGGCAACATGAGACGCTGGCTGAGGGGATTTCAGGGTGCCTGTGCAACTATCTTGGCAGCGTGTTCCTCCAGTCTTGCAGGCTGGAGCAGTAACTTATACCTGTGACGTGCGACTGAGGAGGCTGCAGTTAGTAGCTCGCCGCTCATGCTGCGAGTTTCAGCTGCCCTGGGAACACACCACGTGTCGAGCTTGGCTGGGAGCTTCTGCAGCAGCAGCCGCGGCTCTTGGCATGTTCGCCCAGACCAGACAGAAAGCGACTTGACGACCAGTCCACGATATGGGCAAGCCTATCGCATCTGCACCAGCCAGTCAGCAGACCATGCCTGACGCACTGTGTGTGCCCTGCGCCGCAGGATGCGTTCCTCCAGGATGTGGTGAGCCTCTGAACTGCTCACCTCGGGCCTGGGGAACTCAGGCTTTTGGCATATGTATCTGCTCGTCTGCCGCGTGCTTTTCAGGCACTGCTGCATATGTTGACTGTGACGCCTGCGTCCAACGACTTTCATGCATTGTGTCAACCATGATCCAGTGCATGCAGTGGGACAAGGACCCCTCGCTGCAGGAGACCATCGGGTCGCTGACTGCCAGCTTCCAGATGCCGGACCCAGGTGATTGGCACGGCATGAGCCTCAGTGCAACGCCCTGCAGATGTGGGCAGGGTGATTTGATCGGCCAGGCGACAACACAGCCATCTTGTACATCATCAATACGCACACATGGGCACAACGTTCGCCGGCATCTATCCGACAGGCACTCAGGCCGGTGTGAATGGCGGCGAGGCGTCGGTCTGCCGCACAAGCAACAGAGCAATGATGGAGCTGCTCATCCGCAACCAGCAGCACCAACAGCAGCAGGCCAGTCAGAATTTTATGCCTACACAATTGTGCTTATGTATCGACCCTGTTTCTGTGACCCGTTCATTTGTGCCCTGTGGCCTGCTTGTTTGCTCTGCCGTCCAGGCCGCAAGTGGGATTGTGGACATGACAGGCAGACAGCTGGCTTTGCTGTCAATTGCAGGCGCAGAAACTGCAGCTGACAGCACCTAGCCCGGCAGCTGCGGCGCCGGAGGGGCACCGCGTCATTGCCAGCACTGGCTTCGCAATCCCGGCGGACTTCAGGTGCTGCCGTGATGCGCGTTTGCACAGACTGGCAAGACAGTCGTGGACCGTGGACAGACCAGCTGGCTCCGCACATGCAGCATGGTGGCATGCTCTGGCCTCCCCGATGGGGCTGACACTGGTCCATACAGCCTCTTCCTGCGTGGTGCATGCAATGCAGCGGCAAACAGCTGACGCTTGGTCCCGAGTCACAGGAGCAGGGTGCCGCGGCATTGTGACGTCAAAGTTACTAGCACAGCTGCAACAGTTCCCAGCCGCCGCTTCCAGAGTGCCAAGCTATTTCCTGATGCAGTGGGCGCACAGTGGACGAGGTGTGGTCCCAAATTGCGGACGTGGAGGTGCCGTACGACAACATGCGGCTGGGGCAGTTCCTGGAGAAGATCGGGGTGCGCTCCATCGAGGACGCCGCCCCGCCGCCGTCGCAGGGTTTTGGCCCCCCAAGTAGGGCGGGCGTCCCACACAGCCAGCCGCCGCAGCATCTACCGCCGCCCGCGCCCCACCACCAGGTCTGTCACCCTTTGATTGCGTTCAGTGCTGAGATACATATGAAGTTTTGACGTTGGTGGCAGTGCATATCAATCCGGCGCAAAGCCATCACGTTTCGTGTATACTCTGTTGCGCTTGACACCGCAACAGAGTATACCACGATTCACACTGAATGCCACAGGGACAGCAGCTGCCATACGCCGGACATGTTATCTCTCCACACGCCGGTGCCGAAGCCCGGCTAGGTGATGGGGGGGCAGGCGCGCTGTACGGGGCGCCGCAGCCGCACCTGGACCGGCAGCTGGAAGCAGAGCTGCAGCGGCAGCAGCAGGAGCAGGCCGTCTTGCAGCAGCACCTGGTGGGGCATTTTCCCGAAATTCTTCACATTTGAGAGGGCGCACAGCAGTGGTTGTGCACAGGCATGCAGTAGGGACGATGTGCAAGTTCAATGAACCGAATGCAAGGAGTTGTGATGGTGCACCGAGTACCTGTTCCTGATAGCAGGCCTCATGCTGCAGGTGCACATTCAGCAGGGGGCTGGCGGCATTAGTGCGCCTGCTGCTGCCTGTGTGCCGCCACCACTCAGCTTCTCAGTACCCACTGAAGAGCCACAGCAGCAGGTCAGGCCCCCGTCGTGATGCTGCTGCAGACTGTCACGACAGCGCTGGAGTGTGATGTGAAGTCTCAATACGAACAGTGCACTCACATCTTGAGTACCATTTCTCGGTGCAGCAGCAGTACGAGATGGACTTTGGTGCTCCCGCTTACTCGCGGAGCAATACCAGCCTGTACGGCGGCGGCATGCAGACCCCTCAGTTCCAGGTCTGCGTCCATATTGGCAGCCGATCTTGCCAAGTGTTCACTGTAGCCATCAGGACACACGCAGGCATAGAGCATGGTCCTTCACGGCTCAAATGCAGCTGCGAGATCATGCGCAACTCACAATGCGCAACCCATCATGTTCAACAGTTCTGAACCCCTGTCTTGTGTTGGATCGTGCGCATCCCATCATGTTGTGAGGTCATGAGTCCCTGCCTCGTTGCAGGCTAGTGCGCTCAGCCAGGCGATGGGTCCGCCGCCGCCTCGTGCTGGTCCGCCGCCACTACAGGGCATCCCCATCGCGCAGCCTATCGATGAGGGCGGCGGCCTCGGTGATGGCAGCGGCAGCAGCGCTCAAGGGCTGCAGTATGGTGACAGGGGCGGCTACGGCGGCAGCGGCGGCGGCGCTGACATGAGGGTTGATGCACAGCAGCAGGGCAGCGGCAGCCTGGATCGCTCGCCGGCGCCGGAGGGTTCTCCCGCCCCTGACGGCCAGGTCATGCCAGAGGTACATCTACCCAAAGCTTGAGGACCTCTAGAAACATTCGCTCGAGGTGCTGTGGATTTTTGGCATGTAGTAGCCAGATAGCGGCAGCCTGGAGCGCTTGCCGGCGCCAGAGGGGTTGCCCGCCCCTGACGGCCAGGTCGTGCCAGAGGTACATCTTCAGAGGCCTCTGAAGTACCTGGCCAAACTGCTGCGAAACCATTGACACGTAGTTATCTGAAGCTCAGTTGTCATGATCTACGGGGCTGCCCGCTCTGGTCAGCTGAAAAGGTGGGCCTATTTCTCAGTATGTGTAGTGACGTAAAAGGACGCGGCCTAGCGCAAGATTGCTGCGATGGCTGGGCAATCTCGACAGCAGTTCTTGTTCTTGTGGCATGAGGATGATCTGCTGTTGACAGAACCCGCATGGTCAAATGTCCCGCCATGGCGTGCCATCATGCGTGGAAATGATATGCGTGTTTTTGCCTGCAGATACCTGCGGCTCGCGGGGGTGCGGCTAAGCCGGCCCCGCCGAGTGCGGCGGCGGCGGCGGCGGCGCGGGCTGCCCGCCAGCGCAAGCGCAAGGAGGCGCCCGGCAGCCCCGAGCCCGAGAACAGCAAGGCGGAGCTGCGCATGGTGAGCAGTCCTCGTTGCACCTACCCCTGACCGGCGGTCATGCCGTTGCAAACCAGATCCGATGCTGGCCCAGCAATGCAACCTCAGGGAGGCACCTGTCAGTCCCGGGGTGCACATCGCTGATGCACAGATGCATCACTCGGGATTGTAATCCAACTTGCTGGACATCAGATACAGACTCAGCGTGTTGTCTCAGTACCCACAAGCACTGTGACCCAAGCACTGTGACAAATCACCCAAGCTGCTTCGTGTATGCAGTGCAACCCTGTTCAAGCAAAGCTGCCATGAAGTACGGTCCTCAAAGTCGTTTCTGCAGCTCAATTTGGACGTGCCATCATTGATGTGAATGTGCCCTGACTGACATGAACGTGGACGTGCCATGTGTGACACATCAGTCATGGCATGCTGCAGGTGAAGAATCGGGAGAGCGCGGCACGCTCGCGGCTGCGCAAGCAGGCGTACACCTCCGAGCTGGAGGCCCAGGTGCGCCCACCTCTCCCCTGTGGTTTTGCGGCCACCAATTCCACAGGGGATACTGTTGCATGTTGAAATCTGTATGTTTCCCACTTCCTGCACTTGATCTTAGTATCCCACGGGATTCTGCTTCCTACTCTCGGCACTGCTGCTACTGCTGCTGCTGCTGCTGCTGCTGCTGCTGCTGCTGCTGCGAGCAGATGGATGACCAACTCGATACACTCTCATCAGCAGGTGGATCTGCTGCACTTGCAGAACGCAGAGCTGGCGGAGCGCATGACCAGGGCTGCTGTCCCTCCACCGCTCGAGCTCACAATGCCCTGTTGAGCACTGGGTACCGCCTGCTTCACACAACCTGCAGGTGGAGGCGCTGCGCAAGCGGATGCGGGAGGTGCGAAAGCGTATGATCAGTGCTGCCTTTGCAGCACCCACTGAGTTGGTGGATGTACTCGAAACCCTGAGAATTCGCCTGCCGCAAATTCTGCAGGCGGAGCTGCTGCGCAGGCAGAATGCGGAGCTGCGGGAGCACGTGATCAGGGCGTGCCCCGCGCTCGACGCCATCTCCTGAGCTCGAGAACTTGTTCCGCGCACTGACTTCCTGCCTGCTTCACAACCTGCAGGTGGAGCTGCTGCGCAAGCAGAATGCGGAGCTGCGGGAGCGCGTGATCAGGGCGTGCCCTGCGCTCGACGTCGTCTCCTGAGCTCGAGAACTTGTTCCGCGCGCTGACGTTCTGCCTGCTTCACAACCTGCAGGTGGAGGCGCTGCGCAAGCAGAATGCGGAGCTGCGGGAGCGCGTGATCAGGGCGTGCCCTGCGCTCGACGCCGCCGCGCTGCGCCGCGCCCCGGCCGGGGACAAGCCTCTGCGCCGCACCCGCACCGACCCCACCTGATGGGGCAGCCCGCCAGCAATACTCCCTGCTGGAGCCGGATGTGGCGGCGACCTAGTGCATCCAGCCCCTGCGCCGCACCTCACGCACAGGCCTCGCCTGAAGGACGGCCCACTGGCATTTGCAGCTAGGCAGCGACGATGCACATGCACCAACCCACCTAAGGAACCGCCCGCCAGCGATAGGCAGCAAGGCGGCGACCAAGCAGCCGGGTGGTCACGAGTCCAGGGGGCAGATTCGCAGTGCCCGCAGGAGGCGAAGCGCTGCTCTGCAGGACGTCTGAGACTTGAGCGACATGTCATGCCGCACATCAAGGAGGTTGTGGTGGAGTTTGGTAGAGGATGCCAGGGGCATTTGCATGGTGAATCTGGCATGGCTCGTGTGTGATGACTGGCGGTGATTCCAGATTGGCGGGTGGCACTCTAGCAGCCGCTCGTGGGCGGCCTGACCTATGTTTGCAGCGCCAATGCCGCCTTATCATCGCCGTCGGCACAATGGTAGTTGTATGATCTGGCTGAATGCTCAGCATGGGTTGTGGCGCAGCGAATTTGGTTGCTGCGCCGGCATCTTTCTGTATTGCTCGTGGTTTGCGCCTGGCATTCTTGCCCGCGGCGCTTTCCCTTGTTTCAAATGAGATTTGCACATCAGAATCAGGATAGCGCCTCTTCGGATGGTGCAGTTCCGTTCGTTCGGGTTTCAACGCATGCCCAACACATCAGCTTTCTATTGCAAGTTTCGTTGGTTGTGGGTTGTCGATCATTGGGTGGTGGGCAGGGAAGATGGAATTGAAGCTTGGAACAAATGCAAGACCACAGGAGCGTCATCGGAGACACCAGCGCTGCGGGGTCTCATACACAAGCAAAGCAGGGACACACACATCGTCTACCGGCAGATCTGGCATAGCAAACCATAAAAAGCAATGGAGGACGCCTCGAGTCAGAGTGCCACACTCTGTGGGCATTGGGTGAGGTGCGCCGAATGCCGCAGTCGGTATGACGGCCCAAATGTAGATTGCGTCTGCTACTTTGGTGTCACTATTCATCTGAGCAGGGGCACCAGTGCAGCAACTGCACACCGGCAGCTGCATCCCAGCCACCCCTGCGCAGGCGGCGGCGCCAGCCGCCGTTTCCTGTCCCAAAATTGCAGCTTGGCTGCACCTATCTACCGTCGCCATGCTTCTGTCACTCAAGCTGCTACCGGCGTCACTCAATTGTTGGAGCGGACCATTGATGAATCGTTCATGGCAATTTGACCGTTCTCCCCTGCTGCCATCGGGGTCCCCCGCCTGCCCCTCTTCTCTCGCATGCTGCACATCTGCGGCCTTTGGAGGGTCGTGATGGCGCCACGCTTGGCATTCAGTTCTCCGTCGCTCGCGATTGTGCTGCCTTCACGGCTGCACCTGCTTGTAGGTGCGGCGGTGCAGCGCGTCCACACGGACCAGCCGGAAGGACCCCGCCCGCATGTGCTCCCCGCTGCAAATCAGCAATAGCAGCATCTTGTATCCAAGATGTACAGTATGATGCCACTGAGCTACATTTGTCAGCTCATGACTCTGTCGACACAGACGCCAGCCGGAAGGACCCCGCCCGCAAGTGCTCCCCGCTGCAAAGCAGCCCACATACTATCTGAGTCGAAGCTGCACATTGCGACTGAGGTGGATTGATGGTCCGCATGCACCGGGCGGTCCCAGCCCGCCTGTGTTACTTGCCACGAATTAGCAATGGCGTCATCTGATTCAGATTGGGACTCCATGCGGGCGTCATAACAAGCGGATGTGGCGCATGGGAGGCCTGGCAACCTCTCTAACAGTACGCAACCGCACATGTACGCTAAGAGCAATTCCCACCATTTGCAACCAGGGCTGCACTTCACCAGGAGGGCAGGACAGGGGTTGCAGAGCGCAATGCAGTCGGGAAGCCACAGGCGAATGTAAGCTGCAATCAGCCGCACTCACCTGCTGTCTGGCGTCCAATCGGCGACGTCCCACCGCCGCTGTGCTGCCTCCGCCGCCGCGTGGAAGTCCTCGGGCGAGCGCTTTATCCTGGCCGCCAGCCTGGCGTCCAGGCCCAGCTACGGCGCGACATGAGTGGCTGATGACAGGTTGATGCCAGTGGGGACATTGCTGTGCTGCCCTCCGCCGCCGCGTGAAAGTCCTCGGGCGAGCGCCTCACCCTGGCTGCCGGCCTGGCGTCCAGCCCCAGCTACAATGGGTGTTTACAAGCTGATGAATGGGACAAGCTAATAACTGGGAACAAGCTATAAACACTTTGTGAACATTTAATGCTTTGATGTGCTGCCTCTGCCGCCGTATGGAAATCCTGTGGCGAGCGTTTCACCCTGGCTGCCAGCCTGGCGTCGAGCCCCAGCTGTGGGAAGACAATGTGCGGCTGATGTCAGTCGAATCGACGCCGTGAAATAGCTTGCTGTGTCACTTTCTCTGCCACACGGATGTTCTTGGGCGAGCGCCTCACCCTGGCTGCCAGTTCGGCTGCCAGCCCCAGCTGCAGTGTGACACAAGCAGTTGGCTTGATGTCACCGCACAGATCGCTGCCGGTGAACATTTTGCTGAGCCGCTCGCGCCGCAGGGTGGAGCCCACAGGTGGGCGCTGCATAAAGGTTCAGTGTCATGATAAAATGCATATCAGTGATTGACATAGGTGCAGTTTCATTAGCTCTGTACCACCCTGGCTGCCGGTCCAGAACCCAGCTGCAGAAGACGTCAACCTGTACTGTGCACGGCACACAATGCTGATGTTCTGACTCATCAGCCGACTCGATGCAGCCGACTCCCACTGGCACTGGCCAAAGCAGAAGTGGGTTGCACAGGCAGCGATAAGACTCCAGCGCCCTGGAAGGGTGACGTGAGCATATATGCCTTGGTGCAGGCTTGCAACAGCCTGGGTCCCAGTCCACATTGCGGAGGAAACATCCAGGACGCTCTTATTGCTCGCCAGGAAGACGCTGATGCACCAACCAGCTGACGCATCCATGCGGAAGGCCTGCCAGATGCATTCACACCCTTCCGCACGGCAATTCAGCCAGCTGATTGATTTCTGAAAAGCATCTTTGTACAATGCGTTTGCATACCTTTCTGGACAGCAAGCCGAGGTCGTTGCATGGCAACCCAACCAGCTGATACATCTGTTGGGAGAGGCTACCCTCGTGGAACGTTTCTCCTCACCTTCCTGGACAGCAGGCCGAGGTCGTAGCGCGGGTTGCCGCAGCGCCGGCCCCGCAGCGCAAAGAGGCTGCCCGCAGCGCCGCTGCCATAGCTGAACATCAGGATCTGCACCACAGTGATGCGGTCAATATCGGAAACATGAAGAGCGACACGGAAAAGCCGCGGGGCAACACTTGAGGGGCTCGCCTCGCGCACCATCCCCAAGCTGGGTGCACTGCAAGTGGCATGGTCAGCCACGGGTCGCAGCTGCTCAAACCTGGACGACTCAAGCATCGGTCCTCGCTCCATCGGACTTTCCGACCACAGCACACATAACGCACAATGGGGAGACGATTCACAATCCCCTTGCCACGCATCAGACCTGGCAGGCCTGCAGCTCGTCCCCCAGCTCGTTGACGAGGCTCGCCAGGCTCGCCCACAGCGATGCGGTGTACATGTTGCCCGTTACCCGGGGCAGCTCCGCCCCAGGCGCCACCTGCAGTGCCAAGTGCAGTGCAGCAGTATCAAGGAGATGAGGCGGTCTGCATGACTGGCCATTGCACATGGGTGATTTTCCATTAGCACCGGCAGCTCCGGCCCCAGCGCTGCCTGCAGTCCAGTTGCAGCATAGCCTGAGCAGAGTTGCGGGGCCTCCTTGCTGTGGTTCAGGGACGCTGGGCCATGCAGGCCGGCGCTGGTCAGCACATTGCTGCTGGGATGGCGCCACTGATGGTAACAAGGGAGTTGGCACAGCTACCTTGCTGTGGTACAGGGACGCTGTTCCATCCAGGCTGACGGTGGTCGGCGCATCGCTTTCGGCATGGCTGCCATCAATGGAATTGCGCCTCGCTGCTCTCCTGCAGCAAGCAACAGGAGCACTCGCATATGACGAATGACATGCCCTGACAGCAGAACGCCCAGGCTGTGGGCGACCATGACACCACTTGGTCGTGGGTGTGTGGGAGCCAGGTCAAAGCTCAACTACACCAAGCATGCGCGGGAACGGGTGTACATCTTGTGGTTGACCAACCACTTGCATGCAGCAAAACACACTCCAGCCACAGGATTTCATTCATGTGAGCACCTGCGGCTGTCTGCATCTACTAGTGTCGCCACCGCCTTTCGCGTCATGCGGTTGAAGGGCGAATGGAACACCGCGTAGTCCACCCTGCAGCAGGAAATACCTTCGCTCACGTTTTTGAAACTCTGTGTGTTGCGGCAGCATGCGGGACAACAGGTCAGATTGCAAAAGTCGCTACCGCCCAGTTTGACCCCGGTTGTCTACGATGGCAGCAACAGGTGCCAGCACTGTAAGCACCTGTCGAGGGTGGAGCGCATTGCAGGGCAGGACTGCATATGTCGACGGCGAATGCCAAATCGGTGTGATTTCTTGATGGGCCTGCACCTGTCAAGGGTGAAGCGAGCGGCCTTGCCAGAGCGCCCCGCTGCCGTTGCCACCGCCTCGAATCGGTCACAGTAGGCGCCATAGCAGCGCCGGAGCACGCGCAGGTAGCTGTCGACTGACTCTCGCCCATCCCACTGTGGCATGACGACAGCACATGAGGGGGATTGTGCAAGGCGGGACGGTTGTGAGCCAGGACTTTCACGTGCAGAGCTTGACGAAGGCACTGAGATAACTGATTCGTCACTGTCAGGGTCATCAGCGGAGACCCGCCATTCGAGCAGACACGCTGTTGGATAGATGCCCGCGACACTCGGAGATGCGATCACTGTGTCGAGAAGACTGCCTGCGATTGCACGGGACTGCAAAACGCACCACGGGGAAAAACTGGCCCGCTGGCTTGTAGAAGTCGTGCGCGTGCTCGAAGTGCGTTGCCGCCACCTTACGGTCCAGCGCAAGCGGTGCATCTGGCCCTGTAGCAGATGACATCAGCAATAAGAGACGCAGAAAGTTGCACCAGGCAGCTTCTGACGGCGCTGTAGCAGACAACATTGGCGTTCAGAAATGCAGGAAATCACGCCCGGCAGCATGTGACCTCATGCCGTGAACACCAGCGCCCAAGGGAATCACAGCACGCAACAGGCCGCCGGCTGGGACTGGCCAGCAGGCAGCTGATGCAGCGGCCTTCGTCGCAGGAGGTGCTTACATCATGCTTACATCAGCATGAGCCGCTCACCAATGAGCATGGCAACAGCGCCGGCGCCGCCGGATGCCCTCGCCGGGCCGGGAGGGTACAGCGCGACGTCCGACGCCACCACGATCGCCAGACGACCGTCCCAGGCGCGCGACTCCATCCAGCTCACCGCGTTGAAGAAAGCTGTTGTCGCGCCCAGGCATGCATTCACGCAGTCCACGCCCTGCACAACGACAAGATTGCTTTGTCAAGGTCTGTTGAAGTCAACACTACCACCTGTCTTCAGAGCAGATGCCATCCTGGTTGCCGAATGGCCAGTGCTGCCCCATCTGCAGCATGCAGGCATGATCTGACCTGGCACTGGCAGCTATGTGGTGGGCTTTGCAGGTTTTCACTGACCTCGATGCTGGTGTTGCCGGGGAATAGCGGCAGCAGGCAGCTCTTGACCGACTTGCTGCGGTCCAGCGCGGACTCCGTGCCCACCTCCAGCCTGCTCATGGTTGCAAGAGCACCGTAGAGAACATAATGGATGAAAAGAAGGGATGCCACTGCTGCTTCAAAGTGGTCCAGTGTCGATTTTGCGACCGCCTCCAGCCTGTGGAGGCACAAACTCGATCGAAGCTACAGTGCTGAAGACGGATGAAAGGGTGTATTGCTGGAGTCTAGCGCCAGGTCCTTATCTACCTTCTGCTTGTGGGCACACAAGGCCCATCTCCTCTGGGATGTTCGCGCGCCAGCCACTATGCAGTGGTGGCAGTTTCTCATCTGCGGGTTTAGTGTCAGCTGCGCTGTGGACCCATAGCAGTGCTCATACTGCTTGATGGTGTGCACGTTCACTTCGCCTTGATGTTGTCACCAATGATTGAGATTTGCTGCACATTGCATGTCACCTTCACAGCGCATGGCCAGTTGTGTTACCTGCCGATGCGGTGGGGGTCAACGCCGTGCTTCAGCATCAGCGCATGCACCGCGCTCATGGCCATCGACACCACGTCCTCGCAGTCCTCGCAGAACGACAGCGCCTCCTGTCAGAGGCTGAGCACAGGAGTTGCTTGCTGGGTCCATGCTGGCATTTGAGCATGCTTCGACACAGACCGATGCCTCGCCTGGCGTTGCCATCAGCAAAGCCTCGCTCCAAAGGATAACCCGTGTACCACATTTTGCTGACATAATCACTGTCCATCGGCCGCACGCGTGCTGACATGGCACATTTCTTGTCTTGCACCTGGCCGAGGCCGGCGGTGTACTTGCCGGCATCGACGCCATCAAAGCGCTCCAGCTCCTCCTGGTCCACCTGCAAGGTTCATTTACCATCGATTGACAGCAGATTCACGATCTGATACATCCTGCAGGGCACATGGTGTGCCGCCACTTCGGGTGTCATGTCATGATGGCGGAGGTCACATCCTGCATACTTCGACCTAATTCAGAGCACCACTTCTGCATACAGTTATGTATCAATAGGACCTTGTTAAGATACCCACGTAGGTCGTGGGGACGTGCACTTCCAGGGCAAGGATGCCAATCTGCTCAGGCGGTCGCGGTGCGCCATCTTCTTGCATGCTAGCTGTAGCAGCAGCGTGGCTGTGTGTCTACAGTCACATGCATCCGGTAACGCTTCTGAGTTTAACGCAACACTGTATATGATGGGCTGTAGCCGACCCTGTTGGCGGTCTTATCTTGGGGAGATGGCAGTCACCCAAAGCTGCAGTCAGGCGCCGCATTCGACGCAGGACAGCTTGACCATGGTGCTGCGCATCACGAAATGCTGTGCAAATCAGGATGCTGGCACAGATGCGATGCAAAGCAAGTCAGGGCAGGGACACCTTCACGCAATGATGACGGAGCAGTTTGGACAAATCGAGACTGCATGACTTCCAGCACCATTTCTGGGCAGCATGCTTGGATTGCTGAACATCGCCGCATCGCTTTCATGTTGAAGTGTCTTTGATGCGGACTTTGGCAATTGTGGACGTCACAATCCAATATTGCAGGAGCCTACACATTCCCTTGGGCTCGCCTAATGTCACCGCGTATCACAGTGAAGTGCCCTGACGAGAGCTTCATGCTGAGGTGTTGATCAGACTCACACACTGAGTCCGTAAATTCGAGCGGTATCTGTGTCCTAACAAGTGGATATAGTGCCCGGGAGCGTCGCCCCCAACTTGACAGACGGATTGGCAAGCAGACCAGCAGGCACAACAGTGGGCCCCAATACCAATGGATGATCTTCATGTACGGAGGATCAATTTACTGGACCACCTGGAGCACGAGCAACCTGATGTGCCGCCGCCCCCAGATGATGCGGCCGAAGCCTGGACCGAGGCCCAGATTCGGGAGTACTACCAAAAACATGCGCACAAGACAGCGTACTCGAGCCAAACGAACGGTCGCGCATACTCAGAAGCCACTGGTACAGCCAATGAGCCTGACTCGACAGCAGCTGGACATGTAAACCTGAATGGCGCTGGCGGCATCAACACAGCGGTGCCCAAAGATGAGCACAATGCAGACCCAGCGCAACCTGGAGGCGGCAGAATACAGCAGCAGCAGCCGGAGCTCGACATGGCCAATGCGCCGCCCAGCCTGCGGCAGCACCAGCTGGCGGCCAATGTGGCAGGCTACCGAGCAGCCGCAATCGCACACGGCATCCCCTTCAGGTAAGTCCGCCTACCTTTCACGGTGCATGCACAGCATCTGAGTCATTGGCATTCATCTCAGCAGCGGATGCTGCATGCTACCAACAGAATGTACCAGCACGCTGCACTTGGGGGTGACGTACCCAGCATGATATGCTCAACTCGCTGGCGGCATGTCCTGCCGCAGCCGCAGCGGCGCAACTCTGCGGCTCAACATACATGGGGCCATGTGCACTTGAAGATGCAAGATTTCATGCTTCGCAGGCAACATGGGCTGTTCTCGCCACGGGACCCGCTGCTGGCTGAGTTGGCGGGGCGGCCTGGCAGCCATCCCTTTGAGAAGCACATGGCCGGGGCGCACAGCAGCTACCAATCGCTGGCGCATGGCGGCTGGACCACGGGGGACGCCGCCTGTCGCGCCGGCCTCGACCTGCGCATGTTCTACCAGGTGCAAGTTGCATCGCCCCCACGGAACCTGTCCGTTGCTGGGCCGCCTGGCTGCCATGTTGTGATTGCCTGACAACACAACCTCGCGCAATATACCTGGCCATTGCGGCTGAGATCAGGCAGCCTCACATGAGTCTGAAGCCTTGCTGCCTACCTATTAATCAGGAACCAGAGCCGGGCGCCGAGCATGGCACGCTTTTGGCGGCCGCTCGGCTGGGCGAGGCGGCCTCCATCGGCGCAGGCTGTTGGGTGTGTGCCGCAATCTGCTGCATAAGACTATTGTCCAACCAAGCCAGAGCGCTTGCATCACCGTTGCGAGGCGTAAGCAACGAAAGCAGAGTGCAAGCTGTTGGTGCTGCCGTCGTGAGGCACTGCTGCCCCTTGGCAGGTGTCGGCGCACGGCGGCGCGGTGGAGAGCCTCCTGGACGAGGCCACCGCGGAGACGGCCAAGATGGCATGGGCGCCAACGCTGGCGACGCTGGAGGCAGCCTTCAAGATCAAGAAGGCCGTGCCGCTCAACACCACGCTGCGCATCGCCTGCAAGATTGCCAGGACCGCCGGTGTGCGGTGCTGGGTGACCGGCAACATCACGAACGCGGACGGCAGCATGATGTACGCCACCTGCGAGGCGCAGCTGGTGGACCTGGCGCAGTTGTGGGCGGGCTGAGCTTGTCACAATCCACATGATGACGCATGCAGCCTGCTGCTTCAGACTGCCGCGGCAACAGCTGACGGCTTGTCTGATCGCCTCTATTGGCAAAGATGCGGTGGCTCAACTGAACGTCGTGATGTTGCTCACCTGAACAGGATCGACCGTCAGAATGTGAAAGATGCCTCATAGATAGCTGGGGTTTTGCCGTACACAAGTATCTGCACGGCAGCTGCTGCTGGCCTGCCGGACGCGTTTCATGGTCGCGGAGCGGGCTGTCCGGGCACACGCGACGTGGATTATCGTTTGTAGCGCTGCCTGGCGCCTGCAGTGGCCGCTGTGACTGCCGGTACGCTTCATCTTGTCCACCTCTACTGTGCCCAACGTGAGCATGTACAATTCGCAAGTGCACGATCACGCTGCCGTGCGTAAGATAAAATTGAATGTTGAGTGACGTTCCTCGTTCAAGAACGATCACATTTGAGCTGCCTGCGGGCGGGAACGCTGGGTTTGGCAGACCTGCTGTCCGTGGCATCCGTGTTCAGCGTGGTGGGCGAAACCTGCTCAGAGGTCAGAAGATGAGCAACCTTCTTCTTTAGATTTTGCAGTCTGCCATCACAACCCGTCTGCATCGCTGTCTATTGTGTGCAGGACGAACATTCGGCAGGAAAAGCAGCGCCATGCACAAGACGAGCGCATCTGACGGCCATGCTGTCGAGAGGGAGCCGTTCTTCTCGATGCCACGGCGTCCAGCGGGCCAGAAGATTCTACTAGGACTGAGGGTACTTTGTGCTTCGTATGACCTTCCTTGTGTCTTGCACATGACCTCGATGGCCGCACTGTCTGTCACCGCATGCATGAACGTGCACTGACATTGGGTGTTGCTGCTGCAGATGCCGGTATGGGAGACCGTCAGGGTGAGCCTCACTCAGATTCGTCAGCAAACTTCATGAATGTGCAGGGGTTTAGCCACTCTGTCGCATGCATGTGAACTGAACCTTGCCTGTGGGTGCTGCAGGGCAGCTTTCTGAAGGTATATATGTGCATGTGTGCGAGCTGTCGAGCATGCAACAGTCTCGCCAATCCATTCGTGGCATTGCAGAGCTGATACCGCCATGCATGATGCAGGCCTGTCTGGCCGAGTTCATGTGCATGTCCTGCTTCGTCTATGTGGGCACTGGTGAGCTTGGCTGGCGGATCATCATTGGCCCAGCGGGCATGCATACACGCATGTGCTTGCTCGCGTCCACCAAGTACAAACTATAGCAGCGTGACAAGGGTACATCTTTGCAGGCACTGTGGTGTTCGGGTGCCACTCCTCAGACACGTCCACGGGGGCAACTGCAGCTACCGGGCAAGTTGGTGCGCCCACAGAATCTAATGTGGTCTTTTCGTTTATCAGTCTGTTGGCGAGTTCTGCAGGCTGCATTGCGCAAGAGCTTATTGGCTGGTCAGAAGAGCCTGTGCAACTTCTGACATGACTCTGTGGGTGTTCGCAGTGACGCCGGAGGATTGCTTCCTCTCTGAGAGCAGAGTGCTGACCATTGCCACCGCCTTTGGGCTGTCAATCTTCGTCCTGGTGTACGTCTCTGCATCCTTCAGCGGTGGGAATTAGCATTCAGCCACATGCGTCTCACAAGGACATCCTGCTCCCCAAGGGGCACCTGCATTGATGCAATGCTCCAAGCCACCTCGATACTATGCGCAATCTGCAGGTGGCCATCTGAACCCTGCAATCACGCTGGCCTTCGTGCTCACCAAGAAGGTCACGCTGATGCGCGCGCTTGCGTACTGGTGCTGCCAGCTTGGCGGCGCCATCCTTGGATCCTCCTTCGTTTATGCAGTACAATTTTCGCTGTGACGACCCATCAACATACATTGCCTCTGCTGCGCAAGCATCGTGTCGCAGCTCATATTGACTGGGACTCTGAGGACAGACATTGTGCGCTCTTGTACACAGACGGATAGGACTGGCTGGCATGCTGCAAAGGGCGGCACGAATCGGCTGCTGCCGGGCATTTCGCAGGCCTCCGGCTGGTTGCTGGAGTCCATTCTGACAATGATTTTGGTGTTTGTGGTCTTTGCGGCAACCGACAGCAATCGCGCGAAGATCTCGACTCACCTACCTGTACGTTTCTTGACACACCTCTGGAAGTGCATTCCTGTGGTGTGGCCTGATGGTAACTGTGTCGCTTACCTGGCAGCAGTTCTGTACCTACATGTTAAATCATAAGGGGGCCAAGGAAAACTTGTGACACCTTTGCAGGTGCTGGCCCCGATGGCCATTGGCATGGCAGTGTTCATTGCTCACCTGGTATGCTCGATGGCTACAGACTCACAGATGACATCGCACATTGGCCAGTGCATAATGACTTTGTTTCGATGGTATTCGAAATCTGAGCGCATGTGAGATCGACATGGTCCTCATGAATGTGCAGGCGGCTGTGGCTCTTGACGGCTGCAGCATCAACCGTAAGTGACTGGTGGTTGGCCCTGAAAGCCGGCACTGATGTTGCAGATGGGTCTGGCGCACAATTCATGCTGTTCACTCCTGTCAAGTCAGCGCATGCCCGCAGTAGACTGATCGCTCCATTTCGTGCCTGTTGCAGCTGCCCGATCCTTCGGACCTGCTGTGGTTTCCGGCGTCTGGACGGATCAGTGGATCTTCTGGGTGGGGCCATTCACCGGCGCCATCCTTGCCGCCATCACCTACGAGCTGTTCTTCCGGCCATCTGGCCCAATTGTGAGTGGCTGTCCCCAGCACATGCAAAGTCAGCTGATGTTGCGGACACATCTTGCACTGCCGGCATCTGCCTGAGCCAAGAGCGGCATGTTTGCATGTCAGAGTTGTGCCGGCTCTGCGGCATTGCCTGCAAGGCGTCCAGCATCATGTTGGCGCATACAACCTCACATTCATGTGATGCGCTCCAAGCGTGGTTGTCTGTGAACACAGAGGCACCCTGTAGATGAGCACTCCACGCACCCCAGCGAAGACAGTGATCCGGAAGCTTGCGAGAAGCACATGGCCCCAAGCAACGGCCACAGTGAGCCTGTGATCAGGCTGCCGCCCTTTAGCGGCATCCGAGGTGAGCTGTGATGTTAGCACCGGTATCTGTGGAAATGACCTCCTGATCGACCCCAAACAGCTTGCAGGACGCCATGCTTTGCGTCATATGCATCCGGATAGGAAAGAGCTGTGCTTGACAGGCCGATGCTGTTGCACTTGCAGGCGCGCATGATGAGGCAGCCAACCGCCCTGTCGAGGTGGTGATGGTGCCCGAGCATACGCCTGTCAACGTGGGCCCGATGCAGGTCGCTGAGCCGTCCATGACTCGGGCGGCAACTGCCAGACAGGTGTGCTTGCATGTGTTCGATGCTGACCATTGCATGAGGTGTGCCACGATCGGAATTACCTTGTGATCGGGTTGCCTGCTTCCCATTGATCACATGGTCGCTATACTTGAACCCTGCATGAAGTGCAGTTGCGCTCCTGCTGCACGTCCGCTTCTGAGTTGAGTGTGCTCATGTGCAGTATGGCGCGGTCAACGCTGTACCAACTGTGGCTTCGGATGGCGTGCCAGGCAGCACCGGTTCACGAGTTTGAACAACCCATGCTCATGGAACATGGGTGTCCCAACGCATTTGACGGCACATACTCGTTCCGACTGGAGCCTAGAAGGTCGTTGGCACGCATGGCATTGCAGCTGATGAAGCATGGCTGCTGCCAAGGCGCAGGGAGATGCCAATGATGTTAGCATATCACTGCATTGCAGCACAACATGGGGCATGAAGCTGCACTCAAGTCCTGGCATCGGACTAAGAATACCCCCGATGACGTAATATGGGTTCTTGTGGCACAGCACTCACGTCTGTGAGCAGTGCACCCTTTGACACCAACATGCGTGTTTTGCGAGTAGGATGGTTGAGAAATTCGCCAGATATTTGACTTGTCCAACCTTGCACAGAGCCTGCCGTCATCTTGTTTCCTGCATGACCCTTGTGCAATGCCGGCATGTCGTGCAGTGGCATTGAACTTTTGAGTTCTGTATGTGTGTGTCATATTGGGCGTGTGAGTGGTTGCGAGCAACAGTGTCCTGCACAATGCTTTCTTGCCATATTGGTCTTGCTTGTCTCCATTTTTGGTAGATTGGATTGATCTGAGCGCATTGATGCTGTTGTGTTGTGACTGACTGCAATCAAACACTGATGTTGAGAAAAGGTGGTTTGCTGACTTTTTGTGTCCACCTTGAGGAGGTTCGGATTTCTTACACTCGGCATTTGCCTGCATCTTCGGGAGTGCTCCCAACAGCTTTTTGTCGACTGTTGACTGTCTAATTGCAGTTGCGCGACTGCATTTTGGTGATCTTGCTGGACTATGTGCTCAAACAAGTGTTGGAGTATTTTTGAGGCCGTCAATGGCAGCCTTTTCAGATTGCCTTTAAATATGATTTAGACACATACACACTCGTCCATGTCAGCAAACTGCAAGAATATCAAGCGCCAGCCATAGCGTCTGCAACATGATCATCATTGCGACGTGAATTCCATGTTTGCTGACGAAACAGTGCACCATAGTTGGCCCCATCCCTACTCCGACTCTAGTCCTGAACCCGGCCTGCTCGCTCTAGCGCCGTCTGCTTGAGGTACTCCTTGGGGGCGAGCCACACGTTCGGCTGCATAAACCATTTGTGCGTCGTCGCATGCAAGCACAAAAATTGAACTTCCACCACAAGAAGCATGCTGTGACACCATTGACAACCTCTTGAACAGACGGTGACCTACAAGATACAAAATTGGCGACAACTAATACTCACCAGATCTTGACGTGGTTCAAAAGCTCCGAAGAAATCCAGGCGGAAGATGCCCTTCTGCCGCAGCGCCTCGGCGACATGATCCACCAGGTTGGGGCCGCCCAGGCCGAGGAACACCTCCGCCACCAGGTCCAACACTGCACAAGGCAAAGTCCGGGCAGTGTCCAATACCGGAAGAGTGACGCACGCCATCATAAGGGACAATGCTGCGGCATCAAATTGCCAGATCACGAGTCAGCGGCAACAACATAAAGTTCCTCATTGTGGGCTACGAACAAATCCACATGTGATGCTACAACACTTGAGCCACACACCCTTTGTGTCGAGCTCTGGAGACGCCCACTTGCCATGCGCAGTGGTGGCACCGACCTCGTCGCCGCCGCCTGGTGTTGTGGCTGCTGCACCACCATTGCCGCCCTGCGAGTGAAACCATGAGTCGTCCATGACCATTGACTCAGTGACAAACTACTAGACGTTCCCTCTCTACAGTGAACGTGCCAGCTGTGATTGCTGTGATCTCGACTGTCCTAAAAGGGAGACACACCTGCGGACAGAACAGGCGCACAAGCACCTCCCCATAGTGGTCACCCGTCGCCAGGCTCGTGAAGGTGCTGGCATCCAGGCCCTCGGGCATGCAGCATGCTGCCTGAAGCTTGCCGCATACGTCCACCAGCGACTGCCGCAGCGATGCCTGCACCAGAGGATAGATAGAATCATTCAGTTGAACAGGCACAGACATGGCGTACAATTTGCAGCCCCAGCGACGTTGCATATTTCAATGTTCAGAGTTGCTGTAACCTTGCATTCGACATGATCAATGGGATTGATCAGTGACACATTGCACAGGCCTGAATCTCACCGTGTATCGGTCCTGCCATGTAGTAGGCGTCCAAGCAGTCGTTTGCGGCACCATGGCCTCCAACATGGCCGACAGTACACGCGGGAAGGCAGAGTCGAACTTCTCGACCATGAGGTCTGCTGCCGTGTTTGCGTACACGATCCATGGTGCCGAAAAGGTCGTTCCTGCCCACCTCCGCGGTCTTGTTCAGATAGCACTTGTGCAGGTCGGTGACACAGTCACTGCTCAGCCGCACCTGGCCAATGATCTGCATGTTCATCACAGCCAGAGTCACGGAAGAGCTGGCGCGACCCACCACTTTCTGCCGCAGACTATGCAGCAGGCAAGGCGCACAGATATGAGGCACTATTCGGACTTGACAGCCGACTTGAGCATGCGATAGAATGCGCACCACCATGTCGCAGTCCAGCAGGATGCCGTACACCGGTTTCATGATGCCATATGCGCAGGCGTTGTCCGCAGCCGCATAGGCCGCCTGGCAAAACATCTGCAGCAGGCCGCTGAGCAGCGCCTACGTCTGGCAGCAGATGTCAATGACTGTTGGTGCATCTGTATGTACGGGGTCTCAGTGCCACTTTGTAACTGGGTGTTGCTTCACCACTGAAGAGCACCTGGAAACCTAGGCATGTACCTTGTCAGTGAGCAGCCTGAACTTCGCCTCCAATACGGCACATGTGTAGGTGACCTTGGTCATCTTGTCGTACACACAGCACACGGCGTCTGTGCGGCCGCTCATCTCACGAAACTGCGCTTTGCAGAGGCTTGATCAGCTTCACTATCCCGAGGCGTTGAGACCAGGGTTTTCACACTGCCGGTTAAAAGTGATGCCAATGAACGATGCAGCCGGATAGTTCGCACCTTATAATTCCGCTCGTGGGAGATGTTCAGCTGCCCCACTGAGTCCTGTGTGCCAGTGGCATGGGACCGCTTGTAGGGGGAGCCTTCTGCCCCCGCTGCGTCGCTGCCACCTGACTGCTGTGCCGGCTGCTCCGCTGCTGTGCAGCCGCTGGGTGCCGACCGCGCGTGCGCGTCCTCGACTGAGGAGCGCTGCTGTGCCTCGGGCTGTTCAGCTTCCAGATTGTACCCGCCGATGATGCCTGCGATGCCTGTGAGGGCGCTGACGACCTGATGAGTGAAGCTTGCTTCGTTGTCCTGCAGGTCTGCCTGGGCGCGCGCGAGCCGCCAGCAGTAGTCTCTGAGCACCGCAGGATGGGCCGGCTTTGGCTGCTTCTGCCGCTCTGCCAGGGCCTTCACAGCAGCCAACTGGAGGGGCATCGGCTCCGGGCTATTCAGCCCTGGCACAGCGGCTTCCACTGTCGGATACAGGACGTGCAGCTCGGACAAGCCCTGACAATTGTGTCCTTCCTTCTGCTTGGAGGTAAGGCTGGGCGGGGAGTTCTCCGCTTTGCGTTTCTTTGGGGTCAGGTTTTCCGCCATTGCTGGAGTCATCGAAAACTGTGCGACCGGGTTGGCTCACGGCAACGGCCAAGAGAGTGCTAATGAATGACAACTTGCCACGGACCGAATGTTGCTGATCAAGGACACAATTTTGCGACATTTTCCCGCGTCGCGCTGACGCAACCTTCGTGGCAGCTACCATCATCATGATGTTTATGCTACATTCCAGCTGCAAATTCACGGTTGAAGGAGGTATTCGAGGCCAACCCCATCTCTTTGCCACTCCCGCACTGATAATCCACGGACACAGGTGCAGGCCGACACCCAAAAGGTGCAGGGAGCTGCACTTCCCCGTGCAAGACTCTACTCTCGCGAGACCCCATCGAGGGCCTGCTTTGCTGCTTGTGCGTTTGAGGGCGTCATTTTGCATGCAAAGCCTGCGGGGCGCTGCGTACACGGGGTCGGTGTAGTGCAAGGAGTCGGTGTAGTGCAGTGTAATCCTGGGGAGTCTGAGGCTTGCCGTGCCTGATGCGGCGGTCTTGCGACCAGGCAGTGCCGAGCTCGTCACAAATAGATGTGGTCACTGATTTTGAGACGGTCAGCGGTTCCAAGCTGGCCAGAGTACAGCAACTGGAGGATGGTGGCCATGTTTAGCACTACAGCAAGCTCCAGCGCAGTGACGCAGCCTGTGTGGGCTTACAGCGCTGAGGAGGACAGAACGGCTGCGACGTACGCGGCACCGCCTCTGAACGGACGGCGTACAGGCTGGCAACACCGTGCAGGCACTGCAGCGGCTCATTGCCGTCTTGCACTGACTTGCCACTATGGCTGTTTTGCAGGGCTCTAATCACCTTCGCCGTCCCCAAGCCACAGCGCAGCCATGGGTGTCAAGGAGGAGAAGGCTCGCCAGGTGCACATGCAATCTGTGCGGCATCATGTGGCATGGCGTGACAGTGCGCCAACTTGTGCATCCTTTCACCCTGCGCCATGATCGCTGCTTATTGTGCACACTGGTTGAGCCGCCGTCCCGATCGTCAACCTGGCAGAGCATCTGCGCGGACGTGCCTTGCCACACTACATGCTCTGGGGCCGCGGTCCCCGGACACCAGTTGTGCATCTGCGAATCATCATTCCCTTTGCTGACTGGCACGGCAACCCACTGCAGAGCTGCTGGTGCTGGACTGCCACGGGGCGGCAGCTGGCGCCTGTGAAGGCCACGCGCTGCCAGAAGATGTTTGACGAGAACACAGCGTTCTCCAAGCGCCTCGCGACATGCGAGCAAAGCGTCAAGGCCCTGAAGAAGGCCAGCGACGGTGGGAGCCCTTGGATACCAATCCAAACATTCTTGCATGTGCACTTGATCGGTTGCAGATCTCTGCATGCTGCAATGCTGTGTGATTTGGCGGGAGCTGGCATCCCACCTACAGCTTCTTTTGCTCGCACATTTTACTCTCTCCATCACATTGCTTGTAGGTTTGCTGGGCATCTCCGAGAAGGTACTAACGCAGCCGCTGCCACAGGTGCGCCACACGACAACCTCTAGCACTGTCTGCACTGCTTATCTGCTTGGCTTGCAGCATCGCCTGCTTAAAGCGTGTGGGAAGGTGGATGATAATGCTCTGCCCATGCAGCCAGGCTAAACCGCCAATCGCACGCCTGCAGGTGTGGGACAACTCGCCGGACGGCACCTCGGTGCAGCCGGTGATGGGCACTGGCGCGCCGCTCGTCAAGGCTGGCCAGCTGCAGCGGTCCCACGTGAGGCCTCTCTCATGCTTGCCGTGGGCTGCACAGCAGACGCAGGTCTCAAGTAGGGTTGTATCGCGGTGATCGGCCTACTGGGCTTGCGGGTGTCGCAAAGCTGCACATGCTGATGCCTTGTTTCAACCCTGTCCGCAGAGCCTGGACCTGCAGCAGAAGGTGTACGACCCTATGACCTCCTGGCAGAAGGAGTATGCCCGCATGAAGGTGCTGCTGTGCTCCCTTAGATTTTTGCCACCGTGCTGCCATGTGTACCTGCAGACAAAACTTGCATGGGACACCAGATTCTGACAAATCCCATCAGACTCCTATGTGTCTCGCTGATCCGCAACCAATCGCATTCCCACATCGTTCCTGGCTTGGATCGTTTGACTGGGGTGCTGCTGCAGGCGCGTATGGCGGAGTTGGACAAGCAGAGCCTGCGCCTGGACGCGGCCCGCCGCCAGCACTACAAGGTGCGCCCGCCAAACCTGGCCACACCTTATATTGCATACTGTTCGCTGCGTATCATGTTCCAGTACCACTGCTGCGACGCGGCAGGGGTACCCTGAGAAGCCTGCCGGCTGTCATCACCTGTGCATCTGCATGTACCTGGTGCATCTGTTCGTCATTGTGAACGTATTTGGTCATTACGTCTGCTTATCGATGTTTGCTCACCGAGAGAGGACCAGCCGAACTGTGATTCCTGCCGCTGCAGGGGGCGCAGAAGCACCTGAAGGAGAATGTGATGAAGGCGGACAACGTTTCGGCGCGGGGCCCCAAGGAGGACGAGAACCCTGAGCTTGTCGGTGCGTTTTGTTGGGGTCACTTTCGGCCGGCTGTGTGCGCGCTTCTACGCTATGTGGATATGCCGGAAGTATGTTGACCTGCAATGATCATCATGTACAGAAGCGAGCTGCATCTGTGGCAAACCACGGCCCAGTCAGCAGAAGCCCCTGCGCTCCGGCTCCCGCAGCCACTGGAACCTCTAAAAGGGGGCAAGATCGATGCCAATGATGCCTAATTTGGCATCGCCCTCTCACAAGGGCTGACCTGTGATTGTGTTTGCCATTGCAGCGGCGCGGAGCGGGTATCAGAAGCTGGAGAACGAGGTGCACGAGGAGCTGGTCAAGCTGGCCGACGGCGCCCGCGCCGTCCAGGTGCTTCCTCCTTCCTGCGGTCAGCTGTGTTGTGCATCCGCAGGCACACAAGTGGTTCACATGCAAGCTTGTGCTGCTGTGGCGTTGCGCTTCTTGCACACTTCCGATGCATTCCCCTGCCGCTTGATAGAGTTGATCAGGAGCCTGGTAGCATGATTTCGCTGCTGTATGTAGTCAACATGGAGCTCACGGTTGTGTGGTCGGTTGCAGGGCTACCTGACGAAGTCCATGGAGCTGATGGCGGACACTCTGTCCAGCGCGGCGGCGGTGCACGCGCAGCCGTCCTTCCCCGGCGGCTCTGTGCGCGACAGTGACACCGGCGCCTCTGTCACCTCCATGCCCGCGGCGCCGCAGCACCCTGTCACCGCGCAGCCCAAGGGCGAGGTCGCCGGCGGCGTGCAGACGCTGTAGACAGCCTGGTTTTGTCACCGGTGTCACCTGTGCGCAGGAGCTGTAGACAGGCTGCCATGCCAGTGGCGTGCAGATGCTGCACATGGCCTGCAACACAGGCGGCTGTAAGGCAGGCTGCAAGGCAGGCCGCGAAGTAGCCTCCGGCAGCACCCCGTCATGGCGCAGCCCAGGGGCGCGGCGGCCAGCGATGTGCAGATGCTGTAGACATAGGCTGCCGATGCAAGCTGCTCCATGGCAGCCTGCAAAGCAGCCTTCGGCAGCAAGAGCGGCGCCCATCCACAGAAGTGATTTTAAAGCCCCCCGTAAAACGGTGCAGCCTTCAGGGTCTGGTCGCTGGCGACATGCAGATGCTGCAGTGTCCAACCAAGGAAGGCAAGACTGCAGCAGCGGGTTTGCCACTGGGAACAGGTGGGCGACCCATGGCCAGCTGCTGCTTGATGTACGTCAACAGAGACGGCACCAGCATCCGGCCGCTCTAAAGGTGCTCAAAATAAGACGACAGGTGCTCAAAATAAGACGACAAGCAATCAGCAGAACATCTGGAGGCGATCTGATGCAGTTGCTGCTGCTGCTGCTGCTGCTGCTGCTGTGGTATGTCAACAACATCAGGCATCGCCGCGGCATTTGAGGGTTTTGGGACTTTTGCAATGTATTCAGCTGCGCACTTGGCACTCGCAGACTCCTCATAGCACTTGTGGCCGTTGCATCGGCCAGCACTGGCCAATGGTGCATCTCCATTGCCAGTGCACAAGCTGGCACGCCATACGGTAGATAGCATTCAGCATTGTCTTGGTTTGATGCCGCATGTTCTCTGCGGCTGGTCTGCAACATCATCGGGTGCTGGAGTTTCTAGCGCGATAGCGTTGCTCAAAGGTTGGAAATGAGACGTTCCTGTTGATGGTCTTTCTGGTACTGTTGCAAACTTCGTTTGAGGATCACTTCGTAAATGCCAGTCGTTGCTCATCCACACACGGTTTGTGAACTGCTTCACCAGTCACTGTGCCTGCCTCTGACTCTGTCCCCTTTCACCCCGCCCCTTCCCGCGGCGCCACCTCCACGACAGGAGCAATGCGTGACCGAATGGCTGGACTCCACCTTGCCTGCATCCAACAGATGCTCGACTCCCGTCAGGAGACTGCAGCAAATGCCGTGGCGAGCAGGCTGCCTTCCAAGTGGGGCCAGAGTAAATATCCAGGATGACTACTATGCATCCTCAGAAAATTTCATTTGGAAATGTTGTGGAGACGCTCACACCTTCAAACTAGTCCGGCATCTCATTACTTGGGACTCGCAGAGACATGCATATCAGCAAAACCAACCTGCATTCGTCTCGCATCTCTGCGCATTCGACTGCCTACCTGCAGAGCGGTCATGCGCTTGAGCGGCGCCAGCAGCTCAGCGCGCAGTGCCGGGTTCCCCTCCAGGGCCCCCAGAGCCCAGGCTGTTGCCTCCATGGTCATCACATTGCCTTCTTGCGTCTCCTGCGCACGGCAGCAGCGACCTTTATGGTGCGCTGACCTGCGTCCCGCGCTCTTGCTGTGCTACACACACAAACCCGTCTCACTCACAGTGCGCTGGAAGGAGGCGTCCTGTGCATGCTCAAGGACCTTGAGCATGTGCAAGCCCTGTTCCTCTCTGAGCAGCCGCCACAAGCTCACAGCAGCTAGAGGGCCCCGGCATTGCGCAAGGCTCGCCCACCTTGCGCAGCAGGCAGGCGGAGGCGCCGAGCTCGGGCAGCCGCACCGGCACCCCAGGGCCGCCCGGCGGCAGCAATTTCGGTGCCAGCCTCTGCGCACACACATGGCGACAGCAAATTTGCTGGCCGGGGCGGTGATAGAAACACTCCCGGAGCCCTCCTGACACACAGCTCGAAACTCAGTCGGAGCTTGCTGTTGGCACCCCAGGGCCGTCCGGCAGTAGCACCCTCGACGCCAGACTCTGCGCAGACACACTTGAGCAGAGGCAACTGCGACGACATCCTAACAGATTCAATCGCCCAGCAGATCTGCGGATGGGACGAGCGGACATGTGAAGCGCTCACAACGAGATAGATCAATCCCTGCTCCGAGCTTTGCTGTAATTCGCACAGGTGCAGGTGCATCAGCAACACGAAATAGCCAGTCAGCAGCACTTGCAGAAAGTCTGTCAGCATGCAACTGTGGCTAAACGCCAGCACGCACGTTCATCATCTCGCGAGCCTGTTGCCAGGTGCCGTCCATGATCAGCAGTGTGTATGCTGGCTGCTCTGCTGGGTGCTGTGCCCTGTTTCCCCGTCTGCAGAACAGCAACGATATGCTGCAATTAGTGCCATCTCCTGCAGGAGGTGAAGAGCCTGATTAACATTTGTTGGAAAGTAAAGAGTCTTTCGGGCACCAGCACTCACCCATCCTGATGCTGCGATTCGTCCTCAGCAGTGGGCAGGCCAACCTCGTCCAGCGAGATGGAGTCTGCAGAGTTATGGCCACAGCAGCCTCTCAGTCATGACACATGCTGCCAACAGCAGCTGGCAGGGTGCGCATCATGACATCTGCAGGATTCTGTCGACTGCAACGCCTTCAATGCGAATCAACATCTTTGACCACCTGGCCCAGGGAACAGCACATACAGCGGGCACCGGCCAGCTGCCGCCTCTGCTATTGCTGCATCCAGCAAAGGCGTGTTGCCGGCCTGCGCAAGTGATTGCACACATTCGGCATGTCGCCGCTTCTGAACCACACATTTGACATGATTCAAAGGGGTCCAGTTGCAGGGCTTGCAAGGGCAGAGCTCCCTGTGCCAAAAGTGGACGGCACTCAGACGGGGTGGCTCAGACGCAGGACATTGTCAAACTGCCAGGTGGTATGATTGTTTACCTCAAATCGCCGACCAACCAGCACGTCGCACCGCGCCAGGCACCTACGCATCAGCTTCACCGTGCCCAGCTGCTTCCTGCGCAGCCGCCGGGTCGCAGCACGGGGTCAGGGTTGGTCGTGGAATGAATCTCATGCACAAATGACAGCATGCATCAGGCCGACCCCACACTATGAAGTCAGTCTTGCGCACGGATACTAGCTGGCACGACAGGAAGCATATTCATGAGCCACTGAAGCTGCAGGCAACGGCCCACTTTTCCTCGAAGGGGTGCTGCAAAACCAGCACCCGGCCCCTCAGTGCAATCGGCATGGCCGGCATGTCATCACAGACGCACACACGCCGAGGCCGCCTGCAGCAGCAGCATCTCAAGGGCCGTCATGCACAGTGCTGCACATGTGTGCCAATTTTCGACACGTCAATCGGCAGATCTCGTCCACATCTGGATCTGAACATCAGGCACCTGCCGCATACTTGTGATGCCGTGCATGTCTCAGAATGCAAAGTTGCTGGGGTCAAGCACATGCAGCGCAGCACGCGCTCCTCACGTGCATGCTTCGCAGTAGCGCGACGCTGGCGCGGGCTGTGCGGCGGTGTCCTCATCCTCGGGCATATGCTGCGCCCTGTTGCCCGCTGCGCTACGCATTGATTCATGCACCCACTGCGGTCAGACTGCCGACTCGACCAGTCACGCGCCCAACTGAAGACGTAATAGTGCTGCTCATCTCATGCTCAACGCGTCACGTCTGCTGATTGCGGGCGTGGTCGGTCTGCGGCGCTGCGGTGCAGACTGAGGTTGCTAACTGTGGCCGTCCAGATAGCAGGTCCAGCAGGGGATTACGGCTGTAGGTTACCGAATGCTGACTGTCAATGTTGTGAGCAGATGCAAGCGGACAGTGTAGGCGGCTTGTGGCAGTGCGAGTGAGAATGCGAGATCATTGTGCATGTTTCGCCCATAACTGGACTGTGGCTGGGTGTCTCCAGATTGCGAGGTGGCAGATGTGCCAATCAAACCAGGTCTATTTCTTTCCCATCATTCAATCACCGATAGCAGTCTTGGGTGCTGCTGCTTGGAAGGATGTTCTCAGCAGGCTTATATACATGCGCCACTGCAACGTGCTGACATGCAAGTAACTGCAGTGCCAGCACCCTTGCCGCTCAGCAGCTTCCTACTCATGGTGCCGCAGCCGCTGGCAAACCGTGAACACACTGACCAATTGTGCCTCATCGGTCCTCGCCGATGAGGTCGTGGCCGACCGATATGTGTATCTCTACTCTGCCAGGTTGGCTATCCACTGCTCTGCGAAGCTTGTTGTGAGGGATTCCCCGCACCAGGCCTACTACTTGAAGCGTGCCGCCAGCGCCTCCTTGTGTGCTTCTGCAAACTCCGCAAAAGTCTTGCCCTTGACAGCAGTCTTATCCAGCGGCCGCAGGTCTGCACAGGCACCAGAGGGTCTGCACCATGAGTATGACCCCCCTGTGATGCTTAGTCCGCACGAACAGGACAGAATACAGCTGGACGTCACTGGCTGCATATTGTTTGGCCATCACAGCAGGCACGATTCTCACTATTGTAGTGTGGGAAGTCGCGATAGTAGGCGAACATGTTTGCCATGTCTGCGGCGGCTGCAGCAGCACGACAGGAGAGTGTCTCTCCATTGCCAGGGTTGGCAATGATGGAAGGGCTCAATGGCTGAGGCGCATTCGGTATCTGGTACTGGTGATACCTGATGCTGCAGCCACCATCATGATGAGCACAAGAATATTCTCCCGATGAAGCAGTGCACACCTGGGTATCCAGCGGCTGCAGCAGCTTCATCAGGCACATTCACAAACCTGCGACAGCGAGGGTCACCATCCATGACCCTAGAATTCCCAAGTGTGCCCAGGATGATAGTGGTCACTGCATGACTGACTGACATGTGATGTGTGCACACTTCAGAAGACTCAGATGCAATGTGGCTTGTGAACAACGGCAGAAGGCATGGCTTGAATGGAATGCTCCACAGAGCTCACTTCAGGGTTTTGCCAGTCACTTTGCTGATGATGGTTGCCGCATCATTCATGGTATGATACTCGGCCACCACTGCAGCATGGCATGCAGCACTGTTCTGTCAGAAATATGCTAGCTGCAATGATTTCGTCACTCTGGCTGAGCTCACAGCGCCTCAGGGTGGATGTCATTTATTTGCATATCAAGTTTGAGCAAACAAGCTTCGGTGCCACTATCAGGTCAGTGTCAGCTGACACACCTGGAACCGTCTGGCCCAGGTACTTGTCAGGATCCGCTAGCACAACTGCACCGAAGGAAGTCAGCCTTGAATTCAACGAGGTCACCTGCCATTTTGGCACTGCCAGCTTGGGGCTGCACAGTCGATGCTCTCTGTATCGTGCACGACAGGCACAGAAGTTGCACACACCTGCCGTTGTGGCCCCGATGTCCTTCACATCGTGCCCTGCATAGGGTGTCGAGCCAGTGTTCTGGTAGAACACGTATGTGCCATCGTCCTGCGGTCATACACGAGCATGTCAATCTTGCATTGTCGACATGCGGCTGCAGGCATTGACGGCTGGGGCAGATGTGCAGCACCTGACGGATGAAAGGGACATTGCCTAGGAAGTTGTCGTAGTAGGCGGATGTCAGCAATTCCTGCACAGTTGCAGCATGCATGCTGAGTCGCCTGCTGGCGCCTCAAGCGAGTCGCCTGGTATTTGAGGTAGTTGATGTGAATCCGCTGAACCACTTCATCATCATGACTGGACAGCACTTTTCATACCGTGTATGGGACGCCAGTGGTCTTGAGGTATTCCTGTGAGCAGCAAGAACATCTTTACTCGTTTCAGGTTGCCCTTCGTGCACATGCACATGGTGGCAAATGCAACATTTGGATCAAGGCGACTCCGGTTGGCTGCCGTTAAGTTGCACGACCACTAGTGGCCGCAGTTCACACCCTCAGCTGCGTGTTGAGATCCTCAGCTCACCGTGACTTCGGCTTTGGACTCGAAATGTGCGACATAATGGCCCGGGGACACCTCCTTCAGCCCAGCCTTGACGTCCGGAAACTGGCGGACGTCCTCCAGCGAACTCCAGACTAGGTGCTTCACGCCCGCCTGCAAAGTCATGACGAGTTCCTGAGAGTATCATGTCAGATGAGTTCACGGCAGATCTGTACAACGTCAACATGTGTCACCTTGCAATTGCGCTGCATGATGTTGATGCCATGCCTTGCGGGCACAAGGCAGCATCACATCGCCCACCTGCTTGGCAGCATCGACGGCTGCCTTGCCCTGAGCCGTTTCCTTCTCCGGTTTCGCCTCAGCGCCGCGGTAAAAGTCGGTGACCAGGAATGCGCCATATGTGCCGTCAAATGCCTGATTGCAGCAAGTGCATGCGGTACTGATCAACAGGGTTGACGGGGCTCAGCATGGTCGTAGTATTCGAGATGGCGAGTTCACAGGTTCTTTTTTTAGAACGCATCCGTGCTGCAGCGACTCCCAGACCCTCCATTCTGATGCGGCAGGCCTCCCATGTGCATGCTGCTGGGCAGTGGCACACACAATGATGTGCATGGCAACACACCCAAGCGTCACAGTGCTGTAATAAAACCATTCCGCGTTCGATAGGACCTTTTGCAGCGACGCAAAGTCCTCGAGGTCCGCCTGCACCACGTCCACACCGCGGCTAGCGAGCGCCTTCGCTTTGTCGGATCCAGGGTCTCGTGTCACCGCCCGGACCTTGAGGTTGCCTTGCTCCAGCAGCGCATCGACAACGCCACCACCCTGTGCATCCAATAGCTGCATGGCTCACCATGGCAGACTGCACGGATTCGGAGACATTTGCACTTGCGAGGTGCAGCCATCCGGTTTGTGCTCAAAGCACGGGATGGCGCTTCAAATATGCACCTGTAGGCCCGTAGCGCCAAACACAACGACCACGCGCTGGTCAGCCATTGCGCTTGGTGCTGAGTGAACCTTTAGACTTATGGGATGCTACCTGCGACAATTACTGTCACCAACGAGCTAGATCCCTGTCGCAAGGCCCACTGAAATCGATTGTTCGAACCAAAACTGCTCGGTTTGCTAGTGTCAGGAATGATCAAGACGTCGTAAGACGTTTCGCTGCAAAAAGTGTGAGCTAAACCCTGTTCCAATCTGTACACATGCGCGCCAGCGTGGGCACATACATCCCATGTCGCTGCAGGTGTGCTGCAGCCGCTGGTCCTGCCTGTGCCGCCAGCCAGCCGACCCGCCAGCTCACGTCCACATGCCAAACCAGCGGCCGGCAAAGAGGTCGCGCACGCGGCCTGCCGGCCGCAAAACTGGCGCCAGTCGCAGATACTCCAGGCTGCGGCCCCCCACAGCGCCTGTGGTGTTCATGATTTCCGTGACTGTCAAATGTGCCTTCCTACTGACAGGACTTCAGGGCTGCCGAGGGTTGGTTGCTTTCAGATGACGGGGCAGGAGTTCAATGTGCATGGCAAGGCATGGCGGAGCAGCAACAGCATGTGATCAGGAGGCGGGGCAAGGCCCAGTCACAGATAGTTAAGGAGTGGAGTGACACCGTGCTCGGCGTTGGCGGCGTGCAGGAACAGCAGCAGCATGTGGAAGGGCGCGGTGTGGCTGGCGGCCGTCAGCAGCGGCTCCCCGGCGAGCACCAGTGTGAAGTGCGGCTCCCTGCTGCCCAGCTCCAGAGCAAGGACTGCCGTGGCGCCCTGAAGCAGACCCATTCTGGATGTCAGCATTGTCGGTGCAGGTGACAAAAGCACCGCCTGCATAGAGCGCAAGCCTGCTGCCCAGCTCCAGTATGAGCGTAACTGTGGCGCCCTGTAGGAGATAGTGCAGCAGCACTGCCATGGACGCTTGCAGACAGGCAAGGCTTGGGAGTTGTTTGGTTGGCCACCCGAGGCTGGGGCTACAAGATGAAGGCTTGGGCTCACCTTCGTGAGCGATGGAGGCCGGAAGGGCAGCAATGCGTAGAACTGCTCTGGCTGCCGTGCTGGCAGGGTGCCCAGGAACAGCGGCGGCCCGGCCACCACTGCCGCTGCTTCCTCCCCGTGGAAGTGCCACCTGCAATGGCCAGAGAAAGCATAGCGAAATTGTAGCGCTGTTGGCAAGCAGGCGGGAAAGTCTGGGTGCTTCGCATGTAATAGTAGAGTTCCCGAGCCACCTCAGGAGTGCACAGGCCACAGCAGTGGCTGTGCATGACTAGGAGCACTGCTCAGAGCATTTCTGCCCAGACATGACTGTATCAAGTGCGCGGGGCCGTCCCAGCAAGGCACTGAGCAGGCAGCCCTGTTACCAGACACATGAGCGACAGCTGCCCAACTAACTGCGAGTGCCGATGGCCAATGGCACACCTGGGTGCCTTCAGGAAGGCGGCAGACAGGCAGAACCGTAGGGCGCCTTCGGTGGGCAGGTTCGTCCAGACACGATGGGCTTGCAACAGCACCTCAGGTCACTGACGATGCCTGTATCTCAACAGCACACCTGGGTGCCTCGAGGAAGGCGGCGAACAGGTAGAACAGCAGGGCGGCATCGGTGGGCAGGTCGGGCGTCCAGGCACGCCCCTGCCAGGTGCCGCCCCCATTCCAGGTGAACTCCTTCATGCACGTGCCCTCTGCAGTACAGTTTCACACAGTTTCACAAGGCATGAGAAGCCATATGCACCTGCTTGTGCCTTACATGCAGAGCGGCAGGTGACCTGCCTCATAAGCTTGCCCACCTTACGATCATGAGGTGGCCCACCACCATGAGTGGCAGCTGGCAATCGCTCATGAGGCTTTCAAGCCACATCACCGTGCAGTCACTGCACTACCTCTTCTGCATGCACCTGCCAGCTGCCGCATGCGCAGTGAGCTGATATGGCGCCGGCGGCAGCAGCCCTGGTCGGGCTACTTGAACAACTTCTCAAATGATCACTCGCCCCAATACGGACAAGCCAACAAGCATGCGCTTATATTTGCGTCATTCGAGCTGGCTGCCACCCGCCAGCTGGCGAATGCGCGGGGCACTTCAAGGCGCAGGGCGCCGGCGGCTGCAGCCCCGACATGTGTGGAACAACAGGCTGGCAGCCAATGCACAGCAGTCGAGCTTGCACGCACCAGCCAGCTGGCGGATGCGCAGAGCCACGTGGTCGCACGACGCCGGCGGCAGCAGCCCTGATGTGGGTGAGACAAGCAGCACGTGGAAGCAGTCACACCACGTCAGCCTGCATGCACCTGCCAGCTGGCGGATGCGCAGGGCCACATAGCCGCGCGGCGCCGGCGGCAGCAGCCCCCGGGGCACCTCGCCCGCCAGCAGCGTCGCCAGCCTCTGGTAGCTCTCCACTGCCTACATTTGTGTTCCAATGTGTTGGCCGTCCAGAACCTACCGCCCGCCAGCAACTCCATGCAGCGCACTGGCAACACAAGGCCGTGGAACCTCAATGCAGGGAGCCCAGACAGTGCTCACACTTGGGCGTGTGCAGGCACGCTCTGCACATGCGGACCCAAACTCACACAAAAGCTGATCGCACCTGCAGCGCAGCATTAACTTCGGCGCTGCCAGGCGGCGCGGCAGCACGCGCCCGCAGCGCATCCCTGAGCTGCCGCACCTGCAGTCACAGCGACCAGACCTGTTTGACGACATGCCAGATATATACGAATGTATATGCTGCTTCAAGGACGGCCGTCACGTTCTAGGTCACATACGATCAGGCCGGCTTAGATGTCCAGCATCCGCCTTGCGGGTCAAGCGCCACACCCACCAGCATCTCCTCGTCGGCAGCAGCAGACGCAGCCGGGGAGGGGCGCGAAGTGGCCGCTGCAGCCGCTACTGAATCCCCAGTATCCCCGAGTTCGCTGAGCTTCACGCCCGGCCACCCTGCAGCGGCCGTCTTGTCCATGACCTGCGGGCTCCACGGCAGGACACAGTAAGAACACAGCAGGATGGCAGCTACATTTCGACTGACGTACGCCAGTAGCGGTACGGATCTCTTATATCAGGCTGATTTTCAGCAGGGACGCATTAGTTCACGTTTCTGTCTGCACTATCTGGAGTGTAGAAGGATCTCACCCATGACAGGGGCAGACTACCGCAAATACATCATAAGGCTTCAAATTGGCACACACCTCCTGGTGGGCGCAGCCCATGAGGCGAACCAGCGGCTGCAGCACATGTGCCGCCATCCACTCGCGGAAGCGCTCTGTCCACACCTGTCCAGATATCAGGAACAACATCCTTGATGCCACCATTATACACCTTCACATACTGCACCGTTTCCTAGTTTACTAGTGAACACATGCCTGCCAGCTGGCTTGACAGCATACATGAGAACAGTCACAGCCCTTCTGCCACGAGTGCACCACAGCTCCAGCAGATGGAAGTGCAGGAGCGGAGGTGCACGATCAACACAGGACATGATTGCAAACTCGCCTCGAGCGTACGGCGGTCCGTGACCAGCTGGTGCAGGGCGGCGGCCACGGCCGCGGGAGCGGAGGGCGCCAGCCTGCCGCCACGGGCGCTGCGCCCGGGGCCGCCGCCGCCCGCCCGCGCCGGCAGCACCGACGGCCGGTAGGTGGGCGCCTGCGGGCCCGTCTTCAGGCCCGACCCCGGGCTGCGGCCGTCCTGCATCATGGGGCAGGACCCTTGTGGCTTTGCACACAGACGCTGGGTCCGTCTTCAGGCCCGAGCCCGGGCTGCGGCCGTCCTGCATGACGGTTACGAATCTTTGTGGCTGTGCACACGGAAGCTGCCTGCACATCTGTTGAAAATGTGCAGACAATCTGCATTGCAGCAGACAAGGTATGGAAGTGCTCCACCTGCGGTCTTTGCAAGGCTCATGTTCATCATGCACGCGCCGGTGCTGAATCATTAAGTGGCAGCCAAATCACCTGGCCAGTATGTGACGGCTGCTCAAAGGGCGAGGATCCGAATCCAGGCGTTCTGGGTGTCGCGCCGCTGCCGCCGCTGAAAGGGAAGGCGCCAAAGCCTAACTCCGATCCGTCTGCTTGCGCTGTGTCTGCATCAAAGGCATCCTGCACGCACACAACATTCCCATGCTGTCCTGCACACCCAACTGATCCGGCACATCAGGCGAGAAGCCCCACCTGGGCGTTCCTGTTGAGACTGTCACACATGGAGAAGTCTGCAAAGGGCACCTTCCTATGACAGCTCACAACGTGAACATGGAACACTTGCGGGCAGGGCCAGTCGCACCATGTAGCGCTGAAGCTGCTCGGGCGTCGTGACCACAGGGCTGGGCCCGTTGCCGTAGGGCGAGACGCGCATGGAAGTCAGGCGTCCGGGCGCAGAGCCGTTCTGCTGCGGCGGCGTATGCTGCTGCTGCTGCTGCTGCTGCTGCTGATCCTGTCCTGTGGCCCCGCCGCCGCTGCCGTGTGGCGGCGTGGCTGCCACCCGCTGAGGCCTCTGCACGACAGAAGGTGCATGAGCCGCCGACATGATGGGTGAAGGGACACCAGATATTGCCAAGCTTCGCGCCGCATTGACCAGCTCCAGAACTTGGATTGGGCATGAGCGCATCGCACCAATGGCGTCACAATCTCTGGTCGCTGGTGCTGCTGCTGCTGCTGCTGTGGCGGCTGTGGCCGCTGTCCTGTGGTGCCACCCTTGGGAGGAGTCGCAGTCGCCGGCAACCCCCACAATGCCGCCTGTGCAGGTGGATGTGAAGGCTCCAGAGCAAATTTGGGCGGAGGTCTTGCAATGAATGCAGGTGAGCTGCGTGGACCACAGTGATCCACAGCATGCAGTCACCGCGTACACTGTACGGCACCTGTGCTTCGGTGAGGTTGGCGGCCGCCCATGCGGGGTTGAGTGCCGGGCGCGCCAGCTGCAGCGCGGCCCATGCAGCATCCACCGCCAGCACCACCAGGAACGCCCCCAGCAGGTACCAACCCCAGACTGCATCATGGACACATCGCACAGAATGTGGCATTACCTGATATTGCACGATTGGCCATCTAGGCAGAAAGTGAAGCACTGGGAGCGCACACGCTGCACAAGGGCAGTCACCTGAGCACGCCCTTGCAGCAGCAGAAGCGACGTGCGGTGCTCTGACCAGCCGCACTGCCAGCCATGCTACCCTGCGGCACCAACATGGTGTCAACATGTTGTCACGATGCGCTGCTTGATCGATGACCGTGTGCACGAAAATGTATGGACCTGCCACAGCTGATGCCGTGCATGCCTTGTTGGGCAAGCCTCGTCCTGTTGTCGCATGGCTTGACATTTGCAATGCCTTGCAGGGAGTAGTGCGGCATGCCTACCCGCGGTCCAGGAGCCACCATGCCGCTGATGCCGTCACGCCGCGGCGTGCTGTACGTCCTGCAAGCGCCGGCAGCCCGCCAATTGGGCGAGCTGTGTTCAGGAGGGGCTCCGGCCGCTTGTTCCACCCTTTCTGCATGCTCGCGGTAGCCCGGCGTGGCTTCCACAGCACCGATGGTGACTGGACGTGAGACGTTATCCACTGCAGCTATTTCGAGTCTATAACGCAATGGATCATGATCTCCAGGCGTATTTCAGCCCTGAAAGTTCATCTGCACGATCCATCTGCTGCTATTTCATCAGTTTGCATGACGCATGAGGAATAGCGTCAGGGGCATGCGTCGCCCACATCAGCACATCTAGACGAGAATCAACGTAGCTATGAGTTGCTTTAGAAGCTGTTGTGAGCACGCTGGACCCGCTGCGGCGGTGAAGCTCGCGGTTGCTGCTGCAGGGCGGCTGCTCAGGAAAATAGCAATTTTCGAGTTTCAAAACCTCGGCTGTTGGTGACCAGCAAAGCCCACTGCGTGCGCGAGGCATAGATCTTGTTGGCGAACGGCTGAGGCTGGAGTGAAGCGGCAAAGATAGCTTGCTACTGCTTGTTACAGCTCAGCGTAGGTCCAGATTGCAACGGCCTGCCCGAAACGAGCATTTCGGCATTCTTTCGGTGCGAGCTTCTGAGTCCGACGCTCCGACATCGAATCGGATGAAGCTCGCTCACTGCTGCTTCTGAAGGCTTCAGAGTTGTCGGGACTGCAGCATGGCACTCACGACCGTGCCTGCTGGTTGCATTGTCAGCCTTTGACGCCCACTTGAGGCACGTTGAGAGGCTACAAAGTCAGGTGCGATGCTTTTCAGTGTTTCATGAAGCACCTGGATGCTGCTGTGGATGTGTCAAAGCTCTGAAACCCACCTTTGCGATCCTGTCGTGATAACATCACCTTTGAAACACCGAAATGCAAAAGTGATGCAGCAGTTTCCCAGCACAATCCGAGCATCGTTCATGTCGTGACCAGGGTACGCAGCAAAATCGTGGATCGACGCTGCGAGATCGCGGAGCAAACACATTGCAAGTCATTTGGCGAACAGTGCGCTAGAGCGGCAGCAAACCCGCTACAGCAGGCACCTGAGCCATGAAAACTCATTGCTGCTGGAGCTGATGCCACGCTGCGCACAGCCTCCGGCAGCAGGCGGACCAGGCCGACGGCAGGCAGCAGACGGCAGCGGCACCTGCAGTTGCAGCGGCGGCGGTGTAGCAGCGGCAGGCAGCGCAGTTGCACACAGCCGGCAAACCCTGCCAAATCAGGCTTCACACAGCATCAAGCAGGTGGCGCCAGTGGCAGCAGCAACAGCATCGGCAGGAGCATCAGCAGCGGCTGCAGCGACGACGGCAGCAACAGCATTGGCAGCAGCACCAGCAGCGGCTGCAGTGACGGCAGCAGCACGGCGGCATGCTCGTGGCGCCAGGCCAATTCGAGGAGCTCTTTGATGGTGCGCTGCGGGAGGACCTGGCGTCCAGCGAGGACAAGAAGCTGCTGGTGTTTGTGTCCACTGGCGAGGCCGACTCCGTCTGCGCCACCCGCATCCTACAGGTCGGTGGAGGCACTGAATGATGACACGTGAATAGCAAAGGGTGGTCAGGCTTGTGGTGCTTGTTTGACATGCAGAAATGCAGAGATGTACCAGTGCGCTCCCGTGCACTATGTCAGATGTGACTCCACTTGCACTGAGTAGTACTTCCTGCCCATTTTGCAGACGATATGCCGGGCGCACAGTGTGTACTTCACCATCTACCCGGTGTCCAACTACGGGGAGATGCAGGACGTCGCCAGGCAGGAGTTCACGGATGCCGAGGTACAGAGGCTGTCTGTCGCCATTGCTGCAGGCAGACAACCCACGAGTATCTCCCAATTGATGTCTCTGGCGAAAGGTGCAGCTGCAGCAGTGCACACACATGCTTCCTGACTGCCAGGCACCGTGTTGAAGCAATATGCAAAACACTCAGGCCCATGGAAATCGTCATTGTATGCGGGTGGCTCGAGTGCTTTATTGCGGATCCTGTGAACAGAGGAGCACGATGCCAGACTACCAAACGCTTGTGCTGAAAGGAATACGCTGACATACTGTGAGAGGAGCGCAACATGTCATGCAGGCGGAGCGAACGGTCATGCTGGTCAACTGCGGCGCCTGCGAGGACGTGCGCGCAATGCTGGAGCTGCCGGAGGCCGTGCGCGTGATCGTGATCGACGCGCACCGCCCCATCCACCACTCCTACAACGACGATGCTGACACGGACACGCTGTTCCTGCACGACGCCACGGACGGCACCGCGGCGGAGGATATCCCGCCGGCGTCGGACTCCGAATCATCCTCAGACTCAGGTGGGCTGTCAGCAAACAAGCACTGGGTGCTGCTCTTTGACCAGCGCTGCTATGGGTCATTGAAAGACGCAGGTGCAGCTTGAGCCAGGTGAATGGCGACGCAGTCAACTCGCATGTGTTGACCCAGGGAAAAGCTGTGGTATCAGGATTTGCTGACGTGCATTGGTGATGCTGTCCACAGACAGCGATGAGGACAGTGACAGTGTCCATGAGCGGCCAGCACAAAGGTGAACTACTTGCTATAAGGCAGTCGTTTTCCAAGCTGTCGATTTCCTGTGGGTATTGCATCGCGAGCACACGAGCCAATGCGCACGATCTCGCTGTCAAAACACAGGTTACGAACAGCAGACGGCACAGCCGTCGTGCCAGCACCAGCACTCTCACGGCGAGCGCAGCGAAAAGCAGAGCGTGCAGCACGGCAACAGGCATGGCCCCGCATTCTGACTTGTGTTGCTTTTACGTGAGTGTCGGCTGGCCCATAGCCTTTGCTGATACTGCATTTCAGATGGGCACATCAGCAAACCCTCTGCCACACTGCAAATAAGGGGTAATCTGCATGCGGCGCAGGCGCGCATAGACTACTATGAGCGCGGCACGTACTGGGGCAAACCTGCCAGCGGCATCCTGTATGGCCTGGCACACGCGATGCACCTGGACGACAACCGGTTGCTGTGGTGAGTCAGGCTGATGCCTGTGCAGTTTGGCAGCATTTGCAAGTTGGCAGCACAGGTGTGCAAAGCAACGCGCGCGTGAGACCAGTGAAAGCTCAGGGTTTGCTGACAGGATCATAGGGCATCTGCAGGGTGAGAGGGGTGATGATAACCCTTTTCTCTGCGCCGTGCAGGCTGTACATAGTGGGAGTCACAGACCAGCTGGTGCACCAGCACATCTCGAAGGACCGCTACCTGCAGACCAGCCAAGTGCTGGAGACAGAGGTGACTAATCCACAGAGTTGACCCCACGGGGCGACGCTGCTCAATCACATTATGGGCCGCAAAGCCATCTTGTTTGGTTTACGCCTCTCTGTGAACTAGCATACTCGATGTTACATGAGCGGCACAGCTTCTGAGTGACACCAAAAAGAACACACAGGTGTGTTCACTGTCGATGATGTGTGCTGCACAGGTGGCTAATCATGCAGACGTGGATGTCGAGGAGGAGACAGTGGTGACAGATTCAGTCAGTGGGCAGTCCACCACCATCCGGTTACCGAAGCACTTCCAGATCAAGTGCGTCTGGCGGACGCTCCACGTCTGCAGAGCAATTTTGCTGCCCTTTGCATACAAGCAGAAAACACTGGCGTTTGGAAGTTCCCTTCCTGAAAACTGTCACATCAGACATCTTCTGTAGGAAAGTGCAGGAGATGCTACTGGACCTGTTGCAGCATTGGACCAGCATTGCGGCCATCCTGACGGCATCCATTTTCTGTTGGCACAGGCCAGAGCAGGAGCTGCGGCTGGGGCTGCTGCGGCACTGGAGCCTGGCGGATATGCTGCTTGCTATCAAGAGACTGTCCATTCCTTTCATTCTTACGACTCCAGCCGGCTTCAATACGACGGCCAACCAGCTTATGTTCCCTGATCTGCAGGCCGGCGCAGGAGCTGCGGCTGGGGCTGCTGCGGCACTGGAGCCTGGCAGAGAGACGACTTGCTATCATGCAACTCCCCCTTACATCCTTCTGACTGTCGGTTTATGTTTGTTGATGGCTGCAGGCCGGCGCAGGAGCTGCGGCTGGGGCTGCTGCGGCACTGGAGCTTGGCGGAGGCGCTGGCCAACAGCCCGTACGTGGCGGTGCGGCTGCTGACATGGCTGGACAGGGGGCGCGACCAGCTGCAGGACTTGCTCGTCGTGTGTGGCCTGCCGCTCGCCCAAGCCCGCCTAGCCTACAGTGCGCCCCCCGCTCCTGCCATGGCGGTGTCGGCACCCTGACGCATCCACTGGATCTTTGTTGTGCAATGGATGGAAACCGTGCTGCATAAATAACAGGGGCAAGGGAGATAAGCGGTCGATGACGCCATGATACTCTCCGGCATCTCCAGTGGCATGTCTTCAGGATGTTCGCAGGAGGAGGTCTGCTGCTGAGGGTTGTGATGTGTCACAACCTTGCAGGCAACATGGCGCCAAAGTTCCGGCGGGTCCTGGCGGACAAGCTGGCACAGCACGCGCCCATGTTTGGCCTGTCGGAGGTGGCCTTCCCCTCCTTTGAGCTGCAGAACGGCTGGAACCGGGTGAGCGGGTCCTCACAGCCCTGCACTGCAGTTGCAAACTCGGACTCTGCATGCCCAACCCCTTGAGCTGTACAACTAAGCATAGGACTGAAGGCAGCCGTTCCACCAACAATTGCAGTGCAGACTCACAATGTCCTGCACGAGTGTGCAGAGTGACCTCTTCTGCTCTGCAGGCGATATACTTGTCGGCATCGACGGCAGTGGCGGCGCAGTGTGTACACTGCACATGTGCACACTTGTAAGACCAATGTCTTCTGCTTTGCAGGCCACATATCTATCAGCACCGGACATGGTGGCAACGCTTTCCGTTCATGGAGACCCTGCGGATCTTCGGGACTGACCCCTGCAAGTGCTCCGCAGGCGACGTACCTGTCTGCGTCGGATGTGGTGGCGGCGCTGACGGCGCTGCTGGAGCAGCCAGTAGGCCCGCGAGACGACGCCTCCGCCCGGGACCGCTTCTGGTGAGCTGCTGCCCGCACCGCAGTACATTGGCAGACAGCATATCCTCCGCAGCACATCAGTGCACAGTGTATCCGCTCTCGCACCTTCGCAAGCTTGCGCCAGCTGTACACTGCTGTCTGCGCATCGGTTTTGTGCGCGGCTCATTCTCCTGGCGCACCCAGAGCAGCAAATCCATCCACCGTGGAGCCTCTGCCGTCATGCTCACAAGCTCTTGTCAACCCTGCACTACCTGTGGCCTGTGCATTCCCTGTGCATTCCCTGTGCATTCCTGTGTGCAAAACCCTTGCAACTTCCTGATAGGCCCGGATCCTCTGTGTCGCAGGCGGGCATGGGAATCTCTGGGGCAGCGGGACGGCGGGACCCTGCGCGCCGGCCTCGAGCTCGCGAAGAAGCTGCAGCGCGCCATCGTGCAGTGCGTGCCCGCTGTTGTCATGCTGATGCGCGACCTGACTCGTCGATGTCCGTGTTCCCCAATTGGGCTGCTCGCACTTTGCACACCCGCGAGCAGGCTGTGGCCTCGCTATTCAGGGTGTGTATAGGGCTGGTGCATGAAACTGCCGCGTTGCGCTGCTCTCTTATGTGCACTGCAGGAGTGGCGCTGCATCGGGACACAACCTGCTGACATCATGTCTGCCACTGTGCTGCAGGGATGGCGGCATGATGATCCAGCGCAAAATGTTTGCCAACTTCCGCAACCACCGGGTCTTCAACCTTTCGGAAGCGGACATCGTGCACCGCGACCTCATAGTGCGTCCGCTTTACGTCAAAATCACCGAGTCTACATAGATGGACATGCACACATGATGGTAGCCGTAGCGCAACACGATGCACTTTGACTGCGACCGTACAAGCCGTATCCACAGCCAGCGTATGTGTCATGAATCTCACTAGGAGCAGATGTCATGTTGATTGACCTGGACCTTCAAGATGTCAGCACGCGCTCCACAGTCGCAGGCATTGGCGCTGCTGCAGGCACCAAACTACAGCACATGGGCTGCATCAAGCCACTCGCATCCTCAGTAAACCTCACTCAACTGTGCTCAACTTGTGATGCACAGGCGCAGCCGCTGGCGCTGCAAAAGCTGGCGGCGTTCCTGCACGACGCGCACTTCCAGGACAAGAAGCGGGACAAGCCGGTGGTGATCATCGGCCCCAAGGACGCGGCCGGCCGCTGCCTGGCAGTTGGCTTCTCCGGCAACCCTCGCTCTGGCACGGTGAGCGTGACACTTCCATGTTGATCCTTGTGTTTTGACTGTAACCTCTCGATTCCTATGATCTTCTCTGGCAACCCACACTCTAGTGACAATATGCTATCTGCGTCTCCGAGTGCTTTCCAGCTGTCATACACTCGAGGGTCATCCGGCTCGGTATATAAGCAAGTTTCGCTTCCCGGTCTGAGCCTCAGAAGTCCTATATGCGCACCACTCGAAGGGCACGCTTGGCACTGCATCAGAGTCGGATCCTCTGCAACTTGCGCTCCGGCACAACGGGAGTTGTCATCTGTTCAAGGCGGTGGCATACTGATGCACTGCACATGAACCCTTGCATGCAGCACCGCTGCTCCTGTGCTGCCATGTCTGCTGTGTTTCTGTGCCATGTGCAGAGCCTGTCACCAAGAAAGCCTGAAGAAAGCCAGCTGCACGCCTGGTTGCAGGGATCCAAGTTCGGAATGGCCTTCGAGCGGGCGGCGCGGGCGACCAATGCCACCGCGCGGCACGACATGTTCGATTCCTCCATCATCGAGGTGTGCAGTGTGTCTGTGCACACCTCAAATACTGCATGGGAGTGACAGCACGAGAGCAACCCCAACAAACGGCTTGTCTGGCATCACATCGCACAGCATTGGCAACACCCGAGTTGATCTGTCGCAGTCAATGGTAATGCTCCAGCCTGCTGCTGGCTGCCGTGCAGATTGGGGTGAGCGACATCCGGCGCTTCACAAATGAGGTCACCCAGATCTGCCGCCTCAGTGTGGTGACGTAAGGCCCGCAGCCAGACAGACAGCGGCAGTGGCAGTCGCCAGGGCGTGCACCCATGCACAGCAATGCAGGAAGTGCCGCTCACAGCACTGGGCATTGCACATCGGCAGCCGGCGTGGCAGAGGCGACTGATTTCAGCGTCAGCAGCAGGGCAGAACAACAGAGAGCAGCCAAACAGCCGGTCACATCCCTGCTGCTGATGTGCAGGGCCGGCAGCTGCGCTTTGGCAGCCAGAACAACCACAGTTTACGCCTGAGCACTGCAAACGCTTGCTCAGCAGCAGGCGGCTGATTCCAGGCAGCACATAGCAGAATGGGCGAAAGACAGTAGCGTACCAGCATGGCTGAGTACTGAGCTCTACCATAGAAGGAGAGAAACATTGCTGTTTGACGTGCTTGCAATCAATGACAGTGTCTTTCGTTGGAGGGACTCCGCCTCTGCGGGGCTCTCATACTGCGCAGGGGACGCCAGGGGCTTGGCAAGCAAGAGACATACTCGTGTGTGAATTCAAGCGCTTGCTCTCACATGATTGGGGTTTCTGGTCATGCTGTGGTTTGTCCATTGCATGCAGCTTGGGGTTGTATGCCGAGCGGCCAATTTTGGGAGATGGCTCTACATCAGCTGAAGGACACGCAGGCGGCTCGTATGTAAACAGTGGGTGAACTTGACACAGCCTCGAGACACCTTGATTATCTGGCGGCTGCAGGAAAATACACCCAAATGTCCGACAGGCGGACAGCCTGGCCGATGTGCATAATCGACAGATGTCGTCGCCTGAATGCATAATGTACTGGGCAGCAAATGCAGCGTCAAACGTGCAACGAGGCACTTCGCTGGAGTCATTTACACCATCTCTCTGAGATTTCACAAGCAGCCCAATCTGACCTGCAACAACCTGCAGTTTCGAACTTTCAGAAACTCGTCCTGAGACAAGGTGCTGTCTGAGTGTGAAGCCCTCATGCATCTATGGCAACATCCGTGCACAGACTCGTGAGTCTGGCTGGTTGCGCCTCTACCAGTGGGCTGCATCGTGCATGCTGCATGCCGACCGCACGCTCGCATTGAGTAATGCGTGCAGATGGTCTGCTGATGCCCTGTCCAACTGATTGAAGTAATCATCTTTGGATGCACAGACCATCATCTCTGAATGCTTATGCAGCTGGTTCGACCATGCACCGCAAAGCATCTCCCTCGGACAGGTTGGCCGCATGTCATAAGTGGTTTCATTAATAACTGCACGTCTTCCCTGGCGGCAGTCTGTTGAGTATTGCAACAGGTACACAAATTGGGCTACACCAGCAGGTAACATCACGCCTGTTGCAGGAGTCACGTCTGTCACAGGGGTGCTGCAGATGAATGTTCTGCTGCTGGTGGACGTGTGGCAGGGTATGCTGATGCGGAAATGTCTCAGTTGGCAAGCAGCATGAGGCGCCACTGCTACTAGCACTGCTAGTAGCAGCCCTCCTGCGGCGGCACATCAGACACAATTGAATTCGAGGCATGCCTCGGATGCGGGTCGCCGCTCGCGTAAGCACAGACCAGACGAGCATGGGGTATTACCGTTTTCATCGTTGAATCACCCGACTGATTCGCAGCACGCTCAAAAAGACAACATCCTTGACACACCAGGGGTGGCCTACCTTGGATGCAACTAGACCGCTGCTGCAACAACATGTGACGGCAAAACATCTTTCGGCACCGTAACACAGTGCCACATGCACTTGCTCGTCTGCTCTTCCTCGAAGCACGCCCACTCCACGTAATATCGATCTGGAGACGCTGTCTTTGCATCGTGGTACCCAGTGAATGGCCTCCTTGCTACTCTGACCTGCTCTACAGCAGGTGCCATGCATACTTCCTACCCATCAGCGTCCGAGTCACTGCTGCTGCTGCCGTCATCGCTGCTGATGCTGCTAGCATGCCTGGCTGCGCCGTCATTGATGCCGCGGTCACCGCTGCCGGCCTCGCTGCCGCCTCCAGGTGTGCCTGCCATGCTGCCGTTGTCGCTGCTGCCACTGCTGGATGTGCCATCGCTGTCGCCCCGAGACGCCAGGTGGCGCATGCACCAGGATGTGTATCCTGGCCACCACCTGTCGAAGCTGGCATCCGGCGCATCCACGATCGTCAGCGCCGCCTTTGCCAGCGCATGCGGTGTCCCGGTTTCCGCCTGTGCAGTAGTTGTGATGTCACTTGATTTGCAAGGCGGTCACTCATTGTTCAAGGAAATGCAGCCGCAGCAGTCGGTGCTGTATTTGTGATGTCACTTGATTTGCGAGGCGGTCACTCATTGTTCAAGGAAATGCAGCCGCAGCAGTCGATGCTCAGGCTTGACCACCACATTCGTCAGCCAGCTGATGCTACCTGGCAATCGATGCCTGGTTGATATGCAGAAACGAGCATTGCAGTAATCGGCCCACCTGCTCTGCGAGGAAGCGCAGTCGCAGCAGCCGGTGCTGAGGCTTGGCAAATGCGTTCATCAGCCAGCTGGGGAACTTGTGCTCGGGCGGCGGCGGCTCCCCGGCAGCAGCCCGAACCTCCTCAAACCGCCGGATCTCCGCCAGGCAGTGCGCAATCGTCGCTGCAGGCAGGCACATATCAGGTTCCGTGGTGTCTCATATCACGGGATCTGCTTTCTGACGATGTGTCATGGCGGCGGTCGCCCGGCCGCACCCCCCTAAGGCGCCGGATCTCCGCCAGGCAGTGCGCGATCGTCGCTGCAGGCGCAGAGAGGCCATGTCGCGATCAATTTCCAGCACCTAAATCAGCGCGTCAGCTGGTGCTATCATAGCAGGCCATCTCCATGCAAGACCAGTTCGAAACCAGGCCCAATGCAGCTCAGACCCCAACCAAGAGAAGGCAACACTGTCTGCGCCCGGGCTACGCCTGATGACAGCAACAGCATATCATCAGCTGCCGCATCTGTGCTGGGTTCGAGGCTGCTGCCCTTCTGTGGATTGCAAGTTTGCTTTGAACTCGGACCCCAACATGCGACAAAGAATCACCTGGGCTGCGCTTGAGGATGCCGCCCCGCATACTCGACCAGCTGCTGGGTCCGTCACAAGTACTCAGCAAGCCAGTTGCTGCTGCATCTGGAACACTTGCCTCATGCTGCTGAAGAAGATCCGAAATTTCTCTCAACCAGGTTGCGTCCATACCTGGGCGGCGCTTGAGGATGCCACCTGCTGACTCAACCAGCTGCCGCATCCACTCCGGGTCTAGCCTCAAGGTTCTCGCCTATAGCATGACATTGCACCAACCCCGCCAACTGACTTGTCAGAATGGCCACCTGGGCTGCGCTTGAGGATGCAGCCCGCATACTCGACCAGCTGCCGCACCCATCACAAGTACTCAGCCACCGCTGCTGCTGCTGGACACTTGCCTCACTGTGCTGAGACCAAGCCTGTCAGTCGACAACTGAGGGGCCACCTGGGCTGCGCCTGAGGATGCCGCCCGCGTACTCGACCAGCTGCCGCATCTGATCGGGGTCCAGCCCCACCGCCTCACGCAGCTGGTGCCACCGCTGCTGGATGGTCTCCGCTCGCATCTGCATCTCGATAATAACTATTTTCAATTTCGACAAGGCCTCCGAAACACGAAGTGATCAGCCGGCAGGATCGACAACCCAGCATCTGTGGGGTGCATTCTTGAGTCATGCATGCAAACTCAACTGGGCGGCCTCTTCATGTGCTGAAGACTGCACTGTGCTATCAGAATAGTTGATGAGGTATGCATACGGGCAGCTGTGTGACATTGCGCACCCACCTTCAGTGTGCCAGGCTGCTTCGTGATCACGACGCCGACATCCAGCTTGGGGTGCAGCGACCGCAGCGCGTTGATCCGCTCAGTGTAGATGTCGAAGTCGCCACACTGCACATTATACAGCCGCGAGTCTTGTTCGAAGTCTTCTTGATGCACACACTGTAGGCATAAGCCCTCGCACGACGTGCAGTGTACGCAGTGGCAACATCCACTCAATGTAACTCTTGAGGCGAAGTCTCAAGACTGCATAGCAATATGATGTAGGATGCTTCGAGCCCAGAGGCAAAAAGAGAAGCAATTGCGCAGTGCAGCAGCCACAGCACGAGCCACAGGTGCGTGCTGATGTTGGTGCACCACACAACAGCATGAGCAAGCGGCTACAGCTGGAGTTGATAGTTAAGAAAGAGACGAGACGTACCAGTGGTGCAAGCATGTGCACATGCAGATAGCAGCTTCTCATGATGCAGCCCTGCAGGCAGGCAGGGCTGCGATGCACATGATTTCCTGCACTCGCCTGGATGATCTCTGGGGAGCGTGACAGCATGAAGGTGGGGTCGACGCCGATGTCCCAGGAGGCCACAGCGTCCCGAAACTTGGGGATGGCCGCCTCCAGAGTGGCAGGCCGAAAGCTCAGCAGGTATATCAGTGACGCAGGCGTGGCCTGTATCACAGCTTCCAAAATGATCAGGGAACCTGAGCGACACATAGTTGAGTATGGGGTCTGAGTAGCGCTGCCTCCTGTGGCGCAGGCCGCAAAGCCAGAACAGCTGCAGCGGCACCGCCATCCGCGGCTGCAGCAATGCAGACCAAAGAGTGGGAAGGTGAGGCATCGCGCCGAAACGATTGACATCCAACACATATCGACTCTGATTAGCCCACTGCAGCGAGTCAGGCGCCTGCAGCCACAGGGTCTTGAACCCTGCGACTTCGGGTACCTGGCGGGCACGCACCTTGATGCCGTGGCGCGCAAACATGTCGGCGACCAGCTGCAGCTTGCCCAGCAGCAGGAAGGGGTCCCGCTTGAGGACGCTGTTGTCCATGAGGGCGGTGCGGTTCACATCGCCCGCCCACCTGCAAACTCCAACAGCCCACTCATTACCCACCCGGACAGGGGCAACCACTCAGCCTTTGATTCACGGTAGCAGGTTGTCTCACAAAGACATGCACTAGCTGAGAATTGGGACAGAGCGCCGTTCGCAAATGCAGGTCGTGTGATAGGTGGTGTGCGTCGCCTGCAAACTTGGAGCGATGCTCGCATGCCGCACAACCATTGTCGACCTTGCTGCCAGGCGTCTCATCCAAGACTCTTACCCCATCTCCGCCTTGGCGGCGTCCCACTTTTGCATCCGCAGATCCAGCTGCGGCACGTTGCGGTGCATTGGCTCCTTCGCCACGAAGCGCACGATGCGGCGCCGCAGCCGCCGCTGCTCGCCTGCCGTGGCCGCGCTGTCGATCTCGCCGTCCGGCAGCAGCAGCCCGCGGCGGGTCCAGAAGGCCAGCACGTCCGCCTCAACCTCCGGGGTCCAGTCGATCGCCGCAAAGCGTCGGCGCGGCCACCGCAACTGGTGCGCCTCACTGCTGCCGGCGTCTGTGGTTGCTGCGGGCTTGTCAACATCCGCCGCTGGGGCTGCAGGAACAGATCCTGCAGATGCGGGGTCTGTTGCAGTGGGATTGTTCGTCCCGGCAGCTGGCTCTGCTGCCGCTGGCTGTGCTGCTGCTGCTGCTCCTGCTGCTGCTGGCCCATCAGCTGATGCCACAATGACTTGCGCTGCATCCGAAGCTGCCGCGGCCAGCCCCTCGTCTGACGCGGACGCTGCGCCGGGCTGCTGTGCTGCTGCTGTGGCTGCAGGTGCTGTTGCAACACTTGAAACCACAGTGTGCACCAGGCGTCTCGGTGCCGACAGCAGAGTGCCAGACCCTGTGCAAGCTGCCGCTGTTGCTGACGCTGAAGTGACAGCAGTGGCTGCGGAGCTGCTGCATGCGCCTGCCGCTGAGTGCTGCCACTGCAGCGGCAGTAGTGCTGTAAGGCTGTGCAGCGGCGCCGCGCTGCAGTCGCACGAAATGGTGAATGTCACTTGAAATGGGTGCACATGCTGGCGAACATCCACGCCCAAATTTTGAACGGCATCATGTGCCGATTGACACAGGAAAGCTCAGCACCTGGTCCGTCTTCCGGCTGCAATCACACTGGCAGCTGCAACCCGTCCTGTTGCACTGCTGGCCCACTGTCGTGGGCACTCTGCGGCTGCTGCAAATGCCAGCCGTACGCAGTGCATCAGCCGCCGCCTGCACGCCCAACACGCAGGAAGCATGTCATATGTTATTTATCAGCCTCATGCGAGCGTCTCAGTGTCAGTGATAAACTTAAGTCATCGTGTACCTATCTGCAGCCTATGTATGCACAGCACTGCCATGCACCTGCATCGCTGCATGGCCGCAGCTGCTTGTGCCGCCAGGCAAGAGAGCTGCAGATGCGACAACGCCCTTGGAGGTGGACTCGTCGGATCAGAATGACCAGGATGCTACTGAGTTTGCGTTTGATTCAAGTCGGCAGAGGGCGCTGCACACAATGTGGTACTAGTGCGCTGGCACATCAGTACTGGCATGTACCTCACACGCTCAGAAAGGCAAGTCACATGCTGCACAGGCTGAGAAAGACTGCTGGCGCGATAAGGAATCAGCAAATGATGCACTAGGCAGCGCTCTGCAGCGCCCAAACTGGAACTGATGCTGACCTGGTCATTGGTCAGCAGTGATCATTGACTTATGTACCGATTGAACAGGGCAACGCGAAACTGTTCTCTCGGCCATGCTGAAATGTTCAACTGCTGCTCTTTTCTGTTGGTCCAAGATCGTGCCCAATTTCAAATCGCTTGCGCCATTATGCGGCACAAGAGGGTGATTGAGTGAGTGTGGATCCCCAAGGGGGAATATGGCTAGCCGGAATTGCCAGCCCAGGGAAGAGTTGACTAATCCGGTTCTCATGCCAAACTTGCAGAATTATGCTTGCGGTGCTGTCGAGAGGCAAAATTTCTCCCCAAGTCGCCACAAGTCTAGCTGATGATCCGCACAACCTGCTAGCATAGCTCACTTCGTCCAGAAATCGCAAGATGAATGAGGACACGAAAGGTGTGGCGCCCTAAGAATGCTACCTAACCTCTGCGCCGTTGTAAACTCAAGATAACGCCTAGCGATCCTCTCAGCCATTGTCTTTCGACAATTTTCTGCTGCAGAGCACGATGCTGCGAAAAGACGTTTGTCTCGCCACCAATGGGGTGTGCATCTACTACAGAACGGAGTCTAGGTGCTCTCCTGTTCCTGCTTCGTCTGGCTTTGTTTGCTGGTGTACTTGTCGCCTCAATTACGCAGCAGCAGGCGGGACAGCACATAATGCCGCAGCTCGTCCTTGACCTGCATCGCATGCATTGCATGTTGGGGATCATGTCCACAGGGCTGTTCCAAGACATCAGGGCCGCTACCGGCTGGTTAAGTGATGCCGCACCGCAAAGGTGAAGTCCAGGTGGCCGAAGTCGAACTCTTTGTAGGTGACACGCGCCCCTTCCTGCTGGAATGCCTCGTAGTGCAGCAGCACCTGTGGGCATCGATGACACTCATCATCAGCACTCACACACCCATCAGGTCCGCCATGACTACGACTTGCATGCCCTTGAGCAACGCGCAGCTTGCAGTTGTAAGGGCCATGAACAGTTTGACTGAGCATCTCCTGCCTGATGTGATTCGCAACACCGTCTGGGCCCCAAAACAAACAAGCAGCTGGAGACATGCATGAGCGCGCACATTCTCCTTCGCGATGACGCCGTCGGCACGCCCGGCGCAGATGTCCACTGGGCAGTCCAGCAGGCCGTAGTACCCTGCGACGTCCGGCGGCTGTGTCTCTCCGTAGTGTTCCCTGCAGATGTGACGACATGCGCCAATATTCATAAGCCACGCATCTAGCTTCAATGCAGGTAGGAACCACAAGTAGTAGCCTTGTTAATGCTGCATCGCTTGTCACTCATGTTGCGGGCGGGCAAGACACGGGCTACGTCACAGCTCAACAGTGTGAAGCAGCCACATGGCTTCTGAAGCTCTGCTGAGTGTGACGGCTCCGGCTGTCGATGATGCAGCGGTGTACACCCTCACACAATGCTGTTCGAGGGCCTGGAGTTCGTCATCGTGCGCTGTCACGATCAGCGGAGGGACACGGCTTTACAATGAAATCTCACATGTTGCGAGCGGGGGAGCCGTAGTCGAACAGAGTGAAGCGGCCGGAGCGGGCCCACTGGATGAGATGCACGCCCGTGTGGAAGGAGATGGCCGGCATCGCGCGCGCGTTGTAGTGCGGCATCTGCAGCGCGCGGTCCCACTGGCTGGCGTCCCCATTCAGCAGCATCCTGCAAATGCAGATACCAACTTGCACGCCGTTGCGAGTGTGCATGTCAGACAGCATACTGTGTTGAGACACCTTTGCAGCGCCCTGTGACTCCTGCCGGCTGGCAGGCATTGCTGTTGAGCAGCATCCTCTGAATCGAATCTGACAGCGGTCGCAAAAAAGGGTTGTGAGCCAGCATAGTGGAGAGCGCACTGTCGGGAGTCCATCTCCGGAAGAGCCCTGCTCCAGTGGCTGGCGTCTCATTCAGACACCTACAAACTCTTGGTCACGCAGAGACACTGGCCTGACCTGCACGGCATGCTACACTGTACCACGTGCTGCTGTGCTGGCAAAAGGCGCCTGGCTGCCTAGAATTGCAAGAGTCTGAAAAAGGTGGGCGCACCGCATGCCGGCGAGCGTGAGCTCGTTGAGCGCGGGGATCTGCTGCAGGTCCACGAACACCTTGAAGGTGAGGTAGCGCAGCAGGCTGGACGGCACGTACGCGGCGGCGCCCGCCCCCGGCCACTTCCAATCCACCAGCCGCGCCAGTGGCGGGATGGTCTTCGTGAACGGCCACAGCGCCTGTAACGATATGGTGATCGAACAACGTCTGACTCTGTCAATTCAATGTCGGCTGTCGCTGGGCCACTTCCAATCCACCAGCGGTGCCAGCGGCGGTTTTGGTGGAATGGCCACAGCGCCTGTCACGAGATAGAGCTGTCACGTTTCTACTGTCTGCACGTGTTGTCAACTCGCGCCCGCCTACTTCGGTTCACCACCCACGCCAGCCATGGTGTGTTCTGTGTTCGAGGCCACAGCGCCTGTGGTGAGCAGAACACAGCCTGCTCAATGTAGGGCATATGTGTGTGATGAACTGCCATCAGACTATGGCCACTTCCAGTACACTAGTGACGCATCAGCGCATAACCAAAACACTGGGACGGCCAGACAACGCTTGCAACCAAGTATATTGATCACTCCAGTCGAAGATGCTTCCGCCAATGGGATCCACCAGACATGTGAAGCCCATGACCTCGGCAGTGAGCCTTGATGCTGCATGTCGAAGTGGACTTCGAGGTTCTGCAGATCCTCACAGAACAACAGTTAACTCACACTTTGACTCCGATCTGATTGTACTCACCCAGGGCGTCTTCTTGAGGAAGCCAGCCGGAGTGAGCAGGATGAGGCGGTACAGGTGGTGCGGCCGCCCCGTCTTCCCACACATTGTCGCATAGATCTGCAGCACGGGCTCAGGTTAGCTGACGTAGTGCAACCCAAGAGCCTCCAGTGACGTATCAACTGCATGCATGTGTATGGGAATGGGGGCAAGATAAGCAGAGCTGAGGGGGCACTGCTGTTTGCAGCAATCTGCAAGGCGGTGTGGCCTCGCCCTGCAGATGCGGCCGGACACTGCTTGACCAACATTATTCACAAGCTGATGAGTGTGTGTGGTTGATTCCAGAGACAGCACCAGCAGTGAGGCGCCGCCGAGGCTGTGGCCGACCGCGCGCAGCCGGTAGGGCAGCTTCTCGGGGCCCAGCCCGCTGCCGGGTGCAGAGGGGCGGGAGGTGCCGCCGCTGCCTGCGCGGTGGGCCCAGGCCGCCCGCCGCTGGTCCCGCTGTTTCCCTGTAATACGAAATGTGGCAGAGTGAAAATACTGATTCACGCAAGCTGGTCCGCAGCAGCAACTGCCGCCGCTGCATGCGCGGTTTGACCATGCTGTCTCCCTGCGGTTCTGAAGCAGCAGAGTTTTGGTGTATGGAGCGCAACGGCCGTTTTGCAGCACTGATTGCCAGCAGCATCGCCCGCCATGCCGCCTGCCGCCACCGGCAGGCAGTCGTCCTTCTGCGTCCGTTTGCGGCGCTTGCGCAGCCACAACTGGCTCGCATGCTTGCACAGATGACAACTAGCACTTAAACAGATGTTGATTGTTGTGACTTTGCCAGCTGCAAGTTGAAAGGTAGTTGCATGCATTGGACGACCATGCTCGATTCTAAGAACCCACTGTTCTCGTGTGTTGGCGTCTCAATGCCCCCTGCCGACTCCCGGTCCGGCGTCAGCCGCTTGGCAGACTCCGCCGGCCCCAGGGCGTCCAGCTCGGGAGTTGTCGCCGGCGGGCTGAGCGGACGCTCCGCCTCTGGGATTGCTGCCATGTCTGCTGCCCGGCTGGCACCTGCGCAGGTTTTGCGAGCGAGCACTGTGAGGCAGGATAGCGACCATCTGCTTTGTGACACGAGCCTCCATGCACGGGCTGCACACGCTGCGCATCAATGCACGAACCACCATCTGCTCGGCTGACGGCTGCAGGGGCGTGCGGCGCGCTTTCCTCTGCCGCTATCTCTGCTGCGGCCCTGGCAGCTGCAGCCTCAAAGGTCGTGGCCGCCTGCCGCTGCGTCTGCGACTGGCGCTGCTGCCGCTGCCGCACACTGCTGGCTGCCGCCTGCTGCCGGTCTGGCGCCGCGTCCACAGCAGGTGCTGGATCGGCGCCGTGGACCGCTGCTTTGTCGACCGGAGGAGCATCCAGTCGCTGAGCCTGCGCAGGCTGCGGGCTGTCGGCTGGCGACTGCTGGTGTGCAGGCCCACCCTGTGGCGGTGTGTGAAAGGACAGCGCTGGGACTGGGGCACCGCCACTCTGCTTCTGCTGGCTGGGGCGCAATGCTGGGATGCGCGGGCTGACAACTGCTGACTCTGGGCTGCTATGCCTGTGCACAGGCACACCACGCATGTCAGCACCTTGGGCAACTGCAGGCGACTGCTGCATACAGCAATCTTGAGTTAAGTGAGCCTGTACTAGCTCCGGCCTGACAGACAATACTGTGGCATCGCTCAGGATCTTTGGTCATGGAGCAGGTGTGGAACAGACTTACTTGCTCTCCCTGATGGGGCTGCCCACGGGTGTGGCGCCAAAGTCGCTGTCCGACTGGGTGGCCTCTGCTGCCGCCTCTTCCGGCAGTGCGTGGCTGCTCAGGCGGTGGGACATGCCCAGGCTGGTGCCATTGCTCAAGATCTGTGGCACAGGACAACCGTGCAACTTGTCAGCTGCCACAGTCAGTGACGCCTTATTCCTGCAGCTGGGTCGGCTTCCAAGCTGGTATGTTGATCATTCTTCAGAGGTTCTGCCCATAAGTGGCAGCCGGCACGAAGCAGGGCAGGCTGCGGTGTCCAGCTATTTGCATGGCATGGTGGCTTTGCAACATGCAAGGTGAACGACCGTGTGTCAGCTCGCACCGGGCCAGCTGAGACAGCACCGAGCTGTGGGCGGTGCGGTGGTGCATGCACCAGGCTACGGCCCGCTGTTGCGCTGCCGTCGCTGGCGCTGCTGCCCCTGCTGGCGCTGCTGCGTGGCGGCAGCTGCGGCGACTTGGCGACCGGCCTCTGGGGCGACGCCCACTGCGACGCTCGCGGCGCTTGCTGCAGGAATGGCGTGCCAACATCCATTTGTTGATGACTTGCATGTCACGGTTCAAACCACATTGAACTATGAGCACTGCACACCTGCACACATACAATCAGGTACAGGCATATGCAAAACATGCATATTTGCGATGATTTAGCTGAAGTCAATGTACCCGGGCGCTGTTGGGCGGCGTCTTGAGGGCTGCCTCATTGCCGCCGCTGCTGCTGCGACTGCCGCGACGGCGCAGGAAGCCGCTGAACAGCTTCTTGGCGGCAGATTTCCGAGGCGTCTTCACCTCTGCGAGTGCAAAAAGGCAGCAGGTCAACTGCAAGTACATGATGACCACAGTTAGAGCAGGAAAACAGTCAGTGATGGACTGTGACGGTGCACCCCTTCTAGGTGCCAACACAGCAACACATGCAGGAACCCTCACCACCATCTGTTCTGTCTGGGCTCTGCTGCTTCTGGCCGTTCTGGTGCACTGCCCACTGCCTGCTCTGCTTCGGATCCTGCTCGGCTGCTGATTCCCGGCGCGGAACCTCCACGGACGCGCGCACTGATGCCTCGTTGGGCGGCTGCACGGCTGGATCCGCGTACGGCTCTGACGCTGTGGTGCCCTCCACATGGCGCTGGTCCAGGGCAGTGTCGCTGTTGGACCGCCGCATCCTGCGGAAGAGGATTGGAAATTAGGCTGTCATGTGTGCGGCAAATTGCGGCAAATTGCACACATCCTACTCGAGGCTGCACCAGGACATTCACCTGCATGGCCTGATACAGCTGCACGATACATCTGCGACGCCGCGATACCATGGATGCAGCCCATGCGACCACTTACTTGCGGCTGCCTCGGTCGAGGGAGGGGCGACGCTGCATAGTGCGAAACAGCGCGTCCGCTGCCGCGCGAGTGGCGGTGCTGCCATCGGGCCCCAGCGATGCTGCCGTCAGCTCCGTCGTCTTAATGATGTGGATGTGGTCGATCTGCAACAGCATCGCCGAAGCGCTTCAGCCATCATAGTACGAAGGACCAAAAGAAATGCCAGATGTGCTGCTTCATGCAGGAGCTGCATAGACATTGCAGGGTCAGCATCAGTGTCTGATCAGAGTGATCCACCTACAATCTATTACATTGCTCATATGGACGCAGGCAGCAGACAGCATTACACACCTGCGCTGCAATGTCCTCCATGCCAAGCTCGTTGATGGAATAGTGCCAGTAGCGAGCGCCCTGCTTTGCCGGGTCTGCATGGATGGCAGCAACCTGACCTCGTAACAATGTTGGAAACTGACATGTGTGCTGCCGCTCTTCTTGAGCATCAAGCTGTCAAGGCAGATGCAGTAATGGCATGATCACCAGTGATCATGCATGCAATCCAGGATGATTTGACACGCTTGACGCACCCATGTGCAGGCGTGGCGGGTTGGCACGGGAGTTGCCCAGCCACACATCGAAGCCGGCGTCATATGCTGCAAAGGCATTGCTGCCCGTCACGCCGTTGCACACCCAGCCCATGGCCGTGTCCAGGATGCCGTGCATGAAAAACACCACATCCCGTGCACCTGCAAGTGCAGGTCCATGTCAAAAATTTTGAGCAAATTTTTCCGTCATCAGAAGCTCATATCTTGGACAGTGTAAAGCATTGTGTCATGTCACCAATTCGAGTGGTAATGCCTGGGGTCATTTGGTGACCTTGCAGATCAGGATGGCACATATTCAGGCCTGGGTGAGCCAACAAATAGTAGCACCATCCTGGCTGACGATCGCGCAGTTCCAGTGCAGCAGTGCTGATCGAAATTCCAGATGTCATGAGGTTATGTCATGTGCGGCAATACAGAGCTCTGTTGAGCACACCGACAGATTCGTTTTGTATGCTGTGGCTATGCAAGTTTTCAGGTCTCTGCTCACCGCGGCGGGGGATGCGCTCCATCTGCATTATGTAGCCGTCGCTGGTGGTCACGATGTGAGGCTCCATGGGGTAGCCCGCGCTCTGGATGACGTCCTTTGCCGTCCAAACCTGGCAGACGATGGTTACAGCCATGGATTGTGAGTGTTCAACATATCAGTATGTGAAGCAGGTTCAACCTTGCCAGGAAGGAAGAAGACTATGAGAGCTGTCAGCTTTGACAATATGCCTATTGTCACTTTGCATACTGATCGAGCCGGAAGGTGAAGTCACCCCGTGCAGCGTCTCGTATGCGCTGAAGCTGGCACTCCGGCGCAGCCGCTGAGAACGGTAGGTGCGGGATGCGCCCTCCTCCGGCTCCGCTGTCACACAGATGACCAGGGGTGTCAAACGATTGAGTTTGTCGAAGACACACAGCACAACACTGTCGATGAATGAGGGCATGAGACAGTGGGTCAGCGCAAGATCTCACGCTGCTCTTCATCGCCAGTGGCATCCCAGGCCAGACATCAGCTGCAAACAAGACATACCTTCAGGGCCAGGGGGCACGCTGCCGAGCAGGCCCCGCATTGCGGGCGACTCCCGCTCCTGCGGCACGCGCAGTGTGCAGCGCACGAGCCACCGCACCGTGTCAAACACCGCCGTGACCGCCAGCTCGCAGTTGAGGCGCATGTCCTCCGCAAACCCGCGCCGCCGCCCGCCCTCCGACACCGCCCAGCCTGCACTTCCGTACAGCAGCGCATTGATGCTGAAGGTCCGGGTGCCATCGAGCCTTTGCTCACTTGCTTTTGGACACGAGTTCAGCCTCAGCGGTTGCACTCAGCTATCAGACTGCCATGCGGACGGGGGCAAAGGGTGTGACTTCTCACCTGATGGCCTATCAAACAGGTCGCTGCCACGGCGGCGCAGGCCCGCCTCCGGCTGCTGCCTGCCGGCGCCCACCAGCCAGCTGCCTCCAGGCACCCAGCGGATTGCAGCTGCCAGGTATGCAAGTGGCGCACGCAGCCACTGCAGCCAGCTGCGCCTGTTGGGCTGATGGCCGTCATGCGCCTGCTTCCTGCTGCCACTGCTCCTACTACTGCGTCGAGGTGTCCGACCTGGAGGACATTGCCACCACAGCGTCTATTTGCGAAATGTCAGCAGAACCGAGCCCCTGATGGTCAGATGAGTTCTGAACTCGCACTGTATGATGACGTACATGTCTGCCACCTCTCCTCAGCTTGTTGCATGCGCACCAACACAGTGTGACATACCAGGAGTGGGCGGCGGCGTGCTGCGGGGTGTGCTGGCTGCGCTGCCCCGCCGGCTGCTGGCACTGCCGTTAGGTAGGCCACCGCTGGACCGGCCATTCTCGTTCGGCGGGCAGTCCCGGGCAATGATGGCGTTGAAGGTGGAGGGCCGCTCCTCACGCCACCAGGATTGCCACGCCTGCGAACGGCTGAGCCGTGTGCGCAGTGACCTGCAGCAAGTGGCAACATCATGCGCCTGCTGCTGCAGACAGCAATTGTTCAAGGCTGCTGCCGTGCAAGTGCAAGTAAAAGTTTTGCAGGATCAGGGGCCAGATAGGTGGATGCGCCCACCGGGGCAGCTGTTTCCTGTTGGGCAACGCCGCCACGACCCAGCTGAAGAAGCCGTTCACGACGCGTGTGACATTGGCGAACGTCTCCCGGATGATAGACTGCACAGGAGTCACCGTGTGGATTTGCATGGCAGCGTCACTGTGTCAGGCATCAAGCTATGGCCCTTGCAGCATAGTGTCGTTGTTCAACGTTGCAAAGAACGTTCGTATGGCAGCACGCATGCGTGTGTGCATGCATGCTTGGCAGGCGATGCTACCTTGACGCTCTCCTCCCAGGTTCCCAGCACTGTGTCGATCCACCACTCTGCCAGCGGGATCCACAGCTCCTCCTGAAACCACTTGCCCTGCATACACAGGGCCATGGCTTGCATGCCATACGTTAAGAAGCTCACGTGAGCGACATTCGTTCAACGGTAAAGATCACTGAGGGCAAATGTGGCCTGCCACAAGTGAGCGCGCATGCGGGCATGTTGGCAGATGCACAACGGAAACTTGAGCCGTCCATCACGCTTTCGGGCAGCGTGAAAGTGTTGATAGGACCAATGTAGCTACATGAGATTACAAGGAGATCGACGATTAACGTCTGTCGAGACATGACAGTGCTCACCACAAGCAAGATGCACCACACCACGGCAGCGGCCCACCGCGTAGGTTTCAGCATCATAAGCTGGACTTCCTATGCCGAACTTATATCTGATCTAGGATGCTCTCATCCTCGAGACAAGCCTTTTGAGCCGCCTTGTGTACCAGAGCCTGCTGAGTTCAAAGCTAGAGGGCGACCTTCGCCTCGATGCCGTCGCAAGTCACGGGTATCAAGCATATCAAAGTCCTCGCTATCACTGCTTGCTTCTGCAAGTCACGACTGAGGTCTTAGACTGTCGTCTGGGTTGAGCGATAAGCCGAAGCTGAGTCGGAGCACGTGACCTGGCGGCAATCGGCGGGCTTTGCGAGGTCAGTCGAGGCCCTGCAAAAACCACAGTTTCCGCCTTGCATCATGTTCCACTCAGCTGCAAGCTGGAGCAATCCCTTGGCGAAAGTAAAGCCAAGCCTGGGATCGCATGCAATGTAATGTTCCACGGATCATTTCGGGGCATAACACACCGGCCTGAGTTCGACGAGCTAAGTAGTTCTGCAGAAGGAGAAATGGCTCAGCAGCAAAGGCAGACAGCTTCCAATCCGCTACAACAGACGCTTGAGTCTCTCGAGGTGACTCTTCAAATTTCTGTGCGGCAGCGCCCATGATGTGCCGCCACATCCTTGCCATTCATTTCGCCGTTCATTTTTCACGAATTCTGGTCATGAAGTGAATGATTAGTTTGTTCCGCTTCTCACAGAAGCAGCTGGACGGAGTCGACGGCGAGGAGCTGCGGTCCGGCGCCGCACAGCTGTCGCAGCAGCTGCAGCGCCTGAATGCACAGCTGGATGATGCGCTTGGCGCCCCCAGCCCGCTGCCGGCCCCGGTGGGACATGCGCGTCCCGCTCTGACTAGCGCTGTCTCATCAGCTTCAAGCTGGCTGTGCACATGCTGATCGGCCAGCCTTCAGCTGCAGGCATTGGTAATTTGATGGTGAAACTGGCCTCTTCTTGGCCCTGATCACTGCATCAGCGTCTGAACAGGGGCCGAGGGGGCGCATCGCTAAGATGAGCGCAGAGGTGGTCGACAGCAACCCGTACAGCCGTCTCATGGCACTGCAGCGGATGGGCATTGTGAACAACTATGAGCGCATCCGTGAAAAGACGGTGAGGGCTTCTGGAATGCTTGTTGCTGCTCTGCTCACAATGAAGTTGATGTGATGATCAGCACTGTGGTCAGTGCCACAGTGATTGAGTGACGGCCTTGTTGTGTGTACAGTGTATCAATATCAGTAAAGGGTACTTGCTTGCATAGGTCGCCATCGTGGGCATCGGCGGCGTGGGCAGTGTGGCAGCAGAGATGCTGACGCGGTGCGGCATCGGCCGGCTGCTGATGTACGGTGAGTGCTGCCAGTGAGCCTCAACTGGGGCCCTCTTCCTCAGCGGGCGTCAACGCAGCATACACGCTCCAGCTGCACTCACAGCAAGGGCGACGACAGCAGGTATCAGCAAGTTGATGAATGCTTGAAGCCTCGAATTTGGTGCATTGCAGATTATGACAAGGTAGAGCTGGCTAACATGAACCGCCTGTTCTTCCGGCCGGAGCATGCCGGCATGACAAAGACAGACGCGGCGGCACAGACGCTTGGTGTGCTTTGCTTGTGGTCGTGCGCCTGGCTGCCTGCAACCTGACACCAGCCACAGCCATGTGCGTGCTGACCATCTCCACGGGCTTGGGTTGAGCACAGAATCGCCGCGATGATGATCATCCTCAATCTCATTGATGTGCAGAGGGCATCAACCCGGATGTGCAGCTGGAGCCGTACCACATGAACATCACCACCCTGGAGGGCTTCCAGGCCTTCAAGGACAGCCTGTGCGATCCTGGCACGTCTACACCGCGTGTGGACCTGGTGCTCAGCTGCGTAGACAACTACGAGGCCCGCATGACCATCAACCAGGTGGGCATCTGCAACCGGGCGTCCACTGATGTGCGCCACGGTTGTACGATGATCTGCATGCAGTCCAGCTTCTGAGTGCCAACGTCTACTTCGACCTGTGCTCATGTTGGCATGTGTGTGATGCAGCGCAGTCAGCAAAATGCCGCCACAGAAGGCACCATGTGCTCGAGAATGTGTGCAGGTGTGTCTCGAGCTGGAGCAGACATGGATGGAGTCTGGGGTGTCTGAGGACGCGGTCTCCGGCCACATACAGGCAAGCACTGCATTGCATCTTTATCATCGCACAGCTTCATCCTGTTGCCGCAGAGAACATGTGATGGTGATGCAACTTTGATGACATCATCCATTGGGCTTCTGGGTCAGGAGCAGCCTTGATCTGATGCCTGCACACGGTCGTGGTTGGATGCAAAGTGGCATGCTCTGCAGTCGTGCTGTCACGCAGGCTGACGACCAGCGCCGGCAAAGTGGTATCTGCATCGTCGAGCAATGAGGCCTGTGTGACCTCTGCAGGTCGTCATTCCGGGGCAGACGGCATGTTTTGCGTGCGTGCCGCCGCTGGTGGTGGCATCCGGCATCGATGAGCGCACCCTGAAGCGGGAAGGCGTGTGCGCAGCCTCGCTGCCCACCACCATGGGTGACGTCTTTGAAAACAGGATCATATTGGCAGCCTGGAGACTGTTGCATATGGCTTGATGTTGACAGCAGGATGAAGTCACACGCAGCGCTTCACCCACGGCAGCCTGCCACAAAGTGGTAGCTGGACATCGGCTGACACTTGACGTGAATCTAGTTCTAGTGACTGCAATGTTGTGTTGTGCAGGCATCATTGCCGGGCTGCTGGTGCAGAACAGCCTGAAGTACCTGCTGGGCTTTGGCACTGTCACGCAGTACCTGGGCTACGCCTCCCTGATGGACTTCTTCCCCACCATGGCCATCAGGGCCAACCCCGGCTGCCTCAACCCACTGTGCATGCGACTGCAGGCTGCCTATAAGGTTCGCTGGCTCCTCATCACCACACCCTCAACAAGCTTAGCTGTTGCACAGTAGCGCCATGTTTGAGTACGCTACTAGAAGTTGTCTGTCATGAACTTCGGGCAGGTTCACCTATAAGTGCCATTGCAATACCGTAACTGCAGGCAAAGCAGGAGTCGCCAGAGGCCATTGCAGCGCGGCAGCAGGCGGAAGCCGAGGCAGTGGCAGCAGAGAGCAGGGCGGTGGTGCACGAGGACAACGAGTGGAGCATCGAGGTGTTGCCCGACGAGGCGACGCCGCACGCAGCGGACACAGGCGGCCAGGGCAGCGCGGCTCAGGGGCACAGCGCGGCTCTACCAGAGGGCCTCTCGTTCTCACACGTGCGTCCCTGCCATACAAAAGCATTGTATTGCAGTAAGAATGAGTGGGGTTCAGTAGCATGAGAGGGCTACTCGTGCAAGCATTGGGCACCACGTTCCTGCATACCATAGAGAGTGCATGCGTGGCACATTTGCTCTTGCGTGGCAGCATCTGCACGGGGTTTTCATCTTGTTGGCACAACATGTGCAGGAAGCGGGGCGGCCGGGTGCTGCTGCACTGGCGTCGGAGCGGGTGCAGGACAGCGGCGCCGATGTGGATGACCTCATGGCGCAGCTTCAGGCGCTGGGGCAGCAATGACAGTGGCTGATGCGGGACCAGTGGTACTGGTCCAAGGCGAATGGTCAGCAGCTTGCCGTATGCAAGCTGCAAGCTGCAGGGCATATTACCGTGTCGTATGAATACTGATATTCATACCATACGCAGTGCCACTGCAGACAGGTCCCTTCGGTATCAAGAATTTTGTCTCAATAACCCCTCGACCAGCGCTATAAAGGATGCAGACCGACGACAAAACCTGTAGTTGTTCAAACATGCCGCCACTGTGCATCAATAGCCAATGGTGACTGTGGCGATGGCAATCCGCCAGTCGCCCCTCCTCTGCTCCCCTGCAAGCATCAAATTCACAACATGAGCACACAACAGGTTGTCTGCTTCGCCACATTCTGACACTTGAAGATGCAAGACTGCAAGACACGGGCCCCAGAGGACAGGCCCAGTGGCTGACGTGCCGTACCCGCTGCCATGAATTGAAAGGGTACATATTTGTCAGTTTCGTCACGAACTGCAGCAAGCACACCGTTTTCTGTGACGTCAGGAGCACGCAGGCCGCCGTCAACGACCTCCACTGCCACCCGCCCGTGCGGGAACACCTGCTTCACCTCCGACGCATCCACCGTCTTCTGCAGCACACAACACACAGAAGGCGTAAGGTCTTGTACAAACCTGAACTTCTGATGTCACATGCATATCCAGTGCCGAGGAAGTCAGCTCTACCAAACGTATGCCACGGCCAATGAATTCATGTTTGGGCTTGGCATTGTCATGGACATCATGTGAATGGCAGACGCACCGGGTCAGGCACGCCTATCCTGACGCTGAGCTTCAGCCCATGGTAGCCATTTGGCACCTGCAGTTGCAGTGTTGCAAAAGTTCACAAACATGTTGGGTCAGGTCCTCAGTCTCACATCAGCTTCACAGTGTAGTTTGTCTGGCAGTTGGTGGGCATGACAGGAGGAAGCCCGCACCAGCTTCCGCAGGGCTGGCAGCGAGCTGGACTGGCTGGCATCGCGGCATGCCCGAACTGCTGCTGTCTGCAGCATGAAAAATTCTGTGACGTGCGGTACCACCATACGATTCCAGTACAGACTGCAGCTGGGATGCGTCTATCGAGCCAGCAAATATTGGCAGGGGACATCAATTGGGATATGCTCACCGTGGCATCTGTGCCATGCTGATCTTGTCCTGTGCCCGTCTGTATCAGCAGCACCTGCAACTCGACTGTGACATGCTGAGCCGCATCGTGTTACGCGAGCCGCACGACGAAAAAAGAGCAAGCAGATGGGAAACTTAAGCACAGCAAGGCAGCTGGATCAACAGAAGGTTCATCCGCCTTACATTGCATCAACGGCCGCTCCTCTATGCCAAGCCAGGGCATGGGTCACACCTGGCGGAAGGGGAGCTGCAGCTGGCCTGCTGCCCGCCGGGTGGTGCGGCTCTGCCGTGGCTTTGGCGCCTCCAGACCATTCGGCAGCAGCGGCGTCGGCTGCGCGGCCGCGCCATTTTGCCCCGGCAGCGCCTGCGCAGCAGGAAGTCGAGGAAGTTGAAGGAAATCAAACAAGCTACATTCGGCCGTCTGCAGGTTTCGCCAGTGAGTGTCATAAACACGCGAGGGGCCAGCAGAGCACATCACATCTGCAGGGCAGGATTGCGCCCCACCATGTCTGCCAGGCTGGACAGCGTTGCTGCTGCCTGTGCTTCGATGCCCGGGGAGGCGACGTCAAGCGCAGCGGCTGCTGGTTCTGCAACAGGGGCGGCAACCATCGGTGCCGAGCATGCGAATGGCGATTGGACCAGAAGCACACAAGTTTCAGCTCTCAGGGGTAACGAAGCGGCAGCACAGGCAGGTGTCTGCATGCACACATAGGTCGTGAGCTGCAAAGTCACAGCAGTCTGGTTGCAGAGCACAAACCCCTGTGATCAGACCTGCAGTTCTCTTCACCATCTCAGTGCAGGAGCACACGCTTCGTGATCAGACCTGCTGCGTCCGACCCCGCGGACAGGTCGGTTTCCGCAGGCGCGTCAGCGGCACCAGGCGGCCGCAGAGACTCGGGCAGCGGCGGCGGCGGCGGCGGCGCCCTGATGTCCCCCGGCCGCAGCCGCACCCCGTTGGGCGCCTGCAGGCCGTTTTGGCCGTGCGGCTGCTGCTGGTCGCCGGGCGGCAGCCCGGGCGGCAATCCGTTCTGCGGGGCCCCGTCATGCTGCATCGGCTGCGGCTGATCTGCCGCCGAGGCGGGGCCGGCGGCAGCGGCAGCGGCGGGGCCGGCGCCCGGCTGCGCGGCGGCGTGCGCCCTGCTGATCTTGGCCACGATGGAGTCGTACACGGAGCCGAGCGCGGCCTTGTCGCGACAGAGCGCCGCCACCGCTGCGGCAAACGTCAACAGCACAGCTGAAACTGGGGATTACGATTACCAGGACTTGAAATCAATGGCAGCCTCTGTCGCATTTAGCAGAGCGAGTGACAGGTCAAACAATCACAGCGCCTCTTTGTGTTGTCTGACGGCAGCCTCCGGTATACGTGTAGCAGCCTTCGGTACATCTAGCACAGTGCATGAGCGGTGGGCCCGGCACTGCATCTTGGCATCACTGAAGTTGCTGTTCAAACTGGAGCACTCAAACAGCTGGTGTGCACAGGGAGTCGCGCCGGCACTCACATGCAGCAGTCGCATTGCGGCGGGCGCACGTGCACGACTTTTGGTACAGCGATGTGATGTGCCTGCATCACGTGCAGCCGGTGAACTCGTCAGCCACAGTCCCTGTGCATTCACATCAGTCACCATCTATGGCTCCTTCTGGAAAGACATCGCAGCCGTTGATGACCATCGGGTTTGAGATGAACACAGCTTCCAGCAGGGGACTGGATCATTGAAGCTAGCATGCGTCGGGCGCCGACTCACTTTTGGGCTTCCTCCTCTGCGCGCGCCTCCCGTGCGTACTTGTCCGAGATGGCGCACAACAGCGCAGCATCCATCAGCTCGATGCAGCGCTGCCGCATGTCGAAGCCCAGCCCCGTCCAGGATGGCACCTGCGCCGACAGACGGGCAAGTTCTGGAAGGGTAAGGCTGGCGGCGAGACTAGGTAGGGGGGCAGCAGATTGGCCTAGCCAGCTACAACGGTTGCATGCTGAGGGCAGCGTGTGTCCGGCACTGCAAGTTCATCAGCTGCAGTGCTGGCACTTGGCCATTCCGATTAAGTTTCATGGTATGACGGGGTTTCAGGGTATGACGGCGGTTCATAGTTCCGCACCTGGCCATGCTGCAGTGACCCGCCATTGGCCACCAGCAGCTCCCGTTTGAGTAGCGACTGCCCCAAATTTACCGCCGCCTGCGTTGCAAGCAACAACTACGTGACGCAGGCGACCAGCATCACGGCCGCCGGATGGAATCCCACCTTCAGGAATGTGCGCTCAAGCCACATGCGCATGCCGGACCAACACAGCTGACGTCATATTTGAGGCGAGAATGCAGCACTGGCTGCACCTCTGCAGTATCCAGCGGCGAAGGAGCTTCTACGCTGCTCGGCTCAGCGGCGGGGTTGTCCCCTGGCGGGTGTGCCATGAGACGTGGGTACTGACTCAAGTGTTGGGCAGCCCTGACTGTCACACTGGGACCGCCCCAGCGGCCCAGATTCCACGAGTCTGCTGCTCAATCAACCAGTTGGGCTGCTTGCGGCACTGCCAAATCTAACAAACTTGCAGGGGCCAGGCTGAGATGTGGGGAGATCGAAGCTTGTGAGCCCTGCTGGGGGCCTGAGGAGGTGCTCTCACGCACACTGCTGCAGCGTTACAGCCTCAGCACATAACGATTTGTCGATCGTGTTGCTGCAGTGCTGCCTCTGTGCCAGCGTGCCCTCCGACCTTGGAGGCGCTGCTGTGTTTCTGAAAAACAGGGGGTGTCACAACACCTGGTGCCCGGAAAACGGGGTCCAGCTGCCATGGGCAGAATTTGCAAAGGCATTAAAGGGCTTGCTTTCCCCTTTTATTGCTACTTGCAAATTCATTTGTACAGTTGGAAAAACTTCAATCGGGCCGATCGGGACGTTCCGGACGTTCTGAACGTCCAAAAGTGGGACATTCCCCGAACGTTTCTTACAGCCCCTGCAGGCCAGCGCGACCCCACAAAATGGTTTGCAGAGGGTCGTAGAGCCTCCTGATACGTCGAGCACCCATTTAGGAGGCGCCTGAAGGTGTCGCGGAGCGATTCCGCCGTGTGACGGGATTGAATCACCTCTGATTTTTGCCAAAATTGCTGCGAACACCTCACAAATGCGTGCAGACGCTTTTGAAGAGCCTCAGCATGCCCTGAGCGTGCCTCTGCATGTGTTTAGATGGCGTCTGCAGGTAATACTGCGCTGGCAAAACGTTCGGGGAAGGACTCTTTTTGGACGTTCAGAACGTCCGGAACGTCCCGATCGGCCCGATTGAAGTTTTTCCAACTGTACAAATGCACTTGTACTGCGCAACCATTTGCACGACGTGCGTTCGCCGGTCACATATCGTTTGCGCCTCGCCGTGAGTGTAAACATCTGTCTGCGATTGTCACACAGTGTTCACATATCTATGTCGAGCAGCAGACGGACCAGCAGACGGGACTCGCTGCCCGAAACCACACGGGACCACGCCCCTGCAACGAGCACGTTGCAGGCCGTTCGGGAGAACCTGAAAAGGTGGCCATCTTCATCATGCATGTCATGCATTCTCGCAAAGGATGTGTTGTTTCATGGCATCCCTCGGAGTCGGACTTTGCGATCGCGAATACCAAGTGTGATGATCAGGGGTGCAGTGTAGGACGGAAGCCCAGAATCTGCTGCTAATGATTGCAGAGTCTGAAGAAGGCTGATCGGCTCGTGCATCTTCCACATCTGAGGTCCTGCTGGCCAGCCGAGGGTCTGACGAACTGACGTCTCAAGGTTTTGAACCCCTTGGCCGCAGCGAGTGGGAGCTCGGACGCAAACCCGCCAGAGGCGCCATGACACTCGCCATGCCGGCAGCTCTGGTCGTGCTGCTGGCCGCGGTGGCCGCCGGCGGCGGCTGCGTGTACACCCAGCGCAAGCTGCAGAGCATGCCGCGGGCGCGGCAGTCGCCAAGTGACTGGATGGAGGAGTCTGGTGCTCGGAATCAGGTGCACCTGGTTGTGCATGTCTTCGTGATGTGACCCGAACTCTGCTGTACATGTTGTTGCAGAGTGCAAGTTCATATCAGCACACCCCTGGGGCGCCCAGGACTTTTGCTATCGGTGACGGGGATCCTTCGATGCAGTGACTGCTATTTGTGCTTCAGGGTCGAGTACGGATACTATCGTCACAGCCAGACCGTCTGGACGTGCACATACACTGCCGGCCCGGCGGCGACGGCTTCCTGAAGGGCAAATCCTGCAGGTGTGATTGCAGATAATGACAAATCGAGAGTGGGCCACAGCTCACCTCGCTCAGTCTTGACTACTACTCCACGCTGTCTAAGCTGACCGCAAGCAGGCGGATGCTATAAGTCAGGTCACAGCAAAGTCAGGTCCCAACATAATGATGAAAATGCCGCGGCTCTCTGGCCGCAGCCCACCGGAGCACGCGCATGGCAAGGCCACAGAGTACCTGACGGTGCGCGTGGGTCGGATGGGCTACATGGTCAATGGTACGGAGCATGTGGTGGCAGCAGGCGCCGATGCCGGCAGTGTGCGGATAGAGCCCGGAGTGCCGCACACCTTCTGGAATGCGGTGAGCATTCCAAATGTGAATCCTTTGCTATCATCAGCGACTGGCTCGCATCCTTCTTCGGGATGTTGCTTCACTTGGCACTGTCAGAGAGACATACTGCATCCTGCTGGCCGTGTGCTGCACTGTGTCCCAGCAGGAAAAGGCAAGGGTGCCAGTGCGCTTGTGGTATTACACCGCAGGCGCCCGATGCCGACATGGAGCTCATTGCCACGTTCTCACCACCTGGCGAGGGCGAGCGCTTCTTCCGCACCGTGGCCGGGCTGGGCCACGACCATGGGCATTACGACAAGGTGCGCAGCAGCTGGGACTTCCTGCATTGTAGTCATGGATTTACCCTGCAGAACTTGTGAGCCATTGTCGGACTTGGGCGTGGCCACGGGCAGGCCAACACTGGCCACACCAGCAGCTTGCATAACTTGCCAGGTTTGTACCGATGGGAGTGGCTGAGCACTGCAGCCCGCATGTCGCCTGCATCAAACAATGCAACATTCCATACTCAACACTTACGGTTGTTTCACTGGCTCTAATGTGCCCACAATGCAGGTGCCAATCCCCCAGTGGCTCGTGACATTCGATGCCGCGGACATGCGCATGGCGGCCATCCCGCCGGCGGCGTGGAACACAGTGGTCAAGCGGGTGGCAGTGCCGCTGGCCAAGTTGGCAGGCTTCCGGGCCTTTGAGGACGAGTACCCTCCGCTTAAGGCGGAGTGATGTTGGGGGAAGTGACGCCGGTGCGTCAGTCCGGATTCACGAGCAAGCGGCACCTCCAGGGCCTGCTTATCACTGGGATGCCCTCAGCGAACACCCTGATGCACATTCTGGCGAATGCCGAGGGCTCCACAGCTGTGAGTTGGTTGCTGCACAATCTCAACTTCAATCTCAATCGGGTCTAGATTCAAGGCGAACACCTTGAAAGGTGAGGGCGATGGTGGTTCAGCGATGACTGTTGGGGGGAAGCATGGGCGAGACAGCGTAAACTGACATCTTCACAAGCTTGCAAGACTGATGCGCAAGACAGGACACTCCAACTCAATACCGCATATACGAGGGACATGGGTCCCAAACACACTCTGAAATCACGATGCAAGAGGATACTTCAGCGCGCCTGTCGCTCTCTGATGATGTACAAACCCAGTCTGCCACGGGTAGCTTATTGCCTTGTGGCTGACCTATCGCCCTGTTTCGCTGCCTGTGGCAGGCCTGCCACACACATGCCTTACTCTGGCATGCCAGGCTGCGCCGCGCCTGGCAACCCACACCCCCGCGCAGGCCCGCGCTCGAGTCCCAACACCGTAGTGTCTACCACATGTTAGTGAGCCAGGCTTTGCATTGCCAAGGCTGCCATTCCATGCCCACGGTGCTGAAAGCCCCTCTGCATCGGCAGATGCCGCTGCAGCCACTCTGGGGCAGGCTCTGCCCTGCCCTACGTGTATCAGCTGCTGCTGCTGCTGCTGCTGCTGCTGCTGCTGCTGCTGCTGCTGCTGCTGCTGCTGCCGGTGGGCGCGGGGCCGCAGAATTGCTCGCCGCCCCGGCTCAGGAGATGCTGCAGCAGCCGCCCTTGGCGGGCTCGCCGCCATCGCTGCCGTCGGCACCGCCGGCGTTGCCTATCGACTTGGCTGCCGGCCCCGTGGCCCCCGGCTTGCCCTGCACAGTCCATGATACAGGAAACACTCACCCACAGAATGATGTGCACGGTTCCCTCGCTGCAACTTGTCACACTCTGGTCATGTGCAGCAAATAGTCCTGGGCACGCTTGAAGGCACAGAGTGAGCAACGACCAACATCAACTGGCCAGCGGTGGCTGCACCTTTCGTGGCATGGCGTCCAGTAGCTGCATCAGCTCCGCAATAATGGTCACGAAGTTGGGCCGCTTCTCTGGGTTGGGGTGCCAGCACCGCTCAATCAGCTTCTTCAGCGTCTGCAGGCCACACACCACATCTATGAGAACACCCGTCATCATGGACCACACATGATCGGATGATAAATTCCTGTTGCAGACCATCTGCACAGGCTTTAACTCAGTTGTTGTGCGCAGGCTTCTCAATGCACCACATGCAGATGTGTCGTGAAACAGAATATGTCCATTGAACAAGAAGAGATACAGGCGGCACTTGAGCTGGCTGAGAGCAAGCTGACGCTCACGTTGCATAATGTGCCCATGTCAGGGAGACCTCATGAGGCGAAAGCGCTCAGTGGGAAGGGCTCCAGGCGGCCCTGGAGCTGGCTGAGGGCGAGGCACTGCGCATGCTGCGTGACGTGCGCATGTCAGAGGTGGTGCATTTCGAGCCGCTGCAAGCACTCACCGGGAAGGGCTCCAGGCGGCCCTTCAGCTGGCTGAGTGGGGGGCGGTGCTCATACAGCGCCGCCTGGCGCGCCGCCTCCACCGGGTCCGTGCCCGCAAACGGCGGCTGGTGTTCGAACAGCTGGTACAGGATCATGCTGAAGCTATACACGTCCACCTGCAGGAGTTGAGCACGGAGTGAAGCCACGATCACACCACAAACTGCACACAGATGCCAACAGGCTCCCGGCTGCTCAGATTGGTAGGCTTTCTGCACTTCAGAGTCGTCAGCGAGTGTGATCTGTGCACAGCATGACGCAGTCGCATGTCATGTGCAGGCGATCCTGAGAATGTGCTGCAGTGTGGACCTTGAAGTTGTAGGGCTCGTGGCGGAACACCTCGGGCGCCATGTACCGGTAGCTGCCCGTCTCGCCTGTCAGCTTGAACTTCGACTCCAGGTCATACCCTGCACATATTCAGACCACAGCGGACCTTACCAACACACCTTGGTGTGTGTTCAACAGCCTCTGATATGAGTCTCTGCAAGCACACGAACAACAAGGAGATGTTGGCGAGTTCACAGACACCCTTCGTTGCAGAACAAGCAGAGCGTGCCTGCGTGCTTGTTCAAGGGCAGGGACTTGGATAGCCCAAAGTCTGCCAGCTTCATGACGCCGGTGGAGTACACCAGCGAGTCTCGGTCCTGCATCAATACGATACTACTGATGGAAGGAGACAGAGAGGCAATATCTGTAGTCACGTCAGGAGTGCAGGACCACATGCATGGACGTCTTCAAGACAGACTCTGTATGTTGGCAAAGGGTAACATGCCAGAAGCTGTGGGCGTGTGCAGGGTTAGAGTTCAAGGATCAATGGTCACCTGCGTGAGCGCGCCCGAGATCATGAGGTTGGCGGGCTTCAGGTCGCGGTGCACGATTGGCGCCGGCTTGCGGTTGTGCATGTAGGCCAGCCCTCGCGCTGCATCCAGCGCCAGCTCGATCGCCCGCCGTAGGCTCATCACCTGGTGACACCGACAACGCCGTCTTGAATCCACCCATGTTGGCGCCATTGTCCATATTGTCCATTATGATGGAAGTTGCTCCAGCTGGTCGGGACGCGGGATGCACGGGCATGCTGGGGTCATGGCAGCGCTAGCCAGCCTGCGTTGACGAGGGGCTTTGGCTGTGAGCAGTGCTGCTGCGGACACCTTGGGCTGCGGGCTCTGTGGGCCGCCTAGATATGCTGGCGCAGGAAAGATGCCTCCATTGTGCTCACTGGTCTCCTGCATAGTTGTAATGGGTGGCAACACAACACCTCACTCCCACTGCTGATGCAATGGCAGTGTTTGATTGTTGCACATGTGTGAAGGTAAAACCCTGCAGATAAACAGGGTGTGAGCACACCTTCATCATGCGGAAGGTGTCAGCCATGGAGCCGCCAGGCATGAGCTCCGTGATGAGGATGTACGGCTCCTGCTTCGTGCACGCACCCAGGAACTGCACCGCATTTGGGTGATGCACCTGCACTTGCAGCCGGGAACGCATCGCTCCCTCTGCTTACACTTGGCCAGATGAAACCGTCACCCACGCCAGCGCAATCACCCTGTATAGCACCCATGCTAAGCCGCTCATCTCAGCCCCTTCCGTCGGCGTGCCTGCAGACTTGCCCAGGATGCACTTAACAGGCATCTCGATGCGCATTGCTCAGTCTCAGCTCCGGCCCACCTTGCGAAGGACCTCGATCTCAGCACGGAAGTCGCCCAGCGCGATGTCCGAGGTGTTCTTCAGCACCTTGGCCGCAACTACCGTGCCATACCAGGTGGCTTTGTGCACCACACCGAACTCGCCCTCGCCTGCAATACACATCAGGCCTTCAGGACCGGTGAGAGCTATCTGCAATCTTCGTGCATTGTGCAGCAGCCTGCATGCATGCCATGGCATGAATACTCAAGGCATCGGCTTCACCACGACCATATGAGACAAGTCATGCTCAGCCGCTCACCAATTTTCCCGCCAATCTCCAGCGCGGAGGGGTCGATCTCCCAGTCGGGGTCCAGCTCGAAGGGGCGCGCCGGGATGTTCATGCCCGCGCCAGCCAGCGGCGACTTGTCCAGTGGCACCAGCTGCAGAGAGTGGCAGTCAATGCTTCTTATGTATGTGCGGGCGGGAATGAGGCGACAGCAACTGCTTGTCCAGCGGCAGCAGCAGCGTCTACATGCGGGACTACAGCATCTGTGCTGTGTGCGTGCGGGCGATGACTGCTACAAAGTAGACGTCCACCGAAGGTGCTGCAATGCGGCTTGCTAGCTGTCTTGCAGGGCGTAACCCAGTTGTACAGTGGCACACACCGTGGTAGCCGATGCTGCGCACCTTTTCGTTGGCATACATCAGCGCGCCTCTGTCGATGAGCAGCTTTGCCAGGTCGTTGAAATCCCCTCGCACAGCATCCTGCAGGCAATTTCCCGCCGCAGATGGTCGAGAGGCGTCTTGCTGACAACTAGCATGTGATGAGGCGGTGCGCTCGAGACCAAAGAGGAAACCTGCAGACTGCTGCCGGTACGTTGCCACAAGATATAGGCCGCCTTACCTCCAGGGGCGTCCGCTTGAAGCGGTCGAGGGCATTGATGTTGGCTCCATTGTCCAGCAGCCACTCTGACACGCTCCACGACCCCTCGCTGGCAGCCAGATGCCTGCACGCACAGGGACGAACGATCGCCCGATGTCATTGCAGCTGCTGTCAGACCATGCACATGCATGCAGAGCGGCATAGATAGGCATACATAAGCTCAAGGAGCAAAGAGCGCTTACAATGGTGTTCTCCTGTCGTAGTCGCAGCATGTGGGATCTGCTACCTGCAGCACATGGTCGTTGCTCAATTGCTGCAGAGTAAACGCTCCGCAATAACAGGCACGCTGTGAATGCTTTCAGTGGCATGATGCCGTACTTTGCCAACATGCCACTGCATGCCGGCACAGCACCTTCAGGTTCCACAACCGCACGATCCGCTGACACCGCCGCAGATCGCCAACGCTGGCAAAGAACAGCAGCTCTGTAACAGCTCGTCTGCGCGCTGCCTGCCGCACACATGCAAGGGATGCGCTTAGTGACACATGTGCGGTTTGAAACCGCCATCTGGCGGGGTGTGTGTGGGCTTCTGTGGTGCAAGAAAGCCCGCTGAACCCCTTCTGCAGGCACGAACGCTCTGACAGGACGTTCAGCCAGCACTTGGCATTGCCCTTGCTAACCCTGTTGACATCTGAAGCCTTCCACACCGTACAACCATGCCAGTGCCGCGTCACAGTGGTCTAGCAGGCACCAGGGCTGTAGGCAGACTGTTTATGACCCAACAACTTGATGACGAGCCGCACGCTGAGACACCCCTTGCTGAGACATCCAAACAAAGGTCGGGTGGGGCCGCCGCTCACCGTGTCCCCGTGCAGGCTGATGCCCATGTTCTTATGGGACGTGCTGGCATCCTCCCCGGAATCGCTGTGAAAGTTTGCGGAGCCGGCCCGCCCGAGGCCGTTCTCAACGTCGCCAAGACTGACAGGCTTGTTCTCGTCCAATATGGGCTGCGGAACCCAATGCACAGCGCGTGGCAATCAGCTTCCTGATGCTTGCTTAATAGCAACTGATCGCAGCCACAAGGCCAGCAGTATGCCGGTGTTGACGCTGTGTGACGACTGAGGACATGCAGGGGGCAGTCCGGCGCTGCACCTTCATCGCCTGCGCGCTTGAGGCTGTCTGATCACGTCATGAGCACCGTCGCGGCCTAGCGAAGGCTGTGAGACCGTCGACAGGACACCCGCACGACCGTTGCTGCCCAAGTACTGCAGCAGGGCCTGCAGCACAGGCGAAGGTACAACGCCAGACGAGGAGGCAGATGGCGCCACTTGCGGCGGCAGCGGTGTGCAACGCTCGAGTAGAGGCAACGTACGAGCAGAATGGCAGCTTTTGCGTTGCAGGATCTGAGCTCACCATGCAAGGTCCTTGCCCCGCCAAGGAATCTAGCCAAAAATGGCTGCGGAGAAGGAAGTAACGATCACCGTCTGGGTTTCGTGTCAGACACAGGGCCTCCTGTCAGACAATAGCTTGGGTGCCGCTGCAGCTGCCATTATTTCCCGCAGAAGGCTCGCACGTGTATCAGTAATGATGCTAGGAAGTAGCAGGCCATCCAGCGCGGCAGATGTCAAATACTGACTTGAGGTCCGACACTCTCGAGCAGTTCCGAGTTGGTCTTCTGAACAGCCTGTACTACGTGCCAGACTACGTGGCAGAGGCAGAGGAAGCGTCGTTGCTGCGTGAGGTACAAGGCGCGAAGGCCCGCTGGACACAGGCGGGTGCCATGTGCATAGCAGAGCGAACGCACACCCAGCACTTCAAAGGACCCAATGCCCTCGCTGCAGGAGCCCGGAGGCTGACGTAGAGGGTTCCACAGCTAGTCACTCACGCTGTGCAGGTCAGCGGCCGCCGGCTACAGAGTTACGGGGGCTCGGTGACGCCCAAGGGCCTGCTGGCGGCAAAGCTGCCAGCATGGCTTGCGGCGCTTGGCGCCCGCATGGTGCACGACACCGACATCTTCGGCGGACCGGACAGCAAGGAGCACAGCAGCGAAAGCGATGGCTGCACGGCGGCGCAGCCCAATCATGTGCTTGTCAATGCATACAAGCCCGGCGACGGCATCATGGTGGGCCGCGAATGACTCGTGTGCCAGACACTACTTCGTGAGTGCCGCATCCTTCGCATCTCGCGCCATCCTGCACTTGCAAGTGTGTTGCACTGATGCTTTTTCTTGCATCGTTTCCACAGCTGGACGGCTCTGAGCTGAGGTGTCCAATTGATCTGGCAGGCGCATGAGGATGGACCTGCATATTTCCCAGGCGTGTGCATCCTCTCGCTGGGGGCGCCGGCTGTCATGCGCTTCCGCCGCAAGCCCACAGGTGCCGTGTGCCGATTTTGTTTATAAATCGGTGCAATGGATTATCCGCAAGCAACATACAGCCGCACGACATGCTGTCTGAGCTTCATGCATTCCGTGACACATCTCGTGCACAGGCGTCTCTGACATCGCAGAAAATACGGCGCCGCAGCTGGAAGCGTCGGTGGCGTTGATGCCGCGCAGTCTGTTGGTGTTCAAGGACGAGGCGTACACCGACTGCCTGCACGGCATCGATGCGGTGAGGCGCATTCCTGCACACAAACCGCGTGTGCCAGCACCCCTGAAGATTGTCAAATCAGAGGCGGCTGCTGTCGATGCTGCGAAATGGTCACGTCGTCACCCTGGTGGCCGACTGCGCCTGCAGGTGCAGGAGGACGTGCTGGACGACACTGTTGTCAATCCAGAGGCGACAGGGCTGCAGGCTGGGGCAGGCCTGCCGCGGTCCGGCGAGCGTGTCTCATTGACAGTGCGGAGGGTGACGAGGGTTATGAAGGCGCTGCGGTTGTGAGAGGAGGAGCTGGCCTGGACAGGAGGTTCTCCTTGTGTCACGCTTCTGGTGAGAGGGCGATGAAGGGCCTTTCAAAGCTGTGCCCCATATCTACGGTACAGGACACCTTGCATCTCTGTAGCGCATGTTGACCAGATGAACCAAGTTCCCCAGGCAAATCGTCTTACATCCAACGAATTCCGAACAGAAGAGTTCTGCGCAGCCAAACACTTTCTCAGAGAGCCAGAGAGTCCAGTCCACAACAACAACCCTGACAATGCTCGATCACCGCCGCACTGCGAGGGCTGCCGCACTTCAACGACTTGGTTCATCAAAGTCGCTCAAAGAAACAATCACATCAACTGAGCCAGTTCCACACTGCCAATGCTAGCAGCGTCCCCGGCAGCAATTCTGCAACCCGCCCCGGTAATGCTGACCGCCACCACACTGCGAAGCTGCCGCAATTGAACGGCCCAATTCATCAAAGTCGTCATAAAAAGAGATACAATCACACCAACTGATCCGATTCTGCGCTGCCATTGCCAGCAGCGTCCCTGATGTTGCCTGAAAACCCGGACGACATGCTTTCAACTGCCCTACCACACAGTAGGTGACACATGCAGCGCTTCCAACGACTCCACACTTTGCTCAGCGCTTCTGGAAGTTGATGCGCTTGAGCGCTGTGGCAGACCCCAGCCTGGACCGCACAATGAGACAACGCCATCATGCTTCTGTTTGAGGGCGTCTTTTCATGACTCAAATGGGCAGGTTTTGCTTGCAAAGGTGCCACAGACGAATGTCTTGAGATGGTGCAGCATATCGCATAGAATGTGTGCAAGGATGGCGCATGTGGCGAGATTCTCACCAAAAGATGACCAGGTAAGCCAACAGGACAACCACCGCGATCCAGAGGCGGTCGTACTGATAGTTGAACTGGTCCTTCAGGAAACCCTTCACAGTGGTGACCATGCCCGTGTCCTGAGGAGCAACCACGTCATTCAGCATGTCATCAATAGAATCTGAGTGTGAGGGTTGCCAGGATCTGAGTGTTTTGCATACACCATGTACGGATTTCTTCATGCACTAAATTGTGTTAAGCCATGGTCAGCCAGTGGGAGCTGACCGTGACGAAGGTGCTGGTCTCCTGTCCAAGCTGGGACCCGACGAAGCCATAGCTGGGACACGCAGATGCAACATGGTCAGTGTGCAGCTGGATATACTAGTGGACATTCAGTGGAGGTGCATGGACATGTGGAAACTGACAGCATGTACAGATTGACATGCTGAAGTGAGAGTGTTGACAGCAGAAGGAGCAGGCAGATCGACTCACAGGAGCCTGCATGCAGAGACAGCACAGTTTCAGCACATTGCGTGAATGCCCTCTGTTGGCGGTTCATGCAACATGTTCAGGGATACACGGCGGCCGTGGATGCTTGTTGCATGACAGCTCTTCTGTGCTCACTCTCGCTGCCCTTATCAGGCGCTGTGTGACGTTTGAGTGTGCTTACCAGGAGACGGGGTTGAGGTAATACAACCAGATCCACCAGCCGGGCGTGTTCGGCTCCGCAATGATGAAGCCGCACATCAGGCTGAAGACTGCGCAAATGATGACGCACCCAGTCAGTGGTCATTCAATAGACAACAGAGAACAGACAAATGCCTACTCAACATGTCTACATGAGGTGTGCAATGCACAACAAGCGAAGCATTATGTGGGGGCACTCACCAAAGTATACCGTGCCGCTGATCATATAAGCCACCTAGCGCAAAGGGCAGCAGGTGTCGGTATAGATCGACAGAGGAAAAGCATGGCATGTAAACACAGCATATAAGAACACCTTGCTCAGTTCGACATTTGCAATCCTTCAGCCCTGCAGGAAGCTTGTTGTGTTCCAGGTTTGCAGCTCACATGCACAGCCAGGCCCAGACTCACCGGCATGTTGGGCGTGATGCAAATGGACAAGATGCCGAAGTACACGAAGATGGACAGCGACAGGTACTCGAACAGCAGGAACCTGCAAGTGTGACATACACCGAATCGACTGCATGCACGATGGTCTCATCACACGGGCCAGGATGTACCACGGATAGACATGCCCTGCGGGAAGAGCAAGCGGTTAGCTGCCTTGCTTGTGGAGCTCTTGGTTGCTTGGAGCTGAGCCTCACCAGAAGAACTTGTTGGCCTGCCAGTCGAAGCCGATCATGGCGTAGATGATGACGACGTAGTAGACCGACAGGAACAGCAGGTACGGGATCTCGATCAGGAATTGCGCTGCCGAGTAGGGCAGGCATGCATAGTAACCTGCATGCAAGCACAGCAAGTGACAATCAAGTCGAGGCGGTGAAAGTGTGGATAGATTTTCCGGCATTCTGGGGTGCACTGCACACCCAGGCCGCGAGGAAATTTATGTAGCACCCAGCGAAGCGGATATCGTGAGACATTGGCAGAGTGTCGTGCCTATTTAAGTGTGAACGTGTAGGCTGCCAAGGAATTTCATGTAGTATGCAGATGCATGCAAGGCTCGTGGTGCATCAGCACCTGCCGCCCGCTCGCGGTAGAAGACTGTGCGCTCCACAGATATTACCGGCTGCACCAAGCACGCGTTGAGGCAGCCCAGGAACATGGTGCTGATGAACATGGCGCCCTGCAAACAGGCATTGGCAAACAGGTCAGCATGATGTCAAGATGGCAGAGCCAGGCACGACAGCTGACAATTGCCCAGCGCAAAGATGCAGTTCGTTGCATCAATGCAGCACCAGGTGGACTTCATTTCAGCAAGCAAATCGCAGTGAAAAAGGTTCTGCTGGTGGAGTCTCACCGCGATGGTGAGGATGTCAGTGCGGTTGCTGTTGCGCGTTCCCATCTGCCAGAATGCGGTGCCAAAGAAGAGCGCGACGATCAAGATGAAGCACACTCGCAGCGTGTTGTACTCTGCGCATACAGCAAGAACAGCAATGCTGATCAGGCACATGTGGCAGTGGGCACGTGGAGCTCAAAACAGCAAGGTGCTGTGCCCAGCAGCCAGTGGACGCGTCACTGTTGCCAGCGACTGTGCACAAATGTGGAGACACATCATGCAGACACAACGCCTGGCAGCTTCAAGACGGCAGCGCAGCTTAGGGCGCTAAGATTTGGCGCCGGCGTTGGCTGTATGCTGCACCTGTGTACCGCCAGTAGACCTGGCTGTTCTTCCACAGGATGGTGCGCAGCTGGCTCCACCTGCTGACGGCAAACTTGTCGGCAAAGTGCAGCGGCTCGCTGCCCGGCTCCGGCTGCTCCAGCTCCCGGATCATGGTCTCTGCCCGCCTGCATGTACACCAAAATTCCTATTAAAGAAGTTGCAGCTTGAGTATGTGCGCTGGGTGAGCCTATGGATCGAGGTGCAACATTGCAAGTCCAGCGGTGCCCACGTCAAAGGAGGCCCGCCAGCCGATGACTACGGGCCCACAAGCAGGTGGTCTGTGAGTCGCACGTGCGCATGTCGGAGTTGTTGTACAGCTCGGCAAAGTCCTGGCCGGTGCGGTTCTCCACGCTGTTGTTGGCCACCTCCAGCATCCAGGTCGCCGGGTTGTAGTCCTCCGCAATCTTGGGCACGCCCTCGATCGCCTGTCGCAAGACAAGTGGCGCATCTGATAAACAGCAATGGTCTTGCATGTACGCGGGCAGAGCGGTGTGGTACAACTTTGGCTTCTCGCTTGTACGTCTGGAGGTGATTGCAAGACATACAGTGCAGATGTCTGAAGGTTCACAGATGTCTGATCAGCGAATCCTGTAGGCAGAACGATCTCAATGCCCACCTCGAAGTAGTTGATGAGGTTCTTGGACCGGCTGCCAGTCTCTCCGAAGAAGATAGTGCGCCCGCCGCGCTTGATGAGCAGCAGCTCATCAAATGCCTGCCAGGGAACAGAACTGTGCTCAGCCTGCAAATCGCAGATTACTCGCTGCATATTAATGTCAGCGATGGCCAGGATGCAGGTCTGCTGCAGTGGCCGTGGGCAAGCATAGGGCATCAGTACCATATCTCACCTCGAAGATGTCAATGGACGGCTGGTGGATGGTGCACACCACGGTGCGGCCGGTGTCCACAGTGTTGCGCACAGTGCGCATGACAATGGCAGCCGCCCGCGCATCCAGACCTACAATTGCAAAAGTGCAGGCTGGATACTTTTGCCAAGGTGCGACTGCACTAGTTCTCTGGTGATGTCACAAAAATGGGTTGCCCAAGACGCACACAGCAGGTCTCAACATGTGATTTCCAGGAGATCTCAGCTTGCGGTTGTGATCTCTGGCAGACTGTGAGCATGACAGGCAGGCAGCTCCGGCAGTGAGCTCGCACCAGAGGTGGGCTCGTCCATGAAGACGATGGAGGGGTTGGCCACCAGCTCCACAGCAATGGTCAGCCGCTTGCGCTGCTCCACACTGAGGCCATACATGCCTGTGGACAAGGAAGCACTGAGTGCTTCTCCATGCTGAGGCCATACATGCCTCAGGAAATGCAAGCAGCGGCGGGGATGCTTGGACGAGGCCGATCCGGCACTGGAAGCTGGACAACCTCACGCAGGTGGAGGGTAGTCTGCTCTACTCTACTCTATGCAGGTAGACGCCTGCATGAAGCAGGCATCGGGCAGTGGGTCACCATACCTGGCAGGCCGACGATGGAATTGCGGATGGGGGTGAGCTCCACCACCTCCATGATCTCGTCCACGAAGGCCTCCTTCACCTTGTTTGACACCTGCAGCAACAGCAGGGCATCTGAGTTGCGCAACAGCTATACGACTGATTGGATGGCGCCGATTGTGCATTCGCAGATGCACTCACCGAATGCTGTGAATGACAGGGCATCTGCTGCTGCACAGGCGCAATGCAGGGTCATGAGAACGCACCTTGCCGGGCAGGCGCAGGAAAGCGGAGTAGATGAGTGCCTCATGCACCGTCGTTTGCGGTGAGTGGATGTCTGTCTGCTCCACATACCTACGGGATCAGCAGACATGCTTGTGAGCACCAGCAACTTACAACACATGCAGCGGTCATAGCAATCACATGGATTGAGAGGTAAGCTGCAATGTGTGCAGCACACCCGCTGACACGCGCGAAGGTGTCGGCCTGCTTCGTGTGGCCATTGACACGAATGTCGCCCTCGATCTTGCCGCCCGTCTTGCGATCCGCCAGCACATCCAGCAGCGTAGTCTATGCACATACAGCATCCATATTGCCATGTGAGTGGCGGTGCGTGTGAGTGTCAGTGGCTGACAGCATATCGACTGTTCGAATTGCACATGCATTGCTGCGCAGACTCAATCTTGGCAGAAGTAGGGGATGCGGCAGCATGCACATGTGCATGCTCACCTTGCCAGCGCCCGTCTCGCCCATGAATGCGGTTAGGATGTTGGGCCTGAATGCGCCGCTGATGTCCTACGCATGCATGACATGCCGACATAAGCCACATGTCTGATACAGGTGAGACTGATCAGCCAAGGTGTGTGGGTGCTAGGGCATACACCATGTGGATATGTGCCATCGCTTGCAACTGGCGGAGCGTCTTGCTATGCAAGTCACTGGCATACAACAGCAACATTAGGCAAAGGCGCGCACATTGAGAATGGACAGCTGGCCAGCATCCTCGGGGCGCTGCCCAGCAGGCTCCTCCATGCCAGCTGGCAGTGGCACGCTGTAGTACACATGGTTGAAGGTCTGCGAGTCACAAAAGCCGCAGGAGTCGGCCAAAGGTGAACACGCGCTGGAACCCCGATGGCACATATGAGAAGCACTAATATTTCGCACGGGCAAAGACGGTCAGGTACACACAAGTGGTGAGGGCATGCCAGGATTGCGTGCAGGCACACGGATTTCAGACTCTGAGAGGAGGACTCACCATGTGCAGCTGCTCGAAGGGCAGGGCGCTGGCGGACCCCGCGACATCGTCCTCGGCGGCGACCTTGCCATTGCTGGTCAGCTTGACGATGTCGATGGCCGAGTCCCCGCCCTTGTCAAGCTGCAGAGACCAAGATAGCGCATGCAAGCTCGAATCTATGGAGAGATAGGGGAGATTGCGAATTGACACTGCACCCGTCTGTCAGGAAGATGTCTGAATTGACCATGAGCGACGCTATGCTCCGATACTCGCTCGGGCACAGGTATGCAATGCATGTAACTGACGACACAGAGTCAAACCAGGCCTAGCAGTGTGCACCTTCTCGTGGCCGTCCTCACTGCTGGACGAGGCCTCGTGTTTGATGTCAGGGGTAGCGTCAAAGGATGGGCCGCGCTTGGCACCCGCCAGTGACCGCTGGCTGGTCACCTGCAGGCAGATGTAGGGCAGGCAGATGTAGGGCAGACACCATCACGAGTCCATACTGTAAGCAATGGCAATTCCTGCATCTGTATCAAGAGTCAAAGTGCCGTACATGATCGGATACACACCAGCAGGACTCCCGACCCACAGTGAAGGCAGTGCACAGCACTCGCGAGTGACAAACTGCATTGCCATGCTGGAACCTGGGTGTGTGTGCCACTCATCAGCTTGCCATCTGCGGAGGTGCACCTCGCAGTGTGCCGGCCAGCAAGCCGCCACAGGTTAGAAGACCAGGCCAGATACATTGCAACTCTTTGACCGGGTGCTACTCAGTGCATTATGCAGAACCTGAGGGAGCAACTTACCGGCCTGCCGTCCACAGACCGCCGCATGGCGCCTGCAAGTGAGCGGCCAGAGGCGGCGGGGCCGTCCAGGGAGGTGCGGGTGTAGCTCCCCGCCAGGGAGCGACCGGACGCGACCACTGGCAATAAAAACGGATGGACGTCATGCGGATGCAGGATGAAGGGGGGCAGCTTCCGAGCACAACTGAACTTAGGTGGTGCCTGCAGGTCGAGCGGCCACATCCTCCCTAAGGTCTCACATAGCACTGCAAATGCGTTCTATGTGAGGAGGGGGAACCGCTTTGCATCTGGTTGAGGAGGGGGAACAAGAGGAGAGACAAAGGAGACCTGAGCGCTGACTGATGGAGTTGCGGCTGGCGGCGGCCTCAGCCGCGATGGCATCACCGCCCGCGATGGTGGCCTCCTTCTCAGCAAGCACCTCCTCCGACATCACGCCCGCTGGCTTCTTCGTGTCTGCATGAGACATGATGCACAACTCCGTTACCTTGCGCCGCACTGATGTTATCCTTGAAAACATGTGCTTCACGCCACTACAAGGGCCTCCAGCACCACACATGACAGTCATTGCACTGATGCAAGGGAGCACAGTCTGAGGCGCACAGCCTTCGACAGCACACCCACCTTTGAGCACAGCGAGTGCAAGCCAGATGAGGCAGTTCATGCCGATGCTCCAGGCCAAGATGACGCCGATGCCGCCCCACTTGTATGCCAGGCTGTTCTTGTACGAGTGGTCGTTCAGCAGCTGCTGCCCCAGGCTGATGCCAGTGAGCGCATCGACTGTGTTCCAGCGCGCCGCCGTGAACTCGTTGATGGCCAGCGACTGCTGAGCCCACGCCATGGGGTTGATCCAGTATACCTGCAGTGGCCAAACAGACATGCATGAGGACAGCTGCAAGTTGGCATGCCACAACTACACTGATACTATGCTGAGCTGATGCAATCGCTCAGCAATGGGCATGAGCCTCGCAAGCCGAATGCCACGACCACAGCGAGCTAATCCAACAGCACAGCATATGGGGGTAAGTCTCCAGACTGCAGCAGATCAGCAGGTTGCATGATCAAGTCAATGCGCAGGACTGCACGGCATCATGGCAAAGGCAGGTTGCTCACCCAGATGTACCACCCCGGAATCGTCTTCTTCGGCATGATGTATCCGCCCTCGGTCATGATGATACAGGACAGGAACACGCAGGCTGCCACAGAGTATGTTGCCGGCCGGACCGCTGCGCCACAAAGCCTGCAGCGCAGACACTGCCGAAGGTTGTGCTTTGAAGGGCATGATGCAGTGTGCAGTATGGGCACCACAGCAGCGCAGAATCAGCATTGGAGAACCACGTCTCAGAGGAATAATTCTCTTCCACTTCCAAGCGCTGGTGGTCAATGGCAGCTGACGGTTGCTGCACCTGAAGATGCTGACGGCAAAGGTGTGGAAGCAGAAGGTGACCAGCCAGAAGAAGAAGAATCGCCCGGCCTCTGGCGCAAGGCCGACCACCCAGCTGTGACACATGCAACTCCATTTCAGCAGATGTCCATGTGTAATCAGTTCAAGCAGGCAGACAATAGGAAACATAGAAGAAAGAAACATGAGGCCCTGCAGATGGTTGCCAACAGGACGCACTAGGTGATGGCGCTCCACACCAGACTCTCCACAAAGCCTTGCGGCATTTGCAACAGCACAATGTTGGGCAGCGCAAATGCCCAGCTGCAGTGAACAAGGCTGATGCTGAGCGCAGGGTCAACATGTTGCACTCAGGCTCACATCTACAGGCAGGCCATGCACAGGCCCCTTCTAAAAATGACTTCTATGCATGCTACACATAAACTTACCTGGGATAAAACAGGTTGTCACGCTGCAGTTTTCATACAAAACTGTCAGAAAAGGCAGTGTCTGGACATGAACCTTTGCGTGTGCCAGGCAATGCGATGAACAGACACAGGAAGAGATGAAGTGTTCCCTAAACCCTAAACCTAGCCCTAAACCCTAAACCCTAAATGGTGTTGCTTGCGCACCTGCTTGTAGAACAAGGACAGGCGCTCGCCGATGATGGCAAACTCGGCCTGCATGTCAAGGACAAGCTAATGATCAGCAGCTGCAACATTTGCGACTATGCACATTGTGCGCATAGAGTCGCTTGGCAACATCGTAGTAGGTGAGGCACGACAACGCACTCGAGCTCCAAGGACTTGCTGTCATGACCTCAACTCGGGATACGTGGTTTACCCAATTATTGAACAGCATGCTTGTGAGCGTGAAGAACAGCACAGCCAGGTACAGGTTGGCGTTGTCGATGCTGTTGGGGTGTATCCGCGTGCGGAAGAACAGCGTCGAAGCCACAATGGCATTGAATGCCACCTGCAGCCGTGCAAGCCCACAGCGTCTCCATCTCAAGGCAGGCATTCAGCACAGTATCGTGGGGCACACTTCAAACCACTGCCCTGCAGAAGCGTACCATGCTGGAAGTAGAGGCAACTGTTCCATGCAGGAATCCCGCCAGCCAAAGCTGCTCAACAACTGCGCAGAATTACCTGGCTGGAGCGGAAGATGTAGATGAAGAAGGTGCGCATGATGAGCGTCCACTCGCGCCGCAGCGTCGCCTTCAGCAGCTTGCGCTGCGTGTTGGCCCACTTGTTCTTGGTCTGCAATGAGGACAACACCCAGTTGTGAAGGCACTGAACAGCACAGCTGCACAGGAGCAGGAATGCGCTTGAACTCTTTCAGCAGGAAGGCTGCCAGCATGCAATCGACCGAGCTGCTGAGGGGCCTCCAGGTGGGGCAGCAGCCACAGGCAAAAGCAGTCTCCGCACCAAGGGGTCAACGGCCTTGGGGTCTGTGACCGGCGGCGCCAGCATCTTGGTGTGCATGCGTTTGGCCGTCTCCGTATTGTGAAAGGCCTCTACAAACGTCTTGACAGGCACGAACCTGTACTTGCGGTCAGAGTCCGCCCTGCAGTTTCAACAGACATGTCTGCAGGCATGCTCGATGTCAGCATCAGTCTGGTCTTGCTCCAAGTTGATGGCCTGCATTTCTGAAGATCCCAGTAAAAGCAACAAATGCAACCCAGTTATGGCGCAATAGCACTTCTCATGGATGTAGCTGCGCATGACCAAGCCAAGTGCCAGGGCATTGCAGCTCGGCGCTACAGAATATTGTGATACAGGGAAAGGGCTGCACCAGAATTGCCCTTGGTCCTTGGGGGAGGTGACCTCCTGCAGGAAGTCAGCGATGCCCTTGCGCTCCGGAAGCTGGAAGCCGACGCTGTTGAAGAATGGCATCACCTGCGTGCAGTATAACACCAGTCTCGACACCATTTCGAGCTTGGCCTCATTTCAGCGTCCAAGTCGAAGGTCGACATCCGCCTGCTGTCAGGTACGGCACTGCAGCCATCAGGCCTAATGCGGAGGCCCGATGAGGCGGCCTGTGCAACCGCACGGTGCGTATTGTGCTCAATTGATCTTGAGAGCCTTTGTGTGCATATATCCTCCCATGCTCACCTCCTCCTTGGGGCCGAAGTACACGATGTGGCCCTCGGAGAGTAGCATTATGTCATCAAAGAGCGCATATACTTCCGGCGCCGGCTGCAGCAGCGCCATCAGGATCGTCGCCTGTGCACAGCAACAGTCAATGGTGGAGATGTGTTGTGAAGCTGTCTATGAACAGCGCGAAGACCAAGCAGGCACACAGCTGCATTGACGGCTGGGCAGCATGCTGTAAGTTGTGGGCGAAAGATGTCCCAGCATGGCACACCTTGCGCTTGTGAGCATAGTGTGAGAAGCTTTGCACGATCTGGAATGTGGTGCTGCTGTCGAGGCCTGTGCTGATCTCATCTGCGAAGATGACTTTTGAGGGGCCTGCAGGTCGAAGCAGTCATCCCATGATTTAAACACACGCGTCTGACCATGTCAGTCCAACTTTGCGATGAGCCACATGGTGCACAGTGTTGAAACCTCGGTACATTGCATTCCAGCAATCTCAGCACTCACTGACGAGCATTTCTCCAGTTGTGAGCCGTTTCTTCTGCCCGCCACTGATACCCTGCAGGCAAGTAACGCTATAGGTGACGAAGTGCAATGCGGCCACGTCGTGCCTTGGCCATGCCCTCCAGTTTGGTCAGGCGGAACTGGACGAAAGCTTTGAAGACGTACCCGCAGCATGGGACCGCCAACGAATGTGTCTGCAACAAAGGAAGCTCGCACTTCAGGCCACATTCATATCTAGCTTGCCGGAACTGTTTCAACACCATGTACCAACTCACACATCACACGTGAACACAATGCTTGCGACTTGGGACAGCGGGTACTCAGCTCACCAGCAATGTAATCGAGGCCCAGCACGCGCAGCACATACTCCGCCACCACGCTGTAGCGCTTGCCCGTGATTGCCTCGCCCTGCCAATCACACATACAGAGTGGCCCCACACCGGTGCATGCGTGTCCATAAAGATCAGCATCGTGATGATCCAGAGGATGGCGCCCAACTTGTGTACTCTGTGAGGGGTGTGGCTGGCCATGGGCACCGTACCTTGAGAAAGGCGTCGATGTCGGAATCGGCGGGAGCGCTGCCATTGCCATTGTTGCCCTGTGCCAGCAGCGCCGACACCTCGGCCGGCTCCCCCGCAGACGCCAGGACCTGCACATGTGGGTACCACCACCCTTCACGACGCTGCATGTGATTGCTGCGCTGACGCCCGAGCAAGCTGTCCCAGGGTCGTAGATCGACAAAACATGCAGCAGAAACTTGTGGGCATTGACGGGTCTAGTAAAGAGTTGTCAGTGCCAGCGGCACCTTCTGCAGCTCCTCTGGGCGGATGCCGACGCCCTGCACCCGCGAGGCAAAGTCCAGCGTCTCGCGCACCCTGCAGCACACACGAGGTGCTAAATGATCTGGTGGTTGCCAAAAAAGTCTTCCTGTGGTCCATGTAGAAACACAGGTATCACGTTACGGATGTCACATCATCGGTGGCGCATGTCTAGAGTGACAGCCAGAGCTGAGATTCACAGGAAGCACACGTCAGCTCGGCAATGTGCTCGTCCGTCTGCTCGATGTAGGTGCTGGCACGCTGCACGACGAAGTCGTCGAACGTCCTGCCATTATATGTCACCTGCGACAGCGCAGCATCCTCTCCCTCACAGTATGACCATCTGCGCCAGGATTTGTTATATCCACTCTCTCACGAGTGCTGGCATGCACGTCATGCTATGCCACCACTCACGTTGCCCTGGATGTTGAGGCCGCTGGGATGCAGGCGGCCCGACAGCGCTTTCAGCAGCGTAGACTTGCCGCTTGCCGGCGGCCCCAGAAGCAGCGTCATGCGGCCCTGTGGCGATTGAGGATAACAAGGATCATCAAACCAGGTTTCAACAGCAGAACGGTGCTGCATCTGCATTTAACGGTATGGTGTGAGTCCAACAAGGGGTCAGGTTGAAGCAAATCGCCACGCTGCGTTTGACATCAGGCATGACGCCGAAGATGGCGCATGAGTGATTTCCGCCAGAAGTTACAGTGGTCTGCTGTTGTCAAGAGCTCACCGGCACGAGCACGCCACTCATCTGGTTCAGGATCTGGTATGGTCGCCGGTTGGCGGAGCCGACACCCAATGCTGCCAGCGGCATCTGCAACCCCATCGACTGACCATTCAGCTGCTCAATCACAGCAGCGATGCGGACCTCCACTGGCAGTACCCTTCCTCACGATAAAGTGCATACGATCTTCTGTGTCAACGGCCTCTGGAGGCAATGGCTGCTTGGCGCAGCATGCGCATGTGCCTTGGGGATGGCAGCAGACAACAAACTTCAATAGCAGATACCCAAGCAGATTGACCATGATCACCTGTGCCAGGTTGATCAGGTCGTTGGTGAGCGATGGCAGGGCGCGGCCGCCGACGGACACGGAACCCGCAATGCTGAGGTCTGTGAACCGCACTTCGGTGGCACTTTGCGGCACTCCCGCCCTGCCAGTGCAGCACACGAGAAACAGTCAGGCACGTGCTTTGCTGCATGATGAAGTTAGTGGTGGCCCTATTGACACTCTCCTAAGGGCGCTGGCCTGCATTGTGGTACGGTGTGGTGAACCGTGCACGCCAGGTTGGACCATCCTAGCTGACAGTTGCGGCGGACACAGGCAACGCAGGGCGGGCAGCTCACGCATCGAAGCGCTTCTCGATGCGCTGCAGCAGGATTGCGTTATCTGCGTCCTTCGTGCCCATTGCCTTCAACACCAGGCTCTTGATAGAGTCGAGCTTCTCCTTGTCGGCGTCTGCCTTGGTCTTCTTCCCTGTGCTGCCCGTCACAGCCTGCTCAGCCGTCGCGGCAGTCTCAAACGGGGCTGCGGGTGCGCCCGCGGTTTCGATATCCCTCTGCGCCGGCGTGGCCATGATGCACCCACGCCGGCTGTCTGCAAGGTCAGGGTGGCGTCAGGGCCCCAAGATGCCGCGCAGCAGTGGCACGGATCCGAGCTGAGACGTCTGATCGGCGGAATGAGACGTCTTACAGCGATTCCGGGGGATCAGCAAATTTACAAACGCGACATGACTGCGCTGTGCGCCCGACAGTGCGCTGTGACCACTAAAATTTATGAGTCAATGACGTGAGTGGAACAGGGTGTAGCTCCCACTGAAGTTTACTGAAGTTTACTGCCCGCTTGAACATTGGCTCGATGCTCACTTGGAACATGAGGATTACAGCAACATGCAAGGGCTTTAAGAAAGCAAGACAAACAAGCAGCACATCATTGCCACCGCCTACTTCCTGCGCTTGCCACGCATCGGCGACTCGGGCAACGGCGACCGGCACTTGCGCTTCTTGCCAGACTGCTCGTCCCTGCAGGCATGACCGTCCCAAGTCGCAGAGAATGCATGATACAAGCGTCAGAAAATAAGCACACCTTGTGCCGGTGGCAGACCAGAGTCGCTGCGACCTTGCTACGCACACAGGCAGTGGCCCAATAGAAACTCACCGCTTTCTGTGTTTCGACTTCTTCTTCTTCCCCTTCCTCGTCCTGCGCCGCACATGCCCATTGCTGCCAGTCCCAGTCGCAAAAAGCACTGACAGCTGGCTCACACAGTGTGCAACTGGGAAAGGACGCCGACAGTACGCCTGCTGCTCAATGCCAGAGCTGGATGAGGGAAAGGCTCTCTTAGCGAGCAGCAGCAGCAACCAGCTGGCTGCCGGCACGGGCACCGACAGGGACAGACACGTTCCTGGAGCGATAGTGGTCCGAGACCAGGGCCAGCGCCCGTTCCAGGTCCATGTTGGGCTGCCGCACGCCGGCGCCACTGGAACCGCCGCTGCTCGGGGAGGCTGGCGCACCTGCAGATGCGGAAAACATGTGGGCGAGGCGCTTCTTTGGCATCCTGCATGTCACTCACTCGCACTCTCCATCCATCGATGCAGTAGCAACCAACTGTCAGGCTTGTGCTGTACCACAGGACAGCACTGACTTCTGAGCACTGCAAATGCACAAATGGCAGACACACAACGTACCAGCGCCATCATCAGGTGATTGACGCAGTCCTGCTGCCGTCTCGTCAGCGTTGCGGCGGCCGTCTGGCGACTGCACCATTCTGCCTGCAGGATTGGCAGCCCCGCCTCGCTGCTGCGGCGACACGCCACGCCTGTGATGCACAGATGCCCCAGGCCGAGGCTGTGGCAACACGCCCTGTCTGTGTGGCCCAGGGCCACCATGCCGAGATGCAGCTGCTGGCGACTGGCTGCCAGGAGACAGCAGCGCCGGCGGCACCCGCTGCCGGATGGCCACCAGGTACTTGGCCGCATTCTCATCGCCTGGCTCGATCTCTGCAAGAAGCGGATGGACAAATCGCTTGTGCGACAATTACCTCGACCACAGTAGGAAACAAGCCCCTGACACCACAGAACGGCAGCAGCTGACGCCTGTGGAAGTAGCTATGGCTACCCTGCTGCAATTAGTGCCCACCCAGAGCTGTGTCCAAGGCGGCGATCGCCTGCAGCCACTGCTTCTGGTTGGCGAGCGCGGCACCGCGGGCCACATGAGCGTCCACATTCCGCCGGTCCAGCTCTAGCGCCTGAGACGCCAGCATCCCCGCATTGTCAGGAAGATAAGCAGGACTGTTTGCAGGTCCTCAGTGCCTCATCTGACCATGCTGCACAGCCTGGCGAAGTGCTGAGACCACAGCTTGCACGCTCCTGAGGCTGCTTGCATGGCAGGCAGTCGCCATCATGAGCGCAGCAATCTGGTCTCATGGGCACCGAGTAGGGTGCAGGTCAGCTGAGGTGCCACCAAGGGCAGTTACGACTGGGGTGTGCATGGCCAACTGATGCCAGGCACTGACAGCTGCTCTTCAAACACAACCCAGATTTGACGGGGTGCTTGCCCTCCACCTGTGGAATGGCGTTTTAGTGCCTCCTCGTAGCTGCCGCCACGAGCAATCAAACTGCCGCGCCGCATGGCATCCCAGGCCCAGGCGCCCGAACGCATAGACATCAACATCCACAGCATTCGGCAGCAAGAGTGTCCTCACCTGCTGGCGACTGTAACACGTCATGACAGGTGCCGCCGTGGACGGTTGTGTTGCCATGCCCTGTAGCCTCACGGGATCAGACGCCCATATACATTCACTCCAACGTCTATCACCATTCGAAGCAAGCCCGACCTCACCTGCTAGTAACACTTTAGTGCCTGTCATAGGCGCCGCCATGAGCAATTGCAGCGTCTCGCCGCGTCCCATCACGGGACCAGGCGCCCATACATATATGCTCCGACATATTTCATCATTTGAAGCGACACTGCCCTCACCTGCTGGTAACACTTCAGTGCCTCTTCATATCCACCGCCGCGGGCGGCCGCGATGCCACGCCGCGTTGCCTCATGGGACCAGGCGCTGCGCAGCGCCCCCCGCAGCTCCGCCCGCAGCTCTGTCAGCGCCTGCTGCCCGGCTGCGTCCCTTGCAGGCGTGACTGCTGAGCCCTGGGCCATAGGCTTGCAGTGTGAAGCAGCGGCACTTGTCGAACATGAGCCAGCAGCCTGTTCAACCTTCACAACAGCATGCATGGCTGAAGATATTGCCGCCACAGGGCATACACACACTTCGACAGATGCAGTCATTTTCAAAAGGCGACCTCACCTGCAGGCCGTCGAAGGCGTCCGCAATGCTGTATGCCTCCGCCATGGCGTCGATGGCGTCTGGGCAATGGAACAGCCGGCTGGCGTCCAGGTGCTCGAGGAACAGCGGCTGAGCCTCTGCAGCATCCACAGGCGGCACCGCTGCTGCCAAAGCAGCGGATGTTTTGGGTTGAAGCAAGGCTGCAGAGCTGGCTGGCATGTCAGGCTGCAACATGGTGGCTGCAGCAGCACCTGCATGCGTGCCGCCATCTGCGGTGGCCTCCCGCAACAGCCGTGCGTCTGCGCGCTGGCGCACTCTGGCTGCTGCGTCTGCCTCCAGCTCTGCGAGGCTCGGCAGGTCCAGCACGAAGCCCCAGCTCCTGCGGTTCCTGGTGACAGGAGCCAAGTCTGCGGGAGTGACGCCTCCCAAGCCCTGCGATGTAGAGAGTCAACAGCCCGGTCGTAACCTTCACCAGTGACGCAAAGCCGAGTGGAAACACAAGTCAGAAGTCGTTGAAGAGCCCATCGAAGCGTCTCACCGCTGCACTGAGGAGGCGCTGCTTGATTGCTGGCGGAAGCGCAGCAACATGAGCGCTCAGCGATGTGCTCTGCTGCGCGTGTGCTGTCGAAGCATTGTGCGCTGTATCCTGGCCTGTGTTGCTGCTCATTGCATTATACGACAGTGTATGCACTGATCATCCCTTCATCAGCTTGGCAGGCAACCCATGCAAATCGGCTGTTCCATCACTCGCATGATTCCGAGCATGTGGATGATCCCTGTCTCCAGTTGTGATTTGTATGGATGCATAGGTTGCACAATGGCTGGAAATGGCAAGCGCTGGCCCCATGCAGTTGCTGAACAAAGGCAGGCAGGGGCATAGCGAGGGGTGCAGCCGACCTTCCGACACGCCTCGACACATTTGCAAGTTGCACCCGACCACAGGACCCTGCAAAAGCATCTGTGAAGACAAATTTGAAAGCACCTGAAGTGACACCGATGGTGCACTGAGCCGTTGGGCTGTGCACTACCTGTCAGCTGGCTGTCGCGCATGGTGTCCCTCTGCTGAAACTCACGTAGGTGGCATTCATGCCTGCAACCATGCACAGAGTGCTTCACTCGCTACCACGTGCGCCTGCAGTCACTTGCCAAGCGCAACAAGCAGACACAAGGCGTCTGGCCGCCAAATCAGAGCGCAGCAGTGTGCGGCGAAAGCGGCAGGTGCAGCAGCGGCGGCAGCCGCCGACGACGCCGGTAGAGCGGCAGCCCGAGCAGGAAGACGATAAAGAAGCGCAGCCGACGCCAGACCTTTGGGCAGAAGCTCTAGAGGAAGAGGAGGCAGAGCTGGACAGCATGCGAGCGGCCGAGGCTGCGGCGGCGGCGGCAGCTGATGCAGCCACATCATTACACCGGCAGCCGACAGCGCAGCCAGCGAGTACGACGGCAGCGCAGGCGCCCCCATCAGAGCCCTACCTCTCGTCGGAGCAGACGAGACGGGCAGCAGCGGCCTCGGCGCGGGAGTCAGAACTTGATGGCAGCTTTGGCGCTCCGCCGCCGGAAGTTGCAGCATCAGCGGACGGCAGGGAGCGATGGGAGGCGTTCATGCAGGCGGTCAACCCCTACGACTTCCCCGTCCGCACGGTGGGCATACATCAGTCCCGCTGCGTGATCATTGCACTGCATTCTCCGTCATCAAGTCATGCCCTCAGCTGCGGGCGCTGTGCTCTTGGCATGCTGCATCTATAAGCAGCCTGCTCTGAGGGGTTTTGGATGGCATCAACATATTTCACATGCTTGGCCGTGTCTGCAGATGGACGATAGCGGAGAGGCAGAGGCCACAGCAGCTGCAGACTCTGCATACGAAGGCAATGATGAAGAAGAAGACGAACTGCCCCGGCCAATGGTGCAGATGGCAGAGTTTACAGACCGCCTGCCAGAGGCGCCTCGGCCGCCGCCCAGCATGCCCACCGACTTTCCCGCAGCAGACGCAGACACCTCGGACACTGATGCTGCCTCTCAGCACGACGACCAGGTGCAGTCTTGCCTGCATGCTGATGGAAGCACAGGGGTGACCCTCTTTTCTGCAGTGGGGTTGCAGCATCATGCCTGATGACGCTGATGATCATGTCCAGCATAGCAGCTCAGGAGCTGACAGGCACAGCAGGCAGCGCAGTGGCAATGGCATCAGCACTCGTGAAGGCGCTGTAAAGGACGCACTGATGCAATCCCCTGGTAGAGGACAGGTCTGGGTGTGGGCAGGGGACTGAGGTTTGCAGTGCTGCGGGCATCATCACACTGATGTACTCTTATGAAGTTTGGTGTAAGTGCTCATGATGAGTGCAGGAAGAGGGAGCGCTGGGAGGCAATGCTGATATTACTGCCAGGGTGGCAGGTGGATGCATAAACAAGCGCTGCAAGATGTTGGAGCATCCTGGATACAGGCAGAGGAGGAAGAGGAACGCAGGGGCGCGCTGCTGATGCGCTTCATGGCCTCAGGCAGAGACCTGGACAAGCTGATCGCGCGCTACGCCGACGACATCGATGAGCCACTGTTGGAGATGCTGTACAGCCGCATCCAGGTCGCCGTCAGGTGAGGCCTGGCATGACTCTTGTATGCATGTCCATGTTGTTTGTGCTCACCATCTTCCACGTGCTCACGCATGTTGATGGTGGCCAAAGTACGCCTCCATTGCATGCTGACAAAAGACTGCAGCAAGAGTACTGCAATCAAGCATCCTCTCAAGCGGCTAATGGCATGCCTTGCAGTAATGGCGAGTCGGAGGAGAACGTGGATGCGCTGGCGACGCTGTGGCGGCGGCTGCGGGCGGAGGCGGAGCGAGCGGCGGCATCCCCCTCGGAGCGGCTGCTGGACGATGTGCTGCTGTTGCTCAGCGCTCCCGGCAGCAGCGAGCAGCGCAAGAAGCAGGTGGAATCTGCGCATAAACCGGCTTCAGCTCAGAGGGTGTTCATCTTGCACCCAGGCTGTCAGCATCCCGGCGTGGCAACTGACGCTTGCGCCTCACAGACCACATGTGCTGGGGCGTTGCCTTCAGTGGTATCGCACCTCTTGGGACAGCAGGACCCCATGTGCAGGATGTCTGCACCTTGCTGCCTGCGGAGATATAGAAACTATGCATCTTCTTGATGTGCACGCCTTCCTGCCAGTGTTTGACTAGATCTTCTTCCCTGGGATGCCATATGTAGGTTTCCTTGCGGCTTGGAATCCAGATTGTCAGAGATCCACCACATGGGCAGGATGTAGAGCGGCGGCTGAAAGCGGCGTTTAAGCCTCTGGGGGACCGCCCGGTGGACGTTTCTGCCCTCGCCATGGTGCTGCGGCTGACTTTCAGCATCTCTGCAAATCCTGACGAAGCAGAGGTTTGCCCACAGGATGTGGAGGGGCGGCCGGGTGCGGCGTTCAAGCCTCTGGGGGACCGCCCGGTGGATGTGTTCGCCCTCGCCAAAGCGCTGGGGCTAACGCTCAGCATGTCCGCAACTCCTGACCAAGCAGAATGTGTGTACAGGATGTGGAGGGGTGGCTGGGGCAGCATTCAAGCCCCTGAGGGACCGCCCAGTGGGCATGTTTGCCCTCGCCATGGTGCTTCTGCTGACTTTCAGCATGTCCGCAACTCTTGACGAAGGATGTGTGCACAGGATGTGGAGGGGCGGCTGGAGGCGGCATTCACACCTCTGGGGGACCGCCCAGTGGACGTGTTCGCCCTGGCCGAGGCGCTGGCCCAGCGCGAGCGCAGTGGCGCCGCCGGCAGCAGCCTGCTGGACGACATGGTCGAGTTTGTCCCCAAGGTCAGCAGTCCAACGTGCACCTGCAAGGGTGATGGTGCATTGGCAAACATGCGCATCATCATATTGTCGACTGATAGCAGCAGTATGCTGAATGTCATCATCGACTTTGGCCCCAAGTTCAGCTTACGTAGAGACTTTTGCAGTTGCACGAAGATCAGCATATGAGGCGCTGACAGTTCTGTTCGGAATGCTGCTGCAGGCGGAGTTCACTGCACAAACCCGCAGCATGCTGGACGAGGCTGTGGATGCCAACAAGCGAATAGCAGACAGGCTCAGGTGACCATGTCCAGGCAACACTGCAGTGTGCTCTCGGAAACTGATGACAGATTACCTGTTCAACTGCACTGCAAGTCAGAGCTCGGGCTGGCGCTGTGCAATATCGGTCAATGTCATCGTGCAATGTTGCGATTCAGGTCGCTTAGTGAGGAGGAGGCTGCAATAGTGGAAGAGGCTCTACAAGAACGACATCAGACAGCCAAGCAGGTGCAGTACGTGCTGGAGATAGCAGAGGGTGTGCCTGACGCCTGAGCGAAGCAACAGCGGTGTTGCTGCATCCTGGCAGCTCTGGTGTTTCATCATCAATCAGAGAGAAACCACGAACCGCTACGAAACCACTGTAGATCTGACGTGCCTTGGCATGAGGCTGCATTTCAAGCAGCACAACGCCGTGTGTCTACACTCTCGACTTCAGCCCTGCTCCCCCGTCAGTGATACCCGCAATGAGATGTCCCGCCACTGGTCGTGCATGATATTGGGCTGATCTGCACTCACATATTGATCAACCTCAGCACTCGTGAAGTGTGCGTACGCATCACACTCAAACCACGGGATTCGACAATTGCCCACAGCAAGCGTCAGAGACTCACAAACCTGTCAGAAGCAGCTGCGCCGCCTGCAGATCGTCCGCGGCTGCACCTGTCCTCAGCTCTGCGTACAGTGCTGCGTGCAGCCGGCACTCATCCGTCAGCGCCTGCCTGTCACGATACACATACAACAGCTGATCGGCGACCCTGCCCATCCAGGGCAAGATGGCTCGCACACATCGTGCACCATGCGTGCCATCTCAGCATGATCCTTCTGGTGCGGGGTCACAAATTACTCCAGCCGGACTGGCCAGGACACATCAGACCAGATGCAATTTGAGCAGCTTGCACCTGAGGGCCTGCAGCCCTGAGACGCAGTCGGCCAGGCTGGGCGTTGCGCCAAGCTGCTGCCGCGCCACGGCCGACCCGAGGGCAATGCGTTGCTCCTTCAGCAGCCTTGCGCCATCCGCCGCCAGCTTGGCCACCGCCCTGGCGACGCCGTCCAGCTCCGCCCTGTAGCAGATAGCGGATAGCAATGCTTCGTGCGAGCTGCATGACTGAGTGTGCCTTCACCTGTGCCCCAGGTGGCAGCAACATTGTGCCTGCCTGAAAGCAGCAAGTGCAGGAGTTTATTAGTGCAGCACACTGAGTTACACTAAGAACTGAATCCTCACATGAGCTCCTGCAGGCGGGCCATGCCGCGCTCGAAGGACTGCATCTGCTTGCCCAGCAGCTCGTGCTGCGCGTCCAGCAGCAGCTGCGAGCCGCCATAGCTGTCTGCATCCTGCAGCGCCTGCATTGCACGACCTGCATGCTCAGCCGGAGGCGTGCTGCCCAGGCGGCACTGTCATCTAGACTGGCGGTCCTGCACAATAATAACAAGGCAAGACTCACCGGCAGCCGCAGGATGATGTTCACGCAGGTGTTCGCCGCGCCCACAGCACTTGCCTGCGAGGTGCACGGGGTGGACTTCAGTGCCGCGCCATGCTGTGAAGGCCTCAGATCGATTGACAGGATAGTGAAGCAGATAGTGATGTGTGCATCCATCATCAGGCAGCAGCCTCACGTGCAGGGCGTCCCACTGCTGCAGCGCCCCGTCAGCGCGGGCGTACAGCTGCCGGTAGCGGCTAAGCACGGCGCCTGATGCCATGCACCAGGACACTTTGCATGATACACCTTGCGGTGGCGATCACACCCGCCACCAGGATCTGAAGTACTCCGCCGAAGAATCGGATCAGGAGGACAACCAGATAACACCTTGTTCAGAGACAGGGCTTGAGCGATGAGTTCTGCTGTCAGACGGAGTGCAGTGAGGGCCGTGGTGTCTCGTGTGTGCAGCGGTGGTACTGAAGAGGGACGCAGGCACACCAGGACAGGAGCAAAGTGATCGAGAGCTGCACTGTGTCCGTGTGTGAAACGAAGGGCCTTTACGTACACATCGAGCGTGACTCATTCACAGTCAGAAATTTCCGGATCGTGACTGATGCATCGCCTGATCAGAGTGGCAGCAGCACAATCGGCGGCACTCGCTAATTAGCACGCTCGGACCCGCCGCGCTGGTGCTCAAAGTAACACCAAGCAGCCTTGCACAGCGCCAGCCACATGGTGCCGGGCGGGCCGCAGCCTGAAGGCGCTCTGACTGGACTCGCAGCCGCGCTACTGGCGGAGGGCGGCCGCAGCGCCTGGCAGCTCACCGGGCAGCAGAGCCCGGCGGCACAGCCTCGGCAGCCGGCCGGGCCGGCGAACCTCGACAGCTATTGGTGAGGGCGCCTTCCCGCACGTTTAGGCCTTGCCGCGTCAGGTCGCACGCGCAGCAACAGCTGCGCCCGTCGACCGCCACTCCTGCCGCAGCCCAGCACCTCGTGTGGCTGGGGGAGCACGAACATGCTGACGGGCTGTGGAGCGGAGGTTGCGGCGCGGTCAGCAGCTTTGCCTTTCCGCGTGTTGCTGCGGCCTTTTCGCGATGAGCTGGGCACATGTTTGCTCTGCATTGCTGCACCGCCTCGGCCGCACCTGTCGTGGTGTCGCAGACCTGGACAAGCAGCGGCCGTTGCTGGGCATCACCGCATATTGGCCTTCACGCGAGCCCGCCCCTCGCGACTCCTTCAGGAAGCTGACCGGGGGCCACCTGCTGGGGCAGTGGTGGGGCGCAGTGTCCAGCGTGTGGCTCTCGATGCACCACTTGAGGCGGACAGCCCCGTTGCCGGCATGGAGTGCCAGGACACATGAGATATTACTACTTGGGCTGGTACAGCGTGTAGGCTCTGTGGACTAAACGTCCTGAAGCGCGCGTCTGATGCCACCTAGAGCCGCCAGCTGCTGGATCATGCACCATCGGGGCTTCCACAGGCTGTTGCGCCTCATGTACTAGGCTTGCAGCTTGATGTCGGTCCACATGCTTCACTTTGGGATCGTGGGGAGCAGGCGCCTGTGGGCCAGATGGCTGGCTCCTCACGCTGGGCACAAGCATGCAGTGGTGCTTCTCTGGTGTCTGGAGTGCTTTGTGAACGTTTGCCGCGTCCTGGTGCGTTAGGTTGACCGTGTGCAGAGTGAGCAAACCTCACCACCGTCTGCCTGGCACTGCATATCCAGCCAAGCATTCGGCTGCCGGCCCTACCTCGTTTCCTTCGCGTGGCAATGCGCAGCCCGCTCGAGGCTTTGGGCCGTGAAGTACGTGACATGCAGATGCTGCCTGTCCACAACGGCAGTGCAGGCGTCTTGCGCATGTGCACCAACTTGGCGTACCTTCTGAAGATCGCAGCACAGACAGTGCTCCTCCACACCTCGTTCCTGACGCCACCCACCTCTCGTTGCAGGCCACAGTACCTGCTGCAGCTGCAGCTGGCGGGCCACCCCGAGGCCGCCCCGGCGGCAGCGGCTTCAGCGGACGCGACGGCGGCCCACCTGCAACTGCTGCAGGCGCTCAGCAAGCCCGTCGCCGCCACAGCAGCGCCTGCAGCCAGCTGCGGCGGGGGCTCATTCCCCCTGCTGGGCAGCGGTCTCCCGGCTCTGTCAGGAGGCCTCACAGCCCCGCGGGCGGTGAGACCACAGGACAGCCAGGTGCCGATGTCGCTCAGCGAGTTTGCGCTGCAGCTCAAGAAGCAGGCGCCGGCGGCGCTGCCGGGCACCTCGGGCGCCTCGGCGTTCAGCCAGCTGGCGGGCTACGGCGTGGCCAAGACGGGCGGTGCAGCAAACGGGGCGTCCCCCTTTGACGGCGGGGCGGCAGGCACGACCGCCGGCGATGTCGGCGCTGCGGCGGGGCTGCGGCGGCAGGACAGCGATGGACTGAAGCGGCAGGGCAGCGACCCGCTGCGGCGGCAGGGCAGCGACAGCCTGCGCCGCGGCAGCAGCGGCTCCCTGCCCAGCAGCGCCAGAGGCACACCAGGTCAGCTGCTCGACGCACATAACTGCTTTTTGGAGGCCTCATTGGGCTTTTATCGTAGTACAATCATAGATCTGTCCCCAGGTGCAGCAATCATGCAGCGGAACAGGTCCACTAGCCAGTCTGTCCCTGTCCACTAGGTCAGCTGCATGGTGCATCTGCAGGTGGTAATGCTCTCCAGTGGTTGCCATGCAGGCCTGGCCGCAGGCAAGCGCGGCGCCAAGCGCACGGCCCGGGAGTCGCTCGCCAGCGAGGCGCTGCCCCTCAAGAAGCGGCTGGACCTGAGCCGTGCCGCAGCGTCCGACGCCGCCGCTGCCGCCGCTGATGCAGATGACGACGGCGAATCCGGAGAGGAGGGCGCTGAGATGACGCTCGTCCGCATGCGGTGGGCCTGGCCTGCGTGTGTATCGTCTTCCGTCATTGTCACGATCAGTCATGCATATACATGTCGTGCACGAGGGATAGTCATCAGCTGCATGACAGATCGTGACTACTGATCAAACTTCAGGTGACTTTGGGTGCATAATGTGTAGAAGTTGCTTGAACCGTCAAAGTGAGAGGGCATGCACTAGAGTTCGTGATGACACCTGCCTGCAGGTCCGGCGAGGCCCCCGCGATCCCACAGCCCGTGCAAGACCAGGATAAGGGTGCAGAGGCAGGTGCCGCTGGCGGACCAAAGTGCTCCAAAGAAAAGAACCGGCAGGTGCGATGCCGTATCGTCTGCAGCGATTGAGCAATCTTGCCTTGCTCGATCTTGATCTTGGAGGATTTTGGAGGATGTGTCCTCGGCTTCCAGTGCAGCTGCACAGCTCTTGTGCTGTATGCACCCTCAGGATCTCTTCAAACCTCTGCATCGTGGCATTGCCCGGTCCTGATCGTGACAGTCGATATGCTGCAGGCGCAGCGCCGCTTCCGCGAGCGCCAGAAGACGCTTATTGGCGACCTGCGTGAGCATGTGCGCTCGCTGCAGGCAGACGTGGACTCCCAGGCCAAGCAGATCTTCGTGCTGCAGGTGCTGTCTCCCTCCAGTCTTGACTTGCTGACCGGCCATTGTCTGCGATGCTGGCTGTGCATCATCATTGCACGGCCTCAAGGTTGTGCAGAATGCAGAACGCACAGAACATGCTCTTTTCTGCGTTGCGTTCATTGTGCGCTGTCATCTTGTGGCGTTGCTGCCAGCCGCTCTGTCATCTCATGCAGGAGGAGAACCGCCTGCTGAAGATGCTGCTGAGCGAGCGCCAGGTCCTTGCGGCCGGCCAGCAGCAGCAGGTAACTTAGCACGCCAGCAGCCGAAGCCGCCATGGGCAGCACAGTTCGACCAAGGCCTCACTACTATGGACAGTGGCAGCAGCCGACACGACTGGAACACTCGGCGGCTAGGCCAGCCAGGAAGGTGCAGAGTGCCCTGGCACACTCCTGCCCGGGAGCTTTGGAGCACTTGCAGCTTGGGAGCAGATGATTATGAAGTGGCAGTGGCTGCTGCCACTGCTCGGCATCAGTTTCGCCGGTTACCGAAAACATGCGAGAGTGGACATGACTAGGGCGTCCGCTTAGGCGCTAGATAAACTTTTCAAGAAGGCAGGCGTGAGCAACAGTGGTTGGCCCACCCTCAGCCTGTGCATTTTGGGTTTTCTGCCGAAATGCTTTGAGCGCCAGCAATTCGTGCGCAGGGACGACGCTAGGTTGTTGTATACGGCTGTCATGGCCACGCTGCTGCGGCTGGGTTTGCTGTGCAGCCAATTTGGTCAGGATTTGTTCTTGGGCTCTAGCCAAATCTCTTGCTCGGTCGTCGATGTGCTGATTGTGCATGCGCGTGCACACCACGGCGAGGTTGCAATGCCGAGGGTCATACTGCCGTCAGGCTCACCACACCGTACTCTACTGCGCCAGCATCTCAGGTGTCTTCTTTTTCTGTGGATCTGGCGGGCGCTTGTGTGTGGCGCGCCCTGCGGTAATTGCCTTGAATTTTAGTTGCCTGACCTGCATGTGGTTGTAAGATTGTCGTCTGTGTGGTGATCAACTTGGGCATCAGCTCGACTGTTGTTTGATTGGGGCAGTGCATGCTGATCAATCAGTCGATCGGATGGGTTCAACTACGAACCTCCGATTCGCAGATCTGCCGATCGAGGTTGACGTGATCATCTTTCGGAACCCTGCGAGCAGCCTGCACCAGTTGCAAAGCGTATTTCCACACAAAATTGCCTGCTGATGAGGCATCATCATCACAGACTACATGTTGACAAATCCACATCGGCTTTGAAAAGGGGGTGTATTTCACAAGCAGAATGCCCACGTGGCTGAGCACCTCGAGGTAGCAGACGCACAGCCGAGGCGTTGCCGCCCATGACTTTTGCTATAGCGATAGATAGCATGTTGCTTTCGCTGTGCTTGCTTCTGGTGGCCACGCATGCGGCAGAGGCTACAATCATTTTGAAGGTGCGCAGGTGCAGGCCAGCAAATGCCAAAGCGCAGGCCTTTCGCGGCGCTGCCGTGCTCAGTCAGATCCAGAGATGTGCTGCATACCGTTTCTGGCTGGTGGCGGTCGCTCCAAGGCTGGCAGCGTGCTTACTACTGACTTGCGCTGCGCTTTGCTGCGGCGACCCAGCACAGTCATCTGTGATGCATGTGATACTGAGAAGGGAGCTTGAGACCTCTGTTGAATCATCAGTCGTGTGTTTGCAGACTGGCGACTACAGTTTCGGCCAGATACCCGACCTGCCAGCAGACTTTGGGCCGCCGATTGGGGACAATGGCATTGAGGGCTTGCTGGCGGTGAGCATGCATGCAGCTCTGATGAACCAGTAATAAGAACCAACAGCTTGCATCAAACCCAGCAGCATCTGGACATTGCCATGCGTCAGGGACCCGGTGATGTAAAGCTGGCTCCAATGGCAACGGCCACTTTGAGATGGCGCACCGTAAACCTGACCTCATGTGTACGGTGAACAGGTGGCGGACCCAGAGGATGCCTGCACACGTCTCAAGGCGCCTGCCGTAGGCCATGCGCCGTGGGTCTCCCTCATCATCCGCTCGCAGCGTGTGCACACCAATTGCACCTTTGATTTCAAGGTACGCTCAATGGGGTGTTGTGTCAGGGCTCTATTTGCGCATGCACGCTGCAGTTGAAAGTGTGCAAGCTGAGATGTGAGCCATGAACCATCACGCAAGTACTGCGGTGGAAAGCGGCGCCACAAGGTGTTACTGAGGATTTGGCAGGGCCTGGCAGGCAGAGCTGGCAGCCACAACACTGATGCGGCCTGGGCCACTCTCCGTGTCCTGATCCTTTGCCCTCAGCTCAACTCTCTTCTTATTGCAGGTGCGGCATGCGGAGGAAGCAGGAGCAGCGGCAGCGATAGTGTATGATGACACCTATGAGCCGCTCATCATCATGTCCAAGCCCGCGGGGCACCCCAGCCCAGGCATCCCCTCGGTGTTTGTCAGCCAGAAGAGCGGCATCATCATGAAGAAGCTCATGGTACCAGGCGTCACGATTGCACACATCATGCCGGTGCGCGACTGATGACACAACAGACTTGCATGACAGCATATGAGATCTTGCACCTATGTGAGCAGATCTTGGATGAGCTGTAGACCTTGGTTGGAAGATTGCCTCCGGCGGACGCCAGCCACTTTGGTACCATTGCCTCATCTCCTGACCACCGGCCACGGCGCCCGCTGCAGATATCGGACGAGGTGTGGATCTCCATCCTGATGAGCGCCTTCAGCGGCGTCATCGCGGTGGGCGTGATGCTGGCCACCTTCTACTTCATCCGGCGCCACCGGCTGCGGGCGCTCGGCGCCCGCGGCGGCCTCACCGAGGCCCTGCTGCGCGGCGACGTGAGTGTCGGGCCCGGCTTGTCACTGGTCTACCACACTGGCCATTCTGATGTGAGCCAGTGAGTGTGCGGTCACCTTCTACTTCATCCGGCGCCACTGCTGTGCGCCGTTGGCATGCACAGCGGCCTCACTGAGGCCCTGCTATGTGGCGACATGAGTCGTTTTGCACCTTGAATTACTGCAGAGTGGTCACACGGATGAAGTGCCGGTTGCTGAGGTCCGGCGAGTGCTAATGCTGCTCTGAGGACCTGCGCGCATACGCTTGCACTGCTGCACTCACCTCCGCATCAGCGCCTTGCATGCCGATCACAACCAAGGCTGCATGCGTGACTCCACCGCAGGAGGAGGGCGGCATGTCGGCTGCGGAGCTGAGGGCGCTCCCGGTCGTCATCCACGAGCCGCCGCCGCACCGCCACACCCGGCGCTCCCTGCCCGACGGCACGGAGGAGCCGGTGTCCGAGTCCGGCAGCAGCAGCGACAGCAGCAGCCCGCGCGGGCCCAAGGGCGGCGGCACCCTGAAGACCTGCGCCGTCTGCATCGAGGACTATGCGTGAGTAGCTCACCACGTCTCCTGCAACTACTGGTACTACTCTTGGCACCAGCTTGGGGAAGTAATTTCAGCCTGCAGGGGCCGTAAGGCAACACTCTGAAGACCCCCGCCGTCTGCATCGAGGTCTACACGTGAGCTCTTCATCTTTTGCTCTTCGGGTGTTGGTCCTGGCATTCCAGGTTGGGTCCTAGGGGTCGCAGCTTGCTGCAAGGCTCGCCTAGTTGCAGCAGACATCTGCCCATGCCAACGTCTGCTCCACCGGATTGCAGTCAAGTGTTTCACCATGCCATCTGTGGACGACCTGCAGCACCAGCAGTCATACCTATGGATCCCAATCCGCATCAGAGCGACGGCTAAACATACGTGTGCAGGGACGGCGACAAGCAGCGGGTGCTGCCGTGCCAGCACCGCTTCCACATGGAGTGCATCGACCAGTGGCTGTCGGCGCGGCGCCCCCTGTGCCCCATCTGCAAGTGCGCCGCCGACCACAGATGCACCAAGGAACTCACACGTCATCCTGCATGTTTTCTGCTGCAAAGCAAAAATATAACGCCCATGCGTTCTTCGTGTGAGGTGACCCCAATGATTGCGTTTCGTTGAAATGTTTTCATGCTCTCATATTGAGACCGGCGCATAAGGCAGGCATTACAAACGTCAATCGTACTGACAGACAACATCAACTTGTACGAGCATTTTTTGCATTCGACTTGCAGGTGGGATGCTGGGCAGCCTTTCCCCAACTCGCCGGAGGCGGCGGCACAAGCAGAGGCCGCCCAACCGGAGGAGCCTGGCTTCCTCACCCGCAGGTGCCCTGCTGGTTCACCGAGAACGACATCTCAGACCACCTCGACATCACTGAAGTATGCGTCGTACTTCAGCCTCCTTCTGCACACGAAACAACAGCCCACGCTGCGGTGCTGTGCCGAATTTGTGTGCATCATGCTGCAAGTATGCCAGGCTCCTGGTCCCTCGAGAGTCGGCGCACAGTGACATGTTTGCCATGTCTGATGGTACCTTTCCAGTATGACATGTCCATTGGAGTGCTGTCTGCGGCGCAGATGGCGGCGGTGGCGGTGGCGGCGAGCCCGCCGCCGCATCGGCATGAACATCCCCGCAGCGGGCGACAGCAGTGGCGGCGGCCAGGGTGCGGCTGCGACAGCGGCGGCGGCGGCGGCGCAGTCGGGGGCAGCCGAGCAGACGCCGGCCACGCCGCACAACTTCCCGGGCATGCACTTTGCGCGCCGCAGCGACAGCGCCGCAGCGCTCGCCGCAGGCGAGTCGCTTGCAATGTTGCAGGCGGTGTCGTAACACATACTTGTGACTTGCGGGCCAGTACTGATCCAGAACGCACTGATACAGTGCGGGCATCTGCAGCCACAGCATCTGTTGGATGGAGACCTGTCTTCTATCAAATTGACCGCAAGCACCAATTCATTCACACTTGTGTGCCCCTTTGTCTGCAGGCGAGGAGATCAGTGCAGCGCCAGACGCCGATGCGCCGGCGGCAGGGCAGCCAGGTGGCGACGTGGAGGCTCCGCCGCGAGCTGCGACGCCGCCGCCGCCAGCCGGCCCCACGGGAAGCCGGCCTTGATCAACATCATGACGGTGCAGGGTGGCAGCGCAGTTATTTGCTGCGAAATGTGGCTGCTGCATCTAGCAGGTGGTAGCGCTGGTCCAATCAGGGTTTCGTTAGGGGCATATTTGCTCCACAGCAGGAAGCGTCACTTTCTAGTTTCGACCCGAGATCCCAAGCGTGGGACCTTCGGGGCTGTACACTACTGGCACCCGACTGTGCTGGGGTTTTAGTTTTGACGCAGTGCGATATGAAGTGGCGGTTGCACATCTGCATGCTCTGGTTTGGCACTGTTTCGTAGGTGCGTCTGTAAAACGTTTGCTTCAGTTGACCGACAAACGAAGTTCATGTCTCTGACTCCAAATGTGCTGACGATGGTGTTCAGACAGCATGATTCTATTCCACAAGCTCATGCATCAAACACTGACACAGATGTCATGTTGTGACCACTGACCTGTGAATGAAAACCCAGGCAGAACAATCGAATGATGCTCAGCAGTGTACGCACATTCCAGCCCAGACAAGCACTTACTCTGCAAGAACTTGCAAGCAATAGAAACGCGCGGTCTATCATTGCTGCTACCATACTGCTGATACTCTAAATTGCATGCTGTTGGTCCTGCTGACTCACTACGCTGTGTAAGATCCTTCATCTTTTCGCCCGCCAACCCTCATGCGAGCTGCTTCCCAGCAGTCGCCGTGCCTTTCTTAATCATACCGCAGCAGCAAGGTACGCCGCCTGCAGCTGCCGGGGGCCAGGAGGGGTAGACGGCAGCCAGCTCACATCCCGCTGTCCGTCGGTATGCGAAGCCAGGTCTGGCCGTCAGCAGCAGCCGCCGGAGTTGAGGCCTGCCTCGCCCGCCGTGCGGATGCCGGCGTTGGGCAGCGCCTGCGCGGTGCTGCCGCGCTCCACCTGATAGGCATGCATGCCAAATTGGACGCCACAGATGACAGAAGCGCATGCACATTCGGGTACTAGTACAATGACGATGTGCTCGTCCTCACACAGAAGTCTTTCACACACAGCAGCCAGCTCTGCATTTCTTTGAGCGGCAGACCAACGCTGAAAGTGAGAGGCTGACATGAGCTCTCGACAGATGCACACACTGGCGCGATGGCTGCGCGCTCCGCACGGTCCGCAGCCAGCTGCGCAGCGATGCCGGCGACGAGGACTTGTTGGAACCTGAACATCAACCTCGAAAGATGTACACGCACCGGCGCAACCGCCGCGCGCTCTGCGCGGTCCGCTGCCAGCTGCGCAGTGACGCGGGCTGCATCGCCGCTGGTGGACGCCGCCCGCTCGCGCCCCGCGGCGGAGCGCTTGGCGTCCTTCACGTCTTTCTTGTGCTGCGCCCTGGCCTCCTCGATCAGCCGCACCTGCACACGTCACCAAACGTGATGAGGGTTGCCAATCAGCTGCACCTGCACATGTCACCGACTATGATTAGGTTCGCCAAATGAGATGCTGACATTTCCGACCGTTTTCATCCCCTTCACGTTCTTGTTGTGCTGCGCCCTGGCCTCGATCGGCCGCACCTATGCAGCTCACTTGTGCATGCATGCTCTTGTCAGCAGCCGTAATCAGGTTTGTTTAGGAGCTGTGACCTCACGTCTGCCATGGTGGCCGACTTCCGGCTGAAGACCAGGAAGTCGGGGTCGGCCGGGTCCAGCGACCAACCCAGCGATGCCATCGCCTCAAGTGCGCCTGGTGCCTGACAGTCACAAAACGGGGACCTTCATGAATCATGTACAGGCCGTCAATGTGACCAGGCATTGGCATGCGTGACTGACGCAGCTGAAGTATTTGTGTGCATCTGGACACCCACTGTTGCATGCCCCCTCAGGATGTTGGCTGTTGCGCAGAGGCTAAGGAGAAAGACGCCCACCTCTGTGATGGCAGCTGCGATTTTTGGGTTGCTCAGGCGCAGCCGCCTGAACTTGTTGTCGGAGGGGTTCACCACCTGCAGAGATCGGGGTGTCATTGTGGAGCCGGTCATGATTACATGCACACACACCACTCAGTCACATGCAAGCCAAGGACACTTCTGGCTGCATGCATGCAGAATATCGGGACTGCCGAAGCATTGATGGTCGATCCAGCGAACATGAAACCTACAGGGAGGACGTACCACGTTGCGCACGACCTTGGCCATCAGCTCATAAGACGCATCATTGGCAACCGCCTTCAGGGCCTGCTGCTCGGGCGTGAGCTTGCTGGCGTACTTGGCAGGTACGTATCCGGCGTAGCCCATGATGATGAACCCTGGGCCCTAGAAACGACTGAAGCTGCGCCGTAGCTCGGCAGCGCGCTGCCTGAGGCCCAGGCTGTTTGACGGGGTTGCGCTGCTGCGGCAGGTGCCTGTCAAGTGCACCGCGGCAGCTGGATCCTGGAGAGCGCCTGCACGCACATTCGAGTGTCTCCAGCCTGAAAGTGCATTTGACTGCGTGTTGAAACCCCTGGACCAAGATGCAGGCGCCTAAGTGAGCACCAGCAACGGTGACGAGCTAAGCCCGAAAGGTGTAGGAGGCAGTGCACGCCAACCGAGATGCAGCCCAAAATCGTGCTCATGCCACGAATACAGCGACACCATACCTGCACAGATGCCCTGCAGCCCGGACTCCGCAGTGTCCCTGATCCCTTGAGCGAGTCCCCTGTGAAGGCAAGGGCAAAGACGTACACTGCGCCGCGAGGCCTGCCAAAGCAGCTCTGATTCGAATTCTAATGCGGTTGGGCGTAAAGTTGGACAAGAGTTTGGCTTTTAACCTTCGCGAAAGCGCGTTCTCCTGGAATGACACGTGTTTTTAACTCACATTGAGGTGGAAGGCAAGGAAGTAGCCAAAGCTACTTCCTGCTTACAATGGAGTCTCGAGATCCAGTCCAGATCAATGCAATCCTGCAGCGACCTTGAATTGGGCGCCTGACTCCCACTGATCCGGCGTTCCCACATCACACTGTGGCCCTCGCATATTGCAGGCCCATCATCCTCTCTGTCCATCTGCCGCAATCCTATGTGGTCATTCTTTGCACGATAGGCGTCCTTGCAGCTTGCAGACTTTCCCTCTGGCTGCAATCAGCTTCGTGTTGCTCCCGCAACGGGGTTTATTTGTGACCATTGCTGCACCTTGTGCGGCTTGCTATATACCTTGATATATATACCAGATGCGTGAAGGTGGTGCCATGTTGTTGTAAGCGGGTCATGTTTGGGACCTGGGATTTGTGCCATACCTTTATTTGTCAGAACGCGAGTGCATGCCTGCCAAACTGATCAATTCATCACATCAGTTTGCCAACTGGGTGTCACATCATGTGTCGTCCGCCCTGTACCGTACCTGGCATCCCGGGACTCCGTGTCGCCTGTCGCAAGCACTTTACAGTCACTGTTGAGTTTTCGTGGTCTGGCAGCCGCAAGACAAAGCGTGATGCCCACTTGTAGGCTTTGCTGCCAGGCAGTATAGAAAAGTTGAGGTGCCGATCATCCAAGCGAGCAAGCATGCTCGGTCTCAGTCAAATCAGCACAGTAGCTCCTTCCTGCAGCGCCACAAGGAAGGCCCCAAGTCAGCGGTATACGGCAAAAAGTACACCCTCAAGCTCCGTGTTGCGCAGCTCGCCGTTCAGATCGTCGCCAAATCGCATGCTGGGTTCCGCGCCGCAGTGCCAGGACAGGTGTTTCAAATTAAGCGCCAACTCTTTACATGCCAGCCGTCCACTCCTTTGTCCTTCTGCTTTTGAATGATAACGTCTGCTCAGGGTTTGCAGGGTCGTCACACGCACTGCCTGGACTGACACAATCGTGGTAACAGTGTGCCAGTTGCCCGAACTGCCTCCTATCTCCATGCTTGCTGTGCGACCCTGCAGCCGCCTCTCTGTGCTGCTACACGCATGGGCTCTGTGTTCGTCTTGCCAAGCTGGACATGTCGTGTTGTGCCCACTGATGCGTGCCGCTTGCTTGCGGATTCCCTGCATCTGCAGGATGCAGCCCTGGCGCCTTGCCTGCGGGAGGGCAGCACCGGCGCACAGCTGCTGATCGTGCTGGGCTGCTCCGCGTTCGCCGTGCTGGCCGTCACACCAGACGAGCTGGCGGTGCCCCTGCTCCTCACTTCATGCCAGCATCCTTTGGGTGCACATCTGGCGTTCGCGGCATTGTGCACCAATCGCAAGTACAGCATGGCAGCTTTGCTGTGCCGCTTGTGCGAAGCTGGACACTGCCGCCTCAGTCGGGAGAAAGAGTTAAGTTGAGGTGAACCTGTGTGCAGTTAAAAGTCGGCAACACATCGGCAAAGGCCTTCGCCGCTGTCGTGTATACATGCCTCGTGCGCGCTTTCGTGGTGGGTCCTTAATTGCTGGTTTGTATGCAGAGAGTCATGGTTACACAGAGTGACTGTATTGTGTGCCACTTGCACCACTCTTGTTGCTGTTCAGAGATGTTCGGACAGGCCAAGGTGTTTGTCAAATGCTAACTTTGTGTGTTTGCAGGAAGCACTGGTGCAGAAGATGCTGAGCAAAGCGTTGTTTCTGCTGGTAATTCTCGGCGCTATTGCATATCTTGTGCTGTATGCGGTCGGACGAGGCACCCTTGCGGTGCGATTTCCTGAATGCTCGTGAAGAAGTTCAGCCCTGCATGCGCCCTCTTTTGAGGTGCAGAATATCTGCTGCAACCCAGGCCATGAGAATACGAAGATGTGGGTAATTGATACGATTTTGATCCTAATGCTGGCATGGCAGGCAAGAAGTGAGGGCTTCTCGTTGCCGGATGCAGGAGCGGCTGCTCGAGAAAGCGCTGTACGCTATCACGATTGTGTTGCTGGCTGTTGTGTGCCTCCGACTTGTCGGCTGAGAGAGCGGAGCAGCTTTGGGGCGGTACTACACACTAGCAAGTGCATGTACATGCTGCAAGGATATCATGTGAGGTGCATGCCATGTGTGATCTGCAGCGAGCAGCGCGATCATTGTGTTGACAGATCACACCACCGTTTATACATGCAGCAGCAGTGCGCGTCTCGCCAGCCAGATCTGCAAACAGGCTCCGCAGATGTCTATCACACCTTCCTGCCACACATTCCGACATGCAATGTCGGCTGTAGAGGTGCACTTGATCTGTTCCATGCTGCACATGGATGGAGTCAAATACAATATTAATCGATGATTCTCGGCGGTGAACAGTGCAGCACAAATTCAGTTAGCGCTTTGCTGTCATGTATGCATGCTTGCCTGCTTGAAAATGCGGCATGCACTGTAAGCTGGCAAATCTGTGAAGTCAGGCAAACCATTGCGTTTTAAATATTGCTACCTGCAAAACCCCTCGAAATACTTGTCCAAACTTGTAATTGACAGGCTGGTTGCTTACTTGACTGGTGATTGCAACAGCCTCTTTATTCTGCCAACATGTTCAATGCGGCGGGGTTTCAGCCACACGTCAGCATCAACCGCCAAATTGCTGCCGGCGGACGTTGGACATCCATGCTGCTCCAGTCTCAGTGGCGCTGCCGCAAGGCCGTTTATGTGCTGTGTAGTCGACTTTGGGACCTCGAAAACAGCTGCTGGGCTGCAGCAGATTGAGATTCTGGCTGGCACTGCAGGCGCTGCTGCTGCTGCTGCTGCTGCTGCTGCTGCTGCTGCTGCTGCTGCTGCTGCTGCTGCTGCTGCTGCTGCCACTTCTATTGTCCCAGCACCCGGCAGCGCCTGATTGCCGCTTTGGCTGCCGAGGCCTCACCGGACGGTCAAACCCCTGGTCTCCACTGAGCAAATTCCATGGCTGCCCGCCTCCGTCAGGTTACCGCAGAAATGCCGAGAAGATGAAGTTGAAGAGTGCGGCGCCGACGCACAGCAGCGTGGACTGCAGCACGCACACCATCGTGTCAAAAGTGCTTGCCATGCAAAACTTGCTACAATCTGGCTGCAAACCCTGTTCGACAGCTTGAGACATGCGCCAGATGGCAGAGTCTTTGAACAATGTTTTGACAGGGCTGTCTCATCTCTGGAAAAACCGGCCCAACTGCTGAGCCGCACCGACCAAAATAATGGATTGGGCAGCGGCAGGTCAGGTCACACCAGTCGCACTGCTACCATCATGCTGCTGACATTGAAGCATATACATTTGCTGACGATTTGACAGTCTTAGGCCACCTTGGACTTGTCAAACCACAGCGGCATGGGGCGGTGCGCATCCTGCTATGGCAACAGTCAAATTTCTCGATCGTGGGCTTGAATCATGCATCAGAACAGTGGATCACCTCGGACTGGTAGAACCACAGCGGCATGGGGCGGTGCGTGAGTGTGTTGACCAGGAAGTCGGGCACCGTGAAGAATAGGAAGGGCCCCAGGAACGTCGCCATCACCGTCAGGAGCGCCCCCCGCCACAGGTTCTTGAATGCTGCATCAGGGGAGCCGGGAGTAGTCAGCATTATGCAGATGCATTCAAGCTGAACTGGACAAGCGTCCCCAATCTGCGCTGGCACATTGGCAAAGGCTGCTTGAGCTTGACAAATCTCTTGGACGCTTGCATGTGCCATCTGCATGTGTAGGTGGCCTATGAGGCAGCACTTGTGACGAAAGACTCACTTTGGTTCTTGTTTTCGCCACCGGAGGATTGCGGGGCCGGGAAGATCATGTTCTGCTTGTAGACGTTTGCGCACACGCCCACGATCGCCGCTGCATGCACACAGCACAGCAGTGCTTCGCATGACATCCTCAGCTGCTGGCAGAAGCTGCGACTGACGCCCTGCTGCTGCCTGCAGCTATGCAGGTCTGACGCCGCCGGGGAATCAAAGCAGCAAATGTGCGCAGCACTGCATTGGCTCCCGCAGCACTCACATGTGATCAGCGGCTGGGTGCCAGCTGTGACAGACGACAGCAATGACCAGGCCGCCAGCAGCAGCTGAATCGCGCCGACGATCTGGATGAAGCGCGCCTCCGCAACAAACTTCCTGTGGGTTTTGAGGCAACTTCTTCATCCCTCTCGAATGTGTGCGCCATTTATACTGTGACCGCTGATGTATGCTTGCTGACCATACTCTTCGCCAAGTGCATGCTGCATAGCGACTCGGCTTTTGCATCCAGCACCGCAATCTTGCTCACCTTGGCCGCCAGGGGAAGTACACTGCGCGGTCTGCATACTTGACCTCCTTTGCCACCTCTCCGCCGCCCTGCAGCACATCCGATCAGTTGCTGCAGCCTGACAGCTGCTGCATGACACGATCGACAGATGCTGTGTAGCGCTTCGACTGGTAGCGCGTGCACATGTATTGGCAGTTGCAATCCCACTCGCATGCTGGCACTTGTGGTGTAGTTGCTGACCTTCATCCGTGCACTGAGGCCCGACATCATGATAGAGGTGTGCGCGGCCTCGATCCTCTCGATGCGCGCCTTGTCGCCCTTGGCGTCATTCATTGCCCGCTTGTATGATCGCTGCACTGCCTCTGAGTTGGCGCCTGGCGACAGCCCCAGCACCTGAACGTCGTCGAGAATCAGGTCAGAATGCTGAGGTGAGCGCACCGCTGCACACATGATACAGCTCCCACTGGTACGATCGCTGCACCGCCTTTCAAGCTGGCCCCTGGCGACAGCACACCTATGCATGCACACCAACATAGCGTCAAGATGCATGCTGGTGCTCATGAGTGACCCTGGTCAGCAGCTGAGGCTCTGCTATCAATCAGGCCAACTGAGCAGCACGCATGCTGCATGCCGCTGCCGTGCTGCACCTGGTATGGATCCGGCGCCCCGCTGCCTGCTGACCCCGCCATGGCTGCCCTCACGCACAGGCCACCTCGCCTCCTGCATGGCTGAGGTGCACGCAGGCAGGACTGCGGGCGCAGCGCTGGCGCTGCTGTCGGACTGACCAACCTTTGCGACTGCATCATGCCGCCACTCGCCAGCGGAAGTGTGCGCAGCATGATGGCAACTGCAGCGGCCGAAGCACACAACTTGCAAGGTGCTCAGGTATCGCAAGCAGCGCGATGCACAAGTATTGTGCAAACTGCGATCGGTGCACCAGATCAGCTTGGACAGGTCAGCGAGCTGCAGTAGACAGTGTCTAGATTCCATCAAGGGTGGGAATGCCAACCCGACTATCATAAGAGCCAGCCATTTGCAGCTGTTGGGTCCTGTTGCTGATTGCAGAGATTACGGAAGCCCTGGACGACGTTTTGTGCAAAGCTCAGCGCCGTATGTGTGTGGGTACACTGCATTTCCATTGATCACTGACGCAGTGAGCGCATGCCCCACAACAATGCAAGCCTGACGAGCTGACGGTCGATCAACTATGAATCCTGAAGGTCTTACGGCTGTACCTTTGCCCTCAGCCTGTGAACGCACCCGCTATACTGGCCGCTGCCGCTGCACAGCTTTTCGCACTAATTCGGCGCATGCTTGAAGTGCTCGACAATGACCGAATGCCGCCGTGGTCGGGGCTGGTGTAGCACCTAGGCTTTCATCGAACCAGGTCAGCAGACCATCTAGCTCACGATGGGCAGCGACAACGAGTCCAAGTCGCTGCTTGGAGCAAAAAGCGGCAGCCTGCTGCAGGTCACGGTGAGTGGGAAAGGCGTCTAGATAGACACACGCAGCTCGATGCTGCACCTCTGAGCCTGCACAGCGCCCAAAGTCAAGCGTTGATCGTCATGCAAGGTCTTCGTGCTTTGTGCGCAGGTGACCAATGCAGCGCAGACCGGCATGGGCGGGCAGGCATCAGGGGAGCTGTCAGGCAACAGCCGCCCGCTCAGCGAGGTCTTCCCGAAGTGGCTGGCCGTCTGCCGGCGGTGGTTCCAGAGTGAGCTCTGAGCTCGCAGTGCATGCATTCATGTGTTCCTGTACAGCACGGCGGTGCTCTGGGCACCATCCACAGGCTAGCTGACAAATGACAGGATACCAGGACGGGGTCTGGCATGAGGTGCCGGCAGCAATCGATGTGCAGGCGAAGAGCGGTGGAAGGCTCGTGGGTATGCGGCCGGCACCATCGTGACAGCGCTGATGACGACCGGCTTGCTGGTGCGTTGCGTTCTGCAATTTCACTTATGCCAACACAAGCCTTGTACAAGCTGTCTTCCCTTCTGGGATATGCAGACCTGTCTGCTCATGACAACCTCATCTGGGGGTGGTGACGCAGATGGCAACTTGTCTGCAGGTTCGCATCAGCTACGCGCAGCGCAACTTCCAGACGGCGCTGTCAGAGAAGGATGTGAAGGGCTTCCACGCCGCGCTGTGGCAGTTTGTGGGCATCATTGTGCTGGCGACGCCCTCGTTTGCGCTCGCCGACTGGCTGGAGGTACCACTTGACTTCCGCATTTCACACCTACTGAGTGCAACAGCAGCGGACAGATAGACACAACATGGACAACATCATGATGATGTGGAACACACAACCTTCAAGAGAATACCGTGGTAAAGCTTGCCATGCATCACCTGCGCTAGCCGCTGAGCGGAAAGCTCTGATGGGATGGCTACATTGCACTGCCGATGCATGTTTCTCACCTCTAACAGGCGCGCCTGAAGCTGGAGTGGCGGCGCTTCCTGACGCAGCAGCTGCTGCAGGCGTACTTCTCCCGCCGCGCCTTCTTCAACCTGAAGCTCCAGGCCGCCGGCATTGACAACCCTGACCAGGTGGTGACGTTGCAAGCTATCAGCATTCATCTTGCGGAGTTCACCGCCTCTCATGTGCTGCCACTCCAGTGCATTTCCTGCTCTTCTGCAGACTTTTGTGCACTGACATAGTTGCCACTGCCTGCATCCATCAGACAAGGTGTTTGAAGGGGAATGGTGTTCAATGCAGCGCATCTGCGATGACGTGCCGGCTTTCACGGACACCAGCGTCTTCCTGGTGCTGGGCGTCACCCGCAAGTTCTTCAACTGCATCGCCTTTGCAGGCAGGTCCCCCGCAAAGCTCTTGAGACCGTGTTGCGGCACTGCCTCTGCTGTCTCTCCTTGAGTGATGCAAGCATGCGCATGCTACAAATGCCGCATGACAACAATGCAGGCACCCTTGGGCGCCAGGTCCCGCGAGTGAACCTAGACCCTGACACCCATCCACACCATTGTGTGCCGCTGCGGAGCCTGCATTGTCGCTGCTGCGCAGGCGTGCTGTGGAGGGTGGCGCCCAGCCTGGTGGTCTTCCTGCTGGGGTACGCCATCTTCGGCACCTGGCTGACAACGGCGGGCTTTGGGCGGCGGCTGATGCGGCTGCACTATGCCATCCTGAAGCGCGAGGGCGACCTGCGATTCGACCTCGTGCGCGTGCGTGAGAACGCAGGCAAGTCTTTTTGGGTCTGTTCTTGCAGGAGGCTGTGAAGAGATTTTGGAAGCACATGATGCTGCTCTGATCGGCGCTTCGACCTCGTGCGCATGCACAGGTAAGCAGGCGCATTTTTCTATGAGCATTCCTGCATGATGTTGTGCAGCGAGTGTCTACAGCATCCGTTCTTCTCTTTGTCATGCACACGACACAATGCCTGCCCGTGCGCAGAATCCATTGCCTTCTACAGCGGGGCCATTGCGGCCGCCTGCAGCCGCTGAAGGGCACACTGAGGACTTGTTCACCGCGACCGCCTTCCCGTTTCGATTGCCAACAACGCATCACGCCTGCCTGTGCGCAGAGTCCATCGCCTTCTACAGTGGGGAGCACAGGGAGGCGGCCATCGCCGGCAGCCGCCTGGAGTCGCTGGTGGCCACCAGCCGGCTGCGCCTGGCTTGGGAGGCCGGCCTCAGCCTGTGGCAGAACGCCTACACGTGCGTTCGCACCCATGTCAGCAAACAGGGGATATTCAGATCAGTATCCCCTGCAGCAAAGTGGCACCTGTCGGTGAGCACAGCTGCATTCACGACGCACTTGCTGAAGCTGCCTCTGCTTTGATGGATAGTATCAGCCATGATGGGTTGTGAACCTCATGTTTCAGTGCTGACAGCCACTGTGCTCATGCTTGCAGCTGAATGAATGTAACAACTCAGTGTTCCACGTGTGCACAGGTATGCCACGATATTGGTGCCCAGCCTGCTGACAGCGCCGCGGTACTTTGCAGGCCAGATCGAGTTTGGCGTGATCTCGCAGGTGTGACTGCTGCTTGCCCAACAGCTGCTGCCGCTTCCTGCTGCAAAACACATGCATGTGGGCATTCTCCAGGTCAACAGTGGAGACACCAACTTATCTGGTTTGATCTCGGCACAGGTCGGCTTTGCATTTGGACGCATTGAGTCAGCTCTGACGGTGCTGGTGTCAAATCTGTCAGAGCTCAGCAGCCTCGCCGCCAAGACAGAGCGTATTGACGCTCTGTTTTCAGGTAACAGCCTCTCACCAAGCGCCTGAGCAACAGCACATTTGTTACAGCACACGGCAGCTGAACGCCATGCGACCCTATTGGCTTACCTTTCGTTACTCGTTATATATACACATACCTTTCTAGCTGGTGAGATTTATGCACTGCCGTGCAGCTCTGCTGGCGGGACCACCAGACAGTGGCAGCCGCATCGCGCGAGCGCCCTCCACAGACGCAGGTGTGCAGTCACAACACGCACATGCCCTCTGCCACCATTAGGTATACGAGGTGAAGCAGTGTGTCTCAAGCACCCTCACCAACACGGTGGTGTGCACTGCATAAGGTTTGCAGTGACTTTGTGCAAAGGCTTGGATGTTGCACCAGGTCACCTCTTCATGCCTTGCTCAACCCTAGACCTTACCTCCGACACTTTTCTCCAGTATCTCATCCATCTGCAAGCGCCGGGCCCTGGCTCGTGCACAGGTCTGCATCTGGAGGGGCTGACGCTGGCGCCGCCGGGGAGGTGGCAAGCCGCTCACCCAGGCTTCTGCATGCGATTCCAGGCTTGTCATGTTGCAGCTGCAGCAATCTGTCCCAGTCAATGTCAGCTTATTGGACCCCCCTTTCGTTTGTAGGTCTGCACCTGGAGGGGCTGACGCTGGCGCCGCCGGGGGGCGGCAAGCCGCTCACGCAGGCGCTGCACGCCAGCATCGGCCCCGGGCAGTCGCTGCTGGTCGTCGGGCCCTCGGGCTGCGGAAAGTCCAGCCTCCTGCGGGCCATTGCAGGTGCGATTCATGCTTTTGTGACCCGAAACCTTGTGTCTCTTCGGAAATGCTTAACAGAAGATTCTTTACTGCACCATTGGCCCCTAGCAGTCGCTGCCGGTCGGCGGGCCGTTGGGCTGCGGCAGGTCCAGCCTCCTGCGGGCCATCGCAGGTGCGATGCTGTCGGATTCACTCGCAAGATTATTCCTTTTCATCAAACTTCATATACACTTTTCACTGCGCCATTGACCCCGGGCAGCCGCTGCTGGTCGTTGGGACGTCGGGTGCTGAAGCAAGTCCAGCCTCCTGTGGGCCATCACGGGTGCAGTCACTGATGATCTGTGGCACGAAAGCTTCTCCTTCCACAGATGGCGGTAGGCTCAGTTGCGCAAACTTTACGCCATCCGCCCCAGGCAGTGGCTGCTCTTGCCGTCACCTTCATGTTGGCAATGCTCCGTGCAACGACACTATCCATTGCATGCTTCCCTGGTGCAGGGCTGTGGGCGGAAGGCGAAGGCGTGATCCACACACCGGGGGCGGGGCAGATGTTCTTCCTGCCGCAGCAGCCCTTCATGCCGCTGGGCACCCTGCGACAGCAGCTGCTGTTTCCCTCTGGTGAGGGGCGCCACCACACCACCAGTTTTCAATTCCAACATGATCAACAGCAGTCTATGTGCAGGAACGTAGAAAGTCACAAGCGCACTGCAGGTGTGCAGCATGATGCTGTCCGGATGCTGGGGCTGTAAATGACCAACAGGATCCTGCTTTTGTTGGCAGGAGACGATGGCGCCTTTGTGAGCGGCGAGCGGCGGGCTGGGCCGGTCACAGACAAGGCCCTGCTGGCGCTCCTTGACGAGGTGCGCCTGCCAGGTGGGGCTCTTTGTAGTTCTGGAGGACTTTCAGATTCTGCATTTGCACCTACATTGACCCAGAGCTGCTGCCCCTCCTGAGGCATTTGTGTGTGTCCTGCACAATCCAGTGCATTCTGTGGGTGCACAACCCATTGCCGTGGCAGTCTATCGTCGAAAGGCATGCATCACCCTGATGTTCAGCACCTCATATATGCAAAGCTCGCGGAGCGGTCTTGAGGGGCTGGATGCGGGAGCCGACTGAGCGCACATGCTGTTGCTGGGTCCAACGGCAGATTCTCGGCTGTGCTGCATATGTTTTGAGCATCAAAGCATGTTTGTACTGATAGTCGGGACTGTGTACATGTGCAGATCTGGTAGAGCGCGCTGGGGGGCTGGATGCGGAGGCGGACTGGGCGCACATGCTGTCGTTAGGCGAGCAGCAGCGAGTTGCGTGGCTGCGGCTGCTGCTGCACACGCCCGCCCTCGCCTTCCTGGACGAGGTGGGTTCATGATGAGGGAAACGTACCACCCAGAAGTGTGCCACCCCTGTGCAACGCAAATGTTACTTGGTGCTGTGCAAAGACGATGGCATGATTGGGGTGCTGACTGCTGCTTCAAAGTGCCTGCACAGACTGGATTCTATCGAGGCAAGCTTTACGAGCATCAGGCTGACTGCATGCTGTGTCTCACATGCAGGCCACAGGCGCCCTGGATGCAGACACCGAGGCGGCGTTGTATGCTGGCCTCGCCGGCCGAGTTGGCGCCTACGTCTCTGTAGGTCAGCATTGCATGTCATCACCTACTGTAGCACCGCAGACTGACACGAGAGTGGACGGATCAAAACATGCACATGCCGGCAGCATCGTTCCAAGCATATGACGCATGCACAGACGTGCACTGTAGGCCTGTCCTCTTGCATGCTACAATTCGCTCACACACGAGTTACTGCCTGCACTCATCGGCTGCAGTGAAGCTGGTCGATTCAACCTTCTGTTCACGCTCGCAGGCCACAGGATGCAGCTGCTGCAGCACCACACGCATGTGCTGGCATGCGAGGGCAACGCAGCCTGGCGTATGCACACGGCAGAGGAGTACGGCAGGGTGCTCCGCTCCCGGGGCACCCTGTACTGATTGACGCCGGGGCAGCATGCATGCTGGTGATGAAGACAGCCATTCTTGGGCGGCTTGCACACTGCAGCAACACAAGGGCGGTCCACCGGCCCGTTGTAGCTGTGCAGCTGGCACTGCTGCTGTACCTGCATGCTTGCTGGTACGTTGTAATGTTCATGCTGGCCCAGTGGTAAGAAAACCCTGTGTGGTCCGGTAGGTTTGTGTGGATCCATGTGTCCTCATTGTTGTCCGGGATCTCGAGCGTTGGCTTTCGTGTTCAACAGCTGGCCTTCAACAGATCAACACAATATCTCTCAAGACAGAAGCCATCGCAGTGCGTCTCATGCTGGACTGCACTCGAATGCAGGCCGGCAATCAGGTGTTCTATGCGCCACAACAGTGGTTCCTGCTGCAACCCGCTCTAGAAACCAACTTGACCATGACTTTTCATGAGTCTGCGGGCCGCATAATACATGCGCATGATAGCTAAAGTACACCCAATATGATACATCCCGCCAATCGTGCAGATACACGAGCGAAGCCTCCCGTCTCGATCTCGTACCACCCTTGGTGCACAGCGACAGGTCATTGCATGGCCGTGCCGTTGCCTGTGGGCACTTTCCAGTCCGGGCCTGCACGAACGCACATGTGCCGCAGCCTGAGCGCTTGAGTTTGCAGCAGTCATGAGCATGACATCCACCACTGCCATTCCTCTGCATGCTAGCCACACACCAGCTCGTTGTGCCTGTTGTACTGTATCAAGGACCTGTTGTACTGTACCAAGGAGGTGTGCATCTGCACACCTGTAAGCGGCAGCCAGGCAGAGTCCAGCTTTGCCGCCTGCAGCATATTGCGCAGTGCAAAGTTCTCCTTTGACGTTGCCGGCAGCACGAACTCGAAGCCCTGCGCACACATGACACGATCTGAGCCGTTGCTTCTTGATCGAGCAGCATCTGGGCAGTCATCAGTCTTCGTGGGGCTATGAGGAGATGTGCATGGTTCGACCGATGGCACCACTATTGACCATGTCCAGCCCCCGCAAAATGCTCGAAGGTGCTCGAAGGACCGCGAAGATCCCTCGCAGATCATATGACAAATGAAAGACAGTCAGGCCGTGACCCACCCAGGGGCAGGCGCCGCGGTCGCCCACGCCGAGCGCCCAGAGCTTGCTCCAGGGTGGGGGCCTTGTCGGGTCTGCTCCCGCCGCACGGCAGGCCGTGAAGCGCGGCGGGCTGTTGGCGCATGATGTGGCGCGCCACCGCCCGTCAGACGCAGCAATGATTGCGCACTGCATGCAGTTGATATGTCTAAGCTGAGATCTTTATTGTATCAACCGAGAGTGTGAGGCATAGCAGATTGCTGTTTATCGCCACCGCCCACCTGTTGCGCTGATGACTTGCACACTGCGTATGGCAGCTGTTATGCACGTGTTCAGGTGAAAGAACGAGCAACAGGGTTTGCCCTCTGCACAGGGTGTGTAGCTCGCCATCTCTGCCGCCTTGAAATTCTTTAAGCCATGCCCTGAAGGTGAAAATGCATTCGGGATGTGGAAGACGATCGAAATTAATCATCTTGCAGAGCTCGGTCTTTGTCGAGGATCTCCCTCATAGGCATTAGGTAGAGAGCCTCCATGACATGCCACGCAGAAGCAGTGCTTCCAGCAGTGGACACTACAGAACCCCCCCAGCTACTGTCATTGTAGTGGCAACAGGGCTGCCGCTCTGTCCACAGCTGTGGCGCACCGGCCCCAACATTGACTGTGGGGCAATGCAGGCAATGTGCAAGAACACAACATCTTGAGAAGCCAGCGGTGGTGGTGAATGCGTGAACGCCACGGAATCAGCACAGCGTCGACAGTGCAGGAGAAGGCGCTAGATCCCATCTCACCCCTGGGTCATCGTTGCCGCTCATCCGCGCCCACAGCTGCGCTGCCGATGCTGCCGCCTGCTGCACAGCCCACCGTGCAGTCCGCCCCCGCGCCATCCGTGTGACCATGGCGGCCTCGGCCCAGGGGGCGTAGGGGTGCGCCGGCGCCCAGGTCCAGATGGCTGAGGCAGACCGCTGCGGCGTCAGCATGTCGGGGGACGGCACATTCACGCCGCAGTTGGCCACATCGGGCAGCGTCGCCTCGTTCAGCAGCGGCCTGCACCGCATGTACATTGTTTTGTTGTCAACCCTGACTGCATTACTCAGCAGGAAGGTCTCAGCATGTCGGGGGACGGCACGTTCATGCCGCACAGTCACGTCAGGCAGCGTCGCCTTGTTCAGCAGCAGCCTGCAGCAGACAAACATGCGTGATGTGTCACTCCTGACCGGGCGCCTGGAGATTAGCACTGGTCTGAGTGTGTTCACGCCGAAGTCGGCCACATCAGGCAGCGTCGCCTCATTCAGCAGCAACCTCAAAAAAACTGCACAAGCCTACGATTTAGGTTGCAGTGGATCTCGCACTGACGATGCTGCAGTTGGCAGTTGGCCCCAACAAGCAGCCTCACTCTGTCAGCAGCGGCCTGCGGCAGACATTGTCATATCAGACAGACATTGTCATACCAGAAACCCTTGTGCCTGAAGGGAACGGGCTCACGAGACCTGAAGCAAGTCAACATAGCAGTGTCTTTATGAGCCAGCAAGACCTGATCCAGGAGCTGCCTGAAACTTCCATCATGGCACTGGACATGATTGAGAGGAGAGCGCAACACTGTGATGGCACATGCAACAGCAATGCCAGCACGAGCAAGCACAGGAAGAGTCAGAAACTCCTTCCAGCACTGGTGTAGTGTGGTTGGCACAGCTGTGTCGTGACAACACTGGGGGGACTGCATGGCATGTGTTCGCAAGCACCAAGGAATATGGCGCAGGCCCATGCTCACTCATTGTCAGCGCGGAACACAAAATTGCAGTTGAGTGGGCCGTAGGTGATCTCGCATGTTGTCATGCGGTACATCTGGCCCTCCTGCAGTGCAGATCAAGCAGCAATTCACTTATCATTTGTCCAGCCGGAAGGTATCAAGCCCAAAGCCTCACGTGCAGTACAATTGAGAAGCTCTGGAGTGCTGTGATGCCCAGGCTGCATGCTTGTTCTGCATGCGCCTCTGCTGTCACACACCGATATGAGATGGGCTACTGCTCACCAATGTGCGCCCACTGTGCATGACTTTCTTTCGGTCCGAGGGCTCCACATCCGTCAGGCACCGCGGCTCCCCTATATATGTGGTCAGATTGGGCTCAAAGAAGTGGCACACCGGCTTCGCCCTGCACGCCAGGATTGTCAGAGCTACTGCACATGGCCTTGGCAAGAACACATTCGTGACTCATCAATGTGTTAGCTAGCAGGTCAACAGGAACTGATGCGCTGACAATAAGAGCCTTGGCCAATGGCGACGGAAGAACGGGGCTCACTTCATGAAGATGAGCGGGTGCATGACGGGACCGTAGTTGACGCCGCTGGTCAGCAGCAGCCGCTTGCCTTGACTCTGCATCTCTGCACCAAGCAGGTAGAATTGCGTCACAGACATAGACGCGACAATCCTGTGGGGCTTGATGCATGCCGACTGGATCCAGCATGCATCATCATAGCTCCTGGCAGACATGTCACGTTGTAGCCGCCGTGTCCAGTGCAATTGATGACATTCACAATTCTCAAACACCACAGGCATTTGACCTTCGATGCTGGGCCAGTCTCCATCGGGGTGCTGCATCTCGTGCATTGGCGGCGTGTAGATCGTTTCCAGTGGGAAGTAGGTAGTCACACGCGACATCAGCAGCGGGATGAGACCCTGCACCGCAACAATCAGGCCCACTCACAACCTACATCTCATGGCAGTATGCCCTCTGCATTGGCTGTTGACATTGGTAGACTGACCCAGACGGTATGATGCCGATCGCACTTTGTGTGTGTGCTTGTCAATACACAATGTCGGCTGACAGCGCTGCAATAGTTATGGCCAGGGACGCACCCAGTCACCGAGGTCGGTCTGGTCATCGAAGAACAGGGTGACAAACTCGTCCTCGTTGCCTGGCGCCGCCATCCACTCTGAGATTTCCTGTGAACACATTGCGCACACGCCGCTGTGACTGAGAATGCATCTTGGCACTGCTATCAACACCTGGAATCCAGCTCGAAACACAAGCTAGTGAGTCATGCAACCCGCAGCAAAGTCGATGCTGCAACATCCAGCTGTCGCCAGCCTTGAAACAGTACAAACTCTACAGACCTGCAGCGCTGAGTCAAGGGAGCGCTGCTCGCCCACGGGGATGGACGACAGGCTGGGGTCGCACCCAATCGTCTCTGTGTCCCTGCACTGGACACGACGAGGAAACTGACGGCCAAATTCTGTGAGTGCTGCACCCGACAATGCAACTGCAGCAGCACGCGCATCAACTCGCCAATCGATCACGGTCTTGTAATCATGGTATCAAAGGGTTTATGAGATACAGCATGGCATTCCAAGCTCACCAGCGGATGCGGTGGCCCAGCAGCTTGGCCACCAGGTTGACCGCCTTAATCAGCGTGTTGAAGAAGGAGTGGAAGCCGCCGCAGTGCGCAATGATGAAGTCGCCCTGCACCAGCAAGATGCCGCGGCGTTCCAAGATCGACAGCTGCTGCTCCTGATGGTACTTGCGCCCATGGCACGTTGCCAGTGCATGCTGTCCTGGAGCAGGTGCGCATGCAAGTTGCTGCGACGGAACGTGAGCTTGCAGGAAAGCATTGGTTGGAGTTCTGGGTTGGTGCATTGCCAATGCAGACGCACCTGCACCCAATGGGTGTCCAGCTTCACCCCAACGCTGCGCCATTCTCTACATTATATTCGCGATAGGCTGTGCCGGGTTTGATATGATTTTGTGATGATATGTGAGCGAAGCTGTCCAAGACGAAAGCATACCTGCACCCAGTGCGTGTCCAGCTCCACGAGGCGCACGCCTAGGTTGAGCTGATCGGTCAGGCTCAGCACCTGGTCGTTCGTCTGCAGCCGGTCCGCCGAGCTCTGTGCACAAACACGAGAGGCCTGTACACTTTTAGGGGTTTGTCACACGTTGCAAGCACTTCAATCCGAAAGCAGCAGCGCACGACAATCACTCTCACCTCCACAGCACACCCACCCAGCCTGACTCACCGCAAACTTGATCCACTCGAAGTACTTCTGAAAGTAAGGATCCAGCGTGCCATAGCCGTCCGCAAGCGTGATGCCACTGTTGTGCGTTCCCAGCATGGTGGCATAGCAGAATGGCACCTTCCGAGCAAGCGCATTCTGCAGCAGCAAGTGGTTGACACCGTTTCCCCATGCTGCCAACAGTTCATGTTGGGCAACTGTGTGTCAGGAAGCCTCGGTCCTTGGCACATGCAATAGGTGCTTTGCATGCTGTGGCCTTGATGGTCTGGCACGGAAGTGTGGCGGCAAACTGCTGACCTGCGTGTCGAGGGCATTTCTCAGCCAAGGCTCCACCTTCACACTGCCGCGCTTGCACACCGTCGTGCACACTTTGCCAGAGCACCTGCGCATTGGCATAGGAATGCTCTCAGGACAAAAGCCTATTACTCGGGCAAGGGACTTCGGGCGTCACTTCGGAACGCTCATTGACAATTTCGACATGTCCATGTCGCAAGCAGAGCATAGCATGGTGTGCTCGGAAGTAAGCGATCCGCACCACTGCGTCGGCTCACAGTCAACGCCTGGCGGCAACCCTCTGTCTGTGCTCGACTTTTGCACAGTCGGCAGCTCCTGCGGGGCTGGCGGCACCAAGCGGGGCTGCCAGCAGATGTGCGGCAACAGCGCCAGCTCGTCTGCCGTCAGATTGTGCGCTGCTGTCGGGATCTCTGATGTGGGCACGCATCCATCCCTGGAGGCTGGTATGAGCGGTTGATAGGGAACCTGCAGCCTGCTTGCTGCCTGCAGGCTGTGCAACTGCGCCGCGTCCTCTGCAGTGCCTCTGGTCAGCTGCACAGAGCTGCGAGGCAGCTGGGCTGCAGAGGCTGTGTTCAAGCTGACCGAAAGCAGCAGCACAAGCTGCGTGTATGCCGGCAACGACATTGAGTATCGTGTTGATACCCTCAGACGTGCACAGTCAAGGGTCCGAGAGTGCGAAATTGCCGCAGCATGTCACATCTTGAGCGAGATTCCGATAAGCACCGGAACTTGCGGTTGCTCGAGAGACTCGTGCGGAATGCGATAAGTGTCTAAGTGTGCCAGTGCAATGCCAGTCTGCTGCAACAAAGGTTAGTAATGACTTTAGGTAATTTTGACTACCTGGCGATCAGCTGACCGAATGTTGCTGGCCGCAGCACCATATTGCTGCTTGCACGGCCCATTTGCTGTTGGAGTTGTTACCCGGGGCTCACTTGTCATGTGGACGTATGCGTGGATGTCGAAATTCGGGAAATGTGCATGATCTGATATTTCGGAACAGAGGATGCGTGCACACAGGCGTTTGCAGCCGTTTCACAGCGTGGAACATGCTTTCAGGACAGCACGTCAGACTACTGAGTCTCAGGTGACAAGCATGCATTGTTACGTATGCTAGACGTAGACTGCAAGAGTTTCTCCGAATGATGGGCGTTCTTCTCCTGCTGGTTCAGTCTGATCCTGCTGTTGTGCAGTATCCGATCGTGGATCAGGGCTTTAGGGGATCTGCAACGATGCGCTGCCCAGCAGCAGGGCCAAATCCTAGAGACTCACAGCGATGCCGCCGCACAGACGCCAGATGCCGCGCTAACAATTGCCACAAACGTCTCAGACACCCTCAAGGTCAATGTCAGAAGCATTCAATCGCACTCTCACATCTGCGTTCGGCCACAGATCACCCAGCTGCGCTTTCGAGGACCATTCAAGTGGCTTTGAGTGACCATGCGGGAGCCTGTGCTGATGTGACCCTGAGTGCTGCATCTGGCATTAGGTGGCGCAACTCGTGCACGCATTCCGAGCCCGCGGCCACCTGCTCGCGCGCCTGGATCCGCTGCAGCGGCCTGCAGACGGTCCCTGGCAGTCAGAAGCGGTCGCCGGCGGCAATGGCTCACCAGCGGCGGTGGGAGCGCAGTCCTGGTATGCACTCATGTCTACATGCGAGCTACTGCAACAGAGTGAGTGCACATCAAATGAAGTGCAATGTTCGGAACAGTCTCCCACCGGCATTCCTCTTCTATCTGCAAATGTCACCTGCCCTGCGTCTGCTGACACAGGGGCGATGCGGGTTTGGCTCGCATCCTGTCGGCCGTGGACAACACCGGCTCAGAAGAGCAGCGTGCTGCAGCACTGGCGGCGGCACTGGACCTGGAAGGCCACACTGCAGCAGACAGGTCTGGCCAAGCATCACCTGTGCATCGCACCACTTGGCTCGACCACAGTGCATACCGCTTCAAATTAAATGCTGCATGGTGATGCCAAGATGGTGGCCAAACCCAAGTCTGGTAAGTGCAGGGCATATGACCTGGATGGCCTGCTGAGTGGCAGCAGTGGTCGCCGTCATTGGACCCTCAGCGGCTTGGTGTCACACCTGCGTGATTCCTACTGCAGCACGCTGGCGGCGGAGTCGGCACACCTCACAGACGCTAGGTGGTCCATGTTGGCGGGTTTTTAGAGTTTTGTTTTGTTAGAGCCATCCGCACTGAAGCCACTGAGCAACATCTCAGAAAAGTGCGTCAGCATGAGAGCCTGTTAGCTGCCCAGTAGCGGCCACGTCTGGTTGACGTGTGGCACCCAGCTTTGCAGGCAGCGGGAGTGGTTGCAGTCACGGGCGGAAAGCCGTGTGGAGCTGGCGCCTGCTGCAGCACGGGAAGCGCTGCACATCCTCGCACACGCAGATGCCCTGGAGCGCTTCCTGGCCGAGAAGTTCCCCGCGACGAAGGTGCTTGTCGTGGCGCTGTTTCCTGACATGAAGTCAGTTCAAGGTGATCAGCAAGGATGCCACTCGTGGACCCTGGGCGCCTTCCCACCTTCAGCAGTCGCACTTGCCAGCTGATGTGATGCGCTCCCACCCTGCAGCGCTTTGGCATCGAGGGGTGTGAGGCAGTGCTGCCGGGACTGCGGGCGCTGGCTGCCGCCTCTGCTGCCGCCGGCGTGCGCCGTATAGAGGTGCTTATGATGTGGTGGCAGCCTATCAGGTGCTTTTGAGCATTGGCATACGCCCCGACTGCTGGCGGCGATGTACTTGTGATTCCCTCTAACGAGTGTCCACTCCGCAGCATGCTGCACGACAATGCCCGTTTGCACTATGCACAATGTGCCTGATTACCCTCGTTTCAGGTGGGCGCCCCGCACAGGGGCCGCCTGAACATGCTGGTCACGTTGATGGGCAAGCCGCCCGGCGCGGTATTTGCCAAGATGAATGACGCCGACAGTGAGTTCCATGTCGGCGACGTGAAGTACCACGCTGGCGAGGCGGCGACACTGTTGTTTGAGCAGGTGCATATTTGATGATCTGCACTTTACTGGTACAGTACTGACAGTTTGACGATTGTTGCATCATTGCTGGTGGCAATGGATGGGCGGCAGTCTCAAAACACTATAGCGCAATGTGAGACCAGAATGTGCTGTCAACCTGTTCCCTTTCATCTGTGAAGTGCATGTGCCCTTATACGAGTCTTGTCACATCCAGGCCGGCATGACGGCAGAGCTGCGAATGAGCATCGCGCCAAACCCCAGCCACCTGGAGGCGGTCGCGCCGGTGGTGCTGGGCCTGGTGCGGGCAGAGCAGGCCCGCAAGGCCGCGCGGAACAAGGCCATCGAGTTCCAGCAGCAGTCCTTCAGCCACGGCCCAGGTGAGCAGTTCTGGTGATGTTGAGATGTTGATGAGGCTAGCGCTGCCGTGTTCTGGCCCAACTCTGTCTGCCATGAGCGCCACGGAGCCCGGCCGACCAAAGGAGCAACAGCAAGGTATGTATTCTGGCTTATTACCAGCCCATCTGCTGCTTGCATGGTTCTTGAGGCGGAGTCAAAGATACTCTGTATTGATCCCACGTTTGCTTGCGCTTCGTTGCAGGCGGCGTGCAGACAGAGGGGCTGGAGAGTGACAGCGCCGCCGTGACAGAGGCGCGGCGTGCGGTGATGGGTCTGCTGCTGCACGGCGACGCGGCCTTTGCAGGGCAGGGCATCGTGGCAGAGACGCTGCAGCTCGCCAACACACCAGGTGAGCGCTCAGGTGGACACACGCTTGCCAAGCAATCGCGTTAGATGTGTGACAATCGTCACAAAGCCATCTTGTACATCGCAAGACAACTTCTGCCGCTGTGCTTGTTACTGCCGAAGGGTGTCCCATCCTCCACTGGATGGTGAATGCAGGTTTCTCCACTGGCGGTACGGTTCACCTGGTCATCAACAATCAGGTGCGCCCGCTGTTGATCTCACCTGTGCCGCTAAGTGGCACATGACTTTGCACACAGCGCCTGGCAGATGCCATGTCTCTGCACAGTGCACAGCAGACATCCGCTTAGTGGCATGCAGCAAAGTGTAGTGCTTGGTGCTGTGCTTGCGGTGGAGGCTTCTAATGACTGACAAGCGTGTTCGTGCAGGTGGGCTTCACCACAGTGCCGGGCGACGGCCGCTCCAGCCCGCACTGCACCGACATCGCCAAGGGGCTGGGCATCCCCGTGCTGCACGCTAATGCAGATGACCCTGAGGCGGTGGTGCAGGTGTGTCCATTGACGGCGTTCAAATCTCATGTACTCCACCGATCACACAACGATCTATACATAGTTGCGTCGCTGTGGAGCACCACGGCAGGTGTGTCCAGCTGATGCAGCCGAAACCCCTGTGCAGTCTCTGGCAAGCTGGGCCAGTGTTACTCCAAGCACTGCACGTGGCTCGAGGTCAGGTCCGTGCTGAGATCAAATCGCAAAAGGTAGCGCCGTTGATGTGCAGGCCTGCCTCATAGCGGCAGACTGGCGGGCAGAGTTTGGACGGGATGTTGTGGTAGACATCATAGGCTACCGCAGGTGCGCTGTCGTATGACTGAATGTTCGCTTGGTCGAAGCAAAGCGCGACGCAGCAGAGCAGGACTACAAGTACATCAGCATCACTGAAGGCGCCACTTGTGTGTGCTTAAACGTGCAGGCATGGGCACAACGAGATGGACGAGCCGCGTGTGACGCTGCCGCTCAGCTATGCTGCTGTGGATGCGCATCCGCGAGTGAGACACAGTCTGTGTCTCAATGCCACTCGATGCACTTCACGCCACTCTCTGTGCTGAGGCACTGGCTGCTTGTGACATCTCATCACATGACCGATGTCCCATACCTTATTCCGAAAGTAGTGTGGTATATTGCCAGCATCTCAAATACCTCAGGTCATGGGTTGTTTCATGCAAACATGACCGTAAATTCACATCGGCACAGGTGCTGGAGCAATACATGCAGCGGCTGCAGGAGCGGGGCGTGGCGTCAGCAGAGGAAGTTGCAGACTGGCAGCATGAAGCGATGCAGCGGTTTGAGACGGAGTACGCGGCGACGCGCGCTGGCGACTACAACGTTTCAGCTGCGCAGTGGTTGGGTTCCACATGGCAGGGCGATGCGCTGCAGGTGCAATATTGTTGGCTCCTCGAAGGTTTCACATTCACAAACATGCTGGCATTGCATGAGCGAAGCTTTTCAGCAGCTGCGGCTGCAGATCGTGTGCTCAATTCGCATCCTATCGCGGCGACATCAGAACAAACGTCCATGCATCATGGGCTACATGCTCTGCTGTGGTCATCGGTGAGTGTTTGTGACCCTGTCTGCCTTCGGTGATTCAGGCAGTTGGCGATGGTGTCGGCATTCACGAGGCCCGACAGGAGCCGACGGGGTTGCCGCTGCCGACCCTGCAATGGGTGGGTCGATGTGTCGCGACCCTGCCCCCCGGCTTCACGCCGCACCCCTTCATCTCCAAGCTGTGTGCCAGCCGCAGGTGAGCACCCTCAGCTACTCTTTGAGATCTGAGACAGTCAGCCAGTGCTTTCGTCAAGTGAGGCGCATCCCTGTAACTGTACATGCGATGTGTCCCAACTCGCGCAGCTGCATCAAATCCCCATTCATCTGGCCCTGTGACTATTGCTACCGCCATGCCAGCTGCAGCAAGATTGTGCCGCCAAGCATATGTACCTTCTTGCTCTGGCATCACTAGGGCAGTGACTGTCTTCTCGTCACACGATCTGCAGGAAGATGGTGGAGGGCGCTGCCTCACGGGTGGACTTTGCCATGGCGGAGGCACTGGCCTTTGGGACCCTGCTGCTGCACCGTGGGGTGGTCGCAGAAACTAGCAAAGCTGCACTGGACAGTGCCGTGACAGACGTTCAGGAGCTGCTGAACCCTGATGATGCGGCTGCAGCGGGGCTCAACCTGGGCCACTACGGTGTGCCATCCCGAAGCACTGTTTGACAGCGTCCTACAGTGCTCTTCTCTCTGCCGGCATGTGATTGGCGAGGGAAACAACAAAATGGCTCGGGTTATGCTAGGAGCTGCTTCTGCTTCAGGACGCTGTGCCAGTTGGACGTGCAATCTTCCAACTCTGCAGGCGTGCGGTTGAGTGGACAGGACAGTGAGCGTGGCACCTTTAATCAGCGGCATGCCTTGCTGTTTGATCAGCTCACTGGTAGAAGGTGGGGACGGTTTTCATGCCCAAGCTGAGGCCGTCTGCCCTCTTGTTGTTGCAGCCTGCAAGCCTAGGGCGGCCAGGGGTCGTTTGTGTTTAATCTTACATCGCATTCATCAGTATGCTGTCCATGTCATCAGTGTCGAGCAGTGGGGGGTTGTAACATTCGGTGAATGCTATTTTTTTGATTTCCAGGCTTTGCGCATTGAACGCCATCCAGCCAGGCAGGCAGGACTGGGTGGAGGTGGTCAACTCGCCGCTGTCAGAGGCGGCGACGCTCGGCTTCGAGTACGGCTTCTCCCTGGGCTGCCAGGTGGTTGCTGTTGTTTTGTCAGCTGCTGCCTGGAAGTGACCTGTGTAAAAGCAGAGCTGCTTGCCGTCAAGGCAGTACGGATCAGTGGGTTGGCGGACATCGCTTGTAATTGCTGCCGGGTCTGAACCTTGACTTGCAAGGCTTTGCTCGTACAGGGTCGGGTGCTGACGGTGTGGGAGGCGCAGTTTGGGGACTTTGCGAATGGCGCCCAGATCATGATCGACCAGTTCCTGGCGGCGGGTGCGCATGGCTCCACCGTTTTGCAACAGCTCGAGCCAGTCTCTTGATCGACTTCTGTGCATGCAAGCGCATTCATGGCGCCACATCTGCACCGTGTACCTGGACAGTGGCATAGTGCAGCTGGCAAGGCCCACCCTGAAGCTTGGTTTGTGTCTCGAGCCATAATAAAAGCAATATGCTCCAGTACACAGGTGAGGAGCGGTGGGGCCAAAGCAGCGGGCTGGTGCTGATGTTGCCGCATGGCCTGGAGGGCCAGGGGCCCGACCACTCGTCGGCCAGGATCGAGCGCTTCCTCCAGCTGGCCGGCGACGACGCTGATTCCCTCCCTGGAGCAGCACCGGCGCAGCGGCGGCAGATGCGCGCCGGCTTCGAGGTGAGCCGCAACCCTTTCAACCTCTTGACACTGCCATGCGATTGCGGCCCCAGCAACGAGAAGGTCTCATTGCTGAGCAATGTCAGCATTTGAGCACTGCAGGTTGGCAAGGCATGTTCACGTCCGTATAAATGGAGGCGGGCTGTCAATGCACTTGCTATAGTGGCAATGTGTACCACAACTCAAAGCCATGTCATTGAGTTGCATTGCCGGCGCTGGGTAAGAGCGCAGATCGCCTATTTGGGCAGAGCGCACCCAGGCGGCGGCCAGGCGTCCTGCTGCATCTGCGGGAGCTGCTGGCTGTCGTTCTTCTCGCTGGAAGCCATCATTCATCCTCCAGCATACCCAGCAGCCTGCACGCTGTACTGCAGGCGCTGGCGAGGGCACACGGCGGGCAGCTGACGCAGGCGGAAGCCACAATCCTGCTGCAGTCGGGGGAGCTGCTAGCGCTCAACCTGGGATCGAGTCAATGATGAGCCTTTGAACAGACACCTCCGATCTGCGTCTCAATCTGCAGGCGCTGGCACGCGCACACGGCGGGCAGCTGATGCAGGCGGAGGCGACCATCCTGCTGCAGTCGGGGGAGGTGCTAGCTACCAACCTGTGATCGATCAATGATGAGCCTTTCGACCACACCTTCAACCTGTAAATCACACTTGCAGGCGCTGGCGAGGGCACACGGCGGGCAGCTGACGCAGGCGGAGGCGACCATCCTGCTGCAGTCGGGGGAGCTGCAGCCCAGCGGGCAGCCGAAGGAGGCGGCCTCGGCGCTGTGGGCCGAGATGGGCCTGCAGGTGGGCCTGCACTTCGCTGCGCAGTGTCTCGCTGCGTGCTGGCTGCAAGGCCGCTGCATGAATGCGTTCCACATCGCCAGCCCTGCCCAACAGTCTGCATGCTTCATGTGCTGAGGGGTTGGGCACAGCCCTGTGCATGCTGAGGTGACAGTGTTCCTAGCCTGTGCTATCCTAGCCAAGCAAGAGTCCACGTCCCACACTTATCCAAATATCGCAGAAGGCAAAGGTAAAACATGCGGGACATACCCCGATACTCAGCGCTCTCACCCCATCTGCAGCCTCACGAGGCAGTGACGGCGGAGGTGTGGGAGCGGCTCATGACGCAGTGGCTGCGGCGCAACGCCGAGGCCTCCGCCAACCTGTTCGTGGTCAACGCTACCACACCCGCGCAGGTGTGCACACTGCGTCACATGCACTCAGGCACACTTAATGGCTGCGTTTTGCTTGCTGATGCGCTTTCATGGCCCCAAACCCGATGCTCTCAGTATGAGAGAGCCTTTACAAATGATGAGAATCTGGTGCATACTTGTGCGCTGCAGCTGTTCCATGTGCTGCGGCGGCAGATGAACCGGCCTTTTGCCAAGCCGCTGGTGCTGGCGACGCCCAAGTGGCTGCTGCACCACCACCGCGCGACGTCGGCCTTGCAGGTATGCAGCTGATGTCACCTGACCTGTCAAACCCTTGCGGGCTTGGAGGACTTGCAAACACTGCCCTCAGTCCTCTGTGCAGCAGTGAGGCGGAAAACAGCTCAGAATGCCAAGTCCTAATAGGAACTACCCTGTATGAAACTCCCTGCACACGTATACAGGATTTCACGACCGGGACGTTCTTCAACCGTGTCATTGACGATGGCAAGGGCTCAGACAACACACGCCACATGGCGGTGCACCCGGTCAATGGGGAGCCCTTCCTGCTTCCGCCCAACCGCATCCGCCGCGTGCTGCTGGTCTCCGGCGCGGTGAGCAATGAGCATTGCCTTCACGCAGGACTGGCTGCACATCAACTCTGCACACATCGCACATCTCATATGCAAATTTTGCCTGCAGTCTGGTGACCATGTCACATGTGCACAGCGCCAGCGCTGATGCTGATGCTGGCAGCCCAGGCACATGCTCAACACCGCTTATGGTCTGGTCTGGTGCGGCTGACATGCTGCAACTGCATTCAGGGCACGTTCCTGGCTGCCTGCAGATCTACTACTCGCTGTCGCGCATCCGCCAGGCGCGCCGCATCCGGGATGTAGTGTTGGTGCGGCTGGAGCAGCTGACGCCCTTCCCCCACGACCTCATCACCCGGGTGCAATTCATAATAGCGACACCATCACAAGCTGTGTAGCTTGTGCAGCTGATGCCCTTCTCTCACGCCCTTGTCATCAGGACGTTGCTCATATCTACGCGATCACCATTCAGCTGCTCAAGCTGATGTGAGCGCAAGCACTGCTGCAGGAATCCGCCAGCAATTGCGGGCCTGATCGGTTCATTGGTACTGAATTTTGCTCGATTGAACATGTGAGCAGGTAACTTGCACGTGCCGGGAGGCCGGACACACATTGGTGTTGGTAGCCGCGGTTGACAAAGGCATGCTCTCGACATGCAAATGACCCTACCAAATCAGAATCACGTCTCACTTGCGCAGGTGATTGGCGGCTACCCGAATGCGGAGGTGGTGTGGTGCCAGGAGGAGCCGAAGAACATGGGCGCCTGGAGTTACGTCAAGCCGCGGCTGGAGACGGCGCTGCGGCCGCAGCACAGCAACGACGGCGTGCAGGTGTGCGTGTTGTATGGTGAACGCTCTACAGGTAGGTCAACGACGGCGTGCAGGTGCACATGTAAAATGGTGATGCTTGCTCAGGCGGGATTGAGGCCTACGAACCTGCTAAATAAAATTTCACTGCAATTGTCTGCAAGCAGTCGAATCCGGGATTTGCTCCTGTCTCACTACTGCGTTGCTGCAGGCGAGGACTGTGCGGTATGTGGGCAGGCCGGCGGCAGCTTCGCCCGCAACAGCGTCGCTGGCCATCCACCGCGCAGAGACGGCGGAGTTGCTGGACGCCGCGCTCGCCGCATAGCACAGACTTGTGCAGCACAGGCTTCAGTAGCGCTCGGCAACTTACGGCGGCATGTTCACAGCGGCCGTGCCCTGGACACGTTTACAGTGCAGAGACGGCAGAGCTGCTAGATGCCACGCTTGCACCATTGAAGTTTGGGATCATTCTGCCAAGTATATACTTTGTACTTGTTTCAGTGGAGTTCACATGGCCCTTTGTTACATGTACCGAGCTTTTGTGGAGCTTTGGTGGAGTTTGGTGTAGTAACTTACACACGGGATTGATGGATTGCTGGATAGCAGTGTGTTGAGGGGGTTTCATGACCACATGTGATGAGCGTTGGCACGCTTGAGCGCTGACATGCTTGGAATGGGACCCATCTAGTTTTGAGACTTCTGGCGAAAGACGATACACAGCCTGGCATAGACTGACATGTCATAATTTACAAAGGCGAGCAACCCACAATTACATCAACTGCTATCGGAAACATCGTTGTTCGAAAAACCACACCGCCGACAAAATCCCTGGACGACAATGACGAATGACACGAATGTCTCAAAGTATTATACAACAATGGACAAAGTTTGTTTGCTAGCTTGAAGGGCCGAACCTACTTACCCTCCAGCATGCATCAATGAAGCCGCATTGCCACAGGGTAGGAGGAAACCCATAGTTTCGCATGAAATGTGCATGGTATGACACTGCCGCGGGTCCGTCTCAGGCCTGCATACCCGCGTCACGCCTCATACCGCTGCGGATCCTTCAGCCACAGCTTCAGGATGGGCCGGCCATCATGCCACGCCTGGCCAATGCCAATGAACTCCAGGAGCTCATACTGCCACGTCTCCAGCAGACCTGTGTATCATCCGAGACATGGCAATTGCAAGAGCAGCTGTTACAAGGGCGTGCCACAACATGTCACAATGCCAGCAGCAACCGCAGCATGTCCATGCACAGAAGCTGCACCGGCAGGCTTGCTGTGTACCTGCCAGCTGGCCGCGGATGTGCTGCAGCAGCTCATCCGGGTCCCTGTCCATGTCCCATGACTTGTGGTCCTGCATCAACATCAGGAGCCATGGTTTGTGACCTAGGTGCAGATGAAACATCTGAAGTCTACGCTACACATCATCAATGCGTCATCTGCTCAGCGCTGCAGCAATGACCGGGTGCCACAGCATTGTACACAAGGAGGGTCGTGGAGAGGATACTCACGTTGCAGCAGGTGCAGCAGCAGTACCACTGCAGCCGCCCCAGGCATGTCTCATGGTACAGCGACTCCTGCAGGCGCTGCTGCAGCTGCCGCGGCAGTGGATGCCTGCGAATGGCGTCGAGCTGGCTCACAATTGCCGCTCTGTTCCGCGAGTCGTCTGGTCAATAGCATAGCTGAGCAAGCGTGTGAGATGCCCACACTAGACCGCATCAGGTGCGCAGCCTGCGAGGCTAGCAATGCTGGACACATGCATCCGTCGCACCACATGCTTCAGCAAAGTATACGCAGCGAAAACAGGTTCTCTTGCAGCCACGTCCGTCGACAAGATGCGTTGCACAGGGTAGTGGGGAAGCGCTCACCGCGCCTGCGCATATCCTAGAAAGGCGTCCTGCTGACCCTTTGCCAGCAGTCCGATGTCTAGCTCCCTGTCCACTGACGGCACGAACGTGTATGTGCAGTCATCGAACACCTTCACGACGAACGCCATGAGGGGTGGACGCCTTCTGCCCCAACACTGATGACGTCCTTCCCAATCGCAATGGTACGTCACACGACGTGGCTCTGTTTCGCCAAACTCAGGCAGATTATATATTAGGAGCAAGTTGTGGGGAAGCAAGAAAGACTGGTGGACCGTTGACTGCTGTGCAAACATAGAGTGAGCCTGCAAAGTGGTGCCTGTGACACGAGTCGTCTGTGGCGGTAAGCATGGCGGTGTTCGCTGGTCGAACTGAGATGGGCGCCCCTTTCGATTGCAAAGGAAGAATGTGTTCAAATGCATACCAACACCCGACACAGGCCAAACACACAGGTCTGTTCGCGGCCATATGACGTTGACAAGTTCCCACAGCAAGGTTACGGCGCGATGCGGATGATGTCAGGGTGGGGCGATCGCGGCGCGCCCGCCGAGTACAGCGCATACATGTCGTCGTCCAACAGGTTCCGCATCAGCGCGGAGTAGTCCAGCGTGCCCGTCGCCTCCAGGTCGTGCTGCACCAAGATATTGATGCGCAAATCACAGGTTATCCACTCCAACAATGAAGGCCAGTAGGCCGCCAAGGATGAATGTGCTGCATACTTGATAATTGTGTGTCGCACTGCAGTATCATGACAGATGCCCCAGCGATGAGTAGAAGTGCACCCTGGAGAACAGCGCCAACAGGCTGTCGTCGTCCAGCTGCATGCCAACGCTCTCCGTCATCACCCTGAAGTCCTCGATATAGATCTGCGCCACGCAGCATATGTACCAGTCAAATGCCAGCCGAAGTGAGATGGTCAGACATGACGCATGCAGACAGTGTCACCAGTGAACACTCCAGCAGGTGTTCTCATGTACAGGAGCCCCAAGTCGACTAAGCAAGGAATGACCTTGTACAGATATGGTCGCGTTACTGGACAGGCTGAGCAATCTATAGTAAAGCGGCATGCGCACCCGCCCAGAGCCGGTGGAGTCCCACATCTTGAACAGCTTGCGCAGCTTGAACGCATTATTGTTGGCGTTGCCCATCTTGCCCGCCAGCCGCTCCCGCATTGCCTCCAGCATCGACTCCAGCCGCTCCCTGCAGTACAGTGAAACCATTTCGCTTTGCCCACTGGGCATTGCATGTTTGACTTTATGTTTCGCTCAGCCCCATGCATGCGGGCATGCAGTCATCACGATCCTGATGCTGACAAAACCGGTGCGCGGTCGCGTCAGCTCGTAGACATGATGCATGGAGGTGGAGACACGTACGGGCCAATGCGGTTGAACGCAGAGTGGTAGATGTGCCGCAGGTCCGCCGCCTTCAGGTCCTTGTTCTGCATTGGGAATGCAGAACTTGTCAGCTTTCCGGACGCAGCTGTGGGTGCGCATACAATGCGTCTGCTCTGCCATGCAAGAGCACGCAGTGGCAGCGTGCACGCAATGCAGATCAGTCGGCCATCATGCTGCCGTGTTGTCAGTGAGGGATATACCTGCAGCGGGCTGCGCAATGTGGCGCCCGCAGCCAGCGGCGCTGCAAAGTCCGAGCGGTACGATGTCCCATGCGAGTGCAGCCGCGAGTCGCCCAGTGAGATATTGGAGGCACGCGCTTTCACGCGCTCCTGCCGCGCCTGCTGCTGCAGCCTGTCAGAGCCGAATTTCCGTGTCGTCATCTCACCTTGAAGTACACAACATTGAATGACACAATCTTGGCAAAACCTGACAATGTAAAGGCGACACCAAGTTCTGATGACATGCAGCATACTGACAAATGCATATGAAACAACTTGCGAAGCCATCATGCCAGTCCACAAACAGCACCTGGGCCACAGCACATCATGATGTGTGGAGGGGCCGTGCGCATCCGCTGAGCTGCATGCGTCCCGCGCTGCATCTGTTGCCGATGTCTCTGGCGGAGCCTGCACGCCGAAACAAGTGGCGATGTCGTGCTGGAGTTGCGCTCTGGACAGTGACATTTAGCAGGACATGAATCCAATCGTGCCAGAACGAGCCCTGCGTGCTGCACAATGGGTTATGATGAGCATGCACCGCAGAGCATGACATTATGAAGACATCGGCATGCGGCAATCTGCCATAGATTCCTACTTCAGACTAGCCACACATCAGAAACCAACCTTCGAGCGTGCATACAGAAAGCTGTCTGGTGGGGGCTCCCTTGTCTCCAGCTGCGCCATCACTGGCGTCTTGGCAAAAGTCTCACCCACGCCCCGTATGTACCCCGTGTACCTGCGGTGTACACAAGCAGCCACTCGATCTTGTACGTTATCAGAAGGCTGAGCGAAACACGGGCAGTCCTGCTGACACACCGTGCAAGCACGTAGCACATCCACATCCTCCACAGCTCGACTTCAGCACACCAACAACCACTCTCAAGCAGGCTCCATGCGACGCCAAATGTTTGAGATACCAACAAGGTGCAACGCACCCTGGCATCTTCCAGTGTGGCTCAGTGAACGGATCCTGCAGCTGCTGCTTGGACGTTGACATGGTCAGAAAACGCCGCCGTCAGAGCATGCAGCCTCTTGCAGAAACAATTTGAGGCTGGACAGTCAGTGACGAGAAGCTGCAATACGCCGCCAGAGCCAAATGCAACGTGCGCTGTCACCCTTGGCGCGACTTTGCGCACTACAGGGCCTCTGACCGCAGCACGAAACTCTTGGAACGCACAACTGCGATGGCCTGCTGGCTTGGTGCTGGTCTTGTGGAAGCGAGTGCAACGCCTGGTTTCGCAGCAGATGATTCAGCTGAACAAGGCACTAGTGACTGCTATGGGTGTCACATGGACACAAATTTGCAAGCGAAACTATCGGAACTGCATCTGCTGTGAAATCTGCAAATCGATCCAGGGCGGCCTCCCTAAATAGGGTTTGATTTACACTATTTAGATATATTAATCTATATTCAGATATAGATTAATATATATCTAATTATTATTATTTAGATAATAATATTTATCTAAAATATATATATATATATATATAATATTATTTATACCAGGAGAAGGATGCGTTCACGCGCTAGGTTCGTGACCATGCCATGGACCTACAAGACTGCTTCTCTGGGATCAATCATCGTATGGACTGTCGTGCCTTGCGGGTTTAGTGCTCCCCAGAGTGCGAGACATTTGCCTACGAGGTGTTTGCCTCGTAGGTGGCTCACATGGCGCAGCTCGGAATGCCCCTTAGTTAGGCGGTAGATCAATTTGGACCAACGCTGGGGGTTGTGAGAACGGCACTTTATTTGCGTTGTAGACGAGAAGAATGCAATTTGCTGTGCTTGATGACAATACTGACATCTGCAGACCACATGTTGCAGTAACCTGCGGATGCTCTGCAGCATGCTGGTAAGTTTGATTCTGCGCAGAGTTCAGACCACCGCAGACAAAAACGTGAATGGCTGCTGACCAACAATATGCCAATACCGCATGACTACGACCCCTTCTGGTAACACAGATGTACTTCCATTGCCGGCTTGCCTACTGCTACTACAGTATTCCAAACACCATCCCGTCATCTAAGCTCGACGTGCACGCTGTGCAAGAGCCTTGCGAGGACCCTTGCCCTTACTGAGGCGTGACCGGCGCTGCTGGCGCCAGCCATAGCACATACTCTGGGTAGGCCTGGGCATTGTCATACACCTGCGCAGCAGGGCAGGTCACCCCTCTCAGGGGAACATGTAGATGGATATACCAGGTGTGTTGATCTGCATGCTAGGCTCAGAGATGATGCAGAAGCTCTCATATGATGTGCATCGGCTCCTCTGCCTTGACACATGTGCTCGCACACATTTGCTCCAGTGCCATTGACCGTTTATGATGCTGCAGGTCGTGTACCCAGGCCGCTTCAGGGACGAGCTGAAGTACGTCGGCGAGGTTTGGCGGGTGCAGCCGCCACTGTGGTATGCAGTGTGCAGTATTGTGTCAGAAAAAGGTGGTTGACACAACTCGACTGCAGTGTAGTGTCTCGCTCGATAAAAGCGTCAGTTGCCACATAAAGGCCCATTAATGCCTTTATATCACAACATGCAGGTAGCTGATGGCACAAGCTCCATTGCACACTGCATCGCTTGCGATGTGAAGCCAACCCCCTGTTATGCATATGTAGGTGGGGCTGGGCCATCACGACTCACAAGAGCCAGGTCAGCAAGCCCAATCGACCTCTGCATTGGCATTGCGTCCTTGTCTGGCCGCCTGGTGTGTGCATGCATCAGCCCATGGAAGGGTTGTGGGGTGACTGTGCAGGGCATGAGTCCAAGTGCTGTCGAGGCGGATGTGGGCGAGTGCTTTGCGCCTGGCCAGGTGAGAAACTTGCTCAAGGCAGCTCGCACGTCCTGTTCGTCAGCAGTGCACATCGATACTGCATGTGATTTGCCTCTTTGCATGTTTTGCTGTCGCGATCCTGAGCAACCTGCATGTTGAGCTGCGCAGATCTATGTGGCGCTGAGCCGTGCGACAAGCTCTGCGGGGTTGAAGGTGACCGGCCTGCGCAAGAAGCTGGACGCCGCCAGGAAGAAGGGCGAGGCCCTGGCCTGCAGGTGAGTGATACCCAGCTGGGTTACTTGCAAACCTTAGCGTGCGCCACATCCCAGCTGAATGGCTACCTTCCGGCCAGTCAGCTGGAAAGCACAGCATGCCCGGTAGTACTTTGACAGTGTTCCTGGAACTCAATGAACATCCGGTAGTTTGATCACTTGTGTATGGCAGACGTGCGCTGGCATTGCACCAGGTTCCGCACTCATACGTGGGAGCCGGCATCCCGCCCGGCGGTGTCCAGCGGCCAACGGACATCGACCTGAAGGTGAGGACTTTGCCACCTGCATACATCCCATAATGATGTTACCAAGTTGAGCTGGCGGCTCCGGCTTGTGTATGTGCTGCATGCTGGCTCCAGATTTGCAATCTCCCTGGCAGATCCAAGACATTACAGCAATGCTCATCTTCAGCGTAATTGGTGTTGGCAGTCCAAACACAGGCTGCTCCTTGTACTCTTCCTCCGGCATGCAAAACCTGCGTGTAGCTGGATACACTTAGGGATGCGCTGGCGCCGGCAGGCTGGCGCCTGGAGCTGCTGAGCATGCAGACTTATGACCTGCACAACAACGAATAATCAGCATAACAGTGGAGCATCCTCGAATGTGTGCAGTCGTTGCGGGTGCGGCTGGAGAAGCACAAGACGGCGCCGGCGCAGGCAATCTGGAGTCGCTGCGCAGCCAGTTTGGCGGGCGGCGTACGGCAAGCCGCTGCGCTCCGAGCGCATCACGAGCGCCGCCACTGACACGGTTGACGAGCACAGTGACGATGCAGACGGCCCGCCGGAGGACTGCAACGTGCTGTCGCAGCTGGCGGTGAGACATGATGTCACACTCAGCATGGTGGCAGCGTCTTACTGCGTGGAAGATGCTAACCTGTCGTAGACATCCGAAACCAGATGAGTCGTGGGTTGCTGCATGTGTGAACGTGCTGCAGCTGGCGAGTGGGTGTGCAGAAGGCTGCTTACACTTTTGCGTTGACATTCTCACATGTATAATGGTGGCGCCTCCACACATATGCAGGCGCCTGTGGGGCGCAAAATGGCAGCAGCTGCCGCAGGTGCCAGCGCAGGCGCTGCTGCCGCTGCAGCAGAACAGCATCTCCCTGCCGGTTGCCATCAAGCAGGAGGTGGGCCATGGCTGTGCTGTGTCTGAAGCGTCACGAGACACGGCAGAATCTACCTGAAAGCACAGCCTGCCTATGCTGGCCAACACCATGCTGTCCCATATGCACACGGTTCATTTGTGCAGTACATAGAGATTCCTAGTTTCAAGCTGTCACTCGTGCAGGCGCCCGGCATCTAGGCACAGCTGGTCATGGTGGCCTGCCAGGGCATTGCTTGCACGGCAAACCTGGCAGCTGCCACGCTGACACCATGACGCAGCAGCACGCAGAGCAACAGCAGGCAGAGGAGCAGCGGCAGTGTTTGCTGCAGCACATGGCACTAAATGCAGAGCGGGACTATGCAGAGCTCCTGCCGCCGCAGCAAATGCCTGCATTGCCGCTCGAGGCTGCGTTGCAGCCGTCAATATGGCCATTTCAGCAGCGTCTGACACTGTCAGGCTGGCAGTGGCAATGCCGGCAATATTTCTCTGGCGGTGCCTAACAGCGATACTCTTGGTGCGCTTGCCGCCACCTGAGATTTTCAAGGCCTGTGAGGAGCACAGCTGCATGCGATCGCAGACGGTTTGATGCCACACACATGATGGGCCACATATGTCTGGCAGCTGCGGCGACAATCTTCTTACCACATGCATCAAGGGACCGGTTTTACATCCATGTCGCTACCAGGTTTCATGTCATGGCTTGCTCAGAGTCACACATGCTTGCAAGGGGCTGTTGCGCAAAGGGGCGGACCAATGTGCAACATGTAGCGTATAATGTGTATGCATGTGACATGTGGCAGACTGGTGCGAGAGGAGTGGGGTTGATGTAGGCCTGCTGTTTGCATTTGCATTTCAAAGACCATAGCTCCTGCAGTGGTTTGTCCCGACACTTTTGCTGCTTGTGCACAAGTTGAGCACCTGTAGCAAGACCAGGTCGATCGACACAGGGCGGCTGCAGCAAGATGAGCAACAACAGCACATCAATGAAAGCAGACGACACCGACTTTGGTTGCTTAGTCCGAACTCACGTACATCATTCCGTTGTCCCGCATGAAATCGCGCAGCTCATCATAAGTCGTGATGTCTCGCATTGCCTTGAGGTTCCACTGCTCGTCATAAATCTGGATGGCCGCTGGCTTGCCAGCCCCCTGCGACCGTCCACATGAACAGGCCTTCAGCGCTGTCGGTGGGGTGGACATCGCAGAAACCTCGCGCCATGCGCAGCGCTTCTCCACTCAGTGGCCACGAACAAGTCTAAGTCACGTGTGCATGCATCGACGCCCGCCGACGATGGCCGGCTGCACAGGCATAAGATAGTCGCCTCGATGAACCGCATTGTGTGCACAGGCGCACAACCGACGCACCTGATGGTCTCCCACGGTGAAGTTGCCCATGGGAGGGAAGATCGGCGGCTGCACGCTAGTGCCATCGCGAAACTTTAGCCAGAGATCCTCCGCGCCGGGGCGCACATGCAACACGGCAACCTGCAATTGACCAAAGATAATCCAACTCTTGACATCTGGTGCATCGTCCACATCCGATCTGACATGGCGCGCGTGGATCGCGCTGGTTGAAACCACGCTCTGGCATGATCAACAGAAGCGAGCCTTTTGATAGCGGACGGACGTGATGTTGACCATGCTGCAACCCTATTGTATCTGCATCTGTGTGTGCAGAACACGAACGCAGCAGACAGAGCGGAGGGCAGATCCCTGCAGGATCATGCAGTCTCATCGTCGATGGTCACTCACCGACCGGAACATCTGCTCGCCCACACGTGCCTTGAGCGCGTCCATAGAGGGAAAAATGCGGTCACCCATCTTGGTGCGAGGCGGCAGAACGAGGGGCCTGGACGCTGTGGACGGTGCAGGTGAGATATTGACCGGCTCCAACTCGGTGCCCGACTGAAACACAATCGCACACGTGGGCCCCTGGCCGGCAGGAAGCCGCCATTTTGTCCTCTTACGATATCTGTAGCTTCTTTCGTCGCTGCTGAATATCTTCTGCTCTGCGGTGAGGCGCGCAGGGTGCCCTTTGGTGGCGTCCCGTCAGCCCTAAGGTTGCTGACGCCTGGGAATAAGAGCGACGTCAGCAAGGGCAACAATACCGGGCGGAACGGTACTGAGTTCAGCCGTCGCACTGTTGAGCATGCGCCTAACCAGTCAGGTCTACTTGTCAACACTTCCATACAGGAGTGTTCTGTCAACGTTTCCATATATATAGGAGTGGTCTGTCACATGACGCTGGATCCTCGTTCATATACAGCATCGCTATGGCGGCAACACTGTGCCACGTTTCATCATCAACAACGCAAGACCCAACGTCAGCGATTCAATTTGATATCTTGCGGCCAGATCCGCGCATCACGATGACGTGCCACCTTCACAACGGAGAACACGATGCAACAATAGGCAAGCTCTGACTAACTGGACACGTGCACGCAGGCCGCCAGTACATGCAGCATGCGGCAGCAGCGGAGCTCCATCATCGGTAGACACCCTTCTCCCAGCTCACGCACAACACTGTTCCATGTCGCTCCCCTGGCGGCATGTGCGCATAGCATTGATGTTGTGGCAATTGACGGCGCCAAATTGATGGTGGCACCAGCATGTATACTGGAGCTGTGGCTCGTATTGTACAGCTCGCTGCAGGCACAGCATACTCATCAGGCCATCAGCATCAACGGCAGTCGGCAGCTTTGGCAATCCTGGCTGATGCGCTTGACTGCATGATCATCAGCGGCGTTTCATTCCTTGATGATGACAAGACTTGGCCGTCGTTAATGATGCCAGCATCACCATGTGCAAGCACTGCAGTCTGAGACACTCAAAGCTGGGGCGTGGCAGGTGCTAGCAGCTGCTCACTCCAAAGCGGTGATTGTTTTGTTGCTGAACTAGGCTAGCCGACTGCTGTGCGGCAGAGCCAGCGGCAGCGGCGACGGCAAGCGAACGAGGCCAAAGCTTCCGAGCATGCCCACCTTGTGCTGCGCGTCTGAGTCAAACAAGTTTAAGTCAGGTCCATGGGCATTGTGTTTATGCACTTCCTGAGTTAGGAGTGCCTATCCGAGGGCAACCTGCAGGAAGCCTCATTGCCGTGAGCGTCTGCAGCACACCAGTAGAGGCGGAGCTGGGCAGCATGCGGCAGCATTGGCCATGCAGGCTGGCAACTGCTCGCCGCAGGTGGTGCACCAGAGGGACCAGCGCATGACGGCACAGACACTCTGGACCAGCTTTCAGAGCTGCTGTCAGAGGCGCACTTGGGCCGGCTGCGGCATCGGTAGGCTCGGCCTGAAGTAGACAGGCAGCAACTTCGGCCAGCATCAAGTGCTGGGGGTGCCTCAGGCACTGGCGCTGCCGCATCTGCACCAGGTGCCCCCGCACCCTGCATTGGCTTTACCTCTTGTATCAGCAATCTTGGCACAAGACCCAGGTGCAACCCCGCTGGTGACTGTGCCGCTGGCTGCACTGACTGCGGTGCCATTACCGGATCACGACCTTGAAATGCGACTGCGGCTGCAGCTGCGCCAGCGGCTGTGGATTGCCCCAAGACAGCTCGCTTTGCTGCCTGTGCAGCCACCGCAGACCAAGATGCTTTGCTGCGGCTGAGCAGCAGGTGACCTTGCAGGTCATCATCAAGATTAAACGATAGTCAACTCGTAGCATCAAACTGATGTCTGTGGATTTCAGAAGCTGATGTTCACAATCTAACATATGACATGCCTCGATTGCAGGGACCTCAACTGAGGCTCAAGCACCTGGCAGTGGCAGCTGTGCCAAGGGGAGTCCAAATGACAGTGCCCACTGCTGCCGGCGCCAATGCCATGGCAGCGGCTCGGGCACTCCCAGGCGGCTCGCTGGCGCTTCTTTCCCCTCACGCTCGCCGCAGCTGACCGCCACCGAGGGGTTGCCGCTACCGCCATGCTGTGCATTTTCCTTCACTGCTGCAGTGGCGTGCTTGCTCCCAAATGAGGGAGCGCCCCGTCCAAATGCTATGGAATGTCTGGCAGCACCATTTCCACTGCTTCCAACCGCCGCTGCGGCTGCCAAGCTCTGCCGCCATCATACGAGAGCCTGCCGCTGTTGTCACCGCCGACTTTCTGCTGTTGGGCCGTTCCCAGGGTGGGCGGCGGCAGCGGTATGGGTGGTGGCATTTTCTCTGCCTTGTCGCAGCTGCCAAACACGGTAGTATCAGGCCGTGATGCTGACGCTGCAGCTGCGGCTGCGGCTCTGGCTGCAGCTGTGGTGTTGCTACCGGCGCTGCACTTCAGAGGCAATACCTGCGGCGGCAGGCTGGGTGGGTGGCGGCATTGGCATAAGGTCGAAATCTGCGTCGCCGCAGCCGCAGTTCCACTCACGTGCGCACTTCCTCTCCACAGCCACCGCCCTTCTGCAGCTTGACATGCATTGTGATGCACGTCCCACATATGCGCCGCCGGCAGTAAAATTGATGAAAACGCATGCCCAATGACGCATGCTGCCTTGAGACCATGAAACCAGCACACATGTCATTATTTTCGCCAAACAGATGCCTACTGGACTGACCTTTACCTCCTCCTCATCGATCAAGACCACAGCTGGCATTGCGCAGCCTGCACACAGCAGAAGACATCAGCATACACATCAAAGTGTAAAGCCCGCCACTCAGCGTGCAACAGCATAAATCTGCCGCAGTTCCTGAAGTCCAGTAACGATGTGGAACCTGCACCAGCGGTGAACCCATCAAGCATGCTTTTCTGCCCTTCCAACGTGCCAAGGGACACATATGGATGATCGCATCCGATCTGCAAGCATGTGTGCACAATGCTTTCTGCACAATCCCCTTGCATAGAACAGACGATTCGTAGGGTACTGTGCTGCGGTGGCCTCGGAGACGCAAAGCTTGCCCACGTGCTTTGCACGACACAGGCACTTCGGAGGTGCAGCTGGGCATCTGGCTCGTCATCGCATCTTGCGTGACTGCAAGTGGATCGCAGCCAACTCCGGGTTCGCTGCTGTGTCGGCACTGGACCGGCCGGGAGCTCTGATTGAGCAATCAGCAGTCGAATCCAAACCAGTACCAGCCAGTGGCAATCGATGCATGATTTCACACCAAAATGGGTCGCCGCTGCGTTGCTATATGCGCATTGATCAGCGACGATGGTATGGTGCTGCGATCAGATACACTAGATCGCCCGCAGTAGGACTGGCGTTGGGTCTGGGGCGCATGCTGCCGCATCGCCACTGACTGTGCTGAGCCGTGGCGACAGCTGCTAAGGATCTGCCGCACAGGCTCGCGGCTGTGCACCAGATTAAGCAGTTCCAAGGCTCGGCTCTGCCCTGTGCAGCCCTGAGCCACCCGCCGCAGCGGCCATGTGCGTGCTGGACGGCAGCTCTACACTGCAGGACTGGATGGTTTGGGACAAGCACCCCATCCGCAAGCAGTACGACGTCGTCATGGACCTAGGTGGCTTCTCTCCCTATTTCACACCGTTGAATATGTTCTGCGCCACCTTTGTGACATCCCACATGCAACAGGTGCTCTGCGGCGTCCACTGGCGATGCAAGGTTTGTGATCAACCTTGCACAGGAGAGGGCGCCTTCAGCCAGGTGGTGCTGGCGCGGCACAAGGAGACGAAGAAGCTGGCGGCGCTCAAGGTGGTGTACCTGCAGAGCCCCGACATGGACGAGGAGCACCTGGCCATAACCCGCAGGTCGGTGTGTCAGGCCCCCCACATGGGCACTCACCACTGCCATCATGGCAGCGAAGATGCAGAATGTGATCCGAAATCGCCCTGTTCCTCTAGTGCCTTTGTACCTGTCACCTTCACAGGAAGTTTGTACTGACGCTGAACAAACAGCATTTGATGTCCGTGCCGCTTTGCTACAGGGAAGCAGAGTTCCTGCAGATGCTGGACAGCCCGCGCATCGTGGCGTATCATGATGTCGTGGACGATGGCCGCCAGCAGGTGCTGCCCTCAGCACTGTAGCATTGTTGCGAGTTAAAATTCCATGCAATAAGCGCCCCTTCCATAGTACTGGCTTGAGCATGGATTTCGTCAGCTCACAAATTGGATCCGCTACTCCAGGCCCACGACATGGACAGGGATGAAGCCTGAGCATTTGTGATGCCTTTGCATCCTAGGTGCTGGTTCTGGAGTATCTGCGGGGCGGGCAGCTGTACGACTCGCTGCACCGGCTGGGCGGCAGCGAGCAGCCATACACCGAGCAGGCAGCCGCCGCCATCTTCGCCCAGGCATGTCATCAGGGTTGAATACTGCATTCTGGGATCGATACGATCTTGCATCAAATGAAGCGGCAACGAGCAGCCACACACTGAGCAGACCGCCGCCGCCATCTTCACCCAGGCACGTCATCAGGGATGCACATTGCATCTTGCTTTCGAATCGGACGGGTTTCATATCACTGTGCGGCAGCGAGGAGCCGTGCACCGAGCAGGCCGCCGCCGCCGTCTTTGCCCAGGCAAGCCGTCAGGGTTGATCATTGCGTCTTGAATTTGAGTCCACCTTGCATCACATGGCAGGGCGGCAGCGAGCAACCATACACCGAGCAGCCGCCGCGATCTTTGCCCAGGCATGTCGTCAGGGTTGAACACCTTAATTGGGGTTGGATATGGTGGTGCATGAAGTGGATGGGCAGCAAGCAGTCATATACCGAGCAGGCAGCCGCTGCAATCATTGCCCAGGTATCCACCAGGGACAGAACTGCGCCTCACATGATGGTCGGGGCAGCGAGGCACTGGACACTTGGCAGGCCGCTATGGTCTTGGAAGCCCAGGTGCTAAGCGGAATTGAGGTGTTCTGCGTCTCTGTCATATTTCGAATGGTCAGGGCAGCTAGGAGCTTGCCTTTGACGAGGACACTGCTGCCATGTGTGCCCAGGTGTCCCTGTGTGATGATCTGTGTGGTGCGAGAAGCGACCAGCTGCAGAGTGCTGCAGTGACAGGTGGTGCCCACCCGCATGGTGAATGCTGATGTATAAGACCCATTTTTGGCAATGGCACAAGCAATGGCACAAGCAATGGCACAAGCACTCTACCTTCGTTACTTGTCCACAGATGGCGGAGGCAGTGGCATTCATGCATGACTACGGCATCGTGCACCGAGATATCAAAGGCGAGAACTTTGTGTTCGTGGAGGACCCCGCACATGCGGTGCGCATGCCCTGAAGTCCATACTTCGTCACAGTTAAATGACATCATGTTCGGATTGAAATTTCCAGGCACTGTGACCCCATGCTGCAGATATGCGCAGCTGATACCTCGCAGACGAATGTCAATGGAGGGGCATCTCCACTGCAGGCCAAGTGTGGCCGGCAGGCAGCGGTGAAGCTCATAGACCTGGGCATGAGCCTCATGTACGACCCAAAGAAGCCCGTCACCGGTGCAGACCCTCCATTGTGAAAGGATGTGTCACCCTTGCCGCCGCCGCAGCACACTGCAGACAGGCGTTCACTCGGCTGGTGCATGCTGACGATGGCATCGACACAGAAGGTCACCGATGTCCTTTATTGTCTGTGCTGATGATGTCATTCTAATCCTCCGTTCAGGCGCGCTGGGGTCCCCGGGCTTTGTGTCGCCAGAGGTGGTGCACGATGCGCCGCACGAGCCCTCAATGGACGTCTTCAGCCTGGGCGTGGTCGCCTTCGTCATGCTCGTCGGCCGCAAGCCCTTCTCCTTCCAGGCAAGATGAATGCAAGGAGCTTCTGCACACTGGCGTCTTGCATGCAGTGTTGCTGCGGCGGAAAGGGGCCAGCATCAGGGGCAGTCCCCTGCTGTGCTGATGTTGTGCGGCTTTTTGGGGAATTTGCTCGACAGGTTTGTCTGTGCTGTGCTCAGGATTCGGAGAACCTTAAGTACTGCGAGATGGACATCAAAGATGCGCCGGGGCTTCAGGACGCTAGGTATCTCCGCGGTGCATTTGTGTGCGTTGCTGTCTTGTCGGCTGCACTGGATCCATTGTCTTGGTGCATTGCCGCGCAAAGCTGGTGTGTAATGCAAATCGAGCTGCGCTTGAACTATCAAGTGTGGCGGCAAAGGTGGCTGGGGCTATCGCCATCAGCGAAGGACCTGCTGATGGGCATGCTGGCCTACAACACCAAGCACCGCCTCACAGCGCAGCAGGTGCGCCTTGCCATTCGGCTCACTCAGCAGTAGCAGCATGGCTCAGCCCCTATTGACCGACATGGTGGCTGTGTTGCATGCCGTAGTGCTGCGCATGCACGATTGGAAATCTGCATTGCCGGGTCGCCGACGCCTGAGCTGTCGGGATAGGGTTGGCGGGGTGAGCTGCATTCAGCGGTGCAGGTCCTGCGGTACACACACTCGGCAACGTGTCCATTTATCAGCCCCAGACTGACCAGAGTAGCAGCTTTGCATGCTGTAGATGCACGGTCACAGAATGTATTTCTTCAGGGCTGCCAATTCCTGAGCTTTTAGACCGAGAATAATTTGCCTCTGGCGGGGCAGGTGCTGCGGCACGACTGGGTGGTGACGAGGGGGGGCGCCGCCCCGCGGCTGCTGGCGGACGGCGTGACACACGGCGCCGCCAACGTGGCCGCCCTGCGCCGGCTCCGCAACCTCGCGCACGGTGCCCTTCTGTCCCCTGTGCCATCGTTGCCTTTGCAATCGCCACAGAATGTTGCTTTGCATTGGTTGTGCCAGAGATGTTGTGCTGGATGCTGGGCGGCAATGTTCAAGGAGTCGCCAACTCGGAAACCCCAGTGGCCGAACATGTATGTTGTTTACAATCTGGGTAGAATCCATGTCGCGGCTTCCTGTCCTCCGCCAGCCGGCAACACTGCCTCAGTGGCGTCTGCTGCTGCCCTGGTCGCTGCACATGCCCGCTGGTTAGCAGCCAGCTGCGCTCCCCCTCAACAGTCATGCTGAGTTGAGCCGCACACGTCACAACCACTGCTGGCTTTGTCCTGCTGCAGGTGTGGTGGCGGTCAACCGTCTCAGCGCGGCGCTGGAGCCCGGCGACAAGCGCAAGCGGGCGGCAGACAGCTTCTCCAGGAGCCGTATGGAGCAGGAGAGGACGAAAGGCTACAGGTACGACTCACTATCTGGACTGGTGTGCTGTGGATCCCAAGCACCGCATCACTGTACTTTCGTCAGGGAAGGGATGAACCTGCAGCACCATGACAGTATTTTCCTGACTATGGAAACACAGCTTGCTTTGCACTGGCTCGCGATTTACACAGCAGTGACGGGCGCCTTCACATGATGCGCATCTCATGCAATGCGCAGAAACGACCCCAGCGGCCGGGGCATCTCCCGCTTGGAGCGGGTGGCGCTGAAGGCGACGGCAGCCAACGCAGCCCGCTTGCATGACCGCGGCGGCCACACAACCCCGGTGCGCCTCCGAAACGATGGTGCCACAAGGGGCAACTGTGAAATGTCAATCCGAGGAAGGCTGAACACCAGATCTGCTGCTGTATTGACTGCCTGCAGGCGCTTTGTCATCGTGCAACAGGTCGGCAGAGCTTGACAGCACGTGTGCATTTTGGTGATCTGCAGTGCGACGTGAAGCAGGATCATGTGAGGTGTTCAGCCTGCACAACCGCATGTCAGCACCGATGACAATGGGGCTTCTTGTGCCGATCATAGTGCCAAGCTGCAGCTGGACTGTACTTATGTCAAGCCGCATGCCTCCTTAGGACGAGGACATCAGTGTCCACTACCGTCCGTACGCCAGCACCCACGGCGGGCGCGCGTTCTACGCCAGCTCGAGAGGCAGCGGCAGCGCCAGCGGCGACGACAGCACGCACCACCTGCGCAAGAAGAGCCTGAAGCAGAGCGGCTCGGCCGTCATGCTGTCGGAGGTGGAGCTGGAAGGCAGCTACCATGGGTGAGCCCTGAGGTTCCGCACTCGGGGATGTCACACCTTGAACTGACAGCAATGCATGCGCAGCATTCCGACATGCCACACCTGTGGACCACACGGCATATGTGTCCTGGAAGCCTGGTTCGAAGAACAGTAGTGGCCGAAGTGTGGTGCCATGGCAACAAGTGGCACCAGCAACACTGTGGCACGTATTCTGGCGGTCCTGCCTCGCAACCCTGACTATGGATGTACTCTTGGTGACCAGGGGCATGAAGAACAGCCGGTCGATGGCCAACCTGTCACGCCGCAGCAGCGGGCCCGGCACCCGGTCCCTCATGACAGCGATCGGCGCGTCTGTGAAGAGCCTCGCGGACCGCTCAGCGCACGGCAGCAGCGCCTACGACAGGTAGGGGCCGTGCCAATCGCACGACTCTAAAACCCAGTGGCACTGGCCGCTGTGCGAGATGTGAGTAGGTGTTTGCTGCCGTCCCGCTTGAAGCACGGGGTGCACCAGTGGCAGCCTGGCAGCATGGAATGCAGTGGGATCAATCCGTGGTGAAGTGCACCAAATGTTGCTGACGTCTCTTCCAATGCTGCCCCGCAGTGACATGGATCCGTCGGCATCAGGGCGGCGCTTCAAGCGCGGCAGCAGCGGCAGCCTGGTCAGCTTGGACCGCGGGAACAGCGGCCTGCTTCGTAAACGCAGCGGCAGCCTGCATGGCAACATGAACGGTGAGGTTGCATTTCTCCGCTGCACAGTGTGTGTGGGCATGTACAGATGATTGTGGGGGCAGCGGTGTGCTGTGGGGTGCCAGCTGCCAGGTATTTGGTATATGATAGGCACATGACAGCGACGGCGAGGTTTTCTAGGAAGGCTTTCCCAACACAGAATGGGGTCAAGATTTGACAAGCAAGCTCAGACCGGCATGCCATGCCGCCTCAGCAACATCATATGACCTGAGATGCTAATTATTGAACGATGCTGGCAGGCCATGGTGGGTACCCGGACTTGCCGATCGAGCCGTCAAACAAGGGCGGTCGCGTGCACCGCATCTCACCGCTGATCGAAGCCCGCAGCAGTGCGTCACCCTCCACCTTTGAGCTGTTTCTGTTGCCTACCCTTGCTGACCCGAAAAAAAAACCGGCTACAACATTGCATTCAATGCGAGTGCAAAGCAGAAGTATGTCACAGGCAGATATGCTGCCAGATGTGCTACCATGCTTGCTGGCCAAGCATGCAGCCACGCACCTGTCCAGATGCTGATGTGGAGCATGCAGCTTCTGCATGCAGGCCTGGACGAGAGGTCGTCAGTGCCGTCGTCGCCCACCAGCTCCACTTTGCGACCTGCACCGATTACAGCAATGCAAGCGCTTGAGTCCCAGCGCAAGTCGCAGACCTTTGCTGACAGGTAGCTGGCGGGATGCCGCAGCGGTCCGGCTTGTGTCGTAAACTTGAAGCTATCAGACTACCTGGGTTTTCTAAGCTACCGCATGTGTGATGAGTTGACCATGTACCAATGTACACAAGATGCTTGCCAATGTTGCAGCATTCGCAATGTGGCAGGGTTCTGAGCACAATGATCAACGAATTCCAGTTTCTGCAAGGCCTTGTCTGCTTTGCAGCAAGGTGTACCGACCTGAGACATCGGCTGCATGATAGTGATAACACCCGGTTGCTTGCATCAGCAGTTGTTGCTGTGCTGAATCATATCGTTCATGAGGTACTCCATCTGACCACTGCGGCATATGCCTCCATCTATTCACTTCATTCTGACCCATCTCCCACCCGCTGCTGTGCAATCCTCACGTGCTGTCTCTACCTACACCGCCAATATTAATTACTGCGATACTGCCTGTTTGGTACTCTCACCAGTCTCTATTCCCATCAGTCAAGTCCTTAGATGAAACTAGTTTCATCTCCTTCTGCAGTGCCAGCGCCGTAAGCTGCCTGTTCCTCTGGACTGAGCGCCCTCCACTGCTGCCCCAGCGCTCGGGCGACAGCGGCAAAGAGCTGCATGCACGAGGCTATCAATCACATCGCATGCATTGTTGTCAGACATGCATGTCTTTGAAAGTCTACGGAGCTAAGCCTGTCATGCAGATGCAACACCACCAGCACCACCACCGGCACTACCAAACACACTGATCAGCACATGGAATCGACACAGAAGCATGCAGCTCCGACCTCTTTGCCAGTCAGGTCGCCGTGCTGCGCCTGCACAGCGTCCCAGCGCGCCTTGCGGAACGCCTGCCACGGTGGCGGCGGCCTGCTGGCGGAAGCACCTCTGCTGCTTCCGGCCGCTGCCACGCCGCCGGCCCTGCCGCCAGGAGACCTGACGGCGGACCTGGCGGCTGGCCGCTTTGCCGTGCTGCTGCCAGCTGCTGCTGCAGCAGCCGGGTCCGCCTTCTTGGCTCTGCTGGGCCTGCCTGTGCTGCCGGGAGGCTTGATGGATGGGTCCGCTGCCGTGGAGCCGCTGTCCGCCTTTCTCCTGCGCCCCGGCTTGCCGCCGGCGCTGCTATCAGCTGCGCCGCCTGCTGCCTGCCGCCCTGAGGGTGCCTTCGGGTTCCTGGGAGCTGCCTTGCCAACCGTTGCCTTTTTTGCCTGTGTCCCTGCAGCCGCTGCTGACTTGGTGGTCTTTGGATTGGCCGACTTTGTGGACGCTGCTGCGCTGCTGCTGTCTGACTCTGCAGGGGCGGCACCGCTGCTTGCGGTTTTCGCGGCCTTGGCGGCGTTTCTGGCGGCCTTCTTCGCCAGCAGGTCCACGGCCACCTGCAAGTCCAGCTCCTCGGGAGCGACGGCCTGTGCAGAAGATGAGACAACATGCCTCAAACATGTGTGACATCGACAGTGCTCGTTGCACATGGCTTGGCAAAGGAAGAAGATGGACAAAGAGGTCAAGGAGTCCAACCAGAGGCTGCATGGAAGCCTGATACAGAGTGAAGAGCAACTCAGGTGTGCAAGAGAGAGATGACGCTGATGTATCAACAATCCAACCAGAGGCTGCATGGAAGCCTGATACAGAGTGAAGAGCAACCCAGGTGTGCAAGAGAGAGATGACGCCGATGTATCAACAACAACAAAGGGAGGGTGTGCTGTTGTGGCTGAACCCTGACAACACCTTCGGCAGCGAGGCGTAGGTGGAGCCGTGCTTCAGGTATGGCCCATACTTGCCCGTCTCCAGCATGATGGGCTGTCCGTCGTCCGGGTGCAGCGCGATGCGCTGGCCCCGCAGGTACACCAGCGCCTCCTGCAGAGACACACGAAAATGATACATACAAAGTATTTATTACTTATTGCTATTTGTCATTAACCCTAGTCTCGCGGCAAAGGTGCTGCACGACCAATGACAGGGATCCAAGGCAGGGTTCAGAAGTATTCCGGGTTCATGCTCGTGTCCATACCTGGAGGGTGACGCCGGAGGTTGCGGCGGAGGGCGGCAGCGCCACGTTGCGTGCTTTCTCACCGCCGTCCACGGCGGCCTGCAGCTGAAGATACGGCCCATAGGGGCCCATGCGCAGCCGCACGTCCCGCCCCGTCTCCGGGTCCCGGCCCAGCAGCTGGTCGCCGCCTGTGGAGGGACAAGAGCTCAGGGTTCAGGGACACCTGATGGGTCACCAAAAGCGCCGCCCACCATTGCGCAGCGATATGGCTGCAAATTTCACGAATGCCGCGTCAACAGAGGAGACCCACAGTGCCCGCAGCAGACATCCGAGTGGGCTGTGTCATGGGGAGACACACCCAAGACGCAGTCTGGAGTCACCGTCTGCCGTCGCCCCAGCAAAGCGTTCAGGAAGATTAGGAATGTTGTTGAGGGTTCGGCACGGATCACAGTGGACGTTCAGAACGCACCTGCAGCAAACAGCTCTGACGCGCCGCCAGCGCCGTCTTCGCCCAGCGCAGCGTCTAATGGCCGGGAGTAGCTGCAGTCTGGGTACCCGCTGCAGCCGACGAATGCACCTTTCCGGCTGCAGAAAGCACACAGCAGATGTATTTTCATTGTGGAGCAATTCAGCTTTCTGACCGACTGTGGTCACGGATGAGTGCAATCAAGCAAGGAACCCACAAATGGCAGTGGCGGTGCAGCAGACGGATTTTGCGCCAGCCGGCAGTGCCCATGCTGATGTGTCAGATGCATGACAAGTAGGCAGTCAACAGCGTTACTATCACGTGAAATGCTCTCAGTCGACGATGCAGACATGTGGCGCGTGTGACAGTCACCTGAGCTTCAGGCCGAGATGGCCGCCGCATGAGGGGCACTTTCGGCGCGCGACGGCGTCCGCTGCACTCCCTGCTTCTTCTCCTGGCGCCATCGCTGCGCTGCCATTGCCGCTGCCAGAGTCGGGTGCAGACTATGACGCAAACAACTGGGGACATGAGCTTCTGAGGCGCCTAACAGAGCCCCCGCCAAATTGTGGCTCCTGTGATGCACGATGCGTTGTATAAATCTCATTGCCATGCCAGTATGCTGATGCATCTGGTCGGCCTTCAGCACTTGCCTCGTGCCTGGCATTCCCCGTACCTGTGGAGCCGGAAACAGCATCGGCTCCAGCACCGCATCCAGCTCGTCGATGACCTCTGTGACGGAGATGCCCATGGCGGACTGCACTGTCTGGTCGAATGGGTTCCAGAATTCGGCCAGCACCCGTCGCCATTCCGCTTGCCCAGCTGGATCCAGCATTGTGTTCTTCAGCAGGGTGTATGACAAATGCTAGCATGGAAGTGAACATGCGTAGCATGGTCGTGCTCTAACACGTCCACAGCATACCAGAAGCCGAATCAGACAGCGCGACAAGATTACAGAGGTGAACATTATTCGGCATGCAGCCCTGCTACAGTCTCTTGCGTCACCTGATACGTCATCAAGCTGCGCCTCCATGCCGGCAGTGAAGCCATAGTCGACGTAGCGCGGGAAGTAGATTGTCAAGAACGCCATAAGCACCCGGCCCAGCGGTTCTGCCTTCAGCGCCTTGCCCTGCTTGCTGACATAGCCGCGTGCCTGTGGTGTACACAGAAAATGGTCTTGTTCACTGCAGCTCACCCAGGGAATATCAGAATGTGCATTCAACCGACAAAAGGGTGACATGGGAACGCTACCTGTGGCAAGAGAAGGGTAAGAGAGGCATGTGTGATATCGACAGCTTCATGGGATCAGGCGACCACAGCTGGGCACGCCACACCTGCAGCAGCTGCAGGGTGGGCGCATATGTGGACGGCCGCCCAATACCACGCTCCTCCAGGGCCTGCATTCAGGCACCAGGGTTTCGATTACAGGTATCTCAGCACCAGCATGTCAGCACCAACACAAAAGATGCGATTTCTGCGATGAGGAAGGCTGAGGCAACACTCATGTCATTGGCGAATGGCATGGCTGCAAAAGTGCCACCATGGGGCGCACCTTCACGAGGCTGCCCTCCGTGAAACGCGGCGGTGGCGCCGTGGCATGCGCCTGGGCTGCTGCATCCACAACCGTCAGCGCCTCGCCTTCCTACAAAAGGAGGAGTCATTGACTGTTTGTGATTGCTAGGCAATCCTTCGAAATTCTCAATGTGGGCACCACAAGAGTGGGGGCCATGCTTGCCATGCTGTTGACACCGCATCTGCAGATGCTGCTGCTGGACAAACCCCAAACCCGAAGCTGCTGGGTAGCACAATACCTTGCAGGATGAGCGCATGGAACATGCACATGCCTGGGGTGCCTCAGCGCAAAGCTCTCACTGGTGCAATGGTACAGCGCCTGCCTCAACGCTGCTGATGACTGCGACCATTGCAGCTGTGCTGCTGAACATGAGAGCTTGTGCAAAAGCGCATTGCACAGCTCAAGTTTTCAGTCTATAGTAATTGCATCTGCCGCAGCTGCGCTGAAAACCCAACAGCAATTGTGTAGTGCACACCTTGAGGCTGTTGATGACTGCTGCGGTGGCCGCCGTGCTGCCGCCGCCGCCGTCCCTGCCGCCATTCACCCTGCTGCTGGCGTCGCCCTCAGCTGCGCCTGCATCATCCTCGCTGCCGTTGCCGTCGCCGCCGCCATCATCGCCGCCCCACACGGCCAGGAAGCCTGGGAATGCGACTGTGCTGCCTGTTGCGCGCAGCTGGATGTCCCCAACCTCGCTCTCAACGTCCACTCCCACCTGCAGTGCGATTCATATGTTTCAGATTGTTCACGAGGCGTGCCATTCGTGAGGCGAGCCACAGCTGGAGAAGCTCTGAGTGTGTAGTGTTCAAATTCGGGGGACCCCTGGAAGCGTCGTCACAGGCCTGGTGGGCTTTGGACCCGCGGATCGCTGAGAATGCATCTCACACTGGCAGCATGTGCATGTCCTGAATGTCACCATGCATCACCTGCTGGATGCGAGCTGCAGCCATTTGGGAGGCCAGCGTGCGCCGCCAGATGAGGTCGTACAACCGCCGCAGCCGCGCCTCTGTCACCTGTTGACAGCAGCAGATGCACGCCACATTCTGTGCAGACGGCGGTGCTGCAGCAGCCAGGAATGGAGCGGCCCGAGCCAGCCAGGTGCGTGGCCATGCATCTGCCCCTGGAAGCAGTGTTGCATGGCATGTCATCATCATGTCATCATCCAGCTCTGTGCAGTGACACCGCCAGTGCAAGCTTGCCTGCAGTGCATCCGCCCGCCGCTGTGCGTCAGTCGGCCGGACGGCCTCGTGAGCCTCCTGCGCATTCTTCGCCTTGCTCCTGAGCAGTGACCAGCACGATGCTTTCCCTCACGTCGATCATGGATGCTGCAGCGCCGCTTCGGCAGGTGCGAGTGCTTGCAGTCTGCCGGCATGGCTGCGTGGGTGCGCACTTGTAGATGCGAGGTGATGCTGGCAGGTACTCGTTGCCGAACTGCTGCCGAACAAAGGCTCGGGCGCCATCGATGATCTCCTGTGACAGCTGCACGCCGTCCGTGCGCATGTAGGTGATGACGCCCTCGCCTGAACAGTTGCCAGAAACATTGGTCATTGGCGAAAATGTCAACACCATGGGCATGATGTACGACCAAGCTGTGCTTCAGGCATGCTCGGGTCTTGTGCAGCGGCAGCAACCACTGTATGAGGGTACCAGAGTGGTTGCCCAATCACTGCAGAAGGCTGGACAAATGCAGAAGCTAGGCAAAAGGATGTCACCACCCCCATACAGTGCATGACTGGTCAACATGGCATTGGCACAACCCAGCCGCTGACAAATACGAGGCCATGCAACATGTCATGCAGCAGCAAGCATCACATGTGCTGCGCACCAAGGCCGTCGCCACCCTCGTACAGCGTCTGCGCACCCGACATGGTGGCGGCGGCACCCATGCCCAGCCGCTGGCTGGCCGTCTGCTGCAGGGTGGATGTGGTGAATGGCGGGGATGGGTTCCGCTGCATCTCCTGTGCCATCAGAAAAACAAAGGTTCAGTGCTCGTCAGACTCAGTGAGCAATATGCGCATGTCAGAGGCAGCAATTGCACTGCCAATGACAGCGAGTGGCTGACATGAAGCAGCGGGCGTGCACGGTGTGGCCAAAAGGCTTCAAGATGAGCAGTGAGCCCACCTTACTGGACAGCAATGCCACACGGAGTGTGGCCGATGCGATGCGCTCTGCTGCTGCAGCAGCCTCTGCCTCGGTGGCAAAGCCCTGGCGTCCCACTTTCTGGTTGTCAAGCTTGGTCAACTGCGCCTGCATCGAAGAGGACACGCTCTAACGGCGCCCAACATGATCTCATCGTCTTCGTGTACACTGGGACTTTCCTGGCTGCTGTGTCTTCCGGCTGACAGGCCTCACATTTGCCACTGTGCTGCAGGCAGGGACACCAGACATCACCGCGTGACATCCGATTTGATGCATGCACTCCAACCTGAAAAGCAGCCCCAGAGGGTGCCTCCAGCGAGGCGGCGACCGTCCAATAGTGCTGCGGTGCAAAGGCCTGTATCTCCGACTCACGCTCAGCAACCAATCGCAGCGCCACCGACTGCACACGTCCTGCATGAAACATGCCGGTCGTCCTCAGCCAGCGCTCCAGCATATGCCTCCTTCTTCCGGCTCATCGACTGGGGTGACTCATCGTCCAAGCGCCAGTACATGGCCAGGAGCCGTGCAAGCCGATGGCACGGTCCCGGGCATGACGCCACCTTGACAGACACTTGCCTGCTGACCTGGCGGCGGGCAGCTTGCACCACAGCACTGACACCAGCTGTGCATGCTAACCGAATACTAATCTGATGCGGCACAGTCATGCGCACGGCGCAATTCAATTGGCACTCGCCTGCTGACCTGGCGGCGGGCAGCTTGCGCCACAGCACCGGCGTCAGGTGGAAGCCCAGCAGGTAGTCCAGCGCCCGGCGCGCCAGGTAGGCGTCGACCAGCGGCGCCGCCAGCTGCCGTGGTGCTGCCAGCGCCGCCAGCACCGCCGACTTGGTGACCTCTACGAAGGTGATGCGCTGCACGGCGACGCCGCGCAGCAGGCCGGCAGCCTGCAGTGAGGGGGGGCGTGTGGCCAAGCTGCTGTTGATAGGAGGCCTTGACGCTGCCCTGCGACTGCTCTGAGATGCAGCATTGGAAACTCACTGCCAGCAGCGAATTCCCTGTTGTTTCGCTATATACATTGATCTCTCACCTTCAGCTCCTCGAGCACGTGCCACGCAATGGCCTCGCCCTCCCTGTCTGGATCGCTCGCCAGAACCAGGCGCTGCGGCCGGGATGCCTGTGTCCAGTGTCAGCTTCCAGTGGAATGCTATCATGTTTCAGTACGAGGGTAGGTGTACCAGTATGCAGCTGGCAGTACTTGCCCAATGGGACGAGCCTCGATCTGCAAAGATGTGGATTGCAAACCGACTGCAGCACCTTCATGGCTGCCACGATGTCTGCCAGGCCGCGCTGTCGGCTGGCAAAGCCTGCCGTGGACCACACCATCTCGAAGCCCGCCTCTGGCTTCACAGATCCCGGCTTCTCCGCCAAATCTCGAACATGCCCATAGGATGCGATCACCTGTGCGTCCACAGTGCATCATGTCTGAGTCTGATGCTTCGCTGGAGCCGGGCTGTGATTGCGCGCGCATGTATGCAGCAGCTGTGCTTGCCGCTTGTTGAACAGTTGTCAATCAGATGCAGGTGAGGGGAGGGTGAGGCACCGTGAAGCCGTCGCCGAGGTACTGCTGTATTTTCCGCGCCTTTGCGGGTGACTCCACAACCACGAGGCCGCCCTGCTGCAGGCCTGCCACATCGGACGCTGCGATTGCGGCCTCGGCAGCGGGTGCTGCAGCGGCTGCGGACGCGGCGAAAAGCCTCATGGGGTGCCGCCGCCAGCTGGCAGTAGACGGGCGCAATCTGTGGGACAGCTGCGGGAGCACGCGGCACCTGGCAGGGCCATGGCTGGCGCTCTTGAGGCTGTTCCCAGCGGAAACGCACACCGCAGGCGGTGTGCGGCGCAGCGGCGACTCAGCTGCAAAGCCGGCACCGGCCGGCAGCATCGAAACTGCACTGACGCCCCTGAAACCCTGCTGCAGCTCAAGCGCAGTAAGCGCAGTAACCTCGCCGCACTGCACCCTGCTCTGAACAACTTTGCCATGATTGCGGAGCAGGCGGCCCACTGGGGACGCCTGTCTGAGCATTGCGATGCATGCTTCCGGATGTAAAGCTTTCACGCAGTGGAGAACATAAGGTTGACCCAAGAGCTGATATTGCGCATGCTACCACGCTGCTGACGGCCTCAAACTAATATGGGAATATGCATGCATGGCCCGAAGCATGTCTTCCTACAGCATCGCCAGTCGTGTGCAAACTTCGCCAAGGCTGTCACTCGCGCACCATGGTCTGCCTGGCGACGCGTGCGAGTCTCAAAACGCAGGTGCAGCATTGGCTTTGCAATGCTCGACCTTCTAAACCCTCAGCAGCTTGCTCACGCTTCAAAAGCACAGCTGCTGGCCCGTACAGGAGAGGCCCGCTTGCGCTTGCCTACGGGTACAACACCCTCTCGATTTCAGTGGTGGCACGCAGCTGTCAACAGCTTGCGGCTCACGCCGTGCGCACCCGGCAAGTTGCAGCCTTGTGGCTGAGCAGGTTTCGGCATCGTCGACACCTCACAAGCAGCCGTCAATCACCATGTGGAGCGCCCTGAAGGTGCGAGGCACCTAACATGTTCCTGAAATCGACTTTCAAAGGCCAATGGGCTCGGTGAGTGGAGTCTATGCGGGCAAGTGCGGCTAACATGTTTGAAGGTTGCCTCGTCAGCTCGGAGGTGCAGAGGGCTGCCGCATACTTGTCAAGGATCTCATGACGCCTCAAGCTTGACGTTGCAACACGATGTTTCGTTCGCTTGCGCTCTGCCTCGCCTCGTGAGGTGGCAGCTGACGTGCTGAAGCTGGGGATGCATGGATGTGCACCGGCAGAGCGCAGGGGGCGGTTGTGTAGCTCAGTACAGATCCTCGGCCTTACCCGCAAATCCCTCTTGTGCTGACAGGATGCAGTGATACGACAGCCTCTTGACTCGACGGGAATCAACGACGTGTACCCCCAAACACAGCGCAGACCTGGCGCAGACCCTGATCACTCATCCTCATAAACAGGCGCTCCATGACGCGGCTGTGTCGCCGGACGACGTGCGCAAGGTTGAGCTGCGCGCCTGCGCGCACGCTGCCGCGGCGCTGACGCAGCGCCTCGCCACCCGCGGCGGCGGCGCGGGCGGGCCGGCAGAACGCGAGCAACTATTGCCGCCCAGCTACATTGCGCATGCGCAGGTACGCTGAGACGCTTGACACGTGCATTTCAAGCATTCGGTATCGAGAGGTGGCTGTGGGGTTGACACGGCAGTCGTGGACATTTGAAATCGCCTGCCGGAACAGGCGCTTAAGCATGCAGCAAGTACAGGGGTGGGTTTGCGAAGGTCTGGCGATGCCTGACGCAGGGCCTGGCGTTCCTGTTCACGTCGAAGGGCGGGCTGGGCCTGTCCTTCGAGCACGGCTGGGGCTGCGTGATCCAGCGTCTCGGCAAGCGCGCCGTTGACGCAGAGGGTGGCGGCGCAGATGGCTGTCTCGACGGTTGCGTGTGGTCCGCACCAGCCTTTGTGCGCATCAACAACGTCGGCGTCGGCCTGACCGTTGGTGCGCATTCTGCCACAGCATAGATGTTCGAGGGCATGCTTGCCTGCAAGGCCAGATTCCTCCTGGAGAAACCACTGATAGCCGCATGAAGCATGGTGTGCTGGCTACCAATTTCATGACACCATGCAAACCGACAGCTTCTGCACTTCCTTGCAGGCTATGACAGCTTGGAGACGGTGCTGGTGCTCCCAAACCGGTCCCACGTCTCGGCGTTTCAGCGCACCGATGTGGATCTCACCATTGACGCCGGCCTGGTGGTCGGCCGCAATCGCGAGGTGCGACTGCTGCCCCTGCAGGTGCTCTGCACGTGTTCAGGGCCGGTGGACAGACCCACGCATGCCGGCTGTGTGAGCAAGCGTATATCTTCGGCATGCCTATTCCAGGCGATGCTGGCACATCACACCCGAAATGCATAATTCTGCAGCTGGTTGACGAGGGAGATGGTACACAGCCCCACACATGCCGGCATGGCACCGATTCCCCACACGTTTGAAAGTGGTTTGCCAATGACATCTGGAGCCTATACACGCGTAGGCGGTGGACGAAGAGACGGTGGACAGGTCAAACACATGCCACTGGCGTGCTGGTCCTTCACCTTTTCTGGCCGCAGTGCTGGGTGTGTTCTGCGCTCACAACTGACACAGGTGGTGGACGAGGAAACAGTGGACAGCCCCACACTGGCCGGCGAAGCGCTGATTCGCCAGATGTTTGGGGAGGTTTGATGCTGACATCTATCTGCATTGTGTGAAAGGCGCAGGTGGCGGGTGGACAAGCCCCGCGTCGGCGAATGGCGTGCCGATTGTCTACATGTCTGCTTTGTTGTGGCGCTGACATCTGGAACCTATGAAAGCGCAGGTGGTGGACGAGGAAACGGTGGACAGCCCCACGCTGGCCGGCGGGGCGCTGCAGCGGGCTCCCGCGCCCATCCCGTACTCCGTGGGTGATGGCGCGCTGTTCGACCTCAGCCTGAAAGGTAATCCTGGTCCTCGGTTGCAAGCTGCAGCAATCCGATGTTGGTACTGACTGCAATGAGGACTGACCTTCCCACTATTGAGGCAACACAGATCCGGTCAGAGTGACCCACGTGTCTAACAATTGATCAAGAATTTGGAATTGGCCGCACCACGCCGCGCCTGCAGATATGTTGCTGAATGGGCTTTGACTAGTGACATGCAGGCGGCATCTGCTCAGCAGACGAGCGGATGAACTGGTCAGTGTATGGCGCAAATGCCACAGCCTCAGGTGATGCACTAGGTCTGATTTGCGTCAAACGAAACGAATTGAATGTGCATCATTAAAACCGCGTGTTGGCATCAAGCTGCGTCCAAACAGCTTGACCGAGCCAGTACTGGCGATGTGCAGAAATTCTAGAGGGCCAGCATGCACCGCCAGCAGAGTTCGCTCCGCTCTACGCCGTCCTGACCGCCATAGCGTCGCAGCACACAGCACCATTCAGCACCAGGTGCAGCACCTGCTCTCAATGACTGCATGTGCCCCGATTATAACAGCACTTGCCGGCAGAGAGCGCCACCTCCACAGCGCGCACAGCTCCCCCACTCGCGATTGGGGACGGTCAACTGCCGTCGCCACGCGTCGCCGCGACCGCTGTCGCCACAACGCTGCTGAAGACACTGAACATCTGCAATGCAGCGGCAGTAGGAAGGCGCTCGGTAAGGGCCGGCGGCGGTCCGGCAGCCCCACCACCCCGCTGGACGGCCTGCCAGAGGTGGACTCGCCCACCTCCAGCGGCGGCACCGAGGGCGCGGCCTCTCCCGAGCCCCAGGTGGGTTGGCAAACATGCGTCAGCCATTTTTGGGCACCTCGTTGGCTACATCTTTTGCGTTGAGACAGGCGCCAGATCACCACTGGTGGTGGCGTGCATGTGCATGCGCTCTTCGCAGGGGGGGAGTAATACCAAGAGTCCATACCAGTATGTTGATATCCGTATTCCCTGGATCTTAGGGACCACACTCAGGTGCTCATCATTAGCAAGCATGTATTGCATGCATATCAGTGGCATTCCAGTGGGGCTTCTGTCGATCTTGTGCAGGTGATAGACAGCAAGCCGCTGAAGTGCCGGCAGCGGTCGTTCAGTCGCAGCGCCACACCTGAGGCGCAGCCCAGCAGCCCAGTCACGTTTGCCGGCAACGACAGCTTCAGCGCCCACCCAGCAGCGATTGCGGGCGCGGTGGCGGGACGGCAGACGCCCGTAAACCCTAGGCCGCAGCCCAGCAGCCACCTGCGGCGCGGGGTGTCGCCGCCGGCAGAGGCGCCAGAAAAGCGCAACTCATAGCCCGTGCAACGCCTGAGGTGTCTGTGGCATGGACTTCGTCAAGGTTGTCTGTGCAGCCGGTAGCAGTCTGTGCACAGAGGGCTGCAGCTAAGGAAAAGTGCCGATAGTAGCCACAGGTTTTACCATTGTCGCATCTGTCATGGGGAGGGGTGCACATGACATCGCAGCAAATCAAGTCCGGCAGCAGCCAATATCGTCACTGAGTCATGCGCAGCAGCGCCATTGAAAGTCACAGCAGGCTTTCGTGCACGGCTGGTCCACCATTGCTTCTTGCAGTTCCTGCGGGTGCTGCAACCTTGAGGTCGTTCTCAACTCTTTGTTGGGTGCGAAGCGGCAATGCACGATCTGACGCCTTGCAACATGGGCATCGGCAGTTGCATTGTCGTTTCCCACCGCGGCATTGATCCTGTTTCGTTCTGGGGTTTGCAGACACGTTTGATGCGATCGTGCTGTTGAATAGTATAGAATGTTGCAGACACGATTTAGGTGACTTGTGAATTCTGCTTCACCGCCAGAGCGCATCACAGGGACAGCAATCCTGTGTGCATGCTGTTCAGCAGCATGCAGCATAGCAGCCAATGCTCATTCGCCCACCACAACTTGGATGTGATTTGCTAGACTGTGTTGCAAAGGAGGAACAGTCACGATGCGTTCCTTACAACGCACCCGGCCTGTTGATTATGGTCGGTGTACCCACAGCTCTGCTGACATTCATGACAGCAGAGACATGCAACAAGCATGACTTGTTCTTGTTCCCCCGCCAGTGCCATGCGCTACTTATATGCCGAGATGCTAGCAGCCAACCCCATACTTCACGTTCCAGACAATGCTGCAACCCCTGGACTTCCAAGTAACTAGTTTGTGTCTGTACATATGGGACATGAGCACATACCCAATGCTGGGTGATGGGCCAGCAAACCCGGTTGTCAGCTGTTCACATCAACCCCTAGCTGCCGCTTGACCTCCTGCGGTGTCACAATCGAGTCGATGTCAGCATGCGCATGTTGGCTTGCGTGGGCAGGCGTGTGCCTGCTGCAAGCATGATGCTGCCAGAACCTTGGGTAGGAGAGTCGCATTGCTGCCACAAGCAGGGCGATTGTGACGGCGCACCTCGAAGGTGAACCAGCTGATCCCGGCCGCCGGCGCTAGTTTGAACAGGTTGGGCAGGACGCCCTGTGTTGGACAGAAGCAGCTGTCATATGCATGACGGGTCTGCGCGAACACGTCGTGACTGTAATCACACGCAGGACATCCCGGTATGTAGAGAGTCGAATGGCATGCGTCATATGACAGTTGGCCAACGGCTGCTTTTTGCAGCTGCAGCGCCAGGTCGTGTGGCACAACAAGAGCATGTGCAGCGACTTTCGCACCTTGTACAGGCCGAAGAAGCCTTCGTGGCGGATGGTCTTGTTGATCACATCCCACATGCCATTGTACTTCAGCCGCGCGCCACCGACGCCCTGTGCCTGTGAGACGCCAACAGCAGAATCATGTGCCTTTGCATTTGCACACATCTCTGTTATGAGACTCTGACGCCGCTTTGAGGGTAAGATGGTGTCATGGAACGAAAGGCTGTCACTTCATGATGAGTGCTGCTGAAGAGCACTTGTGCACGGTGTGCACCTGCCTGCAGGCACAAACCAGGGCCGGCTGGGACCATACAAACTGAGCCATGCAGATGCACAGCATGCTGGGTGCCTGTGGCATCATCATTCCTTGTTTCCTGTTTGACAGACCCCTGCTGCTGCAGGACCATGACCATACCTGCATGCGGGTGCGGATGAGGGCCAGCGGGTAGGACACGAACTGCGCGACGCAGCTGGACAGCATGCCGGCAGCGAAGACGGCGGGCGGCGGCGGGTGGCCCTGGTACTCCTCCAGCAGCCGTTCTTTCAGCAGCTCAAAGGTGGTGATGTCCACCCCCGCATACGGCAGGATGCCCATCTGCAATGTCGGGAATTGGCAGTGAGCATGAACTCTCCTGGCAGCAATCCTCTAGCAGCCGGAATGTTATGATGTCCACCCCCGAATACAGCAACATGCCGATCTGCAGCAGTCAAGCCTTTCTGATTAGCAACAAGAGCATATTGAACATGAGCTTTGTGTTGACGTACTCCTCCAGCAGCCCTTCTTTGAGCAGCTCGAAGGTGGTGATGTCCATCCCCGCATACGGCAGGATGCCCATCTGCATTGATCCGTAATTGGTTGTGGAATGGACCTGAAGATGACGTGACACTATCAGGGTCTCCCGGCGCCAGCTCCTTCAGCAGCTCAAATGTGGTGATGCCCACTCCGGCACTTGGAGAGTGCCCATCTGCATGGCAATGTGTTCCAGTGATCCGGTGATGGAAGCCGGTATGTGACAGGGACCAGTTGTCAGCCGCTGAATCTCGAGCAGCTCGAAGGTGGTGGTAGTCATTCCCGCAGGCGCCAGGATGCCCATCAGCGCATGTGCCGACCCATCCGTCGAAAGTCTGTATTCAGTCAACCTCTATTGGCAGTCGTTCCGCAGTTTCCGTGTCGACCGGCAACCCGATGCTGCAGAGCCGTACGATAGACGGGGCCATTTGCGCTACAAAGGCGCACCAGCCCTCCGGCATCTGACGCCTTTAACAGATGCACAGCCACATGTTGCCCGACGCACTGCAGTAGATCTAGGCGCGAATCCTCACCATGGAGAAGGCCATGCTGCGCTACAAGGCGCGCCAGCCCTCGTGGGCCGACACCTGCTGACTATGGAGTCTGCACACGTGAGCATCTGGCGTACAAATTCAAAGGCAGTTCTGCAGCGGATTCAAGGAAGTGCTCACCATGAAGGGGGCCCTATCGCGGTGGAAGGCGCGCCAGCATCTGACACTCTCAACGGAGGCACAGACACGCCTGGTACTCTGCAGCACGAACTTCTGGGAGTATCAGCAACGTATTGCGCAGGAGGTACTCACCACGGAGGGGGCCATGCCGCGGTAGAGGGCGCGCCACCATCTTGGGCCAGCACCTGCTGAGTTCAGACCTTGCACAAATACACATCGGCTGACACTCTGTGGCAGATCTTGTGACAGATTTAATGGAAATTCTCACCATGGAGGGGGCCATGCCGCGGTAGAAGGCGCGCCAGCCCTCGTGGGCCAGGACCTGCCGGAAGCAGTGGCTGATGCCGGAGTAAGTGCCGTCCGGCGACACCGCCAGCCGCGTCCGTATCAGCTCCAGCGGGTAGATGATCGCCTGCGTTACACGCCGCAAGGGCTCGACATTGACGACTGAGACGCTCACGTTTGACTAGTCTGCGCTCACGCACATCAGACCATCAGCAGTGGCACACCCATTGGTGAATAGATGAATGCCGGCACCGATTTGACCCACAAGGTGTGCCACTATATACGAGCCTGCACTCGTCCAGTCTCGGACATTACCCACACGAACGTGCTCCTGGCTTGGAGAGAGCCTCACTCACATCTCTATATTGACGGCTAGGATTTCGCCAGAGTCTGCATGTTTTCTGTTGACATACCGGGCGATTTAGGACCTGACATACACCTTTGAAAAGACTCGATGGTGACATGGAGCTACCTGTGCAGAGGCGCCAGCAAGCGCGCCGGCCAGCATGCGTTCCCCCGGCGTGATGTCGTGCGGGTCTGCCACCAGCAGCGCCTGCAGCACAGGGTATCAGGGTAGTACTAGGGCGGTATCGGGGTTGAAAGCTGCCGCGACATGGCAGCTAACAGTGGGTTGCCCCCACATGCATGGTGACGCGTCGCGCTGTCAGTGCTGCAGGCCATCGCAGCAACTGTGCGTTGCTGAGTCAACAACAGCAATCTACTACTAGGGAACAAGCCCACCTTCATCTGGTCGTTGAAGGTCAGCTTGAGCGCCGTCTCCGGCGCGATCTTCACCACATTGGCGCCATTGCCCCTGAAGAATGCACGCAGCGTCCCTGCATGGTCAAATCAGCACCTTCATGGGACTCCCTCCACACAGTTTTAATTCGGGCACATGACTGCCTGACACTGCACACACTTTTCGAGCCGCCTGCTCGCTTCTGTGAGCGATATCGAACCTCAGCCATGACATATCCTCCCCAAACTGGTCGGCATCAGAGCAGCTCGCCCTCTGCAGCCATCTGCTAGTGGTCTCAATCCTCCGCATACTGACTGCGTAGCTTAGGTTCTATGCATGCGTGTTGATCGGAGCAGGCAAGTCCACCTTCGGCGGCCATCTGCTGGAAGGCCTGCCGCAGCGTGAGCCGCGCGCCGCCGTCGGCGATCTGCATCAGCATCTTCAGCCGGTCCACCGGCGCCGTGGCCGTCCTGCTTACTGCGCCCGCAACACCTGCCGCCAGCAGCGGACGGACCCACAGAGTCAGCAGTGTCCCGCCAGCTGCTGCTTGTGTACAGTGTTGAGAGGCTGTCTGGATGCGCCACGGTGTTGCTGGCACTCTGCTGTCTGCATGGGGCCTGACTTCATGGACAGGTGGCTGGACACCAGACTCTCAAGTTCCAATGGTCATGACGTCAGCAAGAGTACAAGTTGCCTGGGGCTCAGGAGCAACTTGGAGCACCCACCTCCGGCGGTGAGGATGCTGAGCGTGCGGTTCCGCGCCGCGAGCCGCATCTGCGCGGCCTCCTCGGCGTGCAGCCGCCGCTCGTCCTCGTCCGACATGCCCACGGCGCCGCCGTTCCGCAGCCCCTGCGGCAGGCGCGGGTGCTGCAGGTGCAGCTGGTGCTGCAGCTGCCCCAGGGAGGGCGCGGCGCCCGCTCCGGGGTGGGTCCCGCCGCCGCCGCAGGGTGGCTGCCCTTGCCGCTGCTGCTGCAGCTGCTGCTGGAACTGCTGCTGCTGCTGCTGCTGCTGCTGCTGCTGCTGCTGCTGCACAGCGCCAGCCGTCGTCACATCCGGCGGCTGCATCGGCGGCGCCGCGTGGCCGGGCGGCCTCGCCCCCGGCGGCAGCAGCCCCCTCAGAGCGGGGGAGGCATACCCAAACGGCAGCTGCGCCTGCTGTTCCTCCTGCTGTTCCTGCCTCTCCTGCTGCGACGGCGACGGCGGCCGCTGGTGCCGTGGCCGCCCGACGGCCATCGCGTCCGTTGTTGGGCTAAGGCTGGGGCCCAGGTTTGGGTCGCCGAATGCTGTGGCCCCAGATGGCGGCACCGCCGGCCGCGGCTGCTTGGCTGCTGTCCACCGCCCGCCGGCTGCAGCCTGTTCTGCGGCTGCCGGACTGACGCCATCTGGATTTCTACCGCTGCTACTGCTGCCGCCGCCGCCGCCGCTGCTGCTGCTGCTATTCGCATCAAGCAGGCTGCGGGTGTCGCACTGCGGCAGCAGCACCGGGTCCGTCAGCAGCCGCCGCGACGGCTGCAGCGGCCGCGACGCCACTTGTTCCACAGGTGCTGCTGGCATTGCCGCCGCCGCCGCCGCTGGTTGAGCCGTGCCTCGCGCATTCGCAGGCGGTGACATGTCTGCTTCTGAGCCGCCGTTCAGCAGTTCGCTGCTGCCGGCACGGCCGCCACGGCGGTGGCTGCTGTGGTCCGCGCATTCTGCGTCGCCGCTGCGCCTAGGGTGTGGCGCAGCGCCTGCCGTGGCCGCCACTGCCGTCGCCTCAGGCGGCGGCTGCTTTTACAAATCGCTGCTCCCAATCAAGGCTGTAAGCATGTGCGGCTGCCAGCCACTCACGCAACGGCTGCTGTCACAAGTTGCCGCTTCTGGGTGAGGCTGTGCACATGTACTGCTGCAGCTGGTCACCTCTTGCGGTGATCAGATGCAACCGACACAGCAATCGGCGCAGCACCCAGCAGCCGGCGTGCTGCCGCTGTGATCAGCGCCTGCTGGGCTGCGTCGCCACTGCGGTGCCTGATGAAGGGGGCTTGCTGATGGAGGAGTCTGGCAGTGCTGCTGCTATTCCTCAATGGTTGCTGACTGCCAAGCTGCGAAGAGACAACTTCTTCCCCTTATGACTGCCGCATGCAAGTACTTTCCTTTCGCTGGCTGTCATGCTGCCCCAGCCGGCAGGTGCTCCTTGGTGCAGAGCGAGTAGTAACGACCACAACACCTGCAGTTGGGGACTGCATGAGACTTATGAAGGTATTGTCATCCAAATTACAATGGTCATCAGTGTGACACCGCAAACCTGGGGTTTCCACCTTCAGAATGTCGCAATCCACTGTACGTCACAAACATGTGGCCATGTCATGGCTGAACAGGGAATGTCCCCGTTGCGTCTCTCACTTGATCATGCCCTCAAAGCTCGTAGAATAGGTGGAGGTTCCGCATACTGCGCTCATGCGGGACGCATGTGCTTCTTTACATATAGTAGAGATGCGACCTGCCAGCACACAGGCGTGCATCGCTTGGTACTTCTTGGGACATCCAGGAACAGTCAGAGCTTTCGATGCAAGTGTACACACCCGCGTGCAGCACCGAGTTGCAGCTAGGTACCCCTGGGATGTATCGGGGATTTCTGCTGCTCCTTCACTTCTGGGTTGCTGCTTGACATGCGCCTGGCGGTCGCGCAAATCAGTCAAACATGCAACGCACTCAAACTGATCACTGCAATAATTGGCTGGTTGAGAATGCCAATTGCGAAACGAATTCAGGAACAGCATCTCATCCTGCACGTGACCTGGCGGTGGGCCGGCGGACATCGACCAATTTTGAGGGCTCGATATGCAGAGGACATGCATAATATTCAAGTGTGTGAGGAGCTTGCCAATAGACCATGGCGGCATTCTATATCAACGCTGCTGAGTCGTTGTTCTCGCAGCTCATCCACGTGGAAAGTCGACCCCCATGTCAGTGCGACACGTTGGCAGCGGCTTGCCATTGCAACGACCCGAGAACGGGCAAATTGATAAAATATGACCAGAACCTTCTATGCAATACACATGTCCTCACATTACTCTGTCTCAGCGAGATTACTTGGGCGCCTCAGTGGCGCTGGCAGAAAACCTGCATGTTTCAGACCCGCTTCATGGTGCAAAGTCAGGACGTAGCGCATTGCGCCAAAGCACGAGCTCCTGCTCACGCGATGACGAGCCAAAATGGTGCAGCCGAAGCACGTGCGGGCCTCCAGTCCTCTGCAAACATGCATCATCAACTGCACACCTCATTGCACAGCCCCAACATCGAGGTCCCAGCCCGGCACAGCTTGCCGGTGACTTGCGGCATTTGATGGCTGTCAGCACCGTCTACGGCCCCGCGGGCGGTCCCGCCACCGCTGCGACCTGCTGCGCCTCCGGCTGTTGACCTTCCTGCTGCAGCGGCTCGTGCTGCAGCGCAAAGGCCGCGAAGGAGTCGGACAGTGGGGACCGCGGCTCGCCGCTGCTGGTGCTGCGCAGCACGGTCGCCTCATTCTCTGCTTGCCGCCGCTCCAGGCCGTCCTTGACAGCCTGCACAGGAGGAGCCAGCTTAGGGTTTAGGACGCTTCGCCTTGCAGCAGCAGCAGCAGCAGCAGCAGCAGCAGCAGCATTTTTCAAAGTAAACTTGCGATGGATCGATCATGGATGAAGCGGAGCAATCAGGGCAAGCACTGGATGCTAGCAAGGTATTCAAGCGATCAGCATCTGAATCCACAACCCACAAGTCATGCCGGACACATCCGTCATGCAGGCAGATGCAGGGCGCAGGGTAGGAGTCTCACCGCCAGGATGTCCTGGGCGGAGGCCTTGATATCCGGCGTGTCAAACAGTGCCGACACGACCGCCACGCCCGCGCAGCCAGCATCGATGGTCGCCCCTGCATCATAATCCAAGGGGTGATGGCGCAGTTCTGCACGGGTCCTGGCAAGACCGGACCAGCTTGCACGCTACTGGTGGAGGTCGCAGGGACACGACCTCAGAGCATATCATGAAAAGAAGGCAGCAGCAGCTGCTGCTCATCACAGCTACCTGCGTTGGCCGCCGTGATGCCGCCAATGGACACTACAGGGAGGGCGGTCGCGCGGCAGATGGTGGCCAGCGTCTCTAGGCTGATGGTCTCCGTCTGCTTGGTGCTGGTCGGGTATACTGCGCCATGTGGAGGATCGAAAGGTTGCACTGCGGTTGGTACTTGAGCTGCCAACTCACAAGCAGTGCACACACTGCCGCCGCAGACCACTCGAGTCACCAGGCAGTCCCTGTGGTATTGACACTGCTGTCCTTTCATGTAGTTCCTTGTCGGCATCTGGTACCACAGCAGGCGATAGCAATCCACCTGCGCCGGCGCCCAGGTAGTCGGCGCCAGCCGCGGCGGCGGCGACAGCCTGCTCGGGCGTCTTCACGGAGACGCCCAGCACGCGGTGCGGCCCCAGCAGAGCACGCGCCTCCGCAGCCGGCAGGTCGCCCTGCAGCACAGAGGGCCCGGGCGCATGTCACGCTGCGTGGTGGGGTGTGTCAGTGGTGATGCACTCGACTCTGGTAGGGCTCAGCAAGGGTGGAGCAAGGGTGGACGGCAACAGAGGTGGCTACGGATGGGGCAGGCTGAGTGTTTGCAACTGTGTTCGAGGGCGGTGACCTGGCCGACGTGCACGCCATCGGCGTCCGCAGCCAGCGCCACATCCACGCGGTCGTTGATGATGGACAGCGCCCCCGCCTCCCTGCACGCCGCCACCAGCAGCCTCGCCTGCGTAGAAACAAGCAGCCGGTCAGATGGGAGACTCACATGCTCAAAAGGAGCATGCTTCAGAACGGCACGCTGTGGAAAGCCAGCTGCTCCTGACGGCTTGTCATCGACATGTTGCTATAGTCAGCCGAGCAAAGCGGCAGGAGACAACAGGCGCATTATTGGCGTCTTTCATGCGCAACTACACATACTGCCAAAAGCTTGTGTCTGCGAGTGTCTGCTTGTGCCTGAACACGCCTCACATCAGCAGCAAGACCTGGCTGTGTGCACCAACATCAGATGGGGCAGGAAGGCGCCACAGTCGGTGTCCTTCAGGCGCAGCTGCACAGTGCGCTGCCAGCTACTGCTCTCCTTCGGTAAGGAAACTTTCTGAGCAATAGCTCTCAACGAGTGCAATGCATCTGCACGCGGCGCAGGAAGGCGCCGCCAACGGTGTCCTTCAGGCGCAGCTGCACGGCGTCCTGCCAGCTGATCTCTAACTTTGGTAAGGATCCTTTTCGTGCAATCGTTCTAAGTGGGGCCAATGCATCCGCACCTGGCGCAGGAAGGCGCCGCCGTCGGTGTCCTTCAGGCGCAGCTGCACGGTGCCCGCGCCGCCCACCAAAGCGTCTCTGACCGCCTCTGGAGTGCTGCGCCCCTGCAGCGGACAAAACAGACCATTTGTCAGGGGACACCAGCTGGATGAAAGTGACTCCTGCATCTGTCCAGCCAGCATCTGCATGAGGGCAGGCATATGCGCCCTGACATGTGCTGTGACAGCACTGCAGCTGCCGCTGGTGCTTGCTGACCTGGAGACGTGGTCTGCCGACATTGTCCGCCATAGGAGACACCATGGTGTTGACAGCATCGCAGAGCAGGCAGGCACAACGATGGCGCCGCACCTGCCGCGCATCACACGCGGCATCTGTCACGGCGTACAGCTGCAGCCGCTGCTGCGATAGCCGGCGGCCCTGCTGCGGCTTCGCCCCCGGCGCCGCCCAGTCCACCGTCTGGTAGCTGTGGGAGCAGAAGAGATGGAACTCATATCAGGGTCTGCGCTTCACGTCGACATCAAGCTCGGGATTCATATGCACTGCTGCGGCTTCACTCCGATGGACGCCTTCCCTCTTGCAGTTGCCTTTCGGGGCCTACTGGTTCTGACTGAACCGTAATGCAAAATAAGACAGTTGCACACCACGATCGCCAATATAGTGTCAGGGAGTCGCTCCTCGCAGCCTCTGCAGCGTGCGCCGCCCAATCCACCACTTGGTAGCTGTCCGCATGAGTGAGGATCGCATCAAGAGCTGTACCATTTCTCAAAGGTCACCGCTAACCCGCTTGCCGGAAGTGTGTGCAGGCACCTGCCAGCTGTCCTACCTGTGGTTCAGTGGGCGAGAGGGTCCGGTACCAATGTGAAGCGGTGTGGATGCCCTTAGTGCGCCTGTCAGATATGCCTTGGCCTGCACACGCTTAACAGGACCGTCAGCAAACGCTGTGTCGCGCCGTGTCCTCATTCATGGCATGGAAACGATGTCAGTGATGCCGCCGAATTTAAATCAGCAATGATGCTGGGCGGTGAAGGATCTGCGATGAGTGCAGTGCTCACTTGGCGAACTGCGTCAGGCACAGAGAGCCCCTTCGCCAGCCCTGCAGCGACGGCACTCGCCAAAGTGCAGCCGGTGCCGTGGCTGTTGCTGGTCCTGCAGCAGATGCCGCATGACTCTATCAACAAACGGGCACTCGTCTGGGCATGCTCTCTCATCACACAGGTGAGTTCGGGATAGCAGGTCCCGGCGACTCAGCAACGAAGCCGCTGCAAGAATCTCGCATTCCCTGAGAATCCCGCATTTCCGGCAGCAGATGGCGCTAAGACGCACATGATGGCATCCTCCTCCAACACGGTCATGGTGGTGCCGTCATACAGCACATCCGTTGCGGTTGCAAAGCCGCCATCGACACCCTCGTTGCAGGAGACCAGATGGCCACCCTACACTCAGAGTAGCATTCTCTGCAGCTGCCGTTCTATGTGTATCAAACGACATGTCATGTCAGAACGACATGGGCTGAATGACAGGTCTGGGTACAATGAATTCAGGCTCCCGCAGATCCAGCACATGCAATCATAGCTTATGGAAAGAGTAGAGGCTTGCCACCCTGTAAGACTGCAATCAACATCAGCCTTTACCTTGACCAACACCCACTGGGGGCCCAGCGCGTGCAGTGCAATGGCGGCTTCCTTCATGTCCTCCAAGCAGCCAATCGCCTTGCCATCTGCAATTGCAAGCATGCAGCAGTTCGGACAGGTCGATCTGCGAGCCAGGAGGTCGTCGGATTGGCAGCGCTACGTCACCGACCGCACCCAGCTCAACATGCCAAACACCTGCATGTGGTGAGAAACTTGCATGTGACCTGGTCAGCATCACCAAGCATAGACGGTTGGCAGGTGGCCAGACATCACGGACCTAGCAGCGCGGACGCCTCTGGGATGTTGGGCGTCACGATGGTGGCGGCGGGAAGCAGGTGCTGCCGCATCGCCTCCATCACGCCGCCCGCCGCCAGTGCGTCTCCACTGGTGGCGACCAGCACCGGGTCCACCACCAGGTGCGGCCGGCTGGCTGTGCCGAAAGCGGCATCAAGCCGATCCACCACCGCCTCCACGATCTGGGCAGGACACCAGCACGGACGACTGTGCCACAGCTGCAACAGTTTTGGACGTGCAAGGTGCTTGCAGATGCATTGGGGTAAAGGTATGCAAAGGGCTAGACCGCAATACGTTGACACTACTCTGCAGCGTTCTCAGGCTTGGCACGACCAAGTTCTCACGCCCACCTCAATGCTGGGCAGCATGCCGGTCTTCACCACGTCCGCACCAATGTCCTGCAGCACAGCGTCCAGCTGCGCCTTTACAGCCTCCACCTGTGACGCACCAAACGGCTAATAAAACAGCATATATAAAATTAAAAACAAAACTCAGGAGGGTCGCCCCATCCGGAACCATCCAAAAGGTTTCCCGAATGGCTTCATTTCAGAGTCAAGCACGCTCACACACCACAACACTGCAGGACACAGCATCCGGCTGCCACCCATGAGTATGCGAGACATGAGCCTCTGTGGCACACCGGCGAGGTATGCACGTCGGCCACGCCGTGTGTATTTTGCGCCGTGAGCGCCGTGATGGCCGTCGCGCCGTACACACCCAGCGCCGCACACGTCTTCAGGTCCGCCTGCATTCACACAAGCATGCGAACCTATCATGCCCGCTGACACGACCCACTGATGCCAGTCGCTGTCATGATCACGTCGAATACGCAAGGCTTGTACCAATGACCCGCAGGGGTTTCAAATTGTGTGTCGAGCCAAGCAAGGCAGAGGGCTGCCTTGCAGTGCTATGACCAATATCTATACTATTTTGGGTTTAGGGTTTTATGGGACTTGCCTGAATGCCTGCACCGCCGCCTGAGTCTGAGCCCGCAACTGACAGCACCCGCGGCACCTGCACTGGCAGATTCCTTGCTTCAATGCCTGCGAACAACAAGAGCAGCACAACACAACAGCTGGCAATGCACATGCCTGCCTGCAGCACAACAGTCCTGCTGCAGCATTCAGGATGCTGATACGCAGCACCCGCTCATGCACACGGCAGACATGACCGACACACCTTGACTGCGCTGGTGGGTGGCATCAGCGGAGACCCATCTGACGGCGCGCCAAACAGGAAGGCGCCGATCTCGTGCCAGCTGCTGGCCTCGTACAGCACCCCATCAGCCCTGGACCCACCCAGTGGCGCTGCAGACAAGGAGTGCCAATTACAGTTGGCGACTCGCCCAGCAGTTCAAAAGCGTTCAAAGATGAATACGCCAAACTTTGTACCAGCAGCTCGCTGCATGTAGCACCAAATCCGCCTGAAATCCAGCCAATGGTGCCGCAGGTTACGAATTCCTCTCCTGCACAGCCACGCTGTGGATGGAGTAGGTGCAGGGGCTGCCGACCGCTCCCCGTCTCGAATGACAGACACTTTGAAGCCCTGAAAGGCCAACTTACAGCACATCGGGCTACAGCTTCAGTGCCACCTGGAAGTCACTGCTAGGAGTTGCATGCTGCAGACGCACTGGGTACGACTCAGGCCGACTTCCTGTGAGATTTTTGACAGCTGGTATAGCTTGGGCCTTTGCTTGCAATTATTGGTTGCAGAGCACAGTCAGAATTCAGGATCAGAAGCTCGGGGAGCCCTCCCTGGGAGGATAGTCCTCGATACACCGATTCCGAGCCACCCCAAAAATGGAGTTGGGGGGCAGCTCCACCAACAGAGGAAGCTGCTGCCTTCCAAGGCAGGAGTCGAGCCAAAGCCCTCGCCAAAAGCTCGGTCAAGGGGAGGTCACAGGGTTACGGTTCCTTTTGCTCGGACGCCTGTCCGAAAGGAACCATCCGGAAATTCGCCCATCCCGAAAGGGGCTGGACATGGCATCCGAAAGGGCCATTTGCAGATTCGCCCGAGGGCGAAGCTGCCTTTGCTGTGCCATCGCAGAGATAACCTGAGACCGTCGGACCGATGACACAAAGAATATTTCCAGAGTGTTGAACCCCACAAGATGATTTAGCGCCGAGCAGTGCGGCGGTGCAAGGCGGTGCGACATTCCTCGTGCCATTTATGGCATTCAGGGTTTCAGCCTTTGTGTCTGCCTTGGTGCTCCATAATAACTTGAACCAGAATGGTTGTTGTGTGATCGGTGGAGTACATGAAATGTGTCGCCGTCAATGTTAATGTCGATGTCGACGGTGCAAGGTATGGATCATTTACACCATGCCAAATCTTGTTTTTTGTCTGGTTTTGCATGAGTGATGGCATGACGCTTGTCTGCAGCAAGGTGGATCTGCCATCGAAGCCGAGTTTGGCGGCATTCTTGCTGTGCCTTCGGGTGCATGAGTGGGACATTCCTATCTGGTCTGGTGCTGCACGGCACATCCATGGGGTCCGCCTGCGGTGGTGCTCAGTCTTGGTGTCCAGCCTTTTATTGCTGAAGGAGTCTTAGTCGCTGGGGGTGGCTGACGCGCTCCTTGGAGCGGACCTAGCCTGACTGTTCCTGAATGTAGGGCTCACCTGCGATCAGCGGCTGGAGTTGCATGCCTGCAGCGGCCGCCACAGCCCGCAGCAGCGGGTTGGTGCCGACCACGATGCCAACGTCGGCGGCCGCCAGTGGCGCCAGGTCCGACGGCGAGTCCCCAATATACACGGAGAGTCCCTCCATGGCGCCGCGCTGCATGCAGAGAAGGGTACATCCGTCAATCAAGAATGCATTCGCCCGTCGGCTGCGCATCACTAGAACAGCTGCTGACGCCCTTCAGTGGCACAGAGGCTCATGCCGCCGCCGTCACCACCAACATGCATGGCGCATGTCTGCCGAAAGGGCAACGGCAGATCCCCCACTCCGATACTATGATCGAGCTGATTGCTGACAATTGGCAGATTCTCAGCACTGATAACACGACCAAGCTCACTGCTGACAATGGTGCACTACAATGTTGGCAGTACGCACCTCGGAGGCAAGGTCCAGCAGCACTGTCTCGAAGATGGCGCCCTTATCTGTGCCACACTCCACTCGCCTGTGCAGCAATGGGCACCAGAGCCGGATTAGGATGATGGCATGATGATCAAGGCTAAAGTGGACGAGGTAGGTCTGCAAGAGCTGGACATATCCCCCGAATCGATTGCCCAGAGCACTTGCAAATACGTGTTATGGACTCCACAGGCCGAGCGCTCACCGCACGATGTCGCCTGTGGTCAGCCCACCCGGCCCGACTTCCAGGTCGTTTGCATGGACCATGACCTGCGGGTCGCAGTGCCAGCAGTGAACATATGAATCGCTTCACAGCTGGCAGACCGGACCCAAGAGGAGCGTCAATGTTGGGGATGGTGGCTTGATGACAGTAGGTATGTGCCCAGAGGTGAGGGCGTGACCAAGTAGGCCGCAGGCCCCACCTGCAGCCCGTCACCAATGTCGGCAGGCGAGCCGGCGAGCGCCTCGCCGCCGCCATTGCCAAACACGCCGGCGGCCTTGGCCTGGTACGCCGCCGCCGTCTCCGGCACGGACGCCTCCTTGTCCTCCTCCAATAGCGCCGCCTCTGCGCCCAGCTGCTGCCCGAGGGTGTCCCCGGTGCTGCTGCCGCCACCGCCGCCATCGCTGACGACAGCGCTGGATCTGCTGGTGCCGACCTGGGCCTCTGCTGAGTCGCCAGTGGCGGCCGCTGGGTCTGCAGGAGCAGCATCAGTGCCGGCATGGGCACGGCTCTTGGGGGCCCTCGGCGCCTGGGGCGGCGGCAGCGGCGGCGGCAGAAGCGCGCCCCGCAGCAGCTCGGACGACCAGTTTACTGACACGACGTGCGTCGGCACGCTGGCCTTGGCTGCCTGGTGCAGCACCTCCCGGCACCCTGGCTGCAGCGCCACCGCCTGGCCTGCGTGCAAGGAAATTGTCTCTGGAGGTTTGAGATCAGCAAATGTGCCAGGTCGTCGTGATCAGGAACCTGCACTGCACAAGTGCAGTGCGGAGCAGCATGTCCCTGCACCCCTGCTGCAGCTCCAGTATTTGGCTTATACGCAGCAGCGAGTGTGCATGACCAAGACCAATGATCAAGACTGTGTTTTCCGATCCTATGCGCAAGATGCCTACTTCAGATGCCCCCTTTGGGACAGGAAGTATGAGCATAGCACGATCTCAGAGTGCGGCCGGTGCGCGACAGCACCTGCAGCGGTGAGCGTGGGCGGAGGGATGCCCGCGAGGATGCGGCTGTCCTGCACCACGGTGTTCATGTCGCGGTCGAATGCCGACAGTCGCTCCACGAAGCCTGCGAGCCACTCCTCGTTGTACCCCTCAGGTGGCGGCAGGCCCTGTGGATCAGAACATGCGCCGCGATTGTGGATGGCATGCGGTGCCACCCTCACATCACTCGGTAAATATGTGATCTTCGTTCGACAGGGTGCGCAGCGCTCTTGGGTCGTCTATGCATTTCAGCTCAAGACCACAGATCACAGCCTTCTCGTCTTGTAATCTCAAGAAGATGCCCTTGCCTCAGGCAGTAGGTCGGCCAGCAGGGCGTCTCGCTGTTCTCCATAGTTGGCGACCAGAGCGTCCCGCTTGGCTGACAGCTCTCGCCGCACCGTCTCATCACCTGCACGGCATACCCTAAAACCTCGACCACATATCCTGACTGTGCGGCACCGCCCAGACTGAGGCCAAGCAGCCATCATTATCTCAGATCGGACAAGTTGCCACCAATCCCCGATTGCTTGCCACTGCAGCCTCAATCGCCTTTGCAAAGATGGCGCTGACGTCGTTGCCAGCACCACGCATCCTGTCCGGTCCATTGACTCTGCTTCGTTGGTCACAGCCAACTCCAAATGCTCACCGCCGCTGCGATGCACGGCGGCTTGAATGGCGGTCTCAATGATGACGCCGATGGTGTCCCTGGCAGAGCACGTCTCATCAAAATCCACCGCCAGCAGGGCCACCCGCGGCAGCGGCGGCACTGCCGGCTGCTCGCTGAAGAAGGCCGCCTCAAAGCGCATCGCTGTGCAGTACAGGCTGCGCAGCGACCCTGTACCAAGGTGACAAATCAGTTCATGTTGCCTGGTTTTGAACTAAGCAGTGGCAGTGCCGCCGGCTGCTCGTCTGACAAGGCCGTCCCTAAGCACACAGCTGTGCAAAGCAGGTTGCAGTCGACACCAGGCAGATTTGCTGACGGTCCGACGCCTGTGCCTCAGGGCAAGCTGTGACTCATTCTGTGAGTCATGCAAGTCACAAAAACACATCACTCCCCCCATGAAACTGCTCCAGAAGAACACAATGCCGCCTTCGATGCATGATTGGGCAGCGCAGTGGGAGGCGCTCAGAAGATAGAAGAGTGTGTCAGGCTGTGGACAGCGCACCGTAGGGCACGTCGGCGCCCAGCTGGTCGATGATGCGCTCCTTCACGGCCGGCATGCGCAGGTACGTGGGCGCCGAATATGTGCGAACCCAGTGCGAGTATGGGTGGCCGCCTGTGGTGCTGACCCAGGTTTTTTGTGGAGTGTTTCTCTTCGAAGGCTGAAGCCACTGTGTTCCACAAAGCCGGGCTGAGTGCAGAAGCAAGCAGTGACACTCAGCGTACTACTGAGCTCTGACTGGTCATTCACGAGGCTTGCAGTTGCGGCTCTCTGGCCGCTCACCTGCGGGGCCCTGGGTGCGCGCCAGCTGGCACCCGAGGTAGCCATAGAGTCTGGTGCATGGCGCCATCGCCGCCAGCACGTGGACCAGGCTCTGCAGCAGGTACAAGACGCCATCAAACTTGGTGTCGAGAGGCCTGGAGGTGGTGAAGCGCATCCGGGTTGTGTGGGGCATGGGTTGCGTGGGGCATGGATACTGACCTGCGGACCCTCAGCCAGCCGCAGCAGGAACTTGGTGTATGCGGCTGTGGTGGCGTTTGGCCGGGCGTTGAGCTGGTCAAGCTCCACGCCCCACTCCTGTCGCCGCGATCAACCGGTCTGAATATCAATGTCCCACAGTATGCAGCATCATTCTGTGCTACGCAGTGCCCGTATCTGCGGGGTTCAGACATCAGGAGGCTGGGCCAACCTGCGAACAGAGCTCAGCATGTGGACACACCTGAGCGTAGAAGACGTGCAGACTGAGCTCCTCGTGCACGCCGTCCAGCAACTCCCGCACCGCTGCAAATACCGCCTGCAAGGTTGATCAAGTGCCCTGCATCAGCAGCGCGTCGTCCATGCCATGCGCCTGGGATCACGTCAAGCCACAGCGATGAGCCTTGAGCCGGTGAGCTGTGGCTGCGTTGGTGCATTCGAAGGTGCGACCAGGTGTGTCTGTTGCCCTTCTGACCGCACCGGTGATGCTGTCGCTGCTTTCGGCAGCGCCGCGGTGTATGCCTTGGCGAATGCTGTCAGGAAGTGGCTATCCTGCGCGATGTACGCCTGGAAGCTTTGCCTGCAGAGACGGATAATGGACATTTCGGTTCTGTCTGCTCTGCTGCGTTCCAGCCACTGACGCTGGGGACAATTGGTGCATGCAGCGCAGGTCTTTCTCGCAGTAACGGTTTCAGTTGCAGTCCATCTTGCCAGCCAGATCTGATTGATCGGTTTACGGTGGAACTATTATCATCAAAGTTCGCACTTTGGCAGGGTGCCTGCTCCCAGCGCGCGCACAAATGGATGGTGCAGACAACGTTGCACGTCCTGCTGCGCGTCCTCCCAGAGCTGACGGGCTATGCCAGTGCCACTGGGAGCTCCCGCCTCCAACGGCGTGCCAGATTCCGAACCAGCCTCCGTCATTGCGTGCTGCTGCACTGTTGAAATTGTGTACGCATCACAAACCGCTTTAAGCCCCGCGACTGCCGATGCAGAAACTGTCGAGCCAGATCAAATGATAATCGATCAGCAAAACATGAAGTGTTCAGCGCGCTGCGCAAGCTTGTGTTGCGTTCCGAAAGCCACATGGCACATTTGTCAGAATCCTTGCCATGCAGAAACAGCGGGTGCAGGTGCACTTTGCAAGCAGCAACAGCGCCAATACTGAGCGATCAAGGTCACAGGTTGATCGACGCGCATTTGGTACATCGCACGACGCGGTTGACGTGCAGCGCGGCCTGCTGTAGGCCGGACCATCGGACATCTTCCGGGGTGTCACTGCGGCTTCATGTGGCCTTTTGAGTTGCACCATCGCCGCTGCTGAACTCTGCACCGATCCCTTATACCTCTCGCCACCTCGATCGAGCAGGCATGTCGCAATTCACACATGCACCTGTCTCTGTGAACAACGGACTTGCCAAGCTGCTTGCATGCACCATGAAACCCGCCACAGCGCAGAATTGCTACAGATCATGACGACGGCACCCCAGATATCGATATACGACGGTATGCGCCGCCCAGGGTGCGTGCAATGCCGAGCGGCAGCCTGCAGCAGTCATGGGAGCGCGTGCGGCGAAGTCACCCGCTGGTGCACTGCATCACCAACCAAGTCTCGATGGATGTGAGTCCGCGTGTAGCATCCTGAGAGCACTCAGTCATTGTATCATCCAACGATCAAGGAGCTGTCTTCTCTGCGGTCGTGTCTGTACATATGCGACCGCATGCTGTCACCTTCGCAGATCATGGCAAACACGCTGCTGGCCATTGGCGCCTCGCCTGCCATGGTGGGGCTTTTCATTGTGGATGGAAGATCTGCGAATAGAGCCATCAACGATATTGATGCTGTCCGCATTTATTCAGCATTGCCACATGAGTTGCGCAATCGAATGGCGGACTTGCGCTGCAAGGTGAGACAGCCTCGCACCCTGCGGCGGGCAGACATGCGCAGCAAGGTGTGACAGCCAGGCACCCTGCGGCGGACAGGTGCTGGCACGGGAGGAGGTGGAGGAGTTTGCACAGGTGGCATCGGTGCTGCTAGTCAACGTGGGTACCATCACGGCCGCAAACTTTGAGGCCATGGCGCTCGCAGCAGCAGCATACAGCAGGGCCGGCAAGCCCTGGGTTTTGGACCCTGTTGCAGCAGGCGCCACGGCATTCCGGATGCAGGTGATGCACGATTCGAGCTAGATCCGTGGGCTTGTGATGCACGGCATGAGCACACCAGTTGGAGATACTGAGCATCTGTGTGCCTTGCCGTTGGGGCGTCAGCGGCAGAGAGATGGTGCCGTGATGCTGCCCAATGTGTGATCTGATGCAGAAAGTCATGCAGCTGCTGGAGCACAAGCCGACGCTGATCCGCGGCAACGCTTCAGAGATCCTGGCGGTTGCGGGGTCTGCCGGCGCCGGCGGCCGCGGCACCGATAGCACTGTCAGCTCCGAGGCGGCACTTCATGCCGGCAAGCAGCTAGCGCTGCAGCAGCACTGCATCGTCGCCATCAGCGGCGCCACAGACCTGGTGAGATATTGATCATTTGCTCACAGTCTCAGGACCTTTCTGCTGCATCATGTAGGTATATTATTCCATCAGCACTTGTAGAGAACACCTGCTTGCAGCCTGCACTTGCACAAGTAACTCAGCAGTGTGAAGCGAGAGTGCAAGGGCTATGTCGTGTGCAGATCACAGATGGTAAACGCGTCATCAGGGTTGCGACCGGCTTCCCAGCAATGCAGCAGATCACTGCGACAGGGTGCACGCTGACAGCTGTGATGGCCGCCTTCCTGGCGTCAGAGCCACCAGATGCTGTGCTGGCCGCAGCGCATGCCATGTGCATCTATGGGTATGCTGCACAGCACTGTCTTGCTTTGCATCTTTTGCAGGCGGGTGTTGTTGCTGCAGTCGAAGTGCTGCAGGACGAATGCAGATGTTCAAGTGTTCGAATCTGTAGGCTGTCCGCTGAATCGTTCTACGCAGTGCACTCGACAGACACCCAGGCCCCCGCTTCCTTGAGGTGCGTGTGGCTTATCTGCAGCGGCCCTTGTCTCGATATGTCCCCAAGGATACGTGCAGTGAACTTGAGCATTATATGAGATGTGTGCTGATGGCCTGCTGTTGTTTTCCCGGCAGGTCGCACATGATAAATTGGCTGGCAGCGGGACCAAAGGGGACAGACACAGTGGAGTTCGAGTATGGTGAAAGGGCGATTGAATGGGCCACATGAGCTGATTGAGATGCGCAAATAATTGCGTCATAATTGAGTAACTCAACACCGTACTCTGTTAGTTGTAAAGTGGATGATGTCGTCACAGTATGTTAGAGTGGACACTTGCCGTCGGGCAGGTAGAAGATGCACGTGTGAAACCAGTGCCACTGCTGAAGCGCATCATAATGGCGCAGTGTCAAGTTTGCAACACTGCTGTTTCAGCCTCCTGTTCGACTTGCTGAGTTCCTCAAACAGCGGTCCAGCATGCGATCCAGAACCCTTCAGCGGCACAATCATGTCACATGCAGCGCAGTAGTGCAGCATCGTGCAGGTCGATGGCCTCCTGAATCACGGCAGAGCCCAGGCAGACGTCGCCATCATAAAAGACAGCGTACTGCCCCGGCGCCACGCCCTGATCCTGCCCATCCAGTGCGACCACCGCTGTGACTGGATCCATAACTGCATCGCTGCGCTGGTGCTTAGCCACGCTGCTGGCCGGGTGCTGGCTGCGCTTCTGTACAGCTGAGCTGCCCATGGTGCCAAGCGCGGGGCTGTTGCTTCCACTGACGCCTGCTGTGCCGTGGGCTGCATGGACGACTGGGCTGCTGCCGGCTGTGTGTTCAGTGCCCATTCCCTTGCTTGCATGGCTGCCAGCTGCCTGGCTGCTGCTGTCCTCGAATTGCAAACGGCAACGGTACAGATCAGGCCCGTGGCGCACCTTGCACTGCTGCAGCTGTGCCACACTCGGCCGCTGCCCACTGAGCCAGTTGAAAGGGCCGCACCTGCGGTGTAAGAGATGCATTGATTGGCAGCTTGCACATGATCAGCTGATCTTAGCGGTGCAGGCATTCACAGACTTCAAAGTCTGACGAAATGTCAGGCGTCGAAAATGGTCGCGATAGTGGGCTAGTTGAGCTTGTCAGGATAGTGCGACCCACCTGAAGGCATTGCGCCTGTGCCCGGCGGCATGGTATAGCCGCGAGATGTACACCGCATTCATGGTGATGTCCTTACGCACCACGTACCAGGGGCCTCCCGACAGGGGCACACCCTTCCGCTGCCCAATGGTGTGGAACCAGAAACCTGCAGCAGTGGAAACTGAGTGAAACAGATACATAGCTTAGCTTGCCAACCCGGAACACGATGCCCTGCGAGGCCAACAACCAGCGTGCCAGCTTGTTTCCTCCATGGTGAGTGGGAAACGAACACCCACTTGCAGCACACTCGTGGAACTTGACACAAGACCGCAGCGTCCTAGACAGACGCCCCAGCAACTTCGAGCGCCAGACCGCCCGGATAGTAAAGAAAGGTCGAAGCATGCTTTGCAGATGATGCGTGCGCAGGTGCACCTTGGTGGTAGCCCAGCACTGCGCCGGTGTCCTCCTCAATGAGCGGCCCCGGCCATACGCCCAGATGCTCCCGCACAAACTCCGAGTGGTGTACCTGCAAATGCAGTCGTGAACCTCGATGCGCCTCGTCTGGAGTCGATGATGATGAGAGCAGCTTCAGGAGCCTCACGATGCTCGGGTCCATGTCACCAGTCGAAATGCTGCCCACCGCGTTTGCGACCCAAGATGGGAAGTGCGGACATCTTGGTCTGGCCGCACCTTGCCGAGGAAGCAGATGCCCTGGCTGTCGCGGCGCGCCTGCGTGGGCAGCCCCGCCGCTGCTGCCAGTGCGCGGACCCCGCCCTTCGTCAGCGGCGCCAGCGGGAACATCACCCTCGCCAGCTGCGCCTGCAGACGTGACACACGGGAACAATCTCATGGAAGACAAGACACGCGCCAGCAGAACCCTCACCCTCGGCAGGTGCGCCTCAAAATGTGCAGTATGATAAGACCGATGGAGTGATAAGTGCCTTGCACAATCTCTTTTGCCGCAGTTCCTGCAGCATCGGTGTCCCATGCAACAACCAGCTCACACACGACAGAATCATGGCATGCCTGACCTGGGTGAGGTGCGCCAGGAAGTAGGTCTGGTCTTTCAAAGCATCTGCCGTCATGCGCAGTGTTGCTTGCCCGTTCTCGGTGCGGCTGACGCCTGCGTAGTGGCCCGAGGCAATGCGATCAAAGCAGCCGGCGTGCGCTGTCTCCAGGTGTTCCAGGAAAGCCCCGAACTTCACCCTGTGAGTGTGCACATTCCAGTGTCATGCGATTGATGTGGACTCATGTGATTCTTGCCAGAAGCTCGACGAAGGGATCATCCATTGCTCACAAATGGATCATCCAGGTGCAGATGCAGCAGCCGGTGATCTGAGCAACAACGTGAGCTGATGGTGTAGCCAGGTGGGGCGCAGCATGCCTAGAGTGCATAAATTATTCAAGCTCGAGGTTTGAGGTCATCCAGATACTGACGCAGCAGCAATGATCTGGGCGACAACATGAGCACATTTGTGAGGCCCAAGCGGGGATGAGCGCGCCTGGAGTTGCACATGATGTCCGGGTTGGGCGTGCGGCCGGCCTTGATCTCGGTGATGCTGTGCGACACGACGCGCTCCCAGTACGCTTCCGTCAGTGGGACCACCTGCAGCGGAACCCCCGCCTGCTCGCACACCTGCGGTGAGGTAGCTGATGAGGTCACTGGAAGATCCTCAACACATGAAAAGTCATAGCAAACATCTTTCCACTACACACACATTTGGCCGAAGCCAAAAATTGCGCACCTGACGGCAGAAGGACAGGTCCTCCTCCCAGGGACAGGAGTCCCAGAAGTTGCGGAAGTCGTCCTGGAACCAGATCTGCAGGTAGAAAGCTGTCACGCGGTGGCCGGCCGCCTGCAGAACAATTTCAAGGCTGAGCAGACTTCATTCGCAAAGGGTACAGGGAGGTGCGCCTCTGCTGCAGGCGTGCAACTGCAAAGCGCACGCTCAGCAATCGCGCGGTGATGATGCGAGTACTGGCGACGAGGGGGCACCTGGGCAAGGCGAAGCGCAACGCTGCTGTCGACGCCGCCGCTGAGCAGGACCGCCACACGCAGCGGCGCGCTGTCCCTCTCACACCTGCAATGGTGCAACCAGGCGAGTCCGCAGCGGCGGCGGACTGGCTTTGCAAGCTTGCTAGCTTCCTGCAGCAGACGAGCTGCCTTGATGGCATGCATGTCCCATCAATTGTTGGCACTAACCCGCTCAGCAGTGTCGGGTGGCTGCCCCAGGCATGCGGCGGAATGCTCCACTCTGAAGCCGGCTCAGCCGCGGCAAACGCAGGTGCAGCCAATTCTGGAGCATGGTGCTGCGCATCCTGGAGGGTCTGAGGGCCGCTGTCAGCTGTGACATCGTCAATGGTCTCGGCCGGCCGCTCTGTCGTCTGTTGGCTTTGGGCATTGGCAGCGGCGGCAACACCGCCGCTGACGTCCACTTGGTGATGCCGCAGCAGCCTGAATGCAGGCGTGCGGACTGGCGGCACTGTCATGATACATGGCAGTTGTGCGTCGACCCTGACAAAGTGCTGCCTCAACAGCATTGTGGGTGCTGGAGCACAGAAATGCTGTCTGACTGGCTGCAGCTTCCGGTCTCGAGGTGTCAGCAAGTCAGCTGCAGCCTAGCAGCCACCGCACTTGCTTGCAGGAACAACTGAGCCGTATCGTAAATGTGTGAATGGGCGCAAATGGAGAAATGGTGCTCAAGGCGCTTGTATGTTGCGCAGGTTCTGACGCCACATTTCGTCATCTTTCAAGTTACAGCAGCGACAGCTGCGCCAGAAGAGCATTGCATCTGCGCGACTGCAAGCTTGTACTTCGGCTCGATTTTGACGCTGCTGTCGACCATAACAATCAGCTGACTTCGTCAAGCGGCAGACTCCGCAATGGTAACCTGACCCTGCCCCGACCTGAGTGCATGCAGGACGCTCAGGTCTTAATATCTCCCACTCGTATTATTTGCACTCTAAACCTGCAGCGTCTCTTTGAAGTCTTCATTTAGTCATTTTGAAGTCCCTGTCACCGCTTGCGTTAGGTTCACTGCGCCATGGCGGACAGTGATGAGCTGCCATTCCCGCAGTCGCCGCCGCTGGCGGCGCTGGTCACCAACCGCTCTGACCTGGCGCTGCTGGACGAGAGCGACGACCTCCTTTCGCCGTCCATCCTGGGTTCTGCGGCGGCCCGGCGTGTGCGGTCTGCATTGTCGCCTGCAAGGGCGCGCCGGCGCTCATTCGACAGGCAGCAGGTCCCGCTGGAGACGCTGCGGGAAGAGGAAGGCGAGCAGCAGGAAGCAGGCGAGGAGCAGGCGTCAAGCGGGCCTCTTGCTGCGTCGCCGCTGCCGGCGCTGCCGGAGCCGCAGCAGATCGCCTCGCCCCCGAGCTCGCCTGAGGCGCCGGCGGTGGCTGCGGCGCTGCGGACGCCGCCCCGCAGCCCGCTGCTGTCGGCGGTGCAGGCCAGCATCGCGGCAGGGACCCACTTCGACACAGAGGTGCTGTTTTGCCTCCTCTTCCCTCCTGTTCAGACCGTGGTGTTAAATCTTTTGTCCGATCCTTTCAGGTTTACGGCAATTGTGACAGCACATCCCAGCCATCGGCGTTGCTCAGCTGCCTGTGCGATGTCACATACAAGTGTCGTATGATAGCGGTGCAACTAGCAGTGTGCTCACTGCTGTACCTTGGTGCAGCAGGTGTGCCGCAGCCCTGGGCTGCTGGACTCGTGTGAGCTGTCGGAGCTGTGCACGCCGCCCCGCACTCCGCCGGCGCCCAACGACGCACCCCGCAGCACCGGCAGCAGGTCCACCGTGCCTCGCCGCCGCACCTCAGGTACTGGAGCCACTTTGAGCGCAAGGAGTTGCTGATCTCCACCACGTTGCAGAGTGCCATGCAATAGTGATGTGGTAAGACCATGCAAGCAGTTTCACCGGTTCAGCAGCTGATGGACTCGCATTCTCTGCCACACTGCAGGGCAGCAGACGCCAAGCACGGTGCCGCAGCGCCGGTCCAGCCTGTCACGCCAGAGTGCGGGCGGCATCGGCGGCAGCTACAGCAGCGACAGGCAGCCAGCGATTGGCCGCCGCTCCTCTGCTGTCGGCACCAGCCCCGCCCAAGCATCAACACCGCATGCCCGCGCAGCCAGCAGCCGCCTCAGCCCAGCTCAGATGTCGTCGCTGCGGGCCAGCACCGCCGCAGGGGCCCACTTCGATGCAGAGGCCGGGTCCAGCCCAGGGCTTCTGACGCATGCTGAGCTGGCAGACCTGAGCACACCGCCGAAGATCACGCCGGCAGCGCCACCGCAGCAGCGTCAGGGCGTAACACACAGCCGCAGCGAGCCGGGCGACACACCTAAGCGGACCTCAGCAGCCTCGGCAGTGAAGCGGCTGGGTTCGACCAGCAGCGCTACCGCAGCTGGCGGTGCGCAGCGGCCGGGCAGGAGTCCTGCAGTGCAGCATCAGCAGCTAAGCCCCGCAGCTGGCAGAGCGCAGCAGCAGCGGCCACCGCCACAGCAGCGGCGGACCTCGCCACAGCTGCAGCGACGGCAGCGGCTGCTGCCGCCACAGCGGGCGCGGCCTGCGGAGCAGACCCTGCTGCGGGACGCCACCCAGCGCATCGCAAACTCGACCGCCTCCAATGCCTGGCAGGCGCCGGCAGCGCAAATGCCGCTGCGCAGTCCGTCATCGGCGAAGCCCATCGCTACAGGGCGGCCGGCGGGTGGCACAGCTGGGGCACCCGCCAGACCATCGCCTGCCCCAGCGGCAACAGCGGGAGCAGTCTCTGCCAGGCCGGCGGCTGTGATGTCGCAGCGGGGCAGGGCGGCGGCGCCATCGCCCGGCCGACCCCGCAGCCATTCATCTTCCCGCGGCCCCCCTGCAGCAGCAGCACACGGCAGTGTGGCTTCTGCGGCGAAGGCGTCAGCAGCCAGGACAGCAGCCACAGCGCCAGGCAGCTCTGTAGTGCCCCGGCAGGGCTCTCGCATCCCACGGCCGTCTCCCGCGGTGCCAGGTCGCGCGACAGGCGGCAGGCCAGGAGCAGCGGCTGCTGCGGCCTCGACGGCAGCGCCAGTGCAACCTGCTGCTGGTAAAGCTGCGAGGGCGGCCAGGCCATCAGCACAGCCCCCAGCAGGCCGCGGCAGGGCCTCGACAAGTCGACAGCTGGGCGGCAAGCCAGCAGGCAGCACATCTCAGAAGGCGCCTACCTCAGGGTCCCAGCCTGCGGATACTGTAGGCCTTGCCACAACAGCCGCCACTTCCGCGAGGCCGCATTCTGTGCAGCAGACAACCAGTTGCGTCGCAGCAGCAGCAGCAGCAGCAGCAGCAGCAGCGGCCACCGCCGCTGCGTCAGCGGTGCGGCAGGCGGGCAGGGGCGGCTCCCGCATCCCGGCGCCTGCGCCCGCGCCCCGCGGCAGGTGCAAGCCGCTGCAGCTGCAGGTTCCGCCAGAGCCGACGCCCTCACCTGAGGTGCTGTCATCAACCAGCTGAGCCTCACGGATTGCAGCTTGCTAACTCATTCTCTGCAGCGACAGGTCCAGCACGATGCTGAACTATGCTGAAGCCACCTGCGCACGAGAAGGCTTGTGTGCTAATTTCGCTTGGGGGCATTGCTCATGTGCCTGCATGGCAGGTGCCGACCTCAAAGCCCGTCAGCCCAGCGACGCTCGAGGCTCTAATGGCAGACGAGGCGCTTGCGTTCCAGCGTGAGCTGCTTCTCCTCGCTTCCTCCTGAACACGCTGCAATTCCGTGCCTGCTCTATTGTATTGGGGCTGCACAAGGTCAGTGCCTGGCTGCCTCCCGTGCAGCTATCGGGGCCGCAGAACGGCCTGGCCAGTGTTTCGGCATCTCACTTGACAGGTTCCGACTAATGGAAAAGCCCCCAGTCGACCGCTTTTTGCCTCTCTGAATGCAGCCAAGAAGCAGCTGCTGGCAGTGACGCCGGAGAACAGCCCCTCAGCTGGGCCGGCGGCCAAGCGAAAAACAGCCGAGCAGCGGCAGTGGGAGGCCTGGGCCTCCCCGCCAGAGGCGCAGCACTGAGTGCTGAGCGGCGCCAACTCAAACGGCCTCCGAGTGCGCCACCAAGGCGGCGGGCGGCGGAGCAGCGACAGTGGGTGGCCTGGGGGATGCCCTTGTTGACAAACCATTGGTGACTGCAGCATGCGGATCGTGGCCATGCCACAACCCGATCTGCCGAAGGGCGGCAGTGGCAGGCGTGGGCCATTCTGCTGAAGGAGCAGCTCTGGGCGCCAGAGCCGCCAGAAACAGCAGGCCTTTGACGAGCTGAAGTACGGCGCAGCCGCCAGAGGACAAGGCATGAGCTAGATCAAGAAGGCGCAAGACTCACAGGAGGCACTTTGCAGCTGGAAGAGAGTCTTGTGGATGCTCTATGATGTCTGATCGCATGGCTTTGGTACTTCCAGGGGACCATGTGTCAGCATTGTTCTGGGTATTGCAGTGATGCTTGCATGTCACCAACAACCTTTGGATGGCTAGTCTGTGCGCAACCACAGCGACATTGTTGCCACATGCAAGCTGAACAATGCAACGTTCCTGAACACAACGATGTCAACTCCAATGCGACGGCATGTCGCATGGCCCTTGCGGCGTTTGCACTCGGCCTGCCAAGGGACTACACCACAGCAAGTCACACGTGTCAGGTCCGACAAACATGAAACACTACTCCATCACAGCGTGCAGATGTCAGTCAGCTCCATCTGTCTGTTTAGACAATCACAAGCCCATGTCGCACAACCTGCTACCGCTATGGCAAAGGCTTCTGCCGCCGTCATTGTGTGGTCACAGAGGTGCCTCAGCAGCACAGGCCACACACTCTGGCTACTGCTGCCGCCGGGACGGAACTGATAACCCCCTTGGTTGGGCGGCAGGCCCGCCGCCCGGCTGTGGACGCGCCTCTGGCTTGTCAGGCCAGAAACCCAGTTCCTGTGCATGTGCTGACACACTCTGCCAAGTGCTGTTGCGGGGGATGCACACTACTGCATGCCATTATGCAGAAAGTCTATATGCAAGCCTTGTGTTGCGCCTGAAGCCTGCTGCCGCACACTGTGGCAGGGCACCACATCGTTGAGCCGAGCAAGTAGGATCAAATTATGCATGATCGTGCTGGGCCGCACCCTAGTGGCATTGACGCCGTCCCAGCACTCCTCAGTCGCTTGCGTGTTGATGCCGTCAAAGAACTTACGCCCCTTGGAGGTGAGCATTGCATTTCCTCTCTTCATCTTCCCCTGCGAATTTTTTACGCTTTCTCAAAACAACATCAGGTTGAGTGTGGGGGTTGCACACCGCTGAAGCATACCATCTAGAAAGTTGATGCAAATAGCAATGGCATGCTGCAATGTGCACACCTTGTACTCCTCCAGGCTCTTGCAGAAATAGTGGTGCAACACAATCTGCATATGGCACACTGACGGATCAGCTGCGCTGTTGCAACGTGTGTGTGCATGCCACATCTGCAAGCCTCCTTAAGCGCACCAGGCAGTGACCGATGAGGACATAACCAGCATTTTACCAACCTTTTGTGAGCTGTGGTAGTCGTGCATAGGCCCATCGACAAATGCAAAGCGCTCGTTGACAGTGCGCCTGTTCCTTGTGTACCTGTCAGCGCAGGGAAGCTGTGGTCAATGACGTATGCGACAGCCGCAATCGAATCCACCGCATCAAGAAGCACCGAATTGAGATGAATCTGTTCGCAGTGGGTGTCTGCGCACGTGAAAGTGTGCGGGTCCAGGTATGGGCGGTGGGCAAAGCGCAGGTTGACCAGCACCTTCACATGGCGGGCATTTGGATGATCACGGCTCAGGCACTTCCTACACACGATGTGACACGTGCATCTGATTTGCTGGGTGCTGTCGTCACAGCACTGTGCACAGCATGATCTGGCCACCAAGTGCCTTGTCGTCGTCCGGGATGTGGACATAGCAACATGCATGATTTATGCAGACTGCAGCGGGATGACATACCAATATGACTTGAGGGCGCCTCCAGGAGGACGGGTTCTGTATCCCGACGACCCAAAGAAATCCCAGCTCAATGCCAATCCACCATGCTGCTCATACGCCTGCATGTGCATGTAATGAGTTGACACACTGTCCGCACTCAAGTGCTCAGATGCTGCACATCATTGCACCTGCCAACATGTTCACTTGAGGGCGCCATGAGCGCGCACACGATCACCATAGCACACCATGCAGCACGTATCCTTCTAGCCTTGTTGCACACCATGCGAAGAGGCACTACATAACGAGATCTGCTCACCTCCAAGAAGGTCGGCAGATTGACAGAGCGGTTGCGCAGCAGGACGAACTCGTCGGCATCAAAGAAGCCCATCCAGGCGTGGCGGTGCCGAAACTCCCTCAGGCAGACGTCGTAGATCTGCGGCAGCAGCTTCCCGTCTCTCATGATCTGTTGCACCAGCTTCATTCGCACCATCGGGCGATCTGATGTCGTCTGCAGCTGTCTCGCTCAGCTTTCAGAAGACCTGCAACAAGGTGTCATCTGACACGCTGCCACTCGAGACGACATCAGCTAGGTCTTAGATATCAGAGCCAACACCGCCAGCAGCAGCGCATTTTGCTGGCTCGTGCAGAGCAGGCAGTGCAACCTTAGATGCCAGATTCACCCATGAGGCGTCTCTCAGACATCCGAATCGGTGCTCACCGCCAGCTGCGGCGGCCGCTTGTCTGGCTCATCCTCGTCCAAGGCCAGCAGCGCGCTCTTGTTGACCCAGTGGTAGTCCACCAGCCCCAAGCGTATGTACGGCTGCAGCGACTGCAAGCACGTGTGCAAAGCATCAGCAGAAGATTGCAAGCGTCGCCGCGTGTTGGCGGGTCAAGACGGGTGTATTGACTCAGACGCTGTGGTTACAGACAGTGACTGTGCACAGTGCACTGCATACATACAAGACACTTCTGACCAGCATGACGAAGCCTGGTTCTTTGGGCAAGGTGCCGAGTCGATCTGGGCACTGCGACGCTGCACAGCCCACCTCATTCATCGGAGGAGAGGATCCCATGTCGAACAGGTACACGCGGTCGACACCGATGAGCTGGTGCCATTCCAGCCACTCTGCCATGTCTGCGGCCTGGTCCCTCACTGTCAGGCACAGCGCCACATAGCCCTGCGGCGGTCGTCGTTCACGTTGGCATCATGCATGCCGTGTGGCGCAGGCAGGTTCAGGTGACATGGGCACACCATCGTGCATTCGACGACTGCAACACACATTGGAGTTTGCCCTTCATCTTCGACCGCTGCCCTGCTCACCTCAGGGTACACTTGCCGCCGTCCCCGCACATGCCCTGACAGCTTCTGCAAAAGTGTGGCACGCGCCACTGGCGGCTGGAACTTCTCGTCTGGGGGCATGTATGGCGGCAAAGCCTCACGAACTGGCGGCGGGTCTGCAAAGCAGATGCGCTAAGAAGCTGGGTCTGTGCAGCATTATGCTGTGGTGTGCGTGACACGCTGTTGCCGTGACGAGATAGCTTCACGTTGATGCCCAACATCTCAACATCCATGCATGTCAGCTGTCGGAAGGCAGGTCCGACCATTCAGTCTGTGGCGTGTTAACCCCACTAGGAATGACGAATCACCAAGACTCTCGCCAAGGGTGTGCATGAAATACAAGTGCAACGACGATCCCGCCCCGACATAGACGCTGCAACTGCTCGAGACCACACAAGAGCTGTTCTCAATGTGAGCTTACCATTGGCATGTTCCATGTCGTGCTCGTCAGCCAGTGCCGGCGGCATGCTCAGGAACCTGCTGGCTGCAGTGGCTCCCGTCTCTGCGCATGATCAAGCACGAGCTCACTGATTGTTGGACATGCGGCGCCGGCACCATGACGTTCTCTGATGCCGGCTTGCATGGCTGTCATCAGCGATGCGCACTGTGCAGCTCTGCAAGGTGTGCCCAACAAAGGCTGTTCAGGTGCATGCAGGTACGGCAGCCAGCAAAGGCTCCTTGCACTTCTTACCTGCCGCCTTGGTCGAGGAGTGAGACTTGGGTGGGGCCGTGCTGATCAGCAGCGACAACGGCGGCGTCACGCTCGTCAGCCAGAGGATCATCGGTACAAACAGCCCCGCTGCTGCTGCAATGGTCATGCACACCACACACGTGCGCCGCTTGGGCGGCAGCCTGTCATCTCGTGACGCTGCTGGCATGCCTTTCTGTACAGACCTGAGGCCAGCAGGGCGCCCTCCAGGCGTCTGCCCAGCCCGTGGCATGGCTGTTGCCGCTGGTGGCGATCGCCACAGTGTCTACCACAGCAGCAACATGCTGCGCCAGGTCTTGCGTGACGCAGTATGACGATGACTCTGGGTTCACCCGAGAGTTCGTGCAGCTTGGCCAAGCCGGAGCTTGTCACTGTCAGCTCGCGAGAGACAGGCTGCTTCACCCTGTTGCGTCGAGAGGCAAGACCGTTTCGCGCAGTCAGCTGCACACACACACCGTGCACCATAATCAGAAGGGTATGGACGGAACAACCTCGATGAGACATTGTGAGCAATATGATACACAGATCTTACCGTTACAGGTAATACGCAAGTCTAACAGTCGGCTGCGGCGGCACGTGTATGTGCAACTGTTTGCGCACCTCAAACGTTAACAGAGCATCTTAAGCGGCCCAAATGGGCTACAAACCGCAACATATCTTTCATGTAGTCTGTTCATGATGAGCAATCGACGTGCTTCCTTCATGCGTCACGCCTCAAGTGAGGTGTTTGTTAATCTGTGTGCATTCCTCCTTTCACTGAACGCCTTGTGTGTGAATCCAACACCTTCAAGCAGGGCAGATTCTGCTGATGATAATACAGCTCTCAATTTTGCGCAGACGCACATGAACATGTTTCATTGACGTTCTCGGGACAGGAAAGCTCATCCTGTATATTCTGACGTCAGCAGCTGTCAGACAAGGTTGTACCTGACGAGTCTAGATCTGCCTCACAGATCTGAGCGTTGTGCATCTGTACATCTACACAAGTCTGTGCGTGTATCACACAACCGTGTGACCCAGCTTTTGGATTGTATCAAAGAATTATATGGTGCCGCATCGCCTCCATGACATGATGTTTGCAGCTGCTGTTCTTCAACACAACCAAATTAACAACGCTGCAATCAAAGAAGACACAAGCAGTGTCCCGCCGCAAAGGACACGTAATCACAGCAGAACACCTGCCAACTGAACCAGCTTGGGACTGCAGTGCCGCCCATCAAGAACATCAGTCTGAGGTTACTGTATTCCTTCACTGTCCGTGATGACCAGCAAACGATAGCTCACAAAATCGCTGCAGCACCTGAGAGGTGATCACAGCGCCATTCTGGACCTGCGGCACCTTCATCTCCGCGCAGTGCTGCATCAATGTTGATGCATTCCCATCAGCCGAACTGCTGCGCATCGATGTAACCAGGCGCAACAGCATGAACATCTCTTCTGATTGCTGTGAATGCATGCACGGCAGCAAACTATGAAAAATCCACGGAGACCGTGTTGTGGCAGCACCTGTCATCAGCTGTTGCTGATAGCAGCCCTGTAGCGCCTGCCTGCTGCACATCAGCTGCTTGCTGCACCTGCGGCGGGCTACGTCCGTCGTTACTTGCCCCTGCCCTGGCGCCGTCGCTGCCAGCCAGCGCAGCTATGAGTGCGTCAATGCTGGATTCGTGGCTGTGTTGCCTTGCATCGCTGCCCACACTGCATTGAGCGGCGGTGTCATACAAGTCAATGGTCGGTTGAATCTCATCGTGCATAGCTTGAAGATCATGCAAGCATGTGGCGGCAGCAAAATTGCAGTGGCAGATGCCCTGATGCCCTCACAATCGATCGCACACCTTCTTGCACTGAGGTCGGCGCTCTCCCGAAGCATTCCCTGCTCTCTCTTCCCAGTCCCTATCTCCTCTGTCTCGTTTGCTGCCGCTGCCGCTGCCCCAGCGGCTGGTCCAATCACCGCCCTCAAGCCGGCGATGAGTGAGGTCACACCGCCGTCGCTGTCGCTGCTTCCAGTACGCTGAGTTGCCTCAACTATCGTCTGTGGCACAGGAACTCCCTCTGAAGCTGGATCGCCCGCTACCGCTGCCAATGCTGCTGTAGCCGCTGAGTCTGGATGCTGACTCTCAGCTGACTGCGCCAAAGGCGACACTGTCACCGCACTGCCCGCCGCTTCCGCTGCGTCCGGATCAGCGGTTGATGCCCAGTCCAACTGCGGGTATGCTGCTGGTCGGTCGGGCCAGAACCCCAGTTCCTGTGCAAACAGCAGGCATGAGCGTCAATGTCAGCAAGCTCACACGGTGATACAGGACACGAGCAGTGAGCACAGTATATGCTGGTTGAACCCATGACGCAATGATGCACGACTGACACTTGTTCAATGGTAGATTGTTGAATGTTTGCAGTGCTTGTCAACTGCATGCAGGACCATACCCTTGCAGCATGGACGCCGTCCCAGCATTCCCGTGTGGCCTCCGCATTGATAGCATTGAAAAAGCTGCCATGCTTCCTGTTCAGCATGGCTGATCCGCGCGACATTTTCTCCTGGAGGCAGCTGGCAATGCAGTCTTTGCCACAGGCAAACATATGTTATTGCTGTAACGGCTGCAATATAAGTGTCGAGAATGTGCAGATGAGTGTCAGGAACATGCTCAGCCGATGCGATGTTGCATGCAAGCACTTGCCTGGTTTTCCGCCATGCTCTTGGACACATAGTGATGCAGCACGATCTGCGCTCAGCATGGACAATATCAACATGCATAAAATTCCTGTCATGACCACGGTAATACTGAGCAACTGCAGCACTTTGGGTATGTTCCCAAAAACACGATATTTGTAGTCACCCTCACCTTCTGGGAGGTGTGGTAGGCATGAACAGGCCCGTCCACGAATGCAAAGCGTTCATTGACTGCTCGTCTGCCGTGTGTGTACCTGTAGGGGCTCGTAACAGTAGTCCATGAGCCGCGCGCGCAACTCATGGCATGAGCCTCACCTTGTTTTTCATACCTCGCTGACACATGCATACCTTGGGGACAGCAGGCGCAAACATGCAGCAACAACGTTCGGGGCTCTCAATGGCATCATGCTCAGTAAGCAGCAAGCAGCGAAGTTCATGGTCATTGAGTCGCACGTGAAAGTGTGCGGGTCCTTGTACGGCCGGTCGCCAAAGCGCAGGTTGACCAGCATCTTGGTGTGCCGCGCATGGCTGCTGCTGTGATCTAGACACTTCCTGCAGAGTCAACATCGAACACAATTCAGCAACTAGAAGCCATGCAAAGCGACAGGGTTATGCCCTGTCGTTTCTGTGCCCAACGGCAATTGGCAGGCATGCAGCTTTAGGGCAGTCACTCTCAAGGGCTGAAGGCACATGGTATGGAAACAGCTTCTGAATGCACAACATGGTACTCGAAGCGCAGGACCCACCAGTACGACTTCATGTTGCCACCGAGTGGCCGCACTTCGTAATCCGAGGACCCAAATACCTCCCAGCTCACTGCCAGCCCACCGTGTTGTTCATATGCCTGTCGAGACATGGCATAAACGCATGGGTCAGGACACAGTGGCCATGGACAAGATGATGAGTGGCGGCCCACACTGCGATGCAGTGCTTTGCTCAGCAGCTGACACAACAAAGCGAGTGTATAGACCATTCAGCGACGTGCAGCCCATTCAGCTCACCTTCAGGAAGGTCGACAGCTTCATGGTGCGGTCGCGCAGCAGCAGGAACTCGTCAGCATCGAAGAAGCCCATCCACATGTGGCGGTGCCGGAACTCCTTGATACAGATGTCATAGATCTGCACCGGAAAGTCGAGCTGTTGTTATATGTTGTCATGGAGTGCCATGCATCTCCTGGCATAGGGAGGCTCCAGCCGCACTATTTGACGGTGCGTCATGTCACAGATTATACCCTCCACGTCGAGGCATGTGTTGACATTCAGCAGCACGACTGAGGCACGGCAAAATTGGCGTGGCTGCCACACCACCAAGTGTTGCTGCATTTGTCGGCCTTGCCCGTGACAGGCAGCTCGCACTTGAGCGCCAAGCCAGAACTTTCACGAAAATCTGGGTAGCCTCACCGCTAGCTGCGGCGGCATCTTGCCCGCCTCACCCTTGGCGGGCAGCATGCTCCCATTTACCCAGTGGTAGTCCACCAGCCCCGACTCGATGTATGGCTGCAGCGTCTGCACATGCAGAGCTAGCCATTACACATTTAGTGCAAACTCACCAGGCTAGTGTCGCAGTGCACGTGTGTTAATGCAATTGAGTAGCGCACTGCAGTCATCAAGATTGGGTGGACCGAATGCACCATGCAGAACGAAAATGCAACAAAGTTGCTGCTGCACACTGTCTGTCAGTTGTGTCAGACGACAGTCGGTGTCGCACTATTGTGCCCACCTGATTCAGTGGGGGACTGGAGCCCATGTCAAACACATACACACGACTGACGCCGATGAGCTGGTGCCACTCCAGCCACTCTGCCATGTCTGCCTCCTGGTCCTTCACCGTCAGGCATAGCGCCACATGCCCCTGCACAAAAAACGCCGCACGAAAGCCGTCACGGCAGAAGTCTCACCACCATGACTCGTCTCCTGATGAAATCAATTCACAGTGCTTCCTCCTTCGTTCACCTGTGGACATGGCATTGGACCCCAGGGTAAGACTGCAAACACGGCAATCTCCAACAGCTGCAAGCTGTGCATAGCGCTGGACCAGCAATGTGGGCATAAGATGCCACTGCAGGCAGACAGCAAACGACGTCACTTTCGTCACATTCGTCAGCTGCTTCAGCGCACCTCAGGGTAGCTGCGCTGTCGTCCCCAGGCACGCGCTGTCAGCTTCTCCCACAGGGTGGCCTGTGCCACCAGCGGCTGGAACTTGCTATCTGGCGGCAGATATGGCGGCACTTTCTGCCGCTGCGGAAGGGGATCTGCATAATCCATGCAACGAAGTGTGATCTACGAACAGATCTCTGCAGCCAGAGCCATTTCGCAGCATCAAACACAACAGAAGATTGCAATCCAGAGCAGGATGTGTTGTCGAGCATGCATGGTAGGTGGCACTACAGCTGTGGGAGGAGAGACAAATGAATTCCGTTGGCATGCTGCGCATCATGCTGATCTGCCAAAATGCGCGCCACAGGCGACATCCTCTCCGCTGAAGCACCTGCCCCTGCAGCTGCACAAACAAGGCTATGGACTGGTCCTACATCGGGTCACCATGTCGGAATGGGCAGGGGCCTGTCATTCAGGTTTTCTGGAAGCCAGCACCTGAGGGGGACGTTCGGCTGGGCTGCTGCAGGTGGCGCCTCGACACTGCTGGTGTGGGTGCCGCAACCTGGGTAGCGTCACTGCTGTGAGCCCAAAACATTGGTGCGAACAACAGCAGCGTCGTCGCGGCAGCAACCATCGCCGCCGGCTGCCGCCACTTCTGAGGCAGCACCTCGTCCAGACTCTTTGCAGCAGGCCCACGCTTCTGCGGTGTGACATCACGGCATGCCGCGGCCACTGCATCTGACAGCCGCCGCTGTGGCTGCATGGCGCCCGCCTCGTTGGTTCAGTGCACGATCACAGAGTTTTCAGACATGCTGAGCACCACGCTTGGTCTACTACGAATTGAAGCGCTGGACATGGTCCCTGCATGCAGAAGCAACTACTCATTTGCATGCATGGTCTAACAACTGCCGTGCCGATGGACAGTGTGCATGCAAATGAGGTCAGGCACCATGCTGGTGCATGCAAGCCATAGTTGTATGTCTTCGTGGCGGGTTTCCAGCAAACTCACCGCAATCATGGGACCGCCTAGGTTGCAAGGGGCATTTATGCAGCCCAATTGCGGGTCGCTATCAGCCCCGCAGGCCAGGGCCAACCCAAACCGTCACTGTCAATAATCCAAGACTTTTCTGCGTCAGTTTGCAGTGCGGCAGCAAGCAAGGTTGACGAGGCGTCAGCCTCTTCCTAGAAGGAGACCAAGGCGGACTTGGCAACCAGCTGTCGCCTCAGCTGAGAGCGAAATGCGTGGCGCGACAGGCTCAGGTTCACCAGAGTTGCGAGCTGCTGAGATGTTTCGGTCTGTCATGTTGCCTACGTGCTTGCCAATGGCTCCTGGGCCGGCCGTCTTGGACCTCTTGGCTGGCTGTCTTGGACCTTTTCAACCCAGCAAGGTACGGGCTACTTCCTGCTGCCGGCATGAAGGGAGCATGTTTGACTTGACCACATGTCGACTGCATGTCGAAGGCTTTGCTCTGCTATCGTGGTCACCAGGGCATTTACAGCAAATCGCAGCTCTGCTGCAGTCAACAATCATGCCTTGTCAACTCTCTCAGGTGACCTTGCTCTCTTGTCAACTGCTGCTGCCAGCAAGGTGCGCTAAGGAATGCAATCCTGCGCTTTGCTGTCGGCTCAAAAACAATCCCAGTCCAAGCCCTTCGTACAAGCCACCAGAACTGGAGCCGCCCCAGCACGTCAGATCAGGTAAGTCACATGCCGCTGACTAGTCAGGAACTGCATGGCCATCTTCTGCTTATTTGTCAGCAGTGCCAAACCGTCACCGGCACCAGATGCGGTCAGCTCCACCTAAATCAGCCCTGGGAGAGTGTCTTGGCGCGCTGCCGTCGCAGGCGCTGCTGCCGGTACAATCCCTCTCTCTGCTGGAACGACATCTGGTCCTCTGGCAAGAGTCCCTTGTCGGCGGCCTCATTTTCATGCCGTGCCTGCACATTATTCACATGCATCAAGATCAACATCACCGGAGCTAAAATTAATTTTAGGCCATCTACCACTGCGCTAATCCACTCAGGAGGCACAGCAACTGCGAAGAGGAGGTGCAACCGAGCAAGCGCAGATCACACACAGCGGGCAGCTTGCCTGGTCGACGAATGCCTTTGCTGTTCTGAACTCTGGCGCCGAAGAGACGTCTGCGGCTGCTGTGCACTGCTGGCTGGCGGCAGCGTCGATGGCTTTCAGGCGCATGAACGCTTGCTTTGATCGCCGCCTCTGCAGCCCACCAAAGGAATCAGGTTCCCAACATTAGGTCTCGTAGGACCAGCCCGCCCTGTTCCAACACCTTCCTGTGTCTGCCTCATACATGTTGAGCAATTTCGGTGGCAGGAACAAGGATCCCAATCGACTTGCCTTGACTGTCCATGGGCTCTCCAGCTGGTAATGATGCAGCGCAATCTGCAGGAGCCGGAATATGACAGTCAACGAAGCTTGTGTGGATGTAAGCGATCGAACAGAGGTCGCACGGAAGCTGTAGGTCAACGCAGGACTCTCAGCACACAATTCTTATGCCCAAACCACACCTTCTGAGAGACATGCGGATGTGAAGGCCGCAGCAGCGGGGCCAGAGTCTCGTCAACAGCATACTTGCCCCGGTGGAACCTGCCAAAAAGGGACCATGTTGTGCAAAGCCAACATTCACAGTGGATGTGCAGCACGCTGCATGTGGCATGAGCAGGCACAGTGGTAAGTCAGGGTGTGTGCCAGCACAGGCAGGAGGTGCTTGATAGACAGCAACACTCACTCGAAGGCATTGATGTCCTGCATCACACGATCGGTATACCGCGTGTTGACCAGCAGCTTAGTGCGCTCAGACTCTGTGGTGTCTGGAGGTAAGCAACTCCTGCAAAATGTCGATGGAACTCTTCACCAGGCGCATCACGCTCGCATGGCCGAGGCACCATGACTGGTGCTGTTGCCGACACAATGTTCACTGTCAGCTCAGTCAACAAGTTGCAGGGGCTCACTGGAAAGCTTGCAACACGCCCTCCTTCTTCCTACGCTTATTGCCCTCCGTGCCAAACACCACGAAGCTCATCGCCAGAGCCCCGTAGGTCTCATATCCCTGTGCATACCGTCAGTCGACCCTGATCGTAGGGTGCTACACATTCATGCTCGGACTTCAGTGGCAGAGTCAGGTGACATATTGCAGCCGATGTGTGCCGATAGACATAGAAAAAATTTGAGGGCATCCCAACACCTTCAGGAGCGCCGGCAGGTCGAGCGTCCGGTTGCGGATCATGATGTACTCGTTTGCATCGATGAAGCCCAGCCTGCACTCGCCATGTGTGTGCATTTGAGAATGCCTTTGCAGGGCACGCCAGCAGACCTATGACCTCAACACAGCAGCTGCTGTGCACAGAGCAGATGCTGCCTGGTGCTGAGCCTAGACTTGCAAACAGCAATGCCCAGCAGGGGATGCTCAGCTGAGCCTATTGTCCCCAATGCCCAGCTATTGCAGCAGAGCACGTGATCGACTGCTAAGCATTACCAACGGTGGACCTTTGACATACCAGGCATGCCGGTGCTTCATCTCTGACAGGCACCCATCGTGCGCCTGGCCGCGGTCCACCACACCTGGCGCTGAGTAATGGTACTCCACGAGCCCATCATCGATCAGCGGCTGCAGCGTCTGTTGCAGCAAGATGTGTGCAATCAGCATGTGTATTAAGTAGACGGAGGAGACGCATGATGCTGGCTGACTGCAGCTTCTGACAAGTGGCTCAAGTACGCGTTGGTCATGTTTATGCATACACATGCTGTTACCGCACACATATCGAGAGCCCAAATGCCGCAGGTGATGCCAAACCTTGACCTGTCATTCAGCTTGCTGTCGTTTGAGATGTGCACCTTGTTCATGGGCTTGCGGGTGCCCAGGTCGAAGACATAGAATCGATCGACGCCCAGTAGGTGGTGCCAGTTGATCCATTCTGGCAAGTCCACCGCTATGTCCCGCCCAGCCAGACACAGCGCCACATAGCCCTGCAGAGCAGAGGACGTCTCGCTGGCTGTACCCCACTCGACATTCTGTGCAGGAGTTTCTGCTATCGTGCTGGACTCTGCAGAGGTGACACATGTCCACCAAGCCCATCATGCATGCAGCCTGAGATAAGCCACAACAGCACTGCCCGGAATACCAGCTGCGCACCTGTGGATGGTCCCGCCGCTTTGGCAGCTTGCGGAAAGTCAGGTTGCCGGACAGGTACAGGTATGTGGCATCGTGCTGGAACACGGGCGCCACTTTGCCATTGAGGTTCACAAACGGCGGCACCTTGCCAAACTTCTGGGGCAGGTCATCTGCACCACAGCAGGCAAGGGTCAGCACCTTCAACTTGTGTACTTTCGTACACAGACCTCACACATGCCATTGGCGCTGGCACTGCATCATACACAGAGCACAGATCTGTGACGATAAGTGTTTGAGCTGATTTGCTAGCCGCTGCTTACCTGTCAGGTCTGGGTACGACAGGACAGCATCCCCGCCGTCCCATGGCGCCAGCTGCGAGATGAGCAGCAGCAGCATGCCGAACGCCAGTGGCAGCAGCGTCGCGGGCCTCCACCATCGCGCCTGCAGCAGCCGCCGCCACCGCCGGGTGGACAGTGACCGCTGCGTCGGCAGCAGCGGCTGGCCGTCCGGCCGCTTTGTCGGACTTGTGCGCCGCTCGGCGGCCGTTTGCCCAGCAGCACTGCCGGTGTATGCGAAGCCGCGCGCCGTGCGCGACGGCGATGTCACCGGCGATCCGGACCGCTGCCCCTTGCTGCCAGGCGAGCTCAGCATTGCTGCTGCGGTGCCGGCAGCTGCGGCGGGCCTCAGGCGCGCATGGTATGGAAGTCAGCGCCTGAATCAGATGTGTGGTACGTCTGTCATCGAAATGAGCTGTGTAGGATGACTGGCATGCAACCTCTGGCCTTGAAAGGGGCAAGTCATTGACTTGCAAGCTTCCGACCCTGATTGCATTCAAGATCAGTGCTTGCTCGTGAGCCGATATGCAGCTCAGCTGCCCGATAGACGCTGCGACGATGTTTCATGCTCTCTCACTCGCATCTCATCCAGGAGCCGTGCTCCCAAGGAACCCCGCATGCACCAACCGACATCTCACCCGAAGCAGAAGTCGGTGACTCTGTTACGAAGGACGACACAGCGCGGTACGATTCGGTGGCGTCACGCATGCCGGTTTCGTCCACACGATCAGGATCAGCGTGTGTGTGCGCGGTTGAGGGCGCTGTGTGTGAGCGACCCCGGACAAATGGTCGGCATGCAAACTTCAGTCATGAACGACCTCGAGGTGCTGCGTCCGCGCCTGCTGCACATCAGCGATGCAAATGTGGAGCGGCGACGAAAATTGATGGATTGCAGCTGCTGACAACCGCCGATCAGTCCCCGACTTTGGCACGTGAATTCCTCTCATGTCGCAAAGCCCGTGAATTCCCTGTGCTGGAACGGCTACACAGGCGGCCATTTCGCCCTGCAGCGAAACAGTGCACTCCGATAATTGCTGCGTGGTGACTGGCTATCAATGTGATGCCGACGGCCTTGATGTGATGCTCCAATGGCCTCTCGGAGTGACGTGCCTCACAGACGCTGCACGATCTGATGACATGCATGAGCTGTCCACCGCTGCAGCGATTGTTGGACTGGTCCGCCGCTCATGCATGAGGATACTGCTGCGAACTCCGATGCAGAATCCAATGCATCAGCGACTGTGCCGCTGCTGCTATCGGCCCTTCAGCTCGGCCAGCCGCTTTGTCAAGTCGCTGTCTGCATCCACTCCTGTTGCAGGCGCCTTCTGAGCCGGTGCCGATGCCGCATTCGGCAGCCCCAATGACGTCTCCAGTCCATGCTCGTCCTGCATTGGTCAGGTACAATTCGTGCAACAAGGACATATTGTATGCCATATTGCATGCCGTGCGCAGCTTGCCAAGCGCCTGCACAGCAGGCAATCTCATGATTGGAATGTGCATCCCTTGCATCTTTGACATGCATCACTGCTGTGCGGCCATGATGCTCTGCCAAGGGCAATTGCAGAGGCACAGACCGTGCAGAGCTCTTCAGAGCACGAGCAGTGCTGAGCTGCAGCTTGCGGGATCACTCACCGCAACTTGCTGCATCAGGAGGTTGACATCTTCCTCGGGCGTCGACAGCACCGCCTGGTTGGACATGGCGCCCTCCACAAACTCTGTTTGCACGTCCAGCGACTCGAACTGCTTCTCGAAGGTGTCCATCGTCTGCAGCAACACAGGACACCACTCAGCGGAGCCTGCACAAGAGTATGTAGCGCCAGCAAGGCGCTGTCCTATTAGGCATCTGACGCAAGCTGGCAGCCGCATCTGGAAGGAGCGCAGTCGGAATGATGCACATGAGTATGTGCAGCTTCATGCTCTTTCTATACGTCTGCGCACAGCTCCGGGGGCTTGTCACAGCAAAGCGTGATCGTTTGCTCATGCACACGTGCATGCGCTGTCTCACCTCTGCCATGCGCTCCAGATTGTTGCCAGCCAGCGACCGCTCCAGCGCTCCCACGATGGACACCATGCTGCGATTCACCGTCTGCATCTTTGCCTGCAGTATGACATGACATGATCTGTGGATACCATGCCACATGCGTCTGAAAGCTACTGAGCAGCCTTGCCTGCTCACAAATGCACCTGCGTGTCTAGCCGACTGACAACCGCATCCAGACGGCTGCCCAGGCGCAGGTAGTTGAGCGCCTCGTTCTTCTTTCTGATAGCGTTCTGCGTCAGCGTTGAGCAGCCAGCACATCAGCCATGATTGGTGGGCCACATGCAGTGCTTGCATCACAGCATGCGAGTGCTCACCTGTGCGTAGATCTTTGCATTGTCTATCTGCCCTTTCTCGATGGCCTTCTTCACCTGCAGCAGATGCAACACGCAAACGGTCTGCCATAAACCTGGCGAACATGTGAGTACAGCACAGCAGCCTGCAACCGAAAGTCTTGCTGGGCATGCCCATCTTGATGGCCAGCACCTTCAGCTTCTCTGCTTTCTCGTCCTTCTCTGCCTTCTTGGAGGCCCTGACCAGCTGTTTGGATGTGAACTTGAGGTTGAATATTTGTTCCTGGAGCTGTCTGCCGGACATGCTGCTGCGCCACAGGCAATGCCGCGCAGAACTGTGCACCAGGTGGATATCGTCAGAGCTGGCCCCGTGACAGCACGATGTCAGAGGGCTGATTCAGAGCGGTGGACCACAAAGGCTGACAGTGGTGTATGTGCTGGCCCTCAGAACATCAGGCGCAGTGGCGCGCCAGTGATGCTAAGCTAAACACGAGAGTCGCAGTGCAGGCTTGATAGTGACCGACGGAAGGACTGGGTTCCTTGCAGCAAAACAATGCGTGCCCAAGATGACTAGAGCTCCTCAACATTGCTGTTGCACCACCCAAGGATTGAGCAAGCCTTTGTTCGATAGAAAATTCCAACGCAGCCAGCAGTTTGGCGAAGCTGACCGCTTGAGCACAAAGACCCGCGCAAATGCATTTGTGCATGTATAGGGAGTGGCACTCTCAATGGAGCTTCCAAGTAGGGTTCCGGAAACATGATGTGCATGCCCCTGGTAAGAGAGCACTGCAGGCTCATTCTGATCTTCTGCGCACTTGCGCGGAATCTGCTTGCATCTTGCACAAGATAAAAAGTCAGACGCAGCAATCGCTGCTGACGCGATGGCGATGTCGTGCAAGCAGGCTGATGTAGCTCATCCGGTCGCTGCTTGCAAGGTGCAGCGGCCGTGCTGCCTGCTGCAGCCCTGCAGACCCTCGTCACAGCGACGTAGCTTAGCACGATGGGCAGCCTTTGCTCCATTCGCAACGGTGCAAGGTCGCAGAGCCGCACCAACAACCTCCCGCAGGTCGCCAAGTTCGCCACGGCGTGCAGATGGGTTTGCAACTGCAGCAGAGAGCCCCAGAAGTAGCAGCAACAGCGGCAGAAGCAGTAGCAGCGAGCCGCAGCTGGCGGCGGACGCGATATCGGCGGGGCTGGAGGCCTACCAGAGCGGCGATCATGAGGGCGCACTCGAGTTATTCCAGCAGGCGCTCAAGCTTCCTGGGACCGGCATGAAGCGCTACAGGTGGGCTCCTAGAAGGGGGGTGCATTCGGCTGTCACCCAGGAACAGACAGCTTTGCCGAAAGGATGCTCATGCATGGGCCTGCAGCTGGACTGCAGGGCAAGACCAGCCTGCGCAACCTTCCAGTCCTGGATTTGGCACCTGGGTGCTTGTGATATAGTCACCAATGACAAAGTGGACTGATCCATGACTTTGCAGGGACAAGCCACGGGAGGCGAGCGATGAGGAGCGGCAGGCCGCACTGTACAACACCGCCTGCTGCTTGGGGGCCATGGGAAACACGCAGGTATTTGTCACGAGAGAGAGTGTTTTCACCTCCAGCCTCACGCAGGCTGGTTACGGAGCTGCTGCTGCTGCTGCTGCTGCTGCTGCTGCAACATGTTCTTAATCAGCGTCGGTCGCTGCCTGGTGCACTCTGTTCCCGATCTGCCGCGTCGAAACTCAGTGAGACTGGTCTTCTCTTGCCATCCCAGTTGAACGTTGCAAACATCGCATGCATTCTGTAAATTACCTCGGGTCGCTCACCACGTGCCTGCAGGATGGGCTGAAGGCTATCGCGGGGGCGCTGGACTGCGGCTACTCAGATTACCAGCAGCTGCGGCGGGACCCGGACCTGGCGCCGCTGCGGGAGACCGACAAGTTCGAGGGGCTGCTGAAGCGCTTCGAGCCTGGCGGCTTCCTGGGACCGTTGCTTAAGGGTTTCGGCAACTAGGTGTCAGCGTCTGCCACATGCTGTAGGAACGAGGGAGATTCCTGTGTTTCTATGAATTTCCAGCAGCTTGCGCTGGAGCCATGTGTTTGACAGTACCATAAATGCTGTGCCACCTTGTCACTTCCAAGATTGGTAAAATTGGAAGTCGCAACAGCTTGACGACGCATGCTGAACATGCATGCTGCTGCAAGACATAAGCATGTAATGTGCAGAATGTAACACCCAGGATACATACTGTACATCGCTGAGGTCCACTTGATGGTTCACACCGTATCATACAGTGACAACATGCAGTATCCAGTGCTACAGAAAGCATCTCCAAACAATTCATGTCTACAACTGCACAGACCTCTAGTGCCGAATTCAGGGTTCAGTTTCCATGTGCGTCAGCTACTTGCCAGCCAGTGCAGCCGCAAAATGCAGGCGGTCTCTGAAGCTGCCTCGCGGGTGCGCAGCCTTGGGATATGGCTTCCACTTCCTGAAGTCGGGCTCTGACACCAGGCTCACTGCAGCACACGCACCAGCATCACCTTTGTACCATTGAGAAAGCATGTGTCTGACAGAATGTCGACAGTCGCTGATGAGCTTCCTGATGCACGCAGGATCCTGCTTTGAGATGGCGCCCTGCAAGCACACACACAGGTAAGTCATCGTTGATGCTGAGAGATCCACACCTGACGGCTGTGCGGGCGCAGACACCACCTCCAGCAACACCAGCTCATTGTCACCGTCTCGTAGCAACGGACCTGCAGCAGGAAACAGACAGGCGTCCAGAGTTGCGTAGTCAAGATGCCTGATCCAAAAGAAGCAATCACACCCTCCACGGCCACTCTTCGCAGCAGGGAGGGTTCAACCTGTCATGCTGATCAGCTTGCAAAAGTCACAGCATATCCGGATGGGCGTACCAGGTATGTAAAGGGTTTGCTGTGGACCCAGGTCTGGCCAGTACCACCCCAGGTTGAAGCCGTTCACGAAGGCCAGGCCCTGTGGCGTCAAACAAGGCGTCAGTGCAGATATTGCTGCGGCACATGGAAGCAATGGGTACATCTCAATCACCATGTGCTGATGCGTGCAACCCAACAGCTATGTACAATTCAATTGCACATTCCACAGAAGTCATATGACATGTCTGTGAAGAGGTGTGGCATGCAGCCAGCATTCACGCTTCACTTCACCTTGGAAAACCCGGGCGTCGCCAGGAACGTGTCTGGGGGGTGGTCGCCGCCGCCCAGCAGGGAGCGGCTAGCAGTGAAGCTGCCCCTGCAGCAGTGGGAAAGCAGTGATTTGCATGGCCGCGGCCGCGATGTGCAGGATATGTTCCTGGCAAGCAGCTCTACAGCTCTGGACCCTCATGCGCAGACCCGTGGCGCGGTGCCTCCCCTCACTCAAAAGGTATGGAATGGCCGCGTCCCATCGCGTAACAGTGACTGGAGTGTGACATGCAAAATTTGAGCAAGGCATGTCATGACCACCCACCTGTAGAAGGCAGGGCCTTGGTCCAGCCAGTGAGATAGGCCACCGAAAGCCCCTTATGACCACCCACCTGTAGAAGGCGGGGCCTCTGTCCAGCACCACCGAGCCGCCAGGACCGACCTGCGCCGCCCTCGCCGCATCGCCATCTGGGGACGCCACATCGGTGAAGACCAGCGGGGACAGGTCCTCCAGCTCCAGGGGAGACACCCGCCAGCCCAGCAGCGGCTTGCCTGTGCAACAGAACCCAGGCTCATGTTCCAGGGATGTTGGTCTAGAGCAGCCCGAAGAGCGTCAAAGCAGAACGGCATCCCTAATGGACTGTGCTGTGGAACCTGCCTCTCAGATTCTGGATAAGTGGTGAAAATCACAACAGCGACATCCAAGAGAATCGAAATGCGTCTGCACCGTTCAGCATGACATTGTTGGTCTCGAGCTGCCCGCGATTCTGCAGCCCCTTGGTGTCCCACACGCAGCCGAAGTTGAAGCGCCCCAGCGCGTGGACTACCACATCCAGCGCCGACGACCCTGTAGTGTTGCCAGGCGACATGAAGCTGACCTTGCCCGAGTGGTCGCGGTCGGTGACGCCCACCAACCGCCCATCCAGGAACACCTGCAGGACCGCGGAGCAGCAATGTATGTCAGAGGCTACAGGAATCAATAACAGCCATGGAGCTGGTTTGGCGCCTGCTTATCAGTCACCAGATGTCGGAAATACCCAATCTGCATCTCGGGGTCAGCAGCGCGAACACAGGTGCATTACCTGAGCGAAGTCGTGCGGCGGCGCTGCCAAATCGAGGATGTATGCGCCATCTTTGCTGACCGTGTCATTCTTCAGCTGGTAGCTGTACACGATGAAGCCGCCTCTGCAGACGATCCATGGCAGACCTTGAGGATGCTGGCTCATCAGTTGAGTGGCAAATATCCCCTCTGGTGGACACTGCAAAAGGGATCAAGATATGTGCCATAAGCGTCTCAGCAAGATGAACAGCGACCAGCATCATGCCGGCGAGTGTGCCTCAGCAGGGAATGTGTCTTACCTTTGGCCATACTCTTCCATGATGTCCGGCTGCTCAGCGTTCACGGCGCGGCCGACCGCGAGGCGCTGCACATTGCTCAGCAGCGGTGCGGAGTGCGTCAGGTTCACTGTGCCGTAGGCTGCGATGCGCGGCGGCGGCTGCCGTGGCGGTGGCTCTATGCCTGTGTGCTCCTGTATGGCTGCCCGGATCATCTGCATTCAGAGGACACCACACCTTGAAGGATAGTTGTTCCATCGCCCAGCAATTCGTGGCACCACCAACTGCAAGGCGGCTGCCGTGGCGGCGGCGCGACACACCATGCTCCTGGATGGCCGCTCGAATGGTTGCACCAGCGTTCAGCTGCATGAGCAGGGGCGTCCTGCTTGCTTGATTGGCAGCAGCGGCGCTGGGAAAAGGGGGTTCAAAGTGTCAGACCTACTGCCCTGTGCATGTAGTTGACAGCCGACAGAGACAGTGTTCAATGTCGGGCACCTCGAATTTGTTGGGCCCGCCGATGCCCGGCTGCCCAGTAGAGCCGGCCTCGCTGACAGGGCAGTCGTAATCGTACGAGGTGATGTGCGGCATGAACTGCGCCCCGACATTCGCACCTGCGAACGTGAAGCAAGAGGACTGTCAAGGGTTGGTGTTACCAGGCTGTCTCCTGACTGTGCCATGCCACATGGTCGAAGGTCAGGGTGCTTCTGGCGCTGTGCACAAGATAACCCACCAGCCCAGTAGCCAAAATTGGTGCCGCCATGCGCCATATACAAATTGACAGAGCCGCTGTTGCTAGCATACGACAGGATGCCCTGTGGCACGAAAAGACGGCAGCCTCAGACACATCCAACTAGTCTGATCCGGCACCATGGCAGAAGAGGTACTCAAGCTTGCATCTGTCAGCCTGGCGGATGAGACATACCTTCAGAGTCGAGACCATCTGTGTAGCGCTGGTGTTGGCCATCCCTGCACACCGCCAATGCTTTCACATAATAAGAAAGGTATGCAAAAAGGATTCAGAATACGACTGCAGTGGCCAGAGTACAAATCCAATCGAGACTGACCTTCACCCCAGTGCGTCAGCCAGCCAGTGCTGCAGTGAACATGCACAGAATCGGCCCTTCGGCTCAGCCAGAAGACTTGCTGTCCTTCAGCTTGAGTTTGCAGCTTCATCAGCAGGCAGTAAGTAGTAGCTCACTAGTACTCGCTGCAGAACGGCGGCGACTTGCCACGCGGGTTCATGGCTGATTGCGCCAGGAAGGCAAAGTGCAACTGCAGCACACACATTACCCCTCGAGCAGCGGAAAAGCTGTGGAGAAGATGACGAACATGAAAAGTAGCCAGAGTGCATTTGCTCTTTGATACAATTGCCGATGATGCCACGCACCTGCAGCCAGCCGGCGCCAAAATCGACAACCCTGCATGATGATGCAGGACAAGTGCCAATCAAACGATGACGCCATATACAAGCTCCTGGTATTTCGACCGCAAAAGCGGAACCAGAATCTGCCAATCCAGCGAGCGGTTTCTGCCAGTGGTCGCAAAGCATGATTGCAGCTAGCTCTGGAGACGCACGTGTAGACGTCATCGCCGTACAGCGACCCCTTGGGCGTGATGGCCGGCGGGTCGGTGGTGTACAGGATGGTGTCATTGCCCAGATACTGCCGTGCGGTGGCGACCAGGTGCCGCAGGTATGGCTTGCTGCTGCCGCAGAAGCCGTACTCATTCTCCACCTGCACATATGAAATGCGAGACAAGCTTGTCCTGAACAAAGCATAATTTGATCCTGTTTCCAGGTGCTCCTGTGCGGTGGCTACCAGGTACCGCAGGTATGGCTTGCTGCTGCCGCAGACGCCGTACTCGTTCTGCACCTGCACATATGGAATGCTAGACAAAATGAGGAGCAACTTGAACAATTTCTGATTCTCTTCCCCGGTACGGCTGGCTGCTGCCGCAGAAGCCATATACTTCTGTCTGTGTGAGTGAACTTAGCGTCTCTCACTCACAGCCGCAGCTTATGTGTGTGAAACAAGTATAGCCGATTTGCTAGAAAATGCATAATATCTTCAAGAGCAGCTATGAGCTGAGCAGCACTGCATCAACGACAAAGCCAACCAGTATGAACTAGACTGGCATGCCGGCGGTCATCAACTGCTTAGCCCATAGCTGTCACTAGAGCACCTGTCATTGGCCTCTTGTGCCACATCTGTGGAGACCCCATGACGGCTGTCTTGTGACTCTTTACCCTCAGCATTTCTCCCATTTGCCATGGCCTTGGGGCTGCCTAAGTGGTACAGCAACAGTCGCATGCACAGCAGCAGGTCCACCACAACAGGCGCCCACCACCGCTGCATCGTGTCGTCTGACCATGTTGGAGGCCATCACATCGGTGATGCGCGTTGTCCACACCTGCACCATGACGATGGGACCGCCGTTCTGGTACAGCAGCGGCCGCATGCGCGGCAGCAGCTCGCCCCACCAGGCGTCCACCGCCGCCAGGTAGTCAGCGTCCTCCGACCGCAGCTTCATGGTGCGCCCACCCCTCACCTGTAATGGCAGCAATAGCTCCTGATTTGCTGAGTAGGGACGTGATGATGCGCATCTTCATGATGACGCACGCTGGGGACGGGCCACCCAGATTCTGCAACTCGAGCTGTGTGGTGCGTTCGCCTTTGCCCTGCAGATAGTATGCAGGGAGGCGACATCCTCTTCGAATGTAGCCAGCAGAAATACGTCTTCACGGGGGGTCCGCCTGGACTGATGCTGACATATCAGCAGCCACTGCATTTGGTTGGTCTGCACTGGGCACAGTTCCCCAACAGCTCATGATTTTGGTCTGCTGTGCCAGAGGGTGGCGCGCCCGACTCAGCTGGTCACAATTGCAGATTTGAGCGATGGCAGGGAGTAGGAGGTGGCTGCCGCTGAGGTCTTGTTCCGCACATATGCCCGAACCCCGCCGCAGATACCACGAAATGCGTGTGACATGCTCCCAAACAAGTGCCCACCTTGGAGGACGCCAACCAGTAGGGGAAGCCGCCAAAGTCCCACTCTGCGCAGATGTACGGCCCAGGCCGCAGCAGCACCAGCAGGCCCAGCTCCTGGGCCAGCTTCACAAAGCGCTCCAGGTCCGCGAAGCCTTCCCAATTGTACACACCCGGCTCCGGCTCGTGCAGGTTCCAGGGCACGTAAGTCTGCACGGCCGCAGTGTTGAAGAAGTTGCAATGACAGAGAAGTACAGCAATCATATCGACTTGTACAGCTTGACCTGAGGTATGCGCACTGCTCGCATGCGGATTAAAGTGCAAAGAGCCTGATCTAACGAGGCAGAATTCTGCACCGCCCCAGACATGTGGTGGTCTGTGATGTTCGTCAGCTCCAGAGGCTTGCCTGGATGGCATTGAGGCCCATGCTGCGGATGCGCAGCAGGCGGTCACGCCAGTACGCCGGGTGTATGCGCTGATAATGCACGCTGCATTCGTAGAACAATATGCAGGGCACTGAGGTGGGTCAATGAACATATGTCTTTTACGACGCCGACAGTGTGACAGTGCGATGCCGCAACACAAATGGCGGACTGACCATCTCTCATGAGGTTTCAATGAGATTATGTGATCAAACGCATACCAGCTGACCATATTCAGCAAGGCTGAGGCCGGCGAGCAGAACGACTCACCTTCCCGAAATAATTTGCATCGGCACACCGTCCTTGACAAAGCGGTCATTTGCGATCACGAACGAGCCTTCCAATTTGTCTCGAGGCGGTGCTACAGGGGTCCTTGTCAGCGACGCGTATGTCAGCACAGCCACAAGCACAAGCGCAAGCCCAGCCTTGGTGAGATGGCTCCACTTCCGAGACGACTGCCGTTTGATGGGCAGCAGCGGTTGCCGCATCGCGGCCTCTTCCGAAGACATGCTTCGGCGAGACCACAATGCTGCAACTGCCACCTGCAAATGACGCACTGGCCTGAACATGCTGCAATCGCCCTGTGTTTCTGAGTCACGCCCACGACACGTCAGCATGTGCAAATCTGCCATTGTCTCGCTTCTGGCGCCCCTGCCACATCAGAAGCAGTTCCACATTGATCATGTTTCATCTGTAGTGAATGCCATGGAAGTCTGCTGATAGTTTCACCACTCTATCATGAACTTGGCAATGCATGCGACAGGCGCTCCAGTCACACCCTGGCAGGTCGCAGCGCGTGGCCACCCTGCGCCCGTGGATGGTCCATACTGCAGCTGTCTGCCGCCATTTCACGCGCCGCTATATGCATCCGGCAGGCTCACAAGGTCTGCAATCTGCATGCCGCATGTTGCGGGTGTCTCCCTGTAGTGTGTGACGCACCTCCCGGCACGCTTACGCAATGCTCAGCACGCCCATCACTCGACTACTGTGCAGGCTTGCGCCTGCTGCGTCGCTTGCTGCGGCAGCGGGCGGCCTGCGACGGCCATCGCCGCCTGATGGCGTTGATTTGGCACTGAAGCAGAAGCCGGAGCTGAGCGAGGCCCCCGAGCCTGACAGCATCCCGTGGAACAAGTTCACAGAGGTGCAAATCTGCGTGCACGTACCATCTCCACACGGCGCCAGTGCTCAGGATGCCTGACACCATCAAAGCACCACTCTCAATTGGTGGGCAGCTGACTGCAGTTGCCACACAGCCTGACACCATGCGGAGTTGCGGTGGTAGAGCTCTGTAGACATGGTCCTAACGTGTGTGCTGTGCGCCCTGCAGCGAGCGGTGCTGCACTTCTGGACGACGCGGGGCGTGCTGGTGGAGGAGCCGCTGTGGCAGACGCCCGGGCAGGCGGCCCGGCAGAAGGCGCTGCGTGCCAAGATCCGGCGGTGGGCGGCGGCGAGCCCCCGCCACCGCGACGTGTACTTCCTGGAGCAGTGAGCTTACACGAAAGCAATTGGAACATGACACTGCACACTGCGACCGAAGGAGAAAGGTAACAGGCGCTGCGCACCAAGATCTGGCGGTGGGCGGCCGCCAGCCCCCGACACCGCGATGTGTACTTCCTGGAGCAGTGAGCGTCCGCAATGCCGTAAAAATATAACATATCACACTGAGAATATCTAACATATAGCACATTGAGAACACTGAACAGACAGGCAGCAGACGCTGCGCGCCAGGATCAGGCGGTGTGCGACTGCCAGCCCCCGCCGCCGCGAGGTGTACTTCCTGGAGCAGTGAGTCTTGGCCTTCTGCATCGTGGCTGTCTGGGCAGTTGGTGCGGAGGCAGATCACTCCACACGCCTGCTGGCGTTACAAAAGTGTGAAGGACAGCCCAGGGACGAGATGCACAACAGAGCATCAAATCTGACCAGTGCCATCGGCGCTCGGCAGGTACCTGGCGTCCTGGGACGCAGCAGCGGAGGCGCTCGGCAGCGACGTGGACGTCAGCCGGCTGGTGCTGGCGTCGCAGACCATCGTCGCCAAGCGGCTGGCGCCCGTGCGCATCCTGCAGAACGTGGCGCTGGTGCGGGCTGTCTTTGCGGACGCCGGCATGGCGTTCCGCCTGTACCGGGCGCCGACGCTGGTGCTGGGGTCCCCCTTGGCGCTGGCGGACAAGCTGCCCAAGCTGCTGACGGCACTGCAGGTGAGAACGACAGCCCAGCCATGCAGTTGTACTTCCAGCGCAAGCTCCTCATGAGTGGCGGCGCCATTGAGCACCACCATGCACCAAGCTGCTGCTTGGTTGCTGGCTGGCACTAGCCGATGGGGTGCCAAAGCTGGTTATGGCGCTTCAGGCACATGATGGTCTGCCAGTAAACAACGATTGCTCTCTGTGCTGCAAAGCCTCCTCTGGAGTCATCGCAACCCATTGCTGTTCGCATCACCAGCTGCCTGCAGGTCGACTGCCTCACTGAGCTCGACTGCCTCGTTGACCCGATCTGCAAACCACGCTACAGGGCTGGCTGGATGCGGGTGCTGCGGCTGCCCTGGTGGAGGCGGCGCCGCGGCTGCTGTGGGCGGACACGGCGGGCCTCGGCCCCCGGCTGGCGGCCCTGCAGCAGCTGCACCCCGACTTCGACGCCGCGGCCGCCGTCGCCAGGGTGCGCACTACGTCATTGCACTGACCACTGACGCTGCTACCGTCAGACTGTTGTCACGCGAACACACGTGCCAAATCCATTCGGTGTATGACCACAGCCTGGCTGGCTTGAGCCCCACCGCTCAGAGTACGTTTTGTTTTGCAGCAGGTGAATGCTCTGCTGGGCCTGCGGCCGGAGCTAATCGCTGCCAAGTGGCGTGGCATTCAGGCCGCAGCGCGCCTCGATGACGCCCAGATGGTGAATTGTAATTACAGTTGGGAGGGAGCTTCGGCCGTCATGGCTGCCTGAATGTCATGTCCCGCATATAACATCCTGTACGGGAAGCAGGTCACAGGGCCCCACAAATGTCCAGATTGAAGGGTTTGGCTGGCGTGCAAGTTGCAGGTGATGCTGATGAACTACGACCCCACGCCGCTGGCGGCACAGCTGGACACCCTGGAGTGGAAGCTGTCGCTGTTCAACCTGTATGAGCGGCGGCGGCGGGCGTGGCAAGCCCGAAGCCCGGATGCTCCAACACCGCCAAAGTCACGGCGTGAGCGGCAGCTGCAGTTCCCAGCCTGGCTGGCCAATGTGCTCAAGGTTGGGGCGGTGCGCTTTAGGCGGCTGGAATATCTGCTCAGCATCGGGACATTTGAGAAAAAGGCATACACGATCATCAGGGAGTCGGACGCGGAGTTCACACGGCGGCACCCCGAATTTATCGAGTATGTGCAGTGGCCCGGGCCGAAGCAGCTTGGCAAGCCCGCAGGCAGCAACGCTGTCGTCAGCTCCAGCATTTCCGAACGGATTCAGGACGGTGTGCAGACTGCAACGTCGAATGTAATTTGAATTGCAGACCTCAGGCAATTGTGAGAGAGTGGGATGTGGTTTTCTAGTGCGTGGAAGTGGAGGGTGCATTGTCTGGCACAAGCAGCTCACGGAAGCTGCTGCGACACCTCGCTGTGAACCCCCCTCGTGCATGTTACAGCCACGTTTCACCGACTCCCTCACTTCCAAAGCATCGGTCAGTCATGGAATCTGGCTGTGCACTGCGCACGTCCAAACACAGACCCCATAGGCTCTGAGATGCTGCACGATCAGGCAACCTGCTGCTGGCCGCGCGCACTGCACGGCCTCAAGCTGCTGACTGCTTTGTCGAACAGGCGCTCAGACCATAATGGACTTCTTCAACTCGATGCGGCCCGCGATCAGATCCAGGTCGCGCTGACCCTGCAAACACAAGCATGCAGGTCTGTGGACTGATGCACATGCGGTCTGACAATGGGGATTGAGGCAGATTGCCATGCCGCCGAATGCGCTTGGAACAGCAGCAGCAGCACAAGTCGTGTCCAAAAAATGCCGTGCACAAGTCGTGCCATGCACAGCACGGCCCATGAACGACCACAGCCGCCAACAGTGCTGCTACTCTACTGCCAGCATGCTGGGCAGCCTCTGTATGTATCGGCCCCCACTGCAGCTGATGTGCAGCCTCCCTATTTGTGTTATCTCCTGCGGAAAGACGGCCCTGTCTTGCGTCACACCTGGGCTGTGATGCGGCGGCCGCCGTGGGAGCCGGTGTGCTTCTCCACAAAGCCGATGGTCTCCAGCTGTTGCAGGATGTGGCGGATGAGGCCGCCGCTCGCCCGCGCAAAGTGCTCTGGCACCACGCCCTGCATGGCAGTCCAGCGAGCGAGCTTTAACACGCGCTGCTCAATCCCGGCTAGTCAAGACAGTCTCGAAGGAAGAATGGTTGCAGGTCAGGCCACCGCTCGCCCCCGCATAATGCGTTAACACTACACTCTGCAGATTAGACAGAGGAAGTCTGCAGATTAGACAGAGGAAGACAGTGTGAAGGTAGTTATGCTAATGTGATGTGATACCAGAGACAGGCTGCCACTCTCGTGTGCAAAGTGCAGCAGCATCACACTCTCTTTCAACATGACCATGGCTCAAGAGCATAGCAGGTGGTGAGTATGTGACGCCAGCTCGTACTCATACCGCCTTGTAGAGCATGCAGCTGGGGATCTAGCTGTAGAAGGGCCTGATGAGCAATCAGGCTGCCATCCCCACGGTTGGTGCTCATGTCAGCCCTGCTTCAAATGCACCCCTTGCTGCCGGCACTGGCATCGAAAGTTGATGCTGAGCTGATGCTGCAATGACGCCTGCAGCCGTCACCATTGTCTGTAGCCAGCTCGGGCGTGCTTTCACAAGCCTTCGTGAAAGCTCTGACAAGGCCGCCGGGGCGCACCTTGCGCTTGTTGCGGCCGCCGTACTGCCTCCGCAGGGCGCCCACGCCCAGCCCCTGCTTCATGTACACCTTGCGCGCCAGCGACGCTGCAGCACAACCACAGAGAAATAGATGTAAGCGACGCACATCGATGTCAAGGGTGTGGCAAGCTGACTGAGACACTGTGGTACATTAGCGACCCGCAGGCATGCAGCAGTCTCAACAGGATGCCACGCCACATGCCGCGAGCAAGCGCAGCCGCAGCCGAAGCCCACCTGCCCGGACGTAGTACCAGTCCGGGTCGTAGGGGGCCAACTCCTTGAATGCGCCGGTCTTCACAAGGTCCACCCAGTTCGGCAGCTGCATCTGCGCATTGCCAGAAAGAAGGATGGCGTCAGAAACATACATGATGGCGTGCAGTTCACGACCCTGCAACACAGCAGCGTGTCATCGGCCGAGGATTGCCTGTTGAGTGTTGCTATGACTCCAGCACGCAAATGTAGAAGAGGCGACCTAGAGCTCGGACCAAAGCGCATTGCGCAGTGCGCACGGTTCCCGGGATATGCGGAGCTTGCACTGGTGGACAGGGCACTATCAGCCCACAAAAACGTGGGCGTACTTGGCAGCAGCACCTTACAACTCTGCCGTCCGGTGCTGAACGCTGATTTCGCCCAGCATGGCAATTTTGCAGAGGCAGCCAGTAGCCAGCATCAGGACTGCTTGCAGCAACCTCGCCCTTCAAGCTGCCGGCAGCGCTTGCAGCCTGGCAGTACTAAAGCCTTCGAAGTCGCTGCCACACTGTTATGCCCTCTTTCTGCTTCACTGCTTCACTGGATGTTCGCTGGGCGGCTTTCAGCTCTCCGACCCTCACGCCGCGAACTGCCTGCCCGCACACCGAGGGTGTCCTGCGGGGCTCTGCACGCCTTCCATTCCAGGTTGCTCTGCCTTAGCTGACCCTGCAGGTCGCCAGCTCACCTTGTCGTTGGTCTTCAGGTGCGCTGCATACGCCTCGATGAACTGGTCTGCGGGCACATCCTTCACAGCCCGCGGCTGGAAGGGAGCCTCCTCCTCAGCCATGGTGCCCCAGCGTGCTGCACCCGCGCCTGTGGCTACTGAAAGGTCACTTCACCAGGGCGGCGTGCGACTTGAGCAAGTATGGCAGTACATGGTGGAAACGGCTAAACCCTGGGAAAGCTGCGACGTGCGTGAAGTTTACGCTCTCCTTCAGAAGTGCCGGAACTCAGATGCTGAGCTGGCTCGTTGGTAATGCAAAACATAACACACAGCTGCTTCACACAAATCATCGAGCCAGCTGCGTGTTGCGAGCTCATCACGATACCTGTATGTCCCTGTGACACATCATTTCAAGCAGCCATACGTATCTTATTCCAAAAGACAACAAACCTTTTGCTATAGGCGGCGAAAAGCAAAACCATTTGCAAACCTCAGTGCAAGAGACACAGACGGTTCAACATGAATGCGGATGAACCCACAACATGCAGTCAAACGGATACAGCTCATCTATAAAGCTATAGGCGCCACAAATGTCATCCTGAGTGTGACGCTCTGTGTGGAGCTTGTGCGTTCAATACAAGCTTGTCTGGTTAGACTCAACTATTACAACTCACGTTACTACTCCTAACTCCTTGAATGTGCTTGTAAGCATGGCCTGTTGGACAGTCGACGAACTAGGATACCAATCGTCAATGGATACAAACAGTCATTTGTATATGTCCCTGGATTTGCATGTCCCTTGACGATTAACAGCACAGTGTTACTACACTCCTCCCCGCCATCCAAAGCTTTGGCGACCTCGCCAAATTCAGCTTTCATCTGGAGAGATAGATTTTGCAAGCTGTCGTGCAGCCGCATTAAGATTGCTCAGTGGCTCCCATGAATTGTCCTCTTCCGGGTAATCTTTCCATTTGATCAAATACTCTGTTCGGTAGCGCCCGTTATGCTTGCGTCGCTTGGCCTTGATGATATCTTCGACCACAAAAAAGGGTGATGGCATTGCAGTCACGTTGCGGCTTTGAACATGCTGGGGCTCATCTCTGTCGGTAAAACGGTCGTCCGATGCCGTGTAAGGCAGAAGTCTGCTGATGTGGAAAACTGGGTGAATGTTCCAATTGTTGGGGATGTCCAGTCTGTAAGCCGTCTTGGAAATCTTCTTGATGATCTTAAGTGGTATCCACTTCGGTTTGAGTTTCGAAGCAGGTCCTGCAGTCAAAGGTGTGTGAGCAGTAGAAAGTCGGACAGTATCACCTTCATTGAATTCAATATCCCGTCGTTGCTGATTTGCATAGTTCGTTTGTCGAGATTGGGCCTGTAAAAGCTGATCCTTGGCGAATTGCAGCATCTCAGCCCTCGAGTTGGTGAAAAGGTTGACCGCGGGCACATCGCAATCGATAGGATTGATCATTGCGTCAGGTGTTCTTGGGTTACCTCCATACACCATTTGAAAAGGCGTTTGTTTTGAAGATGCCTGTACTGAAGTATTGATAGCGAACTCAATGGCCGGAAGAAACTCCTCCCAGTCGTCAGCATTGTCGTTGACGTAGTTGCGTGCAATCTGTTCCACGGTCCTGTTCATTCTCTCTGTGAGTCCATCTGTCTGAGGATGATAAGCCGTAGACATCCGAAGCTTGGTGCCTAACTGCTGATGAAAAGCCCTCCAGAAGTGGCTGGTGAATCTTGGATCCCGATCCGAAACAATTGATTCGGGCACACCGTGAAGTCTGAAAATGTTTTGATATATCAATTTTGCCGTACCAGCAGCTGTAACATTGGTCGTCGTTGGAATTAGGTGTACCATCTTGCTAAGGCGGTCAATCACCGTAAGTATTGCATTATGATTCTGCTTAGACTTCGAAAGACCAGTGATGAAGTCCATCGAAATGGATTGCCAGCAATAATCTGGCACGTCCAAAGGTTGCAGAAGACCTAGAGGATGTTGATTCGAAGATTTGCTTTGTTGACAGAACGCACATGAGTCGATGTATGCCTTGATATCCAAATCCATCTTAGGCCAATAGAATCTGGCCGAAAGGGCGTTCAATGTCTTGGCCGTACCAAAATGTCCCCGGTAAGGAGGATCATGAAACTCGGAAATGATTCGTTGTCGCAGATCCTTAAAGGCCGGAATATAGAGTCGATTCCCTTTGTACCAAAATCCGTCGTGTGTAGCCAAAGTTTCCTGCTGGTTCTTGATGAAGTCGTCAGTAGTATACGCACTCTGGATTTCGTCAAGCATCGTCTCATCAAGTTGTTGTATTGTAAGCACATGAACGTCAATTGGTTGTCTAGACAGAGCATCAGCCACTATATTTTCTCTGCCCGGTTTGTAACGAATATCAAGGTCGAAACTGTCGAGATACTCGACCCATCTCTGTTGTCGGGCCGTTAAATGAGGTTGAGTCTGAAGATATCGAAGTGGTTGATGATCAGTGTATACAGTCACCTTTCTGTTGTGAAGATAAGGTCGCCAGACTTTGCAAGCTTGCCAAACGGCTAGTGCCTCTTTCTCATGTGTCGCATATTTCTTCTCCGCATTCGAAAGTAGTCGTGAATAAAAAGCCACCGGTCTGAGGTTGCCGTCGATTTCCTGTTGCAGCACAGCCCCAATACCAAAGCCAGAGGCATCAGTTGTTACAACAAAATCACCGTGAGGATCTGGGACTGTCAAAACAGCTCCATTGATAATGGCCGACTTAAGTTGATCAAAAGCTGCTTGCTGCTTGTCAGTCCATTTCCAGTCAACATCGTTCTTGGTAAGCATTGTTAGCGGCTGCGCAATTGATGCAAAGTTGGGAACAAACTTCCTGTAATAATTGGCGAAGCCGAGATATGACCTGATATCGGTGACATTCTTGGGTACCGGCCATTTCCGAATAGCCTCCACTTTGTCCTGCACCATCTTGACGCCATCTTTGCCGACCATATGCCCAAGGAACTCAACCTCTTGTTTGAAGAATTCACACTTCTCAAGTTTGGCATACAAAACGTTGTCCCTTAAAATCTGTAGTGTAGTCCGAAGGTGCTGAACATGATCCTCCAAAGTCTTACTATATACCAACATGTCGTCCAGGTAGACTAAAATGAAGTCGTCCAAATGCTGGCGAAAGATGTGTGTCATTAGGCTCGTCATTAGGATGAAAAGAACCGTATCTTGTCCGAAAGGTTGCCTTGGTGCGATCCTCCTCTTTCAGTAAGATTTGCTCATAAGCCTGCCGTAGATCGATCTTGCTGACATACTTCACACCGTGAAGTCGATCAATCATCTCGTCGATGCGAGGTAAGGGATACTTATTGCGAATGGTAATTTTGTTCAGGCCACGGTAATCAACGACCATTCTGTAACTGCCATCCTTCTTGAGTACGAAAAATACTGGAGCGCCATAGGGTGAGTTGGCTGGTGAAATCAATCCTTTGGAAAGGCGATCAGTTAACAATGTTTTTAATCGCTCTAAATCGTCGTTTGTGAGACGATAAGGTGGTTTGCACGGAGGGTCATGCCCAGGTTCTAAATTAATTTCATGTTGAATCGCTCGTTTTGGTGGCAATTTATCCGGTAGTTCAGATGGAAACACATCTGCAAATTCTTTGATGATGGACTGACGAAATCGCTCAAGGTCATCAGTGTGCTTTTTTGAAGAATTGTCGCCAGTCGTAAATGTCGTCGTGTGAAGGGTGACATTCTCTCGAGTAGCCTCAAACCAAAGGCATCCAAAGGCCAAACAGTCGTCTGAATCCTGCATCATATGTCTGTAAGCCGAAAGTGAAATGTCTTGGTCCAATTGTCGCAAATGGTCCTTGAAAGCCGTTGTTGGAATTGTCGAAACCCTGCCATTGACTCGGATGTTAATAATAGGCAGCTCAGTATCGTTGTGCCAAAGTGGTGTGACACGAAAATCCCTGATGAAAGGCATGCCGAAAATGATCTCATGATTGCTGTGAGGCATCTCAGCCACAAAGAATTTCCTTGGTTGAGGTAGATCAGTTAATGTAAGCATGTTGATGTCGGCTATAACGTATTCATCGCATCTGTGTGTAGATTTATCTGCCAAAGAAAGGGTGCGTGAGGCAGCACAGCGCCGCCGTTTAAGTCCCAGTTTGTCGGCAATGTCGGGCCGCATAAAGTCAGCAGATGCACCAGTATCGAGTAAAGCATGATGCTTCCGACCTTCAATTGATACCTCAATGGTCCAGGGTGTAATTGTGGGAGGGTCTTCTGAAGTTAAAATATCTGGCTCGTGTGGTGTCGGAATATCCGAATCCGTAACAGTGGTGCCAGGAATGTTTTCTATATTGAACAGTGGCAATATGTCGCTAGGTGAATCTTCCCTATCTTCTGTGGGATATAAATCCTGCTCAATATCTACGTAATCTGCCAACTCTTTGTCAACATGAATGTCAGCCCCGACGTCAAGGGTTGACGCCATTACTGGCGCCGGGGCTGCCCGTTTCCCGAAGATCGCCAAGAGGAGTTAGATGCTCGATTTGAATTCTGGTTGTTGGTGTTGTTGGTATTATTGCGGTTATTGTTGAAACGATGTGAATTGCCATAAGAGTCACCATTTGCATTGTTGAAATTGTTGCGATGCGTGAAAGAGTTACTGTGGTTCGTGTAAGCAGGATTTACATACCCCTGATAGTAACTGTAAGCAGGATGCACCGGTGCCCCCATCATGCCAGAAGGGCTGTAAGAGTTTCGGTAGTTACCCTGATTGTCGCGCCGGTTTGAAACATAGTTGACCTCCATTGGTGTGGCTCCATCAGTGTTGGAAAAATGTTGATTGCCATAAGGGGCACCCATTGATGGATTCATTCTTGGTTGATGGAATTGCTGATGGTTAAAGGCAGCTCGACGGTGGATGAGTTCGCTTTTGCAAGCAACTTGCATGGCCGTGGTCAAGGTCGTGCAGTTCTCAATCATTACCAAATGTTGTATGGCAGGTCGCAGACCACGAATGTATTTGTCTACCTTCTCGTCCTCAGTCATATTGGAAATATTGGCGACTAAATCCATGAAGGTTGAATTGTAGTTCTGCACCGAAAGCTTCTGCCGAAGGTTGTAAAGTTTGTCTCGTGCCAATGTGTGGACGTCAATCGGCTGGAAATATGTCATCAGATCACGAATGAAATTATCCCAAGAATCTGTGATGCCGTGTCGGAGCATGTCTTCTTCCCTGTGCTTGTACCATGAAGCAGCTGAGCCCGTCAGGTATGTGCATGCCAGGGCAACCCACCGGTCAAGTGGTTCGCCAGAGGCCACCAAATACACTCTCATAGAGCCGATCCATTGTGGAAGGTTCAAAAGGGCGCCAGTGCCGCGGAATGGTGGTGGTGGATGAGGGCGCGCCGTCGACTTTGTTGAAGTCACAGATGCCTGTTTCAACTGCTGTTCGATGTCTTCATATTTACTCTTAAGTGTCGCAAATGCGTTGGCAGCCTCTTGAAGCTTGGTGTCACTCGCTGCCAAAGCCTGTGCCAGCATGTCTTGCGTCACCAGCTCAGATGCATCAGGCATACCTTCTTGTGCCATTTTCCAGTGACTCGTAAAGGTCGAAGTGGCGGTCTTGAGCCTCTGAATTGTTCTTGAGTGCGACCTTGTGGCCGTTCAATGCCTCCAGTTCTGTTGAAAGCTGGTCCTTAAAAAGACAGCGCTTGCGCTCGTTGCAAGTTGACTTGATGCACTTGTTCAGGTTGCCGATCACCTTCTCGGATATGCGCAGATCTTCCCTGATCTTCTTGCGATAGCCCCTCAAAGTCTTAAGTGTCGCCTTGATGCGCTGCTTCTCAAGAGCGCGTGTCTCTGTTGTCAGTTTGCGCACTAATTCGCCTTCGGCTGGCTGGTGCGGTCGCAGCAATTCCAAGATGCTCTCAGTGATTTTCTGTTTGTGTTCTGCAGTCAATTTCGCTGCTCGAATGCGCTGGAGACTACGCTTCTTGTCAATCGGCAAGTGTGCCTCAAGCAGTCTGTGAGCACCGTCAGTCAGACTCATGTGCAATGAAGGATATGGTTTCGCGGATCACCCCCCAATTGTGGAGCTTGTGCGTTCAATACAAGCTTGTCTGGTTAGACTCAACTATTACAACTCACGTTACTACTCCTAACTCCTTGAATGTGCTTGTAAGCATGGCCTGTTGGACAGTCGACGAACTAGGATACCAATCGTCAATGGATACAAACAGTCATTTGTATATGTCCCTGGATTTGCATGTCCCTTGACGATTAACAGCACAGTGTTACTACACTCTGGCTTGCAGCAAGCTGCGCAGTGTGTGATTCGGGACAAGATTCGTGTGCGGCAGCTGCACTCTCGTCACTGGCGACACCGTGTTCCCCGTATCCAGCCACTTCCGAATGACAGACCTTTCGTAGGAATAACCATCGCCGAGCAGAACTGGGTCTGCCATGACCGCCTGCAGGCAATGTCATCAAGTTTATTCGAGCAGTATAAGGTGTCAGATTGATGGTGAAATATGTGACAGGATCTTGCGCAGGACATTGATGCATCACGTCCGGCAGTCTCACCTTGGAGAGCGGGCAGATCATCCAGGCGTCTGGCAAGGCGCCAGCTTCGGACGCGTCTGGGTCATCTGCGCCATTGGCGAGCTGCTTCATGGCTGCGCCAGCCGCTGCAGCCTCATCGCCAGACGCATCCCGGACCGCTGCAGAGGAGCCGTCACCAGTTGGCGCCGCCCTCCCCGCCGGCTGACTTGATGCAGCATCACCTGCAGCACCGGGGCTGCTGCCACCCTGACCGCTGGCGTCTGGCCCCGCGGCTGTGCTGCTGACGCCGCCATCCGATTCCTGACCGCACACAGCGAGCGGTTGATGCTGCGCAGACCCTGCCGTGGCTGCCTGCCGCTGCGCCGCCTTCTTGCGCGCGCGCTTCAGAGCTGCCTTGCTGGGCGTTGCTGCGCTGCCACCGCCGGATGCGGCCTGCTCCTCAGCCTGCAGATCAGAGATGTCCTTCAGATAGTCAGAGCATCAAGCTCTGCGTCTCAACGCTTTCATGGATGAGCATGCAACACGAAGACAGCGTGCAGCCTTGTACATGGTGGGCTGTACAATGTCCGCAAACCTGAGCCGGCAGTATGGCTGACACTGGCTTCAGGGCAGCACAGCCAATAGAGTGCTTTGAGGCAGCAGCAAATCGATAGCCTACCAGCAGCGCATGCATTGCCGCATCTGCCTGCGCCTGTGTTCTAGTCGGGGCTGCACCAGCGGTGCCGCTGCCGCCGCGGCTTGCATTGGAGGCACCTGGCCTGTGCTGTGGCTGGCCACCCTGTAGCGCATCATCCACCCCTTGAAGCCATCTGTCCATCGCCAGGCGCACACGCTGCGGCTGGCCTTCAGACATGCGGCGAGCCTGCAGCAGAGACACTCACGTTGCCCCTTCCAGCAGCTGTGTGGGTAGCGGAACCTGCGCTGCTCGTGCATTGCGAAATGTTTGCCTTTCGGCACAGGGCTGCCCAGGTTGCCCTCAGAAAGCATGTGAGTGGCAGCAGCTAGCTGCAGGGCCAGACCACGAAGCTTGTGCACTGTGTGCAAATTCGCTGAACACCCTCACCGCGATGGCTACCTCCGGCCACGTCCTGCCGCCGTCTGATCCCGTCCTGCGCCGCTCACGCTGCGCCTCGCTCCCCCGCAACATGGATGCCAGAGTTGCGCACACGAGCTGCATGACAGCAGCAGCACAGTTGGTGGTCGTCTGACCGCTATCGGAATTCGGCTGACAAGCTGAAACTGCACAGCAACATGGAGTCACAGCCCGGGATCCAACAATGCTGTGCACATCAGCCATGCACTGGCAGTGTCATGCAAACATATGTTCATACATACACAATGCTCGAGTGACTACATGACCAGACATTGCTGCAACTCACTGTTTTGCAGTGCAATCACAGCAGTCATGCAGAACGACTACACGCCCATCGCATCGTGATGTGCGCATAGCCACCATGTTGCACTGTGGCACTGAAGTGCGCGAGATACGGTGATGCCCACGCCTGATTTTCGACGGTCAGCACTACCTCCAGACGTTACTACTCTGGAGGATAACAAGGCTCAGCACCCCAGATGCAGCGGCACCAGCATGGATGCATTCTGACAGGGCGCCTTGCTGCCTATATTGCATCTTGAAACGATCTGAGCACATGAAGTCTCATCCCTACAACGGGGTGGACGCGTACCTGCGGCTTTGGCGCGGACGGACCACGCCAGCGACACCTAGTGTACTATCGGCAGGCGGTGCCGCCTGCGCTGCCTCCATGTGAAACAGCATTCAGGTTCGCACCAGACTCTGACCACGGGTGAATCCCATCGGCACCTGCAGTGGCGCCAGCCCGGATGCAGCCATTTGGTGCAACCGGCCGCCAGCGAACGCGCCGTGGGCGGTGCTGTCACCGCACACCATGTGGAGCACCATGCTACACAGCATGGCGTCCATGCCAGCATCCTGCATGACCACCCGCGCCGCCGCACAGCTGCAGTGCAGCTGCGACGTGAGCTGCGCCACAGTGCTTGCCGCCTCGTACCTGCAGCGTCAAGTATCAGCGTGAGTACGTTGCAGGGGAGCAGGGGAGAATCAAAGAGCACTAATGACTTGCGCATGTGCACCTTGTCTCGTCATGGCTGTTCAGGCTCAGTCCGACTGATCGAGTCATCTCCGTGAGTGCCTTGCCCTTCGTGTAAAAGCTAAGTGGCAGGCGAACATGTTCGTGTTGGGACCACTGCCAGGGCATGGTGCATGGTCCTCCTCGTGTGATGACACTCCATGTAGCAGTTTTCGCAGCCTCACCATTGCTCCCGCTTCCTGCTGCTGGCTGCCGTTCTTGTGGACACATACGCCTGCTCCTCCAGGTACACTAGCAAGATCAGTGCAACTGCAACGGCACCAGCTGCCCATCAAGACATCACTCAGTGCAACAATGTGCACAAGCAACTTTTTACTGCTGACGCCCATTGGGGCGGGGCTTGCAGGGCCTCTGCTGATCGGGGCATTTGGCAGCATGAGCGCCACCGCAGAGTTGGCAACTATGTCAAACTCCGGGAGATCGCTGTGTACGGCATACGGCAGCCTGTCGAATGCTCACTGAGGTTGTCGCAGGCGGCTTGCAGCAGCAGTGACGGCAGCTTGCAGCCCCTGTGCTTCTCCGCGTCCGCTGCGGCCTCCGCCACAACCTTGACGACGACGCCCAGAACCGCAGCGGCGGTGCGGAATGTCGCCATCAGGTTCTTGACGCTTTGTGCGCCCTCTCTGGCTTGTGCCCTGTCATTGACGGGCCAGGCATCACAATGTGGAGCATCGTGTGACTGCAGTCCGTGAGTGGGATGCAGATCTAGGAGGGGTTGAACAAGTCCCGTGATGCAGGGATCGTCGGTGCACCAGACTGTGCATTGCTCGCACGATGCTCTGGCTCAGAATGCACACGTGCAGGTGCATCTCCCACCTTTCGAGAACTGCACCCAATTTGGCGCGATTGCATGTGAACATGGTGGTCATCGCCGTAATCGTCAACAGCCCGCTTGAATCCGCGAGCGCCTCTGCAGGATCTGGACTGCTGTAGGCGCGCTGAACTGCGCTTGCCGCTGGGGCCATGAGGTGGTAGCAGATCGAGTAGACGGTCGCTGCATCATCTACATGCACCTGTCTCATGCAGCAGACACAGTCGAGGTGCATGCGTGCGAGGGCAATAGGTGATACCTCCAGCTGTCACAGACGATCTTGGCGGATCAAGTGGCATGCCATGCTGGCAAGCCAGCAGCCAAGACATTCGGAGTGGCAGCAGCGATGCCGATGATGCTTCACCTGCATATATGATCTTATTGCATGTACTGTCGAGAGCAACGCCTCTGCAACAGAATTGCGCCATTGCCCGGCAACATCGTGGTCCTGCAGGATAAAGTGTTAGCGTCAAAAGCATTGTTCATTGGAGGACCGAGGCAGCGCACCAACCCTGCCAAACAATGTTGCTCAATGCAGCTGACATATTGTGTCATATGTAAGCCAGATTCATTATTTGGCACTCACAGGCGTGCAGAGCTCCTGTGCAACATATCACGCTGAACTTGCAGCATCCAGCAGAGCTTTCCGCGGTGTGGATCTGTCTGTGTGTAGTGGCGGCGTTCACAAGCCATTGCAGCACAATGCTGGAAGGCTCACTTGCAGGATGTCGCCCAAGCCGCCTTTGCTGTTGACTGCGCTGACGTCCGCGGCAACCCTGTGACATGACATCCACTATGAGCCTGGGCTCGCTGTGGCAGCACAGCGCCTGCAGGTGTCAGTGTCAGGGTGCACCCACACAGCCAGACAGCCCGCATCCTGCAGCTCCATGATGCATGGCGCCAAAGCCCTTGCGGCCTGGATTCTTACTATTGACCTCTCCAGCAGACCCGAGGAGGAGGCTCAATCTGACACACCTGGCGGGCAGCAGCAGACGTGCCGTCGACCCACACAGCACGGCATTGCCGTCCGTGCAGATCCGCAGCAGCTTCGGCAGCTGCCCTCGCTCCAGGCTGTTGCTCAGCCGCAGGACGAACGCCCGCCGGGCTGCGACGGATGCTGCCGGCAGCGCGGCCACCAACACGGCCGTCGGAGAGCGCTGCAGTTCCTGCACTCAACACAGCACAGTGGACATGCAGCCAATTGCGGTACTCAGCAGATGGCAGGCATGCTGAACTGTGTGCCTAGCGTGTTCAGATGCCACGAGGTGCCTGCCTAATGTCACGCACGGCAGCTGCACATGGCACAGCGAAATGTGCGGGTCATTAGCTCAGAGTGGGGGGAGCTGGGCCTGTCGAAGTTGTCTGATGGAGGTCACCTCATCCGCCGTGGTTGAACAGGAGTCATCAAGCGCAGCAACACAGTCCACGAGGGTGCTGACGGCTTCCAGCGCCCCTTCGGCATTCGGCTGCGGCAGCCGGTGCAGCTTGGCAAAGGCGCCAAGCGCTTGCAGGCTGGACGACAGCAGCTGCACCCACGTGACCTCCTCTGCCAGGCCATTTTCCGGATCGACAGCGGCCTCGCCCGCGTCTGCCCGTGCCTAAAGGCGGAGAAATTGTGCGCTTGGTGCTGAAGCCGATGTGTCCGCCCGCCAAGCTCGCATTGTGGATCAGGAACTCTAGTGCAGCTCAAGTGTGTGACACTAACTCCTTTCAACAGTGCGGCACAGCGGACACAGTTCAAACCTGCTGTCCATGATTCGACCAGCATCTGGTCACCTTGGCGGCGGCCACGAGCTGCACGAGCAGCGGTCCGCCGTCAGGCGTCAGCTCGTCGGCGGCCAGCACCGCCAGCAGAGCCGCCCAGGACAGCTTCGTCGGGCCATGCTCACTGAAGTGCTCCACCGCAAACCTGGGCCAGGGACAGGCTGCGGCGTCAGGGCACCCAGCGACTGACCCTCGGCCCTGCCCGGCGGCTTGGCAGTGTCATGTCAACGCCAGGGGGCCCGCATCAGTGTGGGGAGACCGGAGCCACACACATCAGTCGGCGTGCAGCACAGGAAGGCCCAGGTTTCGACGCACTGCTTGATGAGCCATTGCACCCTCCGGCAGTAACGTCACGTTAGAACATGTCACAGTACAGAACACTCCTAGTCACGCCACAAGGGACACTTTGCACCTGAGGCAGTGGCCCGCAGCTGGCTTCAGCTCCGCTATGACGGGGTCCAGGCCGCGCGCCGACTCCCACGGCGCCGACAGCAGCGAGGCGCACAGCCGCAGCACCGCGCCGTCGAGGCGCGCATCGGCGGCGGCCATGAGGCCCGGCCGCCTAATTGCAGCGCCCAGCCGCTGCAGGTTTGCCTCGAGCAGGCGTGCGGTCAGGCCGCCGCCACCGGGCCCGCCCATGATGGAGCTCTGCATCAGGGGAAACTAAGATCTCAATATCCCCTGTCTGCATGCCCAGCCAGTGGAGACCGTTTGCAGATTGTCAGCGCTGACAGGGCATGTCAGGCTCGAGCCCGTTCTGCCTGGTGGGTAATGCACAAGAGCTGCAACCATGTGCTGCGCGTGTGCCACCCACGTGTACGAAGCAGGCGAGCGCCGCGAGGGCGGCCGCCGCCACATCCAGCGGCGCGGTGGCGGCGATGCCACAGATGGCGCCCATCTCCAGGCCGCTGAGCGTCATCTCCTCCTCCAGACGGTCTCTGCGCGGGCGAATTGAGGCAGAAATGGGGTGCAGCTGCGCTGTAAACAACCTAGCAGGCATGCCAGCTGCATCACAGGCAACGCAAAGACCAAGGCATGCAGTGACACTCCGCCAGCAACACACCTGTCGTCCCGGACCCAACGCAGAACGGCCACATAGGAGGGCTCCGGCGAGGCGTTGATGTATTCTTCGAGGTCTGCCACGTCTTCTGCCGTGTAAGTCGGCCGGAACAGAGCCTCCAGATTGAATCCCGTTGCCTTGACAACGCAGCCCCTGCCTGGTGATGTCATCGCGTGAGGACGTGAACGTGAAGCCGTTCTGTTATCCGCATCTGCAGTTGTAGAAAGGGCAGAGCTATATCAGAGCTTCAGAGGTTGTTGACCAAGAGCGGAAAATTGTGCCAAGCCCCGTAACAGACGTTCTACACCTTGCGGCACTATGAGAAATGCACAATTGTCACTGCATTTTCAGTGCATCGTCGAATGCTGGCCGTTTCCAGGATGAGCCGACCATTGACCTAAGTTGGACCACAGCAATCAGAAAAGCAGCAGTCGAAAATCTGATCCAGTGCCCATCAATTCAAACACTATCCTGGCGTCACAGATGGCGCAACTGTTCTTTGCACCCAGGACAACACCAGAATGAAACACTCACCGCTATGGCAGTCCCCGCAGTACTTTGGCGGTACTTTAGCTCCGTTTTGCGTTTAATTTTGGTATATCTCACCCGCGGTCCCCGTAAACAGGGCGCCTCTGTAGCACACCGCGCGGCGTCATGCCGGACCGTGCGGCGCTGTGGATCGGCGCGAGCCACCAGCACCCTTAGCTTTGGCCATCGACGGCACGCACGGGCTTCGAATCGTGCATGCGTCGCGAATCGGCTTGCATGGGGTCGCTTGGTCCCGGACGGCCTTCGCGTCGTCGGAGACGCCTTTCCATGTCGTTATATAGCGCTGCATGTGGCCACGCCCGCCAAAGCTCGGGCGCCGCTTCGCAGTGAAGCACTTTGAGTCACGTGCCATGCTTCTTCGACCCTTCCCGTACAAAATTTACCCCGGCGCCTCCACCCCGAATTGAATTTAGATATGTTCAGGCCAGCTAAACCCTGACCGTTCCCGTGCGCGAGCCGCGCGTCGCGCGGCACCTGAAGCGCAATCTACGCACCGTCCGCGGCTCCTCCAAGCAAGTCGACCACGCTGAGTCGCGGGGAACGCCCCGCGCTCGAACACGAGCAACAGAGTTTAGGGTTTAGGGTTTAGGGCGGTAGTTTAGAGCACGTTATCGCTAAGCCAGCCTGGATATATCTACTCGAATTTCGAGGCATTCCCTTCTTCACTACCTCCTCCCCCCGCCCTGGGTGCCCATACCCACGCAATACATAAATCAGGTGTGACAATTCCATAAAATAGTAGTACAAACAGCTTGCTGACAAACTTCAAGGAATGCTGGTGCACAGGTCCACTCCTTCTCTGTTCACAATGCGCACCGCCCAGTGCATGCAGCACACCGAAACGCAGACATGCATGATCTCACGCATGCAATTCCAGGATGGCTGCCAGTTTGCCAAGCAGCTGTGCGGTGGCCGTCCTTGTCGCCTCCGACACCGCGATTTTGGTCGCCTCAGCCGGCGAGCGCCGCTGCTGCGCCGCATCTGCATGCGTGCCATCTGCAAGGCCAATGGCCCTGCTGGCATCACTGTTGCTGCTGGGCCGGGCGCCAGTACTGTTGCCCCGCAGCTCGGCCGCCGACGGCAGGAACGCGCCGCCCTTGGGTGGCGCCGCTGCCGTCGCTGCATCCGCCCCCTGGCGCCCGCCCAAAGCGTCCGCCTCCGCTCCCGCAGCAGGGTCCAGGGATGCTGGCATTGCGGAACCGTTTATGCCGGCGCCGCCGGGGCTCACGCGGCCAGCACTTGCGGCGTCGGTGCGAGTGGCCTCCGATGGAGTCTCCGGGGTGGTCCTGCCGCCGGGCCCGGTGCCATTGCTGGCCCTGGCGTCCGCGCCGTCCTGTGCTGAAGCTGCGCCATTCCGCGCCGCGCCGTCTGCGTCGTCGGCACTGACGAGGCTCCAGCCACTGTCGTTGTGCGGCAGCTGGCTGGGCTCTGCGGCGTCACTGCCTGTGGGCTGCGGCTGTCGCTGCGACCGCGCCTGAGATGCGTCTGCTGCTGCAGCAGTCGGCTGCTTGCCGCTGCCAGGCGTGAAGTCAGGCAGCTTCGGCGGCGTGGCTGTCGGCAGGTGCTTGTGCAGAAACAGCACTGTTGTGGCGGTGACAGCGGCCATACCCAGCGCCGGGTCAAGCTTCGTGTCAAAACCGACCTGCAGATCAGTGAAGCGAAATAAATCAGAATCTGTTGGGCGCTCCTGATTCTGATGGAAGCGTGTGACTGTTGTGTGGCAGCGTTTAATGCAGGGGTGCCCAGCAAGCATGAACATTGCTATACTTTAGATTCCTTAGGCTGTTGAATAGGTCAGTAGGTGGTCACAGGGTGCGCACCCTCTTCAGCAGCCAGGAGAAGCGTGTGGCAAACAGTACTGGCAGATCTGAGAAGGTGTCGTGAGTGCTGTCCTCCACAGCCAACAGCAGGGCGCCGCCAGCATCACTGCAGAGGCGGGACACAGACATCAGCAGGTGTGCAGTGAGTGTGATGCTGCGACGCCACATCGTGAAATATCGCACTGCTGTGCTGCTGCCTTTCCACCGCCACACCGCCAGCAGAACTGCAACTGCAGCCACCACTAGGCACCAGGTTGATTGTGTGCAGCTTGATGCAGCAATTGTGTAATTGAATGATAGAGCTCATCACAAAGCAGGGCCAGCAAACAAAACCCCCTGACCAGCACAATGTGACTGGCCACAAAAGCATCGGGCAGAGGAGCATCTGTGCTCCGCCACCAGCAGCGGCTGCGGAAACATTCTCAGAGCAGCACTGTCGCCTTCAAGCCAGTGCCAAAGGTGAACAAGTTGGCTGCTCATACCAGTCTGTCCAGGAGCTGTACAATGTAGCTACAAACAGCGTGTTTACACACTGCTACACAGAGGTCCAAAATGGCATGCAAGTGTGTAGCTAGCGAAAGTGCCTACCCGGACATTCTGCAGCTCACTGGCAATGCACACCATGCCTCCCCTCATTGTGTGGGAAATGCACTTCAGTGGCATGATCATAGTCATGCTGTGCCATGAGAAGAGCCAGTTCACCTGCCAGCGCTGGCGGCGGCCAGGATGGCTGCCTGCTCCTTTGCGCCGCACACCATATCGCCCGCGGCGTTGTACGGCTTGTTCCATGCGTGGCTGCCGATCACCAGCAGCGGCGTGCGCGTGTGGAAGGCCTTCAGTGCCGGCTCGTCTGGCGGCACGCCCAGCCTGGGAGCAGAGGTCACACATGCTAATGAGCTTCATTGCTTTGGTCGGCTGCGTGGTGCTGATCACCAGCAGCAGTGGGCACATGTGGAAGGCCTGTAGCGCGGCCTCATCTGGTGGCGTACCCAGCCTGCGAACAGAACACAAGAAGACAATGAGCTGTGATGGGGCAGTGAAGCCCCGACATAGGGCAGCCTGGAATGTGTGAGCAGCCCCTGGCGTGAGTTCATCCACTTGGCAGCATATCGGGCTGACATGAGAGGACACGGAGGTGCACATGCAGCAGCCAGTATGCGGTGCTGACAGGAGAAACCCAGCCAGAATGCGATGCACGAGCAGCTGGTCTGGAAGCATCACTGGACAAGGAACGAAGCACGGCACATGCTGCACAGCAAGCAATGCATCAGCTGCTTCTAGGCTGCGGGCCCACCACCAGGGGTCGAGGGCGACCGCAGCACGAACAGCGGAATCCTTGGCAGCGGCCGCACCGACGGTGGCGCCACCAAAAGAGTGTCCAGCGATTGCCAGACGACCCATGTCCAGCTTGCCTGCAAGTACATGAAGCTGGAATTGTGTTGTGCTGATTGTCAGCATCTGCAAACCAAGCGTGCAGGCCATGCCGCAGCTTGCAAACGAAGGAGCAGCATTGATTGATGCAGAGACTGATCATGTGATGCCCACGGCGCACGTGATTGCGAGTGACTCGTTAAGGCCCACCTCGGAGATAAGCTGTGACATCAGTGCCGCCAGAGACTTGGCACTGGGCGGGGTCTGCGCTGCCTGTAATGCCGACATATGACACGTCTACAATGTCAGTTGCAGATATTCACCACGCAGCACATTATGCAATAAAATCCCAACGAATGCCATGGCTTGTGTCCCAGATCTGCAATGTCTGCGACACCCACCTGCATTCAGGATCGCCAGCAGCCGCTGCGCGGTGGCCAGCTCCCGCTGCCGCCACCGCACCTTGTTGAACTTCGCCTCGCCCTCACCCAGGCCGCGGTAATTCCACCAGCCGCCTGACATGAGTATCGTCCAGAGCTTTCCGTTGATATGTTTGACGCATGCTCGCAGACACTGAATCACATTCACTTCTGCTCGAGGCATGCCAGTGAGCACCGACAACCTACAATCGTGTGCAATGCTGCAGCAGCACTGCCCACCTGAGCCAGCGAAGTGCACAGAGCTGGCTGTGCCGTCGGTGTGCTCCACCGCCAGCACCACATACCCCTGCAAAGTCATGTCAGCATGCACTGATGACTTGGATGTATCTTACGCCAACCGACTTCCATATCAGATGGACTTCCATGACAGATGGGCCTGCAGGTGAGGCAAGAAGAGGTGCAAGGTGTATTTGCAGGCTGACAGCAGCTGCTCCCACCTGTGATGCCAGCTCGCTGCAAAACACTGAGTAGGTGGATCGGCTGCCGCCCAAGCCATGTGAGAAGATCACGACTGGGTACTGCGCATGGCTGTCGTCGACTGCAGCTTCCTACAGCCAGCATGAACAGCAATCACAGCCAGCAGACCAGTGGCCACATGACGTGCCATCACTGCCGTCAGCAAAGCTGCCCACAATCAGCAGAGTGGCTCGACCGCGAAGCCATCCATCAGGGAAGCCCTGGACTCAGATGGGTGTGGCTACTATGTGGGCCAGCTACATGCCGTGGTCAGAGGTGGAAAACTGCACACCCTGAATAGCGGCAGGCGCTGAGTGACGCCCACCAGCCAAAGCGCGCAGCGCAGCAACAGCTTCAGGGGCTGCGCCCACCACGCCTTGGTGCGGAAGAACATGAAAGAGACGTAGCCTGCCAGAAAGGCAGCCACAACAGTGGTGATGAGTCACGATTGTGAGCGGACACAAGTGTGAAGAGCATGCCCGAAACTAGCAAGGTCATAGCATATGGCGCTTGTGCAGCCATTGTGTTGATAGGTTTGCTGTCATTTGGTGGATTTGTGCAGGCATCCAGCAAGATTGCAGCTCTTCAACACCTGTAGCCTCGTGCAGGCTCGAGATCCAGGGCTGGCCACGCTTCGGCGTGCCAGCGCCTACGCCTGGCGCCCTGGCACCCGGCTTGCCAGGGTAAAACAGCCGCCCCACAAAATGCTGCAGAACGATTGCAGATTTAGCTCTGTCGCTCGTAGCGATTTGCTGATTGCATGGCGGTAGCTTGCTGCAAAGAGCAGCACGAGTATGCAGCGAATGGCGCAAGAAGCACGGCACAAAATATGAGCGTGGGTTGGCGTGACATGTTCAGAATTCACCTGCGAGGGATTCAGGTCGTCGGGCTTGACGTTCCGCAGCCCCTGGCTGGCCCACTCGATATCGCACACGCCCACGTCATGAGCTCCAGTCCAGTGGTCGACGCCCATGCCTTCCACCGCTGACGAGCAGCGTTGGGCGCGGGATCCAGGTGAGCAAACAGCAAACTTGTATCGCCACGGCAAGGGCTGTTGAATGGCTAGAATAGTCTCCACTTTCCCGACCTGTGAGGTGCCGACCAGATGAGTTTGTCTGGCAAGAATTGCCACTAACCGCTGTATGTCGATACCCAGAGTGTAGACATGCGCGACTGCACGCAGTTGACGGCAACAGCCGGACATAGAAACTGATGGGTGTGTGCCAGTTGTGCGAGAACTAAGTGGCAAGCAGGACGCTACAGGGTGCGTGCACTGTGTGCTACAGGGTGCCGCCCAACATGTTGCAGTCCACTGTGATCCAGACACACGTCGCTTCTGGAGCAGAGCATATGGCTACGACTGTGGATCAATTCGCGGCGAGGTTCTGGTCACATTTCAGGCAGTGGTGGAGCAGCGCCAGCATTGCCAGCAGATCATGCCGCCAGGCTCACACTCACTACTGTATGTTACTAGTTGCAGGTCAACCAAACCCCTTGCTTACAGGACTGAGAGCACTAACATGATGGAGCATACACAATCCAATTGGGACCAGGCTTCAACCTTTGCAGCAATGCTATGCATGTCTCAGGAATGATGTTGCCTTGTGGTCATTCATGAATGTACGCGGCCCAGCTTTCGCCTGCAAATCATGGCGCCCATGCATGTCAGACATGCAATGCACGCCCTTGCTTGCTATCAGCTGCTACAAGTGGTGTGTGCATTGATGTCGCCTGGCATACCGTTCGTCGATGCTGTTTTCAAGCAAGCAGGCTGCAGATGCTTGCCTGCATTCGGTGATGATGGCGCTCTCATTGCATGAGATTGGTCAGTCGTCAGTGCCCATGATGGATGCCACCATTCAGCCATGACAGAGGCATGATCACCGGCAGTGGCACACCTGTGTACGTGGGCAATGCAGGGCGCGTCCAGGGTCTGTGATGGCGGTGGCTCGCCCCTGCTTGCACGGCAGACGCTGCTGAGCACCATCCGCATTGGGCCGGGCCCTGCCTGCGGCATTCTCCTCTTCATATAGCCATAGATAAACTGGGTTGCTCAACTCCGCCTTTTCCATGCCTCGATTCAATGTGTATCCTGTGTAGCAGTGTAGCAGCAGCAGCCATCACAGTCAACATATAGGGCTAGTGGGACGTCGCATGTGCGTGCCGCCGGCTTCGCTGGCCAATGTCAAGGTCTGCTGCGGGTAACATGGAACGATGGTGGCAATGTCAGCTAATTTTGCATGTAGTATCCTGATCACGCACCAGAGCTCACCAGTAATGCCTTCATGGCAGCTTCGGAGCTGGCAATTGTTCGCTGTGCATCTGAGGCATGACTGTTACTCCCATCTAGTGCCGGTGGATGCTCGTGAGATTGCAGAGCGGTGTCCACTTCCTTCAGGCTGCGCTCGAGCAGCTGCCTTTGCGCGGCCGGGCAGTCCACGACCGCCTGTGACACAAAAACATTGTGGTCATGTTGCCACACATCGCATACGCTCTGCATATATGTTGGTTTCATGCAGGATATCAGCATGCAGGATGTCCTACCTCCCTGCAGCATGTCCTACCTCTCTGACCATAATAGCGGTGGCCGGCCAAATGTAGTCGATCTCGTCAGTGTCGTAGGGCGGCGTCTCGCCCATGATCTGCTGACATGCCCGAGAGCTGGCCCGCAGCAGCAGTGACAGCGCCTGGCACATTGCGCGGAGCGCCCGCAGCTCTGCGAACTGCAGGCGGACGGATTTGCACAGCGACCACATGCCAATCGACAGGTCGAGCACCGTTGCACCAGCCTCCAAGTACTGCACTGCTGGCGCGCCAAATGTGCGCAGCAGTCTGGCAGTCAGGTCAGGGGAGCGCTGCAGTGCCTGCACAGCTTTGCGCTCTCCAGCGGGCGCATGTGGGTGTTGCTCGCTCTGCCAGCAGGAGAAGGTATCTTCCAATTGAGCCAGTCCTGTGCAGTCAATGAGACTGGTTTGTCGATGTGTTGACCTCTGTGCATCTTCATACATGAGAACACCACATGCACTGTCGAACACCACATGGATTGTCGAGATGTTGTGAGCACCTTACAAAAGCGTACGAATGGGCACGCAGCTGCAAAACTTACCGACGTAGACTGTTGAAGCTGCACTTGCGGCGCGGATCAGATCATTTGACGCCATGCATGGCGGCTTGACGGTTGCTGCAGCAAGCACCACATTGACTGCAGCCTCAATGGCTGCAGCAGCTGAGCGGAAGTACTTTATCATCGCAGTCTGCTCGGATTTGGGCCTGGCAGCAGCGGCAGGCCCCGCGGCCAGGCAACGCTTGAAGGCATCGGGATCGCACTGCACATGACTTGCCAGCGCTTGCAGCAGGTGCGGCATGGGACCCTGCTGCAAGGTGTCCAGCCCGCTCTTCGCAGCAGCTTCCAGCATGGTGGTCCCGATGCCCCCAAGCTGCAGAGCCGCTTCGAACAGCATGCGGTTGGTGGATGCAGAGACAGGTGGCGCCCTGATGGTGAGCCAGGCCGTGAGCTTGTGCAGCGGCCCGACAACGGCAGCGTTCCAGTCTGGGCAGCCGCCTGACACCGCAGCTCGCAGCAGCTCGCATCCGTGCACGGATCTGCAGATGGCGGCGGCAGCACTCAAGGGGGCACTGATGCGCAGAACAGCTGCCGCCTGCTCCGCATGTGGGCCGCGCCCATCGCTCACTGCTGGCAGGGCATCACCCGCCTGATGCATTCTTGTCATCAGGCTGTGCAGCTGCTGCAATTGGTGAAGGTGTGCGTCAGCACCCAAAGGGCATCGGTCCAGGCTTCCATCGTCGGCATGGAGCTGCAGCATGGCAGCAAGCTCCTCAAAGGCATCATCAGCTGCTGGCACCTCGTACTGCTGCATCTTGGAGGGTCCTCACGGGCTGCGTGATCCGCAAACCCACTGATAGGTCAAGCTGCCGTCTTTCGCATGATGCTGCAACGATAGCAAGGCATGAAATGCTACAAGCTCGACCCTGGGACCAGAACCGGACAGGCAAGACGTGTCGGTTACGTGATTGGCATCAGGCGGATTCTTTGGCGGCCCGAATCCGATAATCCATGGCACGGTCGCTGCATGCGTGGGGCAATGAGTCTTCTACTGCACACATGACCGCAGGTCACATGTTTCTCAGCAGAAGATGCTACATGCTGTCGGCCGCATGCAGAGCCGACCCAGGTGCACTCCTGCTGATGTCGGCTGTGCGCATGCTGAGACTACTGAGACTTCCCCGACTCTGGCCGCAGCCGGCGCCACCATTGCCCTGACACGTGTGCCGCCGCCGTCATGCAGACCTAGATGCAAATTGACAACCAAGCGCATGAGCGGCTGATGCCACTTCATAGCAGTGCTCACAACTCTGCTCACGAATCGATGTCACATCTGCGAGGGTGGGCCGGAGAAATGTAACATGCCATTTGCATGCTCAGTGCAGATCCACAGTGCTGCTGCAGGACTGAATCAGAGGAGGGACTGGCTCTCGCATCTGCTGCAGCAGCAGCAGTGGGGTTGGTCTTTGGCCTGTACTTCTCAAACCATCCGACACACCAACACATTCCTGTCCCTCCAGGGGTGGCGGACAAGGAGCATCTGCTCTTCCACCTCCAGCAGCAGCTGGGCCGGCCTGCCAGCGAGCGCGCCAGCGTGCCAGCGCTGCAGCGGGCGGCGGAACTGCTCACGAAGCTGCTCACCAGGTGCAGCTAGTGTGCAGCGCCTTACCGTTTGCATTGGGCTCCTAGCCTCCATCATCCATCGTAAGCCCTGTACAACTTCAGCTCTGACATTGCAGCAGGGCTCGAGCCGCACAACACTTGCCGTCTCAATAGCCTGTTCACATGCTGCACAAATCGCGGTCACAAAGCATGTCACGAGGTGCTCTCTGTTCTGATGCGCAGCCGACTTGGCCCCATGGCTGCCGGCAGCGGGTGGCTGGGCAGCTGCAAAATCCTGTGCGGCCTGATGATGTCTCTGTGGGTGTTGACGGCGTCCCCGCCCCTGGACACCGCCGCTGTGCAGTCGATTCGTGCCCTGTGTCGGGCACTCACGCTGCTCGCCGGGGCCAGCGCCTCCGCACGTCAGCAGGAAGCAGTGAAGGCGTGGACCGACGTCACGGCCAGCGTCAGGCAGGTGTGCATTGGACCCTGGGGTGCCAAGTGCACGCTCAGAGAACCCGGCATCCGGTCTGCTGTGCGTGTCTCCTTGCTGCTGGCCCTACAGGCGCCGCATGAGGGCGGCAAGCGAAGCGGCACAGGGTGGCGGAGCGGGCACACTTCATGAGCTGGCCTCCCAATTACCAGCAAGGCATGCTTCAGGGGATGTTGATGTCGATATCATGTTGATGTTAGTACCCCCTGATGCCTCGCCACCTCTGCTGATGCTGCAGGTGCTGCAGGGGGAGCCCGCGGCCCGGCGCAGGGTTGTGGAGAAGGCACTGCAGGAGGTGGATGCCGCCGTGCAGCTGCGGTAGCATTCAGCGCCGGAGGCTGCCGCCGGCCGTGCGGACACATGCCAGCGCGGACGCCGTCATGCAGTCTCTACTGGTGACTCGCCCCTGATCCTGCTGACATGTCCATTCCTGGTGTTCTCAGCTTTTCGACATTCATGGGCAGAAGTACGCCAGAGCCGCAGTGCCAACTTGGAGCTTGCAGATGCTAGTGCGCGAAGGGGGTGAGTTGCAAGCTGCCAAGCAAGGCAATAGCCGCACCCTTACACACATGCGGGTTGCAGTCTGTCCACACACGCACTGCCATGCTTGATGACTCGTGCACGAATCAGTTTCAGTCTAGGTTCCGGCAGCTTGCATGTACTGTGAGTCTGTCGTACATTGTTGCCTCGAAACTTGTGCAACTGCCTGAAAACCCTTGCAGGCCGAGAAGGGCGGTACAGTGGTGGTGGCGCCCAGCAAGGCAGCCCTGAAGCGCGCCCGCAAAAAGGAGGCGTCCGCCGCCGCTGCACAGGCGCCGGTGGCCGCGACAGCTGCGGCCCCAGCGGCAGAGCCGGCTGCTGTCGACGACAGCCTCGCCGCTGCAACCGCGACTGCAGGCCATGCCAGTGGTGAAGGTGACTGCGCAACCATCGCGGCCGCCTCACAGGCGGGGCGAGCGACCTTGGCAGACCTGGCCGCCCCTCCTGCCATAAGCAGCGGTGCCACCGCAGCAGTGGCGGCAATGGCGGAGACTTGATCCAGTGCAGGCAGCCAGATGGCAGCTGATACGGTAGCTGCATACGGTGGCGCTAGGACATGTCCGCCTGTAAGATGGCACTGCCTGCGGCTTGGGAGTGCCTTTCTGCAACCCCTGGATGAACTGCCCTTTGACCAAGGTGTGCAGCTCTTGATTCCTCACATGCGCTGGCTATTGCGTTGCTAGAATAATGCCAGACGCGTCCTTATTACCCCTGCCCCTGCACGTCATTTGACCAATGTCATCGTGGCCTGACGGCAGGCTGTGATGACGGCGCCAGTGCTGTGCAGCGGCAACGGCCAGACGTACGAAAAATCTGCCATCAAGCAGTGGCTGGACACGCACAGCATCTCACCAGTGACGAGGCGGCCGCTTCCGACCACAGAGCTGATTCCGAATCACACGCTGCGCGGCCTGCTCCAGGCTGCTTGCGGATCCCGTTAAATGGTACAGCACAATTGGTGTGTGCGCTCTTGGGTTGATGGTTGCTTGCAATTGATATTGTCCCCTTAGAGATGCAAAGAACTTCTCATCGCAGTCGTTCAATAGTTTTTATCATCATAAGTCTTGCCTTCGGTGAAATGTGTGCGCCGGCGTCACATGCGCCGTGTCATGTTGACGGGATATTTGGCAGCACTGGCGGCGGCAGGCGCCGGTACAATTTACATATCGAACAAGGCTGGGCATCATTTGCACAACACTGCTCTGGACGCAGTTGAAGCAATGCATGGGCACGCCGGCCTCCCACCGACCAAGCCCGGAGCAAGCAGGAAGCAAGCGAGCTTAGCTATGGCGGTACACTGTTGGACACAGGATGCACATTGCCTCCTCACCCCGGCGTTCAATATACAATTGGATCATTCCTCCTTGCGCTCATGTACAGTCTCAGGGAGGAACCCAATACTGTGCATCAGTAAGGCTTGCTCCCATTTCAGGAGGACATCTGCAGCTGACTTACACTCCAGGCTGGTGATCCAGCTGCGTGTTTGAGACAAGATGGGCACGCAACAAAAACGTCAGATGGATTTGGAGAAGACCGTGGAGCGCGTGATGAACAGCTTGCCTGCAAGCGCATCACACGAGGATCTCTCATGCGCTATCGCGGGGGCGACCCAGGGGTGCGCATCAGTGCCATTGCCTGAAATGCTGTTTCATAAAGGGTCTGAACATGGTCTTGCAGCATCTCTGGGTATCTGAAACAGATCACTTTCGGTATCAGTCATTGATGCTGCAGCAGCAGGATCGTAAACACGGGATGCAATGCGCTGCTGATGATGTGCTTCCATACTGTCACGTTGCCACAGGATGAACGCGGACATCAGCATGATCTGCACAGTGAAATGCTAGAGGTGACAGTCACTCCACCGCCTTCATTTGCAGTTACATCGCAGCCTTCGGCCCATCAGCGTCCATGTGATGATGTCATGCTTGCACACCAACCGAGGGTGTGCTCCAGATCTCAACAGCACCTTGGAAGTGGGCGCTATAGCATTTTGCAATGCTGCGTTTGGCCGTGCGCAGGGTCAGTCTGCTGCTGGGCCCCTCGGCATCGCCGTCGTGGCCGTGGCCGACTCTGTCGTGGCTCTCGGGCAGGCCCTGCGGCGAAAGGGCCTGATAGCATTGATAGAGGCGAGCCAACCCTTCAGCGTGGCCAATCTCGTCATGATGGTGCTGGAGTTCCCTCGCCTGAGGCGCAACTCCTGGGAACTCATGCACCATGTGCAGCCTGCCGCCGTGTCATGCCTCAGGTGCCCCGGCGGCAAGTATTACACCCGAAGCACTGCTGCGGGACATCTTTGCCTAGGTCGAGAATCCTGCACATGATCACCGTGGACACCTGACACCCTGCGCGAGTTTGAGGGCGCTACAACCTTCAGTGATGCGGACTGCATGGGGCTGCATTGCAGGGCTGCGCTCGAGGATGTGCCAGAAGCCGATGCAGAGCAAGATGCATGCACAATGGCGCAGGCTGCGGCGCTGGCGAGCTATGCGGCCAGCAGGAAGACCCTGCCGCCAGAGGCCATGCCGCCGCTGCTGGCCATGTTGTCGCGCTGCCGAGCGGGCATCGAGGCCGACGTCGCGGCGGCTATTTGGCGTCAGAAAGCCGTCAGCCCACACAGCGCAGCGGGATCGGCTGCCCATGCGGCCAGTGCGAGTGAATGGAGCTCCATGTGGGTGGCGCCGCTGGCCACGGCGATGCATGCCATGACGATGCTTGCTAAACCCACGCAGGCGGACCGCCAGGCGCCGTCTGACGTCATCTCGGCCTGCGTTGCGGCCGCAAGCACGCTGGTTGCCCACGAGGGCGTGCGTGTCAGCAGGGACCCCTGTCTGAACAAGGAGATTGGTGCCGCGGTGCTGGCGCCGCTGCTGCTGGCGCTGCCAGACTGCGTAGCTCAGGAGCAGCTGCTGTACAGCCTGGGCAGCTGCCTGGCAGGCACCGCCCGCAGACTGCTGCAGCCACAGGTACAGATACTCCTTCATTGCAAAGGATCTACCACCAAGCTGGCATGCATGCGGAAGGTGCCCTGGCGGGATCACACATCAGAGGTGGCACTGTTGGGCGTGTGAACACGCATATTTGCCGCTTGAAGAGCTCCAGTCACTCTTACCTTGCGTAATGCGTCATTGACAGGACAGCGGCGGTCCTGCGCCAGAGCTGGCCGCGGCGCTATCGCGCCTGGCCACGATTGCTGAGCTGGAGGCCGCCGGCGGGCAGCACAAAACCTCCGCCGCCATGCTGGCGCCGGGCTCTGCGGCGTGGGCCCCCTTCCGTGACGCCGTGTGCGAGTCCCTCGCGGCCGCAGCAGGGTGGATCGGGCCGCAGTCGCCGCCGGTGGATGGCGCCGCCGAGACCGCGCTGTTCCTGGCGGCCTGTCATCTCGGCACCGCAGCCGCCACGCTGCTGCAGGCGGCGGTGGCGGCACCAACAGCAGCGGCATCGACAGCAGCGGCATCAACGGCGGCAGTGGTGGCGGCGGTGGCGGCGGCGGCGTCAGCCTCGGGCAGCAGAGGCGTCCCGCAATGGGACGATGTGTCCCTCCTGCTGCAAGCGCTCACGCGGTACCTTGACAGTTCACCGGTGGTGTATGCAACGGTGCTTAACACGATGGCGGCCTTGGGAGAGGCGCACCGGCCGTGCGATCCGAAGCAGCTGGTGGCCGGCTTCCGCACGGCGGGCGCGGCGGTCGCGTTGGCGATCGAGGCGATACTGGCGGACGATGCTGACGCTGCGGCTTCGGAGCTGGTCGAGGCTGCATGTGATGGCTGCATCGCTCTTTTCGGTGAGGCATCTGCCGCATTGTGTGCGCATGCCTACTGCGGTTGGTATTTGCACCCTTTGCATTTCTCCGGTCACCGTGAATCAGCAGGTGGTTTCAGGTGCTGACTGTGCAAGGTTTTGAACTGCATAACACTCACCATGAGAATGGTCAGCTGAGAGCTTTCATACATCGCCAAGTCTGCATCGGGCCTTGGCCACTTCACTATCGCTGTCAAAGTGCTGCATGGCCATATGTTTTGCGACCGTCAGGTGTTGTTGTTGTCACAGGACTGGCCCAGAAGGAGACTGTGCACTCCGAGTGGAAGCAGCTGCGGGGGCGTAACACTGACCGGCAAGCATTGCGCGCGATGCAGCAAGCGGCAGAGCTTGTGGCCAAGCTTTTGCACAGGTGGGCACCTGCATGATGTTGGATCATACATACAAGATGCCCATATTGAAAACTGCTGATTGGCAAGGTTGCATCTGCAACGAGATTGGCCTGAAGACATGCTGCCGATCAGAAAGGCAATCAGGCTGATTGCATGCGAATCCTGCTTGCCAAACCGCTGACAAGTGGTCGGACAGCACGACGTTTACTGGCTGCATTGTCATTGGATTGACGCCACTCCATGTCATGTCCATGTGTCGCCGCAGTCGCCTGGGTTCCGCAGCTGTCGAATGCCTGGCGACGTGCAGAGCCTCGTCGTGCCTCACCGCTGCGGCACTGGCGGTGTTCACACGGCAGCCGACGCCGCCGGGGACGGTGCAGACACTCCGCGCTGTGTGCCGCACGCTGGTGTTGCTGTTTCGAGCCAGTCCGGTGCCTGAGCAGCGGCGGACGGCTGAGGAGTGGGCGTCAGTGGCCGCTGACATCCGAGAGGTGCGGGACCCTTCCAGGCCTCATCATCGTGTGATCCAGGGGAACTGAGACCACCAAACTAGGATCAAAACTTGATCCGAGTAGCCCTTGCGTGCTCTTTGTGCTGCAAGTGCATGTGACACAGAGGGTGTTGCGGTCAAGATACGCAGCCATCTCCACGCCAGGATGCTGCTTGGACTGCTTGCGTTGCCAAGACCCGCTACAAAAGATGCCATGCACGTCAGGTCTGGATGGTAAATGTTGCGGCAGAATCCCTGGGGGCAAGACGCCGGCGGTCGCTAGAGGAAGCGGTGCTGAGGTCGACACTGACCTCTCGACACAAACCCACGATCACTCATATAGAGGTTGCCACTTGTAATGTGCTTCTGCGGCAGATGCTGCGGCTGGAGCCGGCCGGGCGCAGGCAGCTGCTGGAGAAGGCGGTGCAGGAGGTGTCCGCTGCGCTGCACCCCCAGCATCAGCCAGCGGGGAAACAGCACAGCGCCAGCAGCACGAAGCCAGCTGCGCCACGCACGCAGGCCAGCGCCGAGGCAGCCATGCAGGCCCTGCTGGTGAGCTGCGCCTGCACGTCTGTTGACATCTCTGACCGTTTCTCCGGCTCACTGGGGCACGCTGCACTCCCAGCTCACGATATGAACTTCACATGACCCCCAGCGAAGCAGAAATTCTGCATCACTGGCAGAATGGCGTGCCCAGCAAGCAAACATCTCAATGACACAATCCTCATCATGTTGTCGCTGCACAAATGCCTGCCAGTCATGAGTGATGACTGGCTGCACGAGGTGGTGGCTGGAGAGCATCGGAAAGGACTCTGTCGAGACTGTTGCTCCCACTGCAATTGCAGGCAGAGGAGCAGGAACAGAGCGCCGCAGCAGCAGCGCCCAGCAAGGCGGCCCTGAAGCGCGCCCGCAAAAAGGCTGCCGCCGCTGCTGCGGCCGCGCAAGCGTCGGCAGCAGGACACCTCGCAGCCCCAGCAGCCACACTGCCTTCCAGACCGAACCAGCCAGCCGCAGCCGCAGCTGCAGCCGCGGCAGTATCAGGCGGGTCGGCTGGCAGCGACGCCCGCAGCCCTGCCACTGGTGCCCCGCAGCAGGTGCAAGACAACACAGCGGGCGGACCAGCGCCGGCCGATGCAGCCAGCCTCTGGCCTGCAGCAGCTACCGTCACGGCCGCAGTGGCAGGGCTGCAGGCTCTCCGCTTGTCAGATGACTGCGCCAGCAACGCAGCATCGACGGGCGCTGAGCCGTGGATGGTTTGTCCACTGACGAAGGTGTGCAGCCTTGCGTCACCTGTGCACTTCTCCACCCAAGCTGCTTGCCAAGTGCATTCGTTGCTGTCAGCCTTTGAATGCTTCCAATGCCACAATGGCGTGTCTTCTAGCCTTGAATCATCTGCAGCAGCTGCGCTGTAATATGCTGGTGGTGTGGATGTAGGCGGTCATGAGAGAACCGGTGGTGTGCACCGGCGATGGCGAGACTTATGAGCAAGCTGCCATCCAGCAGTGGCTGCTGCAGCACAACACATCTCCCGTGACGGGGCAGGCATTGCCGGCGCAGCGGGACCTTATCCCAGATTTCGCGCTGCGCAGTCTCATACAAGCCGCATGCAAGCACTGATGACAGTGCATTAAGCAGGCGCAAGCCTTCAAGGCTGCCATGCTGCAGCTGGCTGCTGCAGCTGGCTGATTTGGTGTGAAACGAACAACCGCATCAGTTTGGGTTCGGGATGGCAAAAGGCTTCATCGGAGTGTGAAAATATTGGTACCCTGTACACATGCCTGGGATTGCAGCGCCGTCAATGATCACCAAATGCGGTAGCAACTGAAAACACACCACATCCCGCACTCCACAATTGTGACTGTGACAGACTTTGACCCGTTGTCAAAGCCGTGCTTCGTGTCGCCCATAATGGGTTACACTGTTCATGTGAATGGTGTGCTGTCGACTCGTCCGATGCTGCACCCGCAAGTGAGATTCGCTCAGAGTTCATTCGACCTCTGCGCCGGCAGCTATTCGGGATTGCTGTTGTTATTCGACCGTGTTGCTGTCAACCTGTACCAATCAGGGTCCGTCAGCAATAGTTGCTGGTGACCTTGGCCCCTGATCCCCCCGGGGCATGAATGCACCAGCCCAGGTTTCATCAATTCGGGAAAACGCCAGGTGCAGCTGTCATTCACCCTAGCATATGTTTGACCAGTTCCGGGTGATCTTGATCGCAGTGATGCGGGCCACCTATTGATCTGAAGCAAGCCGAAACCGGCGCATGCGGCACTGCCCCCTGCATGAGGCTGGCGGCAGGGTCAGCCGCATTGAGGTCTGCCAGAGCCTGCTGCGGGACTTCAGATGTGAGGGCTGCGGCCAGGCGCGGCATGTCGGCCTGTGACCAGCCAGGCTCGGCAATCCTGCAGCGGCGACCGCAGCCCATTGGTGCAGCCATGGCTGCAGCAGATGACATTGAGAGCGGATCAGGAAGTCTGACGGAGCCAGTCCTTCCGGGTGACCATCCTCAATGCTGCTCACCATCCAATGTGGTACACCGGTCGCACACCTGCCCTTAGAGGCACAGCCGCATTTTAGCTGTTGGACGACCACGGCACACACACCCTGGAGCGGCAAGCACACACGCTTCTTGGCAAGCTTGCGTTGATATCCGGGTGACGATGCACTTGCATCATTGTTGCAGGGCTGAAAACGGCGGCCCAGCTGGGCTTCGAGGTGGTGCAGGAACAGGTTGTGTGGTCACGCTGGCTGCAGGTCTGCCTTTGCTATCTGTTATCTTGCAGTTGCGCACTTGATGTGAGTTTCACCTTACTACTTTGACGTATGCCAACACTGACATCAGCCGATGTCTGGACGGCTTGCATCTGCTGCACAGGCACAGCGCCGTGCCTCAGCCTGTGTTTTCCGCCTGGCCGCAGGTCTCGGACCGAACAATCCGCTTCCCGGCACAGGGGTCACGCGAGGTGCACAGTTCGTGCCACAGACGTGCTGTCACAATATCTGTAACTGGCTTATGCCGCACACGTGCTGTCGCTGATGTCACAGCTGGCTGTGAGGCTCCCACTGTAGCAATTTCGGTCCATCGGCCATGCTGTGACACCTGCACGCTGGCCACGATGTGACATCCGCAGCCATGGTGCCTGTCTGCAAGGTGTTTGGCGGGATATGTGTGTATTACCCTGCATGTCAGCGACACTGCGTCCCTCTGTCGCCTGAGTGGACGCCACTGCGGCTGTGCGCAGGCAGCGGAGCACCACTTCGACGTTGTGGGCCACCCGCGAGCGGGCTTCACCTTCGTGGTGGTGGTGCCCTTCCACCCTGCAGCGCCCGGCCAGCCGGAACCCGAGGTGCGCATGTGGGAAGATCCTCACAAATATACACTTATCTTCAAGAACTTTCCATCAGCCTCCGCTGCCTGGCATGTGCCAGCCCTCGCCAGCCCCTCACTTTGAGACTTGCATAACAACACGTCAGCCAGGTCTTCACCCTGCTTGTGAACAGGGCAGCCTGTTCCCACAAGATCGTCTCTGGTCGACTGGACCTGTGCTGACGGCTGCGAACCCTGGCTGCCTCGCATATCAGCTCGCTGCAGAAAGATGTGCAGTGTGACAGCAGAGTGACAGCCACTGCCGCCGGCTCACCTGCCCGCCGACTGCACAGCGCTGATTCGCTGGCTGTGGCATGTGGCTGTGGCACGTTGTGCTTTGTGCTGCAGATCACGCTGCTGCGGGAGTATGCGCAGGGGGTCGGCGAGATGATGTTCGTGCTGCCCTCGGGCGCGTACGACCCCCAGCGCCACCTCAACGACCCCCTGACGGGCGCCAAGGCCGAGCTGTCCGAAGAGGTGCATTCTGATTGCGTTGCCTCAGGCATTCACCCTGCAAGATTGACGCCTTTAACTTATCACGAGGATCGCGCGGACTCTTGCAACTGGGTGGCAGGCGGCCCAGCACATCCGTCCAATGTGACACAGTGCAGGTGCACCCGGTGCGCATTGATTGGGTCAACCTGCTGCCGGGCGGGCTGCTGGGGCCGGCCAGAGCTGGAATGCTGCTTTGCACTCCCGCTTACTCTCAGCATGTAGGGTTGGCATGTCACACTTTGCAGGCGCATCTTAGCGGCGGCGAGTGGATCGACCTGCTGCCGGGCGGGCTGCCCGGGCCGCCGGAGTCGAAGTGGTGCCAAAACCGGCTGCGGCCATACCTGTGCGTTGGGCCGCAGCCGGATGCGTCGCCAGGGGAGCGGGAGGCAGAAGAGCACATCGAGGTCGGTGCCTCGAAACCTTTTCACTCCAGATCAGTTTATAAATGGCAGGGGATACTGAGGATGACCTAAGTGTCCCCTGATGAATGGAACAGACGGCATGCAGCGATGCGCATGTCAGCTGCTTCGTGGCAGCGTCTGCTCGTATGCCGCGTTGCTCGTGTTGCTGGCAGAGAGGGCTGACGTCGACAGAATGTGGGCCCAATGATCGGCACTGGTCAGCACATGCTGGCACGTATTTGTATGTGCCCAATCTTCATGCGTTGGGTCTTGCATGCACTGATGAAAGGAATTGGCTTTGCATGCAGGTGCACCGGGTGACGATTCCTCAGCTCAGACGCATCTTGCGCAGCCGGCAGATGATGCTGCCGTCGGTGTGCACATGTTACTATGCGCTGGATGAATTGGCAGAGCGGGGTCTCCTGTGAAGGGCCGGAAATGGCTGAGGGTGAAGCATGCCGCCCAATTCCCGCATGTAACCCAGCAGGGGCCATGAGTGCTCTGAGTGTTTTCTGGAAGCAAATTTAAATTGTGGGCTGTATCCTACTCGAGTGCTTGCAAACTGTTGCTGACTGTCATTCTGCAACACAACCCTGAACACAACCAGCAGAGCTAATGCGCTAGTTTTAAAAGTGCATCTCAAGAATGTGTTTCAAGCCAATTTCAAAGCTACTCGTCAGCTGCAAACAGGGGTTCCGAGCGAATCGCAATCATCACAAGCAACAGAGCCGCCAATCACAACAGATGCCAGATGCTACCCGAAGAATGCCGAACCCTAATCCCCCACAGCACGTTCTCTACCCTCTACCAGATCAAGGCGAACAACTATCGGACGCGGCGCAAAGGCCGCAATCAATGGTGTGCTGATTTGTCCAGTTCATAAGGGTTCCAGAGGCCACGTGTTCCCTGGCCTATCCTGATCTCATCTGTCCCTGAAACCTACACTGCCGCACTGAGGACATGTGATAGGCGAGCGCTATTCGCACAGGCAGGATGCCTGGCACAGGTGGGCGCAGCTCTCAGCAGCCTGATTGCACAGGGAGCTGAACAACCCAAGGATGCCCAGTGCCGGACGACTTATTGTTGTTGTGTCGTTGTCTCATGGTATCTTGCTCTCACACCGCGGTTGCACTTGGATGCACTTCTGCATTTGCCTGTGTGGGATGCCTTTGTGGTTCAGATGTTGCCAGCGGCGCCGTCATGACCTGAAGCGGCCTTGCTGCGGGGGCGGACAAAGGGCACGGCGTTGGAGGACACAGCCCCTTCAGCGCCCTTCGTCCCTCCCAGGCCACGTCCGGAGCCATTTTTGAAGCTGCTCTTGCTGCCGCCGCCTGCAGCGCCACCGCCGCAGCCACCGGCGCTGCCGGCCTCGCCGCCGCCGTCGGCTGACTGCTGCTGCGCTTGCTTTGGCAGCGGCTGATCGTCAGGCGTCCGGGTGGCCTTGTCGGCCGTGGTGCGGCGGGGGGCACTGGTGGGAACTGCGGACGGCTGCGGCGGCACTGCAGGGTGGGCTGACCCGGGCGAGGCGCCGCCACCTGCAACGCCCAATCACCCCTGAATGCCATGTTCGATGTGCGAGCGCAACAAGGAGGTGCAGATTTTGTCCGAGCACCCAATCGGCCGACCGTCACCCAGATGTCCCACCAAATTCGACGAGCAGCCAAGGAGTGCAGCATTGGGGTACTGACCTGCTGGAGGGGCAGCATTTGCAGCGGAGTTTGCGGAGCTGACCGCCTGCGCCAGCGGCGCAGATGTGCTGCGGGGCCGCATTGACGCCAGCGCCGGGGTGCCGGGGTTGTCCCCGCTGGAGGGCGCTCCAGGGTTGCCGTCCGAGTCTGCCCCAGGGCCTCTCTTGCTAAGGCTGGCGTCGGCAGACTGCCTGGCGAAGGGGCTCTCGATGCCGTTGCCGCCCCGGCTGAGCGGACCGCTTCCTGTGACGTTGCCATTGCTGCCATCGAGGTTGCCACAGCCTGTTGCTTGCAGTCCACCGCCGCCGCCTGCGCCGCTGGCGACGCTGGTGCTGCAGTTGTGGTTTCCGGTGGCGCTGTCCACCAGCACAAGCGGCGGCTGGTAGGCGGGGTGGGAGCCGTGTTCGGGGGCGGCATCCTTGCTGCTGAACGGCTCTGCGGCCGGGAAGGAAGCGCACGGGTGTGGCAGGTCGATGGAGGCCGCGACGTCCGCCGATGCCAACGGCAAGTCCTCCTCATCGATCGTGAGCCTGCAATGCAATGCGCAAATGCTTGAGTAGCTGCAACAAGATCAGCCAAAAAGCCCATATGTGGAGCTCAGATGCATAATTTGGTTGCACTGCAATGCGTGGCGCCAGAAATGCCTGGACATCAGAAAGCAGCGCAGATGAGAATGACCGACCAGACAAGGGATACACGTCGGCTGTAGCAACCCACAGAAGAGCACAGACAGAGACGCACATGTTGCGGGACGGCTGGCGCTCAGCAAACATGGCTGCCAGCGCCTGGCGGGTGCGCGGCGAGTGGTCACCGGCGCTGGCCGCCGGCTCGTCGCCGGCGCTGTCGTCCACGATGATCTTCAGCACCTCCGCGTCCAGCTTCTCATCATCTGCGCGCCGCCTGCGCAGCGCATGTCATGCCTTGCATAAACCACGGAGGACTAGGCTAGGAGGTGCATGACCCTGGTGTGCAGCGACTTTTGTTCCAGCTGCTTCGGCCGCATAAGTAAGTCTGCGGCCCTCAGCAGCGGCAATGCAGACATGCATTACAGATGAGGCCTTGCCCACTGATCGGATTGTGCATAACCAGAATGCGATCCAGAATCTGAACCAGAATGTAGACCAGAACGTGAACCAGAATCAGAGCCAGACTGTGATCCAGGAGTGCACCTGCGGCGCGGGGAGGCCTTGTCGGGAGAAGCCAGCGTGGCATCCAGCTCCTCCAGCAGACTCTCCGCCGCCTGCCGCCGGATCTCCTCCGCATAACTGCAAGGCACACAGAACTCAGATTGATTATAATGCCGTGCAAATAATGAAGTGTCCACTTCGAAAGCCAGGCTGATTGCCGCCTGCCACCGGATCTCCTCCACATAGTTGCAAAGCAACACAGACTTGGTCTGCTTCTTGTGCCGTGTCAATAGGTCCAAGGCGTCCTGCTCCTCCAGCAGAGTCTCTGCCGCCTGCCGCCGGATCTCCTCAGTATAGCTGCAAAGAAACACAGAGCTCGGTCTGCTTTTTGGGCCGTGTCAATAGGTCTGAGGCGTCCTGCTCTTCCAGCAGACTCTCCGCCGCCTGCCGCCGGATATCCTCTGTGTATCTGCAGTGTATTGCAGCTTGCGCTTCAGAAGCCACTGTGCAGGCCATGCTTTCGAGGCAATGCCAAGACATATGAAGCAGCCAGCTTCAGAGCCAGGCTGTCGACCGCCGGCCAGCAACTGTCTTCAGCACTACCAAGGTAAGTAGGTGGTAAGTGCCAGCTGTGGAGCCTTAAATTTTTACACCCCTGCCAAGATAAGGGCAACGGAAAGAATTTGTGGTGGGCTGATGCTTCTTTTGATCAATGGCAATGCGGTCTGAGTCTGAGCCTTGTCTCTCAATGACATGGCGGCACACCACAGGGGCGGGTCGGCACGACGGCCTCCTATATACACACTGACAGCAAGCGGATGTGGACACCAGGATTGAGGCCACTCACTTGGCCTGGGTCTGCGCGCCGCTCTCCACGGCCACGCGGCACATGCTGGGGGCGGGATGGCGCACCAGGATTGCTAATGACATCTACATCATCAGGGGACATGAACATCCAGATGGGAATACTCACTTGGCCTGGGTCTGCGCGTCGCTCTCCACGGCCGCGCAACGCATGGTAGGCGCGGGATGGCACACCACGATCGCAAGTGAAATTTTTCCTTTGAGCACACATGTACACCAGGTTTGAAACCGCTCACTTGGCCTGGGTCTGCGCCTCGCTCTCCACGGCGGCGCGGCGCACGGCGGCGTGCAGCTGGGCGCCCATGTCGCGCTCCTGCCCTGTAGCGGGCGTCAGCAGGCATGCCGCCTCCGCCGTCCTGCGCGCCCGCTCCTGCGCCTGCTTCGCCTCGTCGGCACCTAGAAAGGCAGTGCATCACTACATTAGTCTTGGAGAAGGCAGTGTGGTGCTTATTCAGTCTCAGGACTGCTAGGGTCTCGAGGAGCATATGCACATGCAGATTAGAGATCGCTGAAGGATTGCGCTCTTGGCAATAACCAAAGTTACCAGGAAGCTATGCCAGCAAGCATACAGTGACGATGTCTTCATGGAAGCCTGTCAAGTCCTCTTGCATCGTGTTTCAAAACCAACACCACAAAGCCACCTTCACTGCCTACCAGCGCAAATCTCAACACACTTGCCCAAGTCGAAGGTACTTGGAGAGCAGGCATGAATGGCAGACATGGAAGAGCTATCTAGGAGCAGTCTGGAGGGGTGCACTGTCCACCTGAACTGTCGGGGTCCCGCAGATTGGGCGCATCCTCGGGGAAGCCGAACAGCTCGAAGCAGTCCGTTGATGCGATGCCGTGGGAGGCGCCCTCCATCATCCATTCCCCCGCCTCCTCAGCCAGCTATATTTGACATAAGCACATTGTGTCAGCACAGCTGCAGGTCGTGCAAAATGCTATGCCGTGGGCGGCGCCCTCCATCATCCATTCCCCAGCATCCTCAGCCAGCTGTAGAAAAGACAAGCACATTGTGTCAGCACAGTTGCAGTAGGTGCGAGTGCGATGCCGTGGGAGGCGCCTTCCATCATGCATTACATTGCCTCCTCAGCCAGCTGTAGATAACACAAGCAACCCAATTCTATCAGCACAGCTGCAGACAGTGCAGCCTCGGCGGGCTGTGCATGATACAAGCAACTTGCGTCAGCACGGCTGCAGTCAGTGCAGCCTCAGCCAGCTGTTGATGTCACAAGCAACCCAGTTTCATTAGCACAGCTCAAGTCACTGCACATGCTGCCACACTGTGTATCTGCCCGCCCAGCATACACATATCTGCCCCTGCGTCAGCGGCAGAGACAAGCAGCATGCAAAGGCAAGGCCAGCTCACACGGGGATGAGGAGTGCAGCATCAAGGCCTGTTGTGGAATGGCTGACATAATGTAGTGGGCAAACTGGGCAAACTGCCATTCTGGTGACGAAGTGATTCGTCAGAAAGCGGCAGCACACCTGCTCGAAGGGCAGCTGCTGCTGGGGCGGTGGCACCGGCGGCGTATCCAGCAGTAAAGCCTGTGCCACCTTCGGCCCGCGCGTGGCAGACGGCGGCGGCTTCAGGGCCTTGGCGCCCCGCTGCAGCGTGCTGCCACTGAAAGCAGCGCTGCTGAGGCTGCTGCTGCTCGCACCCTTGCTGCTGAGAGTCCCGAAGCCGCCGCTGCCACTGAAAGCTCCAGCGCACCCGAACGTTCCGCTGATGGCGCGCACCGAGCGAGGGCTGCTAGCAGTGTGGCCGGAGCCATGCCGTGGGCCGAGCCCGCCGCTGCCGAGGCTGCCAAGGTTGCCGCTCGACAGTGACTGGCCGGGCAGTGTGGCTTTGCGAGGAGAGCCGCCATCGTCCTGTCATCAACACATGTTCAGGTTGAAGGCAGTAAAGACACTCAGTCAACACTCCAGGTCGTTCACTGCAGTTGCATGCTGCAGTCACACCCAGCTGCATGCGCTGTGGAAGGTGCCGGCTCTTCATGAGCCATAAGGCACTGACCGTTTGGCGTGCATCCGATCGCTAAATGACGGCCACCACGTGCTTACCTCGCCCAGGCTTGCCAGGGAATTGCAGGAAGCAGTGCCGAGGCGGCTTGTGGCGCAGGCAGCGCCGCCGCCGCCAGGGCCACCCTTGGCGGACAGGCCGCGACTTCCGGTGCGGGCCAAGTTAAGCTGGCGTTCCTGCCCCGCCAGCTGCGGGGCGCTGCTGCACTTGCGCATCAGGCTGCCCAGGCGCTATGGTGATCGTGCGTTGAACGGCCGGGACCTGGTGTGCAGCTACACCACTGGACTGGCGGCGTGCAAGGGCTGGGCCTGTTGAGGCTGCGCAGAATGTGCTGGCTCGTGTATTAGCTGCCGCAAGAGCGGAAGGTGCCTTGAGGACACCGTGCAAACTCGAGCACTGCTGTTGCCCGTCGGCACTCAACCCGCTGCCACTGGCTGCTGCAGCACTGCTGATTCGGAGCTTCTTGTGCGACTCGCAGTCGATGCACAAGTCTCGCCCAACGCAAGTTGGTCTTCCGTGGTGCCGAAGCCCAGTTTACTGTCTAGATCCTACTCACTCTCTATCTGAGGCAATGCAAAACGTCTATTACTTCGCTGTTCTATCAACGCAGAAGCCCCGTCAACTGTCCTCAATGGGTCGCAAGGTGCAATTTCTAAGTAAGCCTCGAGGCGCACGCTGCTGATTTGATGGTTGTCGGAGTTTCAAGATCCTTGGAGGGTTTTGCTAGCGAGTCTGACGTGTTCTTAGGTGTTCTTAGGATGGCTACAGAATCCATTTCAACACACCGTGCTGCAAAAGTTCTACAAGTACAGGTTGGATACAAGATGTGGCGGAAAACCAGATTGCAATCATGTCCGCGCAGCAATTGCTGCAAAAAGGGCGCCATTGTAGAGGGCGTGCGCAATTGTGGGCGCCACCAGATTCCCTTCCGCAGCAATGGCCGATGTGCCCAGCATCAGGCCAAGCACGAACAGTGGCAGCGCTTCGGCAGGGTTCAGGTGCGCCGCCGCAAATGCCGTTGAGCTGACTGCCACCTGCACATTGACACAGCACACCAATGAAATTCTTGATCCACCAGCAACATCAGGCAGGATGCATGCAACGTTCCATCACATGCTCAGCGCCAAGACGCCAGAAACACGCCAATGAGGTCGGCTGTCGTCACAGTGTACTCACCGCAGCTGCCGCTGGCAGTCGAGCTGTCAGAGACGGCAGCAGGAAGCCCCTGTACACCAGCTCCTCCAAGGCTGGGGCGAGCACAATGCTGGCTGCGGCTGCCGCTGCGGTCCCCAAACTGCCAGCACCGCCCAGCACCCCGGCCACTTCCGTCTGCAGATTTCAAGGTGGCGGAACGTCTCCACTGATGCTGGCACAGTGGCTCCCCTCTCCGTATCAGCTCACCATCGTGTGGACCATCCTATCATGCTTGATGCGGACACAGTCGATGCAACCACATCCACCTGAGATCGGGAGGCAGAGGCTGCCACCTCAGCTGCTTCAGGGCCGCTGCCGCCGCCCTGCAGCAGGGCGGCAATCGCCGCGGCTGCCACTGACACCGCTGCCAGTGCGGCAATGCCGCCGGCCACACCGTTGATCACCGCAGTCGTCCTGAGCCTGTACTGAAACCTGCATGCAAGCATCTTCGATTGGCGAGTCCACTGTCCAACTCTCAGCCAGGCGTCCGTAAGCTGACACACCACTACGTGACTGCCCTGTCTCTGCATCCGAACCCACCATGGCTGCGGCAGCGGCAGGTAGGCACTGCATGCACCCCGCAGAATGACAGCGGCACCGCCCAGTTGCACTAGCTCTGAAATGGCTGCAGCCACTGCCTGCAATTGTCAGAGCAAGCAACTGATGCGCAATGCCTCGACATTAGTGAGAGTGTCACATCAGAACAGGCGCATCAGCTGCATGCTCACTCTCTGAGACGGGCTCATGGTTGCAGCTGTCAGCCCCTGGAGTTGACCAATGACGGCGACGCCGCCAAACCCCAGCGGCAGCAGCAGCGCCCACAGCTGCACCATCACCCCGGCGGTGTGCCTGCAGCACCATCTACATCCACTGCCTCTGCGGACTATGTAGGCACGGCAAGCATCGCATTGACAGCCACACGATCGTGCATCGCACAACTTCCGACGATCATCAAATCATATTTGGTTTACATCTGCTCAGCATCAGCGCAGGTCCAGTAGCACCCACCAGTCATCCCACGGAACAATCCACAATGGCAGCCCATCAGCAGAGTCGCCAGTGCTCTGCTGAGCTGATATACTGCTGACCTCATCGCTCCTGCGCTCTGTGAGATGTTGCTGCTGTGCAGCTTGTCGCTGCGCTGCTGCGTCTGCCTGTGAACCGCTGCCATGGCGCTCTGATGTACACGCTGCGCTTGCTGACCTCCGTGAGGTACACATGTGCCGGCACTGCTGTTGCAGCCATGAGATTCTGCAAACAGAAACGTTGGGAGCTGCTGAGTGTGATGCCATGTCAACCTGAAGCTGGTAGAATGCTGTCCTTGGCTGTGGCAGTGCGACACCCTGGCGGCTGCGGCATTGCCAAATCATGCGTGGCGCAACTACAGCTGGAGAGCAACCTGAGGTGCCTGATTTGAGGAACTCGTTTCGCACATGTACATCTTCGTGCCTTGCAAGTGTACAATGTGCAACCCAGCTGTGGAATCACGGTCGGAAGCTCTGCCGGAAGCTTGCCAGCAGCGGAACTGCTGCCACGACATCCGGGTTGAAGTCATGCATCTTGGACTTGGAATTGCTACACTGCTTTCGCACTCCATAGATGCCACAGCTGCTGCAGAAGTAGCAATGCAGGTCTGGATTGGCGTTGACCATTTTCAGATTCCGCCAGGTTGCATGTCCAATCCCAGGCCTACATTGGCCTATATGGCACAGCTCTTGACTTGTGGTTATTGGCGCAGCGTCCGCTAGTGAAATCTCATTTGGCTGAGAGGTGTTTCAGCGGGCGCATGCGGTCAGACGCTCATTCTTGACTGCCGCAAGAGGCCAGGGCATGCTGTGCATGCTGTGCTTGCTGCGGCATGTGCGCTGCCCACTGCCCACGGTGACAGCAGCAGGGCTGTGGCATGGTCAGCACTGCAAGCTGTCCGGCACATCAGCTGTGGCTGAGCAACTCGGCAAGCGCTTCCGCTGCTGGACGCTTCGCTCACAGGGCAGTTTGAGCTGGTAGCGTATCCCCCTGCCGCACCCAGGCCCCTCAGCGTGCCCCTAGCGCAGCGGCAGCAGCAGCAGCAGCATGGATAAGTTGCCCTCCCACAAGGTCATTCCCGGCACCAGTTTCACGGTGGATGGCTTCCGCTGTGTGTCGTCGGCCGTGACTGCCTACTTCCTGAGCCATGCGCACTCAGGTAGACAGGAGTATGATCATGGCGTGCATGTTATCCGATAGGATACGATTACATGTGCCAGAGTGCTTGGCGGGTTTGGCCTCTATCGTTACAGTGTCCAGATGCTGTCATGCTTGCTGTGACGGAGACACTCAGGCTTGCTGATCCTTCATGCAACTCTGCTGCAATGCAGACATGTTCATGTGTCTGTCGCAGACCACTACCAGGGCATCACGGAAAACTGGGACGCAGGGCTGATCTACTGCAGCGAGACCACGGCGCGGTTGATCATCCACATGCTGGGGGTGAACCCCACGCTCGTGCGTCGCCTGCCGATGGATTCCCCCGTCATCATCCAGGGTGGGATCTCGAGCTGGCATCATACCATGTTTCCTCAGTTGGACATATCGTAGTATGCGCATGCTGTATGTTATTCCACACTTGTGCAAAGCCAGCCTATGGAATTTGGACACTCCGTCACCTTTGATGCAAGGCATGTTTGCTGCCGGTCTTCTCATGGCATATTGCTGCCTCCAGCTGACTCCATCACACAGCTCGCTGAACGACTGCAATAGCGGTGGCACAAATGGCGCCGCCAGGGCTCGTGCCGATGGCCATGCCACGACTCAGCAGGCTGACCCAGCAGGGTACGGTGCTGCAGGTGTGGAGGTGACGCTTGTGACGGCCAACCACTGCCCGGGCGCGGTGCAGTTCATCTTCCGGCTGGCGAGCGGCGAGGCGTACTTGCACTGCGGCGACATGCGCTATGCTGCATTCCTGCAGGTGCCATCCGTTCGTGGCTGTTGTGCTGTATCATCTGCACCTGATGTTGGGCTCGAAGATGGAATGCATCATGTTGTTGATGCTGGCACTCCAATGTTGTTTGCACCAAACCAGACCAACAGGTCGTGGCTGTGGCGGTGTGCAGGACGACAAGCACCTGCAGCAGGTTGTTGGGTGCCGTGCCGTGTTCCTGGTGCGGATTGGCCTGCAGTGCCCTGCATGTATAGACTGCAGTCTGCAGCTGGCTGGTGGCGTCGAGGCTTACTCTCGGGTGTCTGCTGCAGGACACCACGTACTGCAACCCGAAGTACACCTTCCCGCTCCAGGTGGTCTGGCCAACACTCTGATGCTGGATTGTCTAGCTGCATGCATGTGATTTCGTGACGGCATCATGGCTCTCAGCCTTCTGGAAGCTTTACCTCGTGTCTGCACAGGAGGCGGCGGTCGAGTACGTGGCGTCCACCATTGAGGGCCTGATGAAGAAGCCCGGCGAGCGCGCCTACATCATCTCCACCTATGTCATCGGCAAGGAGAAGATCTTGCTGGAGGTGCGGCTGGTGCAGCTTCTCAGAGTGGTGCCTATTTGTCGATGCCTGTGAACTGACGGGTCAGCCCGCTGGATTGGGCCACCACTGGCTTGATTTAAGGAAGGTCTGCATGATGGACAGCCTGGAGCGGCAGAGGTGTATGCGTGGTGTGCCATTCCGAGCAGTAGTTCATCAGGATCGTCTTGAGTGCAGGTGCACAGGCGGTGTGGTGTGAAGCTGCACCTGTCGGAGCGCAAGATGGGCATCATGCGCTGCTTGCAGCTAGCAGGTGCGATAGGACCCTCATCCTACACCAACATGTATGCGCTCACACATCCTGTGTGGCGCCAGTCCGACGACTATTGCATGCCATATATCTGCGCAGCCACCTTTGTACAGACGAATACACCTCATATGTCATGTCCAGTGGCGCGTCTAGATAGACTATGGCCGTTGGCGCAGGTGTCAATGTGGACGAGGTGTTCACGACAGACCCAGCAGAGACGTCGGTGCACGTGGCGGGCTGGGGCTTTCTGGGCGACACGTGGCCCTTCTTCCGCCCCAACTTCGTCAACATGGAGGCCCACCGCGAGGAGCGGCGCGCTGAGGAGGTAGAAACCCTAAACCCCAAATTTTACGACAGCTGGTTGAGTGAGCATGCTGCGGCAGGGCTTGCAGCAGTCTTTTGCCACCTACCACCAGGAATGGCAGTCAGGCGCTGTTCTGTATCACAAAGATTACAGTGGGTTCTCCATAGCGGTCTGGCAGCGGATGATCTGGGGGTTCTCCTCGTGAACAGGTGGTGGGGTTCGTGCCAACTGGCTGGATGTACGAGATGAAGCGGTCGGATTTCCCGGTCCGCAAGAAGGGCTCATGCCAGGCGTGTACTACCATCCACTCTTTGCTTGCCACACCAAGACCCAGGGCGGGACCCTCATACACTGCCTCCTGCACTGCTGGTGTCGAAACACATTTCTTGAGCGATGTCACATGGTGACCATGCTATGCAGCATTGTTTGGATTTGGTGTATGACCTTGCCCAACATTATCTGGTCTGTGTGCAGGTGCACCTGGTGCCCTACAGTGAGCACAGCAGCTACGAGGAGCTGCGGGAGTACGTCAAGTTCCTCAAGCCGCAGGAGGTGAGCAGCATCGGCAGTTCATCAGCAGTCCAGCAGCAAAGCATCAGAGTGACACATAGGAATGGTCCTGCAACATTGTCACAGTTTCATGGGTCCGCCCTGAATACTGCATGGTCCCCTCTCGCAGGCTTTTCCAATCGTGCCTCTTGTCAGTAGCAGATCCCCCTGCTGGTCAGCACATCAGCATGTTATCTCCTTGCGTTAACAACCCCTTTCTGATCATGTGCGGTGAACAGATCATCCCGACGGTGAACGCCGGCAGCGGGGACGCGGAGGGGCAGAAGCGCGTGGCATCCATGCTGAAGCACTTTCGCGGGCTTGTGGACGAGACCGCCGCCAAGTCTCGTTTCCTCTCTGCCTTCCATCGCAAAGGTTGACAATCACCACAGCCATCTGTTCAATACGATTTTAAGCTGCAATGCTGGGTCACTGGCGTGAGAGAGACCATCGCCGGATCATGCTGTTTGCCCATCTTTCATTGCAATGGCGTCAACGACCTCTGATATAAGATCTGAGCCTTGATTGCAATGTAATAGTAGATCTTGGTGTACGCTTGACTGCTGCTGTCAATTGGCAGTGAAGGTGCTGCTGCCAGATGGGTGCTGTCGGTGGCGACTTGACTTGCAGGCACTTACTTCGGCTAACCTGAACATGCGACCAGCATAACGATTGAGTCGCCATCACATGCACTGCAGCGTCTGGCGGCAAAGGCGCCAAGAAGCAGGAGGGCAGTGATTGTGCAGCGCCACATGATGCCAAGGTGGACCCTGGTGACGCAGCTGGCGACAGCACAGCAGACAAGGCGGAGGTAAGACATACAGGGCAGTCGAGCAAGTGAAGCCACAAGACGGCACGCCTCTCATGTCCCTGAGATGATCCAGCTGTTCGGAAAGACTGAGCAGCAGGGAGACAAGTGCCTGCCAGGCCTCTGAGCTGGCAAGCAAGCTCAGGTTTTCATGGCATCTACACAGGAGGGCGGCATCAGTGAGCTGGATCCTCCGGAGGGCCTCACTGGCCCAGACGCAGAGGAGGCAGGGCCGTCGGCTGCAAAGGACGACAGCGGTGTGCCGAGCAACGTCCCCAAGGCTGGCGCCGCCGCGGATGTCGCCGACTCAAAGCCGCAGGTTCAAGTCACGCCTGGCATGCACCGTGATGCGAGTCAGACTTGTGAAACCTATTATTGTTGAGTCACAGCAGAGGGGGCGTTTGCATCACCCTATGACCGTCGACATGGCTGTCCCTGGGTGTTTCGACAGGATCTGGAGGGAGGTAGTCCAGTGCTGCAAGCTGCGAGCGGCAGGGCAACAACGCAGCGCCACAGCCGCCGCAAGCCCACCCGGGGCAGGCCGGGTGCAACTGCATCCGCTCCAGGTGCCAGCCTTGCCGCCAAGATCAATGCGCAGTCAGCCGCGAAGCTTGGCACAGGCGGCCTGCAGCCTGCGTCGCAGCCCATGAAAGCCGAGGGAGCTGCTGTCGAGCAAGCGGACCAAGCGGCGGGCTTGGGCGCAGGAGCTGCAGACATGGGCGCAGTGGATCAGGTGGCTCAGCCACAGCCGCGAGCGGCGTCAGTGGCAGCAATTGAAGAAGTGGCAGATCAGGATGGCACAGCGGTAAGTCAGCCGCCGTCCGCACAGCCTGAAGCGCCTGCCACACATGCGGCAGCAGCGGCAGCAGACGGCAGTGGCAGGGGTCAGACAGATGCAGACCTCGACGCAGCCCTTGCAGCATCTGCCATGGACGCTGACGGCTGGCAGATCATGCCAGACGCGCCAGGCGGCGGCGACGGCGGCTGCGGTGGCATCGGTGACGAAGCAGCAGGTGACAACGGCGTGGGCGCTGCAGCGGCTGGTGCACAGCCGAGCAATGCGGGTGCAGCCAGCGGTGCGGTTCCTGCGGCCGCGGCCACGCCTGGTGCGCTTGCCGGGGAGCACTCCCTCAGCTCCGCGGACACGCAGCCGCTGTCCGAGGCCATCCGGTTTCTGGAGGACATCGGCGCCGTCAGCAGCCCACCCCACAGCGGCAGGAAGCGTGGCCGCAGGCCAGGCACTGGTGGCGCTGCGGCCGACACCATGGGGAACAGCGGGGGCAGTGGCGCCGAGGCTGTAGCCACTGGCGTCGCAGCTGCACCGGCATCAGCACCAGCATCAGCAGGCGCAGGCGGGTCAGAGGGAGCGGGTCCAGCACCCATGGAGGTCGATCTGCCGGCGGCCCGCCACCACCCGCCGGACTGCGTGGACCTTGCAACAGAGCCGAGGCCAGCGGTGGACTCCAGCAGGCCAGGTGGTAGTGAGCCGGCTGCCAGCAGTGGCAGCCGTGACAGCAGTCGCCAGCGCGCGCAGCCGCCGGCGCCGGGCGGCTTGGCGGCAGCGGCGGCGGAGGACGGCAGGCGGCCCGAGCCATCCGCAGCTAGCAGCGTGGCAACGGCTGCCGGGCAGGCATTCGTCGCTCCTGCAGCAATGCAGCAACATGGTGCTGCTGGCTGTAATGGTGCCACAGCTGAGACGGCGCGGGGCAGCAGCGCCTCAGGTTTCAGCAAGCAGACGCACAGACGCGGTGGTGGCACCGCTGCAGGAGAGCCAAATGCTGCTGCACGCAGCACTCCTGCGCCAGCCAAGGGGGGTCAAGGCAGCGGCCCCGGACCCGTCACGCAAGTCAATGGAAATGGTGATGAAGCCGCGGGGCCGTCAAACCCGGCGCTGAGCGAGCTGCTGGGTGTCATGGGCGACGGCGTCAGCCGTGAGGACGTGCGACCTTTTATCCAGCTCAGCACCCTGAATTGTGTTTCTGTTCACTGATATACAGTTGGCTGGTGCTGTACGAGAGTAGGCTGCATGAGGGCGCAGCTTTGCAGGTAAATTCACTGGGAGCCATGGGTCTGCTCATCATGTAAGTGTGGTGCTCTGTAGGCGGAACGGCTGCTGGTGTGCTGTGGTGGTAATGTCAGCGCGGCGCTCAACATGTTCTTTGACGGCGGTGCTGCGGCAGCAGGTGGGCATCACAGACGCTCGAACCTCGCCAGGCAATCTCACCGATTTCAAGAGCTCACATGTTGCGTCGCTGTTGCAGGCGCCAAATACATCGCATGTTACTGCGTATGCTGCACACCAAATAGGTGTGCATGAGTGCTTCACCAGGATCCTGCTTCTGCCGCGATGCAGGCGGTACGCAGGCAGCGCAGCAGGCGTCACAGTCACCCAGCCGTGTCGCCTCCATGGCGCGAAACAACTCTGCAGCTGCCTCGACTAGGGCCACGCCCAGCAAGCGGAAAGCGGCAGGTGGGCAGTTCGAGTCCTCACGCTGGCAACATCAACCAAATCATTGTCAAACGTCATTTGCCAGACTGCACCCCAGATGATTGCAACATGTTGCCCTGCCAAGCTGCACATGCGCCAGTTGCCCAAGCCGGAGAACCATATGTTTGTAGACAGATCGTGAGAATGACGTCACACAAAATTCAGGAGGAGCGAGCGCATCCAGCAAGCAAGGCGGTGGTGGCAGCGGTGGCGGCAAGCGGGGCGGAAGCAGGAAGGAGAAGGCGCCGCCAGACCGCAGCCAGCCCAGCATTATGTCCTTCTTTGGCACCAGCCCCCCTGCATCGCCCGCAGCCCATAGACTGTCAGCAGCAGCGTCAGCAGCAGCAGCAGCAGGCTCAGAAGACGGCGTGGCAGCCGTCTCACCAGGTTCAGCCGCTGCAAGACCCAGAGGTGATGGCAGCCCGGGGCGGCTTGCGCTGCGGCTGCCGCCAGCGCCGTCAGGCAGCCCTATGGCAGCATCAACCCCGGGAGCTGTCGAACGTGATGCTCGGCAGCCGGCGGCAGCGCCCCCAGAGGCGACAGCAGCGGATGCGGATCGTGCTGACGCCTTTGCGATGCTGCCGCCACCCAAGCGTCGGGCCATGGGGCCCAGCCACACTGGAGGGGATGCTAATGCGCCAGAGAGCCCGACACGAGCTACTGCAGGTAGCCCCTCAGAATGACATAGGAGTATTGCACTGCATTTAGCCCCATGATTGCTTAGCCTTCTGTTGTGCAAGTCAGATGCTGTAATGACACTCCGTGCTGCGATGCTATTTCTGTACGCAGCTGAGGTTGCTCATCACCAGGCTGCTGATGAGTGCAGGTGCTTCAGAGCTGCCGCCGCCTCGCACGCCAGAGCGCACCGCCTCAGCACGCCTGCGGCAGCAGCAGGATATTCGGGACCGCAGCTCAGATGCTGCCGCCGCTGCTGCTACTGCTGCTGCCCCTGCTGATGCGGTTACAGTGCCTGGCGATGCTGGCGACGGCAAGAGTGGCGGCAACAGTGCAGCAACAGCAGTGGTTGGCGAGGTGGTGGCGGCCTCTGCAGTGGCAGCAGGTGTGTGATGAGGCACTGCGAACCAAACTGCCTCTTGCTTCTGTCCATGATCAGCATCTGAGTTCGCAGCTTGCCGAGCTGCGAAGCATCTATTCCAGAACAGCCTGTGCATGCATGCCGATGGCTGAGCCGTCAATGGACTGCCGCAGCAGAATCTGCTGGGCAGCCGAAGGCCAAGTTGCCGGCGCCCGACGCGGTGACCAAGAGCATGCGAGAGTATCGCCCGGTCGAGGACGCCTGCTGGGCAGCCGGCGAGCAGGCGCCGTACATGCACCTGGCGCAGGCATTTGCGGTGAGACACTGCAGCTATTAAAATTTCTCTTGGCATATCAGACAGATGCTCTTGGATCACACACTCTCTTACTGATATGCCTTGCACTTTTTGAGGAACGAACAGTTGGTCCTGCTTGTGCACTCTGCTGGACCCTGCAAGTGTGGGTGAAACTCCAATTCCTGTGCCATAGGCAATGGATGGCACGACCAAGCGGCTCAAGATTGCGGACGTCATCACCAACATGTTCCGCTCCGTGCTGGCGCTGTCTCCTGGTGTGCCTCTGCTGCTGAGCCACGCCCCATCCAACTGCCAAGTTGCTTGCATCACTGTGCCCAAGCTGTTACCAGATCTGGCCATAGAGTATCTAGTTGCGCATCATGGGCTGACACTTGACATGATCCTGCTTTCACAGGCTGCATGCTCGAGGCGGCATACCTGACGCTGGGCAAGATTGCGCCGGACTGGCAGCAGCTGGAGCTGCACGTCGGCGGCGCCACTGTGGCAAACGCTGTGTCTGAGGCCACTGGTGTCACCAGGTACCCCCCTTCTGGGCATCATGATCGCTGTGTGAAATTGCGCACTGTCTTGTTGAACCTTCAATCTTCTGCATCAGGCAGTGCTGCAGCAGCCTCGAATTCGGATGCTATTTACGAGGCAGCAGCCGGCATGCAATTGGATGCTCATTGAAGTAAGTCTTAATTCGCCGGCTCGATTGACATGAGCAGCGCTGGGCTCTCCGCCAGCGGGATTATGTGCTGCATCCCGTTGCAATGCTGTAACGGTCATGTTATGCTCATGCTGTCGATTGCCGCATTGCTGCTGCACATCACCGAACTATGAGGCTGAGCAAGATTGCTGCGCCACCACAGGGGCCAGCTGCGGCGGATGCACGATGTGTTGGGCGACATGGGCGATGTGGCCCAGGAGTGTCGCGTGAAGCAGGTGTGATCTGTCCCCGCCGGCGAGATGCAGACGTGGACAACGAACACGTTTGTGTTACACACTGTCACATCGCTGCCAGCAATGGGAGGTAGTAGTTGCAACACTCAGCCGGTCACATGCATGTGTAAACGTAGCTTCAACTTGTAAGATTTTGACAGTGGCGGTGGGCAAAGGACTGCTTGCCTCTGCCATACCAACAGCACATATTGAGCCAGAGCCATCAGCAATGGCAAATGTGCGCGGCACACTCTGACTTGTTGTGGTCACAAGTGCGGTGCGCTGCCTTCACCTTGTGTGGGCATACTCCTGCCTGCAGACGATGCTGATGAAGCCGAAGCCGCTGACGCTGGCGGGTGTATATGCCACGCTGCGCACAATCGCGCTGACGAAGGGCGCCGGCTCAGCACAGCGCAAGCAGGACCTCATCAAGCAGCTCGTCAGCCGCTGCCGGTGGGTCCACTGTATGATGATGTCCTCCAACAGAAAGGCTCACATGCAGTTGCAAGCAACAACTGCTTTCGAGTGGCGTCGTCCTCGTGTGTCCACGATTGCTTTGCAGCCTCTATGTCTATGCCAGATTAGAAAGGTCCCCTGTACACACCGGGCATCTCGAACGCGTCTACTGCAATTTTGAGTTGTCCAGGCTGTCGTTACTGATGCTGTCGTTGTCATATGGTGGAAATCTGACATTGTCATCAAATTTGTCTTGGCTCTGGGCCTGCAGCGGCGTGGAGACCAAGTACCTGGTGCGCACGCTGGTGCAGAATCTGCGGGTCGGCGCCAACTGGCGGTCCGTGGTTGGGCCCCTCGCCCGCGCCGTGCTGCTGCACAGGTGCAGTTCGCAAGATCCAGAATCTGTCAATCTGACGAATGAAGGATTGGTTGTGCAGTTTGCAAGATCCAGAATCTGTCAATCTGACGAACGAAGGATTGGTTGGGCCCCTCGCCCGCGCCGTGCCACTGCACAGGTGCAGCCCTCAGAATGTAAACCCCGTCAGCTAACCTGAAGGATTGGTTGGGCCCCTCGCCCGTGCCGTCCTGCTGCACAGGTGCAGTCCCTCAATTCGCACACATGCAACAGTTTCGCCCAACAGGTGCCATATGACTGCCAGTCAGGCCTGATGTATTGCGAATTGTCGTGGGCATCATCACCATCAACACTGCACACACTCAGCAAGTGAGCATGTGTGCAGGACAACTTGCTATGACTGGAGGGGGCTGCCGAACGCCATGTTGAAGCCCGACGATATCACTCTCAAGGAGGCCTTCCACTTCTGGTCGGCATCTTCAGATATGCAGTCATGATGCGCTGTGCTGGCTCATCCTCACAATCCCTGGCGGCAGCGAGGGGCTGCCGAAAACCAAGGGCGCAGTTGGACGGGCGCGGCCAAGGCGGCGCTGGTACTTTCGCCCCAATCTGCATACTCGCAATGACCCTTGCTTCTTTGGCTGAGCACGACCAGGCCTGGCTGCAGGGAGGGTTTGCCGAAGACGAAAGCGGAGCTGGACGGCGCGGCCAAGGCGGCCCTGGAGGCATTCCACCTGTGCCCCAACTTGGAGATCCTGGTGCCAGCGCTGGTTGAGGGCGGCCCTGGCGAGCTGCAGCGCCGCTGCAGCCTGACGCCAGGTCGGCAGCTGTTTCCATCAATATCGTGACCAATGCTGTCTCTGTCGCGCATCGTGAATCAAGCGGCTCCGGCGAGCTGCACCACCACTGCAGCCTGACGCGAGGTCGGCAGCTCTTGTCCATCAGTCTCGCGTCAGATTGTGTCTCTGTCGTTCATCGTGAATCAAAGCGGCCGCTGCCAGCACTCGTGGAGGACGACAGGCTGCAGTCTGACGCCAGGTCAGCAAGCGCTTCTTCCCGGACACTCTCATGACATGGTGTTGTGTTCTGAAGCCGGTCATGCTTCTTATGCGTGCCGCCGATGCTCGTAGAGGACGACAGCTTGTAGCAGCGCTGCAGCAGGACCTGCCAGTGTGCAGGCTGCACTGGGTGGTGTTCGCAATCTTATCCTCTGTGCGTCTGCATGCATGCTGTTGATGCCAATGCCCCGCTAGTAGACTCATGCTGAAGCCTTGAGCCAGTGAACCTGATGCTGTTGTCAACATGCATCTGCAGGCGTGCCGCTGAAGCCAATGCTCGCCAAGATCTGTGAGGGCATACCAGATGCCATTGCGCAGCTGCGGGACCACGGCGGCCGCTTCCTGGCAGAGTTCAAGTACGACGGCGTGCGAGCGCAGATCCATCTGCTGGATGACGGCACAGTGAGTCTGTGGAGCGACAAGCATGTGTCAGTGTGCATCATATGTTTTTGTGTTGTGCTGTCGACATGCGCCTGTGCATCCAGAATTGCACACATGCAGCATTACATGCGTCATCCCCTGCTGAATATGCCTAGGGCGCTGGTCGTGACAAGCATGTTTCCTGCAATACCTGGTGCTTTTGGCCGTCACATGCGAAACCTCGTGCACCACTGCAGGTCAAGGTGTTCAGTCGCAACTGCGAGGACCGCAGCGGCCACTTCCCGGATGTGGGCGATGCCTTGCGCGCCGCAGCTGCAGGTGGTAGCAAATTTCGACAGCTTTGCAAGCCCCCCCTAAGAGTCTACAGTAGCTGCTGAGCCTTCGGCAAGTCCAAGCTTTCAGGATGAAAAAGCTATGCCATAATGACATCAAGCACTGTGCCAGCCAGCATACCAGAGGCACACAGGCAAGGACTGGATACATCTTGTGCTCACGAAATATATGCTGTTCACTGCAGGCGGTGCCTCATCTTTGGTGCTGGATGCCGAGATTGTGGCGGTGGATCGCAGCAAGACATCTGGGGCCGGCAGCAGTCCCCAGGAGGCAGTGGTCGGTGCCACTGGCGGCGCCGATGGCGGCGGCGGAGGCACAAAGCTGCGGGCATTCCAGGAGCTGTCAACGCGCGCCCGTGGCAACATCACCTCCGACCAGGCGGGTTGCTCCGCCTCTATCTGTTTTGTGATGAGTAAGCTCGTGTTGGAAGTTGTTCGGGGTATGGCCAGCATGAGTGCATCCATGTTGTTGACAGCAGAGCAATTCACCAATGTTGTGTGGTGAGGCGCTCTCCATGGCAGTCAGGCGCATGCAAATCTGAGTGTATTTGTGACTGTAGGTTACTGTGACGGTGGGCGTGTTCGTGTTCGATGTGCTGTACGCCGACGGCGAGGTGCTCGTCAACCTGCCGCTGTGTGAACGACGGGCGCGCATGCAGCACGTGAGCGATTCTGCTGCTGCTCCTGTCCACTGCGTGCTTGGACAAAACAGAGGAGTATTCAGAGAGTTGTTCGCGACTCCCCGAGGACAACATCTTGGAGATGGTGTACATGATGTCGTGTCAATTCCAGTGCAGCACGCCAGCACCGTGAGCGCAGTGCAACACCTGTTTGGCAGTATTGAGAGCTTAATGCACGGCATCGATTGCCTGTGCTGCCGGGCTTTGAGACTGAGGGTCCCGATCAACTCTGCTGCTCAATCCTGCAGCTGCTTCCAAACCTCCGGCCTGGGTTTGTGGAGCTGGCGCACTCCATCGAGGTCGTCGCCAGCAGCAACAGCGGCAGCAGCGGCCTGACTCCGGCAAGCAGCGCCAGCCTTGCGATTTGTTCCAGCTCTGCAGTATCAGTGTCACCAGCAGGGCCTGTGACTGATGAGGGCCAGCCTGCATCGGCGTCTGAGAATGCAGCAGCCGCCAGTGGCAGCGAGGCAGGCGGCAGCGATGTGGAAGATGCCGGCAGCGGCGATGATGCAGGCGCAGCCGCAGCCACCTCGCCAGCCACGCCTGCAAGTGCAGCTGCAGCGGAGGCATTGGCGGCCAAGCAGGGGCGAAAGCAGGACGGCAAGCAAGGGATCAGCGGCAAGGCGGCAGCGGCAGCCGATGCGGGCGCCACAGCCGGCGCCGACGCTGCCGCAGACGCAGGGCCGGCGCCTGTTGAGCTGGCGGCTGCCGAGGGCGATGAGCAGACCCCCGTCGCTGTGGCCAAGGTAGGGCAAGCTGCTGATGCGTCAGCAGTGCAACCGCAGGCGTCATCCGCACATGGGGAGGTCTAGTCAGACTCCTTCACCATGTCCAGCTTGGTGCTGCGAGTCAAACTAGGCCCAGCCACTCCTTGCCTCGGCTTCTCGCGACCGCCATCCGCTTGACAATTGCGCAGGTGCAGAGTTTATGCTGCAGTCGTTGCTGAAGTCGTTGCTGAAGTCAAATTGGAACAGCCAATCCCTGCCCCGACCTCTCATAGCCACTATCCGCTTGACCTGTGCGCAGGTGCAGGAGTTCCTGCTGAAGTCGTTCGCGGAGGGCACGGAGGGGCTCATGCTGAAGCGGCTGGATGCCGGGTCGGCCTACCAGCCCTCCAAACGATCCGAGTCTTGGATCAAGATCAAGCGGTGAGGTTGCGAGCAGTGTCGTCAAATGTTACGCAGACTGTCAATTTCCTCCAGACACCTGGGCAGTCAGATGAAGAAACCACGGCTCTCCAAATGCCGAAAGGTGGTTGTCACTGCTCTGACAGTGGTTCGGTGCCTGATGCTCCAGCTTGCAGGTAGGTGGACTTGGGCCATGGGACACTCACTCCAGTGCCCGCTGTGGTGATGCGCGCTCAGCATGGCAGCGTTGTTTGCTGCACAGGGACTACTGCGAGGGGCTGCGGGATTCGCTGGACCTGGTGCCCATCGGCGGCTGGTACGGCAATGGCCGCAAGGCGGGCTGGATCTCGCCCTTCCTGCTGGCGGCGTGGGACCCAGAGACGGAGACACTGGCCACTGTCTGCCGCTGCATGTCCGGCTTCACCGACGCCTTCTACACTGAGGTACCATCTGTGAGCATGCACTGGCTGCCAAGCCTCCGAAGGATCTCTGATGGCCTCGCCAGTTCCTGTTGGGACTGCAACGCCAAGACCAGGATACGCGCCGCTGCACATACACAACTTGACCAACAAGTTCTTTGACACTGAGGTATTGTTTTGCCAGTTTCGGAATGCCAGCTCTGTGCATCAGGCTTGTTCGTTCCGCGGCTGGACTATGCCCTTCCTGTGTCCTGGCAGTGTGTGCCCCAAGACGGAAGCGCTGGCCTCCGTGTGCCGCTGCATGTCCAGCTGCATCAGTGCATTCTGCACTGAGGTATAGATGCATCCGCACGCGCCTCCTCAAAAAAGTCGTTGCACCCTCCACACAAATTCGCTTGCTATGGGGTCACAGCGTGTGAGGGTCCCCTGTTGTGGTCACAGGCGAGCGCGCGCATGCGGGAGCGGCAGCTGCCGGGGCCGAAGCCGTACTATGTCACCAGCGAGCAGCCGGACATGTGGTTTGATGCCGCGGAGGTGTGGGAAATCCGCGGCGCCGACCTCACCATCAGCCCCGTGCACAAGGTGAGTGTCCAGTTGCTGCAGAGCATTGAACCTAGATAGATCACCTCGCGGCCAGGAAGTGCAGTGCAGCCCAGACTGCCAGAGAATCTCTCTTCCATACAGAGCAGTGAATCGCATCTGACGCCGCCATGGTTGCTGCAGGCGCCGGCAGGGCCCGCCTGGACTGTAGACGATGGCGAGGCTGTGCTCTTGTGTTCTTTGATGTCCAGTTTCTTGAGTCTGCAGCAATGTCGCCACCAGTTGTTGATGCTTGCAGGCGGCGGCGGGGCGGCTGCATCCGGAGCGGGGCGTGAGCCTGCGCTTCCCGCGCTTCATCCGCGAGCGCACCGACAAGGTGATCGGCGACCCCAACTCCATTGCTTGCGTCACTGTGCGCAGCGCGCTCTGCAGAGGATGTCATTGCTGCACTGCATGGGCAGCGGCATGCGCGGGTGTGCTGATGCTGAGCTTGCTGGCCGGACATATGACATTACCTATCACCTCTGCAAGCACGATTGACACGCTTATTGAAAAATTCTTTGACAACTGACATGTTGCGGCATGCAGGGTGTGGAGGACGCTACAGGCCCCGACGTCATCGTGGACCTGTACAACCGGCAGACACGCCGCATGCAGACGGCCCAGGAACGGCTTGGTGCTGGCGGCAACTGAGGCGTGACAGCAATGGGTGCATGCGGTCACACAGGGCAGGTGGCACAGCGCATTTGGATTGATGTTCAAGCGAAAGGCGTCACACCGGCTGTTGGCAGAAGGGTTCAATGTTGAATGGTGGCTTGGGTCAATTCTTTGTCTTCAGGTGTCAGATATGCAACACTCTCGTCAGCAGCGGGCTCAGGCTCTCATGAGGAAAATCTTTGCGTACGCCAGCATCTACCCCAGCATCTACCGGGTCGGATCCAGCTGGAGGCGCCGTGTCTTTGCGCACCTGTGGCTGCGTGTCAATGCTGTGCTCGAGGGGGGGTGTCATCAGCCACTGGCAAACATTTACGGCTGGACCCTGATGCCCACGATCGGTTCGGACCTCATCATGCCGGTGCCACTGCACAGCAGGGGCTCAGCTGCAGGCTGCCTTCGCATACGGCACACCTGCGGCCTGACAATGAGATTCCTGCATGCGAATCAGCGGCAGGTCCTCTTGTACAGCATGGATTGGCGTCGGTGTAATTGAAATGATTGACATCAGAGGCAAGGCGCACTCGCTCGTAAGTAAAGACGACGACTCCACCCGCCTGCCTGATTCGGAAAGGAAATGTGGTGCAGGATTCCGACATTTCAGGTTTCAGGCTCGCAGTTTGCGGTTGCCGTCCACCTAGAGCCGACAGAGCCAGGTTTATCTGCCTAGATGAGACCTCCTTGGTTGCAGGCGCCTTGCGTCTGACTTCAATACTTCAATACAGAGCCCATGTCCGGTGCTGCACTTCGCATTCGATTTGTCCAGCTGCGGTCCGTGCCGCGCGAAGCCGCACCTGCACCCGCAAAGGGCTGCGATGCTGCAGAGTGCATCACAGGCCAGCCACAGCGGCGCACTGCCACCGACAGCAGATGCATGCCTCTCTGATGAGGAGGTCCGCAAGCTGGAGCAGGAGGTGGCTGCGCGCTGTCCGTCTGAGGCATGCTGCGACGTGGTGCTGGAGAGTGTGCAGAGCAGTGGCAGGTAGGAGTTGCGCGATCGCACTGTGTTATGCTGAATGCTGGACTCAAGCAGCGTCTGCCCACCCTAGTACGGCGATCTGCTGGATCAATGATGGGTGTCACTCGATTACAGGGTCTCAGAAGAGGATGTGGTACCCTGCCTGCTGCATCTGGGCGCCAATGCCTCACTCGCTGTCTCAATCGGCGCGCTGGCAGCGGTGCTCCGTATCGGGCAGGTGTGGAATGCACATTGCCACCGGCATACATGCGTCAGTACATAGAGAAACACCGTGAGCAAGGTTTCGTCACAGGCTCCTCTTCCAATCACACAAACATTCGGCTCCTGCTGACGGCTGCCCCGGTGCTGCCTTGCCCACAGATACAGTGGCACTCGATCAACCTCAAGTCTTCCACGGTCGGCCCGCTGCTGGTCAAACACGCCGCGCTGCTGGGTTCTGCGCTGCGGCGCCCTGACCTGTTTGCGGCTTTGGACGTGGACGCCAGCCCTGATGTGGCTGTGGCCTTGGTCATGACTGTGCTCCTCTTTGGATTCCGCTACGAGCGCAGAACGATGGACGCCGTGCTGGCAGAGGTGTCTGTCGCAGCAGACTACTGTCTCAGGTGTGGCCTCCGACAGCCAGTGGAACACATCACCTCCTGCAGCACTGTCCATGGCGGTTGCAGCTGCCACGACAGCCACCATTCACCACCGCAGCAAGCCTGACGATATGCACACCACACATGCGCATCGCTGTGCAGGAAAGGTCGTGACGTGTAGGCTTTTCGGGCAGCGGGCGGGGCATCACCATGTGCGAGAACTGGCTCATGCTCATGTGTGCAGGTTTGCCGCCGCCAAGCTGGCTGCGCCTGACTGGGCCAAGGATCCGCACCTCAGCATGTACCCGGCCATGCTGCACGCGGCCCTCCTGCTGGCGGACCATGCGCCAGCGGCCCTGGGGGACGGGAGCGACGTCCGGCTAATGCGCATCATGGTGTTTGCGCTGCACATGACGACGGCCAAGGTGCCGCCGAGCGCCCTGGACATCACCCTGGGCAGTGACGTCAAGCGCCGCCTCATGGAGGATGCACTGCTGCTGAAATCGGCTGTGAAAGCCCTAGCATCGCTCGGCAAGGTGAGGCTGGGTTGACAAGATGCGACACGGCACACCGGCCAGTGACAGCATGGGGTGGATGCCATTGCACCTCGTGTCCATCTGCTTGTCACACATATCTGGCTGAGGCAGCGGTGCGTCTCCACACCGTCGTGCATGCCTGAGGCTTTGACTTTGATGGCACGACTCACCTGCTTGACGAGGGATTCGTGGTGCGTGCAGGTCCAGCCACTGACTGAAAAGGTTGCCGGTACAATGCTGTTGGCATTCCCTGGGCTTATGTGCACTTACATGGCCATGGCCGACCTAGCATATGAGCACGCGCTTGAGCCACAGGTGCCACAATCAGCCTGAGCCAGAGCAGGCCATGTGAAAGCAATGACAAGCTGCTGCGCATGTCAGCGCAGAGCCATTCCTGTATGTTCATCAGGGTAACTTGGGGGTAGCTACTTCTACTCATGGTATGTGCTTTTCAGCTGCAGCTGCCGGCAATGGTCATGGCGTTGCGAGCTCTGTCGCCGGAGCTCGTGACCATCTGCGCAGTGCAAGTGTGCGCCGCCCTGCACAATGCGGCACTGCCACCGCCGCCGCCCAACCCCAAGCAGCATGTGTGCCACCAAGCTACCTCCTTCGGTTGCCTGTGTGCACATGCCAGATGACACAGACGGCTGCATTTGAATGTTGTTCCAGGATCTCGACAAACAAAGGCTGCATGCGCCTGCGAGCAGGTGCTAACAAGCCAGCACGCCACCTGCTTACTGGCATGCCGCTTCGCGAGCGACTTCCATGATGCGGTTGTGGGAGCCTGCGAATGTCGAGACTGCGGGGCGGGCACCAAGAGGGCGGCGGCTGGCGCTGGCAGCGCCGATGGCAAGACCTGCCTGATCCAGGAACCACAGCAGTCGAACGCCTGGATTGCGGCGCTGGCGGGCGTGCTTGCCTCGCTGCAGCCCTGGCAGCGGGCGCTGCCAGCGGCGGGTGCGATCACGCACCGCCTGCTGCGGGCCTCCATGCGGCTGGCATCGCTGGCGGCAACGCAGCTGAAGCCAATCGCGTGCGACAGCGCCCCATTCGCCGCACGCCTGGCAGCCCTGGAGCAGCCGGCGGCGCTCGAGCTGATTGACGCCCTGGTGCAGCACATGGCCCTGCCGCTGCTGCTGTTTCGGGCGGCCTTTCAGCAGGATTACAACAGCCCGCATGGCATGGGCCTGGAGGCATTCATGCTGGCATTCGAGCGGCCGGCGGACCTTCTCATCATGCTTGCACGCCTCGTGGCGACCGCAGCGCAGCTTCAGCGGCTGGAACATCTGCAGCAGCGGCTGGACCAGCAACGGCTGGACCATTGGCAGGTGATTCAGCGACTGGACCTGGAGACAGAGCGGCGGCGGCGGCAGCAGCAGCAGCTGCAGCAGCAGGTGCAGCAGCTGCAGCAGCTGGTGGAGCAGCAGCAGCAGCAGCAGCAGCGGCTGTCCATTCAGCAGCAGCAGCAGCAGCTGTTGGACCAGCAGCAGCAGCAGCGGCAGCAGCTGGATCAGGAGACGGAGCAGCTTCTGGAGCAGCAGCGGCAGCAGCAGCCGCCAGTGCCGGAGCCGCCGCCGGCTGTGCCCGGAGTGCTGCTCGCCCGGGCTTGCGCCGCAGCCGTGGCTGCGATGCGGCTGCGAGAGCTGGAAGCGGCGGTCATGGTCGTGCTCGGCGATGCGGGCCCAGACGTTAGCGTCATAGACTGCAGGCGCCGGGACGTCGAGGCCACAACCCAGGTGCATTTTATCGCAGTCTCTCCTTAGTAGGGCCGTTGCAGACTTCGACAGCTGCGTACATGCTGGCGTCCGCCCAGCCCAGCGCAGCTCCAGTGCAACGCAGCTGCTGGACACCACTCGGCAGCATATTGCCGACAGAACCAGAGCTGGCAGCTGGCTGCAGCGCTGTGTGCCTGCGACATGGTGCAAGCACTGCCTGCGACGGCGGCCAAGAGCGTGACGCGGTGCAGCTCAGAGTCTGTGGATTCTGCAGAAAGCCAAGGTCAGCAGGGCAGTGCCCAGCAGGTGCGATGTGGCGCGGCCGCTGGCGAAGAACGGTCCATGGTGTTACAGCAAGATGAAAGCTGAGCAGTCGGTATTCAGCTCTCAGCGGGGAGCAAGCTCCCCCACAAAAGCAGTCTGCCATGGGAGCACAGGCGCTGGAGGCGGTTAAGGCGCTGCACGATGACGGCGGCGGCGCTGCGAAGCAGGAGTTTGCCCGGCAGCTCACGCCGGCGCTGCTGGTGGCCACCCTGGCGGAGCTGGCGGACAATGGCCAAACCCTCACCAGCGGCTTCGACGCAGGCGCCGTCCCAGCGATGCAGGTGAATAGGCATCAGCTCTTTACTATGTGCTACTAAAACCCGATCGGCTTCATCCTGGCAATGCCTGGTTCATGGCAAGGCTCCTGTGGCTCGACAATGCCTTGAGGTGTGCTGGCTGGTGGGCGTCAGGTAGGTACCTCGTGGTGTTAGATGCGCATTGGCAGCAGAAAGACCACGAGTGTTGCTGTGTCAGGGCATGTGGCCGTGCAGCATCTGGAGTTCGAGAGTCAAGTGTCATGCAGTGGCAGCAGGCGTGCAGGTGAACCGTGTGTGCATCAATGCCAATGCGAGTGTCTTTGAACACAGGCCATCTGCGGCATGCTGGCGGACATGGCGAAGCACGGCGGCGACGCCAGAAAACAGATCGCAGGCGGCGAGAGCGGCACCGCTGCAGACTGGAAGACGGTGGCGGCTGCCATCCGACAGGTAGGCCGGTGCAAAATCATTCTGAAGCACTTGCCATGCTGCTGCCAGGCTCAATGTTAGGGTTTGATGAGCTATGTTCGTCGCCAGGAGCCTATGTTGGAGCCTATGTCGGAGCCTATGTCGGAACAGGTGGCTACAGCCCACGAATGTTGTGCGCAGCAGCAGATTTGAAAGCCACTGCATGATCTGCCCCAATCAACCTGCAGAGAAGCTCCTGCTGCAGGCAGGTTGTTGTGCAATTCGTGCCAACAAGTGCATAGTGTGGCCACCATTGCACCAACGCAGTCCACTGCAATGCGCATATTCGATGCCATTACAGATGTGGTCCACATCATTCTCACAGGTGGTGCGGGGCCAGCCGGCTCGGCTGCGCATCATGGTGGACCGGGCGCTGCAGCAGGTGGACACTGCGCTACAGGGCGGCCCGCGGAAAGCCCCCAGCGGCACCGCAGCAGCAGCAGCGCCGAAGTCGCAGTCGGATGCAGACGCTGCCATGCAAGCTCTGCTGGTGTGCGAGCTCCTGGTTATGTCTCATTCATGCTTCGGCAATGTGCACATTTGTATGTGTGTTGTGTATATGACTGCCTGCAGACCTGGATACTGGCTTCCCGCCTTGAGGTGTGTTGAGACGAACAACCACAGACAATCACAAGTGTGCTTTCACCCCTGGCGCTCTGGCGAGCAGCAAGAAGAGGGGCACGCCGGCCAGGGTGCGCAGCAGCCCAGCAAGGCGGCCCTGAAGCGGGCACGCAAGAAGGCTGCGCAGAAGGCGGCCGGCGGCGGCTCAGCCGAGTCGGCTACAGATGCAGCGTCTGCAAGCGCCCCGGCATCGCAGCCTGGTGAGCGGCTCCCATGCAGCGGCAGCGGCGGCATCAGTAGCGGCAGCAATGCCAGACTGGACGCCGCGCCGGACGCCCATGGTGCAGCGGCAGGCATCGAGGGTGTGTCTCTCGAGCCTGCCGCCGGGGCCCCGGCCGCCGCTTCCGCATTGTCGACGGCGGTAGAGGGATCGACGCCCGCGCGGTGGATGCTGTGCCCCATCTCGAAGGTGAGTTCGTGACGCACCACAACTGCATACACGTTCCAGCAATTGATCTGTCACATTCTTGCCATGCGACTTTAAGAAGATATCAGGGGCCAGTCAGTCGCTGTTGCTGTGCAGGTGGTCATGACCGACCCTGTGTTGTGCTGCGACGGCCATTCCTACCAACGCATAGCCATCGCGGAGTGGTTTGCAGCAGGCAACAAGTGTTCACCGGTCACCGGGCTGCCGCTGGAGAATCAGGATGTGATACATAACTTTACTTTGCGGAGCAGTATTCTAGCAGCATTGCAGCGGTTGTGACTTGTGGTAACATCAGACTGGTTGAGCCGCATGATTTCAGAAATGAAATAAATAGCATTGCGGCCGTGTCAGTGCATCCAAGGTAACAGTTCTTACCATTACCATGATGTGAATGTGCGGGCTATGTACCTGGCCGCTGCACCAGATCACCTCAGCCCCGCTCATCAGCCATGTTCCCCACCGCCCCATGGGCTTGGATCCTGCGTAGCAATTGATCTCAAGGTAGCATGCGCTGCAGCGAATCCTGTGATAGACGACTGTGTGCACCAGCAAATGTCAAACTGCTGCATGCGCATGCATGCATGCACTTTACCACCACAGCCACAGGACATATCTGCACAGAATGGCATTTCCACTCGATTCAAATGATGCCATCTCATCGAATTACATGCTGAAGGGGCTTAGAGAAACTGCTTGCTTTGTTTCGCTCAATCGAAAATTCAATCACCATGCAACAGGCCACGTCGAACCTGCTGAACGGTCGACATGGCACACATGCAGCACCCATACTGGTGTCTGTGCGGCCATTCACTCGTTCCAGAGGCCGTCGTGGTCACTTGCACGTCGTGGCAGTGGCGGTGAAGGAGGCAGCTGCGGGGCGCAGCCCGGCAATTCTGGCGGGCGGTGGGCAATCAGGCAGCGGGCACGACTTGAAGAAAAAGGTCGTCATCGTTGGCGCAGGCTGGGCAGGTCCGTGCATGCAAGCATGTGCAGAGACGTTGACACAGTCGTTCAGCACAGCGCATGTGGCGCCGGCGCTTGCGCCACACATGCCACTCAGCCTGAGGCCTGTAAGGAGATCACGGCGCTTTCGGCTTGCGCGACACGTGCAGGATTTGGCGCTGCAAAGCACCTGTCGCAGCAGGGATATGCTGTGACGCTACTAGATGCGTTGCCAAACCCGGGTGGGCTGTCATCAGGTTGGCGGACGCCACAGGGGCGTGCCGTTGAAGCAGGTGAGCGCGTTTTCGTGGCAGGTGCAGCAGCTGTGCATTGAAGGTGATGCCATGACCATGCCTGTCCTTTCGACAACTTCAGTACAGTGAGCTGTCAGAGGCGACGGAATATTCGATAGGCTTCATTGCCGGGGCAGAATCTGACGGGCACTTTGCATGATGGTGCAGGCGTCAAGGGCTTCTGGTATCAGGTGTGCCATCATGACATGATGATGGGTCCCTTCGATATGCCCAACATGCAAATTTGGGGTACTGAGAATGCCCGTGTGCACGTGTGGTGCAGTACCACAACATTTTTGCACTGGTGCGGGAGCTGGGCATCCCCAACCCCTTCACGCGGTGGACGCCGTCAGGGTTTTGGAGCCCCACAGGCCTCACGACCCAGGTGTCGTATGTGCTGCCTTCCTGAGGCTGCTGCACTTGTGTGCTTAGAACTAGCTAGCTCAACAGCAAGTGCATGATTGCTGCGCGCCAGCACATGGCGACTGCAGGGTGAGGTTGTACATGCTTGAAATGGCATTGCAGGCACCAGTATTCTCGCAGCTGCCACGCTACCCAACAATGCTGGGTCAGTTCATCCACACAGCGCAGCTATTCGAGTGAGTCACCACAGCCCAATCGCCATATCGATTTCACCGGGGAGAGAAAGCCTGAAACATCACGTACAGGCTGAACCACATGTCAAAGGTCCGGTGTCTGCACACCGACAGTTTCTCATAGAGCAACAATGATGCTCGAAATTGTCTGCCCTTCTGCAGACGGCTGCCAATCCCAGATCGGCTGACAATGGTGCCGCTGCTGGGTGCGCTACTCGACTATGATTCAGACCCTGCGACGTACGCCAGATACGACAAGATGACTGCGCGGGAGCTGTTCAGGCAGTACGGTGAGCTCCTCTTGATCCTTGACTCTTCACAAGTTGACCCCACATTGTTGCAAGGAAACTGGTGCAATTGTAGGTCGAACCTGTGCAGTTTTGCGGGCACCAACCGGCAGCCTGAGCCTAGTCTCGCTCCCACCAGAATGTACAGAGGTGCAGCCTGCACCTGTGGCTGTGCACAGGCGTGTCCACGAGGTTGTATGAGGAGTTTCTGAAGCCGCTGCTGCTGGTGGCGCTGTTTGCACCGCCCGAGGAGCTGTCAGCTGGCGCCGTGCTGGGCGCCTTCTACTTCTACAGTGCGTCTTCAAGGATTTCTATGTCAAATCTCAAATCACGGCTGGCGAGGGGATTTCCTTGTGTCAGCGATGCCTTCTGCTGGTCAAGGTACTGTCAGCTTGTCCCGTGTTGGGCGCACTGTGTTTGCATAGGGAGTTATATCTCAACCTGAATACACTTAGCAGGGCATGCTAGTATCAAAAGTCGAGATATGTATCACTTGCACTCTGCTGTTTCATCGCCGTCACATGGCGGCAGGCGCCGTGCAGGCTCCCCTACCTGCACAGGATACTTTGCCGTATGCTGATCACCGCTGATGCCAATGCTTTGGTAGCAGTGATTTGATTGTGGTGCAGCACTGGCGCACCAGCCGGACTTCGATGTGTGCTGGTGCCGCGGGAGCGTCGCGGAGAAGATCTTCCAGCCGCTCATCACCTCCATCGAACAATCCGGCGGCCGCATCCAGGGTATGGTTTGCTTCAAACTTTTAAATGTTCTGAGACAGCGTCCTCAAGTAAGCGGGCTGTTTGAAAGTCAATTAAGGACCTGGCTGTGAGAATAGGCCTCCGCGTGTGTGCATCTTGCAAGGAATTGGCACCTCACAGCTTGCACATGCCAGCCACGCGCAGAAGCGCCAAGCCGTGTTTCACTTTGCGCTGTGTGTGTCGAGCTCTGTGCGTCATCGTGTGCGCGCTTCGGCTGTGCAGGCGGCAGCCTGGTCAGCGACGTGCACGTTGACGGCCTCAGCGGCCGGGTCACCGCCGTGACCACCCGGGACAGGGAGGGCCGAGAGACCCGGCACGAGGCAGACGCCGCGGTGTTCGCCATCGGCATCGGCGGTGCGCTGCGTGCTGGCTGCGTGCCGGCGTGCATCCGTATGACCACAGTGTGGCACCACAGCATCGAGGGGGGTGGTAGTTCGATCCCTTTGGGGTGCTGAGGGCATCATGTGCCTGGAGTTGCTGCACACAGAGACGTGCACTCGCCGGCAGCCTCGCCATGAAAGCTGTTCGACATCTGATTATCAGACCAAGAGGCAAACAAAGCCGGGTGTCTGTGTGGCTGCAGGCATGCAGAAGCTGGTGGCGGGTACGCCGGCGCTGGCGGAGCGCCGCGAATTCCAGCGCATCATGAACCTCAAGGGCCTGGACGTTATCGCCACCCGGTGCGCCATATTTGTGTGTATGTGCTGGTATCAAACTATTTCCACAGCGCCGTCACCACCTGGCGGTGCCATAGATACAACTGTCTGCTGCGGCACCCTGCAGACCTATGCACAGGGGAGCTCCCTATCAGGCAGATGTGGCGCACAGATGCGCCGAGAGTCCGGATGGCCACATCCGTGTGGTCTACCCATGTCTGAAACCTGAGCGCAAGCACCGCCGAGTGGCACTGAGCCCATCGCCTTGTTGAAGTGTCATTTTGCTGCCGTGACATCGTGCTTTGACTGAGGATGCACACATGCCCATGTGCTTGCTGGTCCACGTGCCTGTGCACTTTTATTTGACACCAGCATGGCACGTCGAACACACTCGTTGTCGCGCACTGCCACAGGCTGTGGTTCGACCGGAGGGTGTCGATGCGCTTCCCGGCAAACGTGTTGAGCGGGTTTGACCACACCATGGGCAGCGCCGGCAGCACCTTCTTCGACCTCAATGACTTGCAGGCATGCGCCCCACACAATCCTGATGTTTGTCTCGGAACTGGTACGTATGCTGCTTATCTAAGATTGTTAGAGGCTTTGCAAGACTCTACCAGGTAGCACATCGGCAGCACCGGTTGATCTCGATAGCTTTCAGGCATCTCGAAGCGCCAGCAGAATGTCTGTGCACAGTGCAACTGGCATTGCAATCACTCTGTGACCACATTTCGGTCGTGCAGAGTCCCCTTGCCTGCTGTCACGCAAAGCTATTGTCGCACAGCAGGATGCACGATGTCCGGGGACCTGCAAGCTAGTAGGGACCTGCATCGTCCTGCCTTTTGCAGCACGCTCTTTGTGAGTGTTACACAAAATGCCATCCGCATGCGCCTGCTGAGGGGACGCGCCACCAGAGTAACACATAATTCATGCACACGCCGAGCGTAGGGACGCTGTTCAGAGGGCGTCGACCATGCCAGGGCTGCCAAGACGACCCGACTCCAAAACCTAAAAGTTCGACAATACCAGAAGCGCTCCGCGCTGATCCATCATGTGTTATGGCCAGTGCAAAAGGAGTACAAGGACGCTTTGCAGAGGGCTTGCACCGTGCCAGGGCTGCCAAGACGGTCTGCATTGAAATGCAACAACGCCTGGAGCCTTTTCTGGTGACCAGAATGCTGTGACCAATGCAGGACGAGTACAAGGACGCACCCGGCTCGGTGGTGGCCTCGGACTTCTACCATGCCAACGACCTGATGCCGCTGTCTGACGAGGAGATCGTGCGACGCGTGCACAGCAACATAGCGGCCTGCGAGCCCGGCTTTGCGGATGCCAAGGTCCGCGCCACCATGATCAAACGCCAGCCGCACATTGCGCTGCTGCGGCGGTCTTGCAATAATCGGCCGCGTCTGCTGTTTCTCGCACTCAACATCGTTGCACATGCTCCTCATGTTAAAGGGACACACATGTCGATGCTATGGTCCCTATATTTCAGCTTGTAAGGCCCCCCCTACCTTGCTACTGCGTGCCGCCAATTGACAGGCAGATCGCTATCTCGTGTGGCTGTCAGGTGGTCGACGCGGCGGTGCTGAAGTTCAGGGGGGCGGTGACGCACTTCAGCCCGGGAAGCTACGCATCCCGTCCCACGCAGCGGACCAGCTTCCCCAATCTGTTCATGGCGGGCGACTGGGTCAAGGGCCTCGACCACGGCGCCAACGGACTGTCACAGGTGTGCGGCCCGGGCTAGACGAAGGTTTTTTCCTTTGTGTTTTACTTATTCTCCTTTTTGTCTGCGCGCCTGCCGCTGCTGCTTGTGGATGCTGTCATCCTGCCCGCTCTCAGAGTTGAGACCCTGAGGTGCCAGCGGCAGGTGCAGACGCGACAGCGGGGTGATGTAGTTGCAGTATCGGGTTTTGATGCCGGCCGACGACGCGGCTTGACATGAGGCGGCATGGCGTTGTGCTCTCGCAGGAGCGCGCCTACGTGACGGGGCTGGCTGCCGCCAACATGGTGGTGGACACGCTCGGGGTGGGGCGGGCGGCGGACATCTTGCCGACGGAAGCGGACGAGGCCCACATCGTGGTGGGCCGGCAGGTCAATTGCACCCTGAAGTCAGCGGCGCAGGCGCTCGGCATCAAGTCGCCCTTCCTGTTCTGATCAGCGGAATGTGAAGGGCCAGCATTGGTCAATTTGACACTGCCAACGAACTATTGGGGTGAACTGTTTAGGAGGAGGCTGTGGAAGTCGAAGCTGGGGCGGTTCATCCATTTTTGCAATTCTGCTGGCTTGCATTTTGTTGTACGGGCATCACCTGGCCAACGTTGGACCACTCTCTTCAGAACGTCACTTTGTCATGACCGTACTTCCAACATCGTGCTTGTCTTTGGTATCTCAGCGTACAACAGGCCCCCGGATGCCAGAAACCCATTCACTTCTTTCCATGCGTAGCTTGGCATTTCACAGCAAGCCAGTGGCCACCGGGTACTCGTGCTCAAAGCCCCTGTAGCCGCTGAGCTGTGCCACAAACGACACCACAGCCGCATGCGGACACCACAGCGGCCGCGGCACCGCCGCCAGCGGCTGCTCCCCCCTGTAGTGTGTGATAACCGTCTGCAGCCATGGCACCTTGTCTGCACTGCCGTAGTCGTGGCTCAGCCCGTAGAGGGTCTTGTGTAAGGCCGTCGTATTGCGCGCTGGGGAGAATGTCAGCTTCACGGCCAGCTCATTGGCGGGGTCCGCATTCCAGAAAGAGTGCACCGCATTTTGCGGTATTGCTACAGTCCCTGCCGTCTCAATTTGCTCACTGCCGCTGAGTGTGTAGCCCAGTGTTCCCCGCTGGACTGTGATCCACTCGTGGTTGCTGCCCTGCACGAGCGAACAAGGTCTCCACTGCCGGCTGCACACTTGCGTAGTTATGGCGTCTGGCATACAACAGGCGTAGCTGTGGCACTCTGATGCATGTGTCACATGCCTGTGTTGAGATTGTTCAGACGACCAAAGGGGACTGCAGTGCACCCAGAAGAGCTGCACAACATGCACAGCGCTTCACCTGTCTGTGCAGGCGCTGCGAGCATGACTTGCCCGGCAGCAGTCCCGGCGCATGGGGACGGCAGACCACCTGCAGACACGCCGCAGAGCGCAATCTGTGTAACTGGAATTCCAGCCGATCCTCGCGCGCACGTCAAGTACATTGCTCTAGCTGTCCGTGCGACCCACAGCAATATGGTGCTTTGATTGCCTGATGACAATGCATGAGAAGCTTTGAATGAGTCAGCTGCGACATGCGGCCTGCGTTCCTGTGTTGACGTACCTCGATTTCCACTTTGTGGGGCGGGGTATCTCTCACTATGCGGACTCTGCTGCCGTTACGGTGCGGCGAGTCCTCGATCCAGTCCACAGCGCTGGAAGGCTGCCTCGCGCGGGGAAGCTACCTGATTGGGCAGAAAGGTTCAGTGCCTCAAAGCTTGGCGCCAGCGTCGTTCTCTTTGCATCAGGACCGCTGGGGCCGGCTGACTGCTTGCAGATGGGGGAAGTATCCAGGTATTTCAACGGGTACATCTTCACTGTAGAGGCAACATTGCAGCCGCATACCACTCGGTATCCCGGAGGAGGTTCACACGCATCAGCACCTTTTTCACTTTCTCGGAGTGCAGACCGCCGACGCCTATGGCTACGACGAGCGCCGCCACCGTCAACCATGGGATGACGATCAGCGCCGCCCTGAGTGCTGATGGAGGCGCAGGCTTGCGGCGCTGCTGTGGTGCCTGTGGCGCCGCGTCAGTGGCGGTCACAGGTGGTCGCTCCTGCATGTGAACCGCCATTCTTATGTGCTCCGTTCTTCTACGCCTAGCATGTAAACCGTTCCAGGAACGCCTACCCCTGCACCTCGTTGCCAAGGCATGGACATGTAGACGCTGTGTGTGTGTGCTCAACTTTGTGGAAGCCTCTGGAGCATCGGGCATTTCCCTGATTGGATTGTAGAAGATGGAGTTGTGATGGGGATGTCAACGCATGTAGATGCAGCAAGGTATCGCTGATCGCTGACCTCGCAGACTTCCAACACATGCAGACACCCTGAAAGAGCAATTCCACCTGCGCGCCAATCAAATTTAGATTTCGCTGTTCAGTGAGCTACTAAACCACTTCAGGAGACGAAAGTGTATCGCAGGGCTGCTGCAGCATTTTCACATTTTCCAAGCACGAGGACCTGCTGACTAAAGCTGATGTGGCAGCTACTTCCTCAGCTGGTATACACAACCCAAAATGTTGCAATGTGTGAACGAGTAACAAGACTACGAAGACTGATGACATTTGTTAGGAGGGCATGATTGAAGGTGTCATGGTTCCCCACACGTTTGCGTCGCTGCGCCAGACTGTATTGAGCCAAGTGTATAGAGCACAACTTCACCAGTTCAATCAAGAAAAATCCTGCCTCTCGCAACTTATCAGATCAACGTCACAAGATTGCAAACGAACAGGATTCGTCAGAAATGCCTGACGTACCCCTCTCACAAACAACGCACACCATCTGCGAAACCATCTAGTCCATCCCACCTTGCCTGCAATCGCCCGCGTTCATGGAACAAGCACCAGACATGCAACATGCACTCCGCCCTTGATGTCGTGCCAGACCTCCTCTAGGCAGAATGAAAAACAAGTGGAAACATGATGGATGTGACCACCATCGCATTCGTGCATGGAGTGCTCCTGACGGCCTGAAGCCACTATTCAGGACGCTCTTGCGCGGTTGTGGCATGGCCGCGCCGGCAAACGTAGTGGCGCCCTCTCTGAGCTGCCGCAGGGGACAGCGAGCTCAACCTCGCTGGTCCCTTGGCTGCAGCATAGATCAAGTTCCCGCTGACCGAGCCAGCCTCAGCATTCACCACTGCCGAGACTCGCCAATTTTGCCAAAGGCTGGCGGCACGTATGCAGCAGTGGCCCGCAATTGCCCGCCAGGTCTGCCGCTGGCGTCTGTGGGGCGATCCCAGTACAGGATCCCCAGGCCGTCGCAGGAGGTGGCAGTATGTGGCAGGAACTGCAAAGATCAGCGCCTACTGCTACCGTCTCGCACGGACTCGTCTTGCACGCACGCACACAGCTGCTCCTTCATTGCTGCCGCGCCTCGCCAGCCAGGTCAAAGGCGGGCAGCACGCGTGCAACGATGGCCTGCAGCCGCGCGCCGAGGCTGCCGCCAGGGTCCGTAAGCCGTTCCTGCTGCAGGGCCTCCATGCCAGTCGTCACGATGGCGCGCACCTGTTTTCAAAGTTCGAGTCATTGATCTGGAATTTTGTCCAGTCTGTTTTCAACTACAGTTTTGCCATATCACATTTCATTGCACATGCACGCTTGCAAGCGCAGGTTTGAGACGGCTCTTGTGCACGACTGTGACAAACATCGCCTTCAACGACAGAGGCGGCAGTTGCAAACATGCATATGCAAGACTGCACAGCACAGGGCAATGGAGTAGGAACGAAGGTACCTGCGCATACACCCGCGCGCAGGCGACGGCATCAGTCGGCCTCACTTCGCTGCAGTCCACCGGCTCATAAAACCTGCAGCAGCAGGGGCATCGGAGCATTTCAGGCAGAAGTCGAGACCCTGACAGGCTGCACTCGGCGGCCTCTACAAGGCCCCAATTTGCCGATCATGAAGACGCATATTCTGCACTGTAGCACTGCATCTCAGTAAAACGCTGCATGCCGCACACCAGGAAGAGGGTGCAGGGCGGGGCCAGCTCAATGGTGCCAGGCAGCATTATCAGTGAAGGTGAAGGAGAATGAGCAATCAGCACTGCTGACGCTGCAGTGACACTGAGCTTGGTGGGACTGTGTCACATCCTAACATCCCTGACAGCCTGGCAGCAAAACTCTCCAAAGGTGCCAGGTGCCCACAGGAAGTCTGTCTTCAGGACAGGCTTCTGCAGAGTCGACCGGTGCAGGTGGGTCAGGACCTGCACCTGAAGTACAGGCGCTGCCAGACGTCCAGCGCCAGCAGCAGCAACGGCATCATGACATGCCATCACATGCCACTCAAATTCTATGGCCAAGCTCAGAATGTGACTGCTGAGCAGGGCGTTGCTGCCGCAAGTGAGCACCTGAAGTACAGGCGCTGCCGCACGTCGGGCACCGGCAGCGGCGACGGCAGCCGTGCGCTGCCAGGCAGCGTCGCGACCGGCAGCACCGTCTCGGCCGGGTCCAGGCTGGGGTCGATGGCCTCCACCGCCCGCCGCGCCAGCGGCCCCAGCACCGGTGCCTCCAGAATCTCGTCCGTGTCCTATGCAGTAGACATAGGCTGTGGTGTATGCAGTAGATACAGGCCGTGTCCAATGCAATAGCTACAGGCCAGATTCTGCATGCAGAGTGGATGTAGGCGCACTCGGCTGTGCACACAGGCCGTTGGTTGACATCTGCACCTTGGCGGGTTCGAGCTACAGACCACAGCAGGAGGTGAGCCGGGCTGCTCCTGGGGCACCCAGCTGTGAGGCATCACCGCCAGGGTGGTATGCACTCTCAAAGTGCAGGTGCGCAGCTTTCAATGGTCCAGATCACACTCACCAGGAATAGGTTGTAGGCGTCATCAGCGCCCACTGCGGCGAAGGGCACAATGAGGGCGTCATACTTGGCGGCCAGCCGCACGAAGTCGGGGCGGTCGTCGCGCCAGAACAGCTTGTACTCCTCGCCGCGCCGCTTCAGCACCTGCGCGAGGCGCCGGCGCAGGTGAGCTGTGTCTGTACGGCAGCAGCGACAGTGCTAATTGGTGGATACCAGCCCGCTTGCTGACGGCCCACTGTTTCTGCAGCCTGCCTGTCTCGCTGACATCTGTGCGAAAGTGTGGGGCTCCGCAGCCAAACATCGCCGTGGTGCTGGAGAAGATCTTGAGTGCTTCGTGAACGTCTTCATCGAACTGCGGGAATCCAAAGTCTGCTGCAAGATGTTGCCACAGTGCGGAAAGTCATGCATATGCATGGAGGGTCACCTCGCGCCCGCCGCCCGGGAACAGCAGCAGCGCCTCCCGTTCCCGCAGCAGCTTGGCCGCCGTGAAGGGCCCCGCCTTCACGGCGCCGAAGCGCTCAAACACCGCGCCCACTGGGCCCAGCCTGCACATCCAGCAGAAGGAGTCCTAACACGATTGGCGGTTGAGAATGTAGGTGCCCCTGTGGTGGATGGGTAGGACCAACAGGAGTGCAAACATGGCAGCAGCTCATGGCCCAAGAACCACCAACACAGGAGTTGCCTACATGAGGGAAGCAAGCACTGCTCTGTCTGGCGGGCACGGGCGATCAAATCGATGCTGTGCAATGGAAAGCGCACCAGTGGCGCGGGTCGGCGAGGCCGCGCACGGAGATGCCCCGCACATACAGCTCCAGCATCTGCAGCAGCACACCGGATTGTGGACTATGGACCGGTTTCAGGCTGAAACAGTGATCAGACAGCCTGCTGTCTGCATCTGCGTGTCAGTGGGGTCGGCAACGGAACGGACAGCGGACACTGCACAGCGTCACACACCCCGGGCCGAGGGTGTGGCCACCCGTCAGCATATTGAGGACACCAGCAACCCCACTGTCAGTGCATAGAAACACGAGCCAGGGCCTTGTGTAACAGACATGCGCACATGTCTGACATGCAAATATGTGCGAAGCCCACCAGCAGGGGCAGGTCGTACAGCCCGAAGCGGGTGTGGTTGCCGACAAACAGCAGCGGGCGGGCGCCGGCCTGCAGCGGGTCCGGCAGGTGCTGCGTCCCCAGCACCACCGGCGACACCTATCACATGAAGAGCAGCTGATACAAAAAACTTTGATTGGCACACCCACGGCGCTTCTGATCCCGCACCCATGCTCAGCCTGTGAATACTATTCACTCACTCTACTACTGATTCGATCACTTTTTTTGACAGCACACACGCGGCGCTCCTGACCCCGCACACATGCTCGGCCGATGTGGCAAGACGGCCAACAGATGAGGAGTGATGTGGAGCATCAAACAACACTCAAAGCACACCAGGGCACGCCAGCCGCTGAGCTGCCGCATGGCACCTCAGGCCAAATGCGAAAGATTTTCCCAAATGGATCCAGCAACGAACATGCTAGCTCGCATCAGGCGAGAGAGAAATGCGCACCAGGGCACGCCAGGCACTGAGCTGTCGCACGGCGCCCTCCAGCACCTCATTTGGCTGCGCCCACGCAGGCAGCCGGTCTGCAGGTACGAGGGACACAATTTACACTTCACGAGCAGATCTTGGCAGCCCGAGAGCGTGCTGTTGCACCTCATTCGGCTGTGCCCATGCAGTCAGCCAATCTGCAGGTGCGAGGGCCCTGTTGACTACGCCCACAAGCAGAGGGTTTGGTCACCGCAGACTGTGCGACATTGCGTCCAAAGGCAGTGGCTCTGCCGATGGAGTGGATGCTCTGCCTCAGCTGCCTTGAGCAGCACAGACTGTGTGCGGAGTCTTGAAGGCTTTTGTCAGATTGCAGTGTCACTTCTCGCTTCACCTTTGCTGTGTCGAGGTGCATCTGCAGCCTTCATTGGGCTACTACTGCCATTGCTGCTGCTGCCATCCTCCGCACCAATTCTGCCAGCGCTGCCGCTGCCAGCCGCAAAGTCCACGGAGATGCTATTACCGCCGGTGCCATCGTCTGTCTGTGAAAACGCGTCACCTTCTGCAGCACTACCGTTGCCGTCCCTTGGCTGTGCTGACGCCAAGACGCTGCTTCGGTAGGGTGTGCTGCCGTTGCTGCTGCTGCCATTGCTGCCACTGTTGCCTGCATCAACTGCTTGCTGCGCCGCTTCTAGCTGGGGGAGCTGTGCATCTTCCCACTCTGCCTGGATCTACAAGTATGTGACACAGCCAGATTCGAGCGCCATCATCAGACGCGGCAGGATGAAAGCTGTACAATCCATTGTTTTAATCTCAGCTGCTTTGGTCCCGACGTACTACATGCAGGTTCCACAGCTGACCCTGGCAGCTGTCAGGTGTGCACGACATTCTCAATCAGCACAGCAGCTGACCTGCTCCGGCGCGTCAGGGGACCATGCATTGTCGCTCCAGGGCCGCCCCTGGCGGACCGCCATGCGGCTGACGGACTGGCTGCCGGCATTGCGGCCCCACACCGCCGATGCGCGGGCATCATCCAGCGACAGCGTGGATACAAGCGGATCCACACTGCAAAGCAGGGGTCCTTTGATTCGTTCACCGGCAAGCCAGAGACATAAGACTTGGACCACAACCAAAGGGTGCTCTACATCTTTATCCAGGTGTCATTTGCATGGCAACCTATGGCATTATTCACCAGTCTTGCAGTCACCTGTCGCCTTCTGAGCTGGATGTGGCTGCTGCCCTGAGAGATGCCGCTGCTGGCTGGTCCACAGGCTGTGACGCCTCCTGCTGTGGAAGCGGCACCGGCTGCGCTGCTGATGTACTGCTTGCCGTCATTGCTGCAGCGGCATCTGCAGACTCCAGCAACGCCGCGGCTGACGCCAGGGAGGCCGAAGCTGAGGCTGTGGACGCTGCGCTGCCGCTGATGCTGCCACTGCCGCTGACGCTACCACTGGCGGTGCTGCTGATGCTGCCATCCACGCTGCCGTTGCCGCTGGCATTCACGCCGCCGCCGGCGCTGCTGCTGGCGCGGCCACTGACGCCACCCGCCGGGGACTGAGTCATTGCCGCCGAGCCGTCCGGCCGCGAGGCGTCCGGCAGGAAGCCGGCCCGCGCCATGATGGCCGCGAGCGCGACGCCCTCCTCCAGCAGCGCGGTGTGGCCGCTGTCGGGCAGCGTGACCCGCCGGGCGTCCGGCAGCAGGGATGCAAGGCGCGCCGCCTCCGACATGGACGGCAGCAGCCGGTCCGCCGCCGAGGCGACCAGCAGCGTCGGCACCCTGTGTGCATGATGAGCCACAGGTCATGCAGAAATTCAGCACAACACCTTGCTTGTCTCGTATTGCTTGCTTGAGAATCTCAGGTGGCCAACTGCCCTGGGACCCGCTCTGCTGGGGGTTTTGGTGCTGCTGCAAATGTCCACAGCAGCAACGGAAGACTGCATGTGGGCAAGTGACTTGGCGAAAGTGCATGAAGCCAGCGAACTGCAGCAAGTTCAGCCTTGCTGGCTATAGAAGACAACACATCGCGCTGGAGAAGCAACAAGTCAGAGTGATCAGTGCCAATTCAAAACACACACCTGATGCTGGCAAGCTGGGCGTCAGGCAGGCCGCCGCTGCGCAGCAGGTTCAGCCGCCAGTTTGCCGTGGCCGAGGGCATGTAGCGCAGCCCGCTGCCCGCCTCTGACGCCAGCTGCTCCGCCGCAGCGGGTGAGCTGCTGTCGGCAGCCGCCTCCTTCAGTGACAACAGTGCAAGGGATCAGCGTCCTGCCTGCATCCCTGCCCAAGGTGCGGCATGCCCCTTGCTCCTTCAGTTTTGATCAGGGTTGGCAGGGGTGCCGGCATCCTGCAGATGGTTGTGACACAGGTTCTCGTGTTGTGTGTATGTGAGAGCCAACCACGCACCTGAAAGTTGGCGGGCGCGCTCATGAGCATCATGGACCGCACGGCCTGCGTGGTCACGGGCGCCACACGCTCCCTGTCCACCATGAAAGGTATCAGCACCGCCTGCGCCACCTGCAGGCGGCACAAGCGAGGCTAAGTCTGGATTGATAGGTTTGGAGCACATCTGTGTGGACATCATCGCTACAGGGCCGAGGCCGAGTTATGACGATGCTGGGTGTGCAATGCAGGAAACACACTGTGGAGTTGGCTCGTAGGCTACCCTGAGACAATTTGCTCAGAACACCTGCTGCATAGGCATCACTAGTATGCACACCCACCGGCTGACTCCTGTATGGGACGCTGCTAATTACATGCAGGAGACTTCGCATGACGCTTTCCAGTCGAAAGGCATGTGCAGAAATGATGCACCGCTCACCTCATACAGGGGCTTGGGGAACACCGACAGCAGGTTTGTGGCCGCGACCAGGCTGCTGACGCCGAACAGCGACTGCCCGAAGCATGTTGCAGGGTTGACCAGCACCAGGTGCGACACCAGCTCCGGCGCTGCCGCCGCCACACGCAGCGCCAGGCACCCTCCGAACGACTCCCCGACCAGGGTGACCTGAGAGTAATGGGTAGTACACAGTTTATGTCACACGGGCATAAGAGAAGGCAGAGTCTTACTGTCCAGCAGATCCTTGTTCGAAAAGGAGGGTACACGAGGTTTGAAAACAAATTCACGCAGCAGTGACAGAAGCAGATGCACCTTTCGGTATGGCAATGTTGCAAGCAGGTCCTGCAGAAGGCCAATCGCCTGTGCTGTGAGCTCTGGCCACGCCCATCGATTTGCGAGCGGCATGTAGAGGCAGCGCACATCATAGCCTGCGGCTGTCAAGCCTGGCAGCTGCGGCGTGATTGCCTGCAGTGGAATGACAGCCTGCGGTTCATAAAACACTGCCAGCACATGCATCCTCCTCGCCAGTCATGCTCCACCAGACCCGAATAAAAGCGAGTGTTGCTTTTACCTGCGCAGCTACCCTGTTCCAGTGCAGATCTGTAATCACATCATGCGGGACACCAGCTGCTCACCTGGCCTGTGCCATCCGTGCCGGAGAAGTATACCAGCGTCGCTACAGGTGACGGCGCCTCCGGTACCCGAGCATGCAGTAGCCGCAGCTGCAGCATTTAAGAGCAATTCGAGAAAACCCGCTTCTTCCGGTACCCTCTGGGTGATTGCCAGTGAAGTTGCAGATGCGTACGTATGTTGCCACGGCAAAACGACCTGCATACCACTATTCCAATCACCTGGTCAGCTGCGGGGCCGCCACCTGCATGCAATGCTGCCGCCGCAATCCGCCCGTTTTCATCGCGTCTGTAGGATATATGCCTGATTCGACGAAAGGGGGCCACGTGCCGCTTGCCAAACGACCGTTGAGCAGGTGGTGCACCATTCAACACAGGTGAGTGACGTGTGTGTTGCAGTTGCTCGCCCGACCCGATCATGTCTCCACAGCCAGTCGCGCAAGGTGTTGATGAGTTACATGAGCTCTTGACTGGATGTCAAATCGGGACCAGATTACTATTGTGAGCTAGCAAGCTGGGGCACGTCTTTGGAAGCAGAGGCCCTGTGCTGGAAGCAGCTTGCAGGGTTTGGCGAACCAAAAGCCCTGCGCCCCGCGCCCGTCCCTATAAAAGCGGTTTCGCACCGCTTTTGAGGAGCAACGATGTCCGCTACGCCACCGCGAGGCGTCGCCGGCGTGTACCGCTACATTATCGATGATGTTGTGACCCGCGTCCGCACAGACTTCGTGCAAGAGGGAGTCGACGAGTAAGGCCGTTCCCAGCTCGACAGCGTCTCACAACCTTGCACAATGTCTATCGTACGCATACGGAACCTGTGCCGTTCCTCCGAGAGTGCACATGCTTTGCAGCCAGGGTCAGCTGCGCATGATCATGAAGGTGCACCGCTGAGTTACTACCATGGCAATGTGCTACAGGGCCGTGTTGGACGAGCTCAGGGAGCTGTGGGAGACGAAGCTAGACGAGAGCGGGGCCATCGCTGTGCCGGTGCCTGCACAGTGAGAGTGTTTCGCCGCTTGCATCGATCGTGCTCAATGCACTGGGCTGTGCACAGCAGTGTCTGTCAACATGAGACTTGCTATGCTTGACCCAAATCGTGCGCATTCGAAGCTCATCCAGGCCATTGCCGCACCCATTCATCGCATGTTGGCACTCCATTGCAGACCACCACCGCCAGGGCCGGTACCGCAGTACTACCAGCCGGCACAGGCGCAGGGCTACCCGGTGAGTCTGGCGGTAACCCAGTGCTGATGTGTATGGCTGTGCGCGGTGTCTGCATGCGTGCAGTGCCAGGTGTGCACGGCATCCACTGACCACATAAACGGCTGCACACTGAGCAATGTTAGATGCACCACATCCATGGGGAATTGACTCACATGCATGCTGTACCTGGTAGGCGCCCCATCCGGCACCAACCCGCCCGACAGCGGTCGCCGTCGACACCTCAAAGCTCGGCAGGCCGGAGCAGTACCTGCAGCCCACCGGTTTCGTTTCGGTTGGCGGCAGCGGTTCAGCAACCGCGGCCGGTGGCATCGCTGCAGCTTCAGCAGCACCGGCTGCACACCAGGCGGCAGCAGGCGTGCCGGCCGCATCAGCACCGCCTGCCAGCTATGCTGCAGCAGCGTCGGTACCACAGTCTGCCTATGGCATGCCGGCAATCGCGCCGCCGCAGCGGCCGCAGTATGTGCAGCCTCCCCAGCTGCATCCGCAGCAGCAGCTGCAGCAGCACATCACCATGCTGCAGCGGCCTCAGCTGCAGCAGCCCGTGCAGCAGCCCGTGCAGCCAGCGTTCCAGCAGCCGGCATCGCAGCCGGCGCAGCAGTATGCGCCCGCCGTGAGGCCTGCGATGCAGTATCAGCAGCCACAGCAGCAGCTGCCGCCGGTGCACTACCAGCAGGCAATGCAACACCAACAGCAGCAGCTGCCACCAGCGCAACATCAGCAGGCGGCACCACATCAGCTCCCAGCACAGCAGCTACAGCAGCAGCAGCTTGTGCAGCTACAACAGCAGCAGCAGCAACAGCAGCAGTTTCTGGAGCCGCAGCAGCAGTTTCCGCAGCCACACCAGCAGCAACAGCAGCAGTCTGCAGCACAGCAGCCGGCAGCGGCGGACACCAGGAAGCGGCCATACGAGGGCGAGCAGCAGGTGTCTTCGGCTTCAGTCTATAGCAACCTCAGGGATGGACGTTTTGCTTTTCTGCGTCTCATATACAGCAGGATTTGGGCATGACAGGTGTCCCTTGCACACTGATGCAGGGTGGCCCACCGAAGCAGCCATACCAGCCGCCAAATGGCGCCACTGCTGCCCCGGCCGCCGCCGCTGCCGCCGGCCCTGCCATGACCATTCCGCAGCGGGTGCGCTGATATGTCAGGCTGTACGAGTTAGCGTGACTGAATTCACACACACAAACAGGCATGCCTGCAGGAAGAGGTTCAGACTTTTCAGGGTTAAGATTGCATGCTGAAGGAGAGGCTTTGTTCCGACTGCTTAATCTCATGTTCATCTGCAGGATGGCAACAACGACGATGAAGCAGGGCCATCAGGTGCCGGCGGCGGCGGGGACGACGCCTTCGCAGGCAGCGATGAGGGGGAGGACCCACTGGCGGGCCTGTCGTCAGATGACGAAGCGGACGACTCCAACTTTCCGAATACTGTCCTGGCGCAGTTTGAGAAGGTGAATATGGTGGATTTGAGTATGCCACACCCAAGAGCACTGTGCTGGGCTGCAGTGTGGCCCGTGCAAGGCGACATTAATGTCACCTGTACTGTCCTGCGCATGCGCTGCAACCGATGCCCATTGGTACTGACATCGTTGGCATGTTCACCCTGGAGCAGGTGGGCCGCACGAAAACGCGGGCGGGCACGAAGTGGAAGTGTCAGTTGAAGAACGGCATCATGCACCTCAACGGCCGAGACATCATCTTCCACAAGTGCACCGGCGAGATGCATTTCTGATAAGATCCAGACGGGCGCAGAGACACTATGCATGAGATGAATAGACGCATGGTCGAGCCGGGGCAATGGCACCCTATGGTTTCAAGATACTTAGGAGCCAGGCAGCATGGCTTGAGGTGGACACATCATCTTCAAGGAGCGGCTTCGCAGACGAGTTTGAAAGCTGCGCTTGTGTGTGTTTCCGAGTCTAGTCGATCAAGCAGACAGCGACTCTTGACAGCATCGAATGGCATGCTCAAGCATCAAACCGTCATCCCTGCCGTCAAATGAAGCTCTTTACACCTTCATGAATCAGCCGTGGCATGTTCACCTGCCAGTACGAGGCGAAATGCCTGCCTCTTATATGGCTTGTAATGCCTATGACCTCACTGCCAATCACTTCCGCCTCCTCCTGCCCTTGCCCTTGTGCTCCTGCTCCGCCAGGGCATCCGGCTGCGTGAGGGCGCCCGCGGGCACGAACATGACCTCGCCCCACTCCCCCTTGTCGTCGTGCTCCATCCGCACCTGCAGTCAGGAGGGTATGGGCTCGTAAAAGACGCTGCACGTGCGCTGCGCTGCCGTCCACTGTTAACGGATCGCAGACAGTGAGCTTGGCTCGTCTGGCCGCATCGCTGTCGTCATGAGACCGCGCAGCACATGGTCAGCCTGCTGTAATGCTCACTCCAGATAGCAGGATGATTGAAGCAAGGATCGGGCCACTCACCAGCACCTCCTCCAGGCAGCCGACCTCGACACGCGGCTTGCCGGTGACGTCTTTCCCGCCGCCGCCGCCGCCATCGCTAGCCGCAGCTGCGTCTCCCGCATGCTGCTGGTCTGCCTGCAAGCACAGCCCAGTTCAGCTCAGCCACATGCAACTAGCACGTTGGCTTCTGGTGATCTCAAGGGTATGGCCTGCCGAAACCTGACAACTAGTCTGCTTGCAGACCTGGTGTGACACAGCCATGATGCCTTGACCTGGGCTTGTTTGTCCGCCTCCTCCTGCTGGTGCGTATCACGCGAAAGTGCCTGTCACAGCGGACCCTGTGGACGGGAATGTGTTGCTTGTACAGTGCAGCATCCAGGAACCTTTCTTCTCACCGTGATCCGCTTGGTGTACTTGTCCACACGGGCCACGGCGGCATCCACCCGCGTCTGCACCGCCTTCTTGGCCTCCCCGCTCGCTGCATCCAGCTGCACAATGCACAGGATTGCAGCTGGAATCTGCTGCTTCTGTGGTGGCCTTTGTCTGGAAGCTCGAGAACCGCCTGTGTTGGGTGCACTCGTGTCAACACCTGTAGGACAGCTGATGGGTCAACAAGGCGCTGCGCTGTGCACTGCTGCTATGAAAGGGCATGAAAGGGGATGAAAGGGATGTGCACCTCCAGGCGGGCGGCCTCGAGCTCCTGCTGTGCGCGCGTCGCCTTTGCTGTGTTTGCCGCCTGCTCCACCGCTTGCCTGCGGCACGAAGCACCTGCTTCTGAAACACATTGCTGCCTAGGGACACTCGGCGCTGAGGCTGATCGTCATGTCCACCCTCGTGCTGCATCTCTGGACAGCCAGCGTGACTGTGTCAAATCAGCAGAAGGGGCGCACCTCTGGCCGTCGGCATTGGCGAGTGCGATGTCCAGGTCCGCCTTGCTGAGGAACAGCGGTGTGTAGCGCGCCTTGCCGGTCTTCACCGTCAGCCCCTCTGCCTGCAGCGTGGGCAGCCAAATACTTGGATCAAGCTTGTTTGCTATTGGATCAGGGGTCATGAGATGGAATAAATTTATTTTCCAAACAATTTTACAGTCTCAGCACAGAGACTTGGATGACTTCATGCACCAGACCATGTCACACACGAAGGACAGGCTCATTGCAGGTTTGGCTGGCTTTGTGACATACCACCAACGGTCAGTGGCCATGAAAATAGATCTTGGATGTGTATAAACAGCAGCAGCAACCATGGTCTGTTGGAGTAAATACCTGAAATACTGGCACGCCTGTGAAGCCCTCTGCTGCCACACCCGCTTCCTGGTACAACTGCAAGCACCAGAAGGTAAGAGTCAGAGGAGATTGTCGGACCAGATAGAGTCATGTGAGCATTCAGGCAAGCCCTGCCTGTGCTGTGCAATCTGTCAGCTAGATACATGTGCCAACATGAAACCCGGTATGGTCGACACCACAAGGTGCAAGCTTGCAGTGTCGAGCCTCTTGTTGGCCTTCACTGCCACGATGAGCTCTGGGAGGACCAGATTGCAGGTGCAAGTTGAAGTGCAGTCCTGCAACATGCGCGCCGCCCAAACTGCTTGACATGTGGTGCAGCTGGCTGCTCACCACACGACATGCTCGGCTGGCGGGATGTGCACTGACCTTCACGGCGGCGTCGACCTGCGCGGGGTCCGGCATGAAGCGGAAGATGACGCCCTCCGTGCCGGTCTCGGACCGCGGGGAGGTGGCAAACTGGTACACCGCGTCCATGCCGACCTGCGTCACCCGCGACTCCCGCCCCAGCTTCGGGTTGCCCTCCTTTACCTGCAGCACGTGAGGTGGCTGGCCTGTGACGGGCTTCAGATGTTTCAAACATAGGTGTGTCGACCACCCTCATGCACGCAGCAACCATGCAGATGGCGCTGCCATAAATGTTGAGATATAGCAGCAGAGTGCGGAGGCAGCAAAAGCTTGTATGCACGTGGAGCTCGATGTACTGCCATTAACGAGGCCCATAGGAGGCTCACCTTTTCAACTAGGCTCTCTGCGTCTCTCCTGTTGAAGAAAAACAGGCCCATGTTCCGGTGCTGGCTGCCCTCCTGTAGTGCAGCAATGTAGGGTGGCGCCGGTTGCAAAGCTTATGCACGACTTGATGCACAAACAGACTAAGATCAGCTTATCGCCAGATACGACCCATAAACCCTCGTAGTGTCTTCCCAGCTTACCGCATCGCCAGCAATGAGCACAAACTCCTCGCGCTTGTTGATGACCGCATACACTGGCACGCCCGACAGCCGCGCCTTGATGTCCTCTGGGTTGTACGCCACCTCGAACATCGGCTGCGGTCGCTGGCTGCCGCTGCTGCCCCGCTGGCCGCTGCCGCGGGGGCTGCCAGCCGACATGGACAGTGACTGTACAGGCAGCAGTGGCTATCTCAGCAACGTCCTCGGCTGATTCGTGGTGACCTGCGGCGCTTGATGCGTTTGCTGGAGGCCACGTGTAGCAACTGCATGCTCGCATCATATGGGCCTGCTGCCCCATCATAGGGTGCGGCGCAGCATGCTGCGGTGCACATGCATGCACGTTCATGCCACCGTCGTGTGCCACGCACGTTGCAGCATGTAGTGTATCGTTTGCTTTGAGACAGATTGATGTAGGTTTTTGACTTGCAACGAGATACAGGGGATGACCCACCGCCATGCCAGGGAGCAAGGGCTGGACATGCATGCCATGTGCATGCCGCTGCAAAGCCTGCCCTGGCAGCTGCGCGACTTGCGACAGCGCACGTCCTAGGCCTTCAGCACCATGGTGCACGCGCTGGGCTGCCTGCTGCCACGCGTTGCCCAGGTCTCGAGCGAAACCATCAGCAGCTGCCTGAATGTGATCAAGTGGGCTGGCGCCACCGTCACGCGCCGACATGCTGCAAGTTCAACGGCTACTCAACGTGTCAATAGTGCTTTTTTTGTGCTTTCTGGCAGAGCGCGCAGGTGTCGAAGTCGAACCCACCAATCAGGGGGCAAACAACGATAGCGAGGAATGCCACACAGGGAACGGCAGCGGACTGAGGATCCGAGGCTTTTGCTGTCTCAAGTCGACCAGTTTTGGCCAGAAGCACCGCTCGCAAAACGGATCAGACACTGGTGAGCCATCTGTAGACGATGGCGCGTCTGCTGAACTTCGCTGTACCGCAGAAGGCCGCCTGAGTGCAAATCTGGCAAGTCCGATGGACAGCACCAGGATGCAATGATTGGATGCACGCGATTCCCGTGCAGTCGCAAGGGCCCTCAGTGTCTCGAAGACGCTGGTGTGCTGCAAAGAGGCGCACAGGCTTCACCGTAAGCTCAACGACCATACCACCTGGTAAGTTGCCGTGGCGCCAAATTGCAACCTGATGACTGGCAGGGGAGCATGCAGTGTCATCAATAGTTTTCACGTGCACTGAATGAACTGCATCACGATGCGTGCCGCTAAATCGGGATCCGCACACCAAGTACGCATGCCCACATCGTTCTGGTTGCACCGCAAAAGCACCCGCAACTCGACACTCGGCTGTGTGGATCTCGCCAGGCTGCAGCCATGGGCAGCACCGAGGCCGAAAAGGCCAAGATTGAGAGGAAGCTGCAGACGCTGCAGTTCCAGAATGGCAAGCTGTCCGCGCAGTTGGAGGTGCAGCGGTCTCAGATCGCAGAGCTCGAGGGCCGCCTGGAGGCTCAGGAAACCAGCCGGGGTGCCTATGCCGACACCCTCCTGACCGTGAACAGCCTGTGGAGCCAGCTCAACGCCGACATCCAGAACCTCGCCACCAGGGCGACAAAGGTACCTTGCGGACGAGCATTCTTTGGAGCATGCATGCATGCAACCCCTGCCTGCGGCCTCAGACATGACAGCAATGTGAGCCTGCTGACAATATCTCGTCGGCATGCACCACAGGGACCTGGGCATGAGGCGGCTGCCTGTGATGCAGCTCAGCTGGACGGCGCAATCACGACAGCAGACGCGCAGGCGGCGCCAGACCCCTACTTGCGCGCCCTGCTGCATGGCGATGCCAAAGCCACAAAGGTGAATCCAGTGTCGAGATCACACGTTGTCTCCTGCACTCATGCGCTGTCCTATCAGTGCGCACTGCATGATCAACAAGACTGTGAGGCTGCGCTTCTGTGATCATTCGCTGTGTGGAGTCTCATGTACATGCTGTACATTGCACACCCAGGAAGCCGAGGAGCGAAAGCAGGATGTGCACGAGTTTGCGTCTGATGTGGAGCGGCAGCTGCGGGCGCGCACCACTGCCACCAGTGCGGCGCTTGCTGCGGTGCTGGAGCAGATCGACGCCGCACGCAAGGACGCGGCAGCAGCCACAGGGCCGCCTGACTCCGTCGCGCGTGTCGCAGAGCTCGAACGAGGTGAGAGCGAGCCGCAGGCAAATCAGTGCGTGGTTGCCTGTCAGCAGTCTGCTGGCTCTGCGATGTGTCACTGCATGCGTTGTGAAGATTCGACAAATTCCTGTGCAGGTCACATTGCATGTGCATTTGCAGCATTGCACAGTGTCGTACCATTCTGCGTCTGCAGAGTGCGAGCGCCTGACAGCGGCAGCTGACGCTGGCGCTGCGCTGCGGCGTGCGCTGGATGCACAGCTGCAGCAGGCCAATGCGCAGGCGCTTAAGCAGGAGGAGTCGATCAAGGTGCTGCACAGCTCTGTTTTCTGAAAGTCAGCTGCAGAATGTGAGATGTGGTTCCAATACCAAGGTGCACGATTCGCATCAGCCAGGCAGCTCACCAGTCGGCTGGACACCGAGCTGCAGCATGTTGATGCTCAGCAGGGTCAGCTGCGGCACAGCACGCTGCTGCTGCGCATCCTTCAGCAACCTCATGGGGGTCGTTCAGCAACACACATGGCTTCATTCAGTGCAGGCTCTGCTGGCAGATCTGAACAAAGACCTCCGAGCAACGACGTCCATTGAAAGCTGCAATGCCGGACTGGACACATGAACCTTGGACCTTAGCTTGAATCTGTGTCCTGCCGCCGCAGGACCTGCAAAACGAGCTGGCGGACCGGAACGAGGAGCTGCGGGCGGCGCAGCGGAAGCTCGTCACGGCGCGCTCGCAGTCCGGTGCGGCGGCAATTGAGACTGCTGGCACGCCGCCCACGCCGGCGGCCCCTGCAAAGGACATCAAAAGGTGAGGGCTGTCACCCCGAGGACCCAATCCTGGGTGAGGTGTTCAAGCGTGTGGGGCAATCCAGCATTGGGAGCAGACACCAACTAGGTCTGCCGCCTACACTGCCCAGTGCAAAGAACAATAACAGCTTGCACAGCGCACATGTGAAGTCGTACAGCTGCTGCGGTCATACATACCCACGCCTCTGCAGGATCGGATGTAGAGTCAAGGCCATGAGGGATCATTGTACACTTGTGCAAAGATGTCACACACTAGGGCAGCTTGCATGCTGAACACCAATTGGTCAGCATGAGTCACGTCGGTCGGAACGTTCGAAAACATCACCATGTGATGTCATGCAGAGAGGCGTCGACTGCAGGCCAGAGCATTGCAGAGATCGAGGCGGCGGTGCAGGCAGAGGAGACCAAAAAGGTTCTGGACAGGCGCACAGCAGAGCTGGACACCGAGAAGGAGGCTGTCATCAAGCTGCAGAAGTGAGTGCTGGCCTCATGCTTTGTGTTGCAACCGCGTCGGCACTGCCACACCCTTCGATACCAAGGAAATCGATTCTTCAAGATGAAGGATTGAGCACATGGCTTGGCTTCCATCTGTGCCTCGTCTGCTGCATGCACTACAGGACCAGACAATGTCAACAGCTCACAATAGTGCATGTATACAAATCGATGTAATTTTGGTGCCTGACTGGGCGCGGCATCTGGCATCACAGGGAGGTGCGAACACTCAAGTCGGGGCTGAAGGACGATGATGTCGTCAAAGGCTCGCGTCTGTATCGGGACCTGGACCGCCGTGCCCAGGTGAGCGGCAACCTTCCGCTTGGCACCCGTCGATCTGCATTTGGGAGGTGACAGGCTGCTCACTACAGCTGATTGCCAATGAAATTGTAGCTAGGGTTTCGTATGTGGCAGCAGGTTGCACACCAGCTTCGGGCCATCTGAAGCTGGTCTTCAGCGTGAAGTGTTTTCGATGATGTTGGACTGTGAGCATGCGCTTGGCATGCAGGACGAGCTGCATCATTAGCACGATGTCATGGGGGCATAACGGATGTTGCAACACAGATGGATGCAGATCGTGACACATACAACATGCACAGAGACGGTCACAGGAAACTAAGGTGTCATGCGCTGCAGGGCATGCTAGCAGAGCTGCAGGAGCAGCACAACATCATCGGGGGTCTGCACCATGAGATCGAGAATCACCGGCGCCGTGGGCACGACCTCGTGATGCAGGTGCATATTGCAGCGACCATAACCAATCTGACTGTATCCTTTGACAGCCTGATGGCAACACCTTATCAACCATAGTTGGGCAGTGTATAGCTGTCCTTTGCCAGCAGTCGCCAGCAATGACAAAATTTGGTTGACATCCCAAGTATGTGAACGCCAACAGAGCGTGTTCATGACATCAGATTTGCTGAGATCATCTTGGCCTTGGTTGCAATTGCAGCTGGAGCAGGGCCAGCACGTCCATGTGCAGCTGCAGCAATGCGAGCGGCGGCTTGCAGAGGTGTCGGCGCAGCTGCAGGCGGCGGTTGCGGAGCGAGACGCCGCCAAGCGGGACGCCATCACCGCAGCAGCCGCGGTGCCCCAGAGGACAGCCGCAGAGCTGCAGGTAGAACACATTATGGCGCCAAAAAGATAGCTCTGGCGCCTCTCTGGGGCAAGCTGCAGCAAAGTGAGGCACAAAGTTCGCCGCAGCCGTGGCACAGACAGTGCTGAGCTGCAGGCAGGATGTGGTGTCGTGGAGAGTTCCTGATGGATGATGATGACGCCTGAACTTGTTGTTGATGGCCTGAAGACCATCCTGCTGTCTCCAGGCGATGCTGGCGACGCTGCAGAAGCAGAACAAGGGGCTGGAGGCTGCAGTCGCCCGGCATCGCGCCTCGGCCGCCGCCTGTGAGGCGCTGAAAGCAGAGGCATCCGCCGCGCGTGCAGCCCTCTCGGTGAGCACTTAATAGCACTTGAACAGAGATTCGCCAGCACACCTGGCCATGGTGCCTCGACAGTGACAGGGTTTCGACTCGAGCATGCTGGCACAGGTGTTCTCAAGCTGATGCCATTGGCAGTGGCTAGGTTGACGCCCTGCTCCCCGCATTCCTCCATCTCCGAGGTGCGGTGCAAAGCGCCACTCCAGCGGTGCCAATACATGTGCTCAATGCACAGGAGCGGGATGAGGCTGTGCGGCTGGCAAATGCCCGGGCAGCAGAGCAGCGAGCAGCAGCAGATGCTCTTCGGGGAGAGGCTGTCGAGGCCGCAGCCTGTGGCGATGACCTCCGCATCATGGTGAGCACTGCTTTGCAGGCACCAGGCCAGTGTATTTCAATCTTGTTGCCTGGTGCAAAGTGTACATCTGAGTGCTGGGCTGATTGAGCTGCTCCGAAGGGGCGGCTGCCTTGAATGTGAGGGCTGCCGCATGGGTTGAGCAGTGCCTGTGCAGATGCAAGGGTCATACAGTCTGTTGTGAGATGAAGGGTTCAGACGAGGGTGTGCATATACAATTATGTTCAGGTGGAGGTGCTGCGAGCTGTGGACGACGGTCGGGCAGCGGCCGACATCCGCGCCAGCGAGGCCAAGCTTAGGAAGGAGCTCCAGGTATGGTCGATGAACATCTCATCATCGGAGATCTGTCCGGCAGAATGTTGCAAAGCTCAGAAACTCTGCATCGAGGCACATTCGTACTTGGTCTGGCCTTTCGTCTCCCGACTGCGGCCAGCCAGCATGCCTCAGTGCTCCGTGCTTGCTGTGCAGGCAGCGACAGCGAAGCTGAACGGCAATGCGGCGGCGGCAGCAGAGGCGCGGCTCCGGGATGCCGAGGCAGCCGCAGCGGAGCGGCAAGCCGCGCTGAAGGCGGAGCGGGATGACTTGGCGGCACGGTGCGCGGGTCTGCAGACACAGATCTCGGACCTGCAAGCACAGCTGGCTGCAGCGAAGGTGCGGCTCCTCTTGACGTCATGGTTCCTGGATGCGGCCACAGGGCCAAGGCTGAATATCATTTACATGTCTGCAGACACGGATGCCCTGAAGACGAGCTGCATGGGGCTGCAGCGTCGCACCTCAACTGCAGGCGCAGCCGACTGCAGCCATGTAGATGAAGGGGTGTGGTCACCTGCAGGGGCATTGCAGCACGCTGTTGCTGCGGACGCCTGCAGTCTGTCAAGTCAGCATGCAGACACATGCAGGGGCAAGAAGGCTTAGGTGTTCTGACGGAGTGGCTGCGTGTGTTACCATCAGAACCACATATCAATTACACCAGTTTCTGAACATCCAGATAGTGTAGACTATATATTTGATTTTTGACCTTGATTTGCAGGAGGAGAGCGACGCATACATCGCGGAGATTGAGTCCATTGGCGCGGCGTATGAGGACATGCAGGGGCAGAATACGCGGCTACTCGCGCAGTTGGCAGACAACGACCGCGTCAACTCCGACATCGTCGCCGAGCGCGTGAAGGTGCGCATGTGGTTTCGACTTCTTCACACACCAAAGTGCCAAGAAGTCATCATGCCGTTTTCGGCAGCTCACACAGCCAGCTACCTGACCAAATCAGCTCAGGCCTTTCATGTTTCCGAGAGGGTCAAAGTGAGTGATCAAGTTTTGGGCACCAGGCAGGGTCAACGACGGCAGTGTGCACCTGTGCTGGTGATACTGCAGGCGATGCAGTAGGCTGAGCGGGCAACGAAGCAGGCGGATGGGCCGGCATCTTGCACGATGGACATCAGTGCAGCAAATGGTGTTGCCGGCCATTTCTTCAGCCATGACCCCTGCAGCCGACACCGCTGTTTGCTGTTGGTGTGCAGGCGGTGCAGCAGGCTCAGCAGGCGGCGGAGGAGGCGCAGCTGGCGGCGTCGCGCACGAAGGATGCGCAGGCCGCGGCCTCCAGCCTGCAGGACCAGGTCACCAGCCTGCAGCGCCAGCTCCAGGTCAGCGGCTTTTCACGAGGGAATCTCTCATCTACCAAGATTCCTTATGCATCAAGGGCGTGCAGATGGTGTCACTCAGCCTGCGGAATGAGGTCACAAATCTGCAGGACCAGGTCACCAGCCTGCAGCGCCAGCTCCAGATGAATGGTTTCACCAGGAGATCTGCAGTTGTGGTGCCAAAGATGTACAGGCGGTGGCCCTCCAGCCTGCGAGATGAGGCCCAATTCCTACAGCTCCTCCCATGCAGCCCAACTCGACCGTCATCTGGGGTGCCTACCTGCTTGACACTGCAGGGGCGTGCACTCGACAGCCATCTGACATACCTACCTGCGCTGTGCTGCAGGGCATGAACGAGGAGGCGGCGCAGGCGCGGCAGGCGGCCCGCCATGCCGGCGCCCAGCTGGAGGCGGTGCAGCGAGAGGGCCGCGACCGCGACGCCGCCCTCGCCGAGGTGCGCCGACTGCACTCGGCCAAAGCAGTCCTTGCTGTCCCAGAGTAGATAGAACTGTGCTGCACTTGTGTCGTGCTGGGGGCGCGAGGGCCGCGACCGTGACACCGCCCTTGCCGAGGTGTGTCACCTGGTAGCACTACGCTGAAGCAACTCCTCGAACCACAGTTGTCAATCAGAAGGGCCGAGCCTGAAGTGCACATGGAGCACACAAGGAGCCGACTTCCATGCCTGCTGTCTCGACGCCTCCACCCAAGCTTGGATGCAGATGTGCTGCGCACGCACATGTGCTGCGAGTGTGACATCGCACATGCTGCTGCAGCGGCGCGCGGCTGCGGAGGCGGCGACCACCGCGCTGGAGTCTGCCAAGCGCAGCGCGGACGAGGAGGCTGAGCGCGCGTCCAGGGAGAAGACCAAGCGCCAGCGCCTGGAAGACGACCATAAGGTATGACCGCCTGAATTGCCTGCTTGCATGCATGTGTGCATGCTGAATTTCGGTCACACCAAGGGTACAAACCCATCATGATTAATACATGGCGTTGCCGTCATCTTTGCAGCGTCCACTAGTAGAGGATCACAATCACCGCAGCGAAGCCAGGCCTGCTGGTGTGAAGGCACCACAGTTGTAAGATTCTCAGTCTGGTCCTGTTGCGTCCACTGAACAGGTTTGCTGCTTGCAGGCCCTACAGGCGAAGCTCGAGCGGTTGCGCAAGTTTGACACTGCTGGCGCAGACGCCGTGCTCAAAGACGAGGTGCGCTGTTAGTCTTAGCGCTGAAGTACTGTGTGCTTGGTGCACCTGAGCTAGAGGTCAAACTAGGTAACAGAAGGGTCAGCTCTGCGACTGCAGAGCACGCCTCTTAGGCTCAGCATGGACCAACTCCAGCAGTGTTGCCTGTTGTCCTTTATCAATGGTGCTGCTACAGCTGCATGTGACCCCGCAGCGCATGTTACCACTGCAGTCAGCTTGATGTGTGTTGCTCGGCTATCTATGCACCTTGACAAAGTATTGTTGTGTCACTCACTACTCTCTGTTCTTGCCGCAGTTTGATGGGATGCGGAAGATGGTGAGGTGCGGAGTGTGCGACTCGCGGCAGAAGGACGTCATCCTCACCAAATGCTGGCATATGTTTTGCCAGCAATGTATCCAGCGAAACCTGGAAACCCGCCACCGCAAGTGCCCCGGCTGCGGTGCAGCCTTTGGCGCCGCTGATGTGAAACAGATCTACCTGGGCTGACGTCTCAGGCGGCTCAGCTCGCCACACAGTGGTCTCCTCGATCTTGTGGGGAGACGACTTATTGGTCAAGTGCAGCCCTTGCGAGACACAATGCTTGTTCTGCTGTCCATGCGGTGTTGGTGGTACAGCTATCCCATGTCATATCCTGTGTCAAAGACGTAGGCTTGAGTACATTTGAGCCTAGCCACTCTGCGAACGACTTGATGCCAATGTCTGTCACAGGACCTGTCATGCAACTTGTCATTGAGGGTGTTAGTAGATTTCAGCAGATCTGGCACGCTGACTCCGCACGTGTTTGACTGGTATTCTCAAGGAGATGTGCTGGCTGAGCTTGGACAGATGTCGCTACACATGAGAGTAAGCGTGTGTTGTTACATGCCGCAAACGGGATGCCAAACACCCAACTGCGGTCTGCTAAACACTAGAGCTGTTCAGTGATGAGCATGGGGTTGGAACCTGAAGCAAAGCCACAGAGCTGCCTGTGTGGCACGCTGTCGCCGGCTTGCCCTTCATCCGCTGGTTACAAAGGCGGGTGCATACCGCATCGGCGCCTTTTGCCGACATGCTCCGTCGCAGGATAGGTGCAAGCTTGTTGTGGCAGAGCGTGCTGTGTACATGTCCTCGAAAGCTCTTGGGGCGGACTGAGTGGCTCAGAATGTGGCAGACATGAACCTGTGCAGATTTGCCACTGCCATGGACCAAGTCAAACGGACACCCGGCGAACACAATGGCAGGTGGCAGTTGCAGACTGTAGGCACATCGGCGGAGTGGGAGGATCGAGACGGTTCTTTGCCACAAGACAAGAAAACCCTGCCAGTGCACTGTGCCACTGGCGTTATGGACAGGACACAGGTGGGTCGAAAGCCCGCCAAGGATTCACTTTCACACCGCAATGCAGAAAAAATGGTTTGCTAATCTTCCTGCTGCAAGACCGTCGTCAGCGGACCTTCTAACGCCGGAACGCAGGAACAATGCGCAGCATGCGCAGCAAGATGCACCTGACATGCACGCCGCCCTGGTCCACCAATCTGTCTCCCTGCAGCGATTCTGTGCATTTGAAAAGAATATGCCAAGCCCGCCTGCAGGGACTTCACCCCCTATCTTAAGGAATGGACCTTGACTGGGCCTCTCTGGTGCACATGCGCATGGGCGGCAGAGGGTGCAATATTCAGGACGGCGTTCCGCTCCTACGAAGGTCAGCAACAGTCACAGGCGTTTTCATCCACCTCAGACAGACTGCTTTGTAAGTGTGCGATACTGACCCTTGCACGAAACAACTGGTGTAGCACTATCCGAGGATCTACACACACATGTCGGTACTGCTGCATACAGCCTCAGACAGCGACTCGCGGAACTGTGCATGTTGCACTGCATGTTTCTATCCATCTTCAACTGATCACGACACTGTTCAGCACCCTCAGGACGGCATCAGACCGCAGCCATTCAGGACTGATGCACATCACCATTCCATGAAGGCTCGGCTCTGTCGCCAGATACTGCGTACTGTTCAGATCAACAGCAGCGTCAGCACCGCGATGGTGCCCTTCCTGTCGCTGCTGCCATCGCCGCCCCCGAGCTCTGTGCAGCTGCACGCTCTGGCGAGGCTCTGCGACACAGGCGGCGCACCTGACTTCCATCAAATCCGCTGCGCAAGCGGGCGGCCTGGCCGCAAGAAGCGGGGCACGACCACGAAGGCTGCATACAGCAACAGTTTCACCCAGGACGAGGCGGCTGGTGGCCGGTCTGCCGGCGGCAGTTTTTCAGACCGCTATAGCGTCGGCGTCGGCCGCAAGGGCGGCAGGTCGCGGAGCAGCGACGGCGGCGGGGGCGGCGGCGCGTGGCGCGGAGGGTTCGGCGACGACGAGGCTGCATCTAGCGGCCGCCAGGCCAGCGGCGGTGGACGAGGCGGGGGTCGGGGCGGCGGCAGATTCCAGACCGACCGCAGCAGCCGCGGCGGCGGCGGCCGGTATCAGAACGACCACAGCAGCCGCGGCGGCGGCGGCCGGTACCAGAACGACCACAGCAGCCGTGGACTCGGCGGCGGCAGGGACTGGAAGGGTGACAGCAGCCGCGGCGGGCACGGCAGCAGTGGCTACCAAAGAGACAGGACGGCATCCTTCGCTGGCTCAGAACGCAGCAGCCGCGGCGGCGGCGGCGGGCGTGGCAGCGGCCGTGATCGGGCCGGCCAGGGAGGCCGCGGCGGCCGCAGCTCCTATCAGAGGCATGACTCTTTATACGACTCGCAGCGGGAGGGCGCCAGCAGCTACAGCGCACGCGGCCAAGGCAGCCGCGGCGGCGGCCGTGGCGGCGGCCGTGGCGACGAGGACAGCTACTCGGGCTATGGCATGCAGACTGCAGACAACTTCAGCAGGTGACCTTTGGTCCTGGCAGCCCTGCAGCCTCCTCACTGACAGTGCTGCAAACTGTCAGTTGGTCAGTTGCACGCAGCCATCTGGTAGGGGCTGCATGCAGCCATTTTGGTAGATGTTCGACCTCGCACACTGTCTTTCTGTTTGCAGGTCGCCAAGTGGGTCGTGGAGCAGGGCAGACGATGAGCCAGGACCCCTGTCGAAATTGAAGGAGGCCTGGCAAGGTGTGTTTTTTGAGCCACAGGCATGCCTCCTGACACTGCTTATGAGAAATGGTAGATGCATGCACAGGTGCGCCGGGTCACATCGTAGGCTGGCCACCAGACTGGTCTGTATCACTTCAGCTTGGTTTGCAGTCAGCAGACGTGTTCGACAGTGCACATCCGCACTCCATGCATGCAGGAGATGCCCTGTATGGCGTTGCACCGGTGTTGGCGGCGCTGGCTGGCGGCCGTCGCACAGCGCATGCGCTGTACGTCCAAGAAGGCGAGCCCCACAACAGTTCAACCTGCCACGGCTGTTGCCCTGAGCCGTCGAGCTGCTGCGGCAACCATAGCACCTCCGTGTCCACCGTCCTCTGCGATGTCAAAATACAATGACATCAGACGGCCTGCTGGAGACCACACCCTCACCCATGATGTGCCCAGGCAGAAAGTATCAAGACGCAGGCTATGCAGCATCCAGGTCGACACTGGTTAGTAGGTGCAGAGGGGATCATGCTGCAAGCTTTCCAATGGCTTAGAGAAGCAATGTGCAATGCTGGTAGCGGCGGCAGCGGTAGCAGATCAACTCAACTGGACATTGGTTCCATGCTGCCTGCTGTCACGGTGAAGGCTGGGGCACAGGCAATAGAAGGCAGTGCAAAGGACCACCACGATGGCACAGGTGACAGGTTCTGAGGACTTGCTCCATATCAAGATGAGCGTTGCGGGTGGTCTGGCGCCTTGCATGCAGAGCAGGGGCGACGGCTGTGCGCCTTGTTCGCCATGACAGCGCAGGCAACAGGTTATAGAGTTGTCGCCAGACCGCTTCTTGGTGCAATGCAGGCAAGGGGAGCAGGGACCAGAAGGTGGTGCGCGAGGCCACTGCAGCGGCGGCATTCCAGTGAACCGCTTCGCATCGAGATGATTGTGGCAAACTAACTCGCCTGTTGCCAGGCTACCTCCTGATGCGGTGCAGGCAAGGAGAGCATGGACCAGAAGGCAGTGCGTGGTGCCGCAGCTGCGGCGGAAGCGACTATTCAAGAATCTCTTTAAAGTCTTCTGGTGCGATGCAGGCAAGGAGAGCAGGGACCAGAAGGCGGTGCGCGAGGCCACAGCTGCGGCGGAGGCGGCGGGCATCCCGGTGAACCCTGCCAGCAAGCACGACCTCAACATGATGTGCGACAGCCGCCCGCACCAGGTGTGCTCCCCGGCGCCTGCTTCCTGCATCCAGCTCGCCTTGCACATCAGCTGTGCAGTGTGCGCCGCCGTCCTGCAGGTGCACAGCGGCATCTCAAACACAGATCATGAAGCTGCCTGCCGTTCAATGCAGAGCAGTCGCTGCTGGTGCCATGCATCGTCCACCCGTTCGCACGAGCCAATGCTTGGTGCAGCATTGACTGATGCTGACGCACCTTGTGGGCAGCAGCTGAGCCACGACTGTCAGACCAGGGCCATTTTCACGGTACTGCAAACGGCATCTGAAAATTGCGGAATGTTTCAGGAATAACTTTCAGAAATAATTTTCAGAAGATCATCGTAACACCACCACACTTGCAGGGTCTGGTGCTGGACTGCTCGCCGCTGGATTGGGAGGAGCTGGACCGGCTGCCGTCTGCGGACAGCTTTGCAGCAGGGCCGCCGCCCGTGTGGCTGGCGCTGGACGAAGTCCAGGACCCGGTAAGTACATCTGTGTGCTGAAACATTCTGTCCATGTTTGGGATGTCAGGTGGGAGTCACAATGGGTTCCAGCATCCAGCCTCAGCAGCCAGCCTCTACGCCAACCTCCCAGCTGCTGACTACTATCTCAGAAACGAGCAGGAGCAAAGAGGTGCAGCCCAGTATATCCATCAGGGGACCGGTAGCTGTTTCTTGTATGCGGGCGGCGCTGAGATCTGTGCATTTCACTCGCTGCCAGCATGCTTTACCTGTCCACGTTCTCCTGAACAGATATCACTTGGATAACGGCCACCCTGCCGATGAACTTTGGTCCGTGCACTTCCTGGGCGTGGCAGGCGTGCTGCACATGAAAGTGTCTCTCTGGAACGTGGTTGACATCCCCTGATGGCCACCCTGCAGATGAACTTTGGGGCGGCGGTGCGATGCGCGCACTACCTGGGCGCTGCCGGCCTTCTTGCTACACGTTGCTTCACATTCAAATCTTCTTCTAAACCAGAACCTCAACATGTGCCGCTCCTGCAGATGAACTTTGGGGCGGCGGTGCGGTGCGCGCACTTCCTGGGCGCGGCGGGGGTGTTGGCCTGCGACCGCAATGCCGCGCCCCTCAGCCCCGTCGTCAGCAAGGCCTCCGCTGGCGCCCTGGAGGTGACTCCTTCGGGGTGCTGTTGGCTGTCGAGCTGTAGAGCCAGCCAATGGGCTGTGCACTCTGTGTGACGTCAGCAGCGGCTGATGTGACGCTTCGTCAGCGGCACATTGTGGTCCGTCACGGTTGAGCTGGATCGACCTGAAAAGCACGGACGACGCTGCCGCTGCATGGCACACATGTGATGGCCTTCCGTATACTGACTGCAGCGTGTTTCTGCTGCAGGTCATGACCATGTTCTCGGCCAAGAACCTGCCCCGCACCCTGGCGGCCGCTGAAGCAGATGGCTGGATCGTCCTGGGTAAGCTGATAGTCAGCACACTTTGCTGTACGCTCCAGCCATGCTTGTGCCACGTGCTGAGAGAAGGGAAAGAATGAACCTGCTGCATGCCTGGTGGTGAAAACTCATTGCTGACCTCCGCCGGCTACCTGTCGTTTGTTGTGTCAAAACCAGCGTGCCCTGAACCCGCTGTGCTTGCCACAAGTGATTGCTGTCAGAGGCGGTTGAACAATCTGCTTGTGGCCTGGGTGCAGGTGCGGCGGCGGAGGGCAATGCGGCAGACGTGCTGGACTTCCAGCTGACCCGGCCGGCGGTCCTGGTCGTGGGCAGCGAGGGCGCAGGTGCGGAACACCTCGTAAAAATGCTGGGTTGTCGTGCTGACTTTGAACACTGAAGGCTGTCAACAGGCATCGAGGCCCTGGGTTGCTGATGCAAGATGCGCCTTGCAGCTACCCTTGCATCAGCTCCAGACAGCATCAGGCTGATCATTGTGATGGCACTGCGTGCAGGGCTGCGCACGAATGTGAAGCGCGCCTGCAGCCAGCTGATTCGCATCGGCGGCGGCGGCGCTCCCACTGAGCGGTGGGCGGTCGACAGCCTCAACGTCAGCGTCGCCACCGGCATCCTGCTGCACCAGCTGATAGCCTCGGCGCAGCGGAGTGGGTGGCAAGGCGCTCCAGCGAATGGTGGCGGCAGTGTGGCACACGGGCTCCAGCCAATTGCAGAGGGGCAGCAGAAGGCGCTGGGTCTGGGGGACTAACCTGCAGGAGCGGCACCACCGGAGAAGCAAGCAAGCTAAGTGGGCTTGTCACACAAGCAGAACAGGGTCATCTGGCACACGATGCCACCGGCACAATGCTCTCAAGTTTGGCTGGAGCACACAAGCGAAGGCATCTTGCGATGGCAGACATGTTGCAAATCATTAACTACCTCTGAACTACCACGATGTGACATGCTGACGGAGATTCAATGCGACGCAGTCGTTGCGGTGCAAACATGAAACTGCCAAAGCCCATCAGCCACTATCATGTGTGTCATTCCGCTCGCCACTTGAGCGTCCACCGCCACCGTGGACGCCCATGCCGTCGGCAGATGGCGCATTTGTGCCATTTGATCCATATGTGACGGAGCTCGTCTGCATTGTGCAGTTGCAGCCTTGCTGCTGCAATGCATGCCGCAGACCGTCGACATCAGCCACCGTGACGCCAGTACTGGCGTCCACATGCTGGAAGTATGTCCCCGTCTGATCAGTAAACTGCCGGTTGCTGGCCCTGCGCACAATGGCATCGCTTAGAGCTGGCGCTACGATATTGAAGTCTGGACAATGGAGGCAGATTGTCGTGCAGCAGGAGCAGCTCATGTTGAAATGGCTGGAATGGGGGACTGTCAAACCCACGCAACAACTGACACAGGTTGCAGGCGGCAATGTGCGGACAGCACACGTGTCATCAATCAGGGCGGCGCAGCACGGCTGCACATGCAGATAGCGACTGATCTCGAGCAGCGGTTCCGTCTTGTTGGGCTGGCAGACCTGTGTAAGCAGGTGTTCAGTTGTACACAGAAGTCAACCGGATTTAGCACTGGGCGCTCTTAATGTGACACGCCTCCGCAGCTGCTGTATATGCGCTTATCAGGCCAAGCAGCTCAACTCCTGCAACGCATGCTGTGCTCGCCTGGAATGCCGGCGAACCTAGCATCTGTGGGGTGAACACACTGCCATCCACCTCCTCGCTCAGGAACCTGCAGGCCGCCTGTCGACTGCTGTCAGCGCGGTCAAGTCCTGCCACTGCAATGTTGATTGGATCCCGCACACTTGCACAGCTCCACAGACCAGCATCTAGATCACGAGGCACATCCTCATGCGAACGTTCCATAATCCACTTGCCTGCGAACATAGGATGGCGCGCATCCGGCACTCGAAATGGCGACGCTGTAGTTGTGTGCGACACAGGCGCGGATGGCGGCGCCCGCCTGAGGCGCGGGCTCTCTGCCTGCAGGCATGTGGTGGTGCACGACAGTCCAGTCGCCCGTACATGCACGACTATGCGCCCTGGTAAGCTCTTATTCGTAATGAGTGAAGCACATCTGCATGCAGCAGCCATGTGCAGTAGTGCGCATGCGATGCTGACCCTGTGCATGCATGACATGCACTGCTGCAAGTTACCATGGATCTTGAGGGTGTCGTCGAAGTCAAAGACGCACGAGCAGGAGCCTGAATATGTGAAGTTGTAGCTGCCTGCAGAGGAGTTGCCGGGGTCATCGTGCAAAAGCCACGCAGGCCGGAGTAACACATGCTGCACGGTCAATAACCGCCGCAGCATCTCACGTGACACAACATGTGTTGATAGAGGATTGCATGCATGGGAGACTGCACGCACCACCCACCGTTGCAGCTCACCAGAGGATAAGTTGGCAGCGCTGTTGTTCTCGGCAGCGGACGCCGGCACTAGGAGTAAGAACAGCACGATCGCACATCTACGCAAGCGTGAGATGGGGCTGTTCATAAGGTATGCCGCTGCTGAGCAAATCGACGGCGGCGCTTGCTGGTCTGCACCAGGCCGACGTCAAGGGGGCCAAATGTAATCCCATACCCTGACACTGCCCAGGGATCGGACAACTGCCTCTGGATGTTGCTGGCAGCATCGTGCGTGTTTGATACTAATTCTGTACGCATGCTCTCGACAGCGAAACAGCAAAGCATCTTTTACTGCTTGGCACATCTGCTAGCAGCGCTGCAGCACACAGGCATCACTCACTTCGAGTCTCACTTCACCAATGGCTGCAGCAAAGCATCAACATACAACGTCGAGTCTTCCCTGGTGGTGCAATTGCCCAGTCTATGTGTGAAACAAACTCGCATTCCTCCAATGCTGCTGGTGCAGGCGTTGCCAATCCCGCTGTAGCCGAGGAGTCTCCCCGCAAGATCCAATGTGGCACCGTGCAAATCAGAGGAAACTTCACAGCTGCAAGTATGCGGCAGCGTAATGACGGCCCAGATTAAAGTCAACTTGGGGCCTGCTGATTTCGCCGCCGCGGACCACCAAGCACAGATGCTGTGACATCAGCTGGTGCAGGTGCTGTTGCCTGGTGCCGTCAAAGCTTCTACTGTGCCGGCCATGCTCGCATCCGTCACTGAATCTGAAGACGAAGCATCTGTGCCCCGAGGTGAAAGCACATGCTATAGTTGCGAGCACGCTGAAAATGTGGCGGGGCCATAGCCGCCCTGCTGGCTGCCAGCGCTGCTGTCCTGCACAACGGCGCGCAGAAACTCTGTCATGATGGCCTCGTAGTCTGGCAGCTTCTCATACCCCTGCAGATGCCCAGCATCGCATCAGTATGTGAATGGTGTATTCACCTCCGTTTTGCTGCTGTGGTATTGCTGCTGTGTCTTTGAAGAGTTTAGGAACAGATTGTTCTTCTGCTTGCTGCTGTTGTCTTTGCAAGCGATGTAGTGGGTTTATTTTTGAGAAGTGCTTTTCCATGTGTGTGCAGCAAGCAGGGGCCCACCGGGAAGGCATTGATGTCGATCACGTGGTATCTGCTGCTCTCAGACTCTGGTGGGGCACCTGCGCAGGTGAGAAAGACCACACAGGTCAACAGCGGTCTGAAGCCGGCCTTGCATGAGAGCAGGAGGGCAGCAGTGCACAAGCTGGCGCTCAAGTCAGCGCAGCTGCAAGCAGCTGGCGGCTGCACCTCACCTGGTATGGGGCACAGCAGGTCGTAGTCGAACAGCTGCAGCCCCAGCTCATGCTGCAGCTCCCTTGTCAGGCCCCTGCGTGTATCAATGAGTCTACCCTGAGAGATGTTCGTCAGTGATCTACCGTCACAGGTGTTCCTCCGCAGCACGCGGCGGACGCACCGCATCTACAGCAGGGCTATACTCCTTCAGCAATGCTCGTGGGGCGGCGCAGATGGACGACAGTAGGAGGGTGGCACAGCTGGACAACAACTGGAGGGCAGCACCTGATAAACCACTCGGGCGGCTCCACGGCCGCAGCCGCATCCCTTGCGGCGTGCGCAGCATCCGCCGCTGTCTCGCTGTCGGCTGTGCCGTTGGCCGCTGCATCGCTGCCGGGTACCGCCGCCGCCGCCGCTGCTGCCGCTGCCGCATGCTCCGCTGCGACCTCTATCCTGCCAGGAACTGAAATTCCGGCTGCCATGCCGCCGTCGGAGCTACGCCTTGCACTTGCAGCGATAGGGTTGGCCGCCGCCATGGTGTCGGCTGCTGCAGGGCTGGCAGACGCTACAGGGCTGCCGGAAGTCCGAGCACCATCACTGCTGCCCCGAAACTTTGATACACGGGACAGGTTGATGAGGCCGCTGCCAGTGAGGGTGTCCGCCTCCAGCGACGGCCGCTGCACCATTACTGTTGCCGCCCCGATGGCAAACACCTGCGCCGACACAATATCATCACAGTTGCGCCATGGAACCCGTGGTTCGAAGCATCACTGCAGCAGCCTTTACTGCACACTGGCGCATGCGGACCCGCTCATGCACCTTGGTTCGTGTATCTTGTTTAGAGACTCATGCAATTGCTGGTACCTTTGTGAGCAGGCCACCATGCGGAATGTACTGCTGCAGAACCACTGGCAACCTCAAGCCGCTGTCCTCAGTCTCAAACACCTGCATGATTGTTCAGACCACAGTGAGGCCAGCAGGTGTTGCTCGATGTGGCAATTGGCGTCCTGCATGCAGTTTGCATCCTGTGCAGATCCTTTGGCATGTTCTGACACATCCCCAAGTCGGTGCAGATTGCTGCAGAAGGATGTCACATGCGCAGTGTCACCCTTCACCAGCGACTGCCTGAGCACCAGGTCAGGCAACCCAGGGCGGCGGCTTGCATAGTAATACAAGTCATACTGCGGCATAGCCAGCAAAAGCGGGATGTAATGTGCAATGTGAAAGTGCAACAGACTCGTTGACGCACCAGGGACTGCAGGCCTGGCAGGTCTCGCACAAGCGCCAGCTCGTGCGACCCCGGCCGCCCTGCGTGCTGCGGCTTGGCCAGCACCGGCAGCTGCAGCCCGGCATCCTCCATCGCGTCGATGGCCGCCGCCACGCTGACACCTGCGTTCATAGTCGGTGCCCACAACAGAGGTGAGTGCATGACAGGAGCATCCCCAATGGGCACATCAAGCTGCTGCCTGCTCTGCCGCAAAGCGGAAAGATGCAATGCTGACCTTGCATCTTTCAGCCACAGTGATCACTCCCAGCATGCATGCAGCGGACCTGCAGGCAGTGTCACTTGCGCGGGCGCCGCGACAGTAATGGCATTCGCCTCGCCAGCATCATGGGGCGCCTGTGCGTCGCAAATGAGGAACCATCTCCGATGACTGCAAGGATTACATGCAGACCCACCACTGCATGGCATGTTGCAGAGGTGCTATAACAGCCCTGGAGGGCCCCTCAACATGAGGAAGTGATTGCAGGTGAGTTCACCAAAATAGTGATGCCGCCAGAAAGGGCGCCCAGCATCGTCGCGCGGTCATGCAGTGGCCGGATGTTGTTGACCGGGTCGATGATGGGCACGTCCGCATGCGACAGCTGGAACTCCCGCAGCCTCGCCTCCCGCCCTGTCGAGATGACAGACCCTTGCTCGCTGCATCAGATTCGCCGTCGCCAAACCGTCTCAAGACCATAAGCGATGCCAATGCCTGCAGGTGATGACAGTGTCTTGACCCTCACTCGCGTCGCCGACGACCTTGTGGACGATGGCATCGAAGCGGCCCTGCTCGGCGATGGGTCGCGCCGCGTCGAGCTCCACAAGCGTCAGGCCTGCGCGCTCCGCCCGCTGTCGCAGCGCGGTGCTCAGATGCTTTGCTGCCTGCGGCAGAAAGGTCAGAACAGCGTGGACTCAGTTATTGCACTCAGTCATCAGTGTACTGAGTCTTCGATGGCGTCTGAAGCATCGCATGTGCACTTGTTTCTGATGTTTCATGATGGGTGGGTGTGTGGCTGATCGGCGCTGTCACAACCTTTTCTGGCGTGACCAGGTAACCGATTGATCGGGAGTGATGGTCGCTCATGTCGTGTTCAGCTCGTGGGCTCGCAAACTTCCGCATATAACGCAAAGCTTGCGAGGCGAGTCAGCATGTGCGCCAGAGGTGATGTCGAAATGCAGCAGACCGGCAAACGCAATTCTAAACGCCTTGCGACCCCTCAAGCCGACTTACTACTCAGGGATTTGTACGCTAGCAACGCATGTCTTTGGGGCTACAGCAACGCCGACATCTGTGCACAGTCCAGCTGCAAGATGGTACATGATGACTCAACACCAAAGGGTGGCTCTAGGAGGGGAGAGTGCAACTGATGATGGATGCATCTGCTCACGATTCTCTTTCTATAAATCGCAGTTGCTTGAAATCAAAGCTTGAAAGCGTCAAATTGTTCGCAGCTAGCTACAAACTGCGGTCAGCACGAAGGCATATCCGCCGTCGCCATGTCGATTGCCATCAGATGACACTCGCCGACGCCGGCATTCACACATGCATGAATGTCATTGTGTTGCGCTGCCTGCCTGCAAGATGCAGTCGCTGTTCAGACGCTTCCCTTGCGCCAGAACGACTCAGATGGTGACTGCACTCTTCTGCGTTTCACGGCCTGAGGCGCCACATCCCTGAGTAGAAACATTGACAGCTGCGCTTGCAGCGGCATGGTCTGCCCACACTGCTGTAGCTTTGGAGGTGCCCGCAGGGGCCCCGTATCATAGGCGCATGTTGCGCAGGATGCCCTGCACGAAATTGCGCGTCTCTTGGCTCTGCGAACGCTGCTCGATGGCCTGCAGCTGCTGCGCCACACCCGTCGCCACCAGGGCCTGCGCAAGGCGCGGGAGTTTTGTGGAAGCATTGAAGATCACTCTTCGACAGAGCTGATAGCTAGTTGGCAGACTGACATCGGACAGTTGCTGATGCTGCTCGGGGTTGCGCCTGTACTGGTGCAGCATGCACAAGACTTGCACGTGGCGCAGATGGCAGGTTCAGCAGTGTGACTGCATCCGCCATGTGCATGGCCAAGCATCATCTGGTCATGTGCAGTCACAGTTCCATGGCAATCAGGCACCTTGACCGCAGCAGGCCACTGTGATATCTGGTGCAGTGCAAACAGCAGCACACGCTGCAGGCTGCTGTTGTGCGGGCTGGTCGACGCCATGTCAATGCCACGCAGCAGCTTCACCATCTCCTGCAGATGCACAGTACCAATCATCAGTTTATCCACTCGGTCCATGTGACGCCTTGGGCAGCGGGTGCAATGGCATCGCCTGTTGTGCAGCCTGGCTTGCAGCTGCAGACCTCATAATGTGAACCTGAAATTTACCATGGACACATGCAACGAAACCTTTCAGCTGCCTGCAACATGAAGCTAAGCCACATGGCGAAGGACTGCAAGGTGGCAGACGGAGTGATTAGCCCACAGGCAGCAGGTACGTGACCGCTGGCATGAGAGCCTATTGCATGCCGTTGTTGAGGTCAGACAGGGCAGCCCTACCTGCACAGCGCCTGACTGCACGATGGCCGGCACCACGGTGTCGGCGTGGCGGGACAGGTTGCCCAGTGCGCCCGCGGCGTTGGCCTGGCACCGGCTCTCGGCATCCCGCAGCAGCTCCGTGACCCGCGGCACCGCCGCCGCCAGCTCGCCGTACAGCTCGGCGCTGTGGAACGCTGCAGAGGCACAGACACAAGGCAGTCGCCAGGCGAACATGCACAGGACGTGATGTGGCTTACGAGGGATTGCATTTCCACCATCGGCAGAAGCTCTACGAGCTGGCAGACTGTTGCTCGCCAAGCTGCCCACTGCTGTAACACGCTGCACCAGCGCTGGAAGGACAAGCAGACCTGTGGATCTTGCATGCAGAGTTTCCGACGACATGACTTGAGCACACTGCCTCGAGGGGCTTTTTCGTCAGCCTGACAGCAGCTGGCCACCCAAGCAACTTCTCACCCAGGTTGCCGATGGCAAAGCACGCAAACTTGCGGACGGTGTCGTTGCCGTCGCCGCACAGCGCGATCAGCGGCGGCAGCGGGCCCGCCCGCGAGATGTGGCCGTACAGCGTCGAGGAGAACTTGGCCAGGTAGCCGATCGTGCTCGCAGCAGTGGAGCGTAGCAGCGCCGACGTGTGGCTCAGCAGCGGGCGCAGCTGCAGTGTCGGATTTCATAATCAGAATTTTCAGAAATATGAATTGTCAAATGGTCAGCATCTGACAATTTGAGATGCTGTGAAGTTGGCAGAGCTTGGCCAGGTCAGACATCGGATCACGGCCACAAAGCAAAAAGTTGCGACCACTTCAGCAAACGGACTCCATACCGACTCCCAAATGAGCCACAGCCCCGTCGTGCGGATAACAAAGATGCCAGGCAGCCAGAGACTCTCACCTCGGCACAGACGCCGGCGGAGGCCAGTGCGGGGTGGAAGCGCTCGTCGCAGCGGGCCACATTGTTCAGCAGCCCCAGGCCTTGCTCCATGGTAAGCGCTGGCGTCTGCGCCCCAATTAGCCTGCCAAGAAAGTACCACCAGGCACATAAGCGCATCGCCTTCATGCTCAGGGGTCTACGCATCAGCACCTGGACTGGCGACAGCATCAAACCTTGAATTTTGTTTAATGTGTAGCCCTCTGCAACCCCTTGTAGACCCAAAGAATACGAATGCTGGATGCCACTGATTCGATGTGCATGTGCAGAGCACCCGCCAGCATTTGCAAGTCTCAGGCTGCCAACACTTGTGACTTGCCTGGTTAGCATGGGCGGCTGCAGGCCGCCAGCGGCCACAAACTGCTGCGCAAACTGGCGGGCGATGCGTCGCTCCCCGCCCACCAGCTTCTGCGCCAGTTGCAGCAGCCGGGCGGCGCCTGCCGGCGGCGTGACCGGCAGGGCGCGTATCAACACGCCCACGGTGTCGGCTGCCGCCAGCGCTGTCTGCAGGGCCAAGCGTGGCTGTTTTGAGCGCTGTGGTGTCGGTCAAGCCGTTCAAAGTATTAGACGGGCATGTGCAACAACAGCACAGGGTCGGAGTGATCACGGGTGGCCAGCAGATTGCACATGAAAGTTTGAAGTTGGCTCATGACAGGACCAGACAATCAAGTGACAACGGGCTGACTCGAAATATGATTGGCGCCTGAGCATCTGAAGCGCATATTGGCACAGCATCATTGCCTGCATGGCCAGTGCTATGCAACCTGGTTCTCAGATCTCCCAGATGGGCATCCTGCAAGTGTTTGCAGACTGACAGAGGTCCAGCCAGCAGGCACACATGCCCTTAGGATGACGCACCAGATACTGCTGCAGTTGGGCTGGCGACAGGTCCATGGTGGGCCGCAGCGGCGCCGCCAGGAGGTCGGTGACCGCACAGATGAGCTCCAGGATGCCGGCCTCGCCGCCACCTGGTCCTGCCCATGCCGCCTGCAAGTCAATGGCTTGCATCGGCTTGGCGCTGGCGTGCTGCAGGTGCCAGAGTTCGATGGCAGACTTGTCATGGTGCAACACATGCGCACTCTGCGCCCAGCATGCAGCGCCCACAATATCATGGTAACACTGCAAGTGTACGACCTCTGCAGCACTCACTCCTTCTCATTCAGTTGCAATGTCTATGGAGTTTACCAACGCGCGCAGGTGCGCGAAGCTCTGCAGCACTTATTCATCTCTCTGCTGCAAGAGATAACGAAGATTACCAGTGCACGCAGGTGCGCAGGGGCCAGCACTGCCAGTGCCCCCGGCAGCATGTCCCGCCGCAGCAGCACCGAAGGATTCAGGCCCTCGGGGGACGCCAGCTGCGCCGCGCAGGACACCAACGCGAGCGCTCCGGCTGGCGACAGCTCCGCCAGCGCCATGCCGGGGGGCACCTGCAGCAAGGTTCAAACACTGAGATGCTGTCAAATGACGAGTCATGCTCGTGTGCCTGCGATAAGGTCCATATAAATAAAAGCTGCCATGACGAGGCGTGCTCGTTTGCCAACGCCAGCTGAATTGGAGGTACAATGGTTGTGTCATTCGTGAGCAATGCTGCCCTCGAATGCGCTAGACACTGACAGCAAAAGACCAATTGGGGCCTTGGAAACGAGCAGCACAGCACAGCAGGACAGCGCACCGAGCCAGCTTCCTGCAGCAGGTTCAGCGCCAGGTTGCCGACGTTGGTGCGGATGACAGCCTGCCCAGGCTCCGCAGCCGGGCCGCCTGCAGCAAGCAGCGCGGCTGCAAACCCAAGCGGACCATCCAGCAGCCCTGTAGCACAGGTGGCGGTGCCGTGTCACCTCACGCAGCATATGTGACGCTGTGCGCTGCATCAGCAGATACAATCCGTCATGGGATAACATTGGATGTGCACTTATGCCCTTCAAACTACCTGTCGTGGCGCCAGAGCCTTCTGCAGCCTCGAAGCCTGGGGAGCGACCGATGCGGGATCCTAGCCCCAGCAGCATGCGCAGCGCCGCCAGCGGTGATGTCCCAAAAATTTCTGGTGGCGGCCCTGCATACACACATGTGTACCATCAATCTAGTACTACCAGATTGCTGAGGCACATTGCCAGGCTGTTGAGTGCGCTGAGCCATTTATGACTGCTTGAACATGTGACATACACACCTGCAATGCGAGGCTGGGAGGGCGACTGTGCCGAGGCGGCAGGCCAGCGGCCCTGATGCAGGGTCACAATGGCACCTAGAGCGCCCGCCGCTGCCGATGCCGCAGCTGCGTCGCTGCTGACCGCCTGCAGAATAACATGCTGCTTGTGGGTTGTTGAGTGCTGCCTACAAAGGCCCAATGACCACACGCAAGCGAGCCCAGTGAAAGGACCGCTTGTGATGACTTGAGGTGACATCTATACATGCAATCCTCTGCCAGATCAACTGCGACACCTGCAGCACAGACAGCAGCCACTGGAGCGCAGCTGCAAGGCCCTCCACCGAGCCGAAGAGCTGTGGCGGCTGCTGACTGCCGGGGGCGCGCGCGGCTGCTGCGATGGCCCACAGTGCCAGTGCCGCCTGAGCTGTGCCCGGCTGGCCATCTGCTGCATGCACCAGCACCTGCAGGCAGCATTCTCCCTCTCGAATGGGCCCATGGACCTCGTTTGTTGGTCGTGCAGCACCGCAGGTGTCATATGGATAAGGGTGAGTGTCTCCTCCATCCGTCTCGAAATCCTGTTGGCGTCATCGCGCATGACATACCTGGGGGAGGCCCCCGGCGATGGCCGCATCGCAGGCTGCTGGTGACGCTGCACAAGCTGCACGGAGGACTGCCAGAACATCACCGCGTGCAGCACAGCCACTGCCGCTGCCACTGCTGGCTGCCCTTGGTTGCGATGTGGCCAGCCTTCCCCGCAGCGCCCTGTGCAACAGACCGAATCCCGAGTGTCGATCAATGAGGCCAGTACACTTGCAACAGCAGAGCAATCCGAATTCAGAGCCTGTATACCTGCAACAGCACAGCAGTGAGATCCATGCCGACTGGCAGGCAGGCAACTGCAGGAATGTGGAGATGCAGCGGGATTCCATGGGCTGAAAGCACCTGAGAGCACCGCGCCGCTCTGCAAGGCAGCCGCCGGCGGTCTCCGCCGCTGCCCGCAGCAGGCGGTGCGGTCGCCGGGCATTCGACCTGCCCGGCAGACTGCTGGCAGAGGCTGCCAGGCCGCCGGCGCCCAGCGCCGCCGAGAGCGGGAACGCCTCAGCTGCCCGCACTGAGGTGGGGCCGCCGGCCGGCACATGCACTGCCGCCGCCAGCGCGGAGATGGCCGAGCCGCACGCGGCGTCGCTGGAGCCTAAGCAGCCAACACAGTTTGCAAATCAGCTCAGGTACCGAACAAATATTGATCAGACATGCTGGTACGATGTGTGACAAGCATTCCTGGCACACTGCGGCAGGGTCTCCGGCCAGGTGGAGCAAGCGGACACACACATGCAGATGCACACCTGCAGAATCAGCTGTGCACAGGACGAGGTCGTGGATGACACGTTCGTGCAGCAGGGTGGCGAGGATGCCCTTTGCCCGCTCACGCGCAGGCGCGCCGGCTGTCGCATCCGCCAGGGTGTGCTGTACGAGGACACCGTGACTCCACTGAAGACAGTTTGCTGTAATGCTGAAGTGGGCCCAGTGAAGTATTGGACACGCACTGTACTGTCTAGTGCGCAATGCAGCACGGTCATGCATGTGCTTGGTCAGACCTGCGCACGCCTGAGGATGCCCGCCATGCCCTCTGCGGCTGCGGCGACCACACACCAGGGGTCTGGTCCCTGACGAGTCCCGAGAAGCTCGGCATACAGCCGAGGTGACTCCTCCAGCGCTATGAACCTGCAGACACCAACCGTCTGTAGTTTAGACCTGTCGACCAATTGCAAGCTCAAGCAAGCAACAGACGCAGGATACAGCAGCTGGGACAGCACGTGCTGCAAACTTAGGGCAAACTTCGCTGAGTTTAGGGGCAACCTGTCGCTGCAGCTGTTGCTGTGCCGCGTCGCTAGTGCCTCTGCCAGCTGACTCTCCGTGTACCGCAGGAAGTCAACAGCAGCGACGGCGGTTGCAGGCGACGCCAATGCAGCAGCACGGATGGCGGCCGCCAGCCCTTGCTGCAGCGGCACGCTCTGCGGCCGCCCGAGCCCGTGCCGCAGCATGTTGATTGACACCTACAGGCACTCACCGTGATCATAGGCCATCAGTGGCAGAGCTGTACACAGCCAGGTATACCAGCAGCAATTTGTGCGGCTGTTGGCTGATGGTATCAACTGGCAATGGGGAGAACCATATGTGCGGCATCAGCATCGACAGGCAACACGCAAACCTTGAGTGCTCGCTGGAAGTCTGGATCCTGGAAGTGCATCTGCTGTGGGTCGGATGGCGGCACAGCCAGCAGCTGCAGCGCCGCTGGCACCGTGCACTTGTCGCCCCACAGCACCTTTGCCCCACTGCTGGACCCTGCCGACGCTTCTGCCACCTGCCAGCATCCAGTTGATTGAGCCACGCGAACAGTATTTGCACAGAACGAGCACATGAGATGCATGTGGCCGCAAGTCCTGCGCACATGGCGACGTGTATGTACACACCACTTCTTCGCACCTGAATTATCTGGGCTGCAGCCGGCGTGGTCATTGTCACAGCTGGTGGCAGCTCTGGCTGCCGAGTCTGTGCACTATCTGCACTGTGGCGCGCTGGCTTCTCGACTGCAAACAGAATGTTGACACCGGGGGTGACCTGTCTGTCTGGTGCATAGTCAAGTGTTGTGACGGTAGATATTTGGTACAGATTGCATGGCTCAATGTCCATCATAGATGCCTTGGTCAAAGTGACGGCTACACAATCAGTCTCGTGCCTGTTACATCCTCCAGACGCAGCCGTGTACGTGCCCGCTCGACTGCAGCAGGCGCTGTGGCTGGTGGCTTCCGAAAGCCAGTGTGCCGGGGCTGTGCAGGGGGCGAGGTCGCCTGCTGCGCCAAATTGCAAGGTTGAACATCTGCCCCATGCTGACACGCGGTTTCCAGGACAGCGAATGCTGTGCGACAGGCTGCAGTGCGCACGTTGTTGACAGCACCTGTGTCTCTGCGAGCGGTGGACGCTGCGGCTCTGGCTGCTGCGGGGCCGGTGGAGGACCCTCTCGGGGCGGGCGCGGGGCAATCCCTGCACGTGCTGCAGGGTGCATGGCGCGGAGGGCAGCCGGCCGCGGCTTGCTCTGAGGTGTTGCGCACAGCATTGGCGGCGGGGGCGGCCCGAGCGCAGGCGCCTCTGCCGGGCTCTCCTCTGCACCGTCAAGGTTCTGGTTTGGAAATGTCCATGCTCTGCATTGCGAGACGCCGCAGTCCAGTGACATGTTTCTTGCAATGGAGAGCTGTGGCAGCCTCACCGTCGATTGCCGGCAGGCCACCCTGCAGGTGCGGCGGCTGATTGCTGGTGCTCCGGGGTTCTGGCTGATCTTTCTTCACCACGAATGGATGTGTTAGCAGCTTTGGCCAGTTGAGGCGCTTCTTCATGTCCTTCTCCAGCAGGCCCTGCAGTCAAATGTCTGCTGTCATAAATCCGGCAACTTCGAGTGCAATGTCAAAAAATCAAATTGGCATGCACCGCCAAGGATGCAATTCAGCGGCGCGGCCCCAGCATCATCATCTCGAGGCATTGCGCACGTGGAGGAGGCTCCTGAACTCTGGCGACATGCCGTTCGGGTAGTGCACGGGGTGCTGCATGATGTGATTGACCAGCGAGTAGATGGAGTTGGTGAAGAAGGGCGGCTCGCCCTTGTACAGCTCGTACAATATCACACCCAGCGACCACAGGTCCACCTGTGCACATGTGGCCCAGCCACACTAAGGTACAAGTAGTACTGCATGATAGGTGAGCAAGTATAAGCCTGTGACCTCCGGCGTAGGCAGTACAGAGGCTGCAGGGAACGCTGGGTGTGCATTCACAGAAGAGAGGAGACAAGGTGGGATCGAACTGGTGACACAATGCAATGTCGGCTGCAATAGGTACGCACAACACACCCTGTGGTCATAGTTCTCCTCCTTGACGAGCTCCGGCGACATGTACAGCGGCGTGCCTTTGATGGACGTCAGCATGAGCGTGTTGCTGCTGGTGGCACGCGCGAAGCCAAAGTCGCATAGCTTGACCACACCATTGGCGCCAATGAGGATGTTCTGCAGCACAGCAGTGTGTTCGTCGATTGAGCGCCACGGCTGTGGAGCAATCGAACAAAGATGGTTGTATTGATTTGAACAGAAGTGCAATCCTGCTTCAGGCATCGGGGTTCACTGTACAGCTGTCAACTCACCTGCGGCTTCATGTCACGGTGGATGATGCGCTCGCCATGCAAGTAGAACAGTGCGTTCACCAGCTGATGCGCGATGTCCCGCACCACCGGCTCAGGCAGCGTCTTGTCCGCCTCCAGGACGTGCCACAGCTCGCCTGTGACATCATGCAGATGGACATGTCTACCTGCCCCAGCGCCCTCCATAACGAAATGGACCTTGCCCTTTCAGCAACAGCTTGGAAGTGCATTGACCAGCTCGAAGGCACCCTGCAGACATCTTGAGCTTGCAGCTGGCTGCTGATCAATGGAGAATAGCAAACAAACAGATGCGGTACCTTGCGCCAGCTCCGTCACGACGACGAAATCCTTGTCCGTCTCGAAGTTGTCCAGCCAACGGATGATGTTCTCGTGCTCCAGCCGACTGAGGATGTCAAACTCCTGCCGCAGCGCAGTCTGCTCCTTCTGGCCTTTGGTCTTCTTGCTGATAAATTTCAGTGCGACCATCTGGCCAGTGTATTTCTTGCGCCCTTTGTGCACCTGCAGTGGCAATACGCAGCATGGCGCACGTCAGATGATCTCCAGTCTATTGTGTTTGCACTGCCGTGGCACAGACAACAGCGATCACCTCAGAGCTGCAGTGTGACAGCTGAACCGCTTAGAAATGATGTCTGAGGCAGTGCCATCAATGCGAAGCTATGGCAAAAATCGTTTCAGTAGCTTCATGCTGCATCGCATGGGCCAGCAGGACACTGACCTTGCCGAAGGAGCCCTCGCCAATGAGTTCAAGCACATGGTAGTCTTCGATGCGACCCATCTTTCTTACTGCCTGACACTGCAGCTGCCTGCTGTGATCTACAACACCGTCACTGAAGCAACACACGCCTACATTGGGAAGGAGCCCTGTCTACCACCATGAGCCGCGGGACGAGCCTGGAATCTCCAAGGCAGCACTGAGGTAGTGCAAAGCACAGCAATTCACGCTAATGCGCACCGCGCCTGATGCTGCTACTCAGCAAATTCCCTGAGCTATGCTGTTATTGCGTGCAGTGTCCGGAACGGCTTCTGCAAGCATGCTTAAACCACCAAGCTTGATCGGTTTTCAACCCTTGAGCTGGATGTCAGTCAGCTGTCTCGAGCCTGTTTGTACATAGACTGCCTGCTTGCATCGTCACTGCTGATCTCGAACACATAAAACCTTCCTGTTCAGCATCGCAAAAGTGTTCTCTCAACTTTCCAGCGCCGCACGGCACAGTGCCGACTGTATGCACATGAATGCCTCTCACACCGCAGCACCAAGCTAGCCTGGCTGCAGCCGAAAGCCGTACAAAGCGAATCAGCCGACGTCGAAATCGCTCTCTCACCATCATCATGTGGCGCTGCTGATTGGAGGCTTACTCTTCGGGAATGATTATGCGGGCGCATGCATCCGCGCCAGCTGCTGCATCAGAAGCTGCAGCCACGCTAAAGGTAGCAGCAGCAAATGCGAGCACGCAGGCACACGATCAGCAGCGGCGCAGGCTGCTGCATCAGAAGCTGCAGCTGCATTTTGGGTACCAGAATTTCCGCCAGCTCCAGGTCGAGGCTTGCGAGGCCATTCTGGACGGATATGATACGCTGACGATTCTTCCCACCGGAGGTGGGCTGTGTGATTCCTGATCTGCGGGGCGAGCTGGTGCAGGAACTTGTTGCAGATGCATGCACATTGCTCCAGCCGAGGATTTAAGCAGCGCACTTTCCATGGCATGCGGTCTTGATTGCCTCGCTGCTCGCACAGGGGGCAAGTCATTAACATTCCAGCTGCCGGTGCTGCTGAGGGACCCCGGCGTGACGGTCGTCATCTGCCCGGTGGGATGACTGCCATTTCCGAGCATTTGATTGTGGAGGATGCTGGGTGCTGTAGCGTCAGCGCACACGTGATCACGTACTTGGTGCAGCCAGCAAAATGGCGGAGCTTGGAACAAGCAACCAATCGCTCTATGCTATAAGCAAGTGACAACTCTGTCTTCTGCACATGTAGCTGATCGCGCTGGCAAAAGATCAGGTGGAGAAGTGCGACGAGGTCAGCATCGAGGTGGGCTGTTGTTTGCGAGTTGTTGTTGGCCATCTCCGAGATGAACTCGCTGGGGTAAATGTGCCAGTCAGCGATGCGTTGCTGAAGGCCTGCGAGATTATCGAGAAGCTGGGCCTCGACGAGCCTTCTGTCAGCATGTTCCCTTCTTCTCTGGCTTGAGCCTCGGGTTCACAGACGCGCAGGCGCAGTTGTGGAACTCCAGCGTGTCGCACGCAAAGCAGGAGGCCCTGGCACGAGAGCTGTGCAGCGGCGAGCCCACATTGAAGTTATTATACACGACACCAGGTCAGTCGACATGCACTCGATGTCAGGTCATGCTTCCAGCAAAATATATCCGCAAAAGCGTCTGCATGTGTGTGGCCTTGCAGCCGCTTCACTTCGATGACCTGCTGTTTGCAGAGTCGCTGCAGAATGATCGGCTGCTGGACTGTCTGAAGGTCAGCTGACATACATGCAGAAGTCGCTCAGCATGGGTTTCCTGCTCGAGCATGAAAGGTTTACTGCAACATCTGTGTTCATGGGGCAGTGCAATGATGTCGTGTGCAATGCAGGAGCTGCACGAGTCCGGCCACCTCTTCTCCTTTGCTGTCGATGAGGCTCATTGCGTGACATCATGGGGTGGGCCTTGACTTCTCGAAGCAGCGGTGCAAAACTGTTTTGCTTCCGAGACAATGTTGCAATATGCAGATTACAGTCGATCTGGACTTGCAGGCCACGACTTCCGGCCGGCATACCTGCACCTGGCCAAGCTGCGCAAGCACTTCCCCGGCGTCCCCTTTGCTGCCCTGGTGAGCCGCGCTTGGTGCACTGGTGCCCAGCAAGAAGCTTTTGTGCACTTTCTTGCCTTGCTGCAACCCTGCCCCTCTCTGGCCCGCACTTCCCATGAGGAGCCCCTCTGGTAGCTCATTTTCTGCATGTGATAGCTCATGCTCCTGGTGCCTGCAGACCGCAACAGCGACGCCAGAGGTGCGCAGCGCCATCGTGGAGGCCCTGGCGCTGCGCTCGCCGATCATGCTGAGCGCATCCTTCAACCGCCCCAATATTCAGTGAGCGTTCTGGTTTGAGGGTTTAGGGTTCGTCCGGTTCGGCCACTGGCACGTGGTCAAAGTGAGACGCTGCTCAAGGCATGACATTTGGCCCTGCAGATTCGCGCATGGCCCCATCTTCAGGGATGATGCCACTCGGTTTGGTGTGAAAGTTGCCTGACAGATACAATGCATGCAACAGGTACGAGGTGCGGCATAAGGAGCTGTTTGACGAGAAGGACCAAGACGCATGTCTCAAGGCAGGTTTGCGACTCCTTGCGGACTCCCACACATGCGGCAATATGCAACAATACCAGGTGGCTATATGCAGCGACCTGCTGTGGCAATCGTGAATTATTATGCAGGACCTGCTGGAGTTCCTCAGGCAGCGGCCGGGCCAGTGCGGCATCATCTACGCCCGGTTGCGGGAGACCTGCGACAGCCTTGCGCGGTCGCTCAGGTGCTTTCCTGCAACAACACCCTTCAGTGCACCGGTAGATTGTAAGTAAATTGATAATAGTAATAAAACAATTGCCTGAAATTGCCTGAGGGACACCCTGCCATGTTGAGTACGTCTCGCAGCACATCAGCGCTGCCTGCAGCTGCAGCAGATGGGTTCCAAAGTGCAGCGGTGCTTGTCTCGATGGCTCAAAGCACTCTTGCCGCGCCGCAGATCTATGGTCCTGAGTGTGGTACTGTCCCATGCGTGCAGCGACTCTGTCAGGGGTACCCTACTAAGCCAGCGCAGCTTGTCGTCATTTGGGTTGCAGCTGCATGGCTGTGGAGATGGACTTTGAGTATTCTGTGGCGGTGCACACGATGGCATGAGGGGCTCTTGTCTGTACCTCATCACGATTGAGTGGGTCTCAAACTCGTCTGAATTTTGATGCGCAGCTGCGAGGACCTGGATGTGGAGAGCTACCACGCAGGGAAGGACTCTGCCAGCCGCGCGCGCATCCAGTCCGACTGGACGCAGGGTGGCATTGACACCCTCGTGTCCACCGTGGCCTTCGGCATGTGAGTGTGACACAGCCGCACTGGAGTTTCGCGGTCACCAACAGGCGGTTGGCGGACTTGCGTGTTCGCCAGTATGTCGTCATTTTTTGTATCTAATTTTTGGCTGGCAAGCTGCAGGCCACGATGCATGCATGTGTCGCAGTGCTGATCACATTGTCATTTGTTCCAGGCTTGACAACCCTCGTGATGCAAATCCATGCTTGTGCAGGGGCATTGACAAGGCGGACGTGCGGTGGGTGGTTCACTGGGACCCACCCTCCAGCATTGACGGCTTCTACCAGGAGTCTGGCAGGTCAGTTCCTCATGCACTTGCTTGATCCTCCATGTGCATGCTGCTCACTTAAAGCAATGTCCAGCAATATCACTTCAGCGGACAACAAACGAGTGCATTTCTTATAGTCCGACCTGTGCACTGCAACGACTTAAAATTCCTTCAGGTTCTGTGCAGTGAGCCACACTCATGCTGTGCACAGGCTGGGCGGAATGCAATGGCCGAGCAGCACTTGCTGCTGTACTGCAGCCCAGTAGAGATCGCTGGAACATGTGAATGCTTAAGGCGCTACCTCGTTGCAGATCACATGTTGCTGTGCTTTATGGCAGGGCGGGGCGTGATGGGCAGCCGACGACGTCACTGCTGTACTGCAGCCAGACAGAATCAGAGAGTGCACAACGAAAGCATACGATTGACCGTATGACGGCCCTCAGTGTCAGTCCTGGATTGCAGGGCGGGGCGTGACGGGCAGCTGGCGACGTCACTGCTGTACTGCAGCCAGGCAGAGCTGAAGCAGCTCAAGAAGCTGGAGAAGCCGCTGCGCGCCGGCGCAGCCGCCGCCGTGGCCGAGTGAGCTTGTTGCATCTCACCATGTTGACATGTGTACGTGACATACCGCTCATGTCAAGTAAGCGCTGCCGTTGATGCGGCAGAGCGAGCACAGCTGCTGGTCACCAGGTGGCTTTGCAGCCTATTTGTGCAGGTGTTGCCCCTCTGTTCTGCAGCTTTAGCAGCGTTTGAAGTGAGACTTCTTTGGCTTTCTGGTTGCAGGTACGCCATGCACTCTGGGTGCCGGCGGAAGCAGCTGCTGGGGCACTTTGGGGAGAGGCGCGGCGCCTGTGACCCCGCTGCTGAGGCGCCCTGCGACTGGTGCCGCGACCCCAAGGTGAGACAGCCTTGCACATGTGGACTGGCTGAAGTGGTGCATGATCCAAAATATATTCTGTGCTGTGGGCTCTGCCGTCTGGTAGCGTCTGGGCGGCTTTGAGCACTGCAACAGCAGCAATTGGTGGCGCACCCGAGAACCCTATCGTGGCGTTGCAAGGCTGCCTTGCTGTCAGGGCTCGTCTGTGGCGTCTTGGGGCTGTTTTCTGTATACATGTTGCCATGTGGCACAGGGTGTGCAGCAGCTGCTGGGCCGGCTGGAGGCTCGTGCTCATGCGGCGTGGGCAGCAGCGACAGCCAGCGGCGATGCTGCAGCGGCTGCCGCGGCAGCCGCAGCAGCGGCGGCGGCTGCTGATCCTTACGATTGCGCCGACTGCGGCGACGATGGCGGCAGACAAAGCCCGACTGCACCGCGTGCAAAGCCGACCCGCAAACCATTGGTAAGATGGGGCTGAAGGGATGCAGCACCAGCATAAGTGACACAGGCACACAAACATTTGGCAGTCCAGCCTGGTGTTACTCCTTCTGCCGTGGGCGGCTGCATCATCCCGAACTTGGTGTGTGCCACCACTGCAGGGCAAGGCGTTTGCGTCGCCGATGCAGCGCTCGCCGCCCAAGCGGCCGGTACTGCGGCGGGCACCCGGCAGAGCTTCTGGCAGCGCAACCCCCGCGAATGGCTTGCAGCAGCAGCCATCAGACAGCCAGCTGCAGCCGGGTGACTCACAGGCAGTCGAGCCCGTGCTAGATGCAGCCGCAGGAGCAACAACAGGCGCAACAGCAGGCGAACAGGCACAGCAGGCCGATGCCTGCAGTGAAGCTGTGGCGATGCCCCTGCGAACTCTCGAGCCTGCGGCTGGGTCTGCGGGCTGGCGCGCATCTGGCAGCACAGCTGCGGAAGCAGGAAGCGGCGGTGCTGCGCCGGCGCGGCCGGTGCTGAAGCGGCGGCGGGTGCAGAAGGCCTTCAGGCCGCCGCGGCAGGCTGGCGGCCAGGAGAACAGCACGGCAGTGGCAACATGCGGCAGGCCAAGTAGTCATACGGTCTCAGCGGCAAGATGATCCGCAAAGGAGTAAGCTCGGCCGGCTGCATCACAACAAACTTCCGGAGATCAGTCGCTCGCATGACGCAGAGTGTGGCACTTGTGTGCAGCATTCAGGGCATTCGCACAGCTGAGCACTTTGTACCGTGCAATTGATAAGTCATGGGCAAGGTGCTGCGCTGTAGTAGCCACCGAATGTTCTGAGCAGCATGTGCACAGGCACGGAAGTAAAAGCACACAAATGTGACATCCAGGAATCGCATGCTCGCTGAGGGCATACACCACGCTCCTCTACAAGTTGTGCAACTGTTATTGATGTCCTGCCGCTGCGGATGCCCTTAAAGACATCACCGCTGACACCGAATGCTGGTGTCGCTAAATGCTGCTGCTTCATCAGCTGCCACCGCCGCCATTCTTGCTGCCGCCAAGGCACCAACCACAGCAATCTGGGGGGGTCGAAATGCTTCGTGCCAAGGTGATACATGGCTGGCAGATGTGTCCAGAGCTGACGTCAGCGTCCATCGGGACTCCGTGCGGAACTCATCCTGGGTATCCTCTTTGCGGCCCTGGATAGCTGGGCTTGAATTGTTGTCTGGTGGCGATTCCCAAACCGGGAGACCCGACGGATCCGGCAAACTACCGGGCATTTCCCTGATCCCCGTCCTGCTCAAACTCGTCACACGAGTGGTGGGAGCCCGCATCACGGCGCACTTCGACAAGCACGGCGCCCTAGCCAAAGAGCAAGCGGGCTTCCGCTCAAAAGAGGAAGCCACCGCCCGAGTGGCCGCCTTGGTGGAGATCGCCAGACGGCGCGGCCTAGCGGCAGGGGAGCTCACCATAATCATATTCCTGGACTACAAGAAAGCCTTCGACACGGTGGCGCATCGGGGCATCATCGAAAAGCTGCGCCTCATGGGAGTGAGCGGCCGGACCCTGTCCCTTGTGGACCGCCTCTACAATTCATCCCTCATCCGAGGCTTTCTTGTAGTCTAGGAATATGATGATGGTGAGCTCCCCTGCCGCTAGGCCGCGCCGTCTGGCGATCTCCACCAAGGCGGCCACTTGGGCGGCGGCTTCTTCTTTTGAGCGGAAGCCCGCTTGCTCTTTGGCCAGGGCGCCGTGCTTGTCGAAGTGCGCCGTGATGCGGGCTCCCACCACTCGTGTGACGAGTTTGAGCAGGACGGGGATGAGCCTGGGTAAGCAGCGAGGTATGAATACTTGACCTGCTCTTGTCTGGGCACAGAAGCCCTCGGACGATGTGTGACCCTGACAGCTCGTTCTCTGCAGTTGATAGCTCAGTCTCTGGTCCCTGCAGAATGCAACTGCATTAGCGGCGCCATTTTGGCGGCCCTGGCGCTGCGCTCGCCGAGCATGCGGAGCATGTCCCCTACCCCCCAACATCCAGTGAGTATTCCAATTCTTCTTGCAAACGAAATTGCCACACTTTGCTCAGAGCATGGTCCATGGACCTCCTGGCCTTGCAGACTTGCACGTGGACCATGGTCAGGGGCACTTGCTACCATCTCGATGTTTTGTTGGTGTCTCCTGACAGGTGTCGTGTATACATGCGACAGGTGTGAAGTGTTTAAGCAGCCTTTTCATGAGAGGGACCAGGAGGCATGCCTCCGAGGCCGGTTTGCATCTCCTTGCGGCCTGCGTGCTATGAGACTTACCTTCAGGCATGCACCGGTAGACGGCACTATATCCAGCTGTTTGCTGCAATCTAATGCTGCAATCCTGCAAATTTCTGCAGGACCCGCTGGAGGTCCTCAGGCAGCGGCCGGGCTTGTGCGGCATCACGTTCGCCTGGCTGCATGAGACCTGCGACAGCCTTGCGCAGCCGCTCAGGTGATGTGCAAGACTTGATGTGCAAGACGTTTCACTGCGCGCTGATAGTAAGCTGCGAAAACTGCCTGAAAGTGTCTCGGCAGAATTCTGCAGCATGTGAGCACCCCTGCAACTACAGTCGAGGGGAATGTTGGAGTGCACCCATGATTGTCTTGATGGCTGACAGCACCCATATTCTTGATCTGGCAGCTTCTGCAGTTGTCGAAGTCTGAACTCCTTGATACTCTGCTCGCAGGTGCGCCGTGCGCTCCAAATGTGGGCGCAAGCAGCTGCTGGGGCACTTTGGCGAGAGGCGTCTGGTAGCGCAGCTGCGAAATCAGGAAGCGGCGACGCTGCGCCGGCGGGTGCAGATGACCTTCAGGCTGCTGCCGTGGCAGGCTGCCGGCCAGGAGAATAGCACGGCTGCTGCTACAGGTGGCAGGCTGAAGGGTCTGGCGGCATCAATAGAAGCAGCAGAACGATGTGCACAGGACTTTGCATCGAACAGCTGCAACACAATGTCACCCGCCATGTGCCGATGTCTCGAGTCACTCTGTTGGCTGGCGGCATGATGGGCAGTGTAGCCAGCTGTGCCGCATTACAAGGACCCATAGAGCTGAACGTTGGGAACATTGTCTGAGTCCACAACCCTGAAAGCACAGCTCATGTCACAAGGCACCGTTGCGTGCCCATACATGTTTCTCAGATACACGGCAGTGGTTCAGCGTAGCATATTGTGACGTGATCACATCCCCATCTTCAACACAGCGCTGCACAGTTGGCACACATATGTGTCCCTCAGATTTTATGCTTTGCCGTCCTTGCCGCTTCTTCCTCTGAGCTGGGAAGCACACGCTTCAGGATGCCGGCGCTGCCATCTGGCAGTCGCCGCGCCGTGGTGATGTCGAACACGAAGTCGAACGTGTTTGACACCTGCAGTGCATGAGAGCAACACCTGAGTCGTGCAACATGAAGACATGTGTTCACCAGCACACCATGGCGCCGGGCAGCATACTTGCCTGGCTGGAAGCCATTTCTGGCCGCATGACGGACGCCACCACCTCCACGTGGACCTTCCCCTGTGTTGACAACAGCAACAGTCACTGCACGACGTGTTGCTTGCATTCCCCACTGCTCTGCCGCCCATTGCAGTTCCCGCTTGCATTCTCCCTTGAGCGCAAGGCGCAGGCCTGGCCTCTTGTGGTGACAATAATTCACTCAGCAGTCCACATTCAGCAATGCTAGTTCCCTGCTGAACACAACTGGTGCACTGTGCATGTCGACCAGCACCAGCCCCGCACCGTTGTGGGGTCGTTGTGCCGCCGCACAGTGTGGGCGACGTGCGACTGGAACCTCAGCAGGTCACCAATGCTGACGGGGCTGCGGAAGCTGACCTCCTCAACCTGTTGTTCGAAGCCAGCGTGCCACAGATGTTCATTCACGTTGCCATTGCATTGTGATGGCACTGTAAGGGTTGCCTTCATGAACAGGTGGCCGTGAAAAGGAGGGCATCACCTCCAGGAACACCGGCCGGACGCCTGAAAACATGTACGCTGAACTGAATGCAAGCTCATACGCCCGCCTGTGAGGAAGAACAGCATGCAGCTTTTTAGAGGTAGCCTGCAAGTGCAGTGCGTCAGTGTTTGTATGACCTTCTCTGGGGAATGCAGCATACACAGCAGCTTGATAGGCTGCAGAGCCACACCGCATGAGGAAGCCACCAAAGATGCGGTTGCGAAGATTGCGCTGCAAGGAGAAGCACATTTTAGCAAAGCTATGAGAATGATGGACAGGGCCTCATGAGCTTGCTGTGCACATGTGTCGAGCAGCAGCATGCATGCCTGCCTGCACACCTGCTGAGGCTGGCAGATGAAGGTGTTCTGCGCAGCACCATGACAGGGTTCAGCAACACCCAGGGATTGGGAGTGTGCCGGCACAGGAACAGGAGGCTCAGCGAAACTCGTGCGGCGCTTGCTGGGGCAGCTCGTGCCACCAAAGGCTGCAACCTCAATTCCAAGCCTCAGGCAGCCAGATGGCAGTCACAATACAGGCACAGCTGCCTTCGGCCCGTTTGCCACAAGCGCACCTGCAGGGCTGTGTCTCGCATGAGCACAGCGTCGCTGGGCGCCAGCACAGGCAGGTCGATCGCGGCTCGCGCCTCCGACACCAGCTCCCCTGCCCACCCCGCATCACCTGCAACATAATGATGCATTCAAGCGGACTGCAAGGCCTGGATATGACAGTGCTGTACACCAGGATTGGCAGCCAGCTTGTGGCTCGCGCCTCCCGCAAACAATTCCCCAACCCACCCGTGCATGCTGCGTCCGATCAAAAGGAAATTGTAATCAGCTGGGCGAAAGGGTCGGACAATGATGATTGCTGTTCGCGCTTCTGTCCTCAGCTGCCTGGCCCATGCTCCATTCCCGGAGGAGAAGCAGGCCCATCACAGGCAGCAATCACTGCCAACACTCCGTCTACACGATAGCCTTCGACTTCATCGTCTTTCGAGTCCTTGGCAGGATGATTGGGTGCGTCATGCGCTGACATTGCTGCTGAATTGCGCGCAGCATGCATATCACCAACATACCTGTGCTGGTGATGGCGCTGGTGGCACGCTGCTGCCGTGCCGCCCGCCGCTCATCCGCGATGCGCTGGCGCTCAGCGAACAGCGCCCTCTGCTCCTGTAGATGCATGTATGCCGAAACAGTCGACAGCTGTGTTACATGGCAGATTACGAGAAATTTCTTCTGCAGTGACTTGCATTCTTTAAGCGCATGCAGGATGGTGCACCTCTGTCTGCGGCCGAAGGGGGTTGACTGCCATGGACTTGCGGGTGACAGGGTCCCGCGCCACAAAGGTGAACAGCGCCGTCAGGCTTGCGTCCGAGCACCCATCCTATGCATCAATGGCAACGAGCTTCTGACACACAATGTGTATTTGCAGCCACGAGTTGCCATTCACAGGGTCTGACACCTGATGTATGTGCGGTGCCACCAGCATCGAATAGCTGGGCAGCCATCCTGCGGTGCTGATCAGATTGGTTCACAGGTTTTGACAATGTTGCAATGGATCCAGGTCAGCCGTGTGGCATCTCAGTCATCACATCCTACCAATGCATCGAGGAATATATGAAAGGACTGGACATGGGTGACTACCTGTCGCAGCTGCATGCGAATGTCCAGCGCAGATCGCCCCGTCCACACCACGCTGCCAGCCATAATCAGGTCTGCGTCCAGCGTCAGACGCCGCGCCAGCGTGATCCTGTCCACAGAGGCCGTCACCAGCAGCGGGGGCCGCGTCTCGGGAATTTCATCATCACTGCATTGCATGTTGCGCATTCATCAGCATGGGCCGATCCCTTGTGGCAATGCCCAATATGTTTGGGACAGGCCACACACTCAAGGTGCAGTGCACAGACGCTCGATGAGGTGCATGGAGAGGGGATCAAGCAGCGTCTACCAGTGCAGAAATGCGACGTTGCCAGCAAGTGAGTCGAGGTCCTCCAGCAAGCGTCCGATTCTTGCATGGCCCCACGGGTTCCGGTACTGCATGCAGTTGTGGCATCAATAGCCAGTGACATAGATCATAGCTGTGCACACAGCAAGCAACGCCTATGCTACATTTTGAACGACGCAGCTCAAAAGGCAGGTGCAGATCGTTTCACCTGCTCCCTGAGCACGGGGTCGCTGCTGAATGCATATGTCACAGCGGTCTCATGCGGCTCCTTGTCGATGGGTTCAGGCAGTCGCGAGGTCTCCAGCACCTCATGGTCCAACTTGTGCCGCGCGAACCAGAGCGAGCGCGTGATCGGCGAAATCTCTCCTGCCGCACCGTCAGCACAGCATCATGAGCAAGGAGCGCAGCCAAGCAGATCAGCGACAACGCAGGCATGTTCAGGTCGATCGTAACCTTACCAACGATATCTTCAGGCGTTTCAAAGCGGTTGGCCGGAAGCAGTCGGACAGCGGATGCTGTCGCAAAGCAGCGCAATCCGGCGCCGCATGAGGTGGAACTGGCCAACCCCTCCAGGCCCCGCAACGCCCGCAGCATGTTTCAAACCTTGCAGAACGACCTTCAGTGCATTGTCGAAGACAGCGTACAGACTGTCGAAGCCGCGAGCTGTCCCTGAATGGCACAATGGCGCCGATGACCTGGATGCCCACATGGCATTGCCTCATCGAAACCCAGCAAAGCTCGCCATACTGCAGCAAGATCCGTCACTTGATGGCAAACTACATGCATATCCAGTCGATCTCAGCCGCTGGGGCTCAATGAGGCGCCGCTTTGTAAATCTCGCGCCGGGCAGATGCGATGATCAACAGGACTCAGAGCTAACGATCGTCACATACAACATCCTTGTGCGTATCATATGACAATGGTCGTGACGTGGATATCTAGTGCAACCGCAGACTGCGACGCAGTTGTGAGTGTCATGTGTCGATGTGGTAGCATGACGCTGAGTCACTGCACCGGCGCAGGCGGACAAGTATGCGACGTCTGGCTTTCACGCCTACGCAGCGGATGAGCATCTGGCCTGGAGCAGCCGCTGGCCTCGCATCTTGCAGGATCTGCAGTCCTACAATGCTGACGTTCTCTGCTTGCAGGAGGTAAGGCAGCATGATCATGTGCATGCCGCATCAAGAACGTGTTAGATCTTTCACCGGCGTGGTGAGCAGCAAAGCGCAACGATCTAATGAAACCAGCAAATTTGAAGGCACTGCAGCAGCGTGTGAATATATGGGTGCAGGTAGAGCGGCCTGTATTTGAGAAGCAGCTGCTGCCGGCGCTGCCCGGCTACAGCGGCATCTTCTACGGCAGGTGCTCAGCTATGCATGATGTCTGTGCCTTGCGTGTCACGATGTGCAGCAGCATGCAAAGATTGTTGAATCCACGTCATGCAGGCCCGCAGGTAGACACATGAAGTTGCTCACCAAAACTGATCGCCTTCACGCATGGACATGCCGATGCCGACATTGCCATCTTTGCTGCATCATGCTGCCATGTATGCGCAGGGCAGTGGGGCCGCAGGACCCAGTGCAGGGCCCCGAGGAGGGTGTCGCGCTGCTGACGAAGCGCAGTCGTGTGGAGGTCATGGCGCAGCAGATCATCAGGTGCATGCCGCTCCTGACAATCCGCAGCAATCCTGAAATTGGGGTCTGAATTTGGTTCTGCTGCATACACACTTCTTACGGACGACTGATGTTCGTTGTGAAGCTGAGAGCAGAAATGAGCTGTACAGCATTGTGTACCCGGCTGGCGGCATTGTGTTGCCCATTGGCAGAGTTCTTACTACCGCAGCCTTGCCATTCGCATTCTCGTCAGCTGGCCGGCTGGCATCTCCCAAACCAAGCTGAAAGGCAGGCAGGACGACTTTGCATAGAGCTTTGTTTTGATGTATCAATTGCAACCTGCTGGGTATGTGCTGTAGGTTTGCGAATCATATACCCAGCAGCTGGCCAGCGGGCGTGTGCAGAACGGAGCTGGAAGCCCGGCAAGACGGCGCCATCTTCACGCTGTGCCGTTACACGGCGCTGCAGCGGCAATTTGTGGCGGCGGTGACGCACCTACACTGGGATCCACAGTGGCCGGATGTCAAACTGCTGCAGGTACCAAGGTCGACCCTCATATCGGATTTGTATTCCAAATGACCTGCTGCTGCAGCGGCAGTTGTGGCAGCAATGCACCTGTGCCGACTCCCCACGGTGGCCTAGCATTGACCTGGTCTAGGGTTTGAGATGCTTGCTGGCGGGCTGCTTGATGGATGCTCCGGGTGCAAATCGGATACTCTGTCTGCAGTTCAGCTTGGGGGTCACCAATTAGCAGTCACGCCCCACATTGCAGGCGACCATCTTGTCCCGGCGGCTGGCCGACTTTCTGCAGCAGCACAAGCCATCGGCGCACGGCGAGCCGCTGCCGGCGCTGCTGGCCGGCGACTTCAACAGCCTGTGGCGGAAAACCCGCTCGGACCCCTTCGATGAGGTCGCACTTCAGCCCATGTGTGGCATAAATTGCATGTTGTGACACAGGCACTTACTGTGGTCCACATCACGATGCTGTCTGTGCGACACATGTACAACATGCAGCGTGCAGTGCCTTGCTTCTCTCGATGGTGGTTGACAATTGCTGTTGCCACGTGGATGCAGGTGCCACAGGGATCAGCGCTCACCAGCGGCGTGTACAAACTTCTCGCCACAGGTATAAACTGTGTAGCAAGCCCAAAAAGTAAAACTTGCCTACCTCGTTCTGAAAAGCGCTTTCAGGAATGGCCAGCAGGCGATGGAAGCAATGCAATTCCCGGCCCGACTCAAAACCAAAGGATGATGACCCTGAGGTGCACCCTCTGTGCAGGTGCCGTGTCACGGCGTCACAGAGACCACCCCTCGCAGCGCAGCGCCTGGCGGAACAAAGAGGAGCCTTCCTGGAAGGAGGTATGCTTCTCCTACCCCTAGACTGCTGCAGGTCTTTGCATCTGTCTGCTCTGAAACTCCGTCCACTCTCCGCCCTCCACTCTCTGCTGAGTTGCTGGATTATTTCATGCTTCTGCAGGTTGAACTCAGCTCAGCGCTGGCGCCGCTGCTCAGTGCGTACTACCGCGACAACTGCGAGCCGCCGCTGACCACGAAGACAGCCAGCTTTGCCGGCGCTCTGGACTACATCTGGGTGCGTTGCTGGTTGACACACTGTGCATTCTGGACGCGATTTTCCATTTCGGAGTCTTCTTGTGTTGCGCGTCCCGTAGTCTGAAACCAATCTGTGATTATGATACAGATCATTGTTTGTGCACGCAGTTGGGCTGGGGCTGGGCTGTGACGCAGCTGCTGGAGCTGCCATACCAGGCGGACACTGGAGCGGATGCGGCAGATGTGGCGGACTTTCCACCAATGCCGAACGACAAGTTTCCCAGCGATCACCTAGCGATGGGCGCCCGGCTCATTGCGCCATGCTCGCTATTCAGCTTGTGATTAGGTTCGCTGTCATCGTTGTCAGCAGCAGCATGACAGCGTGTTTTGATGCTGGCACTGTGTACAGTAAAGACAATTTTGGGTTGGCGTTCATTTTTTAATGGTTTGACGTGCTTCTGGATTTTGCAGAAGATTGTGTTTTTGCCATTTCACAGGACTGGTGAGTTTCCACGATTCAAGCATACGGTTTCTGCTGCCAGTTGAGCGTGCAAATCTCAAGATTTCTGACTGACTTCGCTGGCAATGTGATAGTCATATTGATGTCATTCAGATGACATTTCAAAGTCAGTGGTCATTCCTGCCACGAGCTGAGAGGCAATGCGGCACAGCGACAAGCTGAACACCAAGACCGCCAAAACATTGCCTCGCGCATCCTCGAGCGGCAGCTGCCCACTTTCGATGTCGGTGCCAGCTGCACACACTGCCCGCAAGTCCACGCCGCCCTGCGCAAGCGTCCGTCCAGAGGCTGCATCCACCAAACTGACCGGCATGATGCCGCCGCCTGGTACTGTCATGAACCTTTGCCTTTCAGTGGCTGCAAATGATGTTGCGCCTCCATCTTTGGGTGTGACGGCCAAGCAATACGCCTGCGCCCAAGAGCGGCATTTGTGACTGTGATCAACCTCGCAGCTTCCAAGTGCGACAGAGTTGAGAGAGTGTGAGCCTTGAACGAGCACCCAAGCCATCCTCGTTGGGCATGTAACCCGACGGGTTTGCAGCCTCACCATTGCATGGTTGCAAGGCACAGATGCGTTGCTGTCCACCGGCAGCGCTGCCGTCCGCTGTACCTCTGCAGGACAGCAGTCCGGCAGCAGGCGGTACGCAACTGCCACAGCGGCAGCACCCCGGCTGCTGAGTATTGCAGGGTCTGTCAGGTGTACGCTCTCCAGACAGACAGTGATGTGCTTCGCTGCGCTCGGCCAGTCCTGCGCATGCATTGGAGCAGCATTCGTCAGTCACTTGGCATGCACCAGGTGACTGGCACTAGTTGCATCGTTGGCATGCACTACTTGAGTCATTGACGTGCACAACTTACGATCGGCTACTCAGTAAGCTGCTGTGGGGTTTGCACAGCGCAGCAATACCTCGACACAGTTTGATCATAGCAGGACACTCGCCTGCGGGTCGTGCACAGGCAGCCTCGTCCATATAGGCGGCGGCGCCTCTTGCAGGGCAGTCGTCTGGCTGGCTGCTGCGATTATTGCAGCCTGCCGTGACTGCTGCACAACCCCTGACTGCATGTGCCCAGCCCCTTCATGAGCTGGACACGCCACTGCTGGTTGAGCAGCCTGCGGTAGTGCGGGCTCACTGCACTGTTGAGGAGCCACCGACAAGCGCCGTATGCTCTGCCAATGTCTGCTGGCAGGGCGGGCGCGCCTGGGCAATGGCATTCTGATCTGGCATGTGACATTGACTGTCGAATGGACAGGCTGCGCCAGCCACACAGTCGATGGCTGCTCCGGTGGCGGTGTCTGCACGGGTACAGCCGTACACTCATGGACTGCCGCTGGCAGTGGCAGCGCTGACGCACCTGCTGAGCACTGCTGCATGCTGGCAGGATCCGTGGCCGCCTCGCTAGCTGAGACTGCTGCAGGCGGGTGAGCAACTGGGCTCGTCTGCACAGATGCAACTGCCATTGCAGCTCCCTGCAACCTTCCAGACGCCGCATCGGCCGCCTGCAGCAAGTCTGTCGGTGTTGGTGCTGATGCTGGTGCTGATGCTGACGCTGAGTCAGGTTCAAGTTGTCCCACCAGCTGGCTTTGGCTGGCCACATGTAGTGGCACGAGATGCCCTGCAGCAGGAAGCAGTGGCATCATCCCCCGTTCTGCTGACGAGCCCGCAGCTGAGGCCAGCTGCTGCGGCGGCTGCAGGTTCGCATCTGACTGCCTTCTGCGGTCGAGCTGCTCGCCTCCTGATGCGCATCCGCAGCTGGTGGCTGTGCCTGGGCAGAGAGCCTGCTCAGCGAGAGGCGGCCTCCGGCCCGATTGCAGCAGTCGCACATCCGTCGCGCCCCCTGTAGCAGTTGGCACAAGTTACATGACAAAAACCTGCAAGTTGCAATGTACCGCATCTTGCAATCCAGTCACGGTTCACATGACATGTCAACGTCTGTCATCTCGCCAATTGCACACAGAGCACCTGGCCATGGCGGTGTCGAGGCGGCTGGGACCGGGTCCCCTTCGGCTGCCGCAGCCTGCGGGGGCGGCAGCATTGCTGAGGCCGCTGTGCGACTGGACGGCGCCGGCCGGCCGGCCTCGGCGCCGCCAGGTGCCTCTTTTGGTATAGCACTGCCGCCTCTGTGCAGAAACTCCGCACGCCACACGGCTGGCTTGAGGAGTCGCGGGTGCGCAGTCAAAGCGGCCTCACGATCTGCAGGTGGCCCGGCCCTGTGCAGCCTTGCACTCCTGTGCGGCCTGAAGCCGCCCAGGAACCTGGGCGGGGCTTTGGCGGTTGCTGCTCGATGTCGCGGCCTAGCTAGCTCTACTGTGCTGCAGCCAGATGTTCGTGCTACAGATGGGCTGCAAGCAGATGCTGAGATGCTAGCAGCTGCGGTGACACTACAGGTGCGGCTGCCTGTGTGCAAGCTGCTGAGGGGTGTGCCAGGCAGCGACATCGGCGTTTCGAGATCAGCTGAGCGGGGTCGAGCAGGCCAATGAAGCATCGGCAGTTCCGTGTCCCTGCAGGCACAGGCAGCACAACAGTGGTCCTGGAATCAAGCGGGATCGAGATACTCCAGGATCGGCATGCTGCCTCGGCATCACGGCATCATTGCGTGCACTACTGCATTTGTGTCAGCAATACAGCAGTGTCAGCGACGCAGTGGTGTAATTCATGATGGCAAACTTGCCTGCGGACAGGTGTGAGCGGCGCCGACGGGGGCCTCCACAGCTTTGGCGGTTGTCGTTGTCCTGCCTTAGCATGGTGGCTTCTGCCGAGTAGCTGCCTGAAACTGCCGTCTTGCTCACTGCTGCCGCCGGCATCAAAGCCGCCGCAGCTGTGGGCTCTGCCTCTGCTGACAGTGCTGCAGATGGCACTGTCTATCTCGGTATCGCTGGCACTGCTGCTGGTGGTGCAGTCAGTCAGCATGTCGACTGCTTTGCTGCTGAGTTGTGGGCCCTCATGGTGTATCGGATGCGACTTGTGAAGCTTGCGGGTGCTGCAGCTGAGTGGCTTGGCAGGTCGAGCGGCTCTTTGCTCCAGTCGTGCCCGCTCCACTGTGCAGTCGAACATACCATTGCAATCAGCACGCTGAAATACCTAGTTCACATGTGCCTTCCCTTGGTTTATAGTGACATTGTGACGGCACCATGAACTTGCTGGCAGTGCACCACAAGATTGCAGTGACGGTGTGCGTTTTCTACTCACATTGCAGCTGGGTGGCACGTTCCCTCAGCCGCTGTGCCTGGTCTCGCAGCCTGACCACCTCAGCATCTGCTGTCACATGGGCGCTGCACTGTCCACCTCCGTGCTGTCTGTTGCGCCACTGCACATCCTGCCAGAGCAAATGCAGATAGGGCGAGTGAGAAGATGGCTCCGGTTCGAACAGTGGTAGCTGCGTGCCTGACCATGTGCACCATAAGGCAGCGACAATTGCTCATCTACAGCAACACGCGCTTTCAGGTCACATAGCAGCTTGACTTAACCTGCAGCAGCATTGCAGTGTTCTGCCGCAGTGTCTGCATGGCAGGCTCGGCTGTTTGTACGCTGGCGGGGACACCATTTGCACCCGGACCCCAGCGCTGTGTTGGCAACGAGCTGTGTCGGGTCTCGGCATGCTGCGCCGCCAGTGGATGGTGCTGTAGATGACCACTGATGCGGTGGCCGTCAGCACATGCAAGGTGCGGCTGGTGGCAATGCTGCTGCCCCGGCTGTGCCACCATATCATGCCGTTTGCGATCTGGCTGCTGCTCTGCATCCAGCTTGTGCTGCAGCGAGAGTGGCATCGCGTGCTGGCCACACCCTGGACTGGGTTGCCGTTGCAGGCCGCAAACCTGCTGGTCGTTGCTTGCACATGGGGTGTCGAATTTGGCAAGCTCGAAGCCGGGAGTGCGCAGTGCATGGGCATGCCGGCCCGCTGCACGGCGCTGCTGCAGGGCAGCCAGCCGGCTGTGCATGCCAGGGCGCAGTACCGGTGTCTTTGGACCTGCATACATGTGTCCACATGCCATCAGAGGACTTGCTGCGCTACCAAGGCTGTTCGGCCGGGATCCCAACTGTCTCTCAGAGGGGCCAGGATGACCGGGTTATTGGCAGCAGAATATGCTGGAACAATGCAGCTGTGTGGCAGTGCCATGCCTGGCAGTGAGGCACCAGCTCGGCGCTCTTGCTCACGCTGGATCAGCGCCTCGCTCCTGAGCCCGACGTTCTCCTGCTGCAGGGTGGCCACCTCCGCTTGCAGCCGCGCCTGCTGCTTGGCTGCCTGCTGCAGCTGCTGCGATGCGGCCGACGTTGCTGTACCGCCGGGCGCCTGCACATTCGGAGGTTCCCAAAACGCGTCTGCCAGTTGGTGTTTGCTGATGAGGCTTGTAAACCGTGACGATCTGCAGAATCCTTGTGTATATCTGCATGCTATAGATTTGTTCGGCAGCATCATATCGCGGTCTGAGCATTGATAGAGCCTGTCCAAGTGTGCACCTGAGAGGCAAAGGGGGCAGAGGCAGAGCCGTTACTGCTCCTGGGGCCGGCGCGTCCAAGGCGCTGCACCAGGTACCGCTGCCCCCGCAGCACCTCGTCCACCCTGCCCAGACATGGGGGTTGCCAGGCATCGAGTGTGCTGGTTCTGACGATGCCTCCACAGGCTTAAAGGGTTTTTGCGCAGAGCACCACAATCATCAATCGCGGTGTGTGCAGCACCTGCGCTTCTGCTGCTTGGTCGTCTCCCGCAGGTCCTGCACCTTCTTGCGCTCCCTGTGAGCATGTAGCAACACAGCTAATGATTTACATGCCAATAGGTACACATGACCCCGGTGGCCTTCAGTATGCAAGCCTGCAACCTCTCACAGCGCTCACATCTCCAGCCGCCGCTGGAGCTGGCCGCGCTGCATGCTGAGCTGCGACACTGCGCGCTCTGCATCCAGCAGCTGGGCCGCCAGCTTGCCGCTGGCTGGGCCGCCGCTTGGGGTGCCGCCGCCGCCACCGCCGCTGGCCAGTAGAGCACGCTTTGCAGCGTCCTCTGTGCGCGCCAGCTGTGCCGTCAACCTGCAAAGTAAATTTGCTTGTGACGACGTGCGCCCAGGGTTGCACTACGTACGACGAGTTGCCGAGCTATGCGTGGTCATGTTCTTCTGGCTGCATGCATGATCTTCTTGTCACACGCAGTCAAGCAGAAGCGACGACAAGTGACCGGCATGCCGTTGCTGCAGGGATGACTCGCTGCTTGAGCTGGTGCTGCATGGCGGCCTCCTCCTTGCGTGCCCGCATGAAATCCTGCTGCATGGCCAAGTAATTCTCCTCGTCTACCTGCACGATTGGGAATTCCATACTCGCTGTAAATGTTTGCCCGCTGGTCTGTCTCGAGTTGCCAGCAATTGAGTTGCTGATCACTTTGTGCCAGCTGGGACCGACATAGCCATGAAGACAGACTGCTGCAAATAAGATGCTCAAGTGACCACTGAAACTTCTGCTGAATATCTTGCTCACGCAAAAGCGCATTGTTCGCAGCACTGGTCCATCACGCTGAGATGTCACACCTGGGTGCCGCCATGCCATGGTGCCTTGATCGGCGACACCATGGATGCAGCTGCCACCGACGTGGCGCGACCCGAGGCAAACGTCCGATACGACATGACAGTGCTGCGGCCATCGTGATCCAGATTGCCGTGAGGCCTCCAAGAGGACGCCGCTGGTGATGGCACCATTGCCCTGCAATGAGCAGCGCGAGCAGTGCAGCGGCAGCAGCGGTCTCGCTGCGACAGTGCCGCTGTGCCAGTGACGGAAATTTCAGCGTCGATACCGATTCTCCAAGAAGGTGACGTTTATGCTGGGCATCATGATAGGCTCAGGGGGGGGGGGGGGGGGGGGGGGGGGGGGGGGGGGGCAGCAGTGGGCAGGTGACGCCCCCACGTCAGCTGATCACCGGGCCACAAGCTCACAGCGGCTAGTTGCGATTGAATGATACAATCAGAGTCTGATCCTCTACATCACAAACTGCCGCTGCTGGCGTGTGATCACAGTGCCAGCTCATGACTGGACCGACCATATCGCGATTGGGCCATGTAGCACTGCCATCTGTCACAACACGATTGTCTGACGATCTAAACGGCTTGATTTCGGGGCCTGGATACTTGCTTGAACGCCATGTTGTGTCCAATAGCGGGTTCAAGACATTCGCTGTTCTTCCCACTGTCCAAGGAGGGCTTTGGCAAGTAGAGATCGCTTGCACTGTGTGACAGCTTCACACGTCCAAAGCAACAGTTGCACAAATGCAGCTTGGGAAGCGTTCGAGGCAGCTGTCTGTGCGCGCTGACACCATCAGCGCTTGGCCGAAAGTAGTGTGAGTGATAACTCCGATACAGGACGACAACACGAGTCTATCGGCTTTGCAGACACATTGTGCCATCGTTGTGTATAGCTTGGGGCTACGCTTGCAGCGTGCCGTTCGGAAGCTCTTGAGTGAATACAAGACGCTGGCACAGGTTGGGCACTGGATCGTACCAGTGGTTTCTGCCCACAACGACCTTTGGGACAGTGAAACGCACGAGGTGATCATCCAAGCGATGCTCACAGACGCGTGAAGCGGCTGCTGAGCCGGCGAGAGTCGGCCATGGCACGGGTTGGTGCCAGCTGTCAGCAGTGACGCAGCCTTACCAGCCCAGCAGCCCAGCAACCCAGTTCACTCGAGGCGGCAGCCTTTCAGTCAGCTGAAGCGTTATCGCGGAAAAACTGGCCAGACTTGGGCCTGCTGTGGCGCCAGCTTGCGTCCTGCCATTTCGCTCCAGCCAGACAGCGGCACCGGCTCGCCGCAGCTCAGTGATTGTCACAATCAGTGCAGGACTCGTATGTATCCGGCCACCATAGCAGCTCCATTCTACCACAGCGTCAACACCCTCTGAGGGCAGCTTGAAGCAGTTTCTGCTGCTGGACTGCCTCACCCCTCGACACAAAAGCACTGCCGCAGCTTAGCAGCATGGCTGACGCCTCTGCGCTGCCATCTGCATTCGCGATGGCCGAGCCAGCAACAGCGCAGCCGTCCGTTCCAGCCAACGGTGGCGGCGGCGGGGGTCTGTTGGCTGCGATGCGCTCAGCCAGCGGCCTGGTCGGCGGCGGCCGCAGCGGCGGTGGTTCCGGCGCACCAGGCGGTAGGTTTCCGACTTCCATTCCCACCTTGTGAAGGTCTTATATCTCTGGAAGTGCTTCAGATTGTTCTCGAGGCTGTCGCTGGACAAACAGCTTTTGCGAGTCTGCAATCCTGCACGCGTGTGGACATGCTCGCCACTGTGTTTATGCCATGGTCTCAACCTCGCATGCTGCATGTACCTGCAGGTGGGCGTGCCGCCCTGACAGACAAGTACATGCTGGGGGAGGAGCTGGGGCGCGGCGCCTTTGGGCAGGTGTTCAAAGGCCTGGACACCCGCAGCGGCGAGGCCGTCGCAATCAAGCAGCTGTGAGTGCCGCTGATCCCGCACAAGACCGTCTTGTAACTGGGGCATTGGTCCTGCTTTCCCACACGGAGGGCCAGCCTCAACATGGTAGTCTGCTTCTGGCAGAATGAAAGCAAACGGTTGCACCTGTTTGCTATATGAGACCTAGACCAGTGATGACCACAACCTCCCCGTCTTGCAGGGCGCTGGGCGGCATCCCAAACGAGGCGCTGGCGGGCATCATGGGCGAGATCGAGTTGCTGCGGGGTCTGAACCACCCCAACATCGTCAAGTACATTGGCAGCTTCAAGACGCGCAGCCACTTGTACATCATCATGGAGGTGTGATGCTGCTTGCTCAATGGAGACTCAGGCTGGAAACCAGTGCTACTGCAGCAGTCGCAAACAACAAATTTTTGGACATCACATACTTCTTGCCTGACTTTGTGCAGTTCATGGAGAATGGCGCGCTGTCAAACATCATCAAGCCGTCGCGCTTTGGCTGCTTTCCTGAGCCCCTGGTGGCCATGTACATCTCCCAGGTGAGCAAGCTGCCTTCGCTGCACAAATCCACATTGGCTGTGGCCAGCTGTTTTGTTTACTACATGAATGCTGCCAATTTGTCTGCAACATGGTCATGTATCATGTACGACACTGAAGCAGACTGCGATAATGCTGAAGTTCGTCAAAGCATGTGACTTGGCACATCGCAGGTGCTGGCAGGATTGGCATATCTGCACGAGCAGGGGGTGGTGCACCGCGACATCAAGGGCGCCAACATTCTCACCACCAAGGAGGTGCCCCCCCCCCCCCCCCCCCCACCTGCAGTTTATGATTGCTACATCATGGTTTCTGCGTGCCATCCACAGTCTGATCTATGAGCCGCTATCACATGCACACAAGGCAACTCACAAGTGGCCTGTCGCCGTGTCATCTGGAAGCAGAATTGCCGCTGACAGTGCACAACGAGCGTCAAAGTTGGCATGCGCATCTGCAGGGTCTGGTGAAGCTGGCGGACTTTGGCGTGGCCAGCCGGCTGGGGGAGATCGCAGATGAGGAGGACCCTGCCGCCATCGCTGTGGTCGGCACACCCTACTGGATGGCGCCTGAGGTGAGCATTGCTGTCCAGCTTGTATCCTGACAAGTTTACCGTTGGTGGCTGCATCATCCTTAGCTGCTCATCACTTGCAGTGCATGTCAGGTCCATGATCTCCCGTGACTGAAGGCACTCAGTTGCATGTGCTCGCTGCTGTCCTCTGAATGAATGGATTGTGCCCCATCACATTTAGGTCATCGAGATGACCAGCGTCAGCGCGGCGGCGGACATCTGGTCGGTGGGCTGCCTGTGCCTGGAGCTGCTGACGGGCGCGCCGCCGTACTTCGACCTGCAGCCCATGTCGGCGCTGTTCCGCATCGTGGCCGACATGCGACCGCCGCTGCCCGACAGCCTGTCACCCGAGCTGCGGGACTTCCTGCTGCAATGCTTCCACAAGGTTTGTTCTTCCACACGGCCGATTCGCTCCCTGCGACGCTGTCAGCCTTGCGGCCTGCGGCAGTCCGCACCACAGCTTCCTACGAACGAGGTCGAAGTTTGACAGGTTGCTGCTGCGGTGCATCACCATGGCACAGATTGTGAAGGGCAGAAGGCAGAAACTCTTGGATTTTACTGTCAAATCACTTGCGAGGATCCGAGGTGAAAACATTCGTAGTGAGCACACCGGTGAACTACAATCTTGCCATGCTTTCAGGACCCAGCAAAGCGGCCGGATGCAAAGATGCTGCAGCAGCACGAATGGCTGGGCGCCTCCCGCCGCACCCTGCGTGCCAGCTGGCAGGACACGCTGCGGGGCCGGCGGCCGACGCCCGCGATGGAGCCCGTGTCCGCTGTCGTGGACGCCACCCTGCGAGACATGGCGGACCCTGTGGGCGCGTCATCCTCGCCGACTCGTAGGCAAGCTTCTCTCAACACTGGTTGTCAACGCCGAAGGGCAGGCTGCCAGTGGCAGTCATTGGTGCCAGCCAGGCCCACGCTCGGAACATGGCGTGCCTGCAGGGTCAGCAGCAGCAATGGCAGGGGCGCAACCACAGGCCGCGCCTTGCTCGACGGCAGGCCAGCCGCAGGCGACCCGCTGTCCGTGACAGCCAAGCGGCGCACGCAGCCCGGCACGGCCAGGAGGCACACGAAATCGGAGAGCCCCTCCAAAGCAGCTAATGCAAGCCAACCGCTTGAGGCGGTGATGGCACAGCTCGGCGGCTCAATGGCGTCTTCAGCGCCTGGAGACTGGGAGGGCGGGAACATGGCGTCGTGGCTCGAGCGCCAGGAGGCGGCAGCAGCAGACGCATCGGCGCCGATGCCGACGTCGCCGCAGAGTGCATTGGCAGCGGCTTCCCCGGGACAGCGCAAAGCTGCTGAGGTGAGATTCCAGGCAGCCATTACATCCTGAACACCTGATGTGCAGGGTGAGTGGCCTGGTTCAGTGCTGGTCTCAGGACTGGTGCACAACACCGCTTCATGCGCAGGATGGTGCTGTGGCATCAGGGACTGACATCTGATCTATGACCCCTACCGCTCTACACGAAAAGGTACATGCTGCTCAGGTGCGGAGGCTGCTGGCGGCGCTGCGGCCGATCGGCCGCGCTGCGACGCGTGATGTGCAGCCCGCGGTGTCAGCAGTGGCGCTGACAGATACAGTTTCGAGCGGCCCGGAGGGCCGAGCGGCATTCCTGGAAGCCGACGGCGCTGCAGTGCTGCTTGAGCTCCTGGACACCCAACAGCCTGAGGTAGCGACAACACCAGCTGGCTCTGCTGTGGTGTTTCTGAAGTTGGAGCGGTCTGCAGTCTCAATGGACTTCGCTGCAAAACTGAAGAAGACGACAACCGAGGGCAGCTTCTGACAATGCAAGTCACCAACAGCCTCATGAGTGGCGGTCGTGAGATCCTGACGGCAGTCGGCATTTATGTGATTGCAGGTGGCACTGTCAGCTCTGCGGCTGACCAATGCGGCTGCAGGAGACCAGCAGTCACTTCATGCGCTTGCGCTGCAGGGCCTCCTCCCTGCGGTTGGCAGCTTCACAGACAGGTGCTTCCCAGAATATGCACTGCGCGAGATCATGCCGAACTCGAGTAGCATGCTCTCAGCATCCAGAGTTCAATCAATTACGTTGGGATCAACATGTCTCGTTCGAGACCTGTGAGACGCGCAAGTTGCCACAACTCCTGGGCACAGGGCGGTGGACCATGCAGTGCGAGTGGAGGCGGCGGCGTTCCTTGGAGCACTCGCTGCAGGGCCGCCTGCTGCCGTGCAGCTGCTTGTTGCCTGCCAGGTGCGGCCAACTGGCAAAAGGCAAAAGCCAAAGTGGGGCTCAATATTGTCCCCATCCCACGCCTGTTTGCAGGCTGTCCATCGTAATTTGGAGGCTGGCATGGTTTAACTGCTGCAGGCCCGCAAGATGCACGATACCATTGGATGCGCCTTTGCCCAGAGGTCGGCATCACAGCATTGAGCCTGTTGGTGCTGACGGTTGCAGGGTCTGGCGTCACTGTCAAACCTTATTGATGATGCGGCGCCTGATGCGGGCGCTCTGGCAGGCTCAGCATGCAATGCCATCTGGGCGGTGCTGCAGGTAAACCTTATCAACAGAATGCCTCTGTGTGCGAATCTGAAGCCAAGGCATCTGTTTCACTTGGGCATCATTTCAAGCGCCCAGTCCTGACATTGATCTGCAAGCTGAGGGGCTTTAGAGGACATCTCTGAGGCTAACATTGATCTTCGTTCAAGCTTGCTCCCAAATTTGAGCTTATTGCCCTCGTTCACAGGCGGGAGGACAGGCCGCAATGGTCTCGCGGTGTCGTGCGTGTGCGGCGGCGGGGCTGCCGCTGCGGCTGGTGCTGCTGCTGACTCGGCTGGCGAAGCGGCCCACCGCCAACGGCACCACACCCCACGGCGGGGTGCGCTTCCCACTGCTGCCACGCACTTGCTTGCACGCCACCAGAAGGATGCTGAAGCTGTGCATGTGACGTCCCTTCACACACACCCCCTTTGCGGCACCTGCACAGCTGTGCATGATTGTCAAGCATGACAGCTGCTCCCCCGCCTCCTTTGTGGCGGTCGTAACACTCAAAAGTTCAGGCATCCATGTGTACCTTCTTGACTGCTGATGCAGGCGGAGGGTCCGAGCTTTGGGCTGCGCCAGTCCTCAGCAAAGTCGCTGACGGACGGCCTGCTGCCCGGGGACGGCGCGGAGCCCGGTACAGCAAAGCGCGGTGTGTGGCCTGTCTAGTTATGCATCTGATGATGCACAGCGGCACCTCAGCTTGTCGATGCGTTTCAGCTTGTCGATGTGCACTTCGGCCACAGTGCCTCCTTATCTTTTGCCAGCTTCGGCCTCAGTCCAGGGTATCGTGTGTGTTGGCAGGCAGCAAAGGTGGGCTGCGGGCGACCCTTGGGGCGCCCGGCACACCGACAGGTCCCCTTTTCTTCTGCAAAGTTCTCGGGCTTGATCCAAAACCATCCTTGGCCAGTTGGTGCAGTGAAGAACCGACAGCCACCTTGATGTAGCACGCACTGAACCATCGAGCTGACTGCTTGTCGCAGGCCTCAGCAGCGGCAACAGCAGCCCGGCAGGCGGCACCGCAGCCAGGGGAGGCGGCGGCGGCTCGTTTGCAGCCGCCCCGCCGCCCGACGCTGACAAGATTATCATGCGCGCCGCTGACCTGCTGCTGGTCATGTCACACGCCGACACGGTGACGAAGGTGTGCCACCAGCCTGTGCGATGCAGCATCCCCATCAGGCTGCCTATCGAATCCATACACAGGGGTACATTTTACAAGATGCGATGCAGCTCTGGGGTAGCCCAGCGTCCAAAGGCTGGCTATTTGCACTCAGTGCTGTGAAGCGCGCGGGTGAGCAATGCCGAGTGCCTCCACTACCGCCAAGTTTCCCTTGCAAAGCCAGCCCTTGCCGACTCGAACTTGCAGGAGTCGCTGCAGCAGCGGTCACCTTCAAGATGCTGTGAAAGATCTTGATGATCGTGTGAGAAAGTAGTGTGAGGACATGTAGATGCGCGCATGCTGCACGTGCAGGCGTAAACCCTAAAACCCCAAACCCCAAACTGCAGGCGTCACTGGCGCGGCGGGAGACGCTGCTGCAGCTGATAGAGGTGGCGCACGCGCTGCCGCCGCCGCCGGCGCTGCAGCTGCTGCGCGCGCTGCGCGCCCTCACCGCCGACCCCGCGCTGCTTCTGCCCCTCTACGTGCGACACCGTGCTTTACACATTATTGTTTGTGCGACACCTCAGGACACCACTGCTGATGTATGTGCAAAGTTCATCAGGCTGCAGCTCCCAGTGCGTACTTGTGGAGTGGTTTTCCCAGGTGATCGACCCCGGGTGGTGACCCCCTTCACTCTTGGGCAAAGTCGACTGGCCACTTGCTGACTCCGACAGTGTTTCATCAACAGGACTGCGGCACGATCCAGCTGCTGGAGCCCTTCATTGAGGCCGGGCGCCCTGCAGAGGGCGTAGCGCAGGCGCTGGCGGCGCTTGACAACCTGTGCAAGATCAGCAGGTGCGCCGCCCACCCTGGGCTGTGCTGCAAGTTATCGGACGACTTGCCGTCTGCCTTACTTGAGCAAACGGCGTCATGCTTGCCCCCGCTTCCACTCGCTCGCAAGGAGAGAGGGCCCCCGACTCCAATAGTTATGTCACGATGCAACAACAAGGGAAATGTGTCTGCATGCTGCTCCGCAATATGCTGCACAAGGTCAGCTGAGGTGCATGTTTGCACTCCGTCTCGCCACCCTGTGCAGCATCAACCAGGCGGCATCATTCTGCTTCCAGCCTACCATGTTGCACGGCTTTTTGTGTATGCTGCCACACCTACTTGCCGGCCTATCCCAATGTCGCTGGTATTCTTCCCCTGGTTGTGTTGTCGACACTGAGTAAGCATCTACTAGGTCGTCAGTTGCATGTCTTTCTTAGACTTGATGGGCTTCATGTGTACAGTTGCAAGGCTGCCACAGGGCAGCACTTGGCACAACATTGCCACCACGCCTGAGGCGCAGCAGCAAAGGAGCTGGCCAGCACACAAATGTGACCTCAAGTCAGATGCTCGACCCTGAGACACAAGTGTTGTGCCCGAAGGACTCGGCAGGAGGCGGCAGCAGTGTCAGGGGTGGTGCCACACCTGGTCCGCCTGGCGGCACCGCAGGTGAGGGCGTCGATCAGACAGTTGTCATGTCCCTCTGCCCTTTTGGTCCGACTACGAGTGGTTTGGTTGTGACCACGGTGCACGTCCACTGCTTTGAATGTACAATCAGCTTTCAACCGCGTAAAACACCAGCTCGACAGCTCGGAAGAAGCTGCATCCCTGACGCGCCTCTGCCCTCACAGTGGTCTGGTTTGCGCAGGACGGCCCGCCGGCGGAGGGCAGCATCGAGGCGCGGCTGCGGGAGCGGGCGGTGCCAATGCTGTGCGCAATGGCGCACTCCACCACGCGCGGCCGCGCCGCCCTTGGCGCCTCCGACGGCGCCGGCGTGCTGCTGGGGCTGCTGCGCGAACCGCCCTATCAGGTCTGACACACGACACATCGGCAGCATGCTTGGAGGAGGTCACGAGCTGGCTGCGACTCAGTCCCCATGTGGTCTGATGTCCAAGCTCACACTTGCTCACCAACATCGCATGTCGTCACCACCTTTCAGGCACTGGCGCTGGATGCTCTTGCGGCGTGGTTGGAGGAGGATGCGGGGCGGCTGCAGCCGCGCCTGGCGCAGCGCGATACCCTGGCCCGCCTGACCGCACTGATTGCCGCGCATACCCCCGCCGGTAAGGGGCCTGTTAGTTCTGCTTCTGCTGGAGCCACAGCTCGGTGCGTCGGCAGCCCGATGCTTTGTTCCGTCCCACTGCCTTGTGCAGCCGTCAGCATTGCACTGAAACTAGCCAGCCGGAGGGACACCTCTCACTTCCACGCCACCTCGATGTGACTTTCTGGCAGGTGTGTGCCCACACCACTGTGATGCCCCTCACTGAGTCGAACGTAATTTTGCCCTGCAGTGCCCGGGGACACGGATGCGCTGGTGGCGGTGCTGGGCCCGCTGTCGCGGCTGCTGCGGGCGGGGCCGCGCGTGTCGGCGGAGGCGGGGCGCTCCGGCCTGCCGCCGCTGCTGTGCGAGCTGCTCAAGCGGCCGCCCGCGCTCGCGGCGTTGCCGCTGCTGCAGGCGCTGCGCGCCATCTACGAGCACCACCCTAGGCCAAAGGTGCTGCTTTGAAACTATTGTGGAGTACATATTGTTCGGATGCAGCCAGCGAGGTGCTGCTGGGAAGTGGCCAGCAGAGGCACTTCTCGGATGCGGCCTTGAGTTGTATAACAGTGTTCGCAGTGCGGCTGGCGTGCCATGCGTTCACTGAAAGGCAGCTTGCAAGGCCTGCGTATGATCGATTGTGGCCCTCCTGCGGGCAGGAGTTCCTGGTGAAGTGGCCAATCCAGGAGTCACTGCGGCGGCTGGTGGCCGGCGGCGGCGCCGACGCCTCCCAGGTCGGCTGTCGAATCTGCTATCTGCACAGATCACTGTATCATGTTGCCTTGGAGCTTTGGGATTGCGTGCGGCGGGCTCACGAGTTTCCCACTGGGTGCTGCATACGCCACAGGATCAACATTCATGACGCATCGTGACAGACGTGTGATGCAGTTGTCTGTACTGTTTGTCCAGGCTGTGCTGGTTCGCCGCCAGGCGCAGTCCCTGTTGGACGCCTTCCGCGTCAACACCGTCTTCTGACGCGGCAGCGGCAGCTCTGCACCAGACGAGCGGGGACAGAAAGCAGCCAGCCGATCCTCGTCCGCGCCAAACCGATCTGTTGCTTGGCGCTTGTAGAACCAACAGTTCTATGGAACAGTTGGCGGCACGCCGCAACCGGGCAGACAATTTGTCTCTAGGACAGCCTGCCAGTAGCCAGCGGCTGCCGCCAGTTCAGGCAGCTTGGTCTGGCGCCAGGCGCTGGGGTCGGCTGAGCATACTGTCCTAAGTAAGTCCTCTCGGGGCACTGTAGGTGGCGGTGATGTCGCCCCAAACGCGCCAGCATGGCACGTGCCCGACTGGTGCGGCAGCGCTGAAGTGGCAGGGAACAGAGTAGTCGCCAAGTGCGAACCGGGGAAACTGGGACGCAGCAGAAAGAGCGAGTGCGACCCGCCTGGTAGGCATGATAGCACCTGTGCCGCTCTGGCCAGCCATTCGGGCATTTGCGCAGTGTACTGCAGCGCGTTCAGCGACGCTGAGCATCTCAAGTCGTCAAACCGTACAGAAAGGTGAAGATGCTCCGTGTGTCGATGTTTGACGCGCTTGTGTGATGAGGTGGGCGGTTGTTCGTAGCTGTTGAACCTAGACTCGTATCAGCGTGTTAACCGCAGTGTGCTTTCGATTCAGCCTGCTTTCGATGCAATAATACTGGAACTTACAACCATTATTAGCATTGGTAGCGCGGAGCAGCGGTAGTCGTCGCCACCATTGCCAGAAGCTGTGATTTCGTAGCTTTTTTTGTACAATCAACAGCAACCTTATCATCCAATGACTATGCAATGGTCATCAGAAAGACTAGCCACAGAACAACAAAGGCCCCCTGATCTGTCCAACAATTTTACCGCATGTCAATTTAGATCCAACTCTGATCACCACATGTCATTGCCACTTTACACTCAGGTATTGACTTTTGAGAATTCATTCGGGCTTGAGGCAACACAACATTCAAACTCAGAGCGGCTCGACGCTAGAGGGCGAAGTTGCTGATCTTGCAATTGAGTTTGCAATTTGTGAGCTCGAACAGCATTCGACATGATTGTTGTTGGCCTGCAGAGTAGCGTGCACTTCACGGCACTGAACAAGCATCAGACACGATGTTCAGGAGCGTTTGGCTCACGGCGTAACACGTATGGCGGGCAGGGCACATTCATCTGCCGCGCACAGGATACACATCAGCAACAATCCCGCGGCGGTGCAGCATCCAGCGTCCTGTCTATCTTCTGCCCGCTACTCAAGCTGGTGTCAGGTCAGCAGCTACATCGTTCACCACTCGGCAGTGCTCCGCACTGCTGGAAATAGCCCAGCTATGCATGCTTGGCGTGCGGCACCTCATCATCACCGCGAAACAACTGGACTGCATCAGGGAAATTTGCTCTACCTTGCGTTGCGCCTGTGCAACGCAGGAGGCGACCCAGCAGCACCCAGGGCGCGGTGGGCGGAGGTGGCGACCTCCGGCTTCTCGTCGATGGTGCGCCTGCCATTCGGCTCCACCGCCGGCCCCGCGGCTGCAGCGCGTGCAGAGGAGCCAGCCCAGGCGCTGCAGTTGTACGAGTTCGAGGCGTGCCCCTTCTGCAGGTTCGGTGCAGCCCCGACCCAGTGTTGCAGACCTGATGCAGACTGGACAGGCATGGAGTGCATGCGACCACTCTTCGGGGGTTGCCGAGCCTCAAAGCTGATCAGCGATGTGTTTGCCCGCAGGCGAGTCAGGGAGGCAATCACCGACCTTGACCTAGAGGTGAGCTGCTTTGGTGCCGAATCACTTAATGCAGTGACGGCTGCGGCTGCATGTTCACCAGCAGCCCTCATGTCTGTGAATGGATCCCCTGCGACTGACCTCTGATAGTGCTCAGCTCTTGCAATATGAAAGTATCCGACGCGATGCACAACAGGTGGACGTTTTGCCCGCGCCAAAGGACTCTGTTCGGCATCGAGCGGCAGCACAGCAGGCCGGTGGCAAGCTGCAGGTACCATCTTCGATATCTGCATACAACTGATGAGCGACCTGGCTGCGTGAGTGTCCAAAGCGTCTACAATAATGGTCAGCTGCTGTGGTGCATGAGTCACCAATGCGTTGACATGCTCCTGCTACAGTTCCCGCTGCTGGTCGACAACAACACTGGCGATGTGATCTACGAGTCAGACGCCATCGTGCGGCACCTGTATCAGCACTATGGCGGCGCAGCCGACCCACCCAAGGCAAGATTAAATTTCAGACGCCATACACATGTTGCTGCATGCACAGCTTCCGAGACCAACGCTGGTAGACCATGCCAAGATGAGACAGGGTGATCCCGCTGCAGCATCGTGTGCGTGCTGGTGCAAGCTGTATTGCCGCATGTCACCAGGGTTGTCAGATGCCACTGACATTCTGCGGCACAGCTGGGCAGAGCCTTGTCTGCTCAGGGCAAGTCGCGGACACTGCTGGTGGCAGGGTGCCGTGGATGCGCCGGGATTCGATGCATGAATGCTCTGTGCGTCATTCACGAGCTGACATTCCAGATGTCTTTCAATATACATCAGTATGCCCACAGGGTCTGCTGCTCAGCACATTGATATCCGGGCGGGTGCCCACGCTGCTGCGGGCGGGGCGGGGCACGATGCGGAAGTAAGCAGTTTGCATCACTGACGATCTGTCATGTCAAATTGCATCAATGTGCTTTGCAGGGTCTGCTGCTCAGCACATTGATTTCTGGGTGGGTGCCTACACTGCTGCGGGCGGGGCGGGGGATGACACGCTATGACGGCGCAACTGACGCGCCTGCGCAGCAGCTGCAGCTGTACGACTATGATGGTAATCACCCGACAGACTCTGCAACTGAGCGTCTGACTGCATGGTGACGATGGTGATCTCTGCATTGTCGAGCAGCTTTGGCTTTGGAGAAGATTCAGTTTTGCTCGCAACAACAACGCCCTGGGCACTGGCACTGGGCTGACCTGGGTGTGCATCCACTTTGCAGGGAACCAGTTCTCTCGGCTGGTGAGGCATGTCGACCTGCCTGCCATCGCTGCTAACTTACTGTGCCCACCCTGGAAATGCTGTCGGATTCCCCTGCATGTGAGGGTCTCATGTAGCAGCCGCCAATATGATCATCTGAGTGCCGCTGTAGGTAAGGGAGGCGCTGTGTGAGCTGGAGTTGCCGTACAGGCGCATCGCCTGCGGCAAGGGCAGCAGGCGGCGGCCAGCCCTGAAGCAGCTGGCGGGCAGCACACAGGTGCCTCGTCTTTCTGACTGTTTGTGGACGCAGCCCTATGTTTTGACGAGCTGCAACGACAGTTGCGCCGCATGTGGCTGCAGCCCTGCGTTTGCCAGAGGTGCCTTGACAGTCGCCATGCAATGCGGAACACAAAGCATTCCAAACCCCAGCTTCCGGAGATGACCAGGCAGCCATGCTCATGCATTCACAGGTGCCGTATCTGATCGACCCCAACACGGGCAAGTCGATCCAGGATTCGGAGCAGGCAGTCAAGTACCTATTCGCCACGTACAGCACAGCAGGGGCAGCATGAAGGCGCAGACTGATTCAATACAACATGAGATCACCTATGTTCTGTGGTTTTGAGGCAATTGTAAGAACATGCAGCGTGTCAGTACCGCATCCAATCACTGTCTTCAAGAACTTTACTTGGTGACAGGATTGTTATCTGTGCTGAAGGAGCACCAGGGCTCGGGGACACGGACAGAGGCTGCATCTGACGCTGATAGGTTTACAGGGGGTTTGGTGACAAGAATTGGCTTATGTAGCCCAGTCGACCAACTGCAATGTCACAACACAGCTGCAATGTCGCAGTCCTCGTGGGTCCCCACCCGCTAGAATGTGAATTAAACCAACATATTGGTCTCAACAACCCATCAACTGCAGCGCCAATCTCCACCGTCGTCAACCAACTCAAGGTGCGGTGGCACAGCACCGCAATAGCCTCCTCACACCCTTCTCCTTCTGCCGCAGCCTACAAGGCTGCACGCTGATCCCTGCCGCAATGCAACATCCTCAACGCGCCGCTTTGACGGGAGCATGTAATTACCGGCTGACGGCGGGTGCCAGGTCCTTCTTAGTGATGCCCTCGTAGATCTCACGGATCTTCAGCCCCACCAGCGTCTGCACACAACACACAGATGGCAACTGAGCGGCATGGCTTGGTGTGACGCTTGACAGCTGCTGCAGGCTGCCGCAGTCTGTGCATCTGGTGCTGACACTCCATAATTTGACAGCAGAAGCACGCTGACCGTGGACTGGTGCTAACCATGGACTGCTGCTGAAGGAACCCCTCAACTACCCTAAATCCTTAAATTAGAGGGCCATGGGGTCGCACCTGGAAGAGGCCGGTGCCATTGTTGGAGCCAGGGAAGGCGGCGTTCTTCAGCAGCTGCTGCGTGATCTCGCCATAGAACTGCACGCAGCATTGCAATCGCCTCGGCCCTTGGGAGCCGTCAACCACAGCAGCATCGGTATACAGGCACCAGCTGGCTGCTCACTCTGTGCACTTCTCTGCAAGAGTAATGCTGTGCGACAGTCAATGCACACAGTGGAGGTGGTGTACCTTAGCGGACGTGTTGCTGAGGTGGCTCTCCACGTAGATGAGCTCCTGCAGCAGACGCAGCAAGCAATGTTGGCACAGTGCAAACCGCTCAACAGCGCAAAGCAGCACAGCATCTCGAACATGCATGCCAAGACCCAGATCAGCGCCTCCAGCTGACTGCATTGCCAGTGAGGCAACACAAGCGCATCCGCACAGTAGTCAGCAAGGTGGTCACAACAGTCAGTGTGCAGAGTCAGCGCACCTCCAGCTTGTCGAAGGCTCCGTCCATTTCCAGGACTGACACCTCCTCGCCGTAGTAGGTGTCTGGGCCGTAGTAGAACCTGCAGCCACACATGTGCGCGAGATTAGCGCTGTGTGTGATGTGGTCCTAGCTCTGGATTGGCAAGACCGCCGTGCAGGACACCCAAAAGCCGCTGTATCCCGGTTGTGGCTGCGAAAGTGCTGCATGTCCTGCAATGCAGTACACTGAAACGGCGCATTGAGCTCGCCATGGGAATGCGCATAGGACGCAGGCAATGTGGACGGCCGATGCAGGGTTCCAGATGGCACAGCAATACCATGGCCGGTTCAATGCTCACTTGATGCCCGGGAAGGAGCAGGTGAGTTTGCGGCCGCAGGGGATCCAGGAGATGGTGGAGCCCTCGTCAAAGAGGTACACCGGGTTGAACAAGTTGACCCCCTCCTTCTGAATGAAGCGCACGCGCAGCACCTTGCCCTCCTTCTCATCCGGGATCAGCTGCGTCGGCAGCACCTGCGCCACGGATGCGGGGACAAATTTGCGAGCTCAGATCACACACGGAAGTGTTGCGTCGGCAGCACCTGCGCCACAAATGCGGGGATGGCATTGCGAGCTCAGACCACACACAGAAGTGTTCCCCCTCCAAGGTCCGCCATGCGAGGGGCACCATTTCAAATCTGTCCCAGACCAGGCAGGTAAGGTCAGTTCGTGTCCGATTTCCCATGCCTCAGCATGCGCCAGCGCTGAGGGTGCAGCACCTGGATGATGACGTCGGCGTTCTTCTTCTGCGGGTCGATGTACGCATCGAAGTCGGGCTTGCGCGCCTCGATGGACGCCTTGATGGACTCCTCGCTGTGGCCACGCTCCGCCATGTCGCGCTGCAAGTGCAGACAATAGTTTTAGGGTTTTGCAACCTTGAAACAAGTCGTGACGTGGTCAGGTGGATCGCAAGTCAGATTTGACGGGCACATCACCGCACTCCTTCCGCCATGTGCAGTTGCAGTGCTTACGTGTGGACGATGTTCGGACCATAGGATGGCAGCGCATCAGGGCTTCATCAAGGGCAACGGCTCAGCCAGCGGAGTAGGGCTGACACATGCGCCACAAAGGGGCTGATGTGCACTCTGCCCAGTGCAGCTGCGCTGCCGTGCAGCGGCAGCCATGGCGTCGGCATGCTTAGCGACACAGCAGACGAGAGCCTGCGGGTGCAGCTCACCTGCAGCTTCCAGGCGAACTTCACGTCGTCGCTGATGTCCAGGTAGATCTTGAAGTCCAGCAGGTCCCGCACACGCTCATCATAGAATGGGTGCAGGCCCTCGATCACCAGGATCTGCAGTGTGGCAGCAGGCAAATCGTGAGCCTTGGCGGCCAGGCGCCAGAGCCAGCAGGAGCTCACCAGAACCATGTGTCGCATGCCTGCAGTGCACCTGCTTCCCTGGCATGTGTAGCCAATTGACATTTGTGCAATGCTGACTGGCAACAAGCTCGGCACGCGAGCAACACAGGCGTGTACACGCTGCTTGTGGGCGGGACCTCAGATGTCGATGGGCTCACAACGACGGGAGGGGAGCATCCATGGTGCTGTTCGTCACCGTACAGGCATTTCAGGGGAGCAGTTTGCAAGCCCGGACAAGGCGCTGGATGCACGCACCGTCAGGCACAACCCAGAGGGGGAGTTTGCACCTCCAGCCTCAGTCAGGCCGGTCAGGAATCTAACCAACAGCTAACAAAGCGACGTTGGGACAGGGTCGGGTGCCCACCTTGGCGGCCATGGCCTCCTCGGCAGGCCAGAGATGAAGCAGTTGACGGGCTGCCTGTTGGTGGGCACTCTTGTAGGTGAGCTTCCAAGACGGAAGGGAACCAGTCTGGGCGCCCACCTTGGGGGCCTTGATCTCCTCGGGCGGGTCCAGCAGGCCGGAGACGTGGTTGTAGATGGGCTTCTGCACGGGCTTGCCCTCCTTCAGCGCCTTCGTCTGCTCGTACATCAGGTCGAAGTCCTGCGCCGCCGGGTCCAACGCCGTGACACCCTGCAGCAAATGGGCAATCCTGTCTTGAACAGATCCCTTTGCTCACTGGGGCACACTGCACCCCCAGCTCGCGAATGTATACCCCCATCGAGAACGGTTGTGAGCCCAGTGTCAAAGGCTTCAACACACGTGATAGACAGCGCCTGCCGATGAGCACAGTACACGCCACTCCTGCCTGCAGACTGGTGGAGTACCGGAAAATCATGCTGGTGGCATGTCGCACCTTCTCCTTGCGGCCGAAGCGGTCGAGGCAGTGGTAGTCATCCAGGCAGATGACGGTGGTCATGTCGCTGAGTAGTGTGTTTGAGTCCGGGTTGCCGCCTGCGCCACGCAGGTCATCTCGTCAATCGATGCAATGTAGAATCATCTGATGTCCCAGTGTGAGGCGCCAGGTGTGCGAGCTCGCATGAGCATGCCTATATGCAGCTCACCCTCTGGAGCCTTAGGGGAGCCGCCGAACACAGATGTCATCCGCCGCATGAACGTGGACTTGCCGCATCCTGTAGACGACTTGCAGCATGGTCAGCCATGCGTGATAGAGTACTTTCAGCAGTCACAACCAGTCTGTCTCTGCAGCCTATCTGCATGTTGTGTCGCCAGGTCGCACCTGAGTCTGCTGCCAGACCGATGACCACGACCTGCTCGCCAGACGCAGCCTCTGCCCGCACCACGAAGCTGGCCGCCGACCGGCGCTGGGCTGTGAGCGCCGGTGTGCGGCGGCTGAAGACTGCCTGGGTCTGCAGGCAACAGGGTGGCATAACATTCAACATTACTCTGTGATACATCGAGTGCTCCGGCTGTGCATCACGTTGCGCTGCCATACTTGCAGAACATCTCTCATGCATCTCGCTGTGCTCCATCCCGGAAAGCATGCCATGCATGTGGCGCCTGGCGCACCTGGAAGAATGAGCTGCCGCCGCACCGGCTCAGGGGCACGGCCTGCGAGACCTGCGCCCTGCAGTAAACAGCAATGTAACATGTAAGCCCATCATGCATATGTGAGAGGCGATGATCGCATGCCGTCGACGAGATCGCACACGGTCCTCCTGCACCTGGAAGAGTGTGCCCTGCTCGACATGAGAGTCGTCGTTTGTTCATGAGCTTTAAATGCCATGCACATGTCATGCAAGTTTCAATCTCACGCCTATCATCCCGGGCCCACGCATGCACCAAAGCTCAACATGCTGCACCCAGCCTGATGCCAAGCACGTCCTCCCCGAGCTGAGCCCGTTCCAGCCGCCGAGAGCGGTGCAGACAGCGCGAGTTGGCACACGATGCATGCTCAGCCGTTCCGTGCAGCTGATCCAGCAAAGCCTCGCCCTTGCCAGCAGGCTGGGCACCCTATCCGCCCCCACTGCATTTCTCGGTGGCCTCCGCAACCCGCACCTCTGCACCGGCGCCACCTTGCCGGCGGACATGACGTGCTGCTGCTTCATCATCTGAGCCGCCATTATGATCCCGCGCGCGTCCAATTGTCGCGCTGCGTGGGGCAAGGTGAGAGGGCCCGCAGTGCTGCGGTGCAGAGGAACCTCAGCCAGAACGCATTTCGCTGCAGGACAGGCGAATCAGCCTGGGGTAGTACAAATAGTCCGGCGCGGGGAGTGATACGAAACCCTACTTGACCTGCTCTTACCTCGAGTCCTCGACCTCGCCCCGGCTCACAAGGCGTTGCTTTGCGACCTGTGTAGGTGCTGACGCTTGTCACGGCATGTGAATATTGAAGCAGTTTGCTGCATGTCCCAGGCTGACTTTTACAGCCAGTGCCATCCCAGGTTTTAGCTCCCAGAGCTTGTCTGCACCTGCAGCAGTGGCACAGCCAACTAATCACATGCAGCAGTAAAGAAGTCGAAACGCGGACAGATCCTTCCTCTAGGCGGTCACAACGGCAACATGGCAGATATGTATAGCAATCCGCTACCGCCCCCATCAATGCGCCCGCCAGCGGCAGAGCCTGCGCAGCCAAAGAGCAACGCGGACTTCCGCGCGCTACTGGCCACGCCGCGCGCAGAGCGCGGCAGCTATCGCAGTAGCTTTGCTGGCAGCGGCGGTGGGGGCAGCAGCGAGCGGAAGGAGCATAAGAAGGAGAAGCCCAAAAAGCCGCATAAGCCGAAGCCCGCGGATGACGAGGAGAAGAAGGAGGACGACGGCAGCGGCTACCGGTTGGTCTTATTCCAATCACACACTGCTGCATGACACTCCTGCACTGTCAAAGCTAGCACAGCATAGACGCCAAGCCATCGCATATGGCCCCGCTGAGACTCAACCTGGAACATGCCAGTAATGTCATCGCGGCTGATCGTCGAGGACACCTGCAAGCGCAGAGACCGCGCGGAGGAGCGGCGCAAGGGCATCAATCCCGACTACGATGGGGGCTTCGGCGCTGACCTCAGCGCGGCGCCGGGCGGCGTGCAGGGCTCCAATCTGACCATTGACGAGACCAAGTTCCTGGGCGGTGATGTGGAGCACACGCACCTGGTCAAGGGCCTGGACTACGCGCTGCTGCAAAAGGTGAGGTACTGCAAGGAGTCAGAATGGAGGACGAGTGAGCTGCACCAGCAATGCATTGAGCCGATCCGTTCCTGCAACATGCTCACGCTGTGCGCGTCACCCAATTTCCTGCAGCTGATTTGACACACACTCAGGTCATCTGAAGCTTACCTGCTCACCTGTTTGCTGAAGCCCTGCCTCTGCATCATCATCAGGTGCGGACAGAGGAGAAGTCCAAGGAGGCGGAGCAGGCTGAGGAAGCCAAGGCGCGCGCCAAGCTCCTGAAGACCAAGGAGGTGCGCTGACGCCCTGCTGTCAATCGCCAGGTTATGTGCTGCTATCGGCAACTGCTCAGGCCCCTCGATGCTACCGTCGTTCCCAGCGAGGCTGCCTGGTTGATGCCCGCTGCATGCCAATGAATGCTGATGGCGTCCTCGGTGCACACGCCCCCGCAGTTCAAAACGCCGCTGGGGCGCAGCGTCTTCGACGCCATCTTCCGACCGCCCAAGCGCGACATCAGCCAGATGTTCCTGCCGCGCCGCATGGCATTCGTGTACGACCTGGAGGACGTGGAGTCGCTGGATATCCCCACCACGCTGCACCGCTCCAAGGCAGATTGCCCCAAGGTGGGCTGGATCCCGCAAATTCCGCGGATCCCGCGAATGTTTATTGCCAGGCGTAGGCCATGGCACATCTAACAGCCTGAAAGATGATTGGTCGCTGGTCGCCCGGCTCGAAGACTGTGGTACAGCTGTGACATCTGCGCAGCTGGGCAATCAGGTGATGGATGGCGTGGATGGTGCTGCCCTGGAGCGGCTGAGCACAACTACGGGGGTTGTGCTGCTGGCTGTACACATCATTCAAGTGTCACATCTGCGAATGCTAGTAAATCTTGCGGGTGCAGCCGGTGACCTCGACAATGGCCGGCGCAAACAGCGCTGTGTTGTGGCAATGGTGGGATCGTGGGCTTGATGGCGTACTTAATTCCTGAGCCTTCAGACTCTGAATCTTCACACTCTAAATCACATATGACTAATCACAGCCGGTGCACTCGATGATAGGCAGCATGGACGGCGCGGTGCAGGAGCGGCTGGCCAAGGTCATGAGGTACATGCACGATTGCCTTCTGAAACTTCGAATGAAAAGATCATCCATTTTGAACGCAGCCGGTGGACTCGATGATGGGCGGCATGGACGGCGCGGTGCTGGAGCGGCTGGCCAAGATCATGGGGTACATGCGCGTGGCGCCCGGCGCCAAGCCCAAGAAGCTCAAGAAGCGCGACAAGCAGCGCATAATCGAGGGCGGAGCGGCGCCGTCCGACCACGGCGCCGCGGCCGCGCAGAACGGCCATGCGGCGGCGGCCAATGGCAATGGCGCCGCCGAGCCAGGGTCGCTACCGCCGCCACCGGCGGCGGCGGCCGCCCCTGTCGACGATGACGTGAGCTGCCTCTGGACACACTCCGTCCCCAATGTGGTGCTGCCTGGCGTCACAGCTTCTATGCAGATGTGGACATGTACACAATGCAGAGCAGCTAAGACAGGCTGGTTTGATCACCACTCATGCATTGTGTTGACGAAACAGGACATTTTTGGCGATGTCGGTGCGGAGTACGAGCTGCCCGAGCAGCGCATCGCAGACAGGGCGGGTGCAGCCAAGCGGAACAGCTACTTCGACAAGAAGGACGAGATGGCCGACCTGCCAGCCATTCCCACAGGTGCCCTGCACCCCTGCATATCTCCAATGCCTGCATTCTGCCCACCGATGTTGAAACTCTGTATCAGCTGTCAAGGTCTGCACTCGAGTCCCTATCAGAGGGCTCACTTGATGCACTTCAACCATGTCTCCTTACTGTGCATATTGTGTGTGCAGGTAAAGGTGGCGAGTCTGGGACAGCAGATGATGCTGTGCCGCCGCCGCCACCACCTGACGTCCCGCCGCCGCCGCCGCCGCCACCCCCGGAGGCAAATGCGGCGCCAGGCGCAGCCATGCCGCCTGCTGACTACAACTACGACTACTCCGCGGCCTACGCCGGCGCTGATCAGCAACAGTGGTGCGGGCGCAGTCGCCAACATGTCAAGCACAGCCTGGCACCTGGCAACTGTATTATTGAGGTTCTCATGCTGAAGGTCTGGAGAGATTTCCCACAAATTGCAAGTGTGACACCCGCACGCGTTCCTGTTGTAGGGCACAGCAGGGGTACGATGCTTCTGCCTATGGCGGTGCGATGCCAGTGCAGTATGATGCCTATGGCCAGCCGATCGTATACGCCGCAGCTATGCAGGTGAGCTGCCCATCTGAAGTTTCATGTATGACTTTCTATGAGCCTGCAAGGCATGTAGCGAGGTACCTGCGTAGGGCTGCTTGCATCAGAACTCCGTCCTGAGGGTGCGCTGTATTCTCCTGTGCAGGATGTCGAGCAGGCTGCAGCTGACGGCAACAGGGAGCTGACGACAGAGGAGAAAGATGCTGGGCTGGGCAGCGTGTTCAAGCGCGATGACGAGCGGCTAGCCAAGATGCGGGACCAGGTGCGACTACTGCGAGACACCTGGCACTCGCTCACTGAACTACTGCAGTGCTGTACCTGGTGCAGCTCACGTCAGTCGCAGTCTGCGCTGATGTGTTCGCCGTGGCTTCGTGGGCTCCACTGCGCACCAGTCATCTTCCACACAATCGCATCATCAAAATGGTTTGAGCTGGCAGACCTCTGCTGAATGCTTACATCTCTCTCTCGGCTCTTTGCAAGCAGGACGAGCGCGAGAAGGACCCGGCATTCGTGTCAGATGCGTATGCAGAGTGCTACCCGGCGTTCCACGAGTTTGGCACCACGGTGGTGGACAGCGACGAGGAGGACATGAGCCACATGGACAAGAAGGGGGTGAGCCCCCCGGCCCCACTCACGCCACAGCACCTTGTGAGAGTGACCGTATGGGGTTGTCCTGCATCCTATACGGTGAATGATTCGGCTGCCGAGTGGCTGCCTGCACGCCCTTTTCCCTCGTCGACTTGCGAGATTCCGACGGGCATGTGAGTATAATCTGCCATCATGCCTGACCGTGCTGCAGGAGAAGGGGACGTCGCGCGCCAACTTTGCGACGGAGGAGGAGTGGCAGGCGCACAAGTCCAAGCAGGAGACGCTTCCCAAGGCCGCCTTCCAGTTCGGGCTGAAGATGGCCGACGGCCGCAAGTCCCACAAGAACCTGGTCAACAAGGCCAACAACAAGCTCAAGAACGAGCTCAGCAGCATCAAGGTGGGCGACTGCAGACTGTTTGGCCGGCTGCGCAGCCCTCTCGAGTGCACTCGCCTGCATGACATCGGTGCTGACCCAGCGCCCGCTGCTTCGCAAGCTGATCACTCACGAGTCGCAGGACTCAGGAGCCTTCACACGACTGTGCTGTGCCTGCGCAGGACATCCTGGACAAGAAGGGCACCAGTTATGGGCGCGCATTTGACCGCGATGATGCCGAGATGCCCAGCGGCGGCGGTCCATCGAAGCGGAAGCGTGTCATATGAGAGTGTGCCATGTATATTTACGTCAGTTGAAAACAATTTGAAGAGTGAACACAAGGCGTAGCATCAGACAGACGATCGATGCTGACTCTTGTGACATGCTTCGCCTCACAGGACCTTGCGATCACCCTTCTGTCTGCCTTTCTAGATAGAAAGGGCCGCCTACTCACTAGGGTGTAGCGACGCTCTTCGTTCACACTCCGCCCCGTCGCGCGCCTGCAGCAGCTTTTGATCGTCGTGACAGGGAGTAAACAACCACGTGACGGCTGACAGCCGTCGGTGGTGCGCTGTGAACGGCGGCACAGGGTCGATTGCAGAGGGCCACAGGTGAGGATAATCAGACAGAGCGCGGTGCCGTTCACTGTAGCAACATTCTCTGCAGGTGGCAAACACGGCATTTCGAGATTGGATGCCGTGCTGCTGATTCAGCACGCTGCGATCAGCTCGCAGCGTTGGCTTGCGGCCGATATGCTCGAACCAGCTTCAGAGCGAGTGTCAACAGACAGAGGAGTTGGAGCCCGTGCGTGATCGGATTGCAGCAGGTTCCACATGATGGTCTTCGACGCATCAAAAGCTGGGATCCTGCGATCGGAAATCGCAGCTTGCGTACCAAAACAGACAGGGCAATTCCTGCTGGTTGCGTCGCTTTGCCTGCTGAGCTCAGGCCACTCACTGCAGCAAAGCTCGCATCTTCATGTATACATAGACTTTTCAGCGCACGAACTTGTAGCACACTTGTGCATGACCAGCTATGGATCGTAGCATCGATCGAAAAGGAAGTCAAACAGCCTGTTGATTCCTGAGGCTGGGGCTTCGGAGGCTGCCATGATTCAGGTGGCACCACGTTTGCAGCAAGGCAATCTTTTTCGGCCTGAAGCTGACAAACTTGCCTCTGTCAGAGCGATGATCTTGCAGCACAGCCGGTATGGGCCATGTATGGACCCGCAGTCTTTGCGTTGGTGGGCAATCCGCCTGAGCCTAATGGGACCCTTTGTGTGTATGCAGCGATCAACTAGCAGGGGCCGGTGTACAGGCGCTGTGATGGTGCTGGTGCTGCCGGCGGCAGGGCCGGCATGCGGCTTGCAAAGGGTGTCAGCAGCCCGCCCACAGCAGCGTGCAGCTCAGCTGCGTGCGCCGACAGGGCTGGCGTCCTCTCGCTGGGTCGCTAGGTGCTGTGTGTCTTCCTGTCGTGGCATCAGCAAGACTTTGGCCTCATCCATTGTCCGGCTGAAGGTTGATTGGCGACGCGCTGAGCTTGCCCCAGCATGCGTACTTTGCAGGCCAATGGCAGCGCGGCAGCGGCAGCTGCTGGTGGCACAGTCAGCTGCGGCAGCGGGCGCTGGCGGCATCAACGATGAGAACAAGGAGCGCGTGGTGAAGGGCACTGTTGGGGAGCCCTCAAAGGCACAGCCCATGGTGAGGCCTCAACTGTGTGCGGCCTGGCCATCAATGGCATGTTATCAAGTTGCCAGCCTGCATGCATGTGGCACCTGCTGATGACGCTCGAGCCGACTCCCTGATCGTGACCGGCTTTTCGCCATGGCATGCTGCAGGCAGCCAGCTCTCTGGGTGCGACCAGCAGCGATAAACCCACAGACGTGAATGATCCGCGTGTGAAGACGATGCAGGTCAGTTTCTGCATCACATCAAGCTTCTGCCTTACTCGCAGCACAGACTGCACCTTGTGCTTGTTGGGTGGAGGCATGCGAACAGGTGGTGGTGGCGATGCTTCTGCAGGATCTGCAAGAGTACCCCAGGAAGTTTGTGCTTAGGCGGCTACTGGGTTTCATTGGCATCGTGCTGGGGTGCGTGACTTGTGAATGTTCAAGCTTCAAAAGCCAAGTTTGTCACTTGTATGCTCGGCCTGCCAAAACTCACATTGCTCTACATTCATCCGCAGGCGCTCATGTCATGTGCCGCTTGCAGGTACTCGTGCTACTACCTGACACGGAACAGCCTGACGTACACAGCGCCCGTCATGGTGGCTGATGCGGCCCTGAGGATGGACATCACGCAGGTGCTGCCCTTGGCCGTGCACCGCTGAACACCGCGCATCACATGGCGACAGACTGTGCTGCTCCTCAGACAATCAATCTGAAGTGACACGGCCGCATGTCACGATGGGAGCGCATCACCGGCCCCCATGGCCGGTTGCCAGGTAATGACTGACATGAGACTCACACTGCTGCCCGATTTTCGACAGGTGGGCGTGATGACGTCCATCTTCCCAATTGCATATGGCTTCAGCAAATTTGCGAGCGGCGTGCTGGGGGCGCGCACCTCGCCCACGCTGCTGCTGGGCGGCGGCCTCATGGCCACCGCGCTCGTCAACATCACCTTCGGCCTCGGCGCCTCCATGACCTGGTAGGCGGCCGCTGTGGTGCTAGCTGCTAGGCATCTGCCTGCTGCTCACATCCGCAGGGGTGGTATTGCCTCATGTACGTTTTGCTTTCTCAAAAGGCGGCAGCACTCGCCGCAGCAGTCTGGCATTCACGTCAGAGGCAGGTTCTGCTGCTGACAGCTGTCGTTTGCTGCAGGTTCTGCGCATTCTGGGCACTGAATGGCATCCTGCAGGTGCGTGACCTGCTACAGAAGCTCAAACTTGTCCAGCACTGCCAACTTTGTGCACTTCCAATGGCCTTGGAGACCATCTTGACTTGCAGCGTGCCATCCGCAGGGCTTTGGTGGGCCATGCTGTGCGCGAATCCTGACAGCGTGGTATGCGGGGCCTGAGCGCGGCACCTGGTGGGGCATGTGGAATGTGGCCCATAACCTGGGTAAGCGTCCCGCCATCAATGCATGTGATTGGCCAGAAGCTGTAGTTCTCAAGTTCTGAAGGGGAATAGGCAGAAAACAGTTTGGTCTTGTTGTGCTTCGATTGCTGGTCTGAAGTGATTGACTGCTGCACACCGCTCGACCAAAGAGTCTCAGGAACAAGTGTCACTGTAACTCCTGCGTGCTAATTCTCAGCAGCCACCTGCAATGACGTGCTACAAATTGCCTCGTCGCCTCGTCTTTGCGGAAATATTGGCATGGCAGTTTGGCCGGCAGTGGGAAATGTGCTCATGCTGCAGCTTTCTCGCACATGCCCAGAAACATCTCCACTTCTCACTCTGCCGCAGGTGGCTTCGTGGCGCCGATTGTGGCGGGCACAGCAGCGCGGCAGTTTGGGTGGCGGTGGGGCATGTTTGCGCCCGGCGCCATCGGGCTGTTTGTGGGCGTTCTGGTGCTGTTCCTGTGCAAGGACTCGCCTGAGTCCATTAAGTACCCGCCCATCGAGTCCATCGAGAAGGCCAAGAAGGTGGGGTCATGGAGCTGTGTGACAGCATCTAGGGTTTCAGCGTGCCTGTGCTGCCAACATGGCCGTCTGATGTGATGAGCATGACCTGCATCCTGTGCTGCTGAGGTGGCGTGCATGATATGATAGCAGCGGGTCTCATGTGTGGCGTTCCGAAGGCTGCAGAAGCTGAGCAAGCACATTGGTATGAAAACTGGAGCATCAGACATACGCCAGCACCAACTGCATGTGATGTTTCTGTTGCTGCAGAAGGACAAGGACGGAAAGGAGGTGGACGAGGAGAAGAAGAGCCTGCTGACGCTGCTGGTGCAGAATGTGCTGCGCAACCCCTACATCTGGGGCATGGTGAGCTCCTGCTTGGCTTTTCAGAAGCTAAGTATTTCTGTAAGGGCGAATGCGATCTTTAGTAGCTCACATGCAGACCAGTCCTGCTTGACCTCTGTGGGCATCCTTGCGCAATGTTACATTGCTGCAGAGTCATATGTCGACCATTTTGACATGTGCCCTTCTCTTCTCGTGCAGGCGCTCACCTACTTCTGCATCTACGTCGTGCGACAGGGCGTGACCTCCTGGTTTGTGTTCTACCTCATGAAGGTGGGCGTCCGTCCAGGCTTCTGTCCATCATTCACCTTGGGCGGTCTGCATGTGTCAGCTGCCTCTTGACTGGCGCGTCTGAGCCTAACAGGTCACATGCTCATTGGAGGCCACTCTGGTGTGTTTCTCAGCATTGGCAGGAATGCTATCTCCTGTGGCACACAGATGTTGACTGGTCGACATGCCTGCAACGTCGAGCTTGCAATGCTTGAAATCCATTTTACAAAGAAAGAGTGGCTGATGTGGGATGTGGGCAATTGCCTTAAGCTGCGTGATTTCCAAATGCGTCACAATTCAAATTCGTTTGCAGATGCAATCACCTCACAGGTGCAGGGCATGGCTGTATGCGGGGTCAGCGCGGTGTGGGTGTCAGGCACTGAGAGCTGGACGGCCTGGTTGTCAAAGGCAAATGTCCTGACGCTTGCCCATCTGTTGCCCCGACCACAGGTGAAGGGCGTGGCTGATGCGGGGTCAGCCGCGGTGCGGGTGTCAGGCATGGAGCTGGGCGGCCTCTTCGGCAGCCTCCTGGCCGGCCGCCTCAGCGACTTCCTGGTGCGGAAGTTCCCCAATGACGGCGCCGTCGGCAAGCGCGTCCAGGTGAACATGCTCGTGCCGTGTGTCGTCGCCCGGTGCTGGGTGTCTACCTTCGTCTTTTCCGTCTTGTCATGATGATCAAGGCCTCCCGATGTGAAGACAATAAGTTGTCAGCGTTTTGAGCCACTGCGTCTGCCACATGACCCCAATGTCCCCACACAATCGACATGGAGATGGTGGTCAACTGCAGGTCGTGATGGCGTACACAGTGGGAGTCGCAGCCATGCTGGTGGGTTTCAGCGTTGTTCCTTACTGAGACTTTGACATGCAACATGTCCTTGCCTTCACATTTCGAAGGCCCCATACTCCAGGCATCAGTTTGCGCGAGATACTTCTCAGCACGATCTGACGACATCATATCTGATCATTGGACAGGCGGTGTTCGCAGCGTGCCCTGCCACAACAGTGAGTGCTCATCCTGTCACAATGTGTATGGAGCAATTTTGCACTTGACATGTGGTCAAAAGTTGAAGTGTGCTGCGCATGTCAACTGTCGTCTGCTGTTTGTTGCTCATATTTTGTTCATGCTGCCGTAATTCTGCAGGTGTGGCTGCAATGGGCGTCAGTCTTCATGGTGCGCCAGCCAATCCTCTTTCTGGTCGCCGGTGCATCGCTGCTATTGCTATGAACATGTGTGTACGGTTTCACAACCGCATTCTGATGCAATGGCAATTGTGTTGCAGATCGGCTTCTTCCTGTACGGCCCACAAATGCTCATTGGCCTCTGTGGAGCTGAGCTCGTCGGTGAGTAGTCGTGTTTTTGACCTCATGTTACACCTGATGACCTTCGTGATGCTCGAGGCACATCAATCGTTTCTGAAACGATTACGTTCGCGCCTCACATCATTGCCATTTGTTGCACAGGCCCAGAGTCGGTGGGTGCCAGCGAGGGCTTCCTGGGCTGGGTGGCATACCTGGGCGCCGCCAACGCCGGCGTGCCGCTGTCCATCATCGTCAAGCAGTGCATTCCTTTCCATGCCCGTGTTCGGACGTGGCTGCTTTGTGCCATTCAGCCAGTCTGTTTGCAATGATCAAACGCTGGCATCATTTGGCCATGGCGTGAACCCCTCCACTTTACACCCAACTGCTGGCAGCATTGCATTGTGCACGGTACCTTGTGTCTGCTTTGGTGACCGGCTCACGATTGGGTGCAGATATGGGTGGGGGGCGTACTTCACAACACTGTACTGCGCACTGGGCGCCGCTCTGCTGCTGTTGTCCCCAATGGTGAGCCCCGTGCTGATGTGTGCAGCTTACTCAAGATCTGTAGTGTTCGTCACGAAGCTGTAATTTTAATGGATGTGTTGCCGCGGTGTCTCGCCCCAACTCATTGGCGTCCCCTTCCATGCAGATCAACCTTAAAAATTTTGCACAGCGGGAGGTGAGCACGTGCCAATTGCATACGATGACACTCTCCAGCCATTCCGTTACTTGAGTAGGCGCAAAGCTCCAATTGTTCATGCGCTGCTTCTCCAGCTGTGGACTGAAGGGCGTCTGCTCACTCGCTGCAGGCGGCCAAGAAGGCTGCTCTGGAGAAGAAGGGTGCTTGAGAGGGTGCAGCCTTGCTGGCAGGATTTCCACATTGAAGAGTGCTGTTCGGCAGCTGTTTCACATTGACAAGTCAGCGGTCCGTCTGGCGGATTGCGATGGTGCCTGGCTGATAGGTTTGAAGGAACCCCATTCTTTGTCGAGGGCCGCAATGCGGCAAACAGACAGCGCACATAAGCAAGTCATGTGGACCTTCGCAGTATGAAGTAGTAATGATGCCTCGAACTAGACTCCAGGTGGAAGGTGCTTTCACGCTGGTGTCATACCGGTGCTCAACATCACACTCTCAAGCGCTGCTTTGAACACGGCCATGCCGTGCGTGTGCACCTTCAGCATCAAGTCCGACCTCAGCACACAGTGGTGTCTTACAACTCTTATCCGATTCTTATGCCATCATGAGCACCTGAGCAGAAACTGAGCCGTGATCATAGTGCCGACTTCGGCGAATGCCACCACTTTCAGTTTCGGAGGGTGCGTCACAAAACCCTGATAACACCTGCCCCGCACAGGGGGGATACCACGATAAGGTATTGCACTAGATTTCAACCTGCTCAGGCCCGCTGTCCGCGTTCAACTGCCCGCCCGCACGCCCGCGCTTGGACCCTTGAGCCACCAGCAGAGTTACCATGGTGGCCGCCAGCATGGCCGGCAGCTCGGTGCTCGCCCAGACACAGCGCAGCAGCCTGGCAGGCACAGCCCTCCGGCAGCCAGCCGCGCGGGCAGCGCTGCGGCCAGCGCGCCAGGTCGTGCGGGCGGAGTCCGACACGAAGGAGAAGAAGGAGGAGAAGAAGCCCTTCAGCCCGCCAACGCTGGACTCCTCATGGCCCAGCCCCATCTTCGGTGGCAGCACAGGAGGCCTGATGCGGAAGGCGCAGGTGCACCTTCGTCTCATGCAGTGCTCAGATCAAGGAACATTTCAAGTCGCCCGGAAGGCGGCAGCAGGCATAGAGGCGCGAACCCTGTGCTGCAACAGGTCGCCTACCCGATCAGGTCTAATATTTGCTGCCGGGGCAGCGTGGCGTCGCTCGCCGTCGTGACACCGTCGCGCGAATGATTGCCATCTTCATGCGATAGTTCCACATTTCGTTAGATGGGTTGCAGGGCGGGAGGGGGTTGGCTAAAGCACCTTGCCAAACATCAGCCTTCATGTGTGAAGCTATCACCTTCGTCAGCGCGATATGTCGGTCTGCAGTCATCAGAGCTGTGGATATTTGCAGCACGACCTACAGACGATTGGGCAGGCTCATGCCCGCGGATGCTCCGTGCATTGGCGGGTCACCCCTGCGCTGCCTTCTAGCGTTTGACAATTTTTGCTGATGTGTTTGCAACTGGATTGAACACAGGAGGAGGAGTTTTATTGCATCACATGGGAGGCAAAGAAGGAGGTGGTGTTTGAGCTGCCCACCGGCGGTGCTGCCATCATGCGTCAGGTGGGCTGAACTAGCTTGATGTTTCCATCCAGAGCAGCGTTTGCAGCAGAACTTGCAGATCAGGATGTGCCTCTTCGCACTTGCTGTCAACGAACAGACTGTGCGCCAGCTTCTGTTACAGAGATGCACACCGCACCTCAGACCTTGATATATGGTGCCTCTCTGCAACTGCAGGGCCCGAACCTGCTGAAGCTGGCGCGCAAGGAACAGTGCCTGGCACTGCTCACGCAGCTGCGCACCAAGTTTAAGCTGAACGGCCAGTTCTACCGAGTGTTCCCTAACGGCGAGGTGATCGTCCAAGCAGTCGATCGATGAGCCGAATTGCTTCTGGCGCTGACCTCTCAGTGCTGGTCAGCGGTCTGCCATTCGGTCAGTCCACATGAGTTGCATTAGTCATAGCACGACTGCAGTCAGCGTGCCCAGGTTGCTTCGACTGAGCAGGTCTGTGCATTGGGCGCCTGCAGGTGCAGTACCTGCACCCCAAGGACGGCGTGTACCCAGAGAAGGTGAACGCCGGCCGCCAGGCAGTTAACGCCAACCAGGGCAGCATCGGCAAGAACCCCAACCCCGTGCAGATCAAGTTCAGCGGCAAGCTGGTGAGCAGCCTGTACTCACTCGCAACTCGTCTCAATTGTGTCCTATGAAGTCTACATCTGCATGAGGCCACATGTCTGTCATGCGTGTGCAAGTTCATCACGTGCGTGACGTTAGCTGCGGTCTCGTGCACCACGAAACAGTGCGCCTGATCCCCTGGGCGCTCTCGGTGTTGCAGGGCACATACGACCAGTAGCTCACCTGTAAGCGGCTCCCATGGTGCGGCAATGGGCGAGTAGGATATTGGCAGGACCTGCAATGCAGCGCTCAAAGCGGCATGAGATTCCGAGGCTTCTGGGGGCTCAGCGTAGTAGTTGGGGAGTGCTTCTCTGCTGACAAAGCCTCTGCGGCATGGTTGCAACGCTGATTTGCTTCGTAGCGCAGCACATGCTTGTTCTGGCCTCAGGAGTTGGCAATTGTGCGGCTGCTTGCCATTGAGAAGAATCACAGTTGAAGGCTTCTTTGCCAATTCATGAGCACTGCTGTAACATACTGATGTTGGCAATCAACATGCAGCAATACACGCCTTGGACGCCGCCTGTACTGAAAGACGTTCTGCGAGAGCAGGGGCGGTGGCAACAAAACCAGTGCACCACTGCAGGCAGCGTTGATCGGCAGACAGGTTGCATAAAATGACTGCAAGGCGCAACAACAATGCTGTGCATCTCGGCAAGACACATGCACATGTTGATCTTGAGCTGGAGTCCTGAGCTTGTCGCTGTTGCCGCCTCGCTGCAGCTGAAATCAGAACTGTGATCAGTTGCTCCATTCTCTCTGACCTTGACAAGACTTGACGGCTGTTTGAATCGCTGAGTTGTGGTGGCTCACCAACATCACGACCGAGACACAGCCTAGTATTCTGCAGGGATTGGGTGTGCAAGCAACCAGCTGCCGAGCGGCTGACTGTGCGTGGTAGCCGATCCAAGGTCACAAGACGATATTTGAGCTCATTTACACGTCCACAAGGGTGCACGCAGCGCCATGGGGTTGCAGCTCCAACTGCGGATGCGCGGTGAGAGGATTGCAGCACTTGGCGCCACCTCTGATTCGGCATCGTTCTCATGACGCCTGCTCAGTCTGTTGCATAAGACGCGACGTCCATGATCCCTGCAATGTCCAGGACCAGTGTTGTGCGGGCTCCGGCAGCACCATCCCTGTGCAGCGGCGACGCCAGCGTGGCCGCCGCGCATGCGGCACAATGCCATTCATCGGCGCAGCAGGGGCTTCTTGTTGGTGCACGCCGTCGGTGACGGCAATGATGCGAACGTGGCGGCGCCAGGAGCTGGCTCGACCGGATCAGACCTGCAGAGCCACCCGCTGGGTGAAGAGCCGCTGCCAGGCGAGTTCCGGACATCTCCTGTGACTCTGAAGCGCCCCTCGTTTGTGTCTGCAGCAACACATTGCAGTAGATGCCCCTTCGTGCCGGTGGTGGCTTGCTGACGCCAAACGTCAGAGCATCGAGTCCAGTTGCCGGTGCGAAGCAGGGCCGCACAATGACAGCGCCGAGATGCGGGCGGAGGGCGACTTCGACAGCGACGCGGGCATGACCATCGAGGCGGGCGACGACGCAAGCGCTGGCGCCTTCAGCGCCTCCTCCTCACAGGTTAGCTGGTGGCACAGCTCCGCTGCGCCTGGATGCTCCTGTGGGACACACCATCTGGCGGGGTTGGCGATGAATATGCCATCATCGCTTGTTTGTAAATTCACAGCTTGCAGGCGACGGCGGACGTGGCTGAGTCGGCGGTGCGGCTGCGGCCCAGGAGCTCCGCTAGATAGATTACAGACGCAAACTTCAGGTCTGGCCCTGGGATGGCCACACAATGAGCCGGTGTAGTGCATCCAGGCGACGGCAGTGGCAGCGGAGCCGGCGTCGCCGCCGTCGGCGAGGAGCCTGCTGGATCGAGTTCCAGACAAAAACTCGAAGCACGTACACGAGACTCACATAGTGAACCGGTGTATCGTGTTCAGGCGACAGCAGTGGCAGCGGAGCCGGCGTCGCTGCCATCGGCGAGGAGCCTGCTGGCTCGGGTTCCGAATGGAAACAAAACACATACATGGCACTCACATAGTGAACCGGTGCATCGCGTCCAGGCGACGGCAGTGGCAGCGGAGCCAGCATCCGCTGCCGGCAAGGAGCCTGCTGCATCGGGTCCCGGGCGAAGACTCGGAACACATACATGGCACTCACACAGTGAACCGGTGCATCGTGTTCAGGCGACGGCAGTGGCAGCGGAGCCGGCATCCCCGCCAGTGGCGAGGAGCCTGCTGGATCGGGTCCCGGGTGGCAGGGCGGGCCGACTGGGGGCCGTCGGCCTCGCCAGCTTCCTCGGCCTGACCGTTGTCATCGCACTGGTGCGCTTTCTTGTCGACTCTGAACCAATCACCCAGGCTGTTTGACGGGACCAATTGTGGACTGCAATGCCCAGGGTCGTGAGGTGTCTTACCCAACACCGAGGGCCGGGCTGCGTCTGCTGTGGATGGCCACCTTGCAGTGGAGGCACCCGCGCAAAGTGTCTGCTTGTTCAGACCCAAAGGCCCAGCTGTTGCTAATATTATTCATACTTGCGGTGGGAGCAGGTAAGGGCCGGGCTGAAGTTTCGCAGTCCCAAGGCCCAGCGCATCCGGAAGGTCAACAACAACAAGAGGGTGGTCGAGACGCTCAACCGCTACTTGCCTCAGGACCGGGCTGGCTTCGGCAAAGGTGCAGCCCACAGACGATCCTCGATCCTTTGTGCTTCCTCAACAACTGACAGTCCAAGGTTGCAAAAGGCGGGGCTAGCCCTTTCCCGCAGGTCCCCACGAACTCCTGACAGCCATGCGGTGTCATGCGTGTGCAACTCTGCCATGTGGTCCTTGGCGATACACATTCCTGCTACCACCATCATGAAGCAAGCCAATCCGCTCTGGCATCCCCTGAGAAATTCAAGCCTAGGGCACCTGTGTCGTCAAACTCTCGAGCTTGCTATGCAGGGGAGGCGCGGGCGCTCAAGATGCGGACGCGCTTCTCCGGCACCGAGATCTTCCGGAAGTACCTGTGGTACCTGCTGCGGGAGCGCAGCTTCGACGTCGACGCCGTGGCCGATATGCAGCAGCTGAAGGAGTCCCTGGGCCTGTCCGACGAGGAGGTGGGGGTGCAGCAGTCTCCTGATGGAACGCCGGTCGCCGTCGCGGCCATGCCCATTCCCGCATGATATGTTCATGGCCACAGCGCATGCATTCGAATCACTCAAGCAAAGATCCGATCAGCTCCGATGTTCGCAAGCTCACATGCGTGTCAAAGTGACCCTCGATGTTGGACATCAAGCCTGATACCCTGTGCGCTTGTGTGCAACAGGTGCAGGAGGCACTGAAGGAGCGGGCGCAACGCATCTACAAGGAGTATGGCAACGTCATGCTCAACACCGAGGGCATGACCAAGGCGCGCTTTGGTCTTGCATTGTGCTCGGTTTCTGCTTGTTATCGTACTGTTCACGAAAGACGCATTTCCAAGGTGTGCAGCGACACCTGCTGAGGCCCGCTGCTCCACAAGCTTCCGTACCTGGCTGGTGGATGCTGCAATCATGGTATGAGGGGCAGCTGACAATGCATCTGTGTTGGTGTGCTGCAGACGGGCATCGACCGCAAGGCGACCACCAAGGCGCTGTTCTCCAAGCTGCTGTACCTGGCGGAGAGCGAGGAGCTGCTGCCCAGTGCCGACGCCGCCACGCGCCGCTCCCTGGTCGCCGACGTGTTTGGCGCCACCGAGGACGATGCCGCCCAGCTGCGCATCGTGTCATTGTACGAGGTGGGGCTCAGATCAATATGACCATTAGGGGTATGTGGGTTTGATGCCACCGAGGACGGCGCCGCCCAGCTGTGCATTGTGGCGCTGTATGAGGTGCAGCTCTCGTCAAAGCAACATGTGTGGACGGCTCCACTCGGAAATGCAAATGGCTATCAAGATGTGGGGATATCATTGCTCTACTGTGTGCGTTGCGAGACTGTACAAGGGCCAGTTGGGCCAATGGTCGTGACGTAGCTACAGTGGTGAGAATCGACATGCTGTTCATGTGTGTTGTCATTGGCACCATGAGCTGCACACATCAACTCATGTTGATGATGCGGTCGAAGCATGGCTGCAGTCTCTGCTGTGCTGCGAGCCAGTTGCTTGGTCACCTGATGCCCACTGTCCAGCTTTGCGTGCCTGCAGGTCGATGCGGGTCGCGTAGAGGAGCTGGCCTCCGAGCCCTTCAGCTACCCAGAGGATCCAGACGCAGAGGAGTGATGCATCTGTAAGTGGTGCACACTGCTGTTGGCGCAAACACGGGTGAGGGATGATGGCTCACTGCCGTGGGCTGAGCAGCACAATGCAGCCGCTGGCCACGGCAGTAGTGCCAATGGTACTGGAATCTCCTGGAGGCAACGATGAAGTTGGGCGTGGTTGCATGTTACGCAGTTGTAGGAACCTGGCGCCGGCAGCACCAGTCGGCATTGCTGCTGCACACAAAACTATGTTCGCTGTCAATTATTGTGCCAGAGGAATGGCATATGGCACTATGAGTGTGTAGATATATATGCAGTGACCTCAAGGAATCTGACATCTCCAGAAGGACTGGTCATGCCAACGGTTGTGAAAGGAAGGCCGCAAAGGAAAGTGCCAAAAGATATTTGTATATCGCCCTTTCTTGGACGGGTGAGCTGCATGGCGTCAACAGCCTGCTTGATCCGTTCCCGCTGCATACGCACAACTCGAGCATCTGAGACAGTTTCTCATCGTGTGTACATCCTGCACCGCTGACGCTTGTTCACCGACATCTTCACCATCGACACCATCCGTCGACAGTGTCGCACATCCTTGTTCCGGAATTATACGCATGGTTGCAGACGCAAGGTCCCTTCCAGATCTTCCTTGAGTCAGGTGGCAGATGCAATGACCCCCTGATGATGTTCAGGCATGAAGCATGCGTTGCACACCATACTGTGCGGCAACCATGATCATCGGTGATGAAACACCAGTTGCATCATATGTTCGCACCGGCAACGGGAAGGCATTGCAATGAAAATTTCCAACTGGGCCCCCAACGTTCTGACCACGCAGGTGGCAGTGAACGCCCATCATGCACAGCACAATGCATTGTGCCAGCGTTGGAAGTGACAGCGCTTTGCCTCCGGCAAGCTGCCGACTGCTGCCCTCGGCATTGTTCCATCATCGGCAGCCCTTCTACTCACCTGCAGCTGAAGCCAAACATGCCGGCAGGCGCCGCAGCCATGTGCCCGCGGCCACCGGCAATGCGGAGCGGGCGACCGAGCCGACAGCCGGCAGCGGCGGTGCCACAAAGGCAGCCAGCGCGCTGTCAGTCGCTGACGACGTGGCAGCCGCAGCAGAGACGCTTGCAGGCAACGACAGCGCACCACACCCGCAGCCAGGTGCGAGGCATGTGGCATCAAACCTGGATCCTGCCCACGCTGTCGGCCTGCATGTGCTCAACACTTGTGCACTGTCCAACAAACATGCCAGGCTTGATGCTCGTGCAGACGTTCAGACCTCTGCATCCGTGACCGAGCAGACAAAAGTCAGACCGCTGCGGGTATGGCCCTGCAGGCACCCAAGTCGGCATCCTGACGGTTGTGGCGGACGGCGGTGCCAGCCCGCTGGGGCCGCCGTGGCAGGAGGTCATGACGCACATCTCCGACCGCCTGAGCTGGACGGACCCTGCCTTCCGCATGCAGGTGCGCTTTGCTGGCTTGCGCACCATTCCTAAGATCGTGCTGCTGCAGCACAGGCGCCCCTTGCAGTGTGAAACCTCATTATCCCACCGTTTCCAATGTTATTGACCACAGTATGTGAACATGCAGCGCAACAATTCGGTGACCATCCAATTGGCTGGCATAGGTGCGGACGGAAGGTCAGCTGCTGGCAGACCCCGCCATCAAGGAGGCCGCCACCAAGGCGGACATCGTGTTCTGCGTGGGAGTGCGGCAGCGGGAAGCAGTTGGCATGCTGCAGGGTGCGGCGCAGCCGCAGGCGGTGTTGCTGGCCTTTGACAGCGACTTCAGCCTTGAGACTGCCAGCCGGCTGCAGGTCAGGCACCCGTCCTGGCTCTCCATGCTTTCTTGGTTTCTGACTTGCAATTCTTGCAGCTTGCAATTCTTGCAATTCTTGGACCAGAGCCATGCTGTGTGTCAGGCAGGCTGCGATGACTTTATGATGCTTTGCACGCTGGCAGACCAACACCGAAACCAGTGCTCCGATGTTGTCTCGTGAAGGGATACCGGCTAATGCAGCCGCCGCTGACGCAGCAGCTCCTAGAGAAGCTGCCCTTTGGTCCAGCAAAGAAGGCTGCAGCGGCTGGCATGGCAGTGCGGACTTTCTGGAAGCGAGCTACCAGCGATGATCTTCTGTATATGTGAGCTGACGGCTCTTTTCAACGTCTTGCTGTATGTCAATCGTGCTTCCACATGCCTCAAATGTGATCGGGGTCTAGGCACATGTAGCCTTGGTGTTGCGTCATGATAGGGCATCACCTTGCAGCACTATGACGCTCGGCACGCTGTTGCCCACAGGTTCTTGACGGTCATCAACACATACTTTGCGGAGGTGCCGCTGCTGCAGAGCATGCGCGCCCAGGCGAGTTCTTGCTTATCACGACTCAAGCTGAGTCATGCATGCATTTAGGCACTTGCCCTGGACATGTCAAAGCCAGACAGGCCACTGGATGCAAATGCTTCAAGCTGTCTGACATGCTCAGCGTACATGCGTCTGGCGAAAACTGCAGCCAAGAAGTAAACCGGCTGCATTTGTCTGCAGGATCCAGCCACCATCTTCAGGATGGTGCAGAAGTGCGGGCCGCAGATCTTCGCATGCGTCAACGACCCTGACTGCAAGGCGGCCCTGGACTGCCTGCAGGCCTGCGACCCCACCGACCAGGTGCTCGTTTCATTCTATGGACGAGGGTTTGCATTGTCTTGATACGCAGTGCTGTGCTGCTTTACTCCAGCAACCATGCGAACCACAGCGGTTGCGCTGCAGCTACATGCCTGTCAGAGCTATATGCAAATAATCTGTATCTCTTTAGTGTGGCATATTCACATGCAGGTCTGTTCGTACCAGTGCATCGTGTCATACGAGAGCCAGCTGCTAGAGGACTTCAGCCTGTGCATCCTTGAGGTGCGCCGACGGCGTTGCTGTGTCACATCCTTGCTTGTGCCATTGTCATGCTTCTGCCATTGTCGATCCGCTGCAGTCTTTACACTGACCTTTTGTCTGGAAACTTCGCTCAAGATTGATGCTGGTTCACTGCTCGACCTGCGCAGAAAAACAACTGCCTCGGAATGAATGCTGAGCGGCCGCATCTCCCAGATGTGCAGCCCATGACCACCTTCCAGGTGTGACAGTCGCATGCCACAAAGCTCTCTGACATGACGCCACACATGGGCACGATAGTATGTTGCTGCTTTGGCGTATAGAAGGGCGGGCATGAGCCTGCAACACATGTACGAGCAGCAAACAAGCAATGAGTGACACAATTGCCGCCTGCAACTTGGCTGCAGGGCGCAAAGCTGACGCACGAGCTGGCAGAGCGCGTCTTCATCGGGTGGCTCGGCAAGGAACGCTACAGCTGGCGCGTCATTGCTGGCGCTAACACCGCCTACGACAAGTTTCCCTGCCAGTGAGTGCGGAGTATGGAGATGGCTACTGCATGCTTCTGCTGGCTTTGCATCAGCCCTGGCATCCGCTGTGGCACATGGAGCGTACATCGTCAAACATGCATACATAAGGCATCCCCAGTGCAAACATGTTCCAGTGTATGAAGGTCTGTGGGCCTGTACAGCTGAGCGTGAGGCTTTGCAACACTCAGGTATCAGATCTACTACCCGCAGAAGCGGGGCAAGGTCTTCTGGTACGATCCAGTGTTCAAGGTGCGGTTTTAAATGATGCTATTGTCCACATAAGCAAGGACTCACAAGCCATCGTTTAGGTGCAAGTCGCCAGCACGGTCATCAAGTGCAGAAATGTGTCATGTCACCCTGTTCCATGATTCAGCTGGCACCGTCATGACCCGCGCTTTGGCCTGTCTCTCCGCGGTGCAGGTGCAGAAGCTGGATGGCACAGAGGTGTGGCGGCGACGCCACTACCGCGTGCGCCGCGCCGAGGTGAGCAACATCGCTTATGCCTCCAATATGGCTGCTGACTCAGGGACTTTAAACGTTTGACGCAACGTGTTGATGAGAGGGTGAGAACCTCTCCTACTGATCACAGCTGATCGCGGCTGCCGCCTGGCATTGTACCTGATGCAGGTACCAGGCACCTTCCACCTTTCTGTCCTCGACAATGGGGTCACCAGCAGAGAGGTGCACACCATGGCTGACCTGTTGAGCAGCTTGACTGGCAGATGATTGACGGCGTTGCATCTGGTGATTCAAATGAAATGTGAATCACGTGATGTTTGCAGTTCTGGCGGATCGTGGACTGCACGGACGATCTGGCGTGGGCGCTGTTCTACTATGCCGGCGCAGCGTCGGCGGCGGGGCAGTCCTACAGCGGCGCCGTGCTGGTGTCCCGCGACGGCGCATGGCCAGCGCAGGTGGCTGTGCACTCGCGCGACCGAGGACATCGTTGGAGCTGGTCGCCATGTGCGATGCGTATTGTGGGCCATATGGGCTGATCATTGGCATTTGTTGTCGCGCAGGATCAACGAGAGCGACTCACAACAGCATTTGACGCGGCGGGCATGAAGGTCAGTTGCCATAGCACATTTTCACACTGTCTGCATCCTGTTTTCGTGAGCAAGCATGTGAGACGGCGACTTATGGGGTGATGCACTTCACTGCAGGATTGGGAGATGTTCCGAGTCAACAACAGGAACTGCGACGGCGCGCCACTGGACCTGCCAGATATTGCCAAGCAGCCCAACCCTGCAGATTTTGCCTGGAGCTAGGCTGTGTGTATGACAGCACGTCAGAACTGCCTCCGCATGCTTCCAACGCAAACCTGCAGTCCAGCCCTGCCGGCGGCCCAGCGGAGACAAGTCAGGGTGGCAGCCTTGTCTGCACGATGAATCGGAATGAGACGACAACAGGACTTGCTCGGAACCCTGTCTCTCTGCAAGTATTTTGAAGTACTTTCACAAGGACTTGCTTAGCTGAGGTGGCTCGCCGTGAATATCCGTATCTTAAAAAGGTCCCCTGCAAAACCCTGCTCGAGTTTCGCCTGCTGTCTGACTGTTCCTAAGGCTTTCGAGGCAGACGTCATTAGGACCCAGACCAGGTGTCAGCATCCCAAAGGATCGTCTCTGGCAGTAACATACCTCGTTTCCAGTCGTTCCGCCGTGCGCGTCGGTTTTGAGGCTCGGCGAAAAAGGGTCACCCTCCGGAGGAGGCACCTGCTGCGGTCCGCTTGGGCGGCTCTCCCGCGCGACGACCCCTCGCCTACTCCTTCTTTTGGCACTGACTAGCCCGGTGAGGTGCGCCCCGGCTGCGCGGCTCACAAGCTTTCCTCCTTTCGCCTCAAAGCTTCTACAGTGGAAGCCGAAGCTTTGCCGAAGGCCGTCCTGCCCGATCGAGTGCATCCGGAGCACCCGGGACACGGCCACATGGTCTCAGAAAGACGCATGCTTGCCGCTTTTCGTGCGGCTTTCGCGTGCCAAGGCAGGGCGAAATGAAGCGACCCAAACCTTCGACGGACCTTCTAATGTAAAAGCGCACCCTGCGCTTCGGAGGAGAAGCAGGGCAAGACGGAGTGTCCTCTGTGGGTCTAGCAGTCGGGGCCCTTGTACGAAGTCATCACACTGTTCTCTTCAGGCATCTGAGACGGTGACACGCTCTTTCGCAGGCACAATGGGACGCGCTCTGGTGCAGGCCGGTACCACCAGGCGACTGTCCCACTTTGGGACCCTGGCGTTCACCCGATCGCGCATCGAGACCGCATTCCGCGGCGCACACAGCCAGAAGCACGCAGCCCTGGACCCGCTGGGCTATGCCTTCGCCCTGGTGTGGTGCGCAGCCGCTGCCTTCCGCCTCAGCTGCGCCCTGACATCGGTGCAGCAGGCAGCGCTGGCGGTGCTTGCGGCGGCCACGGTGGCAGCGGCAGCCCTTCAGCAGCTAAATGCTCCAGCCTACTTGCGGCATAGAAGCCTGATTTTGTCAGCCCTGCGGCTGGCATTGGCGGCGGCATCAGCGGCGGCACAGCTACTGGCACTGCAGACAGGGCACGGTGACAGCATTACAGCATTCATCTTGCTTCAGGCCGGTCAGTACGCGCTGCTGGCCTTCTGCGCCTTCGCGTGGCGCCTGCGGCTGCAGCTGCACCTGCCAGTGCAGGCAGCCTGCTTGGCGGCGGTCGCCGCTGCAAGTTGCTGCCTCGCCGCGGCGGTGGTCACAGATCCCGTGGCGGCAGCAGCCGTCAGCGGCATCACGGCAGCGCTGTCGCCGACGCTCGCGGCGACCCTCAGCCCAGCGGCAGTCGTGGCGGCAGTCACCACCATGCTGCAGGTAGGCATGCTCTATGATCCTGCTCGGTGATCACCCCGCAGTTGCATGCTTGCAACTCCTCGAACTGAATTGAAAATCTGGTCAAGTGGTCGCTAATTGCTGACAGCTTTGTCGTTTCTATCCTACAGGTGCAGCTGGGCTTCCACCTGCCCAGCAGCCTGCTGGTGGGGGCAGAGTCCAGGGAGCGGGCGGCCTTCCTGCCGCACTTCCTGCTTCAGGCAGCCATGCACTTCCAGGGCGGCAGCTTCCGCCTCGGCCGCCGGTGCAGCAGCAGCCCCGGCCCCATGTTCTCGCCGGAAGTGGAGGCCCGCCTCGCGGCGCTCTCGCGTTTGCCAGGGGCACAGCAACCGCCTGGAAAGCCGTGAACTGGGTTGTCAGGGGGTTTTGCTAAACAACAGACGGTGTCAGCAGCGCGCATACATGCAGCGGCGGCACATGAATGCCAGTCTACTTCCCTCTGGAAAGACTTCTTTGTTGTGATTGCGCATAGTACATATGCTTGGACGCGTATTGACACTTCAGTATTGTTGTTTGTGAAGATGGGCCTTCACGAACACCTCTGTAGCATTGGTGTGGCTGACGCGCAGTCACGCCATCTCTGTCACTGGGACTTGCGTGATGCTTGATCAGATGCACCATCTCATCACTTGAAGTGGTATCCAGAGGATGACAGTGCCACATGGCACAAACTGTTACCCATCCACCATTGCAACAGTTCACAGCCCCCCAGCCACCACCACAGTCTCTCGCATAACACAATGCTGCAGTGCGGCAAACCCCCAATCGAAGCTAAAACGAACACAGTAGACCCATCCATGTCGATATGGCACCCTCCAAATCCTATCAGAAGCTGGCGACTGTGGCAGCGAGTGTGCCGGCGGCGGACACGTAGATGGCGGCCCACGAGGTCTGATCCACCACCTTTGGGTCCAGCAGGTCCCCCTTCTCGCTCTGCATGCCATACCTGCACAAAGCGTCCGGCAATGCTAATCAGCCTGCTCGAATGCAACAGCAAATGGCATTGCCGGTGATGCGGCAATGGCCTGCACTGGCAATGTCAGGCGACAGACTGCAGGTGCAGGCTGTTGCTGTGCTTCTGACCCCAAATGAGCTGAGCTGCCCAGGTGGTGCTGGACTTTCAATAGGTCACCAGCGTAGGTGACCATTTGGCAGGGTCCTAGGCCAGGTGGTCCCGACATTGTGGCGCAGCACAGCAGCCTGCCAATTGCGCCTGCTGGAGTTGAGTACTTCAGAGGTACAGTTTTTAAACAGAAAGCACACTCACGTGGCGTGATCCCAGGCAAGGTGGCGGAGGCCTCCGACGTAACGGTACAAAAGCGGTCTGACCATTGCACCTCGGTATCGAACAACTGAAAAATATGGGTTTTCAACAAATCAACTCACTTGGCATGGTCCCAGGCGAGGTGACGGAGGCCCCCGACATAATGGTACAGCAGTGGCCCAGCAATGGCGGCGCGGGCAGGGTACACCAGGTAGGAGCCCTGCACCCACTCCACCACCGCCGGCAGGTCGCCGTTCAGCGCCAGCGCCCCCGCCGTCACGCACACTGCACAGGCGAGAGTGCGTGGGAATTCAGGCATGTGGTGCAGGATAGCGCAGGCGTCGCATGGGCAGAGCTAGTGCCGAAAGTCGTGGCGATGCTGCTGGCGCTTTGCTGTGGCTTGAAACACGTATAGCGCCCCGGATCGTCAGAACACATGATCGTGGTATATGGCAGCGGGATGCTACACGCACCGCCGGTGAGGACGCTGCCGCAGACGCGGTTGGCGATGGACGACACCGCATTGATGGGCATCTTGTAGTGGAACTGCGACGGCGCGTCCACCTCGAACACGTGCGGCGACACCGGCCGCTTGCTCGCTAGCTGCGTGTCCAGCATGGGGCAAAAATCAGGCTGAGGCAGTGTCAACAAACAGGCTGGCGCCTGCCGAAGTTCAGCGTCTGTCCTCAGGTGCAGTCTAGTATTGTTGCTACCGTGACTAGAGAAATTTTCTGTGACCTCGTTGAATCGAAGGCGTCGTGATATGGCAAGTCAGGCAGCACGCTTACATCTCTGTTGTTCTCCGGCACGCCGAGGAAGCCGGTGCCCTCTGTGTACTGCGAAGGTTTGCCAAAATACTCCGGCACCGTGGCGAAGGTCCTGCATACAATGCAAGCATGTTGTGGGCTGTTGTCAATTGTTGTGCAGCAAAGTGCAGACAGGATCCGCGCTCAGACTGCGCGCCTGAGCTGCGTCATCACCGCCTGGCTGGGCTCTGCTGCAGAGCGCGACAACTGCGCAGCGGCGGCCAGGCCCCTCGAGGCCGCCGCCATAGACATGGTAAAGGCTTGAAAGGCTGTCTAACCCGCTCAGATGCACAAGTTTGGTGAGGGATTGGGTCCCGAGACCTGAGCGTCAACCTGGTGGTGTGCGTGTCGATCAAAAGATAAACCGCTGCTCGCCGTCACAGCTCTGATACCTTTCCGTGCTGATCAACATGTGCAAATTGACAGAATGAGCTCCGCAAGCTCGACGACAGTGTGACGAGGCAGTTCCTCCCCTGGGGCTACTGCACAAGAGTGCAGCCCCGCTGCAGTTGCAGACTACAATTTACAAATCTCTGGCATTGACCTTGTCCTGACCGACAGCCTCTGCTAGCTTGCTAACCGCACAGCTCTACAAGACGATTTTCTTACGCCATCACCGTTGACAGGGTGTCGGGACTTGCTACAGAGTACCTGAGCAAGCCTGCAGCTGGGCTGCGTGCCGGTATGGTGACACTTGACAAGATTCTCAAAGGTCAGAGAGGCGGTGTCGTATGCATTTGTGACCACTTACAAGCTGGTGTGCGCAGGTGGTCACCCTCCATGGGCATCACTCTGTTGAACTCCTGCAGTCAGCTAAAGACGGTGTGCTGACTGCTTGACACTACTGCTGCAGCGGATTCGGCAGGACCCAAGTTCAGAAAGATCTACGATCAGAGCCACTATGCACTTGCGGGTGCGCGTCCTTTCAGCCCTGCGCACTTTACACATCAACTGCCAAATCCAATAAGGCTACACTGTATACCAGCTTTGACGCCGGACGTTTGTGTATCGCAGGTCTTGTGCCCATCGCAGCACTTGGCGGCGAGGTACGCTGATGATTGTGATGCTATACCATCACGTCACCCTGTGGAAACTGCTTCATCATCCTCGCATCATGCTCAGCTACTGCAGAACTAACTTGTGTTCACAGTCACCTGAATGCACCAATGCTCCTCCTGCGCAGCACACGCCGCTGACCAGGCTAACAGACCTTGCACTAGCAGCAGTTATCCCGCTGCACATGCATGTCGGCGTGAACGGCATCGTCTCCGACTATGTGCCACCACGGTACATCGGTGAGCAGCTCATGTTGCTTGTATTGATTGGAGAGTTGCTGCTCGACACGCCGACAGCGCAGCATCTTCTGTCACAGGGTAGCTGTTGTTGAAACTATCCTCAAGTTGTTGGTGTGCATTCTGCAGGCGCAACACGGTGGGGCGTGCTGGCAGCCTCAGGCATCACATTCCTGGGGCTCATGAAGCTGAACCTGACAGGCCCGGGCATCACGTCCACCGTGAAGTCGCTGTGGCACAAGCCTGAGAAGCAGTAAGCATGTGGGTGCATGGCAGCTTGGCAGCAGTTGAAAAGATGACATCTTAGATAAGACTGATTTGGCACACTCTCAGCATTTGTTCGGTGGCAGCAGCCAATAATTTGAGATGTTGTAATAAAGTTGCCATGGGGGCAACGATTGAGCTGATGGCGGCAATTCCATAGGGTCAAAACACAATGTTACAGAAAACCGACTAGTGGTAGAAAGCACAGCAATGACCGACTTTGGAAGACAGCAAACGGTGTTCCGCAGCCTGGATGTTGCATCAACCGGCCACAATGGTCCTGCAAGTAAATGACATCTTGCCAATTCTGGTACAAATGCCCTCAACACTATGCAGGCAGCCAGTCGCTGCAACTGTCCATCTCTCGTCTGTTGGTCCTGGTTTTCCAGTCCCCAATCAGTAGCGGTTCCAGAACACCTGCATGTAGGTAACCAGTCCGTCAGCACGCCCATGCCCAAAAAGGAAGCACGACACGCTGAAGCAAGCACAGCAATGCAACAGATAATGCGGTACGGACTCCTCGCAACACACCTGTGTCTTCTTGGTGCGGCCAATCTTCTTCTGCAGCTGCAACAGGCCATACAGCAGCGCCTCTGCTGTCGGCGGGCACCCGGGCACTGCAGACAGGTGCGACACCGTGCTTGGGATGCCGGGCATGCACAAACACATACAGCTGGCACTCGATGGAACTGATCGATGTCCCAGATGATGGAGGTGAATGGCACAGGCAGCATGCACAAGACTGGCATGTTGCTACACACCGCCAAGTCTGCTGCCAAGGCAGTGCCCTCGAGTGAGGGAAGCTCACCGTAAATGTCGACTGGCACAATGCGGTCGCAACCGCGCACTACGGAGTAGGAATAGTGGTAGTACCCGCCGCCGTTGGCACAGCTGCCCATGGAGATGACCCACCGCGGCTCTACACAACAGGAGCAACAGACCTGAAGCTCCGCCTGGCATGCTTCGTGGTGGCGATGCAGTGTGCTGCTGCTGTTGAAGTCATGCTGCTGCATGCATGCTGGCTAGGCTGCCAAATCCTGCACGCCAACAGAGAATGCATCTACACTGCGGCGTTTATCACCCACCTGGCATCTGATCGTACACCTTGCGCAACGCCGGCGCCTGCACGCAAAACAGGAACACGTCCGTTGAGCCTGGAAATCTTTGATTGCCTGCGAGCATGCACTTCGATTGCAGCATGCAGATGTTGTGAAGCATCTGCAACATGCGTAGGGTATGGCTGAGAAAGTGCAAAGGAAAAAGGATTCTACAGCTACAGCACACCATCTTGTTGGTCAGCGTGCCAGCGACGATCATGACGTCGCTCTGCCGGGGGCTGGGCCGGAAGATGATGCCGAATCTGTCCAGGTCATACCGTGCTGCGCCCGAGTGCATCATCTCGACTGCACAGCATGCCAACCCGAAAGTCATGGGCCACATGGAACCCTTGCGGGCCCAATTGACCAGGTCGTCAACCTGCGGTAGCACCAAGCAACCATTGTGAGGGTTGTGTTTGATAAGTTTGCCGCCACCAACGCTGCGTTTATGCACCGCCTGCTGTAGCCAGACGCCACTGTGAGAGCTGCCAACATGAACCGATGAGACGAACATGAATGACTGGCACTGTGCATGACAGGGAGCAGGCGAAGAACATGCGCAAAAGCAGTTTCAGGATGCTCTGCGGTTGTGCTGACCTTCGTCATCACAAACTCCGCGGCTCCTGGCTTGCCCGCCGGCGCAGGAGCGGCTGCGGCTGTGGCCATACTGGAGCGCTGGATGTATTCTGGAAGCAATGAGGCTGCTGGCTGCGTGGCTACAACGCCGGCTGAGCGCTGCACAGCGTTCATGGTTGGCCTGGCTAGGGCAGCCAGCCCCTTGGCTGCTGGCTGCGACATGGCTGTACACGGTCCGGGCGTTCACAGGCTGTTTCGAACTCTAATGTAGCAGCGTGGGTCGGGAATGAGCTTGCAAACGTTTCTATGAAGCTGAAACGCAGGCTGAAGGTGTGAAAGGGGCCCTTTTGCTGCGGCATTGGCAAACTTGGAAGGACACTGCTGTTTTCTGCCTTTCAGCCTCAGTCCTGGACCACAACTGCGTGCACCAGACAAATGTTGCACGCATCAAAGAATCAGGGCAATGCGCAGGATGCCGAACCCATACAGGCTGAAGCGCTGCATCGGCGCAATTGCACGGCAGGAGCCGCACGGCACCTCAGCATGTGTTCCGCGCCAAATCCTCGTGTCTTGAGTTTCCTCATCAGCCGCTGAGCAACTGTCTAGCCGCTGAGCAACTGTCTAGCTGGCTCTCATCGCGGCAGCAGCTTCTTGAGCTGCTGCTGCGTTGTCTCTCGCATCTTCGGAATCTGCTTCTGGTATGTCTCGGCACAGTCGGCAATGCAGTTCTCCAGCTGTCCCTCGGCTCGCGAGATGTCCTTCGGCTGGGGATTGCTCGGCAGGTCCTCCTGCACGCCGTGCCAGCCATCGAGCACGTCTGTGCCGCAATCCCAACCATCTACATCTATTTGGCACAGCGTACAGGCAAGCGGCACAATGAATGCACGCAAATGATACAGCTAGCTGAAAGGGCCTTGAATAGACAAGACGGCAACCGCTGGTGACACAGCGCACCTGCGCCGCGTCCTGGCAGCGCTCGGCGCACCGCTGCAGGCGCGCCTGGAAGCCCTGCAGCTGCTGCTGTAGGATCTGCTCAGCAGCCTGCACTGGTCGCTGGCAGTCCTGGCACCTATGCCAGCGGAGACAATCAAATTTCATTCAGTCCTGACAAACATGATAGTCTTGCGAAGTGTTGATCCATGCATTGGCGCACTGTATTCCTGCGGTGAGCGGCCAGGTAGCACGTAGGCTCACTGTTGCTGCAGAGATGCCTGGTCGCGGGCAGCGTCGCAGGCGCGGGCGCTGCAGAGATACGACTCTTTCTGCAGTGGCCGGAAGAACTGCTTGTCCAGACCCGTCACGAAGTCTTCCACCGCCTGTTGTGACAGTCCAAATAACAAAGCCTCACTCGGACTGAATCAGAGATCATATGGTATGTGCAGCCAGCGCGCCCTCTTCCCATGAGCAGCCGCCGCATGCTGTGCTGCACTCGCAGCGCTGGGCTCAGGGAATCATGTCAACAATCACTTTTGAGACGTAATTGCTGCTGTGCTATGCCATGCCGAGCACCTGTCGCACAACATCGGCACGCCTTTCTGCTGCAGACGGCATGCTGTCAGCGCAGTGCGCCGCCAAACAGATGGGCCAGACAACGGTACAGCTCGCACAGCTGTGGCCAGCGTGATGCAAGCTGTCAACAAACGTTTCTGTGATGGACTAATGAGGAGTGGCAATGCAACTGCAGGCACTGCACACTGCAGGAGTGCCCCTTCACGCTGTGACGAAGCTCATTACGTACACATGTTTGCTCATGAGAGGCCGTGTCGTGTTGCGTTTCGCTTGCGTACATGCAGAACAGAACTCAAGAGCTCATCGGACTGCCGTACCGTTCGTCAAGCAGCAGTTGCAGCAGCAAATCCGTGTTTGCACACCCTGTTCTGGGGTCATAGTTGAAGGCCAACATAGTTTTGCACCAGTACACTGACGTCATGGGCAAACACAACGGCAAAGCTCGGACGTCAGGGCAGAAGGTCGGCAGCGTGCTCGTCAACAAGGCCCGAAAGGTGAATGTGCGCTGGTGTGCCGTCTCACATGATGCCGCCCGCCATTCGCCGGTCTGTCACACACAGTGCATGCTGTGCTCAGATATAAGCACTAGCAGCTTTGATATCCGTGTTGCTGCCAATAGGAGGGCAAAGGCACCAAGGCAGCGAGCGTCCTGCTGGGGCGGCACACGACGGACACCAGCAAGTATGGCATGCAAAGCGTGCTGGAAACTAACGACCTCAACGAGATCATGAACATGGTATGATCGCATGAATAGATCTGGTTTTGTGGCGGACAGTATGTCATTTATCAATTTGTGGAAGGCTTGGGTTGCTGGTTTGCTGGCATGTGCAAATGGCAAGCCGTCCAGGGGCATGAATGTCATGGCGTGAATTGTACAGGCGGACCTGGCAGGGCGCGATTTCTCGGCGGAGCGCGGCCAGTCGGTGGTGGTGTCCACCGGGGGCGCCGCCATTGGTGACCTGGACCGTGAAATGGGCTCCGAGGCCCGTGCAGTTGCAGAGGTGTTCCTCAAATCTGGGTTGCACCCATGTTGGCACTGGCTTTCGGACAGGCTCGCAATGCACCAGCTCGTTGTCAGCCCGCCAAGTCGATGCCGCCGCAGTCAAAAGCTACTGATACCAGACTGCGTGCTGCAGCTTGGTCCAAACAGCATTGTGGAACCTGTGGCTGCAGGAGCGCAATCGCCACAGGCTGTGCATCCCGCGGCGCCCTGCCTGGAGCCGCGACATGACCGCGGAGCAGGTGAACGCACAGGAGAAGGAGGCCTTCCTCGCCTGGCGCCGCGACCTTGCCAGGTACGGCCTCTGTGATAGGATGGCTGACATTGTCCTGTAGTGAAGTCTCAAACGCAGAGCTGCACACAACTTGTGCAAAGATTGGAAAAGCCCCGTGATCGCGGTGTGGGCGAAGCGGCCTCAGTCTCATGGTTCTGTTGGAAGCATTGCGCGCGAACAAGCGTCATGATCATCTGTCAGGCTGGAGGAGGACGAGCGTCTTGTGCTGACGCCATTTGAGAAGAACCTGGAGGTGTGGCGGCAGCTGTGGCGCGTGCTGGAGCGCTCTGACATTGTTGTCCAGGTAGGCTGAGCTTCTGGCATCCGTGACATGAATTGCACACCCACTGCTGCAGGTCAGCTCCATTACAGCACTTCATATGCGCAGCTTGGCAGCATCAGGAGTTTGACGCTCTCTGGCAGCGTGACATCGGGCACACACCGCATGCACTATGCTGTTGTGACACAGGTCATTGATGCGCGCGACCCACTGACATACCGGTCTTCAGACCTGGAGGACTATGCGCGGGACATTTCCCGGCATAAGCGCTCCATGCTGCTGCTCAACAAGTCCGACCTGCTACCCGAGGTAGATACGTGACAGGCATTCCAGCTTCAACAGTGTGACTTATGTCTTTGTTGTATGTCTGTCCAACCTGCGTATGTTCAACCAGCAGCTGTGCAAAGCCCTCAAGTACATGTTCGGCCCCTGTGTGGCAGGCGGCACGCATTGCATGGGCAGACTACTTCGACAGCCAGGGTGTGTCCTACATCTTCTGGTCTGCAAAGCTGGCGGCGGCAGCAGATGATGATTCAGGTGTGTGGACGCATACCAAGCCCATGCGATGTCTTGGCACACATGTTTAGGAGCTCCCCAAAGCGCTTTCGCTCATGCCTGTGGACTAGTGATTGACATCTTCTCCCGCTGCGGAGCCGCAAGACAGGTGCATCCTGAGTGATTGTCAGTGCTAATGCTGCAGGGGAGTCTCCACTGCAACATCAGACCTGCCGCGATGAGCGGGTTCGCCTGCTGACGTGTGACCAGCTGGTGGCAGCGTTTCAGGCAAAGGCAGCGGCGGCTGCAGCAGCTGCTGGCACTGCAGCAGGCTCCGATGCGGACCAGGTGCCACTTGTCATGCTGCAGCGAGCCTGGGCATATGGGACATGGGTATGTGTGACAGGTGTCAACAGATGCGCTTGTGTTGTCAGGCGCTTAAGCAAATGCAAATACTGTCCTGGTGCAGGCGAGCTCGTCGTCACAAGAGCAGCAGCGCAGGCTGGTAGTGGGGTTGACAGGGTACCCCAACGTGGGCAAAAGCTCCACCATCAACGCCCTGTTTGGTGAGCTGTTCCAGCCGACCTAAAGATGGCATTCCATATTCACACAGGGTTCCCATTCAAAAGCGACTACCTTGCTGCTTTAGCATTCTGCATTTCACCTTTATCGTCCTGCATTACAAAGGGCAGACAGATTCACATCTGTCCGTGGCAATGCTGCAGGCTCGAAGAAGACGGCAGTCGCAGCCACGCCCGGTAAGACGAAGCACTTCCAGACGCTGATCATCAGCGACGCGCTGCTGCTGTGCGACTGCCCCGGCCTGGTGCTGCCACGCTATGCGCAGTCCAAGGCAGAGATGGTCGCTGCAGGTGATGTTCGTTCTCAGCATGCCATTGGTGCTGCTCATTGCCTCAAAAAGGGTGCCAATCGTTTCACAGGGTACAACATGAAAGCACATCGTATAACACCGCCTGTACATGCTTTTTCGACTGTGCCATGGTCGTCTGAATTCCGTTTCAGTGTGTCTCTCCGGTTTGCAGGCGTGATCCCCATTGACCGCCTCACAGACGTGCGTGCCCCCGTGGAGGTGGTACTGAGGCAGGCAGGCGTGCGCCAGATTGAGCGTGTGTACAACATCACCGTCCCGCACAAGGCTGGCCAGTACGCCCTGCTCCCACTCGCTGTTGCATCCATACGAATCTAGTATACTTTTGGTCAGTTGCTGCTCCGCATGCATGATCTGCCGCATGCTGTCCTCGAGACTTGGGCCTGGACATCTCCGAGGTGGCGAGCCTGACCAGTTGCACCGCAGGTCGGTGGCCGCACCGCAGATGCTGGCGGCGCTGGCGTCCGCCCGCGGCTGGACCACCGGCGCCGGGCTGCCGGATGAGGCGCGCGCCGGCAGACAGGTGCTGCTTCTAGCCGAAAGCGGGCTGCTGGTGCTGGTTCGACTGCAAGCATGGCTGACAAGCATGGCTGCTCACGAAAGCATGGGTGCCACTTACTGCAGAAGCTATGCCTCCTTGCCATCTGCAATCCTTCCAGCGCCGAGACGTTGGCGACCACACTTGACCCTTGAATGCGAGGATACCTGGTGCATCCTGCAGGTGCTGCGGGACTTTTGCGACGGCAAGCTCGTGTCGTTCTGCCTGCCGCCGACAGCCGCCCGCGCCGAAGCAGTGCCCGGTGTGTCGGCCCCGCTGCCTGGGGCCAGCGACCGGCGGGTGGCGGCTGCCGACGCGCCCTCAGAGGCGGCCCAGCCGGACTCGGGCGGCCCTGCAGCGGCCGGCGGCGCCGAGCCCGGCCATCCAGACGCTGCCGTGACGGCGGGCCCATCACTGCAGCGCAGCACAGATGCAGCAGCGATGGCTTCAGCCACAGGAGCAGCCAAGGACGGCACACCAGCCACCAGTTCGCCGGCAATGGCGCAGCCGACGGATGGCGGTTCGGCGGTGGCGCAGCAGCCAGGGTTGACGGCCGAGGAGGACATCTCGGAGGCGGACCTGGCGCTGATGGAGGAACTGGAGCTCGGCGGCGGCGGCGGCGCCAAGCCGCGGCGGGCGTCCCACAAGTTCCACGGCAAGGCCTCCCGCCGCCGCATGGCCGGCCTGGTGTCGGCTCACTGAGGCGGCCGACGGCCAGCGGCTGTGCAGTCTGCCTGTGTCATGTGCTCAGAGGGCGCATGAATGTGCGCCGCTTGGTGTTGACAAAGTGTTCGTCCGATATTGTTTGTGCGAATGGTGTCGTTGAAGGCAGAGTAGCAACAGCAGAGAGAGAATAAATATGAGAGGTCTGAAGAGGAGTTTGATGAAGCCAATAACACAATGAGACCTGCCGCCGCGCCACAGGGTGTCTTTCCTGCACATGCATGTTGCACGCTGCTACTTTGCACAGCACCAAGTCGACACTATCCAATTCTTGCATTTGAGCCTCTGATGTCCCACACGCTGTCGCGTCACCTGTGTGAGGTATTTGCATGAGCACCAAGACAGCATCCATACAGCACAGGACTCTGCCAAGGTCTGCACGGAGCCCTCGCCTGGCACTTCTCTCTCGCTGTGCACCTCACCTTTTGCAGCAGTACGCTGGGCCACATTTGAGGCGCTGTGCACCTCGTCCGGGCTGCTCTGAAGCCGCACGCGCCGGCAGCTGTGCAGTACGTGCTGCGGCACCACGGCGGCTGTACGTCTGTGCGTCGGGCTTTGCCACAGGCGTCGGCAGCAGCTCAGATGTTGACGCTCAACCGCAGCAGGGGGCTGCAGCGCCGGAGGTCGTGCTCGAGCATGAGCGCCCGGTGTTGCAGCCGCCAACGCCGCTGCCGCCGCCACCCGCAGCCGAGGGTCTGCCGCACGTGCTGCTGTACAGCTTCCGCATCTGCCTGACGGAGCGATGGGCGCTGCCGCGCCTGGCGGCGGTGTTCGGCCTGCTGGCCGTGTCCAGGATTGCAGGTCCGCTGCTGGTGCCGTCACATTGTGGGCTTCTGCCTGTACCATTGTCTACTGCAGACCCCACATCAGTCAAGCGCTCGGCGCAGTCATCGCTCTCGGCTGCTTTGCTAATGCGTGAGCTGATTTCGTGTGCAGGCTTCACGATGCCGCTGTACTTCAAGCGAGCTGTGGATGCGGCGGGCAGGGGCTCGGCGCCAGGGGCTCGCCAGGTGGGAGCATGTGCCACACCTCTCGAATGCTGCCGCACAGCGGTGCAGCATGCCTCGCCCGCCGAGGAGTCACATGCAGGCTCAGCCACGGCAGCAACAGCTTGTCAAGTGCTTCTGAGGCGCCTCGGCCTTGGCATGGCGCCGCGATGATGATGCATCACGGCAGCCAGCGGCCCATGTCAAGAGTTTGTGTGCGGGGCCGCAGGCGCTGCTGTTGGCGCTGGCGATGGCGGGCGCCTGCCGCATGCTGTCCGGCGTGGCGCACGGCCTGCAGCAGCCCATCTTCGCCCTCGTCTCGCACGTGAGTCAAACATGGAAACACACACGGCTGCGCTCGCCTTGCGCTGTGTTGTCTGCCTGCTGAGTGGCTGTACGAGTAGTGCCTTGCAGTGCTCTGCGCTGTGTTGTCTGACTGCTAACAGTCATCAGCTGTGTTGCAGCTGGTTTCCACCGCTCTTCACTTCTGCAGGCGGCGGGGCGACGCATGTCATACTATGGCCTGCTCCATGTGCTGAAACTGGGTACCGCTTTCCACAGCGCCAGCTCCATGGGACGTCTCGTGCGCATGGTCGAGCGTGGTGAGCATCAATCTTCATCGCAGCTCTTACGGCAATTCCAACCAGCACTTCTGCTGCGTCACTCTTGCGGATGTTCACGCTGCCCGGATGTGCTCCTCACAGACATCATGGGCTGGCATTCGTGACTCGGGGATCATGTGCTGCATCACGGCTGCGGGGATACCATCGTTTCTGTTTCACAGGCACGAAGAGCATCTCAGCAATGTGCCGCGCAATTGTGTTTCGCCTGGTGCCGACGTCGCTGGAGATTGTGGCGGTGTGCTCTGTGCTGACGCGCATGTTCCGGCCTGAGGTCGGCGCCATCGTGGCTGTCACCTCGCTGGCGTATGTCGCCTTCACTGCCGCCATGACCCAGGTGCTGCTGCTGGTACCTGTGCTTTGCGCCTCTCTGTTGTGGTCAGATTGCAGGCAGGTTCTGATGGTTTTCGGGCATTGTCGACCGGCAAGCTCCCGTAAAAGCAAAGCTGGCCGATGATTCAGCCTCAAATATGCAAGGAGGCAGGACGGACAATTTGTTTGAGCTTGGCGAGGCTTCTGCGCTGATCTTCAGGCAGCGGTTGCGGGCAAGCAGCGGGTCAAGCGCTTCGACAACGAGATCAACGCGCAGCTGCTGGAGACGCTGTTCAACATCGAGCCGGTGCAGCTGCTGGGCGCGCAGCGGCGGGAGGCGGCGGCGTTTGACTCCCTGCTGCAGGGCTTCCAGGACGCGGCCGTGCGCTTCGAGTACATCACCGGCTTGCTGACGTCCATCCAGGCGAGTGCTGCCAGCAATGCAAGGTGCAGGCTGGCCACTGCTTTCATGAAGTGGATGCAGATAAGGAGAGTTAGACTAGGAGATGCAGACTAGGACATGCAGCAACCCCTTGATGACAAAGTTTGAATCTGCTCTGAGGAGGCAGTTCGAGCCTTCCAGATGATCAGAGTGTGCATGGGTGCAGGCTGTGATCCTGGGCGTGGGCATGACGGCTGCCATGCTGACGGTGGCCGTGCACTCGGGCACAGCAGGCGACCTGGTGCGCTGTGTTGTAAACCCTAAACTTTGAAACCCACTGGTGCGCTGTGCCTCCTGTCGCAACATCAACCATCTGCCGTGACAACGTCGGTCACTGGGGCCGATAGGGGTAGCAAGCGAACTTTGACTACCCATGCAACTAATGACCCCTGTGTGCCATGTGCCACTTTGAACCACAAACGATGGTCGCGGCCATGCAGGTGCTGGTGCAGGGCATGCTGGCTCAGCTTTGGGCTCCTCTCATCTCTGTGGGCGGCCTGTACCGCCGGCTGCGCAAGGTGCGCTGCTCGGCGACTTCAGAATCGTTACACCAGCACGCAACATGTGGTTGCCCGCTGCAGACTTGTCGTCCTTTGGTGTCAAACTTGATCCATGCCGACCGAGCATGCCATGTTGGTGGGGCTACAATTGCACATATGTGCTGATCTGAAACTTGATGCCCGCACCGCTGCTGGTGCGCAGTCGCTCGTGGATCTGGAGGACTTCATCCACGTGCTGAGGCAGCAGCCAAGCGTCAGGGAGGGCCGCCTGGACAGCCTGCCAGACTGGCCGCCGCAGGCTGCGGTGCCAGCTCAGCACATCGGCGGCAACGGCGCCGAGCCAGCCGGGCTGCCGACGGAAATCGCCACTGATGACTCAGCAGCCATGCACGCCAGCTACAGCCAGCCGTGGGGCTCGCCGCACGATGCGGCCCCCGCAAAGAATTCCAGCAGCCCCACAGCGGCCTCCCGGCGCAGCCCCTGCGGCGGCAGCAGGCAGTCGGAAGCAGGAAGCGGCTCTGGCGCAGGCCTGCACCTGGAGTTTCGGGACGTCTGCTTCAGCTACAGCCGGCCGCACGACCCGGGCGGGGAGGTCGGCAGCTTGGCGGCAGGATCAGCGGCACCTGCAGCCGATGCAGGGTCGCGGCGGCGAGAGACGCTCATGCAGCTGCAGCGTGTGTCCTTCACGGTGCAGCCTGGAGAAGCCATCGGCATTGTGGGGCCGCCAGGTAGTGTTGGCTTTACAACATTCTTCTGTCATCTAGGGTTCACTGCTAAGGTCAGTCGTGTCATCGAATGCTTCTGACACAGAGTCTGTGCTTTGAACATCGTAGGCTGCGGCAAGTCCACTGTGTTGCGGCTCATCATGCGGCTGTACGATGCGCAGTCTGGCAGCGTGCTGCTCAATGGCCTCGATGTACGAGAGGTGACCGACTCAACTATAACATGATATGATGTGCATATCTGAAACCTGTCTTGCTGCCTGACGGATTACAGATTCATGCAACTTGATCTGGGGCACATAAAGATCTGGGGCCAAGCTGCACCCTAATGACCGGCACACGTGCATCTCCCAGTCTCACACTGATGATCAGATTGGTGTGGTCACATTGGATGTGGTGGTGTGCATGTCTGCAGCTGACACATGCGGCACTGAAGGGCGCTGTGGCTGCGGTGCCGCAGTATGTCAACCTTGTGAATGGCTCCGTTGCGGCCAACATCGCCTTTGGCCTGTAAGCCCTGGTTTGGCAGATGGGTTCTGTCGCTGCTGCTGCTGCTGCTGCTGCTGCTGCTGCTGCTGCTGCTGCTGCTGCTGCTGCGCATCATCGTGCGCACCCTATCATCTTGGGACGGGGCTGCCGAACTCCTGGTTGAAGACTGGACTGCAACATGAACTGGCGGCTGTGGTGGCCGCAGGGAAGGCGCTGACGAGGCGACAGTGCAGCAGGCGGCAGCCCTGGCGGGCGTGGACGCCGCCGTGGCCCAATTGGAGCATGGTTATGCAACCCAGGTGCAAACCCTGGGCAATACCCGTCCCTGACTCTGCCTGTGCCACACGCTTGCAAAGCCAGAGCAGAGCTGAGGAACAGCGTCCAGCAGAGTCCACGTGTTCAAGTTGAACCCTGCATTGTGCATGGCTCTGTGTTGTCTGGGATATACCCATCCGGAGCCAGAGCAGAGCTGAGGAGCAGTGTCCAAATGAGGAGCAGTGTCCAAATGCTATTTACATGCAAGCGGTGGGCGCACTCTGCAGGTGGGCGAGAGGGGCCAGAAGGTCAGCGGCGGAGAAAAGCAGCGCATCGCCATTGCACGGGCGCTCGTTCGTCGCCCGCGGTTGCTGCTGTGCGACGAGGCCACCTCCTCTCTGGTGAGGAGCCTATGGATGAAATTGAGCTAATGTGCAGATTGTGCAATGCGAAGTAGCCCCTCTTCGTCTAAACTCTGCTGCAGACCAACAAAGTTGTGTCAAAGCATTGCCCCTACAGCTGCAGTCAGTGGCCATCATATGACCGCAGTAGACTCCTGATCCTGTGCAGCCGATGGCACGGGTCATCCCGCAAGTCGGTGTGAAATCACACATCTCCCACTTCACCGCAGAACCCTCCATGCTTCTTGCAGGACCGGAGCGCCGAGAAGCTGGCGCTGTCCAGCATCCTGGTGCCCGGAAGGCGGGAGCGCACCACCATCGTGGTCGCCCACCGGCTGCAGACGGTGAGCAAGGCGACCCAAAAGCTTCTGACGTGTTGCAAGAGTGCTCTTCTGCATCATGCATGTCGGTGTTTTTGTGCAGCTTCCCAGAACTCGGGACGGGTGCCCTCCTGGCAACAGCGGCAGTGCTTGCAATCAATTCTGCAGGAGCACAGTGTCATTAGCTGTCGCATCCAAGGTGGGGCATCCATTGATGCAGGTGGCCGCCTGTGACCGCATCATGGTCATGGCTGGCGGCTGCATTGTGGCAGTCGGCACCCACACGGAGTTGCTAGCCCGGCCAGGATGGTATGCCGACACTTGGGCAGCGCAGCATGCTGTGTCTCCAGCAGCAATGACAGTGGGTGCCGCCAAACACTGAGGCCTTGCCGAGATGCTGTAGATGATGGTGGGACGGTGCCTGGTGTCTCCTGCTATGCCATGCTGGCGTCACAGTTGTGTACACTAAGTGATGTGGTTTGCAGCGTGACTCATCTGTATGTGACAGCCCTGCTGGGCCAGATTTCTGTTGATTGTTCAACTTCGTGACTCAGTGACGAAGATAGTTGAGCAGAAAATCATCCAAAGATTCCAAAGAATGTTCAGATAGCGCCACCCCTTTACCTGAACCGCATAAACATGGAACAAACACATTGCGGTGTGGTGCGTCAGGTATTGCCCCGCATCTACACCACAGAGATTTCTACTGGTGGACACGGTGGTGTTCCAAAATTCTTATTGAAGACACCTGTGTCACACGCAGACAGACGCAATGTCGGTGAAGAGGGCGATCATCAACACATTGTGCAAAATGGCATTCAGACATGCATGCAGCACAGTGCCACTGCGGAAGCATTACGGCGCACTCAGGAACACATCATATGCCGGCGCCTGCATAGACAGCTTGCCAAACTGAGTAGTGTCCGAGTCCGAAGGTAGGATGTCAGCCTAGGCAGGCACAGCTACCTCAGACCTGCAGACGGGAACCATACAAAAGTGCTCACATCCCATGTCTCTAGGTGCTCGAAGATCAGGCCATCGTCGTTCAGTCTGTATGTGGTTTCGCCGCAGTACGGCTTGATCTCGGCATTGAACCATGGCTTGATTCTCCCTTCCTGTAAGTGAAGGCATGCGGCTTGGCTTCCAGCTGCGCCAAAGAAGCATCAGAGCATGTTTGTTGCATTTTGGTCTCAAACTATTCTAGCTATGCTGCTCACCTGCCGCCACTTCAATGCGATCGTCCTGTCGTCCACAATGTCAATCGACCTGGAGCCATCATCATGCCATTTAGGTGTTCGTAGCTGCACTTGTGCGGCATTGCGCATGAAGTTGCAAGACTGAAGAGGCTCCCTAGTTCTTCACCTGATGTCAGTACGGGAAGTGTCTGCATCAAACAGAAGCCTTACAGCCTTTTGGTAAAATCTCCATCCTGCACAGGGCGACCACCTGTTAGATTTTCCAGCTAGAATGCAATGCAATGCAAAGCACAGCATCTGCAATGCACAGCATCAATCGCCATCAGGTGTGCCACCCTCCTGCAGTATGTGGTCACCTCTCACTTGCACTGTGGGGTCTACGAAGAGACAGTCTGCAAGCATCAAACACAAACGTTGATGATACCATATCAGATTGTATTTCAGACACGGCACGCATGCTCACTGCACTGTCGATTGCAGTGCACTGCCGCACCATCTGTGAAGAGCTCCGGCGAGAAGTTGCCAGTGGTATAGTATTGCTTCGTCTGGAAGTCTGTCTTGATACGATCCCGCATCTGCTCGACCGTGAGCCCTGTCAGCTTCGGAGGCTCCGCATCTGCTGCCAGAGCGGACTGTGGCATTGGTAGCATGCTGCCAATCAGCACCGCTGTGCCAGCTTGCAGCATTGCCCGACGGTTGGGACTGTTCAGCTGTGCAGCGCATAAGACAGGGCTTGCAGCTGATCTGCTAGCATGCCGCCGACTGCACTGCTGCAAGCTGCTGCAGGATCCGAGTGTTGTATCCGCTCTGCCAACATGCGCTTGCCGCTGGTCAAGCATGCCAGTCAACATCGTAGTGGGTGCGGACGATACCGATGTCGCAGGTACCAACCAGTAACGAAGGCCTGAAACAATGGTCTATGCTGTTTCTGGTGCAATCAGATGTCCCATTTGGTCTGAGGTGCTTCACTTGGAATGTACAACTGCATGCATGTTGTAAATTCCACACGGCGGCCATTCTGCAGTACATTGGGGCCCAGTGGCGGAAGAGCCTGATCCTGAGTTGCTGTGCTTTCACCCATTGCAAGCCCGCAAAGAGTCGCAGAGACCTTTGTCAGCTCTGCCAGCCGGCCGCGCCTGCCACGGTGACTTTGCCGTGGTTTGCAATTCGCCATCCCACGACACAACATACTGTGCATTTGGCGATACACTTTCGCTTTGCGACATATCGCTATTGCATTGCAGTAATGTGGTGATCAAAAACATTTAGCAGCAGCCGTTTGGCGCAAGCGCCATGTGGGGCGCTTTGCAGCCACCCTCGACAGCAGTCCTCCTGAGCAGGCCCAGATGCATGCACCTGCCGGCTGGCGTGCCAGGCAGGTGTGTGGTGCCCAGGCCGCATATACTCAGCCTATGTAGACGCACCAGGTCCGGCGCTGCTCTGGGCGTCACGCGGCAGCAGCGGTTGCAGCCGGTGCGGTGCTGCTCAGCAAACCGGCCTGGCAGCCAGCAAGAAGCCCACAACCCTCTGGGAGTGGACAGACAGCACAGCTCAGCGCCAGCCGCGCCTTCGGCACCTCAGAAATGGATCCCGCAGCTGCAGCGGGTCGGCGGCGCCGTGGCACTGTCACTTGTGGCGGCCTTCAGCATGGCGCCAGCCGCCAGGGCCGAAATCAGGTCGATTTCGCCACAAGCAAGCTCTGGATGTCTGTTGCTTCGCACATCCGCACACTTCAGGTGGTGTCTGGACTGGCATTGAATGGTCTTTCATGATGGTTTCTGCAGGCTACCAGCATCACAGCAGCCCCAGACTGCCGCGTCATTGGGTGTGGACAGCGATCGCCAGCCAGCAGACAGCGCCAGCGCAGAGCTGGCGTCCGCTTCCAGCCCAGCGTTCAGTAGCAGCGACATGCGGCCCCGTGCGTCTGACACTGGCATCCAGCTTGCAAAGGCCTCAACAGCAGAGCCAAAGGTGCCAGAATGGCTCGATACAGTTTGTCCTCAGGGATGTGCTTCTTAAGGTGGCGTTCCCGACTCCATTCTTGACTGTCTTGTCGGGTATCGAACATGATCCACATGCTGTCGGGCAGGTGTCTGCTGACGAGGCGGAAGCCAGGGAGTTGGCGAAGAAGAATCGTGAGCTGCGGGATGAGATGCGACGTGGGGCACGAGCAGCTGGTGCCAGCCCAGCCACCATGCGGAGACTAGGCAAGTTTCGAGTATTCATTTAATACTGTCGACAGGAAATGAGCTGGTGTCTCTTGTCATACCCACTCACGATTTGAACGAAGTCAGCTGGTGTCTTGTCAGCCCCATTCGTGATTCGAAACGCACATTTGCTGAAATGCAACCATGCACTATGATCGTTGCTGCAGCTGAGCCCAAGAAAGGGAAGAAGATCGACCCCTTTGCGCCGCTGGTGGCGGACCCCAACAGCATCCCTCCGCCGGATGACATCGAAGTCAACGAGGTAATGATGCAGTCGTGAGGCCTCCTTGTGCAGCATGATGTGTCCCAACATAAGCTTGGACAAAGCACCCACCTTCGTTTGCTTGGCACTTCAGGTGGGCACAGCCTGGCGGCCAGACAAGCTGAAGGACATGACCTACACACAATTCTGGCGCCTGATACAGCAGCGGCAGATTGACAAGGTGCGCGTGACCTGAGCCGGCTCTTGCACTGCCACTGCAATGCCTGGAAGCCGACTCCCTCATTGCTACTTCCCACTGTTCAGCTGAGCAGGACATGACTGATGCCGAAACCAGCATGTTGTGGTTGCTGTGCAGGTGAAGTACACGAATGACACACGGTCAGTGTGGGTGACGACCAAGGACACAGCGCCGGGTGGCCGCCGCACTGAGAAGGCAAGCTTGTGAGACCCAGCGGTTTTACTTGGCTGTGCATTGCTCGTGCGCGTCTCGTTGCAGAAGCTGATGATGTAAGACATCGGAGCAGAGGCCATGGCACCTCCTCTGACTACAGGTTGGTCTGCCGTTCGACTCGGATCTATACGACCACATGCTCAGCCATGGCGTCTTCATAGAGGACCCCCGGGTGCGCAGTGCTGTTGTTTGCACAAAGCCGCCTCCACAGCATCAGCATGCGTGACGTATCCATCTCCTGTGCAAGCCGTGCATGGCTGGCGCCAAAGAGCACTCCTAGAGCGTGTGTTGCCTGGCCATGCAGCCATCTCCACTGGAGCCAGTGGTGGCGGCGGTGGTGCGCTTTGCCGCGCCGCTGGTGTTCGCGTACTACCTCATCCAGTTCTCCTTCCGCTTGGGCATCAAGCGGAAATCAGACAAGTGCGCAGCCTTGGACAACATAGCCTGTGGTGGTCGATGAGACATAGTTGTCAGCTGCGATGTCTACTTGTCTGCAGCTGTTGACACCCGTATACTGCTTGTGACAGGCTGTTTGGCACGGCGCGGATGGAGATGGTGAAGAACTCCGGCACCACTTTTGCTGATGTGGCCGGTGTGGACCAGGTAGGCATTGCTGTTGCTGCAGCCTTGCCCGCTGCAGCATGCTGGCAAAGCCTGCTGATATTCCGAACTGCCTTGCCATGTGCTCATGGTGCTATCAGTGCAGCAGGATGATTACGCACAGCGGATTGAATCCTGTTTTCTGCGGCTGATGCAAACAGGTCAAGGCGGAGATTACAGAGATCGTGACCTTTTTGCGCAACCCGCGCAAATTCCTGTCCATGGGCGCGCGCTCCCCCGCCGGCATCCTGCTCGTCGGGCCGCCAGGTGTTCATATGCTTGGCGTTGTCACATCTTCTTGCTGATGGCGCTGCAAACATCCTTGTAGCATGTGACGGGGCACACGACAATGCTTGCTGCATGGTCTGCAATGTATGCTATGATTATACCATCAAATTGAAGGCGTCATATATGATATACATCCTGTATGACGTCCTCGTATATGACCAAGTGTACCGTTTGCATGTTGCTGATTTGCCATTCTGATTCATCAGGATGCGGCAAGACGCTGCTGGCAAAGGCCATCGCCGGCGAGAGCGGGGTGCCCTTCTTCTCTGCCAGCGGCTCCGAGTTCATGGAGATCTTCGTGGGCGTGGGCGCTGCACGTGTGCGCGATACCTTCCGTAAAGCCCGCAAAGCGGTGCGCGATGCATTCATGGCATGACGTTGAGATCCTTCTTGGGCCGCGGTGCCTTTGTCGAACGGTACATCGAGCATGTCTGCAGGGTATTCAGCGCTTCCATGGTGTGACCTGAACACCGCCATGGGCCATTCAGCCTGTACGCTGTCAGCTTGCCTTGCAGTGCCATGTGTCATCATGCATGGTGCATATCCAGCTGTCTCTGCGATCCTGCGGATAGTCACCTTTGCCTCCATGCTTTCATTGGCGCTGGGCGTACGCAGGCGCCCTGCATCCTGTTCATCGACGAGTTTGATGGCTTGGGCAAGCAGCGCAGCAGCAGCATGGGCGGAGATGATGAGTCGGTGCACACCATTAACCAGCTGCTCACAGGTGCGCTGCATGCAGTTTCAAGCAACAAGAGTCGCGCTTTTAAGTATTTAGCAGTGGTTTGGCTGTCCTGCCAGCTGCATTTAGACGAGTCATACATTGGTCATGTTGCTGAGCAATCCCGATATTGTCCCCACAGAGATGGACGGATTCGAGGACAACACGGGCGTGGTGGTCATGGCGGCCACCAACCGGCCAGCGGCGCTTGACAATGCGCTCACCAGGCCCGGTCGCTTTGACCGCATCATCTCCATGCCATTGCCTAACCTTGAGGTGCGTTCTGAAGACAGACGCCACCAGTGAGCATTGAACAGGTGGAGTCGAAGCCCACACGCTTTGCAGCAAATGCGTCATCGCATCACACCTGTTGTGACCCACAATGAGCATCCGCCACTGTACGTTCGCACTGGATCCCCGGTTCAAAGCTGGAAGGGTCATCTATGCGGAATACTCGTGTGGCAAATGCCTGGCGCCGGGCCTCGCCCTCTGCAGCTTGTCCGAGTCATCAGCTGGCAACAATTGCCACAGGGGCGGAAGGAGATCTACGCGGTGCATGCGAGGGACAAGAAGCTGGCGCCAGGCGTAACCTTCGACCGCATCGCACGCGCCACAGCGGGGTACACTGGCGCCGACATCATGAACCTCATGAACCAGTCCGCCATCCAGACCGTGCGCTCGGTGAGGCAACCCTGCACTGCCCCCCTGCTTCAGCTTCTTGTCTAGCTGAGACACAGCTAGACAGCTTTCACTGCAGCGTACCAAGAGCATGGAGCACGAATGCTGGACGGGAATGAACTGCTGGGCTGCCAAAAGTAGCATTAGCGGCTGGGCAGCTGCACTCGACAGTGCTATGACCCACCAACACCTTGCCTGCGCAGGGGTGGAAATAGATAAGGGCAGACGCCACATTCGTGGCCCTGGAGAAGGTACAGCAGGAGCATCTGACGTCTCCACATCCCTGTCGAATGCCTCTCAGAAGCTGGCGTGCTGACAGGGCGGGGAGGAGGTTGAGGAGGACGAGGACATGTTCACGGCGCTGGAGTGACACCATAGGAGCTGCTAAATTACACCGTGTTGTAGTCCTTACCACCGAAGCCTGGCACGCTGCATGGGCTGGAGGAGATCCAGGAGGACGACATGTTTGCGGCGCCAGAGAAGATACAGCAAGAGCATCAAATGTCTCAAACACCTGGCGTCATGCAGGGGCGGGAGGAGATTGAGGAGGACGACATGTTCACAGCGCTGGAGAAGATCCAGCAGGAGCGGCTCGGCGGCGCGGTGGACAGCGGCCAGAGCAGCGACGAGACGGTGGCGCCGCCGCAGTTGCGCCGCAACATCGCCGTGTACGAGGCCGCCCGCGCGCTGCTGGGCTACCTCACCCCCGACTTTGACGAGATCTCCAAGGTGAGCGATGGAACTACTTGTGTGTCAGAAGAAGCTTGAATATGCGCTTCTCAATCACAAATCAGTTTGTGAGTTGGCAACCATGATAGCTTATGTGCAAGGTTTGGCAGTTGGTTGCTTGGGTTGCAACGCAGAGGATGTGTCTTCAGAACATGTTGCATCGCAATGCGAGGCATGATGCTGGCTGCTGCTGCAGGTGGTGGCGTGCCCAGGCGGGTTGGCGATCGGGCACACGTATTTTATCCCCAGCGAGGAGCACCTGGAGAGCGGCATCACCACCCGCGCCTTCATGGAGGCCAAGCTCGTCATCTGCCTCGCTGGCCGGTGCGCACCTTGGGCCAAAGGATCTATTGTGTCCTCAGTTGCAGTACTGAGCTCGACCCCATCTCGACCTCTTGATGCCGGCGCGGCAATGCAGCCAGCCTTTTCGTTGAGCAGCATTGGAATCACGGAGGGTGCTGGGGTATCTAGTGGCGGATGGCTTTATCTTGAGCATCGCATTCTCCGTTCCCGCTGTCCACCGTCACAGTCTCCAAGTTTCGAGGCTGGCGTGTCTGCACTACAGGGTGGGCGAGCGGCTGGTGCTGGGGGAGTCCAACGTGTCCACCGCGGGCGGCGGCGACCTGAATGCGGCCGGCCGGGTGGCGCGTGAGATGGTGTACCGCTGCGGCTTCTCCGCCAAGCTGGGCCCCGTCAGCCTCATGGACCGGGAGGAGGTGTACCTGGGCCGCTCCAGGTGCCGCTCTTTCTCATGAGCTCCAAATCAAGCGGCAAGAGTGGATCATGGAGCTGGCAGCCGCGCAGCAGTTCGACCACAATCCTGAACATGGCCGCAGTGCTGAGCGCACGTGTCTGTTCACCTTGTGTGAAGCTGTCACCTATCCCCGCCATTGATTGGGGTACACTTTGGAGGAACATGCGTGATGATGTTGCACCGTCAGGCTATGCTCTGAGGCCACACTCACTGACTGGTTGGGAGCATGGCATGCTGCAGGTCGCGGGCAATTGCGCCCATCTCCACGGACCTGGCCCGCATCGCGCAGTCAGAAATCGAGCAGGTGCCCACCCACTCACTGTGGCAGAGCACCCTTGTCGCATCCTGTGCGGCGCTATGCTTGCCCTGGCGCCTGCTACCATGCAAGGCCTACAGGGTTCAGGGTTTCTCTGCTTTACTTCAAAGGGCTGGCACGTAACGACACCAATTGTCGCTGTTATCCCTGCAGCTGCTGGACGCGGCGGAGGCAAAGGCGTACTACGGCCTGGCCAAGAACTACGCCGCGCTGGAGGCACTGGTCGCGGCCCTCATAGAGCAGGAGACCCTCAGCGGCGAGGAGCTGGCAGCCGTGCTCGAGAAGGTGAGACTCTCTGCTAGATCCTGTGCGCCACAGCATCTGTCTGCTTCATATCCCTGACAGCTGTTGGGTTTGTCGCATTGCGGGGAGTCGCAGCTGTGATCCAACAGGTGCGTCATTTCCACGTGTTTTGCAAGATGTATCTCAACCTAGCGTCTCTGCCTGCTGTGTTGTCAAACAAACTGATGGTTGGCAGACAGCCCAAGTACTGTCTGCATTGACGGTGCAGCATCCGTAGGGCAGACGCCGCTGTGGAGTGTCAAGATACGATGCGCTGTTGTCGTTTGTGCAGGCGGGTGTGCAACGCTTCGAGTCGCCGTTCCTGGAAGGCTTTGGGTGGAGTGAGCAGACGGGGGAGCTGCAGTTCCCTGGCAGCCCGTCCTCCAGTGCAGATGCACAGGTGAACCTGCTGGAGGGTTCTTGTGATGCCTCTCCTTCCGACCCTGTGGATGGACCGCCTCATCAATGTGCATCATGTGCCTGTGTCAGATTGCTGGCTCTATGCAATCCAACTTGGCTGCACGAACCCTGTCGACATTGTGTGCTTGCCACTTGGACACTGCCTCAGATGAAGTCTGCAGACTGTGCCAACGAGATACTTTGCATGTGCACAGGGCACCAGTGGCAATGGCAACGGTGCGGCAGCAGGCGGCAACGGCTCGTCACCATTAGCTGATGCAGAGGATGAGGACCTGCCAGAGCTGTGGAAGCAGTGGCACCCTCAAAACCCGTACGAAGTGCGGATTGACATGGTCAACCTGCTGAGCCCAGAGCTGCAGTGAGATACTTCGGCGTCACGTGCTTTACTGGTGACAGAGACATGTAGGCAGAGCTGTTGATTATGTAGGTGGCTTCGTGCATGATCCAAGTCAATTTCGGGCTTGATGTACTCGGTGTGTGGAACTTCCAACAAGTTTACAGCAAAATGAACAATTAATGCAGTGCAACGTTACAAACATCCGTGGAAGAAATATCCAATGCCATTTTCAGACGGCTCAGGCGCTGGCCACCTTGGCCTTGTTCTCATCGATAAACTTCTTGAACGACTTGAAGTCGCGGCTGCCTGCGTGAATGCAAACCAAGCAGACTCAATGCTGCAGAGTGGGGCCATTGACTCGGTTGCAAAGGGACGCAGACCTTCAAACAAACAGGAAAATGTACAAAACACACGCTCACCGGTGTATGCCGTTGTCTGGCCCTTGTGGAACAGCTTTATGGTTGGGTAGCCTTGGATCTGCAAATGCAGCAGCAGATCATCTGAGCACGACAAGCTCCGATGTACCATGGCATCTCCCAGGATTGCACACGAAATCACATGCCGCTTGACATCCGCAACACACGGGTTACAATGCCTTCTCACCTCCAGCTTGGCGCAGACGTCCCTGGACGTTGTGCAGTCGACATGCGCAATCACCACCTCGTCATCCTCTGCATACGCCTCGCCAAGTTCCTTCCAGGTGGGTGCCTGCACGTGGTATGCAGTCGGACTATGCGCTGCCTGCTAGTCAACATGACAAGTGTGATCTCCGAGATGCTCCACGGCTGATCTTAGAAGGCAACATGAATGGAGGTTCTAAGTGACGTAGGAGCATCACCAGGCGCTTGCAATGCCCTGCAGATTTTAGCAACAAGCGATCAGCTGGTGGCAACATCCGCAAACATCCTACATTCACTCAGGAGCTCTTGTCAATGTCGTGCGCATTGATACGTGGTCACATGGCCTTGCTCACCACACCACGGTGCGTACAACTTGACGAGGTACACCTTGCCGTCCAGAACCTGGACATGCAAGGCATCCGTCATATGCGCCATGCGACTCAACGCGAACTAAAGCAAGGCAAAACCAGCACCTCTTGCGCAGCGTGTATCTCAAGACTCACCGACGACTCAAACGTGGAATCGGTCAGGTTGACGACGTTCTGGAAACGTAAGATTGTACTCATCAGATCTCAAGACCAACACACAGCATGCATGTGGTCCAGCATTGACTTAGGTCATCAGACAAATGCGCAAGGAACATGTAACACTTGCTGAAATCATTTTGCACGCGGGCAGGCGCTCACATCATCGCTGAACTCTGTTGATGCAAAACCCACTGCGAACAGTCCTGCGAGAGTGATGAGAGCCGCCGCGATGCGCGCCATGATGCTTGAGCAACAAGCACGCCTTGTGAGATGTGCTGAGCGGTGTTTGGTGATGCAAGTAGTAACATGCGACTCTGTTGCTTTGCCCAACAAGCAAACCCTGTTGAGGGTTAGTCATGCATGACCATTCATAGGTTGCTCTTGTGCTGTAGCTCTACACGACACATCGCAGGCTGATGATTGAGCCACTGCTGTTAGCTCTGAATGACGTCCAATGAAACTTGCCAAGGCAATCTGCAACTATAGGGTTTACAAGTGTGCGACACGCCTTTCAGCAGGTTCAACAGGAGCAGCTCAGCGGCAAGCTGCAGCACTAGGATGACGACCACATACGGCAACAAAACCAGTGACGGCCCGACAAGGGTCCAAACCCTCAGCAGCCAGTCGCCAGAGGGCTCAGCAGCCCCCAATTTCTGCGCAGCACCCAGAACGGCTCAGACAACGGCTCCTCACACTTTTGTGAACAATGCGGGACACCACAGCAGAGTTCGGAGGTGTGAAAGAGATGTGGAAGTACTTACGGTGGATCATGACCTGCAAGGGACATGATGCTATACGTTTGAGTGGCTAGATCGAACCCACTGCTGCAAGAACGTGACCATCCAACATGACATGACATAAGCAGGGAGGTGCGCGCAAGCAAGGGTGCTGACCTGGATCTCATCCTGGTCCTCCATGTCGAGGTCGCCTGGCGTCTGGTCTCCCTGAATCCGGTTGCCGTCAAAAATGAATGCCACCGACTCCACATCAATGGACGCCTTGTTGCAGTATGCCGTCATGAGCTTCCTGTCGACAGAACGGACATGATTGCATGTCTTGCGCGAACTTCTCCATCGACAGGTGCCGAAGCAGCCCAGCGATAGCGCAACCAACAACCGTGGCGGCAGCAGAAAAGACGCCGCGGCCTACCTCAGGGGCGTGGTCCGCTTGGCCTTGAAGAAGACCACCGCCCCATCCTGCGTGCCAAGAATGGACTGGAATGAAGCAAGGCTCGTGACTACAAGCGGCATGTGCTGGCGGCGCTTGGCCATCCCGCTTGCCCGATGCCACAACACGGCTGCGCCGTTGGTCATCCCTGTTCAAACTTAGCGTAGCTGGCGGCTCGGCACCATGCACACAGCAGACTTAACCAGTGTGCTCAATATATCGGCTCGCGTCGCACCCTTCGCAGCCCACAGAGCCGTGCTGAGCGTGGCTCAAGCATGGACTGGATGCTGTGTCCAAAACATGACAGACCCTCACCTGGGCTTTGACCTTCAGGTTCAGATGCTCAGCCTCTCCCTTGACGTCGGGCTTCACATCCTGCTGTGCTGGCTGTGTTGCTTCGTTGTCTGACATGATTTCCTGTTGTCACTGCACTGGATTGTCGTTCAAACTTGAATGTCCTTCAGGACCGCGGCGCGTATGCAGTTCAAGCACAGCGAAACGTCTGCAAAATGCTTTGATGGGTACGAGAATGCGCTCAGACTGGCCTGTGGCTGTATGCTGTGCGCAGCAGGCTGAAATGCTCATTTTTTTTATTGCACCCAGGACAACAACCGACAGATTCACTCACCGCTATGGCAGTCCCCACAGTACTTTGGCGGTACTTTAGCTCCGTTCTGCGTTTAATTTTGGTATATCTCACCCGCGGTCCCCGTAAACAGGGCGCCTCTGTAGCACACCGCGCGGCGTCATGCCGGACCGTGCGGCGCTGTCGGTCGGCGCGAGCCACCAGCACCCTAAGCTTTGGCCATCGACGGCGCGCACAGGCTTCGAATCGTGCATGCGTCGCGAATCGGCTTGCATGGGGTCGCTTGGTCTCGGACAGCCGTCGCGTCGTCGGAGATGCCTTTCCATGTCGTTATATAGCGCTGCATGTGGCCACGCCCGCCAAAGCTTGGGCGCCGCTTCGCAGTGAAGCACTTCGAGTCACGTGCCATGCTTCTTCGACCCTTCCCGTACAAAATTTACCCCGGCGCCTCGACCCGAATTGAACTTTTATATATTCAGGCTGGCTAAGCTAAACCCTGACCGTTCCAGTGCGCAAGCCGCGCGTCGCGCGGCACCTGAACCAGAATTCACGCACCGTCCGCGAGCTTCTGGAGGTTGTCGACCACGCTGAGTCGCGGGGAACGCCCGGCGTGCGTCGCAGCGCGCTCGAACAGCTCGACCACGAGCAGCAGTGTTTAGGGTTTAGGGTTTAGGGCGGTAGTTCAGAGCACACTATCGCTAAGCCAGCCTGAATATATCTACTTTCCCCGAATTTCGAAGCATTCCCTTCTTCACTACCTCCTCCCCCCGCCCTGGGTGCCCATACCCACGCAATACACCAATCAAGATTACATAAACAACACACTGTCGAAGGTTGAAGCTTAGACCGACAGCACTTCCACTCGCTCGTGTTAGGGTGTTATCTCGAGTTCAACGCAGCACCTCTCAACGTAGGTGTCCTCAGTCTTCTGGCGTGAGACAACGATCACATCGCCAGCTGGGCAATGAAGTCGCCGACGATCGCCCTGAGAACACTTTGGCGCTACAGTCATCATCTGACCTGATTCAGGGATCGCGTGTCATGCTCTCGCGGACTAGTTGCAGCTGCCATTTGACTGAAATGAAATATCTTATGAAAGTCCAATATTGTCTTGACCAGCAATCCCTCCTATCAACATTGTAGACGCCCGCTCCAGTAGATCTGCCGGCGTGGCTGCTGCAGTTGCGTAGGCAGGAAATTATGTGAAGCACCAGCGCCATGGTGCAGCCCGCTCGGCTGCAATGCAAGCTGCTGAATGGCGCACCCGCGCTCTTTGCGCAGCTATTGCTAGCGGTGCTGGCATTCTCTTCGCTCGTATACAAGAGGCAAGACTGTATTCATACATCGCAAGCGATCTTGAGCATTTTGACTCAAGAAATCAAAGACGTGACCATGCAAATGCGACGCTTTGCATGACCGCTCCAGCTGAAGCCCTTTCACAATTGCTCAGGCATCGTGAGCGGCCGCAGCGACCATATCGAATATGGATCATGGACGTCAGCAAGCAGGTGTTCTCGTCGGGAGCCGGTCACATCTGCGGTGGGTCGCCACTGATCAATGTCAGTTGCTGGCGACACCATCTGTCACGATATCACCTTGCGTGAGGTGTATCCTGGACAATGAGGAATCGCCGCTTCCCTGTGTGCCGACACAGGACTCATCATTGCGCTGGTGGCCAGCAACAGCGTGGGCCATGCCACCAGCGAATGCGCCTGGTACTTTGTCGCGTGAGGCCCCATTCATCTCCGTAATCACCTCCCAAGCTGGGAGTGCAGTGTTCCTTTGGGAGTTCCCAAGCCCGGCAAGGATGCATCGCAGATCCACAGAGTCAGCGCAGGCATTACACTGCATGGTGACCACATGCACCCAATGGCACAGTGATGCTCTGCAGGTACACCTTTGACACCACACTGGGTGTGACGCTGGCAGTCATGCTCCACCGGCTGTTTGTGCGGTGGGCGGCACGGCAGCTGCAGAAGCGGGCGCCGCCCGACCCAGAGGCGGCGACAGGGGAGCGCGTGGGCATCGTGCACGCCATCGCCACCTGCGGCGACTATGGTGAGCTGCCGCAGCAGCAGCAGTGGTCGATGCGGAAGATGCTTCAATTCTGGAGTCAGTATCTGTCTCACCTCTCTACTGCTGCAGTGTCGAGTATGCCCTCCAGCAGCTGATGGCATGCTGCGCAAATGCTGCAGGCGACCCGCCATCCTGGCGGCGGTGGGCTGTCCAGATGGCGGAGTGGGTGTTTGCGACAGTAGCTGCCCGTGGCGCCTGCGGCATCGTGGTGAGCGCGTTGCTCCAACGTCTTGAATATTCACAACATCCACCCCTCCACCCCTCACACAGAGTTCAATGCTTCTGATTGGCATCCACATGCAACAGATGATCGCAGGCTCAAATGCGGCAAGCACTGCTCCTCGTCCTCTCGACCATTCGTTACCTCATATCCTGTCCCTACTGACATTTCTCTGCCAGATCACTGCAGGTGGTGCTGGCGCAGCGGTGGCTGCAGCGGGTGGCCCACCTGCTGGACGCCGCATTTGAGGGCCGCCCCACCGCCGAGCTGTTCACCGTCATGATCTGTTGCCCGCTGCTGATGAACATGGTGCAGGTGCGTGCAATGCCTCTCTGCGTGCTGGCCGCACCTCTGCTTTGCACCTCGAAGGCATTGTTTCCGAGACTGGTCGTTTGCCCATCACGATGCCGTCCCACGCCATGATCTTTTGTTGGCGAGAACCTCACTGTGTATCGGTGCCACATCTGATATCTCCAGCCGCTTGTGATCTGCAGGCGTGGGTGCAGGACGCGGTGCTGAAGTTGAAGCGCAACTTTGGCGGTGGCGGCGCCCAGCCGCCGCCGGCAGCGGACGATGGGCCGCTACTGCAGCCCGCGGCCCTGCGCGCAGACAGCCCGGGCAGGGGCAGCGGGGGCAGGGACGGCGGCGGCGGCATGCAGCGCCCTGCGACGGAGCCGCTGCCGTCTTGGCAGGGTTTGGGCGCCAGCGCCAAGCGTGGGCCCCTGGCGTCGCCCGCTGCGCCGCCGCTGCAGCAGCTGCAGGCGCCTATAGAGGTGCGTGCAATGCATGTGGCTGTGCTGCCGCTGATTTGGGCTTGTGCCATTCAGACGGATGAATGAGCGGACCTGCAACAAGCGTTGCTCGCGGGAGGTGAGTGGTCACAGCAAAGCTGGTGTGCAAGTCAGGCATTGCTGATTGACACACACTTCGTTGGCTTGTGGCAGGGCCCAGTGCTTCGATGACACTGTGGCAGATGCTGTGGCAGAGCAGCAACCACAGAGTTTGACACTTACAATGTGCACAAGGGTTGGCAGCGGCATCTACTGATGCAATCGAGCATCCTTCTCACATCCGGCATGGCTTCAGGTCCGAGTTGCATCAGCATTTGCCGAGTTGACCGTTTCTCCAACCTTTACTGCTTGAGGCTGAGCTTCTGATGTCGTGCACGTGCAGGCTTCGAGGTTAAAGGCCAACTGACTCTTATGCGCAGCACTTGGCTTGGCTGATGGGTTGGGAATCTGGACGTCCAAGTAGTAGGTCAGGCGTCATATTGGATGCTGCAGTCTTTCCAAAAGATCCAGATTGCGTGGTCTGTACCATACAAACCGACTTGAATCGGGGATTTGATTGTTCCAACACGCGCTCGGAAGAACTGTATCTCAAGCCGACTGGTCTTCGTTCAATAGTATCCAATGTCCTCGCCCGCTCAAAATATAAAACCAGTGCGGGACCTGCACACCACATCTTCAGCCTCGTCATGTGGCTGATGTCTGACAGTGCTCCTGCTTTCTACTCGCAGCTTCCTCGTCGGTCTGCCCAATGACGCACGCACGAGCTCAATCAAATGCTATGTGCCACAGGGCACCCCTCAGGGCACATGCTCGCGCGCAAAGCAATCACAACTCACCTGTGATGATCCGCCAAGCTCCCACCAATGGTGAAGGCAGTACTCCACAGGGTACACTGCCGCTGCGATTGATCTTGTGACAGCTCACAGCTGAGCGCCACAGAGCCGCTGCAGTTCCGCCTCATCCGCACACATATATCCGTCAAGATACGCCCGCGCCAGCCGACCTGCAGTGCAACTGTGACAGCATTTGGCACTGCATCTCGCACATTCTGATGCGGCGCTGTGCTCCTAGCCTGCATGCACCGACACAAACTGTTGCATCCAGCTCAGCAATCGTGTCTCGATGCTTGCCTGTGCCGTAAAGGGGCTCGACTTCTTCCTCGCCCCTGCCACGCAGCTGGGCTGCTTCCTGCGGGATGGAGAAAACCAACGGATTGGCCAGGTTTTACGATGTGGCTGTATGACTGTTGACAGCGTGCCCTGCACACCGACAATAATAACCGAAGCACATCAACAGACACTCTGGCGGCACACAGCAATGCCACATCCAGACACCATGTCGACAAGGCCTACCTCCTCTTCAGTGAGCAGCCGCCCAGAGCAAAACCCTGAGATCGGGCACACAAGCGTGCCGGTTGCAGCGTCCACAATGCGCTCGCGGCATGTGTCGTCGCACACATGCGCCCAGCCGCAGCGCTCACACAGGAACACCGGCGGCTCGCTGTACAGCAGACATGACTTGCTGGAGACCTTGCTGCTTTTCAACATGACTGTGCGCACTCTGCGGTGGCTCACAATGTGACATGTGTCTCTGTCCGCGACTGAACAGTGCAGGCTGCGCAATCTGCCTGCTGAGCAGTGCTGCGTCAGCGGGCAGCCCAGCAGAGCCATGTGTGATGGCAGCCGGCTGACCCCCGGCAGTGGCAGCTTGCAGCACCACAATGTGCAGCTGTCGAGGTACCGGGACGGCAACCAGTGACGCCCCGACAGGGGCATCGTGCTCGTGCAGCACCACACTGCGATCTCGCCAGCTGTCGAGGTACCTGCCGGGCAGGGCGGTGAAGGTGGGGCGGCCAGCGCAGCCGTGCGTGGCGGCCAGCGGCGGCGGCCGAAATCCCCGCGCCGCCCGCCAGGCCGCGACGCCTCGCCCTGCCCCCTGTTCGGCCAGCCCGCAGCCGTCGTGGCCGCCCGCCTTCGGCGCCTCCGACCGCCGGCTCACCGTCATCTGCAAGCCCGCACTGTCTGATTTTCGACAGCAACAACATTCCTGGCTGTGGCCTTCACACGCGTGCATGGTGCGAGCGGCACACGTGTGGAGTGCAGCAGCAGACCTGCAGGTAGTACTGCAGCATGGGCGGCGGGATGCGGCGCTTGATCTCCTGCAGCTCGAGCCGGTCTCGCTCCATGTAGCACGCCTGCAACAGTCAGTGGGTCCCTTCGCTTCTGTGGAAAGTCTTGAACACATAATGATACAAAGTGGGCAATTGTGCAGCGCGCTGCAGGCGTGCAGTATACTGCGGCCCCACTAGAGCATTGCATTAACAAGACCATATCCCACCTTCCAAGATAGAGAGCCACCATCCGTGGCTGTGTTGCCCTGCGCGCTGCCCCAGCGTGTCACAAACAGCCGGCGCCACGAGGCCGCGTCCTCGGCGGCGTGCCTGAAGGCGCGGCATGCCGGTGCAACGCCCGCTGTCAGGTCCTCGGCCGACAGAAACGCCAGCACCCGCAACAGCAGGTCGGTCGGCAGCGAAGCCAAACAAGCTGTCTCCTGTTGGTGGCCCTCATCGGGCGCCTGCTGCGGTGCCGCATGTGTGGCTGCCGCTGGTGAGGCGTTTGCTCCGTTGACGACGTCCGGATGCTGTCCACCGTCATCACAGCTGCGCCGTGATCGCTTGCCGGCTGGACCCTCCAGCTCCTGCGTTTACGTGTGATGCATATCGTTCTCATGCTCATGCTGATCGACTGCAACGCACCAGCCAGAGTGTGAGAGCGCTGCAAGACACTGCATCCTGTAGCGCAGCGCACCGGAACTGAGACCTCATCGCCGCTGTCCTGCAGGGCATCCCACACCGCGTCCTCAAGTCCAGAATTATCGTCGGACTGGGAGTCAGACACCCAAGCCTTCACGGCGGCAGATGCCATGGCGAGACAGAGGGAGCGGCATTTGAGCACGGTGGCCAAGGTGTTGGATGGTTCCCCGTGCATTTGATAAGAGAATCCGATTGTCATGACTCATTGCACGTGCGATCTTGCAGCGAGGTGCAGGTCGACGACGTGCCGTTTGAAGAGCGATTTATTGAGTCCTCTGTTGCTGTTCAGGCCACTGACACGTTTTAGAGTCTTCGTTCGGGCGATAGACGCTGACGTGCACTTGGGCATTGCCGGCACCAGCGCATTTCCGACAGTCTGCCTCGCCAGCTTGTGATACTGAGCAGACAGTCGTTCCTACAGTTGCTGTCAACACACATATACTGTCAACATGGCGCCCGATGGCGTTGAGCGCGGCGCGTTGCCAACAGATCCAGCAGAACGGCTGGCTGCGCTACCCAGGGAAGCCGATGTTCATGGTGGTGTCAACCCGCCATGCGAAATTTCGGCCGTGTTCAGGGTGCATGATGCCGAGGACCTGACCCGCATGTTCGAGGGCCATCCTGGCCCGGACGAAGGTGGGTCGAACTGGCATGACATTTGCGCAGATGGTGCTCTCATGGAGTAATCCCCACACCATGTCGGGGCACGGGTTTCCGATCATGGTCATGCAGGATGCTATGTATATGGCCGTGACTGCAGCCCATCAGTGCGCCACCTCGGCCGCCAGCTCGCGGCCCTCGATGGCACTGAGGCTGGGTATGCGACGGCATCTGGCATGTCAGCCATATCCTGCGCACTGCTGTCCGTCTGCAACACCGGCGATCACATCGTGGCCAGCAACACACTGTACGGTAGGTGCTTTATCAACTGTTGAAGTCGCTACATGTGCATGCGGCATCATTGATGTCATGTGCTGCCGCTGAGACATGCTGCTTGCTGTGCGGCACAGGCGGCACTTTTGCTCTGCTGTCTCACTTCTTCCCAAAGAAGATGAACATCATCACCACATTTGTGGATGTTGATGATGTGGCAGCGCTGAAAAGCGCCATCCGACCAAACACCAAGGTGCACTCTTGTCAAGGCCTACTGCAAAACTTTCGATATGCATTCGCCTGCCTGGCAGTCTCAGAGTTTTACTGTGCGATGAGTGCAGATCCCCGCATTAGAGCGTTGGCTTGCATCCCACCTTCCTGTGTCGCTGAGCAGGTCCTGTACGCCGAGACCATGTCAAATCCGACACTGCGCATCCCTGACCTGGCTGGCCTGGCCGAGGTTGCGCATGCGCACGGCCTCACCTTCATGGTGGATAACACTTTTGCTTCGCTTATTGTATCGCCGGCGCACTGGGGCGCTGACGTCGTGGTGCAGAGCCTGACCAAGTATGTCAGCGGCGGCGCCGACCTCATGGCAGGTGATGCCGGTACCCATCTGATGCTGCAAGCCCTTCCTGCTGCACACCATGAAGTCTGCATAGAGCATGATCTTGCAAGATAGGCGCCCGGCCCAGCATGCGTGCAGCTTGACCTGTTACTGTCTGATGTGCCACAGGGTCTGTCTGCAGCACCAGGGCATTCATCGACAAGCTCATGGACATGCAGAAGGGGCCGCACATGATGCTGGTGTGGATGACTGGTGGAGGTCCCATGTCACCATTCACCATGTTTGGCGATTGTGCAGCGCCACAGTGCAATCATGCCGGGCAGTGCAAGGATACTTGTATAGCAGACTCATTTCCGACGAGACCTCACAGTGTGTTCCGTCGCAAACTGTGGCACAGGGACCCACGCTGGATCCGCGCACCGCGACGGAGCTGAGCATGCGGCTCCCGCACCTGGCCCTGCGGCTGGCGGAGCACTCGCGCCGCGCCTTCGCCTTTGCCGAGCGCCTGCAGCAGGCACGTCACCATGCGCCTGAAATGCGCAGAAGTTTTGCGAACCATACAGCGTGTGCAGCCAGCCCCTACGGGACGATTTGGTTGCATCATGTGTCCGTGGAGGTGCCCATGCGGTCTTTCTCAGGTAGATGTTGCTGTCCGGGTGCAGGAGGGCGTGTGGGTCGTGTACCCCGGCCTCAAGTCGCATCCGCATCACGAGCGCCTGAACGCACAGCGCAACGCTGGACCGTACGGCCACGGCGGCATGTGCGCTATGACCTCTTCTGCTGATGAAAGAACATCTGCTTGCTTCTGTTCAGTATTCATGTTGCTGACCATCGTTAACCCGGATTCCTGATGCCGTTCCAGGCTGACGATAGACCTGGGCTCTTATGCTGCCGCCGTCAAGTTCATGGTGAAAACGGCTTGTGTGTGACCAAGATGCCGCCGCGTGGATCATCAGCAGATGTCGGCAAAGATTGTTCCAGTTTGCTTACGCACACCGCAGGAGTCTGCGCAGAACGAGCAGGATTTTGGTCTGATTGCAGTCAGCCTCGGGTGCGCATGCACCATCTGATGTTTGCCATGTTCTACATCACTCATTAGTGTTGCCATGTATCACAGCTACTCATTGTAAGGTGCAACAAATACACGTACAGGTATCACGACACATTGATGTGTGCGAGCGCATCGTCTACAAGCTCTGGTTTGACAGAGGATGAGCGGCAAACAGCAGGTGCGCCGACTTCACGTGTCTGTTGCTTCCTCAGCGCTGTCAGTCGGTATTTTACAGTGACCATGAGGCATGCAACAGAGCAGGGCTTCGGAAGTCTCCGTGACGTTGACTCGATGGTTGTCACTTGCTGACAGGAATCACGCCGGGGTTGGTGCGTATCAGCGTCGGAATCACTGGGACCATTGAGCAGCGCATGGCGCAGCTGCTGGGGGCCGTGCGAAGCAGCACGTAGGCGAGCCAGCGTGAAACTGCATGAGAGCAGTCCTGGATCACGTCACCAGCGTGCTCCAGAAGCTGCAGGGGACACAGGTTGCGGATTGATCAAATGCACTGTGAGGCATGTGGGACAGCGGCAAGAGTATTGAAGGCAGAGGTGCTGAGCTCCGCCCGCATGCTGCAGACAAGTCATTGTGCACGTTCCTTGCATGTTGTTGGATTGTACGGAGTTTCGAATTCACAACAATTGACTCCAGTACTGTACGCTGATGCACTTCAGTGGATTGCGGCAGAGTATGGCAGAATGGCACTGGCGGCGGCGCAAGTCTTGCCGTCTCCTTCAAATCTGAAAGATGTCATGTTGTAAAGCATGTCAAGTGCCAAGCAATACTTCCCAAGCACAGGGCTTGTGTTAATATGGCACTAACCTTCCTGCGTGTGAAGTTTGTAAATTTTCCGAGCCCTACAATATCAGTCTTCATCCGCCGCCAGTCGTCAGTGCACTCAGTAATATTTACTGCGTTGGACGGTGGAGATACAAGGGCCACCGGGTGCTGGACAGAAATTCGGCAGATGCAAACCGTGCAACACGCGATCGGATCGCAGTGAGGCTTCGCTGCGCATCCTGGTCGGCGCGGCGCGGTTGTCTGCTTGCTGAGCGGAACAGCTTCGCTTTTTGGCGTTGATCGGGCGCACCACATAGCTGAATCTGACGTGCGGCAGCCGAGCATCGACGCTTCACACGAGCCTCGGAGACAAGGTGAAATGCATCGCTCGGTGCCATTGAATGCCCGCAACGGTGTCCTTTTGCACTCGGGCACCGTGCGGTGGACATGGGGTTAGGCGCATCAGGTATCGCACTGCCTGTGCAGCCTCGCGCGGCATGCGGTCTGTGGTCGCTGCAGTATGACTGCTGTATATCCTGTGAACCCGGCGCAAGGTTGGTCCACAGCTGCAAGTCGGAGGACGTGCGGTGCGCAGCTCGCAGCAGGCTTTGCCGTGCATGGGTGCTCGCCTGCCGCCGATCCACCGTGATTAGGACAGCACTCACGGTTATGTAGCCTCGCTGAGCGCTTCGGTGCATCATACAACCGCCGGACGCCTTCTAGAGTTGCTCCAGCCAGCCTCGGGATGCTCGATATATATCTTCGCGATTGGTGTAGCGGTTGTCACCTTCAAATAGCGGAACAGATACCGTTCCATGAGGGTGCATCTTACACGGCATGCAACTGGATGGCCGCTATTGGCTCGTTTCAACCCTTGTTGTGCACTTGGTTGGAAGCCGCCAGCTGACCTCTTCAGTGTCTTTACCACTGCAGGCAAGCACACTGGACTTGTGCATCAAGACATGGCGCTGACCGCCACCCAGTGGTCACCAGGACCGCACGAGGCTGGCGCTGGATTCGCGTCGCAGCGCCTGTCGCTAGACGGCCGGTCGCCGCCGGCGCAGCCCAGCTGTGTTGCCACCGGCAGCTTGGACAGCAGCCAGCTGGAGGACCTCTACTCGGCCTTCACCCAGGGACTACAGCTGCAGGGTGTGCGTGTTGACATCATGCATGCATCCTACAGGGTTTCCATCATGGACTCATGCCCTTGTCACCATGCGCAGGTGTTGTACTGCTGGATGACATCTGCAGGCCTCGGCTTGCATTCAATACATGTCGCAACTCACCTTTCGACTTCGCAAAATACAGGGAGCGGCGCTCAACAGGCACTGTCGACCTCTCTGCCTGCCGCTGGACCACAGGGCTCGGCCACCAACCCGACCGCTGGGCGGCCAGCACTTCGCAGCGGCAGGTGCCTATCCTTCATTCTTCCTGTAGCTCCTACAACTGATGCGCATGCAGGACATCGAGTTTGCTGGCGAGACATGCACAGTCCATGCCACTCCTCACTGCTTCTTTGCTCTGCAGTGCTGAGCAGCAGCGGGCAGCAATGCAGAAGTCCGCAAGCGACGAGGACGTCTTCTCCGCCATCGGCGGCCTGGAGATCAGCGGCAAGCGGGAAACCGAGGGCAGCGGTGCTGTGCTGGCCACTGGCGGTGCAGGGGCGAGTATGCAGGGGGGCGCTCAGGCGGCTGGCAGTGCTGCCCCCTCCTCAGGGCCTGCCCTTCCAGACAGCCGCGCGGCTGGCAGCCTCGGCGGCGGTGGCAGCATAGCAGCGTCCCCTGGCGGCAGCGGCTTCACCTCCGGCCCTTCCATTGGCGACCTGCCGCAAGACGAGGCCCCGTCCCGCACGCTGTTCGTCCGCAACCTGGACCCTGGCACTGATGTTACGGGGCTGCAGCGCTCTTTCGAGGTGAGCCCTGTGCACTGCAAGTTTGATTGTACCCTTGCATGGGATCCCTATCTCTGTGCGTTGCATATGCGGGCTCGCATGCATGCTGCAGCATGCATGCTGCAAGTCGCCAGGTTGCATGCACGCTCTGAGGGTGACATATTCTTTGCATGCAGGCCTACGGCGAGGTCCGCACGCTCTACACGGCAGCACTCGGCAATGGCTTCATCATGATCGCGTACTATGACCTGCGTGCCGCGTGCCTGGCGATGCACTCGCTGCAGGGCACACAGCTGGGCAACTCCATCCTGGACATTCACTTCTCAGCCCCAAGAGAGGGCAGCCCAGAGCAGCACGAGGCATGTCACTCAATTGCGCCCATGCTGCAAACCCACTTCTCTGACAAGTTTTGCCAACAGTGCTGGCAGTCTTTTGTGTGTGCATTCTGCAGAACTGGACCGATACTGTCATTCCTAATTCAGGTGTTCTGCACATCTCATACACGATTATCTATGCTGTAGGGCAATGTCACACTGTATAATTTGGACTCCTCGGTGTCACTCGAGAAGCTGTATCAGAGCTTCGTCACCTTTGGCGACGTGAAGGATATTTGCTCGGCGCCGGGCCGCCCCAATGCCAAGCTCATCGAATTTTATGACGGTATGATGCTCTTGGCCCAGGTGTGATGCACACACCTGCATGCACAGTGCCTGCAGACAGAAGCAAATGCACAGAACAGAATATTTACACAGAATGAAAGAATCAGCCCCCCTGAGACCAAGCCTTTTGATGTGCAGTGCGGCATGCCACAGCGGCGTACCATGCGCTGAGCCAGGGTGTCGCCTCCAAGCGCCGCACCAAGTCCTTCGACATGGCCGCGCTGCCGAGCGTGCCGGAGATGAACGCCTCTGCCATCCCCTCGCACACTTCTCAGGAGGTGCGTGCCACCCTGGAGTCTTCTGCTCAGCAATATTCGGAGGCAGAGAGAAGGAAGTCTGCAAGGGATGAAGATGCCGGATGAAGTGTGGGTACACCTGCCAGCAAGCATGTGGACGGCTATCTGGCGCTGAGAGTGCACGTGAAAATGCAGAGCCTGGCTGCGCTGACGGGTGGGGCAGACAGCTGGGGATCCAACCAGGCGAGCACTGCAGAGCTGGCGGCGCTCGCCTCGCAGGCAGCGGTGGCCGCACTCAAGGCCTCTGCACCAGGCGACCAGCAGTCACTGCGTGCTTTGTCCTCGTCCAGCGGCGAGATGGCCCCTGGACACATTGACCAGCTGGTGCGCTTCAGTCTTGCGTACTTGGGCTGCTGCAACAGCCTGTTGCTACAACTTGTATATGAACCGTGACTATTTGGCTGCAATTGCGTAGAGCGGAGCCTCTAATTTCGCCTTTGCTCGTGCACAGGGCATGGCCCAGCTGATGGCAATGCAGGGCAGCGGCGTGCTGAATGGCGGCGCTGATGCTGCCCTGGCCGGCACGTCCTACATGCCTGCGGCTGGCAATGTGCCGCAAGTCGGCTCTGCGGGCACACTGTCGGATGTGGGCCTCTCGCACTTTGGCCCTGGCAGCCTGCCACATGGTGAGTGCCATTCATTCTCTCGTCAGCCAGTGTTTGTGCTCTGTCTCACATCTGCTGGCGGCGTTCTCATTAGCCAGTGGTTGTGCTCTGCCTCACATGTGCTGGCAACATTGTATACCTAGTTCTAGTGGTGTCGTGCGCAGATGGTTGAGAAACCATCGTCAATCTCATCTTACGGTCACCCTTGCAGGGGCAGGCATGGGCCTGCAGGACAGTGGGCGGCAGCTGTCGGCTGGGCTGCCGCAGGTGCGGCGGCTGTCGGCCTCCGGCAGCATGGAGCACCTGCAGCGCCTGGGCTCGGCGCCGCTTGGCGTCAGCGGCCCGGGCCAGTCGTACGGCGGCCGCAGCTCCATGCCGGGCTCGCTGCCGGGCTCCATGGGCAGCGGCGGCGTCGGCGGCGGCATGTCCCGGGGGCGCCGGCTCGGCAGCGCCGACGGCGCGCACCCTGTTCCACAGCTGCCTGGCGGCATGCCCTCGGCAGCTGCTGCGCGTCTGCAGAGCCTGGGGTCTGCAGGTGCAGTTCATTGGTATACTGCACCCCAAGCCACTCTCACCCATCATCCGCTAGTGCTGTACATACAGCAGCTCCCCTGGTGCCGTGAATGCTTCCGTGCTTTGCACGTATGATCACGAACTCTGAGCTGACGCCACATGTGCACACAGGCTCAGGCAGCCTGCCGCCTGGGCTGGGCTACGACACAGACGAGCGCAGCGGTGGGCCGGTGGGCGCCAGCCGCTCGGCCAATGACCTGGCCGCGCTGTACGAGGCGCAGCAGGCGCAACTGGCGGCGCAGCAAGCGGCGCTCCTGCAGCAGCAGCGTACCCTGGCGGCATTGCAGTCTGCTGCCTCCCTCGCCGGCAGCTCGCAGCAGGTGGGGTTACTGGGCCAGCTGACTCTGAATGCAGTCAAAGAGCTATCTTGGTCGCTGTGCAGCTGCCGGCAGTCGGAAGTAAATATCAGACACAGGTTCACCAGCATGTGTAGATGCTGATCTGCTATTCCTGTGCCTGCAGATGTACAACAGCCCGTCCACCAACAGCTTCAGCCCCGGCAGCAGCCCCAATGCCCCAGGGTGGGTGCAGCTCCAGCAGCAGACGCAGCAGTCAGATGCGCAGCTGCGCCAGCACGCTCAGGTATGTGCCGCATGTCTGGTTGTGTGTCTGGCCAGCGGACATGTGGCCTCTCAAATCTCGTTCAGGTCTCAGCCATTTGCACAAAAGAAGTTTGTAGGTGCGATCCTTCTTGACCTTGCCATGCTCCTGTTGCAGGTGCAGGCCGCCTTCATGCAGTCAGCAGGCCTGGCTGGGCTGTCGGTGGGGCAGCTGCAGGCGCTGTTGGCGGGGCAGGACGGTGCCGCAGCTGGCATCAACGGCCTGCCGCGCTCCGCGTCCACCTCTGCAGTGCCGCAGCAGCAGCAGCCGCAGCTGAACGCGCGCCTGGCAGCTGCAATCCAGGCGCAGGTGATTGTGGACTGTGCTTTCCTGATGCTGTCTGCTGATGTCTCTGATGTATATGGATACACACAGCAGCCTGCTGCCGCGCGTACTGAATCGCAAGGGAACTTGGACCAATTTGCGCCTACTGCAGGGCGCTGCGGCACAGCTGGCGGGGCGGCTGGGGTCCAAGGACACTCGCCGCTCCGATGACGTTGGCAGCGGCAATTTTGGCGGCGGTGGGCGCTTCGCGCGACGCGGGTCTGAGTCTGCAGCCGCTGAGCGCCGCTCAACCCAGGAGCGCCTGTATTCCCTCGACCTCGACCGTGTGCGTGCAGGTGCGCAGTGCTGACCCATCCTGTCCACTCACGACTCATGCCCTGTAGGCGTGTCGAGTCTGAGACTCTTTAATAAATGAACCTGGTTGCCATGTTCCTGGAGGCTTGTGAAGGCCGAAGATGAATCATGCACCTACCAAACGGCGTGGCCTGGTGTCACTCCTGCAGGCGATGACGCGCGCACTACGCTGATGATCAAGAACATCCCCAACAAGTACACCCAGAAGATGCTGCTGGCCACGATCGACGAGCACTTCAGGGGCACCTACGACTTCTTCTACCTGCCGATCGACTTCAAGAACAAGTGCGTTGCCTTCTGTTGCGCAGATTCCTGCCTACAGCCTCCCATGTCTCAGCTGGCCCAACGCAAGCATTTGTAAGGCGCGCAGCACAGACAGCCAGTGCACTGACATTGTCAATCACATCACTTGTTTATGCGTATTCGTGGTGTGCCAGGTGCAATGTGGGCTACGCATTCATTAACATGCTGCGGCCGGCATTCGTTGTGCCACTGGTGGAGCGCTTCAACAACCGCAAATGGGAGAAGTTCAACTCTGAGAAGGTGCCTATCATTAGTGGACGCTGTACAAGCATGGAGCAGCAAGCACCTACAGCTGCCAAATTAAGGCAACGAGCTGTGATGCATGTTGTATGCTGCAGAGCTGCATTGCCATGGCTCCATCATTGACAAAATTCCTCAACCTGGCCGCAGGTGTGCACCATCACGTATGCGCGGATCCAGGGCAAGAACGCGATGGTGGCACACTTCCAGAACTCCAGCCTCCTGCACGAGGACAAGCGCTGCCGCCCCGTGCTCTTCCACAGCGAAGGCCCCCTGGCAGGTGCGACGCCAATTCAGGGATCATTTGACATGTGCTCCTTCTTGCATTGCATGCTGCCTAATTGCATGTACATGCTGGCTGATAACATGTACAGCAAGGTGGTGGTCTCACATGCTGTGCCTGCCTACTGAGCGCGATTCTTCTGATATTGCTTTTATATTCTTGGCGTTTGGGTCCGATATGGTGATGCGTTCATCTCCACAGGCGAGCCGGAGCCCTTCCCTGTAGGACCCAACTCACGGCTGCGCCCGCAGCGGCCGCCGGCGCGTGACACCCACCGCGAGCATAAGCTGCGGGAGCGGGATGCCGCCTGGTGATGACCATGACATCAGCTTGGGCGGCAGGCAGCTGCGGCCGGCACTGCTTGCAGGCGCACTCAGCACAGCATTCTGCCTGCAAGAGAGCTTGGCCGAGGTGGCCGCTGCCCTCGCTGCCCCGCAGCAACACAGGAACAGGGCGCAAGCAAGGAACTGACGAGGCCATGGCTGCGCACGGCAGTGCATTGCAGCTCATCAGTAGTAACACAGCCAGCAGGCAGCAGCACTGCGTCCGAGAAACATGACACAACTCGCCTGCAAGGGCGCTCAACATCACCCACTCCTAGAGTAATCAGTGATGCGGCGGGCCTGGGATGCAGCAATATAGGCAGCGTGCTAAATGTCAAGAGATTGTGGGAGGGTATGCACACCAGGGCATACTCACGATGGATGTACCGGGGGCGGCTGCTGTTGCAGGTGTGCAGCCCATCCTGCTGCGGCTCCTACAGCAGCAGCTATCCCTGACAATCAAGGACGACGAGGGATTCGCAGGGCGAGATTGGAGCTGGGCACAGCTGGAGGCTGCTCGGAGGCTTGAGCAAGGCAGGCATCGGGCCATCTTCCTCTCTAGACTGGTAGTTGAGTTCAGAGCTTGCTTTCAAACCAGACAATTGCAACCTGAGGTGCAGTTAGTATAGTGCCCGGGCCGCCTGCGGGGCGGCAGTGACCTCTTTGTTGATGGTTGACATTTTTACCGGGCGTTGGGACGTTGTTGAGGAGCATGTGCTGCTGACATGATGGGGTGATGGGTATTCATCGGCAGCAGCCGACACCCCTCGGTCGTGCACTGCCAGAGGCTGGCCAGTGCATGAGCCTACTGCACAGCAAGCCGTCCCTCCTCAAACAACCCCGCCTTTTCGGAACACAGGCTGTGGTTGTGGTGCCCTGTTTTTGTGTGGAGCGCGCGTCTGTGCGCAGCTCACAAGTATGGTTTTGTCATCGTTCTGATTTACGGCAGGGCTTGCTGTGATCATGCCTTCAGAGGAGAGGATTTTGTCAGACATGCTACCAGCTTTTGTGTCATATCAGGTTCCTGTAAACTACATCTGTTGCTGACGATGACGCAGTTCCCATTTGCTCACCTCAGCTCCTTTATCCTCCATCCCCCTGTACTTCCTGCATCCGGCTTCTGTTGGCCTCTTGTCAACAGTCCAGCATTTCTGTCAGCTTGATGATCGCTTCCATCACTGGGGTCTACAAATCGAAGGTGCCAAGAGGCTGCCGCGTGATCTGTGGTGATTGTGGTGAACTTTGATCTAATCTGCATTCAACAGGTCATCCATCAGCGTCTCGCCTGGCTGCGGTTTCTGATCCAAGAACAAATTGGCATGAGATGTGAGAGTATCCTTCGGGATCATCATGCCGAATGGGATCCTGCACTGCACCATGCTTTCCTGAAGTTGAGCCGCGAAGGCACAGTGCCGGTCTCCGCATTCAACAGATGGCTGGAGCAAGACTTTCAGTTTGTCAAGGCCTTCAGGTATCTCACTACTGTTTCATAAAATCGCCGGCAAGCAGTGGCGGTCATGCTGACACGGATATGCTGGAAGTAAATATACATACGGCGCTGTAGGGACTTCGCTGAGTATGTGCTCAGCTGCGCGCCGGCAGTCGATCAGGAGGTGCTGCGCGGTGGCGTGGAGGCTCTCGACGACGAATTATCATGGTTCAAGGTGCTGTCACACACCTGCATCTGAGCCTTGAGTTGCTGCATGGCCTGGCAGGCGGCTGGCTGCACGATCACCCTGCGGAAACAAAATGGCAAGGCTCCAGAAAGGCCACCAGTGAAGCTCCCGCGGTCACCAATCTTTATAGGACAAGATTTTCGAGCGGGCCCTGGATGCTGCAGCTGCCCAGCTCTCGGTCACATCGGCATATTGCGACTTCATGCGCGGGCTACGTGGACGGCCATACCCTGTGCTGGCAGCCGCATTCTTCGCGATCGAGTATGTATACAACCAGGTGATTTGGTATGACCTCGTGCATGCATCGGCATTGTAAATGGCATCTGCAGGATCACAATCTGAGCAAAGCAGATGGCCTTACCGAGCATATCTTTGCACATGAAATGCTCCACCTGTGTGATAGGCATGGGCGGGGGTGATGGGGGGCGATTCGCGGTATCAGGAGTTTGCAGAGCGCTGGGGCAGCGCTGACTTCAGCACATATGTGGAGCAGCTGCGCAGCCACGCAGACAGAGCGCTGCAAGCCACATCAACAGTGCGTGCATGAAGGCAGTCGTTGATTGAATTGCCGGTGACATACTGTTTCACAATGCCACTGTTGGCATCACTGATGTGGTCGTGTTGCACCGCTCTGCAGGACGTACAGCGGGAAGCGGAGGAGGTGGTTGGCAGGTGCGTGTTCTGCACTGATTGATGTACTTGTCCTTCAGGCTACCCTGATGCCAGGAGGATATGCTGATGGACAGACGCTGGCCCTGCAGAAACATTCCACGATTGGAAGTGCGGTTTTGGCAGATGGCGCTGGAGTGAGTGCAGCACCTCGACATCGGCTTTGCAGAGTGGCAACAACCGCTGTATGTACGCATCTGCGGTGTGTTTGACAATAACCTCTATACCACCGACATTGTATGAAAGAGATGACACAGTGGGGACGGGGGACTCGAGGGAAATTTGACACTTTGCCGTCACGGCTGGCTGGTGTGATAGAGGTTCAGATGATTGAAGTCAGGAGCATTCTGGTGCGAGCTTGAAGAAGATTGTACAGTGGCACGTGTGCCTTGAGCTGAACCAGGGTTTGGATCTTATTTCAGATGTCTGGTACACCATAGTACGTTGCTATGCAAAACCCTGTGAAGCTCATGCACGACACTTCTGTGCTGCAAGGGTCATTGACGAGTGTGCAAGTGGCTCCCTGTTCGCGCGCGCTGTTGTGTTGTTGAGCTGGTGTGTCGCCTTTGGCCCGGGACGGCACCGTTGTCAGACCACTACCGAAGGGGTCAGACTGCCCTGAGGAGGCCAGCTTTCCTTGCCATAAGAGCGAGGGCAGCGTTGTGGGTTGAGAGGTTGCGAGTCTTCAACGCAAGATCCGTTCTCTGAGGCACACGTACCGCAGCACAGGCAGGATTTGCAGACTAGCACAGGCATCCAGGCAGGAAGGCCAACTGACTTCGTGTGGCTTTCAGCATATGAACAGAGCGAGTCGGGCCTCGAAATTGACAGTGATTGCGTTCGAAGCGGCCGTGCAGTGCCTGTGAACACGTTGTGGGCGCTGCTTCACCCCAGTCTCGATTTGACGCGGCGGCATACAGAGGTGCAGCCACAGTATGGACGATAGCAGCAGCGGCCCGCCCAAGAAACGGCAGCGCGAGGCCTTGGGCAGCGACGCTTTGACCACCGACGCTGCCGCAGTTGGCGCAGCATCCGACGTTGCTAACCTGGCAAATGGTCATGAGGGCAGCCCAACAGCAGCCCTGGCCGCAACACCAGCACCAGCACCACCACCGCCGGCAGCAGCCGCCCGCGCCAGCTCAAGCATGGACGGTGCAGCACCATCAGCAGGCGAGGGCAGCGGCAGAGCAGGGGGCCTCAATGGTGGCGGCGATGACGGCGGCGGGGGCAGAATTCAGCAGCCATGCGATGGACCAGTGCAAGATGCGAGAATGCATGCGGTGTCCGCCAGCCATTCAGAACAGCTTGGTCTGGGACACCACAGTGCCATGAACGAAGTCAGCACCAAGCGCATCTCCGCACCCACAGGTGATCCCTATTGTACAGCTGTATAGCAGTTCTGTTGTTGTGTTGATGGGACTATGTGACCCCTGACGCCGATTGCCTGTCAAAGACACACGATATCGCGAACGACACCGCACGAAGGCACGATGCCACGCTTTATAGTTCTAATTCGAATTGCCCCATTCTGCACAGGGCTAGGGCTGGGCAGCGGGCTCGGGCTGCCGCCTCGAAGTGGCACCGGCCCCGGCCTCCGCCGCAGCAGCGGCGGCCTGCCCGCCGTCGGCATCGGCGGCTTTAACGCCATCAACGGCAGCGTACCGCCCAGCCCCGGCGCCTGGGCCCCCTCGGACGACCGCGCCGCCCGTGCCAGCCGGGATAACACGAACAATTCTGCCAGCAAAGCGAACAGAGCTGCGAACAGGAGCTCCGTGGGCCAGGATGCTGCACAGCATGGGGCAGCAGCAGCGGACAGCGGCGGCCACGGGGGCCAGGGCAGCCCAGGCAAGCCCGGCGGTGGAAGCGGCAGCAGGAAGCAGGCCGCCGTGGCCTCGCCGTTCGCGACGCCCGGCGCCGCGCCCTCCGGCATCCAGCTGCCCGGCCTTGCGCAGCAGCTGGCCCGAGCGCGGTCGGAGGCTGCCCTGGAGCGGAATGCCGCCACCGGCGGCGGCGGCGGCGGCGACAGCGTGAGGAAGCGCAGCAGCGATGACGCCGCGGCTCAGCAAGTGCAAACCAGCACGCGCATCGCGAGCGGCGCCAGCATGAGCGGGGAGCTGCCGCCGGGGGCCCCGAGCCGCGGCGTCGGCGCGCGGCAGCCGGCGGATGCGCGGCCCGCCACATCAGAGGACCTGCAGGCCCAGGTACAGGCTCACATCTGCAGCAACAGCGGTGCTGTGTGTCGAGTCGGGGTTGCCATTCACAGGTGAGAAGAGGAGAGGGTGTCACATCACAGGCTCCTCAGCTTCTGACTCAGCACGTGCTCTGTCAAAGATCTGGCTTGCTACCGATGCGAGAGCAACCCCTTGCAACTGCAAGTAAGGGCCAGGCGGTGGGTGCCAGCACACGGGCGACCAGCTGCTGGACTGTATCTTGTCATAGATTGCACCAAGTGGCTGACCAAAAGCCTTGAAAGCAATTCACCCTACGAATGTGGTCTGCCTGTCAATGCAGCTGGGGGAGGAGGCGGTGGCCACTGGCATCATGTGCAATCAGCTCCAGACACTGCTGGACCATTCCTTCCCCCAAGTTGCATCATACAGCTGGCTTCAAAGCTTTGACCTTTGGAGTGCAAATGGAGCTTTTCCTGTCATTGCAGCTGGGGGGCCAGGCGGCGGCCGCCGGCATCACGGGCGACCAGCTGCAGGCAGCGCTCGAGCTGGCAGCCCGCATGCCACTGCGGGCCATCACGGTGCCCGACAGCGACGCTGCCGCCAACAGTGCTGGCGGCAGCAGGTGAGGGCATGTGGAAACATGAACACGAAGAATGGCGGCTGTGTGAGTTGGGTGCGAAGGACAGCCTGCCTTCTGCCTGTACGGCTGCCTGTGCAACCGAGAATTGATGGGGGTGAACGAAGTGAACATCATGGCGCGCAGGTCCTGAATTGGATCACTCGCCTCAATGGTGTGTCAATGGTGTGCCCTGTCAAAGCATACATGTGTGCCACGCACCAGTGACTTCCACACCACGCACCAACGACTTCTATACCAATGATGCACCCTCTCATCCTGCAGCGGCAAGGACACGGCCGCGAACGAGGCGCTGGACAGCCTGCTGGCGGCGCTGGCGGAGGTTACTCATGGGCGGGGCTTAGCAGGGCAGGCCGCGGGCCGGCGGCCGCTGCTGCGGCGGCTGCAGGCGGCGGCACTGGCAGCGGCCAGCGACGCCCTGGCGCAGGTACGCTGCGCAATGGGCACCCCCTGTGCGACAACAGCCGTGCTGCACTGCAGCACCTGCGCCCTGCTCACCCGTGTGCAGTGGATGTGCTGCAAAGGGCGAGCAGCCGCGGCCATGCACCGTTCAACTGAAAATTCACCCACATGTGCCCATCATGCACACCGGCGTGCACAGGCAGCCCACGCAGGTGCATGCGAGGGCGGCTGACTGGGTGATGGGCGGCGCTTCATCCTTCTTGGACAATGGTATCATGTGACGCTGATGCGATGCTTTGACATTGTGATGCGCACTGGGCGGCTGTGCAGGCGCACGGGAGATGAGCAAATTGGCAGCGCGGCGTTGCCAGCTCTTGTAGGAAACTGTGTAGTCCCAGCACCCTCCGTGTGTCACTGCCCTGGAGCACCGTGGGAGGCGGCGCAGGCGCACGCGAGGGCGGCAAAGCGCGGGTGGGCGGGAAGTTGTCAGCTCCTGAAGAACCACATGACAACCTGTCAATTTCACAGTGTCTTCACCCTGGAGCGCAGTGGCAGGCGGTGCATGCGAGAGCGGCAATGCGCGGATGGAAATTTGTCAGCTCCTGCACAACTGGCTCACGACTTGCCACCCTGATTATGGCATCACTCCGTGTCGCAGTGGGAGGCGGTGCAGGCGCACGCGAGGGCGGCCAAGCGGGGTTGGGCGGCGGCCAGCTCCCTCGACGACCTGGCCACCCAGCGCCGCAGACTGCTTAAGCACATGCTGCGGTGCGTTCGTTGCTGCCAGTGTCATGCATTGTGTGCTGTAGCGCTGTCCTGCAAGCCTATAAGCCGCAGGCTGTGACTTTCCGAGCTCGTGCACTTGGCATCGAGACTGGTTGGTTTGCTCGTGCTCTTGCACATTTTCTGCCGAATGTTGCAGGCTGCCAGCAGAGGAAGCGGGGGAGGAGCTCCTGGAGGCCCTGGAGGGGGTGCGCGCCAATGTCGCGGCTGCCCTGCGGGCAGCCGCGGGGCGCGATGTGGCCGCCGCTGCCGCCCGTGCTGCAGCCGGGCGCCTGCTGTCGGCTGGCGTCGGTGCATTGTTGTGTCTTCTCGGATAGTCAAACCAACAACCGTGGGCCTGCCCCCCGTCGCTGGCGATGCGCATGCAGATACAGTTGGCAGCGGATGTGCAGCCACGCAGCTGTGGTGCTGAGGCTTGCCACTGATAGCAGCCTTATGACTGACAGTGTCGTTTGCAGTCTTTTCCACTATCATCCATAATCAGCGACCATACAGTTTGCAACCTCGTTGGCGTTTGTCCCGAAGCATGTGGTACTCGTTAGTGACTGCAGGGGGGGTGACGGGGCCGCAATTGGCGCCGGGCGGATCGACAGAAGCGGCAGCCGACCGCGACCTCAACCGCCTGTACACCCTCCTGCGCCTCCTGCAATACCTGGAGGTGCACCGAAAACAAAATCCCACCTTCACCGTTGGCGCTGTCCCTCTGCACCAGCTGCTGCCACACTTGCAAGCTGCATCCGGCTTGCTGACCAGAATGCCTCCTATGTCAAGCATCTTGACAGTGATCAGGAGTGCGCAATGCCGGGCGCACACCTGCCGCCCTCCATAACACAACAATTTTGAGCACGTGTCCCTGCAGCTCAACCTGGAGGCTGCGGTGGGAGCCACTGGCAGCTCGGGGCTGCTGTCGGAGGCGCAGCTGCCTGCAACACGGTCAGCCCGCATCGCCTCCCGCCGCCTCAGCAAGGTGCTCAACTAACTTGAGCTGTACTGAGGCGTGAGTGAAAATATGGCTTTGTCAGCCTCGGGTGCTGATTCCTGAGGGTGGTCCATGCAACCCCCGGCCATGGTGACAGTGGCAGCACACAAAACCACAGCTGGAAGCCTTGACTGTACGGAACTTCTCAATGCAGGCGCTGGAGGAGCTGCCTCAGGCGCTGCAGATTGCAATCCGCACAGCGCCCCAGGTGTTCATGAAATAGAGGCATGATGAAAGCTCGGCGACAGCATTTGCAGATTGCATGAGGGTTTATCAACCGTCATTCCTTGTGCATGTTCACTCTGTTGTCGCCAACCTTTCCGACTCCTCGACCACAGGAGCCGCCATCGCAGCCACCGGTGTTGCGCGATGCCGAGCGGCAGTCCTCAACGCCCTCGCCCTCGCCGTCGCCAAGGCCCAGGGCCCAGCCGGAGGAGCCGCTTCCGCAGCTTCCGCTTCCGCAGCTTCCGGCCGCTGCTCCCCCGGGGCGCATGCTGCAGGCGTCATCAAAGTCGGCAGACACCCGGTCCAGGTGCGATGTTCAGGAACATTTGTTCTTGTTATAGAGTCCCCAGCTGCTCAGCAGCCTCTGCGCCTTGTACCATCTCATGTGCCCATGTGGCAACCTTGCAATCCCTGTGCAATCTTCCTCACTGTGTGTGCTTGTGCGTCAGCTTGGCTGACAACATTTGGTGTGTGCATGCAGCACGGAGCAGCAGGCGGCCAAGGTGCGGCGCTCTGGCCCTGGAGCATGGCTGTCCCTTGAGGCGGGCCTGGCCGGCGGCGACGCTCCGCAGTCCCTGTCTTGGCAGCACCAGGTGTGGCCACTGATGCTCGCATCGTGCGCTTTGATTTGTCGTATTTTTGGGGCGCTGTTTCAAATGTATCTCAAATGTATCTGTTTCAAATGCATTTCCATTCATCAATATATTTATCTATCAATGCATACAGTCTCACAGCAGATGGTGGCTGGATGTCGGCACAGCATGCTGATCAAAGGTCCAAATCAAGTGTCTCTCTGGAATTGAAGTGATGCTGGTGTGCCGTTGACAGGCGTCCTTCGCCGCTGGCGGCGGACAGCAGCTGCCTGCCTGCATGGCGCCTCCGCCTCCGCCGGGATTGTTCCAGGGCGCGTTCTTCCCGCCGGGCCTGTCCGGCCTGACCGCGGCGCAGCTGCAGCAGCTGCAGTAGCAGGCTGGCGGCGGGGCGGCGGCATCGCAGGCGTGGGCGTCGACGCCGGGTTTTGGTGGTGGGCCGTGATGACCGCCATTTCACATGCACAGCAGCTGCTCCGCTGACAATGTTGGCAGCGTGTGTAGATTGCATGTCCTGACGCAGCTTCTGTTATCACGACAACCTACTTGTCGGTTTGCTTGGTTGTGAGTGCGTGTGTGTGTCTCAATTTGAGTGTTGTGATTACTTGTTGCAGATGTCAGCTTTCTTGAGCCGGCCTTCAAACTCGTGTGTGCGCTTGGCGGGGTCCCTTGCTGACTCACACACGTTCTTCCAAAAAGGCGTCATTCCTAGCAGACTGTTGCGGCTGCAGTTGCATGTGGGTGGAACTTCCTGTTTTTGGAATCACGGATGCTTGCGCCGTCGATAAGCTTGGAGAGGGTCGACTGAAGTATAGAGAAAGTGGTGCCTCGAGCGGCATCATCAGAGCCAGCTGGTGCTTGTTAGAGGTAGAATCATCTGTCTGTCACAGGCACGTCCTACAAACAAGAACTCATAGTGCTGCTGCTTGCTGCACACAGTGGGTTCAGGACCGATTATACTGATACACTCACAGCTTTCTATCTATTCCGCCTAGCACAGGTACTGAGAATGTGTTCACACATAAGCAGCAGCACGAGAATGCGCGCCATGTGAGCCTTCGCCACACACCACATACTGTCGACACAGAACCTCCAGCTGCAGGCCTGGCTCACGCCCAGGCTAGCGCATCACCAGCCGCTGTCATGAGCTGCCATCACACCGCAGTGCATTCACAGCGGGTGCCAGATTGTGGAATGTGCCAACCACAACATTGGCGTCGTCTGCACCAGTCATCTGTTGGTCCGACCCGCAAGCCACTGACTGTGGTAGTGTATGTTGTTAAGGCTCAGATGTGTGACATGACAATCCAGAAATTAACTGTGAAAATAATGATGAGCAGCCAGAACACCCATTTCTGGTCATGAAAGCGCCAAAGGCGGACCTGCATGCGCACAACACATTGTGAGGTGCAAGACAGGAACGCGTGCACCAAAGCTGAACGTGCAAGGAAGACTCAGCGTATGATTTGCTTGCTGTACTGTTATTACGATAACACTGACCCCAACATTGGCAAGGCCGTCCGAAACGAATGTGAGCGGGTTCTGCTTGCGGCGCTGCCACTGGCGCTCCGCTGCACGCTTCTTGATGCTGTCATAATACGCAATGCCCTTTTCGTAGCTGCATACAACATTGCACGTCAAGAAACGGAGCTCTCAAACACAATGCAAGGCTGTCCAACAGATAGAAGCATACAGGATATCGGCAAGATGCCATGTCGTGCAGCGCCCTCCTTTGTGCTGCTCCTCCTGTTCCACAGTTGCAGTCGCACAGCGGTTCCTTTGCTCGATCAAGTGTCCTGTGTAACTTGGCCTGCACTCTCCAAATGCAAACGGGCACCTGGACCTGGACAACTTGCGCGGGGTGCTGCGCCAATCACCACGCCGATTCTCTGCCGAGCATTGTGGGGTCCGACGGGATGGAGTGCAGCGCCCCACTGGCGCAGCTTTGATTCTTACGCATGCACGTGCCTGCGTCTGGCAACTGCTTGCTGCGCTGCTGAGCCAGTAACTGGACATTGCTGTCCACTTCCTCAACACACTCTCGGGCACTACTTATAGCAGGCGCTAGCACCGAGGATTTGGACACGACTACAGGTGCGGGTGCTGTCATGCGGAGCTCGCCGTCTCAGACACTGCAAGACATACAGTAGGATTGTCAGAGAAGGTTTTCAGAAGGTGCGTACAGCGGCTGCAAGCGTGCTCCTCTTTCCGAATCCTTTTTTGAAGTCCTCATTCAAGGCATGCAAATGTGAGGCGGTTTTCAACGAGCGGCTGAATTTTCTGGCTGAACAGAGTGAGTGAGTGAGTGTGGACTCCCAAGGGGGTGGACGGCTGGCCCGGCACTGCAAATGATTTGAGATGTCCATGCAGAAGGCCCAGCACCTCATCGAGGCTGCAGCCTTGGGCACGGCCATGATAAGTTTTGGCCGCGCCACGGCAGCCTGCAACTCGATTCGAAGCTATTTTGATGCAAGCATGCCACCGCTGAGTTCTTGGAGCACGCAGCGTTGAGTTGAGTGTGTCGGAGTTTTGGAAGACGGGCCTTAACTGCCGGGTGCTCAAAGAACTGATTGACCGAGGAAGACTTCCGTGGGGCCCGGCCCACAATTGGTCTTTGTGTCGGTCAGGCGGCCCGCCGGTGAATTTTTATGCGGGACTGTTGCAGCTACGTACATTTCGATGGACATGCCTGCAGGTGCAGCATCCGTGGAGCCTGCCCACCAACAGGCTGAACGGATCAGCCTGTTGTAAATAAAGCAACGAAAAAGAAATAACTGCCCTGAAGCAAAACCATCAAAAAGAGCCGGCTGGTGCAAATTCCTCAGCCATGGAGAGCCTGCACTACATTGACAGGTCCTATGAGCCAGGGCACACACATCACTCAGACGTGTTTGTGTGATGTCGGCTGCAGCCAAGCTAACAGTATTTCCGCGGCTGTCTGCTGCCGAGATCTCAGCAGTCACCGGCTTCCACGACTGTGAGGTATCATCTCATGCCGCCAAAAATGCTGCCGTGGCCGTGCCACTGTCCGTCACAGATGGCGAGCTGCACTCGCCAATGACTCGGGTCCAGGGGGCTGCTTGCTCGCAAAGAGGCTGCATGTGCCGCCGCCAGCCACGGGTGCTGCAGCGCCTGCGCTGCTGGCTACTGTTGATAAAATTTACAGCTGGGCGAAGGCTGTGCACCAGCCAGTCAGGCGTCATCCGCCGCCACCAGCCAGGGGTGCTGCAGAGTCTGTGCTGCTGGCTGCTGCATAGAATGACTACAGCCGTGCCGAGGCTGTGTGCCAGCCAATTCAGGCGTCATCCGCGGCCGCCAGCCAGAGGTGCTGCAGCGAACAGCCACAGCCGGGCCAGGGCTGTGGACCAGCCGATCAGGCATCCTCCGCGACCGCCAGCCAGGGGTGCTGCAGCGTCTGCGCTGCTGGCTGTTGCTGAGAGTGGCCTGCAGCCGCGCTCGCGTCTCCGTATGCCAGCCAGTCAGGCATCGTCCGCCGCCAGCCAGGGGTGCTGCAGCGAACAGCCACAGCCGGGCCAGGGCTGTGGACCAGCCGATCAGGCATCCTCCACGACCGCCAGCCAGGGGTGCTGCAGCGTCTGCGCTGCTGACAGTTGCTGAGAGTGGCCTGCAGCCGCGCTCGCTTCTCCGTATGCCAGCCAGTCAGGCATCGTCCGCTGCCAGCCAGGGGTGCTGCAGCGCCTGCGCCGCGGTGGGTCGCAGGCTGGGGTCCACCGTCAGCAGCGAGGCCAGGAAGTCGGCGCAGACCTGGTCCGCGGCCGGCACCCGCGCCGCCAGGCTGGTGTGCTTCGGCCGCAGCACCTCGTAGGCACCCTGTATCGACAATCACCACTGAGCATCAAGACCAGCAAGTGCAGGTGAAGCAACTTCTGTCGGCAGCCGGCGCCCGTGCCGCCAGGCTGGTGCACTCCGGACGCAGCACCTCGTAGGCACCCTGTACCGACGAGACGAGCTCACTGAGGACTGCCATGGCAAAGCATACTTCAAGCCATGATACCAAGCGAATTCCACTAGGCCGCAGCTTCTCATACCGCTCATAGGACACCCTCGTGTTGTGCACGGATCATCGGCCATACAGCTCAATCAGCCATGCATCACATCTGCTGATGATGTTGCACGTTGTACGGTATGGGCTCCGCACATACGGCAGGCAGGCTGCGGCCTGGGCAGGCATGCTGCTGAGACCCCTTGGCAGCCTGCCGCCCGGCCGCAGCCTGTTTGTGCCTCTGTCACATTCCTTGCAGCACGCTCGCCAGGGCCCCCGACCTGACACCTGACACAAATGTCGCATCTCATTCGGTTGCTTCCTTTGTGCTCACGGTGGCGGGGGAGTGGCGGTACAGGGCGCCGGCGCGGGTGTAGAAGCGGTGGGCATAGCGACCGCGGGCTCGCATCCACCCGGGCACCGGCCCCAGGATGCCCTCCAGCCGTGCCAGCAGGCTGCCCAGCCCCGAGTTCTGCACACAGGGACATCAACGTCAGAGAAAGGTGCTCAGATATGGTGGTTTCTGGCGATCTGAACCGAATCTCCACAAGCTGCAGCTGCTGACGTGGAGCCTGATGACGCCCTCCAGACATGCCAGCAGGCTGGTCAACTCCGAGCGCTGCAGCAATGACGTGCAGACCCTCGCAACTCCAGTCGTTTGCCGGCCGTGGCCAGCAACCAGAACATGCCTCAAGCGCTGCCAAGAGGCATTCACACGCAGTGGTGCAACAGCTTGGGCACCGACGCGCGGCTCTGCATGCATGTGCGACAACACAGCAGGAGCTCCTGAGACATACCTGGAACAGCACGGCGCCAGACAGCAGCTCCGCCAGGATGCAGCCCAGCGACCAGATGTCCACCGCCTGGATGATAACCAAATACACGTATGGCAAACATATGGCAATGAGGGAGTGTGCGTGTCCTGCTGATGAAGCCTGATCAGGGAAGCTGGTGGCTCACATGCCTTCGCACTCGTCACCCTTGTGCAGTTCTGAGAACGGCGCCACTGATGACCACATGCAAGATTCTGCCAATGCGTTGACATGGCACACCTGGCCATAGGGCAGGCCCAGGATGACCTCGGGGGCGCGGTAGGCGCGGCTCTGCACATAGCTGGACAGCACATCGCTCGTGTAGCAGCTGCTGCCCAGGTCAATCACCTTCACCTCGCACCTACATGCACGGCGAACATCCACACTTGCAGCTCTGTTGTTCTGGTGGAAGTTTACATTTGCAGCACTTCTGTTGCGGCAAACACCCACATTTGCAGCGCATGTTCGTATACAGACATGTTGACAGGTGATGTGGCACAAGTACTCCACCATCAGTGCTGATCAGGTCGACATCTGTGGGCACAGTGGCTGCAACGCCACACCTGCTGTACGACTTGATGAGGATGTTCTCGGGCTTCAGGTCTGCGTGGATGAGGTCCAGGCTGTGCAAGAAGGCCAGCGATCGTAGCACCTGCAGACATTGACTGGCTGCTGAAGGCGATCTGGCTCAACAAAACGAGGGGCTGGAACCATGGGACTGCGAAGCAACCTTCCTGCTGTAGAGCATGTGAAAACATGCAGTAGGCTGGCATGTTTTGCCATCCATGCCAGGGCATGCGCCAGACGAGAGCAAGCTTGATGGACTGTCTTGCAACATGATGCAAAATTGTGGCATGTTGATAGGAACGACGATCGCCGACAGCGCCCTGGCACCTGGCGGGCGATGCAGCGGACGCGGGGCAGAGTGAAGTAGGGTGGCTCCCCGGAGGCGCGCGTGAAGCGCTGGAACTCAAAAAGGTTGGCCCGCAGCAGCTCGCACACCAGCACCAGGTGCTCCTGCGCCAGCAAGCGCTCGAGTGCTTCACGGTCAACATCAGCAACGCAGATGTCTGCCAGCCCCATCAAAGATATGCATGGTATATCGTTTGGTGCATTGTGTGTGATGTACTTCACCTGTCAGTTGGCAAAATACTGTGCATCGTCTGGAATGCACTGATGCATCTCACAGTCTACCATGTGCACGCAGTCTATGGGGCCGGGGGCCGCACCCTGTAGTAGAAGAAGTCGTACAGCCGCAGGATGCCGTGCGCGTCGTGCGAGTCGGCGGCGTTGATGTAGCGCAGCAGCTTCACCTCGTCCAGGCTCTGGTCAAAATAGTCCTTGTTGTTCTGCATGTGTGCGAGAGGGCATGTTGAGCGCCAGGAGAGGCATCCCAGGACAGCCCACCTAACGACGAAGCCTGTGACAAAACATCTGATGAAGCTGGCAAAGGTTTGCAACAGTTGACAGATGTTCAGTGAGCATCGCAAGGTGACAAAGCAACTCCGGTGGCAGGTACCTTCACGACTTTGAGGCAGACGAGAGCGCCGGTGCGCAGGTCGCGGGCCTGCACCGCCCTGCTGAATGCTGCCGCCCCCAGGTGCTCCATCACCTGCGGGTGATGAGCAATGACAGCCGTGTCAGCCGGGCCATAGGACTGCCTACAGCGTTGGACCAGCTACAGCATTGACCAGCACAAGCGAAACCTTGCGCCTCCACTCGAGAATGGAACATGCAGGAGGCAGGCACTGTGCCGGCAGGCAAAGACTACAGCACATCAGCCGCACATGACAATGCGCGGCAACTGGAAGCCGGCAAAGCATTTCACCTGGTAGCGACCTGCGATGACGTCGTCCGGCTGCAGTGGCATCTCCTTCGTGTCCTCGAACCCGGTCGACCGCTTGCGGTGCACGCACCGCAGCAGCAGCACATCCCACTCGGGCGGGAACTCGCCGCTGGCGCCGGCATCTGCACTCCCCTCGCGACCTGTAGATGCGTCAGGGAATCGATTGCAGAAGGTCCGCCGTGGAAGGGGTACCATGGTGTGCAGCTTACTTAGCAGCAGGTAACATACAGGCGAACGGTGCAGCACTGACATATCTTACTTTCAAGTTATTCAAAACATTCGGTTGGCGTGACGCTCACCGACGCCGCTGTCCCTGTGGGACTGGGGCCATCGGTCGTCGTCCGAGGTGCCGCCGCTGCTCAGGTGCCGCACGTCCGCCCCACCGGGGCTGCCGCCGCTGCCGCCTTTCATGTCCGACTGCTCCAGCGCCGAGGCCAGCCCCGCGGCAGAGAACGCCGCGTCCCGCTCGGCAGCCGTCAGGTTCAGGCTGCCGAACTTGTGCACCGCGCCCCGCAGCGGCCGCCGCCCGCTGCCCGCACGCTGCTGCCGCTGGCTGCTGGATCTGAGGCCTGTGCCACGGCCCAGATATAGAAGCTTTGACGTGCCAATTTGGCAAGGGACGTGCTCTGAGTCAGTAAATCAACCATAATCGTCAGGTCAGACTGCATGGTTTGACGCTTGGTGTATCTCCCTCAGGTCACGTCCTACCGGGCTGCTCTGTCGCCTGCTGGCCGCCGTGGTGCAGCAGGCCGCTGCCGTGGTGGTCCCGCCGCAGCGTCACGTGCACGCCGGCAGCCGCCTGGGCAGCTGACTGCGGCCAGGCGGCGCGCCTGCCAGCAGAAATGCCAGAGCGGCAGACAGCGGCGCCGGACGCAACCTTGCGCCCCCAACCCGATTCGTCCATGCTGGCAGACTTGACGCTGGGCCGCTTGTCGGGCGTGCCCTGCAGCCAAGAGGAGTGAAACGATTACAAAGTGCAACTCCGACTTCCCTCCTTGTCTGTCAAACATGTGGTTGGCGATGCAAGCATACAAGACTTGTGCATAAGTCCGGCTTATACCGGCACAAGCACACTTTTGTGCATGCGGAGTCACCTTGCTGCGCTGGCGGGTGAAGTCCATGCTGCGGGAGGCCATGCTGTCGCGCTGCCTAACAACAGCCTGGATGTGCGGCGCAGGCTTGCCGCCGCCGCTGATCGCCGCGCTGGCCGCCAACGCCGCGCCTAGCTCCCTGCTACCCGCCCTGCTCTGCCAGCTGCTGGCACGGCTGTGCATGCCGCTGCTGTGGCCGCTGCTGAGCCCGCTGCTGAGGCCGCTGCTCAGGCCGGCGCTGAAGCCAACGCCGAGGCCGGCGCTGTTGCCGTTCACCATGGGTGCCCACTGCGGCTGCGCGCCAGCGCCGACCTGGCTGAAGGGCGACGGCTGGCCGACAGCTGCCGCCGGGTCTGAGGCAGCCGGACGCTGCTGCCCGAAGACAGACCCGCAGGCGGCATCCAGCAGTGAGTGCTTCAGGACTGGGCTGCCGGAGGGCGTGGCTGCATGGGGTTCAGATGAGCTGCTCAACATGAAATGCACGAACCTGGCAAGCCGATGCCGCAGGCAGATCTGGGTGAGGCAGTCTCCTGTTGGGTAACAAATGATCAGCTGACAGGGTGACAGCTGCCCATCGCGTGCAGCTGCACTCAGAACTGCGACGCACAAAGCACACTCCGGAGCAGCTGCAGTCAGTGCACGACAACCAGCTGTTGAGGGTGCTCACCGCTGGCAGGGGTGGAGCCGCCGCTGCGCTCAACGCCCAGCTCATCATCCGTGGCTGAGTAGTCCGAGGACTCGGCGCGGCCGCTGAAGTCGCTGCGCCGACGGCCCAAGTTCTCCTTGAAGCTGGACCAGCCCTTGAACACCGCCTGCAGACAGGATTACCACACGAACTACGAAGTCGCGCTTGTGCCACCTTGACGGCATTCACTGCATGCAATCTTGGGGGACGTCCACGAAATTTGACAGCATTGGTTTCAGCCCTTGCACGTGCGCTGCCCCAAACAGCATACCTGAGGCGGGGGCGGTGGGTCGGAGGGCGGCGTCACCGGGAAGCTGAATGCAGTGCCCTCGCCAGTCGGCGCTGTCGGCGTGCTGACCTCCTCTTCTCTGTGTTGACATGTGTAACAACAGTGCATTGCAATAGGGGACGAGCCCTTGTAAGGTGGCGTCTCGGTCGCTGCCTGCATTGACCACATGCAGGAAACAAGCATGGCTGCTAGTAACAACCCCGTGTCAGACCCACCTGTGCGAATCAGACACTGTGCTGTCGCCCCCCGTGCTGGACGCAGTGCCGCCGTCCAACGTCGGCATGCGGCTGCTGGTGCTGGACTTGGAGCGGGCCTGGGACTCCCCGCGCCCCGCGTGCTGCGGGTCCCCAGCCTGCACATGCTGGGAGCCCGCGCGGTGGGAGATGTCCTCCGCCTGCTGGTTCTGCTGTTGCTGCGGCTTCAGGTGGCTGCTGCCGTCGGGCTGCGGCGGCTGCTGTGGCTGCGCCTCCGCGCCCGCTGCCGAGTGGCGGGGCGCGCGCCCGCCGCTGCCAGAGCCGCCACTGCCGGAGCGGCTGCCGAGGTGCAGCTTCTCGGCGACGCGACCGATCATGTCGCGTGGCCGCATGAAGCTGCCGAAGCCGCTGCCGCCGCCGGGCGGGCTGCCAGCCATCGGCGGGCCGTCTGTCTGGTGTCCCGGCGGCTCGTCTGCCACCTCAGCAGCTGCTGCTGCTGCGGACCCTGCCGGGTCGCTGGGGTGCGCCGATATTTTGACAGGAGACACAGGCTGGACGGCTGTGATGTTATCCCCGATCAGCACGTCCACATGCTCATCCATAGCAGGGGGGCTGCTGCTGCTGCGCGAGTGCAGGCTGTGCACTGGCTCTGGCGATTCCTGCCGGGCCGCTGCTGACAAGAACGGACGCGTCATGGGGTCCAGCCGCCGGTGGTGGGCTGGCAGCACTGTCGGCAGCAGCGGCAGCGGCTGCACGTCTGCCGTGGGTGCGGCTGCCGCTGAGGGCGGCTGCGGCAGCAGGCGCTTTGACGGGCTGGCACGGTCGTCAGCTGATCCCTCTGACGGTGCCTCTGGCGCCACAGACCCCGCCTCAGCTCGCACCGAGTCTGCAGCGGTTGGCTCAGCAAAGCCAGACTCCGCGACTGAGGCCGCGTCCGAGCCGCCAGCAGCGGACGGCAGCTCCGCCTCTCCAGGCAGGACCAGGCTGTCTACCGACTGCAGGTCGTCATCCGGCTCTGGTTCTGCGTGCAATGCATCTGGCAACGCCTGGCTGGCTGTTCTAGCCGCCGCAATGCGTGCCATGCCCGCCGCCACCGCAGCCTCCTCACTCACTTCCCGCTGCGCTGTCGCACTGACGCCAGCGGCCATCGAGTCCCCTGCAGCTGCTGTAATAGCTGGCGGCTCGTCAGAACCCTGCCCGACGCCGCCCAGGCTGGAGGTGAGGTCGGGACCCAGCTGTGCTGCCAGGGAGCCGACCGGCATGAGCCACGCTGCTGGGCTGCCACTTGGGCTCGGCTTCCGCAGCACTGCGCGGTTGCCGAGTCCAGAAGCTGCTGATGATGCCCCGCCAAACGACCGCCTCTGCGGCGAGTCCAAGGAAAGTCTGGCCGGCTCGCTGCCCGATCGGCTGGAGCCACCGCCGCCGCCGCCATTTGAGCTGCCAGCAGCAGCACGTCCCGGCAGAGTCGGCGGCACAGACCCGCCCCAACGTGCCTCGTCTGGCGTCCGTGGGCGGTGTCTGCAAATATTGCAGTCGCTGGTCAAGCACCACGAGTTGCCAGAAGTGTAGTTGTGACCTCTGTAACAACATGCTTCGGGTAAGAAGTTCCTGGAATGGCGTGCATATGAAGTTGGATGACTAACCTGTGGTAGCCGAAGGCGCTCCGGGTGGGGCTGCTATCATCATCGCTGAGCTGCAGCTCCGTCAGCACGAACTCGTCCTGGCGCGTCACCGGCACCGTCATGTAACCGACGTCATCGTCATCAGAGTACTCGTCGCCGCCGGCCCTGCTGTCTGACGAGCTGTGCAGGTGCAGGTGTGCAGCGAGGTCCGGCTGCGACTGAGGTCCTGCATGCAGCAGGGCAATACATCCTCAAAACTTTCCGCTTGTGGGGCTGAGGTGCAACCATGTGCCAGTCAGTTGATATACACTGATGTGATAGGATCAGCACTGACCTGGTGGGGAGCGCGGCGAGGCAGGTGTACCGAGACCGGACGAGCGCCGCGAGTGTGAGGGGCTGATGGTGGGCGGACGACTGTGGCGCCGCGCATCACCCGCACTGACGCACAGCAGCAGGCCACTCAATGTTGGGACCTCCGCATGGTGCACTGCCTTGAGTGCCTAGCGTGTGATGCAGGGGCGGGAAAGGGGTAATGGTAATGCATACGATGCGCTATCAGCATCGTGAGTCTCTCACCTGACAGGCTCTGTCAGCAGCACCACAGGCTCGCTGGCAGCGCTGCTGGGCACTGGGGCTGCCACTGACACAGCAGGCGGACAATCTGCATCTGATAGGCATGAAGAAGGCCGCCGCGAGCTGGCTGCTGCCGTGGAGAAGCGGGTCTCAATCTCCCGCAGCAGTGCCGCCTCAGCAGCATAGAAGCCTGCACACCCGCAGCATGCTGAGCCGCTTGGATGAATGTGCAAACATGGGCGCTGTCAGCTTTACAGCATGGCCAAACACAAACGAGGACTTCAGACGAGATGCACGCTGCTCGCCATCGCCATTTGTTCATATCGGATGCGGCGAAGCACCGTCACCTTCCACATGAAGAAACTGTGCGACGCTGGCCAGGCTGTGAAGGCTGTCCGTAGCAGGCACGTCGGCTGGAAGAAAGGTGTCCATTGCAGCAAGCAGTCTGCACGGAGCAGGTCAGTCGTCGAGGAGTAAGAGACGACTGTGTGGAGCGGTCATCTCGCTTGTAGGTCGTTTAGGACGGCATGCCGAGGCCACCAGCATGCTGGCACGGACTTGAATTAGCTGCGTCCTATAAATCTGGGCACTGCAATGTTGCAGCCATAATTGAAGGTGCGTCAAACGCTTTCGTTGTTGAGGTGACGGCACTTGTATGACTCAGTCACACCCAGAACAGCTCTTGCAGTCGATCAAACTCAGGCAGTACGCACACGATGCATACATGTCCTTGTCACAATCGGACTAATGGGTTATTGCCTCGACAAGTGGGCTACGTTGGCGCGCTGAACAGCTCCAAAACGAAGCTGATGGAAGCATTGGAAGCTGAAATTGAATTCCACAGACTTCAAACATTGGCCAGATGACGCTGCACAGTGCCTTCCACCACGACGACTCCAGGGTGTGCATATCCAGCAGCCTTTCTGACCGCGCAGCGAGCCTGCTGGCGCTCGGAGGCCTTGCTTGAAGGCTGTTCAGATCCGAACAGGACATCCAGCAGGCAGCAATCCACCCACACTTTGCTCAAGTGGGATTGCTCTGGTGGAATCGAAGCCACCACCTGTTTGCTCTGGTCGTGAGCCGGTTCTGTGTTCTTGGTGACACCCAAAAGCGGCAGTCGGCAGTGGCAGTCCCGGGGTCTAGCGGCACGCCGGGCTGCGCATGCCGGGAGCCATGACCAGTCCGCAGGATGGTAAGACAGCGGGCAAGAAGAAGAGCGCTGAGAAGCCGACGTCGTTCGTGCACAACAAGGTCACGTACAAAGGCAAGCTCAGCACTGAATACTTCCTTGCTGCGCGACGTCAGCTGACGGTATGCTTGAGAGGCGGCGCCATGACACCCTGGTCTCTCATCCCCTGTACATCTGTTTGCAGTTGGTGACTGCTGTCTCGTGCGAGGGGAGAATGTCGACATGCCCTTCGTGAGTCCTTGAGTCCTCAACATGTCACGCCTGTCAGTGATCCTCGTGTAGCTTATTTTTGGCAGCCCTTGAGCATGCGCAGCATCCAGTCCTCATCCATCTGGACTCGTCCACGGCACCCAATCGTCGTGGACCTTCCAGAGTGCTGTCAAGGACGTCACGGTCTCTGACTGCAGGTAGGCAAGATCAAAGACATCAGCATGTCGGGGAGGTCGGTGAAGGTCCAGATGGCATGGTTCTACAGGCCAGAGGAGGCACAGGGCGGCCGTAAGGTGCTGCCATGCCTTTTTCCTACATGTGATGCTACCGTGGGGACAGCACGGCACACTGAATCTGTTCTGGCGCATCTGTACGACACAGGGGCTGAGGGCATTGGTGGGAGGACAGTTGAGTGGAATGCCGTCAAGTTTGAGCATGTCTGCTGTGCTTGCAGGCGTTCCACGGCGAGCGGGAGCTGTTCAGGTCGGACCACCTGGACTGGGCGCTGGCGAGCACCATTCAGAGCAAGTGCAGGGTGCATAGCTTGAAGTCCTACCAGGTGCACTGGATCGTCAAGCAGTGTGCTGTACACTCTTGTCTGCCTGAACTATAACTCCGACTCTAATTTCCTGCTTCAACGTCCCGTCCACTATGAGGCGCTATGAGGCACTTCAGGAGTGCTGAGATCGCCGTGCCGCAAAACTCGTATGTCATGTGGGCCCGTGTTGTGTGCAGGCCCTGAAAAAGGTCGACGACGAGGACTTTTATGCGCGGTTCACATATGTGGTGCGCTGTGCTTCCTGGTTATGACACTGCATCTCCTCTGTGAATGCCTCACACTCCATCGGACAAACCGCAAACACATCATTGCCTGATGCCCTGCAGCCCACCACGCACGAGTACCGGCCGGACAAGGTCCCCGTGTGAGTGCATTTGTATTTCACCCCCTTGTCCAAATGCAATTGCTGTTGCTGTCATCCTGCCTGGTTGCTGCTCGCACATCTGCTTGCACCACTCCTTGAGCTCCGCGTCATCCAGGTCTCTGTCTGCTGCAGGTATTGTCTCTGTGAGATGCCGTACAATCCGGACATGTTCATGGTGATGTGCAACAACTGCGAAGAGTGGTGCGACCTTCCGCATGTCTTACCCTCTGTCACACTGCTGTGTGTTCATATACCAGGATCACCTCAAAGCTGCGCTAGTCAGCATTGAAGGGCTGGTGTGCATGATGTGTCGCCACGCCCATCAACGGCCTGATTTCTGGCTCATATTGCAGGTACCACCCAAGGTGCCTGGGCTTCGATAACAACGAGGTGCCAGACAACTTCGTTTGCAAACTGTGTGCGGAAACAATGCAGCCAGCAAAGAAGCAGAAAACGCAGCGATGACGCACTTGCTTGGGGATTCGCGAGCACACCAGATTGTGATGGCTTTGACCGGAAACAAGCTAGCAGCAGGTGTTGTCGTTGTCGTGGTTTTTGTGATGTGCCGGTTTTGGCGCCGAGATGGCGGCGGCAGTGTAAGCAGTGCGTCATCAGCTCATGCTCTTTTCCACTTCTGACGCCACTGTCTGCAATACGCACCACTGCTTACAATATGCACCCCACTATGGTGAAACACATGTCACCGATGAGAGAGCGTACTGCCCCCAGCGTCACAAGTGGTGCCTACACTACCGCACCTGGTCGTGTTGAAGCTGGAGGCTGGTGCAACCGGGTCAATCTGCCAGGCTACTCGCAATAGCTCTTACCCGCCCGGGAGTGATTTCGCTAAATCTTGCGATTGCAGCTCCAAGCTTATCCGGCATCACTTCTGCACCAGCACGCCCTGCGACCACCAGCTCACCCGTCGTAGCAGCCCGCAGATCGTCACAATGGCGCTGTCCATGAAGGCCAACCTGCGGAGCACTGTGCTGGGCCAGACATCGGAGCTGAAGGCCCGCCCTGCCGCCACATCTGCCGCTCGCTGCCCAGTGGTTGTGCGTGCCCAGCAGCAGGAGGTACAGATTGGAGCTGTATGTTGTCAAGCTGCAGTTTGAGATGCATTGGACGTGTGCACGCGCAGCAGGGGCGGAGTTCAGGTCAAGCTTCGCAGGGTCTGGCTGGTCCAGCTCAGGTTGAGGGACAGCGTGCACGGTCGGGCAGCAAAGCAATTGCGACATGCAATGCCCCTCGAGCATCGGCTTCGCGGCGATGCACAATGCTCGGCACCCTGCCAGATTGCTGGGGCGTTCTCCTGATCAGAGCTCCTATCCCACAATCGATGGCTTCTGCATGTGCAGGCCAGCCGCCGCTCGGCCCTGGGCCTGCTGGCAGCCGGCGCAGCCCTGGTGTCGCGCACGGAACCGTCCCAGGCGGCCTATGGCGAGTCTGCCAACATCTTCGGCAAGACCACCAACAAGGCTGGTGAGCCCTCCTGCGGCGACGGTTGCAGCATCAGCAATCCACTCGTATGACATTGCATGCGGTCACAGTCTGTTTGAAAGAAGTCAGGCGTTCAATTTCGTGTGTCCAACCCTCGTGGTCACAGGGTTTGTGCCGTACGCCGGTGAGGGCTACGCGCTGCTGCTGCCAGCAAAGTGGAACCCCTCCAAGGAGTTCGACTTCCCAGGCGTCGCCCTCAGGTGCTCGTTCCTCCTTCTCTCTGCATGTTAGTGTCTAATTCTCGTTGATGTCGAAGCAGCACCGCCGTATTGTGCTCCCATAGCACCAGGTCCTGCCTGCTGCAGTAACATTCCAGGGCTGCGCATGAGCCAATTTGCTGCCTTCACGTCATGCGCACATTCGATGTTTGCAGGTACGAGGACAACTTCGACGCGGTTACCAACCTGACCGTGATCACCCAGAAGACGGACAAGTCCTCCATCACTGGCTATGGCTCCCCAGAGAAATTCCTGAACGAGTTCAAGTACTTGCTCGGCACCCAGGTCTTCACCGGTGAGCACTTGTGCACATCGTCTAGTGCCTGCTTTGCATGCACACATCTTATCGTGAACTTAATTCGACTTCACTTGCACATGCCATCACTGCTGCAGCAGTTTCTCCATGCCAGGCTGGCTGCTGGCAACCGCTGGCAGTTTGATTGCTGTCCAATGTTGAAGCATTTGAGTGCATCATGAACACGTGGCGCTGCTGTCCACGCAGGTGAGACACAGTCAGAGGGCGGCTTCAAGGCCGGCAAGGTGTCCAGCGCCGCGCTGCTGGATGTGCAGGAGGCCACCGACAAGTCGGGCAAGCCGTACTACAAGTACGAGATCCTCACCCGCACAGGTGCGCTGCTCTCCAATCACCATCTCGCTATTGTTGAATGCATGCTGTTGGATGTATTATTTGCACTCAGCCTTGATTGTCATTGCAGTAACTACCGTTCCTCCATTATCATCCTTGAAGTCCCACTGTCTGTCTTCAAGTTATTGCATCGCATTCCCTGTTTAGATGCTGGATTGTGGCAGGCAAGGCCAACATGTAGAGCAGTAGCTAGTGCTGCCTCAAAATCGCGATGAATCTACTGCAAGCTCACACCATGGCCGACTTGCTTTTCGAAGCACCAGCAGTGCAGCAGGCAAGCCACACGCCGCCGATGTTGTGGCCTTTCCCCCTCTCCATAGCCGATGGGGATATAGCCTGATGGGGATGAGGGTGGCCGGCACCAGCTGATCACAGCTGCAGTGTCAGGAGGGGTGTTGTACATCTTAAATTTCAGGTTAGCAGAAGCACTGTTTCAACAGCGTCGACAAGGATGCCAAGACCGCCGTGAACTCAATCACCATCGCCTGGAGACAAATGTACAGCCTCTGCAGCCATTGGTGACCCTGGCTGTCAGCTTTCAGCCTGAACAGATAGGCTTGGCGCAAGCTGCGTCCTTGTCCTGTGACAGGTCTGGCGCCACGCAAGCCTGACAGCTCAGGCCGCTGGGCCGGCGCGCTCTCGGGAATTTCCGATTCGCCATTGTTCTGGCGACCAGTCAAGCGCAGCCTGAGGTCATGAACTGACTCGTGCCTCCCCCTGCCCTGCAGCCGACGGCGACGAGGGTGGCCGCCACCAGCTCATCACGGCGGCAGTCGCGGGCGGCCAGCTCTACATCCTGAAGGTCCAAGTTGGCGACAAGCGGTGGTTCAAGGGCGTCGACAAGGACGCGAAGGGCGCCTGGAACTCCTTCACCGTCGCCTGAGCTCACACACCCAAAACCCTGTTGGGGAGGGGTTGCGCTGACGACACACAAGAGGGGCTTCTTCCCTTCGTGTTGTGTGCACCTGTGCGCAGCTGACAACGCGCTGGGCGGCCGCCACCACCTGATCACCGCCTCGGTCGGCAACGGCGTCCTCTACATCCTGCGCATCCAGGCCGGCGAAAAGAGATGGTTCCACGGCGTCGATCACGATGCCAAGGGCACCTGGAACTCGTTCACCGTCGCCTGAAGCAAACCCTGAGCAGCAACTGAGCAGCGGCGGGGTGCGATGAGAGAAATGGGCCATGTAGATGTGGATGGTGTGTCGCTCAATTTGGTGACCAGGGCGGTGGCGCAGACAGTGCTATGTGTCTTGCGCCGTGCACAGTGCTGGTCGTGTGCGCCAACCTTCCGAGCTGGGTGCGGCTCGGCACTGCCACCCGTCGCTTTGTGCAGCCTGTGTTGTGTGCAAACTTCTTGATGTGGCAGTTGGGGCGCTCCGCAGCTGGGTTGGCGGGGGCGCCGGACGGATTCGGAATTGCTATCGTGCACGTCACATGCAGCATTTGATCATGCTGCCATTGTTGGAGAGCGCAGTTGCTACGTTGACCTTGTCAGACAGTCTGAGCAGAGCAACAGTCTTTTTGGAAATCGCTGTTCACCAAATGTCACTCATCAACGACAGACCCCCGGCAAATGGCAAGTATCCATGTGCATTTGATTTCTCATCGCGACGCTATAGTCCCGAGCCGACCTGAAATCTCTCCTGCCTGTATCCCATGCTGCTAGGAAATAATAAACTCTGTGGCCTGATCCTATGTGCACCGGAAAAAGGGTTTAGTGAGCGCACGGCCACCCACCGGTGGTGCACGCCTGATGTACGTTCAGCCGCAGCACCGGCCTCAGTAATGCAATTCGGGCGCTCTCAGCACGCTCGTGAAACACAATGTGACTCTCGCGGGCTCAAAGAGTGAAACGGCAACATGCGTTAGAGTTCAGGGTTTAGGTTGCGCACGGCCGCTCTGCACACGCCGATCGGACAACGCGGCCGGCCACCGCGCAAAGCGCCTAGAATACAGTTTCCCCGGAAATGATGGGGTGCGCGCGTTGCGCAGCGCGTCGACGGCGCGATGCGCAGCTGCTGGGACGCTGAAGTGAGTCCACAGGTGTGTATTAGGGATAGCCTTGCTATGATGCTTCCTGCAGCCATCGCCTGGTCATGACTAATAGTTTGCTAACTGTGCAGCTTTACAGGCTGGCAAATTAGCGCGCCACACTGCAATTGTGACATGCTGTACATCAACATTGCAATTGCACGCTCACTATGCACTGAAGCACTGCAACTATCCTGCCACAATGGGACGCACGCTGGGGCAACATTTAGCAACCAGACTGGTGGAGATTGGCGTCACACACGTCTTCGGGGTAAGGTCCCTATGATGTGCAGAGTGTTGCTTGCGAAATATGGCTACCAGTGTTACTCCGATGCACCTGCAGAACATCAAGAGCAAAAATGAAGATCCGGGTTCGTGCAATATGCGCAGGTGCCAGGTGCGCATATGAAAGGTCATGGCGTACATCTGCTTGATCTTGACTCAGCCTAGCAGGATGCACTCGCGCATGACCTGGCCGTGCAAGCACGGACCGACATCTGCCATCGAATTGCATGTGCAACGTGTGCTGCGCGATTAGGTCATACCGCAGGCTCAGCCGTGAGCTGATATTGACACATGCTATTGCGAAGGCGTTCTCTCTTCCGCAGGCGACTTCAACTTGGTACTGCTGGACCAGCTGCTGAAGGAGGAGCAGCTCCGCTTTGTGGGCTGCTGCAACGAGCTGAATGCAGGCTATGCGGGTGCGCTGTGCATGTGGGTGTTACAAAACCCTTGTGCAACGTCAGTGACGCACGCTGGTCACTCAGTCACGCGCTAAACAGCTGACGACAGCTCATTGTTGGGGCAGCTGACGGGTATGCACGAGCGCGCGGGGTTGGAGTGGTGACCACCACCTTCACGGTGGGCGGGCTGAGCGTCATCAATGCGATCGCGGGCGCCTACTCCGAGAACCTGCCCGTGATCTGCATCACAGGTGCTGCCTTCCGCAAGAGATCAGCCAGCCTGCTTGTCTCCACGACCCTGCAGGAAACGTGACGACGCATGACTGACAGGGACCGAGACGGATGCGGGCGCGCACAGCGTCACATGGTAGTGCGCCCTTGTGAGAGGCACTGTGCTGGGGCGCAGGCGGGCCCAACAGTAACGACCTTGGCACGAACCACATCCTGCACCACACCATCGGACTGTCCGACTGGGGTCAGGAGTACCGCTGCTTCAAGGAGATCACCTGCCACCAGGTGCGCATTTACGGCAGCATTTCCTGTCCTCGGCTGCCAGCACGTATGTGTTGATTGCCGGCATGGAGTCGAGCACTCAGCACTGTAAGAGAGGGTGCATGCTTGCCAATGCAAAGGCCGTGCAAACCGCTGCAGTGTGAATATGAGACTTGGGCTGGCGTCACCCGCCTACAGGTGCAAATCCACTGCCTCAGCGACGCGCACGAGCAGATCGACCATGCTATTGCAGCGGCTCTGCGGCAGCGGCTGCCTGTGTACATCAACATCTGCTGCAACATTGCAGGAGAGGTCGGGCCTGTTTACATCATGCATTCGAGCCTGATGCACCTTGCATGTCTTTGTGGTTCAATCGCTCACAACCCTCTGTGCTGCATGGCAGTCACAGGTCCGAAACTGCCTTTGCAGGAGCACCCAACATTCAGTTCTGTGCCCATCCCGTTTGCAATCTACCCCAAGGTGTGAAACTGTGGCTGTCGGCGTCAAAATCCATTCTGCGTGCAAGGTTGGTATCTGCTCGACTGCTGTGATGTGCATACTGCCTACTGCAAGTCACACCCCATCAAACCTGTGCAGGTCAGCAATCAGGACAGCCTCAAGGCGGCGGTGGACGCTGCCGCCGAATTCCTGAACAAGGCCACCAAGCCGGTGCTGGTTGCTGGCGGTCACCTGCGGTCGGAGAAGGCCATGGGCGCCTTTGCAGGTTTGCCTGGGATCAGAAAGATGCAGCGCATCGAGCATGCTGCCGCAGTCTCGCAGTGACCAACAGCATTCGCAGATCATGAAACCTATTGGCGCAGTGACTGCTCCACAATCGGGTGTTGCAGCGCCTCAAACATGTGACACGCTGGCGCACAGAGCTGATGAATTCGGCCGGCTACCCGGTGGCGACCATGGTGAACGCCAAGGGCATGGTCGACGAGCAGCACCCCAACTACATCGGCACATACTGGGGCCAGGTCAGCACGGCATATGCGGCAGAGACAGTGGAGTCCGCAGACGCATACCTTGTGGCGGGTGAGTGAGTTGCTGACAGAATAATGCCTTTTATCACGATGACATCACGGCAACAGCACAGGACAAGTAAGTCTGGCTGATGAGGAAGCACTGAAACATGAGTTTCTATCATTGGTGGCAGGCCCAACATTCAATGATTACACCACCACCGGCTGGACGCTGCTGATGAAGGACAGCAAGGTAAGAAGAGGATTTGCAAATTCTGAGTGAGCACGTCTATTGCATGGAGTGCTTTTTCAGCGTTGCAGGGACATAAGTGTGACCTTCAAGCTGAAGTTCAAGCGCCTTTAGCTTTCTGGCCGCAGATGGTGCATGTCACCGGCAACTCTGTGAAGATTGGCGGCGCCCAGATCTTCTCCTGCATCGTCATGTCCGACTTCCTGACAGCCCTGGCAGGTCCGTTAGCAGTTGTGTAAGAGGTCGGTGCCACCAGCATGGCAAGCTTGCCTGTGCCAATGCCACAAATTTTTTTTGTGTGATCATGATCAGTCGTATGTGAGTGCTGCACATCTGCATACAGGCAAGACGAAGCACAGCAAATTGGGATGGTTGTCCAAATTGGAGCTGTGCTCATGTATCGAACCACGACTCCAGCAACTTCGTACAAGCCTCGCGACCGTATGTGCAGGCAAGCTGAAGCGCAACGACAAGGCGATGGTCATCCACAAGCGCATGTACCTGGCGCAGCCTGAGGTGCCCGCCTCAGAGGATGGCTCGCCGCTGCTCACCAACTCTGTGTACAAGCACGTCCAGGTGACACCTCACTCCTTCTGGCATTTCGTTGGCAGAACTTCTTCAGCAAAGCTTTTCCAGGCTTTACCCCACAAGTGCCACCTGCAGCACCAGCATGTTCACCCATGCGCCATCACCGAGCTGTGGGTGCTGCGGGCGCAGGGGATGCTCAGCAGCAACACGGCGGTGCTGGCAGAGACGGGCGACTCCTGGTTCAACTGCCAGAAGCTGAAGCTTCCAACCGGCTGTGGGTGATGGTCTTGTCTGCTCGAAGGAGCACAACAAATCAAACTCATGCCAGGCGGTTCTGTGTTAGTGGGACATTGTTGACCCTGCTGGCTCCATCTTCGCAGACACCTGAGAGTGGCCTGGATGCAGCAAGGATGTGTAGTCGCTGCCACTGTAGGCTGAGCTGATTTTGTTCGCCCACGCTGCAGGTACGAGTTCCAGTGCCAGTACGGGTCCATTGGCTGGGCTGTGGGAGGGACGCTTGGCTACTCGGTGTGAGATTGCAGCCATGCTGCTTCCTGCTTTTGCTGTGCCTTTGTGTGCTCTGCACAATAAAGGAGGCTGCTGTGCGCTTCGCGCAAAAGAGAAGGGCGCATGCAGCTGCAGCGACATCCTGATGCGTGCAGGTGGGCATGGCGCTGAACGGAAAGCGAGTGATCGCGTCCATTGGCGACGGCAGCTTCCAGGTCACCGCACAGGACATCACGACCATGATGCGTGAAGGTTGGTGCCCCAGTCCAGAGCCTGACCGTTTCATGTGCTTCCTTGACGAGTGCTCACGTTTTGCAGCTTGCCCACGAGCCATCATTCTGCTGTGTCACACTCCCAGGTGCCAACCCAATCATCTTCCTGATCAACAACGGCGGGTGAGGCCCTGCACTCGAAGTGCCTGTTGCAGTGTATTGCACCTTGATCAGTTTGGTGGACACCCTGCTGTACTGCTGCTTCCAGGTACACCATCGAGGTCGAGATTCATGATGGCCCGTGAGTGACCTTCCTCCTACAGCCGGAGCACCTGACCTGCACACATTTTGTTGCAATATCATCTCATTCGAGCAACTTTCCTAACTCAGAAATTTGTTGCGCAGGTACAATGTCATTCACAATTGGTAAGCCATCTGGGTTTTGCTCAGCTGCGGTGTGCCAGGCTCTCACAACTTCGAATCCGAGTCGTGATGAATGCAGGTCGCATCAGCTGACGACCAAGTTCATTTGTTGTACGCAGGGACTATGTCGCCTTCGTGAAGGCCATCGACAATGGCCTGGACCGCTCATGGTCAACTAGGGTACGCTACGCATGACATACTGTGCACCACCACAAATTGAGTGAGGCTGCGAAACTCAGGTGATATGACCATGCGCATCTACTGACTCTGTTGTCGTCGACATCTGGCAGTGCAAAACGGAGGCAGAGCTTGTGGCTGCCATCAAGACAGCCACAACCGAGAAGCTGGACAAGTGCGCTTGCTGGCTGCCGCTGCCCACTTCCTGCATCCGATATATGCTTGCTTCCCGCCTGGCGATGTCCACTTGACACCAAGCAGGAGGTTACCAAGCAGGAAGTTGAAATGTTATGTGCGCAGGCTGTGCCTCATCGAGGTGGTGACCGACAAAGACGATTGCAGCAAGGAGCTCCTAGAGGTACGATGTCCGCTAGACACCTGTCTACTTGCTGTTTTGTAGTGCCAGTCGTATCATTCCACGTGTGATCCAAGTGCCATAATGGCGGTGACACCAGCATCCACGAAGCTGCCGTGTTGCAACCTGCAGTGGGGCTCCCGTGTGGCAGATTCAAATGCGCGCCCGCCCAATCCGCAGTGATGGCAGCACATCAAGAGCCAGCAGCATTCCAGTGGAAGCTGCCACACTCTCCTAGAGGGTCAGACAGGCTACGGTGGATGTTGCCACCTGGACTCTCATTTGGCAAATTCGTTCAGAAACATTGGTTTGTGAGATGGTTATATCAGGATATCGGATCCCCCTCTGCAGCATGCAGCATTGCAATTAATGATGGTGGTTTTGCACGGGTTTGTGTTGCCCTGATTCATTGGGCGCCAGCGGACGATGTGGTTGTCGATATTGGACAGCATACCAACTGACAACCAATTTGAGCATGTGCGATGTTGACTTGGCATGCTTATTGCTGTATCAGCAGCTTCAAGGGGCCGGCCTGCACCAATGCCACAGATGCGACGTAGCACAGCACCTTCCTTCACACTCGTAACCGTCATCGCTCTCTGAGCTGCGCAAAAATCAAGGCGGGCACCCCCCATCAACTGCGGCCTTCATCACGACCACTCAATCTATATTGAGAAGGCGCTGCCCGACTGCATGACCTCGGCCTCCAGCGCCTCTGCGGTCTGTCCATCGATGTCCAGCAGCTCGCGCAGCTGCAGCAGCGTGGAGAACTTGGCGGGCACCTCCGAGTTCTGCAGGTGCATCTGGTACAAATCCATGACCTGCGCACAGAATAAATATAATATGAAAATTGTAATGGAGCTGGGTTGATCAGCTGAGGTGCAGATGCGGGTGTCAGAAACACGCAGCATCAAGGGTGGCCTGAATGCTGCTGACACAAAATGCACGCTGTGTGATCATAAGGAAGATCCTGCAGCGATGCATCAAGATACGATGTGGCTGTCGCAGCTGCCATCAGCAGGGCGCTCAATGTGGCAGGCGGCCATGGGGGGTCGGGCAAGGCTCACCTCCTGCTTCTCATACCGCGCGTTGAGCAGAGGCTCCCGCACGATGGAGTTTTCCTGCAGCGCGCGCCTCAATTCCACCATCGCCCTGCATAACAACAGAAATATATCCACCGCACAGACGCAGGTGATGGCGCTGTCCCTCAGGTGCTCAGTGAACAGCTTGACGACTGCATGCAAATAGACATGGCAGGAGAACCTGCACGGCTGGAAGCACCTGGCGGGGTTGCCCTGCTCGTTGAACTGCATGGCTTTGTGCACCGCGACGGCCTGCCGTGTGCGCGCGAGCGCCATCTTGTATTCCCGCCCATCCAGTGGATCTGATGCCATGCTGTCATCCTGCATGCCAACAGCGAGCCTCAGGGTCCAGTACGCTGTATGAAAGGTTATGTCGGGCTGTGACATGGCATCATGCCAATCTTCTGATGACATCTGGCAACTGGCCTGCTGCTGTTGTCGCCGCCAGTCCGCTGCCTGCCCACCATCCACTGCTGAGCTGCTCTGCCGCCGGATGCGGTTGATGCCCCAGGTTGCCGCTGAGATCCCGATGCCCAGGAGCAGCCACGCCTGAGTTGAAAGCCTGTGGTGGAAGAGATCATTTTTGATTGCGAGCGCCATGATAGCGCATTGTGTAGGCATGTGGTGCATGCATGCATCTTCAGACAGCAAGCGACGATACAGCATGCAGTAGTTTCACGTGTAACAGGTCCTTTAGGATCTAAACGTCCGACTCATCAACGGTAATCAGAGCATACCCCAAGAGAACCGCGCTGCCGCTCACAGGTGAATCCTCATGCGTGGACGGCGGCACTGGATCCACAAGTACATAGCTGTCCCGCTTGTCTGCCTGAGCTATTTGCGGCGTGCGTGCTGTCCTGTGGCCCGCTCTCCTCGCAAACGGGCGTCTGTGTGGCGAAGGCAGCAGTGTGTGTGCATCCAGCAAGCACGGCAACGATCGCGGGTGCTGCAAAGGGGTGTGCAACCCTGACATGCTGGATCGGTGAAACACGAGGTGGCCAGCTGTTACAATGGCGGAATGTGCCAAGTGTTGTCAGCGGTGCGCCACTTGCTGAGCAAAATTTTCCAGCAAAACTCAGGCAAAACTCCGACACGCACAACTGCGACATGCAGATACCTGCGGGTTCACAATGCTCGTTCTCAACCTGCATATCGCTTGGACTCTGTGTACAAGTGCATTCATCGTTGTCCACACAATCCTACAGTCGCCGATCAGCCCAGAACACATACCGATCCTCACTGAAGAGTATCGAAGTATGTGACCGCTGCGGTAATATAGCAAGCGAATCCATCGTTGAGGAGTTTGTGGGTATGCAAATAGCTCAATAATTTTCATCTGCGGCATCCGATCCGGCTTCGTGTCAGTCTTGATCCCCTTCACCCGCAGCGCGCCAGCACCAGCCACTTCAGGTGCGCATGATGAGCTTAAGCAGGACATCAAAGTCATCACTTGATGCTAGCTATGTGCAGTGAACAAGAATCACAACGTGGCTCCCTTGTTTCCAGGCGTTGACGGATGGGGCGCGGCTCAAAATCTGCGCCCGGCGGCAAAGCACCCAGCAATCCGCCTGGCCCGCTTGGGCGCCTGTTCCTGGTCTTCTGCCGCCCTCTACCGGAGGCGCTGTCGCTGCACAGCGTGTTCAGCTGTATTGGCGCCTGCATCGGCTGCGCTGGCCAAGCGGTGGCGACACTGCTTGTCTTGACAGCGCCCGTGTCCATTCCCCTGCTGGTGTGGACGGCTCTAGGTATGCGCCACAACCTCACCTGCCATTGTGCATCCAAATGCGATTGCATGCAAGCAACAATGCAGACCCTGAAACCCATGCATGCATGCCTGCATGCACAGCTGCATGCACAGCTGCATGCACACTACAGCTTCAAGACCCACAAAAAACTTCAGGTGCTCCATGCAGTGCAAACCTTGCATGCAGGAGCAGACAGCAGCAAGCGGCAGGTGCTGCGGCTGCCGCCGCAGCTGCCGCGCATCGGCAGCGTGAACTACAGCAACGCAGAGGTCAGGCTGCCGGCGCTGTCGGCGCCCGCCGCCTTTGCTCTGCTGGCAGCGGTGTCCGCCGCCATCCACCTGGCGCAGATAAGCCGTCAGAATTCAAGTCGGAAGCGGGAGGCAGCAGCAGTTGCGGCGCTGACGCCGGCAAGCGCGCAGCGGCGGCCGAGACTGCGGCAGGAGCCCCAGGTCGGCATGTCCACGGCAAAGCAGGAATCGTCACAGGGCGGCATGCAGCACATCGAATCGCCGTTCAGCTCGCATCGGCGGCGCAGTGCCCATGCCTCACCCGACGGCAAGACGCCGAGGCTTGGCATGGTCAATGGCGAGGCCGGGGGCGGCGGCAGCGGCGGCGTACCTGTGCAGCAGCTGTTTGCGCAGCTGGCTCAGGTGCAGCACATGCTCTTCGGCGCCGGGCCGGCAGCGCAGCTGGCGGCAGGCGTGCCGCAGACTTTCGAGAATGCGGTCTTTGAGGCAGGGCGCCTGTGCGGTGCGTGATTGGACCTCACTTGTCCCCCTCTCTCACTGCGTGCTGCTAAACACAGGCATCCACGGCATGTTTTGCAGCCCTGAGTATACTCACTTTGCTGGGTGTGAGATTTCCGCATGGTCCGACTGGGTGACATTCGGCACCATGCAGGGGTGGTTGGCATTGACCCTCCACCAGGCGGCGGCGGGAGTCCAAAGGCCCTGAGTCAAGCGCTGACGGATCTGAAGGCTGCTCTGGCTTGACTGCGGCCGAGCATGTTGGAGAGTGCAGGGTCCTTTGTTGTGCGCAGTGTTCAGCGGCCCTGATGTTGCATATCTTTAAACGAGGCATCCAAGTGCGCAGAGAAACTTGTGTGATGGTGCTAGCGGTGGTGTGATTGGATGCAGCTGCTGGAATAGCAGTCTGTTGTGACATTCGCATTCTTTGTCTTATTCCAGAGTGGTTTTAGACATCCCTCAGATTGGGACCCGACCATGGCTGATGCAGACCCTTCATGACGTCAACAACAGGCAGTCCTATGTGCCAAAATTGCTGTCAACACTCTGATGTCCCACACAAACCACATGCGATTGTTCTCGCCTTAATTTGTCCAAACACCCTTTTTTTGTTCATGTGTCGTGAACTGTGACACGCATCATCTGCGGGCCAATTCCGGCAGCGGCACCTGCTGCTGTGCCGCCTGCTGCTGCTGCGGCAGCGCTCCGCCACTGGCACTCCCTCCCAGCGCCTCGGCATGCCTCCTGCTGGACACGCGAGCGCCACTCGGTAGTGTTTTATACAGATGAGACAGCCTGCAGCTAGAATGCCCCCTGCAGCGACATGCAGGGCATCTGCATGCAAATCCCACGACCCTGCATCGCAGCGCTTGGGGGCGGAGTGCAGCCGCACATCTGCATGTGAAAAGCTTGCCTGTGGGCGGCGTCAGCAGCGCTGACGGCTGCCGCGGGTCTGCTGACCACGCTTGCCGCCAGCGGCTCGTCTTCAAAGGCGAAGACGCCGCCGGCGCCATTGGATGGCGCCGAGCTGACGGACATGCTGCGGCCCAGGTCCCTGATGGTGCGCCGCCCATTCATGGGCCAGCCCCCCCCTGCAGGACGCGCACGATGGGCTGTTGGAGGCATTGTCCTCAGCAACATCAAGCAAATGGACCCCTGCGTGCCCTGTGCATTGTGTGACGTGAGCCTCTCCATCAAACATCCGGACCCCATCGAGTTCAACATTGGGTAGGGTTCGAGTGATGAGCCTTGAAATGACCGCTGCAATGTGCCGGCAGCCAGTGGCGCCATGCGCCGCCCACCTCCAGAGTCGGACGACGAGTCGTCGTCCTCCACGGCCGAGAATTCCATGCTGGCGGAGCCATACGAGGGCGACGTGCCCAGCAGCCCCACCGCGGGCGCCGACTTGCCAAATGGGTTGGGCCCCGGCCGCCGCGGCGCCCACATCGCCGACACGTCCAACGGTGAGTGCATCGGCAGCGGCGCCGCCGGCGGCGGCTGCCGCACGGGGCTGCCGCTCGCCATCTGCTGCCTGCCAGGCGGGATTGCAGCACCGGGGGAGGCTGGCGGGAGGCTGCCCGGGGCGGGGCTCAGGGTTTCTGGGCGGCTGCCGCCGCCACTGACGCCATGCAGCTGACTGGCTGAGCTTGCCAGCTGCGCGGGTGGTCCTATGGTGCCCCGATGCTGCTGTTGCTGCTGCTGCTGCTGCTGCTGTCGCTGCTGCTGTTGGTTCCGCTGCTGCTGGTGGTGTGTGGCGTGCGAGGCTGCCATGTCGGCCGCCAGCTTCTGCTGCCGCCGCTGCTGCTCCGCCTGCAAGCAAACAACAGATTGCCTGGAGAAGCCATCTGCAATCCATACACTTAAGCACATGCGCCCCATGCAGGTGCGATGTTGGCAGAACAAGAGCGACAGGCATGCTATGACACCAACATGCCAGGGCCTACCGCAAATGCCGTCAGCTCGCCGACAGGCTTGTGGCGCGCATGCAGCGGGGTCGCCGCCGGTGCCTTTTCCTCTGTGCGCTGAAGTAGCGAGCGCAACAGAGCGGTGCGCCGCAGATCCTGTCAGGCAAAACCAGCACATCGCACTGCGCTGCCCAGTTTCCACGGCGAAGACTCCATAAAGTATGCAACTGAGGTGCCGGCGGTGATGCACATATCACCACATACTCCTGCGGATCAGAATGCGAGCTGCTGCCACACTCGAGGCAACTCATGCACCTTCATGCGCTTATGTCCACGAGATATCAGCCGATGGGTGTACCTGTCCAAGGGCAGGGTCAGAGGGGCTGGGTGGCAGGCGCTCCGCCTCCGAGGCGTCCATTGCCGTGCAGCAGGCGCCCCGGCTCATGCGCGTCCGCGCCGGGCTGGGCGTCACAAACCCTGCAGCGGCAACAACAACAGATACTCTGGCTCACTCATGTCGTCTGCAGCTTGATCTGCAGGTAGGACACTGACTAGGCAAGATCGCAACTCCCTGGCTTTGTTGCTGTATGCAATAATCACGAACAGGTGAGCCAGGCACTGAGCATGCAACAACTGAGCCACCTGTGGTGCTGGCGATGGGGCCGCCGCCTTGTGGCGTGGTTGGCGACAGCAGCATCGCCGCTGAGCCAGTCGAGACGTCCGAGTCCCGGGGGCCGCCGGTGGCGGAGGTGTGACGCAGCGATGTCACCGACTCGCCGGCGCCGCCCGGCAGCCGCGCAGTGCGCGCTGGCACCGAAGACACGAAGGGATTGAAGCATTCTGATGCCTGCACCCATGCACAGGAGGCGCTTCCTCGGCGGCACTGCGTCGTTGCTTCTTTGCAGATACTTCTCACATTGCCTCCTCCAGCACAGCCTGATACTTCTGCACCGAGCACAGTGCAGCAACCAATGTTGTGCGGGCATTCATAAGGTATATGACATTGCGGACAACACCGCGCAGAACTTCGGCGTCACCTGGGGGCTGCCAGCGCTGCCGCCGCTACCGCGGCGATCAGTGGCCATGGGACTCCCTGGGCCCTCATCTGACACGCTGGCCTCCGGCGGGGCGCGCGCGCAGCTGCTGTCAGCCGACAGGCGGCCGGAGCCGGCGCGGCCGCCCAGCGACAGGCCGCCGCCACAGCTCATCTTGCTCATGTCCGCCGCCATGGACTGCATGTGAGCCCGCACAGAAGTCCCTGAGGTCCTCTGCCTGCTGCCGGATACGCGCATGACGCCTAGCATGACGCATGATGCAATTGCATAACGTGTTTGCATGACACATGACGCCTTTAGCTCTTGCCAGCATGACATGCTGCTTCGTCTGGGCCTGAGGGTGAGGGGATGTCAGCACGCGGGCACTCGGGCCCACCTCAGACAAGAAGCGTTTCTGTGAGCGTATGTTGTCCATCTCGGCTGCTTCGCCAAGTGTGTCCACGGACGTGCGCGCCAGATCGCCAGAAATGCGCTCGGTGACGGCCTCTTCCGTCCTGCCGCGCTTCAGCGGCGTGGCAAGGCGCGGCAGCTGCGGAAATGGCGCATACCCGACAGAGGGCCTGCTGGTGGCACTGGCGACTGCCCCAGCGTCCTGCTGCAGGAACGGTGCTGCCATGGCGGCGAGTTGGCTGGACTCGAAGGCACGAGCTGGCGGGCTGATGTATGCTGGCCGTGCCTTCAGTGCGGAGCCCCTGCCACCAGCGCCAGCAACGCACTTGCATTGCTCATCGTCGTGCCGTGTGCCACGGTTGCATGAAGGCTGCAGGCATCATGCCTGTGAACACCAAACAGCGCTCGATCTTGGTGGGGTCTTTTTAGTGAAGCTGTGAATGTGTTGTTATTGCTTTCAAAATGATGTGCACTGTGCTGCCGGCATCAACGCCATCCAACGCCAAGCATCAGTCAGTGTGAAGCGGTAGCACGGGTCTAGCGATCAATGTATAACTTTGCAAATGGCCAAGTGTTGAGTGTGTCCAGGCTCTCTGACCCTGCTCCGGACATCACATTACGTCCTCATTGATTGCGGGGAACACCCACACAGCGCCATTGGCGCAGTTTCGAAGCGACATTTGCTGAGGTTGATAGGGTCGGCTTCAGCTAATTCAGCGGCCCTGGCAGTGGAGAGGCCGCAGCTTTTGCCTAGGATCACCATACTTTTCGGACCGTGCATTCTACCGCAGGACAGCCCGCAGCAGAGTGGTCCACCATGTTTGCGGCTTTCACGCGCATGCGAAAACTGGAGGAGGCAACCAATGGCCGGGATGAGCCCACACCAAGTAACGCCTGCACACTGCTGCTGCTGGGATGGCCTGTCATGATGGGCTGTCAAGTGTATGCATATATCATTGCATGATCAGCATGCATCAGTGACATCCTCCCAGCCCACAAGCATGCAGATAGTCCCAAACCTCAAAGGTGTACAGTACTCCGCGGTCAGTGATGAGCGGTGTTCCGTGCCCCTTGCCACAGTCTACCTGCTGGACGAGCTGGTCGCTGACGCGCAGTCTGGAATGCCGGAGGTCGGCCTCATGGTCGAATTCTGCGTCAAGAGGCTGACGGCAAAGCCTTCAATCGTCAAGCAGAAGGTGCCGCAACCGCTGTGATGCGCATGGACACTGAGCAGCGAGCAGTGGCACAATTGTCTCAGTAGTCAGGAAAATCAGCTGACTTCTAGTTGCTCCGCGTGCTGCAGACGCTGCGGCTGATCAAGCATTTCTGCAACAAGGGCGCGCACGAGTTTCGCCGGGCCATGGCCCGCCATTCCAGCAGCGTCCGGTATGTCCTTGCTTGGGCTTTACATGGCCCTGTATTCTGGTCAATCAGCGATTTGACCATGGTCTCAATGGCGATTTGGTGATCATATCGTTGAGCTGCTTCCTTGCCTGCAACAGTTTTAGATAGGTGGGCCTGTATCTGCACCAACCTGATGGGCAATGAGCCCCCCTCTTGTACTGATCTCCAGGGAGCTGACGCACTACAAAGGGGAGCCTGACCCGCTCAAGGGCGACGTGCCAAATCAGCGTGTGCGTGATGCGGCGCGTGATGCGCTGGATGCACTGTTTGGTGCTGAGAGTGGCTATGCCCCAGCCACGCCAGCGCAGCCGCAGCTGACGGTGCGGCCCGATTTGATGGCCATGTATCTGCATGTCAAGAGTGCTGACATTACTGACCTTCTAGCACCAGCTTGACATGATGCTTGAGCTACGCACAGTCTCGAGTGGCTACACGGTGGTGCTGCACTCCGCAGAACCGCATCCAGGGCTTTGGCAGCACGAACTACAGCGGCAGCGGCGGCAGTGGTGGCTTTTCGGGCGGCGGCGGCGGCGGCGGTGTGGGCGGCGGCGGCAGCAACGAGGGCGTCGGCGGCATGCTGGGCAGCGGGCTGGCCATGGGGCAGTCGGCGCTCAGCAAGGCAGCCGGCGCTGTGTCAAATGCCTCCAGCGCAGTCTCCAGGGGCGTGCAGGTAAGCTGCGCTGGCATATCGTAGTTGCTCGAAGTCAGCTTCAGGCAGCTGTTGCCGAATGTGTGCTGCTGCGGTGACATAAGCCATGTCATAAGCTGTTCGTCTTGTGGCAATGACGGGCAGATCTTATTGCTGAATACCCTCCCGACCCTGTCGACATATTGCAGGGCTTTGGGAATCCGAAGTATGAGTCGGGCTTGCGGGCCGCCCCCAGCTACTCGCCGCCAGCTGGTGGCATCGGCGGCAGCACCGCGTCCCCACGATGGGGCGCTTCAGTGGCGGGCGCCGCGGGCAGCGCCCTCAGCGGGACCGGCAGCGCGATCAGTGGCGCCGGCAGTGCCATCAGCGGCGCGCTGTCGCCGCGCCACCGTGGCCACGGCAGCGAGTCCATGCTCGTTGGGCAGGTGCGAAGTTGATTTACTTGACCCGAAAACATGCGGCTTTTGGGAGTTGCAGAGCAGGAAACCGCTGTGGCGGCCTGCCATGTCTCGTGTTGCTGAGATCTGCACTCGCCTCAGAGGTCCACATTCTGACCTCTTGTGGCTGTCCTGCCGGCAGAGCGGTGGCGGGTACGACAGTGACGATGAGCCGTCGGCACGCCAGCAGCTGTCAGCGTATGCCTCGACTTGCGCGTCGCCTGCAGCGGCGAGCGCAGTTGCTGACGAGGGCGAGCTGGTCGATCGTGTGTGTGCCCCAGGTGTGGCCTGCAACAAAGTTCAAGGGCCGTCCAGAGACCAATACAGACGCTGATGCTGACGACACAGCTTGTCACATCAATCCACGCCTGTGTGCTGCACAAGGATCACAGCTGAACACGCTCTGGACCAGACAGTGTGCTGCTTAAATCTGTCCTCAATCTCACTTTGTTGCAGGTGGGGTGCGGGCGACACCAAGGGCGGAGGAGCTGCGCACCTTCGTGGAGGCACTGGCCCCGCTGGATGGGCTGGAGGTCGGGCGGCTGCTCGCAGCCAAGATGGTGGGCGCTCTTGTGACACCACAATCCCTATGGATACCACCAGTGGCGGCGAATCTGCTGCACCGGCTGCTCAGGGGCATGATGGGGCCGCCACAGCAAGGGGCACTTTCACAGCCCTCCTGAGCTGCAGTGCAGCTGAAGCAGCTTGCTGCTTGCCGCAGTACTGTCATCTCAAACTCGACAGATACACAGACTGATCACTCATTGAATCTGCTCATCGGGTGCCCGAAATCTCAAACCAGTTCGATGTGGCGTGGCTTTGCAGGAGGGTCCGTCGTGGCAGGCGTCGCTGCGGGCGCTGTGCGCTCTGGAGGCGGTTGTGCAGCAGGGCTCATCCGCTGCGTGCGGCGAGACGGCCGTCTTCTTCCAGGTGTCGCACTGCGTTCGCCGGCTCCCATACTTCAGCCTGTTGCCAAACACAGGGCGGGGTGGCCCAGGTCCATGTCCTTCCATGCCTGAAGTCACACATGTGCATTGAGTTCCACATGGCTTACCCTGGCATGGATCAGGCGTGGTGACCCGTCCGTGCTTGTGCTCCTGATGTGGCAGATCCTATGCAGGAACACCACAGACAGTCCTGTCGTACCCTGCCTTTCGATGGGTTCTGTTGCTTCCTTTCTTGTGCAGTCGGACCCTGGGGCGCTGCACGCAGCCGCCAAGTCGCCGCAGGCCACAGTTCGCGCCAGAGCCCGGGCCGTGCTCGCCGCCATCGGCGCCGACACCCTGCCAGAGGCCTCGACAGCCACAGCAGCAGCCACAGCGTCAGCTACACAGACACTGCCGGCGCCAGAACCGGACCTGATGGGCAACTTGCTCGGCTCAGAGGAGCCAGACGCGCAGTCGCACGCGCTGCAGCAGGGGCCATCTGCCGCCGCAGAGCCTCTGGCTGAGCCGGCGCCCGCGTCTGGAAGCGACCTCATGGGTGCGCCGCCGCCCTTTCTGTCCCTGAGATGTGACTTGGGCATCAGATGCTCGCAGCATGGTCGTGGGTTCTGTGTTCAGGTTGCAATGCTGTGACAAAACTGGGCGGCTGTTGGTGTTGCAACTCTGCGTGGCGGAGTCGGGAGGCTAAAGGGATGCATATGGTTGCGCAGAGCTGCTGAGCGGCCCCGAGGTGCCGCAGCAGCCGGCAGCGCCTGCCGCCGCCGCCGCTGCCTCCTCCGCCGCCGCAGCCGCCAGCCCCGGAGGCGGCATGTTTGACGGCCTGGACCTTGCCTCGGCCCGCAGCGGCGGCCTGGCCCACCCTGCAGCAGCATCCGCACAGCAGCCGCAGGACGGCGGCAGCCTGTTTGGCGGTTTGGCTTTGGCAGGTGAGGACAGTGTGCTCAGGCATGATATGCTGGCACCGCTGCCCTAAGGTGGTTTTGGTTCGGGTTGGCATTGCGTTGACAACCCATATGATCTCTTACTACAGGGCCCGGTGCAGCAGCACAGCAGCCGCCGTCACAGCATGGCCGGCCGCCCGCAGACCAGCTGGCCGACCTGTTCACCAGCCTCTCGCCTGGCGGCGGCAGCGATGTGGCCGTCCACGGAAGTGCGAGCAGCTTTGGCAGCAGCGCCGCGGCGAACCAACAGCCGCAGCTGCAGCCTGCCTGGTCGCCGCAACCACAGCCGCAGCACCAGCAGCAGCCGGGCAGCTCGGCGCTGCCAGCTGGCGGCATGGCAAACGGCGGCGGCAGCGTTCACAGGCATGGGCATGGGCATGGGCATGCGCGCACAAGCAGCGGCATTGTGCACGGCAGGACGAACAGCGGCAGCGGCGCATTTGAGGACCTCGACATCGAGTTCCGCAGACACAAGCCCATGGGTGACAACCGCAAACCGACGAACTCGTGTGTCAATGATACAGCACGCCTCTTGCAGCACACATGCTGCATGCTACATGGCAAGATGCCATAACAGCACTCATGATGGTGAGTCATGGTGCACCCAGAGACCAGTACGCTGCTTTGCATTCTGCAGGCGGTGGCAGCGTGCCCGCTTGCAAACCAAGCGGCGCGTCAGGTGCAGGCTCGCAGCCCAGCCTTGGTGCCGTGTCCCCGCCACCGCACTTCAACATGGCTCCAGGCAGCATCATGCCAGGTCAGCAGCCATGGACCCATCTCGAGGCATGGCACACTCTCTATCTCAACACACACCACCTCAGCACACTTCAACGCACGACACATCTGCTGCATCGATTGCCTCCACTCTGAAGCAGGCATACGCAGCATATAGCAGCTGCACTGCAAACTGCAGGGTTCAGTCAGCCACAGATGGCACAGCAACAGATGTGGCAGCAGCAGGCGCCGATGCAGCCCCAGCAGTATGCTATGTATGGTCAGCAGGCGCCACAACAGTACGCCCAGCAGCCGCAGTACATGCAGCAGCAGCAGCAGCCGCAGCCACAGCCACAGCAGTATGCTCAGCCGCAGTATATGCAGCAGCAGATGTTCACGCCGCTGCAGCCGGGGATGCCACCGCAGCAGCAGCAGCAGCAGCAGCAGCAGCCGCCACTGGCGCGGCCGGCATACGGCAGCGGCGCCAGCTTTGGCAGTGGCAGCACTGGGCTGGGCTCTGGGCTCGGCATTGGCCACGCCCGCACCAACTCCACTGGTGCGGTTTCCCCTGCTCACAGCGTGCAGCCAGAGCATCACGAACAGTCTCACTTCCAGAAGGCGTGTTTGACAGCTGATCTGCCAGATCGTCGAGATAGTGGATCGAGGTGTTCACCAGCACTTGACATTGTTGTCAGATCCACCGCCTCTTGTCGATTGAGCTGGACATGTGAGGAGTCTGCTGCGGTTCGATTGCAGGGTTGACGGGCGGCAGCCCGACAGCATCGATGGCGCGGGAGATCCTGCAGCAGGCGGGCGTGCCCGAGGGTTTTGCGCCGCCGCGCCCAGAGCAGCAGGAGGCAGCCTTCGACTTTGTAGTGGTGCGCCTTACATAACATCATTCTGGACGTCTTGTGACGTGTGGCTGTCTCGTGACATACCTGACCTGACCGAGTCCGCACCCATCCAAGGAGCAGGTCGTGAATATGGGGTCTGGACCCAGACTCTGACCTGTTTGTTGACGCCTTGTCGAATTTACAGCAGCAGGCATCGGAATGCTGCGCCATTGTGTGCTGCTGTGGCTGAAAGAGATAGTGATCTCACCTGATATTGTTGCAGGACCACATCAGCCAGTTGAAGAAGTGAAAGTGCCGGGCGCTCGATGGCAGCTGTCGACAGCAGGCGCATCTCGACAGCAGCTTGCACCGGGAGTTGAGTTGGCTTGCACGTGCGTGTGGTAATTGAGCAGCAGATTATGGGTTGTCGATGGTGGACATAGTTTGTGCAAGGTTGAGCTGGTCAATGCTTACATCTACAGTCATTGTGCAGATGAGCGCACAAGTTCAGTGTTGCAGAACGATTGAAAGGTCCCCAAAGCCAGGGTCGTGGTTCTGCTCCAAAACTGTCAACAGAATGATATGCCAACAACAGGCCTGCACAGCCGAGTTGCAGAATGTAGCTGCCTCTATCTCAAGGCAACTCGGGTGCTCTTGACGTACATGCTGCCCTCTAATCTTGCGCTGGACATTTCTTCTCATCTGGCGACGGGCGGCCGAGCTGCCTCCGTCCCTTGCGATGCGCCATTGCCATCTGTTGCACGGGCAGCCATCGCACCGTTGCTGGCGGACGCGACGAGGCTGCTGCCACGGCCCTGGGGTGACACGCTGATGCTGCCGCCGACCGCTGTGCCGGCAGCTGCTGTGCCGACACCTTCTGCCCCTGGTGCACGCTGCTGCGGCCGCGGTGAAGAGCTGCCCTGCCGACTCTGCTGCCGCGGCGGCCGCTGCTGCTGCCGTGAACGCTTCTGTTGTGAATCAGGCCTGGCAGGCGGCAGATAGCCCGGCGGCAGGTCCAGCCGCTTCATGACGATGGGGCGCCGTGTCTGGCTGCCCTCGATGGCGGCGCTGGGCGCGCCCCCTGGGATGGGCGCCGCCACAGTGGATGCCCGTCGCCGGCCGGCATTCGGCGCTGCTGCTGCCGCCTGCACGCAGGAGAAGCGGCAAAGATGAGATGTGCTTGCCTCAATCGATTTCGACTCGACAATCGGCAGGTGGCCTGAGGAGCGAATTGACGCTCCACATCGGTCATCCAATCAGCGAGGTGGCTCGACTTGAGGTTGTGTTGCTCCGTGGACATCTTGATCAGGCTGCGTGTGGTTCAACACCATCGAACCTGCTGCTCTGCCGTGCGCTGCCGTGCTGCGGTGGCAGCGGCGGCCGTCGCCGGCTGCCGCGCCGTCGCCGGCTGCGCCGGGGGTCCCTGCTGCGCCGCCGCCGCCGCCGCTGCCTGCTGGACCGCGACATCCCGCCGGCCCGCCACTGCCTGCTGCTGTGCCGGCTCCGCCGCCGCAGCCGCGGCAGCAGCCGCCGGGGATGCCGCGGGCGCGGCGCCGCCGGCTGCCGTCCGCCGCGGCGGCACGCCTGCCCGCTGCTGGGGCTGCTGCTGCTGTTGCTGCGGTGGGGCCGGCGCGAACGCAGCCCGCAGCAGCCGCGCACTGATGCGGGAGCTGAGCTTCGTCCCGAGCTCCACGGGCAGCCTGCAGAGCATGCCGGCCGACAGACCAGGACCTCTGCACGTGTATATCTACTAAGCTCGCAGACTACGCACTGCAAGTGCTCCATTCTCAGGTGGTGGGTCCCTCCACCCCATTGCTGGTGCGGCCCTCCGCCTCACTTGACAAGCAATTAGCATGTGCGTTCGTAAACAAACGGAACGCCCTGCAGTGGCGAGCAGCATTCAGCAAGCAGCAGCTCACCAGAGGGCTGCAGTGCGGGCGTCGGGCGACAGGGTGGCCGCCTCCCCCAGCAGCCAGCGCAGGAAGTCGGCCGACTGCTGCAGCCGGCCCGCCTGGCTGTCTGACAGCGTGCCGCCGCCCCGCTCCGCTGCAATCTGCTGCAGCAGCACCGCCAGCCGCGTGATGCCCTCCACCTACATTTGAGATGAATACGAGCTTCTACGAGATGTCAGATGTGACAATTGCAAAAAGACTACCCGAAAGTTCATCCCGCTCCGCCGCAATCTTCTGCAGCAGTGTTGCCAGCCGCATGATACCTGCCACATGCGCACTGCCATCGGTGATTGCTTGCGGTGGTCATCCCTGAACACGACAGGATAGGATGCACTTCGAACAGGGCTGGTGTAGTGCTGCACAGTCGTGGTGGAGACAATTCTGTACAGCATCTGCTGACGGTTTCATCATGTCGACCGTACACCTGGTACTCGTCATCCTCTTCAGCGAGCCTGGGCAGCGCGGTGATGGCATCCAGCAGGCTGGCTGCAGGGTTGGGCGGCGGCGGCATGTCGCCTGGCCCACTGGCCTGTGTCTGCGGCCTCAGAGTCTGCGGCGCAAGAGCACGCTGACTTGACGACAGCAACATCAAGGGTGCATCTGCTAGAAGTGGTGACAGGAGATGGCCTGTATCGCTGACAAGAATAGACAAGCGAGAATTATATGTGTCCTCCGTTCAAGACACGTGCACCGCGACCAGGGGTGTCATTGTGCAAACCCAAGCGGCGGTCGGAGTACTGCGCAACTGGCACAGCCATCCATGAACGGCACCGACGCAATGCACACTAAATCGAAGGCATCGCAAGGGCACGCACCCCAAAAACGGCGCCCAGGTTGTCACGCATGCGCTGCACTGCGAGTTCAGCTGCCAGGCGTGTAACTGGCAATGTAATAAGCTGACCTGATTGGTTTTTCTGAAATGCGTCACACGTGCGCGCACCCCAAAGGCGACGCCCAGATTGCCGCACATGCGCTGCACGGCGTGGTCGGCCGCCAGCCGCACAGCACCGCCATGAACTGCACCGAGTCAGTCAAGCTCACATGCAGGCACTGAAAGGTCTTCACCCCGAAGGCGGCGCCCAGATTGTCGCGCATGCGCTGCACGGCATGGTCGGCCGCCAGCCGCGTGGCGCTGTCGACGCCCTTGGCCAGCTCCTCCAGCAGGATGCTGCGCACGTACGCCACGCTCGGCGACAGCAGCATCTGCATGCGATGCAGGCACATTGGTGCTTGAAGTCGGCAACTGACTGCGACATTGACTGTGACACCAAGTCGCTGAGAGGTGCAGTATGCTGTTGGTGTTTCTGGGGGTCAACTGCTTGAGCTCTTCCCACTGCCGCTGCTCAGGTGGTGGTGAGCGCCGAGCGAGACGCATAGCTGCCATGTGTCACCTGTTTCAAATCTTGGCAGGTACAATCCTGCTGGAAGCATCCGGCATGTGGACCTGCAGATGCTCGACCGACACATCAAGCATCTGACCAACCCACCTCGAGGGCGGAACCAGGGGCGGCATTGCCATCGTTCGCCTGCGCGAGCATGGAGCGGCCGGGGGCTCGTGCCGCCTGCCGCAGCAGTGACTCCAGGCGGGAGAACTGGAAGCGACCGCCCTTGTACAGCAGCTGCGTCAGCGTGTCCTGGGTGCCAAAAGAGATGTGTAAGTGGATGACTGCACGATGTTGGTGTGCCTGAGCCAAGTATGACTGTGCATGCTGTTCAGATCTCGCTTGCAACCCCCTGGGTATGCACAGCAGCAGATGCACAGGCAACATCATGACGACTGTTTGCTCACCCGCAGCTCTGGGGAGCGGTCTGTCAGGAGGCGCCGCGCAATCCAGGGGTATGTCGCGCCCAGCACCTTGTAGTTGGGGTCGCTGGCCAGCGCGATGCCCTCCAGCACGCTCAGGCTGCGCACCTGTTGCCATGAACACAAGATTCAAACCAGATGTGCAACAGCTCAGCATTGAAGCTGCTGCATCACTAGGCACCGCCAGCGGCGGTCATTGTGCAGCAGTCTGTGCTATGGTAGAAATGCCCTACTGGTGGTAGGTCCCTGTAGCTGCGGCCAAAGCTGAGGAAGGCAGCGCACCAGGAGCGTGTAGTAGGCGGGGATGCGGAAGCTATACTGGTACATGGCGGCGCCCAGATTGCCGCTGAGCTCGCCAAAGCTGATGTTGGACACTCCCTCCGCCATGGCAGCCTGCATCAACCGCAATGCAATTTCACTGATGCACAGGTCCGTCAAAGGCGGACCGGCAGCGCAGCGGGTCACCTGTGCAGCAAGTGGGTGTCCACAAGGGTGGGCCCATCCTGCTCTCGCTGCAGTGTGTTGCAAGGATGCACCTGAAACACGCCGGTGAGTGCGGGAACGATGGCGGCGCGGTCGGAGCCGGGCGGCAGCAAGCCCAGCGTGATGAAGTCGTCCGCCAGCGCCGCATACTCCCGGTTCACCAGGTGCAGCGTCGCCTGGATCAGGCCCCTGCAGAGGCCGCAGAGCCGTGTGACAACCACATCGATGCATCTGAGACCTTAGACAGGAAGCATTGGCTCAAAGAGATGATCAGGAGGCGAGACAAAACATGAGATGTGACAAGCGCTGGGGCTGCAGGTCGTTTCAAAGAAGACAGCACAGCTGTGCACCTGCGAATGGATGGCTCAATCTCGCCCATCATGCCAAAGTCCTGCAGACAAGCATCCTGAACTATCACCCAGGCACCTGTATACACTGAATGACAAGTGCAGGTGAGCAAGCACGCAAAGCAGCATGCTCTGCACTGCAACTCAAGTCTGAAAGGGAAGGCAGCTTACGATGTAGGCGAGGTCGCCGCTCTCTGTGCGTAGCAAGTTGCCGGGGTGCGGGTCGGAGTGGTAGTACCCCTCCTCCAGCATCTGCCCAGGTCGCACCACATATTTTTGAGCAGGATGTGTACAAACTCCTAGAGATGTCCATATAAAGTGGTATTGTGCAGCACCGCAGAAGATACGCAGGTCAGGCGCTGAGGGCGTGTTCACCTGCTCAAGTGAGCAGCGCACGCCAACCTCCACCAAGGCCAGGTCGTCATCGCCGCCCGCTGTCCCAAAGCCACCACCTGCAGGCATGTTCTCAGCTGTTCACGGATATGTGGCATGTGAGAGTCACTTGCCGCTCGAATGATGTGCCTGTCCTGCCCACAGAAACACACTGCCATGGCAACTTCTACCAGCCTTCAGACACTGCGCACCGTCAGAGCCCGACCGCAGGCGGCGACCGTTGACCCACTCCATGATGAGCACGCGCTGCGTGGTCAGCTCCTCGTACATGTCGGGCACGAACACCCGGTCCAGCCTGCCATACAGCGCCTGGCGCATGCAGAATGCAAAGTTTGCAAGAGTGGAACTGGGGTTCCAAAAGTCGAACCGAGCCGTTGACTCATGCTCACACTGATGGTGCTGCTCGCATCTGTGCCAGTATCCACTCACCTCCAAGCTGCACTGAAGTGCAGAGTATGACCCCGATGTAGTATATGCTGTTTTCTCACACCTTGAAACGGGTGCCGTTGGCAGCTTCACGGCGGTAGTCCAGTTCCCGGAATAGGCTGCCGGCCCACTCGTCCAGCAGCGCAGGCAGGTCACTACAGGGTAGAAAACAATGTCGCACAACGAGCCAGATTGCTTGGTACTGCATGCGCCGCAGGTGTGGCAGCAGGTGTGGCAGAGGCAGACTCAAGGCGCAGACATCCGCAGCACGCGTGTTTCAGAGGCAGCTGACCTGTTGAGCTTGCGCCAGGCCCTCAGAATCGCAGCCGCTGAGCGCAGCAGGTACACGTCCAGCGCGATCTGCTCCCGCACGCCCGGCCGCTGCACCTTCACTGCCACCTGCTTGCCATTCGACCTCAGCCTGCCCTTGTACACCTGCATGACACCAGCAAGTACCATCATGGGGCACTTAGCGAGACAACATGGCATGACTGGGAAGACATCCTGACTCGCTCAGGCGCCTTTGTCGAGCACCAAACTGCATGGTCAAGTGATGGAGCCAGCAATGCTCACCTGGCCCAGGGAGGCGGCTGCAATTGTGGTTGCGCCCAGCTCTGAAAACAGGCCAGCAGGCGGCTGCCCGAGCTCCAGCTGTATGACGGCAAAGGCGTCGTCATTGGGGAACGGCGGGATTTGGTCCTGCAGCTTCTCCAGCTCCCGGAGGTACAGCGGCGGCACCACATCCGGCCGTGATGAAACCGCCTGTCCACAGCACAGCAGCCACATGCTACCGGACACTCAGGGTGGTCATTCACAAAGCGTGATTCACTCAAACAGCGTGATTCACCCACGCAGCATCAGGGACTTGGGTGACGTTCTGTGAATGCCAAAGCACAACCTGCATGCGCCTCAGCCATCGTGGTGCCATGAGACCCGTACTGACCTGCCCAATCTTCACAAATGCCGGCCCGAGTCGCGTCAGGATGTGTCGCAGCTGCTCTGCCTGGCGAAGCGCGACGGCATCCGGCACCGCGGTCTGCGCTGCCTGCACGCGGCCGCGCAGGAACCATGCGCCAAAGGCGCTGGCGATCTGCATGCCCCGCTGCACGACCGCCACCGGGCGCCGCTTCCAGTAGTCCTCATTGCGCACCGGATCGTAGTCCAAGCTGATGTCATCCTGCGCGATGAAAATGGAAAATTCAAATGCGATTGCAAGGGGACTGGCTTCATAGGGCCATCCGACGACACATGAGGCACCTCCTGCGCATTGCGACGACAGTGCTGACAATGCCGCCAATGAATTTACGAATCTTGAGTATCGTAGACAGCCTCCAGTGATCCTGGAGCTCACCTCGTACTCCTGGAGCACGTCACGTGAGGCTGCTGAGCGAACAATGCGGCACCGCAGGTTGCCGGCAGTCTGCAGCTGAGGGGCAGGCTGCACCAACAACCTGACCGGTGGGCTGCGGCTGCACACTGGCAAGAACGGCGTCTGCAAAACCCTGACCCGTGAGCTGTGCATCCCCAGCGGTGACCTGGGTCGATGCAACAGGGAGGAGAATGCCCAATACGCAGGCGCGTTGCTCTGCCGCCAGATCGGGCAACTGTTGCTGCTGCATGTCTGCATCAGGGCTTTGATCAACATCACAGGCCCATGATGCAGTTTCTGACTGTCGTCAGCACCTCATCGCAGCCTGCTGCTCGCTGACTTTGGTGTCGGACTCACTGCGGTTCAGTCAAATGCTGTTGCAGAATATCCCACCCGCGCGGGACACAAAGCCAGTAGCTTCTATAGGTTGCTTGTGCTTCTCAGCACGAATCTGCGCACAGCGAACTACGTCAATAAACGCCGTATGTATGTATGCTGCGTGGCCGCGTGAATTGGTAGAAACGCAATCGGCTTCATGCGCGCCGCCGGTCACCAGCGCCTTTCACAAGCTTGCCTTCTAAGCTCCCAGAAAATCAGTGCCTGCGTGCATTCCGAGCCCCTTCTTGGACTTGCAAGCACAGCTTGTAGGCTGACTGTGAGACCTTGTGTGCCGCGTGCAGTGCTGCAAGCCTGCCTGCTTGCTTCGCGAGCGTCGACGACGTGTGAATCTCCAACTCCACAGAGTTTGACAGTGCCTTGCAGCCGCTGTCTACCCAATCTGGCATCCTCGACATTTCTTGGCTATCTGCAGCAAGCTACGCAACGCCACCAAAGTGCCTATCAAAGGCTTGGGCGCCGGATGACTCGCATCTGGTAGCCTCGAGCCAAATGTATCCGAATCACCAGGGCGGAGGGGCTCCGTGGGGAGGCGGCCCGCCGCGGCAGGGCCAGCAGTCCCAGGGACCGCCGCAGCAGCAGCAGGGGCAGCCGTGGGCCGGTGGCGGTGCACCGCCGGCATACCCACCGCAAGCGCAGCAGGGCCCGCAGCAGGGGCAGCAGGCGTGGCCTGGCGCTCAGCAGCAGGGCGCAGCGCCCCAGCAGTGGGGCCACCATCAGCACCAGCAGCAGCAACCGCCGCAGCTGGCCGCGCAGCAGCCGCCGCAGCAGTGGGGCCAGCACGGGCCGCAGCAGCCCCAGGGCTCGCAGCCCCAGGATGCGCCTGCCTTTGCAGCGTGGGGATCGCAGCAGCAACAGCCGCCGCCGCAGCAGCAGCAGCAGCAGCCACAGCCACAGCCGCAGGCGTCGCCCGCGCCGCACCAGGCCAGCCCCTATGGCGGGGCCGGGCAGGCCAGTCCATTTGGCGCAAGTGGCCAGCCGCCCCAGGGCTTCTACGGCCAGCAGGGCGGCTACCAGCAGCCGGGGGCACAGCCGCAGCAGGCGCAGCAGGTGCAGCAGCCGCCTGCCAGCCCAGCTGGGAACCCACAGGCCAGCCCGGCACCCTATCAGCAGCTGGCAGCCTGGCCGCCACAGCAGCAGCCGCAGCAGCAGCAGCAGCCGCCGCAGCAGCCGCCGCAGCAGCATCCGGCACAGCAGCAGGCGCCTGCGGCTCAGCCCTGGGGTCAGCAGCCGGCTGGGCAGCAGCCTCAGACCAGAGTGAGGTCCTGCTGTTGGTTGCAGCTGCTGCACGATTTGTCAAACCCAGTCCTGTGGTGCAGGACACACATATGTTTCACTCGTGTGTCGTCCTGACATTGCATTGTTGCTATGCAGTACTGGGTGGGCAGGGTGACGCAGCTGATCCCGCCCAACTACGGCATTGTGGACGGCGACTCTTTCTATGTCAGTCAGTGCATTAAGGGCAGCAAGCAGCCAGTGGTGCGGAGCAGCAATACATTTGTTCATGTGTGGTGCCGCTGCGCTGCCTGCCTTGCATTCGACAAAGTGACCTGTGGCATACGCCATGGCATATGCTGTAAAGCTGTTTGTGCCTGATGTTGAGGTCCAGTGGAGCATTTGTAGTGACGAGGCTTAAACATGTGTCAACTGTGGCTTTCATACATCATTACGATGCGCCAATACTTTCGTCTGACAGTCAGTCCTTTGTTCCGTGAAAGGTTGGGGACCAGGTCAAGTGCAGTGCCATTCCGAACCTTGACGGCGGTCAATATGCCTGGCGGTGCATAGAAGTCCAGGTGCACTGCTTTTGTCAGGCGCATACACACACTTCATTTTCCGAGTGCTCATGTCATCCTGTTGGCGAGAAAAAAGAAGGGTGAGTGATGCTCTGAATTTTGCTGCAGGTGGCAGGGCAAGAGCCGCACCAGCCAGCTCAGGTATCTGCCTTGCTTGCCTCGCTTTCAGTTGCTAGTCCTTGCTCTGCATGCAGAGCAGGAAACTCCATTATCTCTCCTTGGCACAGTTCAACGCATTGCCCTGGCACATCATCGCACCTGTTGTCGTGCATGCAGGCTCCTGCTCAGGCATTGGTCCCCCAAGCGCCGGCTGCCGCAAAGGCCGCTGCACCTGTGGCAGCTGCTGTGGGCGCTCCTGCTGCGGCTGCTGACGGCAGGCCGATGAAGTTCAATGCCGCGCCGCCGCCGGCAACCATCTACAGCGCGGAGGTCGCGCTCGCTGCTGCAGCGCAGGCGGTCGAGGCTGCCAATCGCGCCAAGTTTGGGGTGAGCATGCATCACATATCCGTGTCATTTGAAGTGCTTACACAAGCGCTGAGATTCTCGTCCTCTTTGGCTCCAAAACACTGTAAATGCACCTGCATGTGATCACGTGCATGGGCTTCTGGTGTCTTCAGGATGGCCTGCAAAGTGAGGCATTGTCGCTGGAGACATTGTTCGGCATCTCAGAACCTGTTCTTCATGCATGCGCAGGCGCCAGCGGCGGCGCCGGCTCAGGCACCGCCGCGTCCAGGCTACGGCGTCCAGATGCCGCAGCTCACCGAGGAGCAGCAGAAGCGCCAGATGGCGCTCATGCAGCAGCGCTTTGGCGGCAACCCGGAGCTCATGAACTCCGTCGGCGCCAAGCTGCTGGGCAAGATGGGCTTCGGCGCGTCTGAAGACTCCAAGGGCGGCCTCGGCCGCAACGAGCATGTGAGTGCTGTGCAGCCCTGGGACACAGGCAATACCATTAACTGCAGTAGCTTTAATCTGATGCTGTTGGAGGTCAGCTTCCAGTCACAGCTGTTGGTCACCAGCAGAGCACCAAAATATGACGGTCTTTGGCATAGCGGCTGATGAGACCATGTCATGGTATTTGTAGGGTATAGCTGCGCCGGTGGATGCTAAGGGCACCGTCGGCAGCACCGGCCTGGGCTTTGCGGACAGGGAGCGGGAGCGGCCCCCGGACCGCATGCGGCGGCCGTCGCCACCGCGCCGCCGCCCCGGCTCCGAGCGCCGCCCCTCCCGGTGCTGGCCTCCAATAGTGTGCCTGCATAGCATTCATCCGGTTCGAAGTAATCTATGGTGCCTGTGCCCGGAACTGCGCTTTCCTCGTTTGCCTTCATCAGCCTAGTGAGGCTGGTGAGTGTAACATCTGTGTGGGCACCTGGTCAATCATTGCTCATTTGCTCATATGGTCAATCTTTGCTCGATTGCTCGACCTGACTCATCCTCAGTCGCTCGCATGTGCTGCTGACTGTGCAATTAGAACTCCTGGGGTGTCGCCTGCGTGTGCTGCTGTCCGACTCGTTGCAGGAACCCCAGTCTGTGCACCTGGCTTGCACAAGCTCCTGATCGTATCAGTGACCATGAACAAGCAGCCGACCCCTACATGCTGACTGTGCTGCAACGGACTGCAGGGGCTGCTCAGTGTCGCGCTCGCGGTCACGCTCGCCATCCCGAAGCCGTCGGCACTCGCCAGAGCGGCGCTACATCTGCAGCGCGCCCAAGTTCCCCACGACGGAGGTCGTGCGCGGCATCCCCTCCCTCAGCAAGCGCTACAAGGAGCTGTACATCCCCTCGGACTTCAGCAAGTGCGCTCCTCGACAGTCTAAGCCTCGTGCACACGCCATTGCAGTTTCATACCACACCATTTTGGGGCAGTCGTGTACGGCATATGTAGCCCCCTGGGCCGGAGCCATTTCAGAAAGCTACCAGCTGCTCATACATCTGGCTGCCGTCATGACTATGTGCTCAGATGTTTCTGACATGCATTCCCTCTCCATTGGCCAGGCTGGAGTGCCACTGGGCGATGGGCGACCTGCACGACACCTTCCCGCTGACCAAGCCGCTCAGCTTCACCATTGCAAAGGACGTGGAGGCCTCCGACCCGACGCCTGTGGAGGCGCCCGACAGCACGCTGCCATCAGCTGAGCAGGCCACGGGACGCCACTGGAGCGCAAAGGTGTGGCTCTGCCGAGGCTTGGGGGAGATTCCCAGAACGTGAGACCCCTGCAAACCCATGTTCGAGCATCAGATCAACTCTTGCACAGTGCGATGCGATTGGACATGTTCTGATCCGTGTGCTGCATGCGATGGTCAGGTTGTGCTGGTGGCTGGCCTGGACCCGGCGCGCGCCTTTGCTGCTGATGCCAAGAGTTTCCAGGTGAACTGCGCCGTCCCTCCATGCTTGAGTGCTGTGCTGAACCTCACATGCGCACTATGCAGGCAGACGTGTGGCACTGCCACTAGCGGTATCCGTCTGGTCTGAGTGCTGACTTCTACAGCTAAGCATGAAATTGCGCCCTGACACTGATTGTCCTTCTGTATGCACCTTCTGCAGCACCCCGCGAAGAAGCTGCAATTCCTGATGGGCCGGCGCGGCGGCTCCAAGGGCGAGCTGTGCGCCATCGGTGGCAGCTGGGAGCCCTGCGATGGCGGCCACCCTGGAGCTGACCCCAATGCCCTCGTGGCCACCGCCAAGCGCACCTTCAAGGACGCCACCGGCGTGGACCTATCTGCCTGCACCCAGTGGTATGTGTTTATCTGCGGGACATGCAATCCGAGTGCTGCACAGCCGACGAAATCTGGTGTCCATCGATGTGCTCAATGCTGTCATCAGTCAATTTGTTGCCCATCCTTTGACCCTGTTGGTGTACCCATCCGTGTCTGCTAGAAGTCAGGCGCTCGAAAGCAGACCATAGACTGTGTCGAGGGAGGACACACAGCCCTTTCAGATCCCGACAAGTTTGCGTCACTGCAGGGTGCGCTTTGCGGAGTACAACTACCTGCGCAGCGCCAAGAAGGACGTGCCGGAGCACACTGAGCGCACCGTGCTGTTCCTGGTGAACGCCTGGTCGCTGGCGCAGGACGACGTCGCCGCAGCGGAGGCGATTGCCAAGGCCAAGGACGCTCCGGCGGCAGAGCTGGCCGCCCGCAAGGAGGCGCTTGAGGCCGATGAGGCAGAGGCCGATGCTGCCAAGGCAAGACTGTTCCCTTGTGGAGGACAACCTGTCCTTTGATACCAGACTTCACATGTACTCGATCGATGGCCTATCCCTGCTGAGTGCATGCAGCTTCTGTTGGGAGCAGTTTGGCAGCAAGTCCGATGCATCTGCATGCACGAGCTTCATGCGACCTGTCTGTGTGCGCAGAGGAACTTGACTTCTTGAGGGGCTGAATGCATGCAGGCGCTCGCGGAGGTGAAGGAGAAGAATGCCGCGGGGGAGCAGGCGACGATCGCAGAGGGCAAAACATTGCCGCCGCCCGACATCACCGGCATCCCCGAGGACGTCTCCGAGCTCTCCGTCGCCCAGCTGCAGGTGCGCTGCTCCTGCTGTGCCAGGTGGCTTAACAGGTGAATTGCACGCCGGGATGTTGGTCCGGCACAGCACCAACTTGCCTGGTGCCCTCTTGTGCCCTAGTGCTGGGATCAGGAGGCTACAACGACTGCTCAATCGTGATGCAGGAGGAGCTGAAGAAGCGGGCGCTTGACGCCAAGTGGACGCCGCTCAAGGGCAAGAAAGAGCTGGTAGACCGGCTGCAGGTGTGCTTAGGTCCTTCTCGTTTCTGCTATTTTCGTCCTGCTGAAGCAATCTGGCAGTGAAGAGGCACGAGCAATCCTCCTGAACCACCACCATTGCTGATCTGAGACCTGTTGGCCATACGTCACATGCTGCAGGCGTGGGTGGACGTGGCGCGGGCAGACTGGAAAGTCGTCAACGACCGTGCCGAGGCCCTGCAGGCTGCAGAGGCTGCGCATGAGGCCGCCAAGAAGCGTGCCAAGGATGCGGTGGGGTCCTGCCACTCAGCCCTGCTGCTGCGCCTTTTTGGCATTCATGCTGTTATTGATGATGTCTGGTGACATGAAAGACACACTGTGTCCTTGCACAGTCTGTGTCTAGTGTCCTTGCCACGTGAATACATCCGTCCAGTCTATGAGCACATGTCACCCTTTCTATGAGCACATGTTACCCTTGCAATCTATGAGCACGTGTCTCTGGCACTCTACAGGAGCGGGCGGCTCGCGATGCCAAGCACTTCGCCCGCGACTCGCTCAAGCTGCTCGACGACCCTCCGCCAGGGGTGAGGTCCCTCACCAAACATTTACCTCGCATGTTTGCCGCTGTATGCCACGACAGCAGAGCATGCCACCAGGTGCATCTGCAGCAATCGCCAGCACATGACTGATTGCTGAGCTAGTGTCGCTGTGCTGCTGCAGATGACGATCCAGGTGCGGCCCAACCCGGGACCATCCAAGAGCAACCGCTTCATGGCGCTGGCGCTGTCGCTGGAGGAGCTGCTGCGCTACAACGAGGACGACACCAAGGAGTCTGTCTTCGAGGTCTGCTGTCAGCTCAGCTTGAACAAAAACTTTTCGAACAGCTTTTGAACAAAAAACTTCCTGTCCCAAGCGTTTGTTTGCAGCACATGCGAGAGTTCGTATATAAATGTGCAAATGCATCATCTGGGGTGTACCCCAGTGCAGACCTGTGGACCTGTGTGAAGGCATTGACAGGCAGATACAGTGGTATGCACAGCATGTTGAATCTGCATCTCAGGCGGCACGCAGATGCAGCATGCTTCCGGTGCAGGTGGCGCTGTTTGCAGAGCAGTTCAAAGAGATGTTGGAGACGCGGTTTGGGCGCGGCTTGCTGCGCTGCCTGTACATTCTCGAGAAGCAGGTCAGCTGTGGCAGAGCTCAAAGAACAGTTACACAGACAGCATTGTGCTGGCATACCTGGAGCGCTTCTGTGTCGAGACGAAGTTGGTCACATTGTGCTTTCGTTATGACTTCGTGAATTCCAAACTGCAGGCCATCGAGGCCAAGGCCAAGAAGGAGGCGGAGCGAAAGGCACGCAAGGAGGCGGAGCGAAAGGAGCGGGAGGCCGCCAAGGCGAAGAAGGCCGCCGAGAAGGCGGAGGCCGAGAAAGCAGATGCCGAAAAGGCGGATGGCGACAAGGTGGATGGTGCCGGTGGCGATGCTGCGGCACCCATGGAGGAGGATGCCAAACCTGCGGCGGATGCTGTGGCAGACAAGGGGAAGGGCGACGATGTCGCCGCGGCAGACGCTCCGCAGGTGAGGTCCCGCGTAGGGCTGGTATGATTTCCAATTCTGGTGCTTTCACTGGGTGCGGGTCCCTGAACCACTCAAATGTTTCAGCAGCCTCACTCCTGGCACACGCACCTGGGACATGCCTGCAGACATGTGCTGTGCTGTTTGTCAAGACTTGACGCTCTTGGCTTGTGACCATGCTGCAGGCCAATGGCAAGGCAGGATCTGACGATGAAGCTGAGGAAGCAAAGGAGGGCTCCAAGGCCGGCGTCAAGGTGGGCATGGTGCCAACTGCATCTTCATGGTGGCCCCACAAGCTCTCAGCACCATGGCTGTAGTCTCTAAGGGAAGTTGCAGAGGCAGCTGCTTGCTGTGCACTGTTCTGAATGGTCATGGCTTTGTTGACTGGTGCTTCTTGAGCGAGGCACCCCTACCCTCAATCCGTGTGAATGCAGACTCGGCAGGGGGCTTCCAAGGCGGTGGCGGCTGCCTCAAAGAAGCGCGCTGCGGCTGACAAGGCGGAGGATGCGACGCCTGCACCAAGCCCTGCCAAGCGTGCCAAGACAGGCATGTGTGCATGTGATGTTGCGCAAATGGCATCTGCCAAACCCTCATGGCTCTCCCTCGCCCTTCGCCGTGTTGCTTGGCGGCAACAGTATTCAAATCACTGAGGCCAAGAAGGGTGTTGCACTCCAAGCAGAACTGTTCCATCTGCTGCATGAGCCCACTCCACCCTGGCGTTCTTGCAGAGGAGGATGTCAAGACGGAGGACGCAATGGACACGACACCCACGAAGCCTGCTGCTGCGAGTGCTGAGGTCAAGAAGGAGGACGTTGCCGCCAAGCCGGAGGCGCCTCCGCTGCCAGGCAAGCATCACAGGTCTTATGCGTTGCATAGTAGATGTGTTGGCAGGGTACGTTCGTCTTATGTAGGGTCGCACCCAGATGGGGGTGGCATGCTATCAAGCCGGCCTGGCACCCACGGATGAGTGGGGTTCGTTTCACAGATGTGCGGGGTTGTAACAACTTCGCCCAGACAATCTATTCATTGTTTTCTGCACCCTGTTCAGGCAATGGTGACACATTGGGTCTGGCGGCGCGCTTCTTCGACCGCAACTGCGCCGGCATGCTGGAGGGCGATGACATCGAGGAGATTGTTTTCATGACCGCACCGCCCATCTCCCGTGCGTCCCAGTATCGAGTGCCTGCATCTGCAATGTGCTTCGATGTTGCAGGCGTGAGCTGGCAGCGGAGCAGAGGCATCAGGCGCAGTTGTGTGGAGTGGTGCTGTTTTGCACACTTGTGTGTCTGATGGGTCAGTTGTGTTGCACCGGCAGCGTAACTCATGGCATGGCGTCTGGAGGCGAGGGACTCGATTGCAGGCTTCTTGCTGAAGCAGCTCCCGTTTTTCTTCTGCAGGCCGGCGCGTGCAAGCCTTGACGGATGCCATCACCAAGCGCAGCCGGCTGAGGTGTCTTGCCAGCACACCGCCCACCCCTGCCTCTCTGCTGCAACCCACAAGTGCAATGCAGGCTGGTACTTGCAAAAGCGGCGGGAACAGCACCGGTTATGGCGCCGGAGGCACTGGTTTTGGCGCACGCAGGAAGCACCACACCAGCCTCATGGCTGGGTCGCCGGGCTGACCTCACATTCATATCCCATCTGTCAAAGCTGATAACAAGTGCTGTGCCACCGCTTGTTCTGTCAAGCAAGCCGAAACCACAGGTCTCGCTGCGCCCACAGGCTTTGTAATACCTTTCCCCGCATGATTTCGTCACCATTGCATCGTGCTAATGCTGTGCTGTTACACTATGCAGCTACACGGACCACCTGGCGATGCCGGTTCCAGGCGCATCGGATGCAGAGCGTGCTGCCGCCGCCGCCCCCGTTGCTCCCCTGCAGATAGCTGCGCCCACATCGGCAGCTGCCGCTGAGCCAGCAGATGAGGCCGACGGCGCCTCCGACCCGGCTGCTGCTGAAGTCGCGGCCCTGATGTCCCAGCTGGTGAGGCCGAAGATGGGTCTATGGAATTCCTTCGCAACCTTTGCAGGATGTCGGCTGTCACTGTTGCAATTCTGGAAAGGAGTGCCGTTTTCCACGTGCCACACGAATTGCATCTGTATCCTGACTGTGTCCTCTGGCTGCGCTGCCTGCAGGCAGAGGCGCAATCGGCTGCGGCGAAGGCGGAGGGGGAGCGCAAGTCGGCTGAGACGGCCAAGACCGCGGCTGACAAGGCCAAGTCGACAGCCGAGAAGGCCGCAAAGAAGGCGGACGCCCTGGCCATGTCGCTCAAGAAGAGCCTGACCGAGGCCGAGCAGGTGCTGTCCGCGGCTTGTGACGATGCTTGTGGCTGGGCTGTTGTCACTCGCGCGAGATCAGCGAGATTGGGAGCATGCTGCACAGGGTATCCGCCTGCAGGATGCCCCTAGAGCTGTCTTCAAGTGCATGTGAAGTGATGCATTTGAGCGGTATGCAGTGGCAGTGGTCCAGTAGTGGAACCTCTCTTAATGTGCAGGCGCGGGATGAGGCGGCAAAGGAGGTGGCTGCACTGAAGGGGCAGCTGGCGGAGGCAGCCAATGCCCGCGACACCGACGCCAACGCCCGGAAGCGGTGCGCCTCTGTTATCATTTGTCACCCTTGTGAGCTTTGGCCTGCGCTGCTCGACCAGCTGACCAGCCCACCAATGTTGTGCCCTCCTGTGTGCGCCACCTGACATTCGTGAACATGCATGTGGACGGTGTTGTTGATTGTGTGTTCGAATTGTCTCACGCCCCCTCAAACTGTTCAACCTGTGCAGCAACCTGGAGACGCTGGGCAAGGCGGAGGCGTCCCTCAAGACCGCGCTGCGCGAGGTGGCGGTGCTCACCGCGGTGCTGGGGGGCAGCCCCCAGTGATGCATCCGACCGCGGGCCTGGGCAGCTGCCTGCTGCCGTGCTCACCACGGAGCTCAGGCGGTGTTGGGCGGCAGGCCCCAGTGACGCGTTCGACCGCGGGGCTGGGCAGCTTCCCGCTGCCGAGCTCACCGCGATGCTGGGCGGCAGCCCCCAGTGACAGGGCCCAACGCGGGACTGGTGGCTTTCTGCTGCCATTTCCTCCTGGCATTGCAGTGCAGACAGGCATGCCTGTCCAAAGCTGACAGAAGGGTCGACAGCTTGGTCAGGACGAATCGCAGCGCGAGGCTTACGAATCTGAATGTGCAGTTGTTGGACGTTGCTGAGTGAGAAACCTGTGATGGTCAAGATGTGAGTGATGTACTGTGATGGTAGCAAAGCATCCTAGACTGCTGCTACGTTTGTCACATGCGCCGTCACTAGGCGCCACTCCTGTCGGAACACGCCCAAGTTGCACAGCGCTTCAGTCCCTGGCGAATTTATCCTTGCGATGATGCTTGGAGTTGGACCTGAAATGGCCCACGCAGTCATGGTTAAGCCAGACATGATTTCGCCAGCCGCAACGCCCTCACAATGCAAGCAGCAATGTGACCCACATGGCTCTGCAAGCCGATGTCACAGTCAGTCTCGCATCAGGATTACCCTTTTGGGATGTGCGAGGCACCTCAGCCAAAATGTTGCCGGACGACCCATATACCAGGTCTGCCGATGTGATGGCCAAGTCAACGCACATTGCTCGGACTGCTCGGCTGCATGGCGCAATGTCCCGGAATGAGTGAAACATGTGTTTAAAAGTCCAGCAAGTGACATGGCTGCTGCTGCAAGCCAATCGACAATCTCTACTGAGTCGAATTTGCGCACCTGAGCTGAGGAGCGGGTGCGCTCGGGTCAACGCACGAACGATGCGTCAACACTGTGCACAAACAGTTGAATCCAAAATTCTCGGATATTATTACGTCGGCCAATCTTGCTTCGAGGAGTCTGTGAGCAGGGCTTGCTTGACCTGCTGACGAGCGTCAGGCGTGCGGACCTCGACTACGCAGGAAAACGCTGTGCTTCTGATTCACTGACCTTTTAAATAGAAGAGTTCGATTGACTGAGAGGCTTGTGGAGTGTGCACCGTTGCACCTAGTCGCAATCAGAGCGCAGCGCACACGCAGCATGGCACTTAGCCACGGGCCACGCCGACGGCTTACGGGCTCGACATACGGGGGACATGCGGCATTGTACATGTCAGCAGTGCATTCTGATGGAAGTCACCAGCTGGCAGGCCACAATTCGGTGCCTGACGACCCCTTCAGGTGGAGCCCAGCGCATGCTATCGTGCATACCGTATGTTGCACTCCTTGCATTGGTCTAGTCAAGAGACGTGTCTCTGGCAGCTTGAGTTCCCATCGGACTCAATTGACCTGCAGGTCACTTGACGTGCCGCCGAGTCGAACCTCGCCGCTGTCGATGTCGCACCAGTGGCATCCAGGAATGGCCCGCAGAGACATGTCCAGCATGCCTCCAATGAGCATCAACCACACAGCCATCGAATATGCTGCCAAAGGCAGCGTCAGTTACAGACGAACCAGCACCGACAGCCAGGATTGCTACAGTAGCACGGGCTCCTCACATGGGGACAGCTTGGAACAAAATGGTCGCGCAGGTGCGTGGGTCAGCAACACCGCACCTGACAGCAAGCCGCATCGACCGCATGCACTGCGAGGTTCCAGAACCAGCCAGCTGACAGACGTCAAGCACGCTGCCAGATTCGCGGATTCTACGCCCCCTAGGAGTTTGGCATTGGTATATGATGCAGATCGGCAGCAGGCGGGTGACACGCCAAGAGCAGCGGTTTACAATGCCACCCCAGCTGTCAGCAGCAGCACCCGCAACAGCAATGGCAGCCTCGAGCGCAGCGGCAGCAGCAGCGACAGCAGCAGCACGGCCCGCAGCAGTGGCACCATCGGCCTGGGGCTGTGGTCCTGCAACCGCGGCAGTGCCAGTTGGGGGACGGTCGAACTGCCGCAAGTGCTGCTGCCCCTCTCCGGCTGCCGCTGGGACTCCGACACCCTGGAGGGCCCCGGTGGTGCCAAGGCGCCTGTGTCGCCTGAGCAAAGCCGCAGCACGAGGGAGCGCCAGCTGTCGAGACTGTCAGGTTCCGCAGCGCAGCTGTCGGGCAGCACCCGGGCGCAGGCGCTGCTGCGGAAGACGCTGTCGGCACACGACAGGCCGCAGCCGCCACAGCTTGCGCCTGACAAGGCGAGGCAAACCAGCAGCCTTGCACCCTGCCCTGCACATCGGTAGCTCAGTTGCTGACCCAATTGGGGAACGACACTTAGCCAATGGGGAGACACTCTGTAGTTGCTGTGGCATGCAGGGCACTGTCGGGCTGGAGAACCTGGGAAACACCTGCTATGCCAACAGCATCATCCAGTGCTTGCTGGCGCTGCCGCCTGTCATTGCCGCCTTTCAGCATGGCACTGCGGCACAGCAGTCTGCAGCCTCAGCAGAGCAGAGGGGCGGCAGCTCAGTTTCAGAAGCCTTCACGGCCCTCCTGCAGGCGGCAATGCTCAGCGGACAGGACAACGTCCTCTCGCCACAGAGGCAAGCCTCGCAGACTGTGGCATGCTATGCTGCAATCAGTTGTTCAGACAATTGCTGGCGCATATCTGTCCTCTGACACAACGGCACAGCATCCTGATGCACAATCCTGCTGCATTTTTAGGAGCCACTCCCCTGCAGAGTCTGCGACTTGTCCTGGCAAATAGGAATTAAGAAATGATCGTGCAAGGACCTCCATCACCATGCAGGCTGCTGGTAGCCATGGAGGCTCTGCAGGACGAGCGATGGGGTGACCGCATGCAGCAGGATGCACAGGAGTTTCTGCATGCGCTGCTGGACCAGCTGCAGGTCACGTACATCTCTGCAATGCACACGCAGATGCTCAAGCCACCACGCTTGATCACATCAGTGATACTGCTTTTGTAGTCCAACAGAATGCGCATCCTGGGCTGCAACCACAAATGCGCATAATTGACATCTAAGACACTTCCTGATGTTAACGTGTTTGACCCGTCTGCCCTGCACAGATCGAGCTCAACACGGCGAGCTGCCCCATTGGCAGCAAGCTGCAGAAGCAGCCATCCGTGAGCCGCGGGAGCATGGCGGAGCAGGCAGCTGCGGCCTGGGCGGCCGCAAGGCGGCGACAGGACTCGTGCATCTCCGACATTTTCTGGTGGGCCGCTTGGGCCCGCTGCTCGGCGTCGGTCATTGGCCCACACCTCACGATGGGAGCCGAACAATTGCCAGTGCAAGAGTCGTGGCACGGCGACTGCACAATCCTGCCAAGTTCCACCTGATCATACAATCCGGTGTCGTGCTTGCAGTGGGCAGCTGATGTCGGCGGTCACATGCGGCGGCTGCGGCGCGGTGTCCCGCTGCTTCGAGGACTTCCTGGACCTGTCGCTGCCCATCCCTGCAGGGCGGGTGGTCTCCATTCAGGTACTGATCATCGAAAACTTGTCTGCGCTCCGCGGCAGTACTGCCAGAGCTCAGCAATCCACAATGGGTGAGCCTCCACACATGCTTGCTGCAGCGGAGTGTGCTGTTGCCGGAGCCCTTGCACTTTTACGCATGGTGCCGACCCTGCAGGACTGCCTCAGGGCGTTCACAGACAGTGAGGCTCTAGACGAGGACGCGGGCTTCGAGTGCGGGGCCTGCAAGCAGCGGGTGTGCTCGGCGGCCAAGCGGCTGAGTGTGCAGCGCTGCCCACCCGTGCTTGTGCTGACCCTCAATCGGTTCTCGGTGCGCAGCTTTGTCACTGTGACGGGCGCAAACAAGTGGGCATGGCAGATCATGGCCTGGTCGACATGACTTGCGATGAGTTTGCAAGATCCAATGATGCACGCTCATTGTTGTTACAGGGTGATGTTGTCTCTGCCTGTGGGGATAAGCCATGTTCTGGCACTTGCAGGCCGGTGCACCACCATCATGGCACGGCACTGCAGTCAGCAAGAACACCACCCGCATCACCATGCAGCCCCATTGCCTAGACATGCAGCCCTACTGCAGCAGCGGCGGCAGCAGCAGCGCGAGCGTCAATGCACTATTCAAGACCATCGCAGCCGACAGCTGCAGCAGCGATGGCACAACATTGATTGCAGCTGCGTGCAGCAGCGTGCTCTCAGAACCAGCTGTACCACATCTGCAGGTCCGCACCACAGGTGGTGAGAAGCATTGTGCGCCGCCAATCTATGATTTGGCAGCAATTGTGCACCACTGCGGAACCCTGGATGGCGGTCATTACACCGCGCAGTGCCGGCACCCCGGGTCCAGCCAGTGGCACAAATTCGATGATGCTGCGGTCGCCGACACCACTGCGACCTCGGTGTCGGCCTCAGCATACATCCTGTTTTACACTCGACAGCATTAAAAGAGTGTAGCCGCTAGAGTGTGGATTCAGCTGGCGGGAGGTGTGTTAGAAGTGAGAAGAGGCATGTGTAACAGTACTTGTGAGGGTTGGAGCGGCGTGATCTATCGCAGATGTTTCGACACTGTAAAAGCAAGTGCTTTTGGATCAAAGATTACGGTCTGTTTCCTTGCAACTCCTGCAGTTGACATTTGAGACACACCAAGGAAATGCCGAGCAAGTGTTGCTGCTGCAGTCCAAAACCAATTCAAGAGTCACCTGGCTTGAGCAGCTGATCCTTCTAGAACATGCACACAGCATGATCCTTGGTATGCGCATCAATCCGCCTGCTGTGCAAGCCATGCTGTCAAAGTCGCACGCTCTCTTGCGGATGACTGCGGGATTTTGACCACAGACAGGTTTGCACCAATCCGCCCGTGAACGCCTGCTGCACCTGAGTCATCATGCCGTTGACAGGCTGCAGGCCGTATGCCACTGCCATGCCGACACTATGCAAATTCTTGCTGTCCAGACCACTGTTTGTTGCGCCATACTGGTTTCCACACTGCTGAGCAAGACACCCGCCCCAAGAAAAGCACACTGCCCTGCCTACTGAGAGGCGGGCTGCCCATCGCTGCCGGCGGCCTTCTTGGCCTTTGCCCGATTCTTGCGCGGCGGCCGCTGCGGCAGGGCGCCCTCATCACTCCCCTTCTGCAGCTCGCTCTTCTGCCCCTCGGCCGCCTTCGGGCTGCTCCGCTGCTGCTGCTGCTGCTGCTGCTGCTGCTGCTGATGCTGCCCGCTGGAAGTGTCCTTCACAGCCGGCTGCTTGCCGCCGGAAGCATTCTTGTCCGCTGCCTGCTTGGTGCTGTCAGCACGCGCCGCTTGCTGCTTGCCACTGGGAGCATCCTTGGCTGCCGCCTGCTTGCCGCTTTCAGCGCGCGCAGCGGTGGCCTGCTTGCCGCTGTCGGCACGTCCGGCAACGGCCTGCTTGCCGCTGTCAGTGCGAGCCATCTGCTTGCTGCTGTCAGTGCGTGCGGCAGCCGCCGCCTGTTTGTAGCTGTCGCTGCGGCCGGCGAAGCCCTGCTTGCTGGCATCGGCACGGGCGGCTGGCGCTTTGCCGGGGGCTGCGCTGTTGCCACTCTGCGAGGGGGACAGGCATCGCGGCACAGGGTCAGCAACTGCGGAGGCATTGGCTGTCGCTGATGAGTGACGCTCTGACGAAACCACACCCCTAGCTGTCTGCTGTGCAAGGGTAGTCAAGGCTGCATGGCTGCTGGCCATGAGTGGAGGATAGCCGGCAGCATCAGCAAAGGGCCCTAAAGCCTCAAACCCTCGTGCTGCTGTCACTGCGTGGCGTCGGCCAACAGCTCGTGGAGGTATACCTGCGTGGCAGCTGTGGTGGCGGCGGGGACATTCGCGCGCGGCTCCTGCTGCTGCTTGCCAGTGCCGCTGCCTGCTGCCCCCGCCGCCGCCGCTGCGTAGTTGACAGCAGGGGGTCCCTGGCGCTGGGCGCTGCCGCCGGCCCCCTGCTGTGCCTGCTGCTGGGGCGGCGGCGGACGCTGGGCCCCCTTCCCGCCCTGCTGCTGCTGCTGCTGCTGCGTGTTCTGCGCAGGCAACTGCTGTGCGGGGTTGATGTTGTTGTTGGCAATGCCCGGCAGCAGCCCGGGCGGCGGAGCTACATTGCTATATGCCTGACAGCCATTGCTGCCGCCGGCAGCGACACTGCCAGCGGTGTTGCGCTGCTGCTGCTGCTGCTGCGGCTGGCCTTGGCCGTTCTGCGGCTGCGGCGGCGGGTTTCCAGAGCCCTGGCGACGGGGTCCGCCCGGAGCTGGTGGCGTGACCACCACCATCTGCGGCGCCTGGAGTTGACCAAAAACAGATTCAAGATGCTATATTTCGACATGGTCTTCAAGCAGTTTGAAGCACAGACACTCCATCAACTGCAAGTCGTTGTATACAGCATCGCAGGCATGAAGGAACGGCAGGTGCCACTACCTTGCCAGCAGAGCCGCTGCTGCCCTGGCTTGCCAGCTGCTGTGGCGGGTTGGGGCGGCCGCCAGCCGTCGGTGCCGGAGCTGCCGGCGGGCGCTGCACGCCTGGCCCCTGCTGCAACTGCTGCCGCTGCCGCTGCTGCTGCTGCTGCTGCTGCTGCTGCTGTGGTGGCGGGGGCGGCGCAGCCTGCTGCGCCTGGCCGTTCGGCCGGTCCTGCTGCTGCGGCTGCTGGGGCGGCGGCTGCTGGCCCTGCGGCAGCTGCGGGGGGCGCTGCGCCTGCCCCTGCGGCTGGCCTTGCTGCCGTGGCTGCGCCGCCGGCTGTCCGGCCTGCTGCTGCTGCGCGGGGGCCTGGCCGGGCGGCGGCCTCGGCGGCGGCACATGCGCCTTCTGCGCCGGCTGCGGGGTGGTGCCGACCGGCTGGTAGGGCGCGGGGCGGGTGACGGCCGCGGCCGCGTTATTGGTGCCCGGCCGCGGCACCGGCGCGTCCTGCGAGTTTGGGCCCTGCTGCTGCTGGCCTGCGGACACGTGTGCACCCTGGTCAGCATACCATGTGTGCCAAAGACGCGAGTTGGGGCCCTGCTGCTGCTGGTTTGTAGACAAATGTGCAGCCTGGTCACCACAACTGTACGTTCCACAGACCAGGACAGTCATCCCGCCATGCAGAGGTGCTCACTGTACATAAGGTGCCAGTCTTCCCAGTATGCACCCTGCCCACCCTGCCAATTGATAGCACAGAAATGGATGCATGCTCACCTGCTTGCTGGGGCGGGTGGGGCAGCAACTGTGGCGCCTGCCTGACGTAGAAGGCTCCGTCGGCGCGCTGCGCAAACACGGCCGAGTGCCGCTGCATGAACTGCTCGATGGAGCCGAAGCGCGGTTGGTAGAACTCGCGCCAGGGGTGCTTCAGCACAGCCTGCAGTGCAAGTCGTCAGCATCTCGGCATGTGGGTTTCGAGGTCTTCTGAGAAAAATGACTATGCAATCCTGAACAATGATACATGTGGCAGTCCGATATGACTCTCAGCATTGTGCCCAAATTTGAAGCATCGCACGCCCATGTAGATACCTGCAGTGGGTGGTGCAGGTGCCCCAGTGGAACGGCCTTTGCCGGGTCCCGAGGGAACACTTGCAGGAAGGCGCCGATCAGCTCCTCCACAGTCTGCAGAGGTGCATATAAAACATGTGGTTGGTGGGAGCCTGGCATGCGTCATGGGCAGTGGCTGCGCCGTGTCAACTGCGGCGCCTCACCAGCTAGCAATCTGGCTGTCCTTCAGCAGACAGCAGCATCATTGGCAACACACTTGCAGCACGAGACTGATATGATTGGATGCAAAAGAAGGATGTAGGAAGCACCTGCAGGGGCGGTAAGGGCCGGCCAGCCGAGTCCAGTGGCAGCTGGGGCAGCCCTGCAGGCATTGCGCCGCCGATCATGTGCCGCGGGAAGAACGTTGCAACCTGTTGCTGCAGTGGGATCTGCAGGTGCTGCTGCTGCGGCAGCTGCATCTGCGGCATCGTCTGCGGCTGCTGCACCGCCTGTGGCTGCTGCTGTCGTGGTTGCTGCTGCTGCTGCTGTTGCGGCGGCTGCTGATGGTTCGACTGAGCCGCATGCTGCTGCCCCTGCGGCTGCGACTGCTGCTGCTGGCCCTGCGGCGAGGGCGGCTGCTGATTCTGCAGCGAGTTGCTGTGGACTGCATTGCCGCCAGCCACCTGTGCAACAAGCAGCAGGTTTTTGAATCAGGTTGAGCCAGATCAGTATCAACTTTTGTTTTCAGAGAAATCTGACGACAGAAGATGTTGCGAAATAAACACCTGGCGGCGCAGCTGCTCGATCTCAGAGCGCGCATTGGTCAGGTCCGCACGCAGCGCCTTCTCAGTGTTGCGCAGCCCAAACAGCTCGCCGTCGCGGGTGTTGCCGTAAACCTGCGCATGGGGATGCATGACTCGATCAGAGGCACCAGTGGGTATGCGACGGTCCTCCAGAAGACATCAGATACATACAGAGAATGAGCATGCGATGACAGCATACAGCCTAAAATTCTCAAGAGAATGTCGCACCTGCCACTCCTGTAGCGCCTGCATGATCTCTGCCTCCTGCGCCTTGCCGTCAGCCCGCCTGCAATGACGCAATGCAAAATCCATCAGTACGGCGACCGTCGGTATTCAGTTACCGGCATTGTGCCGCGTCATGTGCGATGCCACAGCAGAGTGCTGTGTCTGTGAGACAGCTGCAGTGAAGCTCAAGCCGCCGCAATGCACACTCACTCTTTCTCAAGAACCAGCGCCTGCTCGCGCAGGTTTGCGATCTGCTCATCGCGTGCCGCCAGCTGCGTGGCATCCGCCTGCCCGCGCTGCTGGGCCTGCTGCAGGGCCTCCTCCTGGGCGCGAAGCCTGACTGCATTGGCCGCTAATTCCTGGCCTCTGTAGAACGGGACACACACTCGTTGCAAAGACACGAACAACTACCAGATCATAGTCGCCGAAATCCTACTCGTATGCCTTTGGTCCACATGTGAACCGAGTGTGGGGCTCTGGCAATTCAGGCACATCATTCACATTTGCAGACACTGTGAAAGACATGCAGCATAAGTTCACCTGTTCTCACACGTGGCGCTGGTTTCCCAGAGCTTCATGTTCAGCTGCTGCAGCTTCTCGTCCTTCGACTTCATGTCCGCCTGCATCTTTTGTAGCCGCTCCTGATGCACCTGTCGCACACAGCAATGGCAGAAGCTTCGCCCTGATGTTGCAGATGGCCAGTGCGAGCATGCGTGCACAGCAATGCAGCAGATAAAGCAGCAGCGGTGAGCATGCGTCGAGTCGTGCGTCCCCACGTGAGCGTCACAATTGCATGCCAGAATGCAATTGTGGGAGGGCAGGCAGCGGTATTGGAATTGCCCACCTGCATCTCATTGGCGGTCTGCTCGATGTGCGCCTGCAGCTGCTGGTCCTTGGCCCTCGACACCTCCTGCTCCTGCTGCAGCTTGCTGCGCAACTCGTCGATGATGGATCGCTCCCTGAGCACCTCGTCGATGCTGTGCAGTTCCTGCGACGCAGCCATCTGCAGTGCTGAGCACAATGGAGATTTCTGAAACCGAACACCGCACATGCATACATCATGCGTGCAGTGGCAGCGCACTCCAAAGATGCATTGACTGATTAGCAGCACCGCTCTCGGTACAAATGCCTTTTAGCATAGCATTCAAAGAGTCACTCAAGAGCGAACCGCACATGCCATGTGCGTCCGCGCTACGCGGTGTCACGCAGTTGGGGTAGCCATGAGAGGCTGTAGCACATTGCGCACCGCTTGCAATCGGGCGCACTCGCTGGCTAGAGCCTGCTTGCGCTTCTCCAGACTTGAGCTGGGCAGCTGGCCCAGCGACTGCTCCTGCTTCTGCTGCGGATAGCCGTTGGCGTGAACGGCCGCGATCGGACCATTTGCGTTGCGGTGATAGCCGCCAGTGGCGGCCGGCTGCTGCTGCTGCCCTTCAGCGCCATCATAAGACGCTGAGTGCTGCTGCGGCCATTCCGGGCGGCCATCCTTGCCGATGCTGTTCCGGGGCTTTTGGCCGCCACGACCACCAGCCGGTTTGCCCCGCTGCGCGGAGCCCGCCGCCCCGTTGGCCATTGGGACCTGCTGGGTCTGGGTGTGACCCTCCATGTGCCCTGGTCAGGCCCTCGGCACAGCAGCAAGCCCCGCCGCGACCCTGTGCAGTTTTCTGAGGTGACAATAAAGGTGTGTACATTGCCTGCATCAGGTGCACTGACGTCGACCGCGCGCCAAAGGCATTGTGCAGACCTGCTCGGAAAACCCTGACAAATCGCGTCAGCTGACATGGCTAGGGTCCCCTTGCGGTGGACATCCTGCCAGTGCATCCTGCCAGCATCCTGCCACTCTGCATTCTGCCAGCTTCCACTTGGTCCTCGGTCCTTTTCCAACGCTTATGCTGTCACAGGCCTTTTTCTGCCTTTGCAACGGTTCAAGCTGTACAGCCCTTCTCTTTTCTTGATTTTGGTACGCCAATGTCCACTTGGCAGGTAGGTAAGGGCCTGGGACAGCATAACCGTTGGTATGAGGGGCAAAGGACCCGTGAGATAATGCTCGTTGGTAGGGGAACAAGGAGCAGGACCGCCGCCATCATGCCATGGCTTTGAATTGCAAAGCTACCCCATTTGATAAGACACATGCACGACGCAAGCTTTTTGCATTATTCGCATAGATACACAATACTGACAGGCTCGTGTGTCCCGAACAAGTGAAAGCCACTCCTGTGCTCTGCATAAGCTGGTCACTCACAGATCAGTGCCGAAAAGAATCGCCTCGCGCCCGCAGGTGGCAAATCACACTTTTGCCCTCCCTGCGGCATCGAGTGCGTGTGCATGGCCAAGAGGCCGTCGACCTGAGTCTTTTATTCCCCGGACCATTCGTTCTGGCTAATTGCCGCCATCCCCTGCCGCTGCCGCCAATGAAATCTGCACAGTCTGACTGCGGCGGCTGCCTGTCCTGTTGTTGGGGGGCTCACCACTGCGGGCTGCCCACGCCTCTTCGAACCACAAGTTGGAGTTGCTCCTGCTGCGCCAACTAGCGTGCAAAACGACACTGGCGTGCTGGTTGTGCCTCCAGAGCGAATCATAACAACGCTCTGCTGCAAGCTCATTGCCGTGCGCTGCGCACAAGCCGTGCGCTGCGCACACGCGCTGAAAGCTGCTCGGCAGCCAAAGCCGATATTGTCTTCTGATGCTGCTGCAGCTGCAGCTGCTGCCGCTGCTGAACCCCGACAGCTCCTGGTCTGCACGATCGGCAGCTGCCGTTGCGCCTGCGTCCATCACCCGGGCACAGCCACATCGCCAGTCGCCTGGAAGGGCGCCACCGCCGCCGGCACAGGCGCCCGCTTTGGGGACACCTTGGGCGACGGGCGCACCGGCGGCACGCTGGCAGGCTTTTGGATGGGCGACGCAGCCACTTCCTCTGCCACGGATGCCGCCATGTCACCCAGATCCTTTCGCCAGATGCTGCCCTGTAGCAGGCATGCAAAAGAGCTTCAGATCCTGCTGCTGCAAAATTTCCCCGAGTCTGGCGCACGTCGTGAGCAGGTGGCAGGCCGATACAGGTGTGCATGGCTCACCATCTCCCAGGCGTCTGCAGCCGCGACTTTGGCAGTGCCGCCAAAGGAGATGAAGGAGAGGCCGGAGTCCGCGTCCTCCGGTGGGTGCCCCCTGCGGAGCTCAGCACATGTTTCAGTAAAGTATGTAAGGAGCCAGCGTTGATCACAGTTACTGCACTGATCGCAACAAAGGTTCGCAGATGCAGTCGAGGTTTAGACAGCGGAACCTTTGCTGCATTGCGTTATTGTACAACATTGGCACGCGACACGTGCATGCAGGCCATGGAAAGGCAGGCGCACCTGTAGATGCGGGTGGACAGCACCTCCCCGGTGCCGGTGAACACCTCGATGCAGGAGTGGTCCATGAGCACACGCAGGTGGCAGGTGTCCTTGCCGGGCGCCAGCTCCGTGGGGCCGCCCACCCGCCGCACCGTGTCGTCGTCCTCCCACAGCTCTGTTGCCGTCGCCAGGTCTGTGCCGCCACCCTGCATGTGCAGGCGAAGACAAGCAAGTCAGCAGAACCCTGCAGCACAGAAATCCTTGCGCAGCCCTTTTGTGAGCCACTGTGAGGCGCACGCTGGTGAGCTATCAACATGTGTGACAGGCAACTGTGATTCAAGTTTGCACCTCGAAGACAGCCTCGAGGATGTTGCGGTCAAAGTCGAAGAGGATGGCGGCGCTGCCCTCGCCACCCGCATTCCACGACCGAAAGAGCAAGCCGACTGACTCGGCATCCCCCCTGCAACACGAATAAAGATTTGAAGTGCGACAAAATCAACTTGACAGAAAAAGCAGATTTGAAGGAAGCAAAAAGCAAGCCCGAATACGAGCACTGGATGCATGCAGAGCCACACCGCTGCAGGATGATGCTGATGTCCAGCGCGGGCTTTGGCGGCCCAGGGATGAGAACAGTGCCCTCGCATGGCACCTCCTGGTCCCGCACTGTCCAGGTCTGCCCCGTGCGTAGTCGCGCAATCTCCGGGATGGGCACCTGCCAGATCAATTTGGCGAAGCTGTTCAATTTGCATGTCACACCACTGCCACTCTCGAGAGCAGCAAATAGCCTAATCCTCAAGCAGCCCTGAGTGGCACTGCAGGCAGATTTGGCACTGGTCAAGATGACTCTGCATATGCTCAACGATGGTTGCCATGCTGTGCTCCCACCTGTATGAGGCGCTCGTCCTCGAGGTACAGCAGCCGCGGGACCGTCATGCAGCCAGAGTAGTCATATGAGCCGGCCTTCCGCCGCTCCTGCAGCCAGCCCCACAGCACATGCCGCCCCTGCAGCCAGCAACAATCGTCAGCGGGGCAATCAGCAGACGCAGGACATGGTCAGCATGCACGTGTGCTGCAATGCTCAAATGAACACTGCCAGAAGCAACGCGTGCATGCATGCATGCGTCAGCAGAGATGTCGGTCGACATTGCTAGTGGTCATGGCTACCATTCTGAAGCAAAGACCTCCTACCTCTGCATCGGTCTGGATGTTGGGCGCATACAGGATGTCGCCCAGGTCCAGGCGGATGGGCCCCTTGGCGCCGTCCAGAATGAATTCGGTCTCCGCCGGGTTGTAGCGCCCCAGATAGTAGAGCACTGGGTTGGTGGGCGCGTCCGGCGACACACACCTGCATTGTGATGCATGCGCATGATGTTTGTCACATATGTCAGAGGGCTAGGGGCTCTTGACTTGGATGTGCGTCAGTGTGCACGACTTGATATCCACATGCAAGTCAGCTGAGGGCTGGCACGAGACCTTGGCACAAGGGGCATCTGGCAGACTCACAGCCAGTGGGTGAAGCGCGGCAGCTGTGCCAGTGGCGGCGGCTCTGCGTCCAGTGATAGCTGGCTGATCTGCTGTGCAAACACTGAGACGGGCACCGGCGCCACCTGTCACACAGTTGCAGAACATGAGACGATACATCGCCGCACTTCATGCATCATGTGAGACCTATCCAATCATGTCATGATGCATTTCCACACAAACTTGTCAAGCAAAGCATATGTTAGTGCTCCCGACCTTGGGCCGCTGCGGCTCGACCGGCAACACTGCTGTTGACAGAGACCCGTCTGCGCTGGCCATGCTGCCGGAACCATCGGCACTGTCCCACGATGCCGCTGCCGCGCCCTCTAGACTCGTCCGCACCGCTGCGTGTGCTGAGTCACGGTCCAGCACAGGACCATCCATGCCAGGTGCAGTGCCTGCAGTGCATGCGCAGGTGTGCAGAGTTCAACTTGCAAGAACAAAACCCTTTGGATGTCACCATATGTATCTGTGCATACGAACATGCTGCAAATGATGAACGACATACATCTCGACAGCAGGTCGAGCAAGCGCGCACCGTCTGCAACGCTCTGGCCTGGCTGAGCACCCTCCGGGTGGCCCGCAAGCGCTGCCGGGTCGGCTGACTCCGGGTGCTCAAAGGCCTCTGCTGACTGCGGCGGGTGCTCCTCATGCGGGTGGAGCACCCCCTGCAGATGCTGGTCCTGAGCGCCGTTGTTGCCGCCGCCCTCGTCCGCATCTGACTCGGCCTCAGAGGAGCCCTCTTCCGCGGCTGCATACTGCCGGCTGTCGCCAAACTCCATGGACTCCTCGTCGGAGCTGTCCTCTGACGACAGCATCTGGTCGGATCTGTGTGCAGTATGCACATTTACAGATGTCAGTAGTTTGCAGCACGGTCAGCAGGTACTGCAGCTGATGCAGTCCAGCACATGTCAGCAGGAGCTGCAAATCTGCAAGCATGCAGCATCATGCACTGCATCTCATCGATCCAGCATGTACGCCTCGCACCTGAAGCTCTCGGAGCGGCTGCGCAGGCTGGAGGCGCCACGCTGGCCGAGGCCGCATGGCCGCACGCTGTCAGGCAGCTCCTGCAGCTCCAGCAGCAGCGGGCACTCCCACATCGCGCCCGTGTCTGTGGTGTCCGCCACGCAGAGCATGCCGTCGTACTCCCACTCTGCGAAGGCGGGGTAGCAAGGCAAATGAGGTGCAACCATCAGCCATGGGAGACATGCCATTCGCAGCAGTACCAGCACTGGCTCCAGCAATGATCTTCTCCTGTAAACACGCACCGCCTAGGAGGCTGTCGGCGCGGTAGATCATGACTGCGCCGCCCTGGCCCTTGAGGCCACTACCCATGAGCATCTTCCAGGGCCGCGTGTCGTCGCCGACCTCGAAGATGAAGGGGTCCCGCCAGCCCACCAGCGGCATGTCCGCAGGTGGCAGCGCAATGAGCGGCTTGTCTGCCTTCTGCCATGTGACCAGCTTCCGGTCCTCGCCTGTGTTCAAGAGTCACTTGCAATGCCCATCGAAATGCCTCATGGTCAGGGGCGGCAATAGGCAAACAGCTGTGCAGGATGCCAAAGCATGAAGTGCGCCCATGCAGAACGCAGCCCAACCTGCGAGAGGCACCGCGCTGAGCTGGCTCTCCACAAAGGGCAGGTTGAGGTCCTGGTTGGCAGGCGGCAGCGGGCCGCACTCCGGATTGCTGCGCAGCCGCACACCAGTGTACAGGATTACCGGCGTGCCGTCCGAGTCGACCACACAGCAGCCCGAGAAGCACCCGTCGGCATCATGGCCGCCGGGCGTCGGCAGCAGCGCGGGCGGCAGGTGCTGCCAGTGCACCAGGTCGTGGCTGATCGCGTGCCCCCACACGATGCCAAACGACCATTCGCAGGACTCTGTCAGGTGCTGGTAAAACCTAGGCGCGCACAGCACAGCGTGCCGTCAGTTGATCCTGCAAGGGCTACCAATGCCAAGGGCGGCCATGGATGCCTCGGCTGCCTTGGAAGCTGCTCCGGAAGGCATTGCATCAAGTGTGCAGTGTTGCTGCAAGCCACAGTGGTACATTGTAGGCAGGGCGCACAGGCGGCGCATGAGGGCGGCATGACTCACAGGTGATACACGCCGTCGTGGTATATCGGGCCGTTTGGGTCCTGTTACATTCGCACAAGCAGTGTCTCAACTGTACTGCGGCCAAGTGGTCAGTCGAAAGTGCAGCCTATCAAGCAGTTGATGGGCCACTTGCGAAGCAGCAAGCCCGCGATGCAGACAACGCCCGATAGTGCATCAGTGCGACACGGTGCATACTTTCAGACACTGCATGCTGCACCCCGGCGGCGGTCCGCGTGCAGCCACCTGGTGCTGCCAAAACATGAGGTGGCGTGGTCAAGGCTGCACTCACGTTAATCCAGCCGCCTTCGGCGGCTAGCACATGGTATGTCGGCCGCTCAGGGTCGATCTGAAGCCCCTGGGCGACCGATTGCATCAGAGCAAAGTCGTCGTCCAACTCCTCCGATGCCTCCTCTTCGGCGTCTTCTGAAGTTGCCGCTGCGGGCTGCAACAGCCGCCAGCGCGGCCGCGCTGTAGTCTGGAGCCGGCCAAAAGGCTGCACAGGCGACGCACGAAGGGTGCGGGGCGGCTGGCGCGCTGGTCGCAAACACTGTCGAGCTCGGCTGGGTGAGGCCAACAGGGACTGAGGCACAGGCCAGCGACAATTACGGCAGCCCTGCAGCTCTGGCGTGATCATGAGTTGGCGCGGCGCTCCGAGAGGCACACATCAGCGGCGGTGCCGGCAGGGCCGGACCTCGAGCTGCTGCCACAACACCCACTGTGGGACTTTGCTGATCGCCAGACTCGCTTTCACGGATGACAAAGGGGCTATCGGGCGCCTTTCGGCCTCAGAAGAGGAGATCCAAAGCATCCGATTGGAGGTTCCAGAATGACTGTTTGAACAGCAATACGCGGCACAACAGCACGTTTGCGGAACCGAAACCCGGCGTTCGAGCATGAATCTGCGTGCCATCGCCGTCGTTGCTGCCTGTGGATTAACAGCACCCACTCAGCCATTTCGGGAGCCGCCAAACAAACAATAGGTGGCTGGCGGCGGCTGAAGACTGTTTTGCTGACAAGCAACAGTTTGCATATGCAGAGACAGCACCAGCACGCGTGCCCGCCGCTGCAGTTCCCGGAATACGACACCATGAACAACTGCAGTGGCGGCTGGTGATTGCGCGTGCTGGAGAGACCCATGCCGTTGTGCATGCAGACGAAGGCAAGAAATTTTGCGCCAGCCTCGCTTTGTGGATCTGTGCATACTCGTTCTGATATATTTATCTATGATAAACACAGATGAAAGAAATGGACCGATGCAAAAATGACTGGAAAACATATTTTATAGTAATTGGAGTAGTTTAGGGTTTATGGCAGGCGACGCTCTGTGCAGGTGGGCCCGGAGGTTGCCAGCAGATCCTGCTTTCGCCGGAGTTCAGTCGTCGGATCAAAGTGGAATTGAACCTGGCCGGAAGGCATCGAGCTGATCCGGACAGACGCTGTGCGAGCCAGACACGCCTAGTCGATTCGAAAGCGCAGTCTTCTGTATTCGATGCCAAAGAGGCGGCCGCTCCGCCTGCGATGAAGTGTTGCGGCGCGTAGTATCCTTCTTGTGACATTGCGACATTGGCAGCCGCGACAGCCGGCAGTCATGGCGGAGCAAGCCCTGCTTGCTGGCGACCCTGCTGCCTTCGAGCAGCTGGTCTTGCAGCTCATGAGCGCGGAGAACACGGCGAGACAGTCTGCAGAACAACTCTTTTCCAAGCTGAAGGTGGGTGCCTGCGTCAGACAAGCCCCACACATGTGTCGTGTGCCACCCAGTGCAATTGGTCAGTCTGTTCTGGCGACGCTGGCATATGTTTCGATCATTGAGTGCTGTTGTTGCAGGACAACAACCCAGAGGCAACCGTGACGAACTTGATCGCCGTGCTGAGGAGGTCACCACAGCCAGATTCGCGCACCTTTTGCGCTGTGTTGCTGCGCAAGGTGCGACTTGCAGCGTCTGCTGCGGTGGCTGGCCATATCTGCTACCTGCCAACGGGTGTGGCCGCAATTGCGGCGCCTGTGCTCCAGCAGCCTGGCCCCTTCGGGACACAGTGTCTATACTCGTGCGGTCTCCAATGCCATACCGTCATCTCATATGCAAACGACATATATTGCTGCAGGTGCTGACAAAGGATGAGCCTTCTCTGTGGCCGAAGCTCAGTGCCACTGTCCAGGTGCAATTCTCACATGTCCAATTTGCAATTACACACAGCTACATCAGCTCAGATTGCAGTTGACGAATTGGTCTGAAACATTAAACAGCAAAACATGCTGACACTGCTCTCCTGGCATTCGCAGGGGCAAGTGCGCAATCAGCTGCTGGAGTGCATCAAGGAGGAGCAGATGCGCTCCATTACCAAGAAGGTGAGTGTCAAGCACCCAGATCAAGCGCACTGGGCTGCCACCACCAGCATGACCATGTGCATGTTACAGAGTGTGATACGGCAGCTTGAACGAACACAGTGCTTGGTCGCAAGCAGCACACATAGGGCACTGTTGGGTCATTTCGTGCTCTATGTGCATTCACCTTGCAGGTGTGCGACACGGTGTCGGAGCTGGCCGCGACCACGCTGGCGAGCGGCGGCAGCGGCTGGCCGGAGCTGCTGCCGTTCTTGAGTCAGGCGGTACAGAGCGGCCAGGCGCGCCTGATGGAGGCCTCGTTGCTCATCTTCGCGCAGCTGGCGGGCCACATGATGGACACCCTGCTGCAGTTCATGGGCACGCTGCACCAGGTGCGCGCGTGGCAGCAGCTGCTGCTGCTGCTGCTGCTGCTGCTGCTGCTGCTGCTGCTGCTGCTGCTGCTGCTGCTGCTGCTGCTGCGTGGTGGGCAACATGGCTGGCAGTCGACTTTTGCGAGTGAGGCGTCACAAAGGGAACGAAGCTGTGCTTTGTCCTGGCACACAACAGGTGCTGCAGGCGGCGCTCGCACACGAATCTGTCGACGTCCGGCTCGCGGCCATGCGTGCCGCCACGGCATTCATTCAGGTGGGTAGCTGTGGGAAGGATGCCGTCTCAATGCAGCAGACACAGCTTTGGAGTCGTGCAAGACTGCTCACATACAGGAGGGCAAAACACACATTCATTTTGTGTGCAGAGCCTGGAGGCGCAAAGCGACCGGGACAAGTTCCAGTCCATTGTGCCCCAAATGCTGTCCACCATCGCGCATGTGCTCAATGCTGGCGAGGAGACCGCTGCCCAGGAGGCCCTCGAGATGTTCATCGAGGTGAGACACATGTCACTGTGCTTCTGCCTGCACGTTTCAGCCCGCACATGTGGTGCTGGATGCACCATCATTGGCCTGTCTGCTCATATGGTCGGCGCCGACCGTCAGTCCCTTTGATGGTGTCAGAACCCCTGTGTCACCTTTGCAGGTGGCAGAGGCGCACCCGCGCTTCATGCGGCGGCAGCTGGGCGATGTCGTGGCGGCAATGCTGCAGGTGCCCGCCACATTGTTCTGAATTTCTGCTCAACATTTTGCCAGTAATCGGCCATTGCACTGTCATGCTCACCTGGTAGCACCTGGTACTGCATGCCGACCGCTGCCTGTGCGCTGGACTCTGCAGATTGCTGGTGCGGATGCCCTGGAGGACGCCACACGCCAGCTGGCGGCAGAGTTCTTGATCACGCTGTGCGAGGCGCGCGACAAGGCGCCGGGCATGATGCGCAAGCTGCCCAGCTTTGCGGAGCAGATCTTCCGCATCATGCTCAACTTCCTGCTCGACATTGAGGTGAGACTAAGGAGCCCACATGAGGCTCAGTGGTCGCTGATGCAAGTCGAAGAGTGCATACGACTTGCCCTAGAGTGCGATCCTGACAAAGTAAGTAGCATTTGTCTGGCCTGCTGGTTGCAGGATGACCCTCTGTGGCACCGGGCAGACAGCAGCCAGTATGAGAATGAGGGCGAGGGCGAGCTGTACGAGTTCGGCCAGGTGTGTGCCATTCCTGCTTGCCATACAGCGGGTTGCAGTCTTGTGGTGTCTGCCTCTGCAATTTTCGGGGTTTGACGCCACCGAGTTTCTGCAGCTCTGGGAGCCTGCGTTGCAACGCCCTGTGTCGCAACATCCTGTGTTGCACGTCTTGCAGGAGTGCCTCGACCGGCTGGCGCTCAGCCTGGGCGGCAACACGCTGATGCCGCTGGTGGCGCGCCTGCTGCCGGGCCTCATGGCGGACCCCGACTGGAAGCAGCGGCACGCGGCGCTCATCTGCCTGGCGCAGATTGCGGAGGGCTGCGTCAAGGCGATGCTGGGCCACCTCGACAGCCTCGTTGGCATGTGCCTCCAAGTGCGAATTCTATGCATGTGCGGCAAAGAGACGCCTGCCATGCCACCTTTCGTGCGCTGATTGATGACTCGATGCCAGAGGCCCAAGTTTCCCCCATTTCTTTGTTATCTTGACCTCTTCAGCTTGGTTATAAGCCTGCATTGATAGACGGGCTCCTAGTTTCTGGCCAGTACTCAGGACTGCACGTGTATCTATGACACCATGTCAGCATGCATCGGCGGGGTTGTTGTGGGTCTAGCCACCTGCAGCAGCCCTACGCACATGGGGCGCCTGTCACATGGCGTATGTCCCAGCGTCCAACGCCGCAGATCAGCGCTCCAGTCGCAGGCACTTTCGGGTGCCTCCTGGATAGCAGCGCGGCTGCTGATTCCATCGCCTTGAGGAGTCCCGTCGGGACAGTTACCTCTTAGGTCATACCCAGCAGTCAACATCTCATTTTCCTCGTGCAGGTGCACTGCTTAGGCAGGTCTCCTCCGGCAGTCGACTACCATTCCTGCTTGATAGTTCTCAATACTGATGTCCTGCCATGACACAGGTCAGGAGGTGACGAGGCTGGTCGGACAAATGACTGGCACCGCTCAAACACCTCTGCTGAACTTATTCATCTTTTGTGGGGCCTGTGCCTCTTGCCTGGCCTGCACAATCACCGCTATGCGCAAGTGCGGTGGGCGGGGTGGCGAAACGCGCACTTGTGTCTTCCTGCTCCATTCGGTTGAATCTGAGGATCTCATCTTCATGTTCCTGATCTTATCACAGGGACTGCGGGATCCAGATGCACATGTGCGGTGGGCGGCGTGCCAGGCGCTGGGCCAGATGTGCACGGACCTGGGCCCCGACCTGCAGCAGCAGCAGCACACGGCCATCCTGCCGGGGCTCATGGCTGTCATGGACGACTTCAATGCGCCACGCGTGCAGGCAAGTGCACGAGGATGTCACGTACTCCTTGTCTGCAGCAGTGCCCGACCTGTCGCAACGCATGTCATTCGCCCATGAATGTCCCGCCATTACCCACAAATGGCTCGCACCCTGCTCTGGTGCTAGTTGAGGTGCCAACTGAGGCTGTGCTTACCTGAATTGACCTGATGTGGCAGGCGCACTCGAGTGCGGCGGTGGTCAACTTCAGCGAGAACTGTGACCAGGAGCTGCTGCCGCCGTACTTGGACACACTCATCACCAAGCTGATGACGCTGCTGCAGAATGGGCAACGCATGGTGCAGGTGCGTGCTTGGAAAGCCTGGCTACAAGCCCTTCAAGGTTCTGTGGGTGTCAGGGACTTTCATGTAATTAATACTTTCATGAGGCTGCTGAAAGACTCTCAGAGTTTTCTGCACTGATGTGGCTGATGGGAGTTGCTGACTGGTGCTCATTCGTGTCCACTTTGGGCGGCGTCTCAGACTCGTGCACTTGGCCACCCTGCAGGAGGGCGCACTTACAGCGCTGGCCAGTGTGGCCGACTGCGCCAAGGCAGCCTTCGTGCGGTACTACGACTCTGTCATGCCGCTGCTCCGCACCGCGCTCACCAGCAAGGCCGAGGACAAGCAGCAGGTCAAGGGCTTGCAGCTTGTGGTCACCCTGTCTCGAGCTGCCTCGTCGTTCCTCTACTCGCTGCCGGCCGACTTGCTGCATAAAATGTGAAGCGCAGACAAGCCGCTGCCATAGATCTCGAGAGTGCCATTCGAACTGGGCTTCTCTTTGCGCAGGCGCTGCTGCGGGCCAAGGCGCTGGAGTGCATCAGCCTGGTGGGCATGGCGGTGGGCCGCGACCGCTTCCGCGCCGATGCGCACGAGGTCATGAAGTTCATGCAGGCCCTGCAGGCGCGCAATTCCCCTTCATGTCCAACTTTGACGCTGTCTTGAGATTCTGCAGTTCTTCACCATGGCAGAATGTCGTTCTCATTCAATGTCATGAGTTGTGAGGCTGTCGTGTGACATGCTTCGCCCAGCAGAGTGGTGATAAGAAGCAGTTGATTATTGTTGCCTTCCTGAGCGCCGCACGCGCTGTGATCCTTTGAAAATAGGTATCTCGCTGGTGACTGTTGTCAAGGTGGTGCACATCTGTGCACACGTCCAGATGTTGGACCTGCTGTTCGCAATTGACAGGCATGAGACTCGTTTGTGGCCTCAGTCCCGCGGTGGCAATGTTGTCATATCACAGCTGGCTTATTTTGCTGCGCAGGCGCAGCAGCTAGACCCAGATGACCCCACGGGCGGCTACATGCTGCAGGTCCGCATCACAGCAGCCCCACACATTGCGCGCTGGTGCCTTGTTCTCTGCCTCACCTTCAACTCATGCAGGTCATCTCGTGCATCTTAAAAGCAGCAATCAACCCTCGATTGCCTTCTTGAAAATTCTACAAGATTTTGCTGTCCTGCACAGGCGGGGGCGCGCATCTGTAAAGCGCTGGGGCCCGAGTTCCTGCCGTACATGGACATCGTCATGCCGCCGCTGCTGCAGTCTGCGCAGCTCAAGCCCGACGTCAACATCACGGACGCAGGCAGTGACGCGGACGAAGACTATGAAGACGAGGATGACGAGGTGGGATGACTACATCTTTCCCAGGCATCAATGCGCGTGCAGAAGCATGTCTGTCACGACAGTGCTCAAAATCTGCAGTGGCGAACTGCTCTCCGCCCTCCAATGCAGCAGGTGCACAGTCTGACTGTGCCATGCGCAATGATCGCACAGGTGGAGACGATATACCTGGGCGACCGCCGCATCCAGATCCGCACCAGCGTGCTGGAGGAGAAGTCAACAGCGTGCAACATGCTGTGCTGCTACGCCGACGAGCTCAAGGAGGGCTTCCTGCCCTGGGTGCAGCAGGTGCGTGCCAGTCACACCACTTGAAGACCGCAGTTCCATGGACACATCTCGGCACTGCGGGACCGGTGCACAAACCATTTGTGTTGCTCAAACAGAGCACGATGAGGCAGCATGTGCGAAGCAGGGGTATGGTGTGGTGGCAGAAAGTGGCGCACATGCGTCCCTCTGCAGGTGACGGCCATCATGGTGCCGCTCCTCAAGTTCTACTTCCACGAGGACGTGCGCATCGCGGCGGTGCAGTCGCTGCCGGAGCTGCTGCGCTCGGCGTCGCTGGCGGTGGAGAAGGGCTCCGCGCCCGACGCCAGCATGCCGCGCCAGATGCTGGACTTCTTCTGGCAGCCGCTGCTTGACGCCATGCACAAGGTGTGCTCAACGATCGCATCCCAACACACCACACAAGCCCAAATGCCGTCTTGTCTCGTCCGAGTGCGCCACCCCACTGTTGCAGGGGACCGCCCAAATGCTGCCATGTCCCATCAGGTTATTTCACCCCATTGTTGCAAGGAACTGCTTTCTTTGCTCCGTTCTTGGGCATGGCTGGAACCCTTTGTGAAGCATTATCTTCTGACGCCTGCCAGGAGCCGGACGTGGAGGTGCTGGTGTGCATGCTGACAGCAATGGAGGAGGTCATCAGCGTCGCGGGCCCCGAGCTGCTGTCCCTCGAGCGCCTTGGCCAGGCACTGGGCGCGCTGCAGGTGTTTGTTGGATACCCTTTCAATCAGGGCATGTAGGGGTAGTTGAGCACCATTTCAATCAGAGTGGGTTTTCAACTGCCCCTCAGGCGTCCATTGTCAGCAATCATATGGATGTACACATCCAGCTTTTGCAATCTCATGCTAGGATGTCCTGATGGTTGCCATCTCACCATCATGACAGAAGCGTCAGCAGCCACTTCTGCATTGCTGGTATCTCACATGCAGAGCTGCTGATCAGGCAGCAGCCGCTGAGCAGCGCACGTTGTGAAACGAATTTGTCGCGCTGCAAGGTGCACGGGAATGGCCGCTGTCGTTGTCGTTGTGGTTGCATGCCTGTTGAGCTGCCTGGGCCGTTCCCCTTGCAGGAAGTCATCACAGCCAGCGAGGAGCGGCGTGCAGAGCGGGCGCAGCGCAAGGGGGCGGAAGACTTCGACGAGGAGGAGGCAGAGGCCCTCGAGGTGTGTCTTTGATAGTGTTGACTTGTCCCCGCATGTGTTTAAGTGGTGTGTGGAGTTCAGCATGCGGCGAGGCAGAGGTGGTGGTGGTGATGGTAGATGGCACAGATTGCGCAAATGTTGTCCTGTACAAAGCTGTATACAAACCATTGCCAGCCATATGCTGATTTGTTGCATTGCTGCGGACGTAGGATAGGTCGCAGGAGGAGGTGCTGGATGGGGTGGTCATCGTGCAGTGTATCCCCCAAGAGATCCGAATGTTGCCATGGACACCCTTCCATGTTCACTTCTGCAGGAGGAGAATGAGGCGGAGGAGGAGGTGCTGGACGGCATGGCCAGCGTGCTGGCGGTGGCGCTGCGCAAGTGGGGCGACACCGCCATGCCCTTCGTCGAGGCCCTCATGCCCGCCATCGGTCAGGTGTGCCTCGCAGCTGCAAAATAGTTTTGAGTTGCACGAAGGCTGGACACACCTTCAAAACACTGGCGCCGCTACTGAAGAGTCCCTTAAGGCAGTGAGTGTGGACAAGCATTCGTTACCATGCATGCACATCCTCTACAGTACATCCTCTACAGTGACACGTTGGTGACGCAGCACTCTGTTCTGCTCAGCTGCTGGGCGGCAATGGGCGGACAGCGGGGGAGCGGCGCATCGGGGTGATCGTGATGGATGACATCCTGGAGTACGCCCCCCAGGGCGGCACCAAGTACATGGCCCAGATCCTGCCCGTGCTGCTGCAGGCCGCGCAGGATAAGGTGAGAGATCTGCGATCAAATAAGCACGATTCGTGCATGTTTGGTGCTTCCTGCTGCCACTGTGGAGGTTGCCCGTCCCGCAGAACAGCACAGCAGAGTCGTAGAAGAGAAGTCACGGATGCAAAGCATGCTGAGGCTCAACAGCAGCAGAACAGCGGCTGATCCCGTCTCGATGCTGGCCACAGGACCCGGACCTCAGGCAGGCAGCGGTGTATGGCCTGGGCGTGGCAGCACAGCACCGCGCCGACGCCTTCCGCCCTATCGCGCAACAGTCCAGTCAGCTGCTGCTCGCCGTTGCGGCGGCGCCCGACGCGCACAGCGACTCCAACGCCGCTGCCACCGACAACGCCGTCTCTGCACTGGGCAAGGTGCGCTCGGCAGGCTGTCGACCATGGTCGGCACCGTCGCATGCTTCACTACGTGTACATCTCATCGAGCGCAGTGTTGCACAGCTCTTCTCGTTGGTGCTGCTCCCGATGCAGCTGCTGTTTACTGGGGAGAGTACCGAGATTGACCGCATCCCACTGCAATCAAACAGGTGCTGGAGTTCCATGCGGATGCGGTGGACGGCAAGGTGGTCGCGACGGCGTGGCTGGGGGCCCTGCCGCTGGTCGCGGACGAGGCGGAGGCAATGGTGGCGCACGAGCAGCTAGTGCGCCTAGTGGAGGCGTCCGACCCCAGGTGTGCAGGATGCAAAACACCCTTGAGCTCGCTGAGGAGTGTTACAAAGATCAACAGAAACAGGTGCACGTGGCCCGCTTCAACCCACATGGGCACCCAGCCGCTTTTGATTACCATTCAGAGGCGTGGCCATATATGGAGCCAGCCCTCAGGAAATGCTTCATTGTCAAGGTCTATCGATCTTGTCATAGCTTCTGGTTGGCAGGATACTGAGTATGATATGCTCATCAGCCGTGCAAACTGTGGGGGCTCTGGCGGCGGTACTGGAGCAGGAATGCAACATCATGCTATCAATTCCAGTCGTGTTGTGACCCTCAACTCTGCGGGCCTGCTGCAGGATACTGGGGGGTTAGAACGCCAACCTGCAGCAAATACCGGGGGTGCCGGCGGCGGTGCTGGCGCTAGGCTGCAACACCATCTCCATAGCTTCGCAATCCTTAGCTCTGCTGGCCTGCTGCAGGATACTGGGGGATCAGAACGCCAACCTGCCGCGCATACTGGGGGTGCTGGCGGCGGTGCTGGCGCGCGGCACGGACCTGGCCTCCGAAGACACCCTCCGCCGCATGGTCACCCTCCTCCAGCACATGCGCTCCGGCCTGCCGCCCCAGGTAGAACCCCTGCAATGCTGTTGGGTACAATTGCGATTTGCTGGAGTGATTCTGCGTTCAACCGGCTGCGGTTCATGCACTAGGAAACCCTGTTGCGGGGCACGTGCCCTGGCCTGCGCCCCTGATCAATTTATGTGAAAGATGCAGTGGTGTTGCTCTCCATCCAGCAAATATTTGTAAACAGTGTGCCTTCATCTCGACAGGTGTTCCAGGACCTGGTCAGCCAGATGGACCAGAAGCAGCAGGCGACACTGCAAAGCGTTCTAGCGGGCCAGACTCCGTCCTGACAGGGGTCAGCGGGTTTGGCACGGTTGCCGCTGGAATGGCTTGTGGCAAAGCGCTGGTCTGGCTAGAGACACATGTCATTGTACGGTCACGTCAGCAGAGAGCAGGATCAACATCTTGTTCAACGATAGGCAGTCTTGTTTTGGAGGTCATCGGTGTCTGCTTGTAGCGGAGCCCCTTGAGTGGTGCATTGAAACTTCACGAACATTCCCAAACCCTACCAAATATCAGGCGGACATTCCGAGGCGCCAGGCCGCCGGATCATGTTGCTGTCAATGGCAGAAACTCTCCCTATATTTTGCCTTGCTGGCACGATTGCTCATCGCCAGATGCAGATGTGAGCGTCACAACAGCTTGTCGGGGCAGCTAGGTTTGGGGAGGTGCAGTTGGGCTGTGGATCGCCGCCAGCGTGCGTGTCTGTCCGACAGCACAGGGATCGCCTTCTTCGCACACGTCTGTCAGGTGAACGATGACGGCACGGCCTCGAGCTCTCCTAGTCAAGCGATATGTCACGAAACACACTTGCTTGTGGCGGACTACGTGAATTTCGATTGCACGAGAGCGCCGACGGCGGAATTATCGGCGCCTCCCGAGACTTTCTGGTGCCTGATGACGGCCGTCATTCGCTTGATTGAGGCCTAGCTCCTGCTCCACTTGCAGCTGACTGCATATCATTGAGTTCGGCGATTGGATCGTGTTTCAACGCTTGCCTCGCTGACGGTCTGCATCGCCTAATTTTGCTTCGCTCCTTGACCGTTGACCATCGACGGTCGCGACTGTCGCTCAAAAACGCGTCCAGGTAAGCCTGCAAAATGCCAAACCTCTCGGTTATAAGCTGTCACACACATTGCACAAGCCTGTGAGGCCGACTGTCATGTTTTTGCGATGGCTGCAGGAGGATGAGCCAGGGTGCACAGCCACACAACTTGACAAATGCACCATCACTGGCCGAATGGGACAAAGGTGAGCGATCCGGAGAACAGCAAGAAGGCTGCAATGAGCAGGTAAGGTCGGATGGTAAGGTGTCAGTCCTCTTGACTGCAACCGATCTGACTCGTGATTGAGAAGCAGGGAAGGGAGCAACGCCGTCTGTCAGCTCACCGCACAGCCAGCAGACGTGCGGCGGCAGCTTCACTGCAGTCAGCGGGCCGCCGCCACGAGCAGCGTCGGCAAAGGCACGCGTCGGCAGCCCCAGCGACAGCAGGTGCATGTGTATTATACAACCCTCAGGGCGGTGCGTTGGAGCTGCAATTGCACTGCAGCGCCTGAAATCGCCTCACCATGGATGTGCAGATACACATGCACATGTAGCGCCTTCCCAGCACGGAAGAGCATAGTGAACAAACGGAACATAGCAGCATTGCGCAGCCCTGCTTTTGCAGGAGCTCAAGCTTCTGGCAATTTGCCACATCCTCAAATTTGTTCAATTTGATACGCAGCAAGAGCAGGAGGTCGAGCTCCACCACGCATGTGGAGCGCAAGGGCAACCGCAACACCTCACGCTTCCGCGGTGTGACGCTGCACTGCCGGACCGGGCGGTACGAGTCGCACATCTGGGAGGACCGCAAGCAGGTACGCGGATGCTGGTGTCGGCATGTGCACATGGATCATCATGTCGATCGTCAGGGATGCAAGCATCTGTAGCAGCAGTTCAAGTGCTGCACCAAAGCGCCTTTGACCAGATGTGTTGGGCATATATGCAGATCTACCTGGGAGGCTTTGACACCGAGGAGCAGGCAGCGCTGGCATATGACATGTGCGGGCACAGTCTGCATGAAATCCATGCTGCGCGCTGTGTTGCCACATCCTGATGCCTTGTGTCGCATGTGCATGCAAAACCCTGGAATCGCTGTTCATGCCGCCTGCAGCGCTGCGGTCAAGTTCCGGGCGGAGGAGGCGGTCACAAACTATGCGCTGTCCAACTACCGCCAGGAGCTGGAGCACTTTGACGAGGTGCCCATTGCACAGCTCACAAATGACCTTCCATTTCAAATGGAAAGCAACAGAACCTGCACATGGCCTGTGACTGTCTTTGCTTCACTCAGGCTGACACACATACCTGCTCGCTTGCTGGCTGTCCGTAATGGTCTGTCATTGGTCTCCGCCGACGTCGGCAACTGAAGGGCATGGCGCGCTGCACTGCAGATCACGAGGGAGGAGCTGGTGCTGTCGCTGCGGCAGCAGTCCAAGGGCTTCCAGCGCTCCAGCAGCCAGTTCCGCGGCGTCACACGCCACCAGAAGGGCAAGTGGGAGGCCCGCATCGGCCAGGTGTGCACCCCGATGGCTATTGCAGACCTACCCGCTTGGGGTACCAGAAGGTTGATGCCTTCACCAGCGCAGCAGGGCAACAGTGCAAAGCTTCAACTAGCTGCATATTTCAGTGCCAGGCTGCGTGTATGTTCATGTCAGCTGGGGTCCTTGACACACACTCCACAGCGTACTCATGTGTGTGATGCAGATGGTGGGCAAAAAATACAAGTACCTGGGGCTGTATGGTGAGCAATTGATTGCACTGCACCCACATCCATCGGCCTTGACTTCTAGTCAACGAAGCGTTGGTATGCAATCCACCCGTGGACAATCATCTCAGTATTCGTTGCTGCTCCTCCCACCATCCAGACACAGAGGTGGAAGCAGCGGTGGCATACGATGTGGAGAGCGTGCAGCGCCGTGGCCTGGAGGCTGTCACCAACTTTGCGCTTGATGAGTACACCGACCTGCTGAGTGAGCTTTCCTGTCTGTGATGTGTACGCATCCATCCCTAACATTGGTCTGCAAGAGAGCTGCTCACTGCTGCCACACTCTTGCGGTTAGCTGTAAGCTGATGTGCGCGGTGGTGCCTTCATAGCAGCTTGCTGGTCGTGCATGCATGTTTGTTACTGAAGGAGATTGCCACTGCCTTGCAGCCGAGGAGCAGATATCAGAGGCATGGCGTCGGGGCTTGCTGACAGCCGAGCAAGGTGTGCAGACAGTCATTGATGGCACATCACAATCGACTGGTCCATGGTGACCAGACCTCAACCATCCTTGTTGCATGCAGCTCTGTAGCCCTGCACAGGAGAACTGGTCAGAGGCATCTGACAACGAGCCGCATGTCCAATGATACAGGTGCCTTGGCAGCTGAACCGGAGCCAGCAGCATACGACCACTTCGACCTGCTGCAGCCGGCTGTGGCGTTTTCACCAGCTCGGGATGCGCCGCACCCAGGGGACGAGTTCCTGGCGGAGGGCGTCCCGCTGGAGGCTGCGGGCAACATCGGTCCAGGCACCGAGGGCGGCGGCAGCGCCTTCCCACAGGTGATTATGAAATGATTGTTGCTAATGTGCCTGCAATGGAGGTTCAGACATTAAATTCACACCCTATGTGACATCAGGTTCTCGACACAGCACCTGAGTGTGCACATGGGATACCAAGATCACCCAGTTGGAAGATGATTTAACTGATCTTAGTGTCCCCTGATTGTGCAGGACGAGTGCGGCGGCATTGTGTCCATTGCTGCCAGCCCCCGCACCGGCGGCGTGCCATCCATCCCCGAGGCCGGCAAGGGCAGTGCTTCCCCACCAGCACCCACATCTTCAGGTGCTTGCAACTTCAACCTGCAAACCAAGTGTCTCGCTTCCCCGCCCTGATAGACATATCGTTCGCAACTCATGCAACACTTGCGTACAATCGTGGTGACAGCACTGCTCTTTCCGTCTATATGCAGGCACATTTGTGGACTTCAGCTGGCACGGCCTCAGCCCGGATGGGCACGCCGATGACGGCTGCACACTGGGGGACAGCATGAGCTGGCAGGTGCACAAAATTTCGATAATCTATCAGAGACTGCAGATGAACTGGTCTAGGTTAACAGCATGTATGAGCCCACCGGGCCAATGTCAACAAAACACAGAGACGTTCTCATCCTGCATGTCGAACAGGAGGACGACCACAAGTTCTGGGACGTGCTCACACCAGAGCACACGACCGAGCAGCAGCTTCCGCAGCAACAAGCGCCCGTTGAAGCGGTGGTGCAGCAGCAGATCAGTGACCACAACGAAGTGATCAGCGCAGGGGTGAGATCTTGAATGAAACCTGCTGCTGCTGTCGCGCACTTGGTTCTGGAAGGGCATGAGCTTTCGACATGTTTCACATCAATTGTTCCACAGCGACCTGCGAATGCTCGGTGGGCAGCGACATGGTTGGGAGGTGTCTTGTCATATGCAGGATCGGTGTGAATTCCAGACCATGGCGGCGAAGACGCGGCTGCGGCTGCGGATCGAGCACGACAACACCAACATTGGGGACGAGACTGTCGACGTGATGTCATAGGAGAATCGAGTGAAGAGCATCAGCATGATTGGATCGTGGTTCACAGAGCCTTCACGAAAGCCAGGGTGATTCCCGTTCTTCGTCAAGGCACTGTCCTGTCCAAACCGATGAGCAGTGTTACCAGTGTGACCCTGAACTGCAGTTTGAACATTGAGACCGGACCGGGTCAAGCGATGGAAAAAGGGTTTGTCTGTTATGCAGCAACATATCAGATAGCAATCGCCACTGAATGTACCCGACGGCACACGAGGAACGTCGCTATGCCGACACCAAACATTGACATCGACAATGATTACATCTCATATACTGCAGCGCCGCAGGCAGACCCTGCGGCGTTACTATGCAGCACCAGATCAGACAGCAATCATCACTGAATGCACCCGAAGGCACATGAGGAATGTCGCTATGCCACACTAATAGTGACGGCTGTGGAAAAAAGCTCAGGCCACTGCTGCTCGACAAGGCCCAGAGGGCGGCAACGTCTGGCTGCGGTCCGCTGACTAACAATGCAACGCTGACCATGAGCAATGAGGCTCTGTGGTCTGTGGCACTGCGGTGCTGCTGAAGTCTCCGACACCAACCGTGGAAAAAATAAAGCAGGGGTGTTCTGAGTTTGTAATGCTAACAAAATAGATGTTGTGCAACCAGCAGTTCGACAGGACAGCGCAGGATCAGCAAAGATCTTCAGGATGGCGCAGTGGTAGCGTGGTGGGCCCATAACCCACAGGTCCCTGGTTCGAAACCAGGTCCTGAAAACCCCGACTTTTGTTCTTCGGATTTGATCCAACATGTACAACTGTCACATTTGTCTGGTTTGAAAGCAGTACCGTGCATTGGGCGAGAACCTCTTGCAGAGCTAGAAACTCTTGCAGATCAATGGTTGCATCTGATATATTGCAGCAATGTCGGCGTGTGTGCATCACTCGTTCTCATGATTCTCATGATTGCTGCCGCTGCCGCTTGCTAGTCGGCACTGCCGTGCCACCAGGCGCTGTCGCCTCAGGTATCACGACCTTTGTGCCAGACAGCAGGTAGCCGCCGGTGCCAGGGGTCGACATTGTGGGGTGCGTGCGTGCGGGCAGCACCTGCAGCTCCCGCCACCAGCTCTCCTGCAGTTTGAAGTTTGACGGCGTCCCATCTGCAGTCCTGCACTTCATGTGATCATGTACGAGACCGTCGGTCTGATGATGCCATGCCGGTTTGACTGATCTCTGGTATAAGTGGAACAATGAGCGAATTACCTGCAGCTGCATGCCCACGGCTTCTTTCCGCTGCTGCAGCCCCGCCATCGCATCCGCAAGCGGCTGCGAGTGCGGGTGCCACACCTGCGGTGCCCAGAGTGCGGCCATCATGCAAACACAGCTTCAATGTGACCATGATCACACACAGTACGCGGCTAACCCAGCAGTATGCATGCAGTTGCTGTCGGCCCAGCTCCATGCATGCCAAGGATAGCCTTGATGGCAGACTGTCCATTTCGGCGCACCACGAAGGGGGCGCTGGGTGCCAGCAGCGGCAGCACGCGTGCCAGGACCACCGCCGGCAGAAGCGTCGGGGCAGCGACGACGGCACTGTCAAAGCCGCCCGCCTGCGCAATGCCCTCCAGGCGTCCAGCGGCAACTCGTGGCACTCCCTGAAGGAACATACTCATCTTGTATGGAGCGTGATGTTTCATGGTCTCATCATGACAGCATTACAGCATCACATCCGCCACATGAGATGTGATTGATCAAAGGACACATTGTTGTGTACGAGTGCAGAACAGCATACAGAGTACCTGCGGCACCCGCTGCTGGCTGTGCTGCACCTTGGGCGGCCGCTGCTGTGGCTTTTGCGGCTGTGCCTGGCGCTGTTGCGGCTCCTGCTGCTGCGATGCCGCCTGGCCCGCCGCTGAGTCTGGACCGCCACTTGCGGCTGGACCGCTGGTCGTGGCTGAGCGTTCAGCGGGAATCGACGCAGCATCTCCAGACCACTCTGCGGCATCAGCCGCCACGGGCACGCCAGCATGATTGGCGCCCGACGCGTCGACGCCGCCCGGCTGCGGCGGCAACACCGTCTCAGCTTTTGTCACCAGCTCCGCCTGCTGCTGTTGCTGCTGCTGCTGCTGCTGCAGGGGTTCCGCACCCGCACCCGCCCCCGCTGCAGGGTTTACATCAGCATCCATGGGCTGCGGCCCAGCAGCGCCGCAATCTGCTGCCGCCGTACCCGGTGCGTCAGGCTCCGGCCCGTTCTGCGGCCCGCCGCCTGACGCTCGCGCTGCAACTGCAATGGCAGCCGATGTAGCGGCGGCTGCTGGGTCAGCAGTGGGACGGCTGCCCGCGATGACTGCCGAAAGATTCTGCACCGCTGCTGCAGCAGCCGCCGCCGCCGCGTTGGGCGCTGCCGCCTCCGCAGCTGCTGCATTGGCTAGTGCAGCGTCGGCAACTGTGGCTGTGGCCTCCGGCGGGGCTACAGGGCCATTAGCCTGGTGCTGCTGCGGCTCTGCCTGCTGCTGTGTTGTTGCCTCGGCATGCAGCCCAAAGGCGGCCTCGACAGCTGTCAATGGGGCATGACACATTGCTGTGCGCGTTGTGTCCGTGAAGTTGAACCTGTTTGAGAAATACACCATATGAAAGATGTTTCAGCCATGGCACGCGTGCCATCACACGGCAGGAATTGCTTCGAAGTTTGGTCAAGGCACCCTCTGATCACTCCTTTGGGGCAAATGCACGTGTCAATCAGCACAGCAGGACGCGCGCACAGCAGCAAGCACAGTTGCATGTGCGCAGGCACTCACAGGCGCACGGCATCGTAGGAGGGCGGCTTGTCGCCGGGGTATGCCGCGCACACGATGCCGTGGCCCCCCAGCCGTTCCGTCACTGCGCCTGTGACCAGCCCACAGCACGCATCCAGCACCAGCACCTGCACGTGGATGAAATTATCAAGGTCTGAAACGTTGGCGAGTCCGACTTCCAGCTGTGTTGGCAGGTGGGTCACATGCAGTGCAGACCAGGCAGCCGCAACACGATGGTGCAGCAGCCCAACAGGAGGTGATACGGGAATGCAGCAGGTCAGCAGTGGTAGGTTCAACACCTTGGCGTGCGCGGCCACGTTGGCCAGGGACAGCATGATGGCCAGCGAGTCCACACGCAGGTGGTGCGTCTTGTGCGGCATCTTGTTGAAGTACACCTGCATCATATGCATCATATGCGTCACGTCAGAGGGCGAGACATCAGGTAGGGCTTCTTGCGACACCTGTAGCAGCCATGCAACCACTCATGACATCCGATGCCCCTCGAGACACCCCGAGACACAGCATCTTGCCAGACGAACAGAGCAAGCTGTGTTATTTGCACATGATCCTCCACTTGGTAGAAGCTGAGAATCTGCTTAGGCTCACCTCGCAGATGGCGCGCGCGGTGGGGCGCTGCAGGCTGGCGAAGGTGAGATACTTCTTGGCCTTGCGCTTGCGGTACTTTGCCTGCGAGAACTCCGTCTTGCCGGCAAAAGTGGTCGACCCGGTCGCCAGTGCTGCCATGATGTCCGTGCCGCTCGCGCCCGACGCCTTCAGCGCCTGCAGGTGGGAAAGCATTCACTGATCAGCATCACATGGACTGACCCAGAGTGGACTTCCGGGATGGCCGAGAGGTCTGTGCCAATAGCGCTTGGCGCCCCCACGCCTATTTCAGCGAAACTGGGCCGGCGGACCACCTCTGGGCGTCAGAGTGCATGGGCACTGTTCCACGGTCAGTCTCTGCCACACTGCAGCTCACATGTGAATAAAGTCGTAACAGCAGTGACGGCCATGCGAGCTGTACGAGATGTACCTCGATCTCCGCATGGCCGAGCGCCTGGTTGGCTGTGCCGCGGTCCACCAGCTGCGCATTGTTGCGCTCTGTTGCCACATGCTCGCTCCACTCCTCCGCGCCATCCCTGCGTTCGACACCTTGCCGAACTATACTCATTGCATCACGTTCACTGCAGTGTGTGACGCGACTGCACCCAACCCAGCTTTCGAGCAATTGGTAGTTGGTTGCTTCCAGGGCATACAGTCTGTTATGCACAGCCAGATCGTGAATATGCTGACAGTGTGACAGCACTGCTTGCCCACCTGGCGCAGCGGCGCAGCGTCTTGCCATCGTCGTCCAGCTCGTACACGGCGCCATAGGGCGCGCCAATGAAGGTGTCCATCGAGCAGTCCTTCTTGCCAACACGCACCTTCCTGCACCCAGCCCCAATCGTGCTGTGCTCCTGATTTCTGCCGAAGCTGAGCACAAGCATGCATGACACGTGCGCACCCACAGCACCCATGTGTCACGTGCATGCAAGTGTATGCAGGTGAGGTTGGAAGAGGAGCGCACCCGCCGCGCTTGATGTGCACGAAGCTGTACCGCTCCCGGTTGACATCCAGGATGACGGTGTCGCCTTCCTTCACGAGGTGCCCCTTGCTCTGCACTGCTGCTGCTGACGCCGCGGCTGGCGCCATGTCAGGTTCCGTCTCTGCCGCTGCCACTGCCGCCGCCGGCTTGGCTGCCTCAGTATCAGCCTTTGTCGCGTCGGCTGTGACTGCTGCAGGGTCGTTCGCAACTTCATGGTCTGTCTGATGCTCTGCTGCTGCCTGATCTGGTATAATGTTGGCCCAGTCCGACAGTGACGGCTGGTTCTGCGGCGGCGCATGCTCGTCCGGCATCGCTGCGGGCTCCGACATGATGCCGGCACGTCGAATGTGATCGGAAGCGAAACAAGCGCGTTTGACACACTGATGAAGGTTCAATCGATGATCGGCACTGATATGCAACCCAGAGTGGCTCAGTCTAGCATGCAAATGCCAGCTCAAAGCAGCAGCGCGGCGTGAGCCAGGGCAGTCTTACGATCCTAGGCTGCTCGTGTATCGTCGGAAGAACGCAAATGAGCCATTCTGCGGCCTCGAAACACTGTTGAAGCCTCAAACTTGGACAGCCGCCCTGTGGCATTATGCTGGGAGAGCGAGGCCCTGGCGAGGCCAGCGATTCCCGAGCAGGCCTGGCAGTTGCGAAGGATGCTGCAGTTGTGAGCGTCCGAGTACAGGGATGCAAGTGGGCCGTCGAGGCAGGCGGTGATTTTTCCAGATTCAATCACGCGGTTCGGCTGGTCCCCACACCGACGTCTCGTCGCCGTCAGCAGCCTATAGAATGCATAAAAGATACATGATGTGACACGATCAAGATGATGGAAGGCTAGAACGGCTTACACGATCAGCAGCATCTTTGACAATTGGTCGGTTGGATCGGCGCAGCAGCATGGCAGAACGGCCTCGGCCCCCAGTCACCGAGGGCCTGCTGCAGGAGTTGCTCCTGGCCCTGTTAGGCTTGTTCGGCGATGTGTTCGTAGATGCTGGCCGCAGCGGCGGTGTGCACAGCATAAATGGCAAGGCTGTGCTGCAGCGCCATGATGTGCCGGATCCTAGTCGCTGCAGCGTGCGGCTCGCAAACTACATCGACTGGGTTGATGCGCCCGACAGGCAAGATCCGAAGCTCTCTTGCGACATCGTCCAGTCCTGACTGCAGGCAAAGCCCACAAGCAGGCATAATTGCTGTATGAAACCTGAAGTGACAGCTCGGACGGCGCAGCACTGCTTCAGGCACCACAGCCTGCAATCGCTGACTGTGACAAGCAGAGTGCGATGCCGTTTATGAACTGCAGTCAGGCTCTACTGTGCACAGGATCGTGCTGGACGAGATAGTGCAGCTGGGCTGGCACTTCTCCGCCATCGAGAGCTGGGCAGCTGCGGTGCAGCAGGCAGCAGCGTCTGACCCAGCGGGCGGCAGCCCCTACTGCGTCGCGCTCGCCGCAGGCTTCACAGGTGGGCGGCTGCCTGATCCTATCGTGCGCAACGGCAGTGTGCTGTGTGGGGTGCACGGCACAGGCAGCCAGGCAGGCAGGCATGCGGCGCTCATGCTGTCACTGCGCCCTGGTTTTGTGATGAATTCCTTTGGAACCACACGACTCAGAAACATGTACTGACATGCTGTGCAGAGCTACTGGACGTGTATAGGCAGGACATCCTGGCGATGCAGGCACGCTGTGCTGCTGCGGCCTCTCCGCCGCCGCTAGCGGGGCTGCGGCACCAGCTGGCGCAGTGGCAGGTCAGCCACCATGCAGCATTGCCGTTCATCAAATGTGGGTTGCCAAAAAGACGCCATGGCAGATCAACTCGTATATAGCACTAACGACCATGAAACCTCAACGCATACGGAAACGGCCATCCATGTCTTGGTGCCTCTCACACACTCAAATGCTCATCCTTCACGGCAGGCGTTGCTGCCGCCGCTGCACCGCATGCTGTTCGACCACGCCCGCGCCGCCGCGGCCGCGCCCGCCGGAACAGCTGACGGCAGCGGCGTGCCGGAGGGGGCGCGCCTGGCCGCGGCAGTGCGGGCTGCGGCTGCGGGGTGCGGTGCCCCGCAGTTGGCTTCGGTTCTGCAGCGGCTCGCGTGGCACGCCGACCAGACGTTGTTCCGACAGCTGTCCGCCTGGTGCGCTCCTGATTTGCCAGGTCTGTTGGTTCATTTAGGGCTTAGGGCCCTTGATGTTCCAGAAGGGCTGCTGGTGTTGCCACTGGCCAGAGGAATGCACAGCTGGACCGCACTCCCTGTTGAAGCACGCTGGTGTGTTACAGAAGTACATGTGTGGAATGGATGCCGAGCAGTGGATACTTGCGAGTCGTTGATGGGCGATACCGTTTTGCTGAAAAACACCGCAAACACAAGATGGCGGCGAGCTGCATCTTGCTTCTGCTGCTACAGGATGGTGTCCGGCCTGCTGCTGGATGCTAGCGGCGAGTTCTTCATTCAGAGCATGCCAGGGTTCTCCGACATCAGCGGTGTGGCCCATGCAGATGGCG